>CAMTDV010000020.1:3285389-4551303 GCA_947069175.1 Scalesia atractyloides | reverse complement strand
AGAGTCTGTCCGTTTGAAAGAGGAATACGAATAAATTTTTCACGACATACAACTTCTGCCTGATGATGACTGAGCCAATCCATACCGATTATGATATCAAAACTTCCCAGCTTCATAGGAATAAGGTCGACTGAGAAATCGTGGTCGTTTAAGGTGAGTGTACAGTTGCGTATAATAGAGTTTAATGAAACTAGTTTCCCGTCCGCAACTTCTACCGTTATGGATTCCGTGAGCTTATCCCGAGTTTTATTTAAGATAGGTTCAAATTCTAAAGACACAAAACTTCTATCCGCACCGGTATCAAATAATATAGATGCATATCTACCATTTATAAGGAACGTACCGTTAACCACATTGCCGTCAGCTCTGGCCTGGTTAGCGTTGATATTGAAAGCTCTCCCTCTTGCAGGTAGAGGAGCTTGGTTTGCTTGATTCACCGGGTTGGCTTGGGCCTGAGCATGAATAATATTGACCAACCTTGGACAAGTGTTTCTGAAATGGCTCGGGTCACCGCAATTGTAGCAAGCCCGCATTGGTTGACCCATAGGATAATTGGGCTGGTAATATGTTTGGGCTAAATGTTGGGTGGGTAGTAGTAGTAGGGGTTGTTGGGCTTGACCCATTAATTGTTGGTGGTTTGGGTTAAAGGTTGGTGGCGGTTCATTCGTTGAGGCATGCGGCAGGTCTGAACAGTATGACCTGCGCGACCGCAGCCGGTGCAATATTGGCAGGGATGATCAGGGGAATGGTGATATTGGCAACAGTTACATTTTGGTAACGGGCCAGTGTAAGGTCTTCTGTATGGTGCGGGTGAAGGAGTGACTTGAGTAATGGGTGCAGCAGGAATAGGGGAGTTGGTTTGAGTAACTGCAAAATTTCTGGTGTTGCGCTTCCTCTTGTTGGCAAACTTAGAGGAAGAAATGGGGTGGTTTGGAGTTTGTCCCTCAACAGGGGCTTTCTTCTTCTCTTCTTTGAACTTTCCGTTGCGAATTCGGTTTTCGGTCAGTTCAGTTGCTAACTCCATAGCAGCTTCAAGTGTTACTGGTGAAACGCTGAGAACTGAATCTTGGATTTTCGAGGGAAGTCCTCGAATATAATGCTCGATCAGACGATAGGTTGGGGTGAACAAATTTGGAACCATTTGGTTCAACTCCAAGAACCTCTTGTTATAGGTAGTGTGATCACCCTCCTTTTGCTTTAGAGAATGAAATACGTCCTCCAGCTTTTTAATTTCACTCCTAGGACAGAAACGCCTAGTCATGATTTCCCTTAACTCCTCCCAAGTTAAGGCCATCGCATCTTCAGTTCCCCTCTTCCCTTTCTCAGTATTCCACCAAGTGAGAGCTACCCCAAATAGTCTCCCGGTGGCGTATCGAACCTTGTGATCCTCAGGACAATCGCAGTTTAGAAAGGTGTTTTCCATCTCCTCGAACCAATGTAGGAGAGCAGTGACACCCTCGGTCCCTTCAAATTTAGGAGGATCACAAGACTTAAAATGTTTGTAAGAGCACTTGCTGGTAGGAGGGTTATCGATGTTCTGGTCATGTTGTTGGGGAGGGTTAGTAGGATTTGTAGCAAGGGCTTGTTGTACTTGGACCACAATGTCAGGCAGTATCGTGGCCATTTGTTTCGCGATCTGTGTGGCCAACCGTTCCTAAGACCTTCCTGATCTTTTACCCCTTCGTTGCTGTCTAGACGACATCTACAGGATCATACAATGAGAAGATTGTGAGTTTATGGTGTCTTTTTAGGTGTCATGTGTCTTTAAGAAAATGAAATAACATAAATATCAATAATGCAACTACATCCATAGGATGTCTTGGGTTCGCTCATGTTGGGCCTCAAATGTCCCCCATACCTTCACCTACATAGTCATGTGGGCCCCCATGGCTATTGGCTTGGTAGGATTCACATTAGTATTGGCAATTTAACACTCGCATCACCCGAATGCAAACCACAAAATATGTTCATGAGATGTTTGGTCGGAACGTGTCCAGGTGTAGACACAATGACAACTCAAAGTGGGGTTAGCCCACACGACGTTTGGTATAGCATGCTTTGGCCTAATAGGTACTTCGTACTCTCATCGTTAGTCCCCAGGTAGGCAAACTGGTCCTTTATTTTGGATTTATACGAATGCCAGCCTAGACAGAACGTTCCGACTACCGGTACTGGTACCCTTCCAGTTACTACATGCCCGTCATGAGAGCTCACTTTGATGAGATTTGAAAACACAAAAATCATTGTAAAAGCAATCATGATGTGGTGTGTGCTTTCATGGATGTGATATGTTATGAGTATATGATTCATGATAGGCATTATATGATAATACATACTTATGAACATGCTTGCATAATATTGAATGTAACATTTAACATAAAACATATAAACATCATGAAATTTGGCATGTAACACACAAAAATCTTATAATTTCTAATCAACTGTAGTATAGGCTCTAAGGGTCTAATAACCTATCCTATATCCCTATAGTCATGGCTCTGATACCAATCTGTCACACCCCGACCCGCAGCGGAATAAAAGTCGGGGCATAATTGGGTTATCACCAAAGCTCATGACATTTACTAATATGTTTCATATTTAATAAAGTCAAAGTTACATTTCCAAATATCCAAACATGTTCATTCAATACAAAGAAAATAAACCAAACATAACAATCCAAACTCTAAATCGTTTTATTCTTCTAGTCCAAGTCCTATGTGTTCCTAGCTGCTGCTGGTTCACCTGTATCATGTGTAAAAATGGGGGTTTTTGGGTCAACATAAGTTGGCGAGTGAACCTTATTAGATAAACATTTATTAATGAATTACTTGTTAGTTTATCAATGAAAAATTGTGCATAATCATAGATGAGCAAATGTAAATAATCAAGCAGTGGCAAATAACAGTCACAACTATAACATACAATAACATATGACAGCATACATGAACATACCAACATCATACGATAAATAACATAAATGAATCTGTGCGATCAAGGCTCAATCAAACGGAGCCGATCGTATTGCATGTACTGAAAATGAAAATGTCTGTGCGATCAAGGCTCAATCAAACGGAGCCGATCGTATGTGGGCACACCAGGTTCAACCTCATAATGAAATGGGGAACATGCTCAACGCTCATAATGTAATGGGGAGCGGCGGCCTATGAAATTGCATGTACTGAAAATAATAAATTGCATCCAACAATAACTACACAACAGAATCAAACTGAATACACATGTTGATGATATGATGTATGCACTATGGTTTAAATATATATAACAAGACACATGATACACCCCAGATCGTGATTAAACGGGGAATTTGTAAAGATTCACTCACATTGGGTGCGTTGGATTGGAGATGGTGAGATGCGCACGAATTAGATGAGCGGAACAACGAGAAATACTAACCTAAATAATAACGGAAAAATATATTAAATGAGTGGATTTTATTAAGGATTTTAATGAAATTTTTAGATATATTTTTGTGAGTTTAAGGCTATTTTCTATCTTTAAAAATGTTATTTTTAAGTATTTTTAATTGATTTTTAAATTAAATTAAATAAATAAAAATATAAAAAAATTGTTTATTTTGCGTTGACCGTTGACCTGTTGACTTGTTGACCGGTTCGGTCAGTGACAAAGTTTGCGCTGGGTGAGACTCGAACCCGAGACCTCCCGTACGCATGCACGCAGTTCTACCAACTGAGCTACGTGTCTAACCCGAAATAATCTTGTTTTTAATTATATTTATACACTTATTCAGTTTAACCGAAATTCTTTTATTTGCAAAAACATTTTAATTCAACGGACCGGTGCTAGTGACGGGTTTCGAACGCGCGACGTATGGCTTAATGTTGCACACAGTCCACCGCTGGACTGTGTGTCTAACCTGGTTATTATCTCGGTTTTTATTATACTTAATAACTAACTAAGTTAACCCGGTTTAGTTTTTAAACAAAAAGGCATTTTATTGTATAAGGAGTGCGTGTAGCAGGGATCGAACTCGGGACTTGCGTGTGTATTTTGCACACAGTCCACCGCTGGATTGTGTGTCTAACCCGTTTAAACTACCAATTTTAATTATACTTATAGTATTGCCAAAGTTCATCTTCTTCACTGGACTTTTACCGACGGCAGTTTACATCATTAAAACTTGTTAATTCGATTGCTAAGCATTACACAAACTGATAAGAGATAGCAGGGATGACAATTAGAGGAAAAACATACCGGTGAACGATTGGTTACAGAGTTCCGGCAGGCGTCGGTCTCTGTTTTTTGTGCACCTCAACTGAACAAACGATTAGCCGTTTTTGATTAGTCCATTGTGGAATTGAAGTGATAAACAAACGTTAACGATGTGTTTGAAGGTCCTTACCGTTTCACAGACGGAAATAAAGACTTTCAGAATCTTTCCGGCGAACTGAAATTAGTTGAATACAGCGCCTGAATTCGATTTCAATTGAGTGGTTTAAGTTAGAAATAGCTTAAGAATTGTTGAACTGCAATAATATTGAGAGATTTACCGTTTGAGGATGAATACGGTTTTCCGGCGAGATTTGCAGAAAATTCCGACGAGCTGATTTAAGCGTTCTGATGGTCTGAAAATGTGACGAAAATGAAATGGAGTATTGTTATGACGTTTCTGAGTCGCGAGAGAGGTCTGGAATTGAAGTAATTGTGACTTGATTCATTTCGGTTATAAAAACCGATTAATAAAGAAAATTGATGTTCAATCACTTCTGAATTGATTAAAATCATCGGTTCATCGGTTATAAAATGTGAATGAACGATTAATCAAACGATTAGACGATTGAATTGCCGATTTCAGTTTCTCAGTTGGCGCAACCGGTTTTAACCGAGTTTGTGTATAAATCTCATTTGTTTCCTAGAGATAACAGAAAACACAAAGCGGCGGAGTGGTGATGTGAGTGTATGTTAAGGCGTTGGAGTTGTTCTTGGCTGACCCGGGTTCGAGTCCCGGCAGCAACATAATTTTTTTATTTATTTTGTTTTAACTTTTTATCAAATATAATTTTTATAGTTTAGTTTATTTATTAATTATGTATCGTTTTAAATCAAAATAATCATAAATATTCAACGTAACTTTTATAACTTGATATTCGATTACAAAACGGAGCGGGTTTTGAAAACCCGATTTTTACAAATGTTACAATTGTCGGGTGAGACCCGGAAGATCGGACTTTCAAAGTGCATTGGATAACATTGAAGAAGGAACCATTTCCATAAATACTCCTGTCAAATATGGAAAAGGATGTAGATCATTTAACTTCAACAAAGTATTTGGGCCCTCAGCAATCCAAGGTTTGTATAAATTATTTGTAATTAAATAGTTATGTAATTATGTCTTGATTATTTGCAATACGCGTACATGTTCTACAGGAGAGGTCTTTGCGGATACTAGGCCTCTCATTCGCTCTGTTCTTGATGGTTACATTGTATGCATTTTTGCATATGGTCAAACTGGATCAGGAAAAACACATACAATGGTAAGACATTTTGACATTTCCTTGAACGAATCAAGTCGGTGACTCGATAAATATTTAAAATATAACTTTTTTTGCTTGTTATTCATACAGACTGGGCCAAAGATCTTACAGAGAACACTCAAGGAGTTAATTATAGGGCGTTGGGTGACTTATTTTTTCTCGCGGAACAAAGGAAAGACACCTTTCAATATGTTGTGTCAGTTCAAATGATCGAGATTTATAACGAGCAAGTTCGAGATCTGCTTGCTACCGAGGGTTTAAACAAAAGATATCCTTTTCTGTTGTTACACATTGCAACTATAGCATCAAACTTTGCACTAGATGTTGCAAAAACTATCCTTGTCAAATTCCTTAATATGACTTCACATTAGAAATTCGTAACAATTCACAAAACGGATTTAACGTCCCAGATGCTACCCTGGTCCAGGTGGCATCAATGTATGATGTTATTGATCTGATGAACCTAGGCCAAAGAAACCGTGCCGTTGGTGCAACTGCTCTCAACGACCGTAGTAGCCGCTCACACAGGTCTCATAATCACTCTCTAGGATACCACTTATACAATATATATTATTATACTTCTATGGATCTAATGTTTAAAATTCACTTAATTTCAGTTGCTTGACTGTACATGTCCAAGGGAGAGACTTAACATCCGGAGCTGTAGTTCGCGGTTGTATGCATCTAGTTGATCTAGCGGGTAGTGAACGCGTGGACAAATCTGAAGTAGCTGGTGACAGATTAAAAGAGGCACAACATATTAATAAATCCTTGTCAGCATTAGGGGATGTGATTTCTTCTCTTGCTCAAAAGAACTCACATGTGCCTTACCGAAACAGCAAACTCACACAATTACTTCAAGATTCACTTGGTAAAATAACAAATACTATAAACCTTCGGCCTTTTTTATCGTTACGAATATATGAAACATTTGTGAATCAAACTTAACTTTTATTTTTTTCTTGTGGGTGAATTATTAGGAGGGCAAGCCAAGACACTAATGTTTGTTCACATAAGCCCAGAACTGAATGCCGTTGGAGAAACGCTCAGTACGCTTAAATTTGCTGAGCGGGTGGCAACTGTTGAACTTGGTGCTGCGCAAGTACATAAAGATAGTTCAGATGTGAAAGATCTCAAAGAGCAGGTTTTTTTCATGTGGTCTTGTATTTGTATATCTTTGTTTTGGTTTTTAAACTGAAAATCTTACTTCTTGTATTAGATTGCCAGTCTAAAGGCGGCTCTTGCGAAGAAGGAAGGGGATCAAGAAGACATGCAACAGAAAGTATCGGGGAGTCCGTATGGCAAACTATCGTCTCGTTCCCCTCCTAACTTGCAAAGGGTAGATTCATTTCCGGAGCCGAAGAGTATCAGGAAACCGAGCGTGGATGTAGGAAACGCGGAGGTAATTTTAAGTTTGTATTGGTTAGATCTATCGCAATGGCATAGGAACTCTAGTTGTAGATAATACTACACCGTAGAGGCAGTGGCGGATCTAGAAAATCCTTATAGGGGTAACGTTTAAAAAAAAGGATAACGAAATCGGAAAAAATAAAAAAAAACGTAATTTTTTTCCAAAATTTACACTACCGCCGGAGCGTCAAGGGGTAGCGGAGGATACCCCTTATTATAAGGTAGGTCCGCCACTATGTAGAGGTGGTGATTTCTACCGTTTGGTGTATGGGTAGATTTGGGTTGTGTTTTATCTCAAACATTTCAAGTCAAAAGGTTGAGATAAAAGGGAACATGTCTAATGGGTCGGAATAGTTGAAAGTCGCCCCAAGTCTATTTTAATGCATACGACCTCCTAAATTTGTTATTCAACGATTTAGACTTTTATTGTTACAATCTTGTTTTTTCTTTTCATTTGTTAATTATCTACAAATATTTTAAGAAATGAACCAAAAAATGTTTGCATGTCAAAGGTTGCAAACATGTTACAATTAATGCATCAATTATAAACGGGTCCCTGGGTTGTGTTTTATCTCAAACGAGTCAAAATATATATTAGCTAAAAGAGGAAAAGGTTACATGTCAAACCGGAATGAAAGTCATCAAAGTTTATTTCCATACATAAAACCTCCTAAATTGCTTCATTCAAAGATCTTGATTATTTGGTAACAATATTGTTTTTTATTTATTATTAATGCATTATTTATTTAAAACTGTATAAACACATGTTTGTGCGTCGACCCAACCTGTTTCAAACCATAGTAAAGATGACCCGTTCCAACCTGAACCCTTTTGACCCGTTATCTATTTTTTCAGGTTGGCAAAAAATCGATATCAAGGCAGAAGACACAAAGCTTTGATCTAGATGAACTATTAGCAAATTCACCACCATGGCCTCCGATAAGCAGTCCAGGCGAAACATATCTAGAAGATGATAGAGACGGGTGTTCTGGTGACTGGGTTGATAAAGTCATGGTAAACAAACAAGACGCAGCCCGATGTTGGGAAGCAGAAAATGCTGCAATTTCTGATCCATTTGACCAAAAAGATGTTCCAGATTCTTCTTCAGAACAATCTTATACCGTATTCGAAAATGGAAATGGGTTTGAGATGGTGAATACTGATGGGGTGGATGAACTTGATGCTGCAACTAGTGACTCGTCTGAGCCTGATCTGCATTGGCAATTTAATCATTCTAAACTTCCAACAATGTCAAGATTTAATAACAAATCAAATGGAAAGGCCACAAAGAGCCCGGATTTCAGGTATAACCAGTAACCTTGTTCTTGTGTTAATTTCAATGGTCGATTTGGATTTTGTTTTATCTCACACGATTCAAATGGAAAAATAAAGTGAATAAAAAAGTTTAGCTAAAAGGGAAATGGTTAAACGAGTGAGAGTTTTTTTAAGGGTAATTCCGCACAACCTTCTATATTGGTTTATTCAAAGATTTGTTTCATTTTGTAATAATATGGTTTTTTTAACAATTATGTATCCTGTGATCATTTATTTATATAAAGATATACATTTTTTTCCGATACGTACAAAAACCTGATTTAAATTTTGACGCGTTACTTAAACTCGTCTGGTACACACATTTTTAATTTAAGTTATTTTACCACTAATTTATATGTGGCAAAATGGATGGGTCAGGTAGGTCAAATATACACTTCGACAAACACTTTTTGTCCAATTTTTTTCCTTTTTCTATAAATAATCAGTGTGTCAAATATGCTCGCAAAATTATACTATTTCAAATTGGTCTTGTTTTTTTAATAAAAAATAAAATAATATAAGATGTTTTATGCATTAGAATATGCATTTGGGAACTCGGGGCGACGGTCTAGCACATTTAACCCATTAGCGATAAAATACGAGATTAACCAACCCCACTTGTCATCCATCCATGAGTTCTAGACAAGGGCCCACATCAGTCACAACATCATATGATGTCAACTTGCCATTTGGCATAATATTTAGGCATATCTTTAGGGAATTAGGCATATGTAATAATTAAAATTTAATCGCACATCATATACAACCAATGGTTTGACTAGTTACAACAGCAGGTCAATGATTCCAAGACTTTTGCCTTCACCTTCACGCAAAACAACAAATGTCGGTAACCACCATCAGCCGCCGCAGCGCGGTAGTAGGCAGGTAACTGCTGTTGAAATGAAGAAGAAAAGCGAGAACAGAAAGTATTGAAGAGTAACATTCCTTGATTTTTACGATTTTTTTTCCACATAGAATGAGTGACTGAGTGAGATTGATGAGAGGACTTACATACAGTTTTATTGTATTTTCCTGTTTTTTTTTTTTTTTTTTTTGGGTTTCATGAACTGTGAAATAGCTGTTGTAAATCTGTTTGCTACAAAGGTTCCTTTGACCAAAAGAAAAGCATTCTCTTCTAAGAAAGCCTTATGGTTTCATTTAACACAAACTTTTAATGTTGTTTCAAAACAATATATATATTTGTAACACCAAACATATATGTTTAAAACAATTCACAGAGCTCAAAAATGAAGAAAAAATTATAAATATCACAAAACTTACTTTTATCTAAAGGGGAACTTATAACTCAAATTCTAATCAGTTTGAAATAGGGAATGTATTGTGCACATTCCTTTAAATTGTTCGGTGTAATGTCTACGTCACCTATTTTAGGTTTAAAAACCAGTTAAATTAAAAAAAATAAACACAAAAACGGTAAAAGAAATTCAGAAAGATAATACCCTGTTAACTGATTATTTCAGGTTACCCAAAAACCAGTTAAAACATCGGTTACTAACTAGGCTTTGTGCTAAAGTGTTACAAATTGGTTTCTAACCTACAAACTTTTTAACCCTATGCCAACTTTAACTTTAAGTGTATCGGTTATGGTTTTGATTAATAACCGGTAACGATCATAACACCGGGCTTTTTTTCCCGCACATCTAGTTGACATGGTCTTGAATCTTGAAGTATTCGTTACTAAATCAATACACTAAGGTTGTTCACGAGCCGAATCGAACCGATCAAACCTTTGCTCGTACTCGGTTCTTTTACAAACCGAACCGAACCGAACCAAGCGTTTTCTCAACCGAGCCAAAGTCGAGCGAGCGTTTTTCGATCCAAGCTTTTTCGCACGAACATCGAGCGTCGCAGAACAAAAAAGAAAAGTGACGATGGGTGTGCTAGTTATTAGAATAAAGTGCAGTTTCCGACCCTGAGGTTTTGTCCAATTAGAACACAAGTAAAAATTTCAACAAATAACAAGGAATACAAAGACCCTTAACTAGTTCTATCGAGATTAACTGAGTGGGAAGATAAATCGTCGACGATTGAAGCATACCCTTGTTCTACCAGAAGTTTGAAACTGAATGAACCGGGAAGCAAAACTCTAGCTAGTTGGCGTCTTGGCGAGTGGCGATCGAGAAATCGAATAATGGTGGCCAATGGGGGGTTTTGAGTAAGGTTTTGTACTTCTGAATCGAATAACGGGTTGAGACTTGAGTATTGATCGACGCTTCACATTTCACTTTCAGTATTTAAAATTTTTACTCAATTAATCAAATGAACATTTAAGTATTGGACAATGGACTATAAGTATTGGACCAAACATTGTTAATGTGGCACTCTAGTCATTTCATTAAAAATAATAATAAATCGAGCCAATTGAGTCGAACCGAATTAAGTGGACCTTTGCTCGTGTTCGTTCGTTTACAAACCGAACCGATCTGAACCGAGTGGTTTTTTCAATCGAGCTGAACCGAATGAGCAATTTTCGAGCAAGCATCGAACGAGCGTGAAGCACGGAGAAAGTTTAAAAGCACTAAATTACACAAGAAATCTTGAAAGAGGTGCCAAAAGGTTTTGAGGATCAAAGAAACCAATTGGGCCGTGGCCCATACCTATCGCTGAAAAAAGTCAGCGTCAGACCCAGCCAGCGGTCTTATACTATTTTACTTCTCTTTTCTCCAGCCATCTGGGCGCACCACCCTCCTCCTGCAATTCATTACATTCATTCAGGTATTCTTCTTCCTCAAACCCTTCAAATCTAACATCATTATTTCAGATCACTTAACCTTGTATCACAATCTCATTTTTTTTCTTATTACAGGTTAATTTGTAGGAAAAAGAAATGGCGATGGTTCAAGCATATCGTCGAATATCTGGCGGATCGGTCGTTTGTGCAGATTCGCTTCGGCTCACGACGTGCTGGAGATATTTTTCTACAGGTTTTAGAGAGGAAAGAGACACGTTTGGACCGATTCAAGTTCCATCTGATAAGTTAGTGTTCTTGTTTCATTTTTATCTTTTTTTACTGTTATTAGGATGCCAATTGATGGAAATTAGAAACCCTAACCTGATGGAATGAGTTTATTGGCTGTTTTAGGCTTTTATAAGATTGAACTGAAATTTAAGTGATTTGGATCTTTGTAGAAGAACACTTACTGGCAACAGTTAATGTTAATGATATATAGTTTTTTTTTATTTAGGTGTTTTAGGAGGTTTTAGATCAACCTTTTGGCTTCATAACATTAGTTGCAATAGGTTTATGTGTGAACCATTGAATTTAATTAGTAATGGGTGGTGATTGATGATGAATTTTTTTTAATAGGTTACTTGCTTTTTTTATATAAGTAAATGGTTTCTTTGTTGTTTAGGTTATGGGGTGCGCAAACACAAAGATCTTTGCAGAATTTTGAAATCGGTGGTGACCGTGAAAGAATGCCTGAACCGATCATTCGTTCTTTTGGGATCCTCAAAAAGTGTGCTGCTAAGGTTTTTCATTCTTGTGACTTCTAAGCATTTTTTTCATTTCAATGTTTAGTTATTAATCAGCGAACGTAGGATGAGTGTTGCTTAATTAATAGATAAATGAAACATGTTTGCCGCTAGAATCTTGCTTCATTTTATTGTAACTTATTGCGTATGGTTTCATCATATTCTTGTTTCTTCCTAGAAATGACAAAAAAAAACTTGTAAATGGAAAGATTATATGTACCTATGTTTCGCAAATTGTTAAGTTTCGTTTTACGTTAGTTACTAGATTATTTGGTAAATGAGATTACATGCGTTATAGGTAAACATGGAATACGGGCTTGATCCATCGATAGGGAAAGCAATAATGGAAGCTGCACAAGAAGTGGCAGAAGGGAAGTTAAACGATCACTTTCCATTGGTTGTATGGCAGACAGGCAGTGGCACACAAAGCAATATGAATGCCAATGAGGTAACTTTAGTATTTTCCATTTTCACCAACACATCATATTAATCATGAATCATGGTTGCAATAGGTTATTGCAAATAGAGCGGCTGAAATTCTCGGCCACAAGCGTGGTGACAAGTTTGTGCATCCAAATGACCATGTGAACAGATCAGCAGTCTTCAAACGATACATTCCCAACCGTAAGCTTCTTGAAAACATTAACTGTCGAAATCTTCATCTTAAATTATCTTCTTGTTGACTTTCTAGTGCTGACTTTTGCTTGTTTTGTTTATAGGTTATGCATATTGCAGCTGCAACAGAAATCAACTCAAGACTTATCCCAAAGCTTAAGCAGTTACATACTTCCCTACAAGCAAAGGTAATTAATTATTCGATTGTATGCTTTAACTTTATACCCATAGTTATTTCTTTTGTTTTTTGTGTCAGTGTGATGCTTACGGAGTGCAATCTTTAACAGACAAATGAGTTCTCAGATATAGTTAAAATCGGGCGTACACACACTCAAGATGCAACACCCTTGACTCTCGGGCAGAGTTTAGTGGCTATACCACACAAGTGAAGTATGGAATTGATCGGGTCATATGCACTCTTCCTCGCTTGTATCAGGTTGTCAGTCATATCTATTATGCTAACATGTATATGATACTGTCTCTGTGTGTGAATCGTGACCGACATAGGTTTTTATGTTTTCAGCTCGCACAAGGTGGCACTGCTGTAGGGACAGGATTAAACACAAAGAAAGGGTATTTTTTTATTTTTTTAAATTTTTATCCTTCAGTATCTTTTTCTTCCGCTTTATATGGCGAGATGATTTCTGTACAGATTTGATGTGAAGATTGCTGCAGCAGTAGCTGATGAAACAAGATTGCCATTTGTGACAGCTGAAAATAAGTTTGAGGCACTGGTTAGTTTCGTTTTTTAACAGATACATTTTTCTTTAGTTTAACAAAAGTTAAGTTTCCATATGCACATTATATTATCAGGCTGCGCATGATGCCTTTGTTGAAGCTAGTGGAGCTTTGAACACGATTGCTGCTTCACTTATGAAGATTGCAAATGATATACGGTTCCTAGGAAGGTAATGCAAGCTGCAGATTTTGTGTGTGTGTGTGTGTGTGTATTTTACTTTGTAAGCTGCTTTAAACTTATTATAATTCAACTTTTGGAAATTTAGTGGTCCACGTTGCGGTCTTGGGGAACTAATTCTTCCTGAGAATGAACCTGGGAGCAGCATCATGCCTGTAAAGTCACTGTTTCATAAATACTTATAAAATTTTTAAATTTTCTTTTCAATTTGGACGATAAATCCAGTAAGTTGGCTAATTATTTTGACGTTATGCCCATTTTATTTTAGGGAAAAGTGAATCCTACACAGTGTGAAGCTCTGACTATGGTCTGTGCTCAGGTACGTATTTTTCTTGACTATTTGTATAGGTTGAAAATGCATATCACTTTTTCATATAATAGTGGGTTACCACCAGCGCTCTGCAGCGGGTTTGAAATGAAGATAAAAAAAAGTTGTTTGATGTTTTAGTTAAGGAGTTAAACATGTCCATTATATATTAAAGTTGAGGGGCTTAAAATATTATATATTAAAGTTGAGGGGCTAAAGTTGTTTATCATTAAAGTTGAGGAGCTAAAGTTGTTTGATGTAGTTAAGGAACTAAACATGTCATTATTAAAGTTGAGGGCTAAACATGTCATTTATAAAGTTGAGGGGCTAATCATGTCTTTACTAAAGTTGAGGGACTAAAGTTGTTTATTATTAAAGTTGAGGGGTTAAAGTTTTTTTAGTTAAGGGGCTAAACATGTCATTACCTAAGTTTAAGAGGCTAAACATATCATTATTAAAGTTGAGGGGCAGAAGTTGGTTAATGCCACAGTTGGTTGATGGGACAAAATAGCATATTTATATTTATATTTATAGTATATATAATGCCGGAGGTCAAAACGGAGCGTGTTAACCTGCTAACACCTTTTGTCACATTTTATGGTTTATTTTCTATTGATAAATTTGTTGATTATGATGATGAAACAATATTATCACCTGCAGGCAATTGGAAACCACGTCGCCCTTACAGTGGGTGGTTCAAACGGCCATTTTGAGCTCAATGTTTTCAAGCCAATGATTGCTAGTTCGCTTTTGCACGTAAGTGGGCTCAAACAGTTACAATTATGTGGTCATCTGTTATCTGTTATGCAACTTTTAAACAGAAATAATTGTGTGTGGTTTTCAATTATAAAATCATTGAAAATAATTTTCTGCATTTTAATATATATAATACTCATGGTGTTAATGTTTTTACAGTCAATAAGACTTCTAGCGGACGCATCTGCTTCTTTTGAAAAGAATTGTGTGAGAGGAATTCAAGCAAACAGGGATAGGATTTCGAAGTTATTACATGAGGCAAGCTAACAGTAAACGTTAAAACATTAAGTTACCGTGATTTAGATTAACTAATAAGTAGAATGTGATTTCTAATGTTTTTTTTTTCTTAATACGTTGCAGTCACTTATGCTTGTGACATCTTTGAATCCTGTAAGCTTCTGTTTGAATTTCAATTCTGTGTCTTTTACATATATTAATTTTTTAATTTTAACTCAATAATGTAATTTGTCTTTCGGATTTTTTTTATACAGAAAATTGGCTATGATAATGCTGCAGCGGTTGCGAAGACTGCCCACAAAAAGGGATGTACACTCAAGGTGGTGTTTCTTTCTATATTCTTTTATACATTAACTTATTTGAGGAAGTAATAATTTTTAAATTAATTAACATTTACAATATGTGCAGGAAGCTGCTCTCCAATTGGGAGGGTTGACTAGTGAAGAGTTTGATCAACTTGTAGTTCCGGAAAAGATGATTGGTCCAACTGATTGAAGCACGTATTGAAGATAGTTATGATTGCATGTTTTGCGAAGTCGGAAGCCATTTTACTGTAAGTTATTTAGATAGGAAATAAAAGGTCACTGGTCTCATCATATTTCAGGAATTCATTGAAGTGTTGTATTCTTCTGAGTGACGTGAACTTGTCGAGAAAAACTACATGTCACCAACAATATTTTTGCCGGATGAAGGTTTCTTACTTTGTTGCTTACTTCAGATGTTAAAAACTCACTTAAACCCCATAACAATATATCATCTGAGCAGCTTATTAGCTTATTGCATTTTGGTAAAGCTAAAAGACACTTTTAAGTGTTTGGATATGGCTTAAGCTTCATTGTCATGTGTTTTTTTTAATAATGCCATAAGCTCACCCAAACATCTCTTACATGTCATTACAAAACACTGATTGCTTTGGAGCTTGGTCTGCTATTTAATTCCAGTTTAGTTATTACCAAGGGTATGTATTGGGCGATGGAGATGGAGATGGTGGTGGCGGTGATGGTGATGTGGAAGGGTGGGCGCTCGCGAGTTGCGACAGGGTTCCCTCAATATAGTGTTACAACCTCGAATTTGCTCAAAAAAGTTAATGGCATACCCTCCAAATGTTAACACTATTATGAAAAATTGTTAAGCTGGTTTGGAACTTCATTTCCGTTTGGCAGTTCGGTTAATGTTTAAAACTAATTTGGCCTGTAGAACTTAATCTTTTGTGAGAACTCATATGAAGTTTGCATCAGTTTTTAACTATAAGAGTTTAAAAGTCAACTAAAACATAATATTAACCTTTATATTGAATCTGGTTTGTTTGGCACCATTTAAAAAATATGTAGTCTAACTTAATGTTTTTATAGTTTTATGATGCATTTGAAATATTTACATACTATAAGGGCCTCATTGTATTTTTAAAAGTAAAACGTAAAACACAGTATCCATAAATATCAATCACGTGTACGAATATTTAGCCACTTTCACGTATTCAAACTAAAAATAGTATACACATCATCACATGTTAGACCTCTCAACATACAATGTATCTTTCTTTCTTTACCGCAGGTGCATGCACCATCTTTTTCAGTCCCACTAGTCCAGAATCAGACTTCTCTTCTCTCTCCTAAATGATTTTGGTTTGTTATTATTATTAATTGTTTTCTAAATTTTAGTATTTTCTGGAACAGCAAATCTTTCGTGTTTAAAAAAGGTAACATATGAATTATGTGTATGAAATAAATTTTTAAAATTTATATTAACTCATCCCGTAATTCGTTTAAATTAAATACTCTCAAACTGATTGTTAAAAACGATTATCCTCCCTTAAATTTAATAGACAATCAGGATTTTCATCGTAACTTATTTAAAGTTTAGAATATGATAATCATACAATTTGTTTAATAAATATAATTCCAAACATCCCATCAGTTATGAACGCACGTCAATCGTAGAGTTAAAGTTTAAAAAGAAGATAATAGTTTTGTGTTTGGTAGGATTGGAATTTGCTATTCAAAATGGGGTTACGGTGTAACTTATTGCTCATTTACGTGTCATTCTTATGTACTTTCGTATTTTCAGTGAAAAAAAAGGAAGACAAGACAATAATTATAAAATGTTAAATTCAATTATCTATACTTCTTTTATATATACATTCAATAAAACATCAATTTATTGCCTAAACTGTTGTCTAAATGAATTTAAGTTTTGACACTATAAAAGCACGTGTAGGTGTCCAACCGTATGAAAAATCTAAACGATTACAACAGTCCATCTAATTAATTAAAACAATCTGTCTAAACCACTCTGACTAAACATGTGCATACCCTCACCCTAAAATACACATGTCACGTTCTAAACTTTCGTTAAACGCTTTTATTTCAGAAAACAACATATATATATATATATATATATAATATTTATATAAACATTTTAATTTAAATAGTAGACGCTAAAATATACGACTTCCAGGTTAAGCGAACCTGTATAAAGAAACTATTATAAAATTATCTACTTCCATTCATGCAGACAAAAAAAAACATGATCTAAATATTTAAAAAAGTGCACTTCCATAGTTTTTCAAAACCTGAGTGAAATCAGCTGGCAATACAATCTATTGAAGCGATAAGAAATTTATACTTTTCATGAACTCACTTCAATAAAATTGATGAAATCATGAAATCTGTTGTGGATTTCAACAATTTCTCTCTCTAGAAAATGATCTTTGTTAGCATCCACAGATCTCTGCTGTTCTTCATCCAGGTTATTGATTTCATCTTCTTCTAGTTTAATGATAATTTGTTGTTTTCATGATCTGTTTTTGACCTAGAAGTTTATCATGTAAGTTAGAATCAATTCGTTTAAGTTTTGGTTTCATACTGTCATGTAGATCAAGTTGATTGTGACTCATTGATGTTTATATGTTCAAATCTATCATTATCTAGGGTTTCACAGTTCGATTTTGTGTATTTGCGAAATAGAACAACTGTGTTTATGGATCTAGCATCTATCAGTTAATGTGTTCATGTTGATCGTGATTAGAATCAGTTAGGATGAGGTTTGAGTTAGGTTAATTTCGTTCTCGGTTGAAATTACTGTGTTCGTGGAGATCGGTTGAAATTGTAGAGATTATGGTCAGAATCAGTTAGAATGAGGATTGAGTTAGGTTGATTTCGTTATCTGAGATGAGTATACTATCAAATTACTGTGTTCATGGAGATCGTTGAATTCATAGAGATCAGGATCAGAAGCAGTTAGAATGTGGATTGAGTTAGGTTAATTTCGTTATCTGAGATGATCGTTGAATTCGTACAGATGATGATCAGAATCAGTTAGGATGAGGATTGAGTTAGGTTAATTTCGTTATCTAAGATGATCGTTGAATTCGTAGAGATAATGATCAGAATCAGTTAGGGTGGGGATTGAGTTAGGTTAATTTCGTTATCTGAGATGATCATTGAATTCGTAGAGATAAAGATCAGAATCAGTTGGGATGAGGATTGAGTTAGGTTAATTTCGTTATCTGAGATGAGTATACTATTAAATTACTGTGTTCATAGAGATCGTTGAATTAGTAGAGATCATGATCAGAATCAGTTAGAATGAGAATTGAGTTTGGATAATTACTAACATAAACAAAGTTGACCAAGAAATTTCAAAAATAGACATGGAAATTAGTCTTCACCACTAATCTTCATTTCCTCCAATTAGAAGCCGCCGAATGAGCTCTGCTGGATGAGACAGCTAGAGTTTAGCCTACACTTTTTACTAAAAAGCGCCGACTAACCCTACGCTTTTGGTGAAAAGCGCCGGCTAAGCCTACGCTTTTTAGTAAAAAGTGGCGGCTACACCTGCAGTTTTGATGAAAAGTGCCAGCTAAGCGTGCGCCTTTAAAAGTCAATGTCTATTTTCGAATTTTTTGGTCAACTTTGATTGTATTTGTAATTTTCCCATTGAGTTAGGTTAATTTTGTTACCTGAGATGAGTAAAATTTGTGTTGCAGCTTTTTAAAGCTGTGAACGAAGGATGGATTCCTGTGATTGCTTCGAGACTCAATGGCCTGCTGATGAGCTATTAGTGAAGTATCAGTACATATCTGATTTCTTTATTGCATTTGCCTATTTCTCCATTCCATTAGAACTTATATATTTCGTCCAGAAATCAGCGTTCTTTCCGTATAGATGGGTGCTTATGCAATTTGGAGCGTTTATCGTTCTATGTGGAGCAACACACTTTATAAGTCTATGGACATTCGCGTCACATTCCAAAACTGTTGCTATTGTAATGACTGTAGCAAAACTATCTACAGCTTTCGTTTCATGTGTAACTGCATTAATGCTTGTTCACATTATACCTGATTTATTGAGTGTGAAAACAAGGGAATCGTTTTTAAAACAAAGGGCTGAAGATCTTGATCGGGAAATGGGGTTGATTATCAAACAAGAAGAAACCGGAAGACACGTTAGAATGCTTACGCATGAGATCAGAAGCACTCTTGATAGACACACGATATTAAAAACTACTCTCATTGAGCTCGGTAGGACTTTAGATCTTGAAGAATGTGTGTTGTGGATGCCATCAAGCAAGGGTATGATTCTTCAGCTTTCGCATTCTTTGCATAATTTAATCGCGCTCGGCTCCAGTGTTCCAATGAATCTCCCGATAATCACTGAGGTGTTCAATAGTGCTGAAGCAATAAGGATTCCACATAATTGTCCATTGGCTAGGGTTAGAACCCCTGTGGGATCTTACGTTTCACCTGAAGTGGTCGCTGTTCGTGTTCCTCTTTTGCATCTATCGAATTTTGAAATCGACAATTATCCTGATCACTCTGCAAAAACTTATGCTGTCATGGTTTTGATTCTTCCTCTGAATGGCTTACGAAAGTGGCGGGACCATGAATTGGAACTTGTAACCGTTGTTGCTGACCAGGTTGGTTGCTTTATATCTTCATATTTTGATTATGGTCGTAAATTACATTTGAGTAAAATGTCATTTTCGTCTCTAAGGTTTGACCAGTTTTGTGACTTTCATCCAAACCTTTGGACTAAGGTCGCAAAACTGGCCAAACCTCAGGACAAAAGTGACATTTTACTCTTTACATTTTTTCCCTATTTCTTATATCCTAGTAAGCTTACTGTGGCGTAATTCTTAGGTTGCTGTGGCACTTTCTCATGCTGCAATTCTTGAAGAATCTATGCGGGCCCGTGATCAGCTAGTGGACCAGAATTTTGCGTTAAATGTGGCTCGACAAGAGGCAGAGATGGCTATCCATGCCCGTAACGATTTCCTTGCTGTCATGAATCATGAAATGAGTACACCTATGCATGCAATTATAGCATTGTCTTCACTTCTTCTAGAAACCGAACTTACTCCAGATCAACGAGCCATGATAGAAACCATACTTAAAAGTAGCAATCTTCTAGCAGCACTTGTAAATGACGTTCTTGACCTCTCTAGGCTAGAAGACGGTAGCCTTGAACTTGAAAATGAAGTGTTCAACCTTCATGAGCTCTTCAGAGAGGTAACTTCTAGCTTTAATTGGTGAATTGATGGTCAAGATTGGTGTGTCCATTAGCAAAAAGTGCAAGGATGGTCCCTGTGGTTTGCACTTTATAGCGCATTTAGTCCCTAACTTTGACCTCCTGAAACCTTTACATTTGTTGGCTGGGGACTAAATGTGTTACAAAGTGCAAACCCAGAGACCATCCAATACTTTTAGGAAGCTAGAGACCAAATCCGGAATTTTGGAAAACCAAGGGACTATACTGTCCTTTACTCAAAAATTAACTACACACCCGTTTAATTCAACCTGTTTCCTTTTTCGCTTGTTTTCTTAACCCATTAAGTGTAAGCATAATGAATCAATCCATTTGTAAGTAACCAAGTCAAAATTACCATCTTATGTGGCATGCCCCTAATAATTTGTTGTTGTGTGTAGGTTGTCAGATTGATAAATCCTATAGCATCTGTGAAAAACACATCCATGACATTGAATTGCGATCTGGGTCTACCTGTTTATGGCATTGGTGATGAAAAACGCCTCATGCAAGTAATGTTGAATGTCGTTGGCAATGCGGTTAAGTTTACGAAAGGGGGTCATGTTTCAATTCAGGTCTCTATTTTGAGTCCTGGTATTTCCAGGAGTGGCAATCTCCGGAATTTTGCCCTACGTTGACCGATGGTTTGTTCTACGTACTTGTGCAGGTCAGTGTTTTCAATCCACTTGCTTTAAAGGGGCTATGTTTAACTCAAATGGACCATAACAAAAATAATTCTAAAAAGGAATAAGTTAAAACTGGTCAAAAGTAGCCTTAAGTGGTATTTTTAATGCATACAATACAAGCTCTAATAGTTTAGAAAAGTCTTAAAATGGACCAAAAAGTGTTTGCGGTCAACCCAATCCGATTTGACCGGCACTAACAAAACTGCATGTTCCGTCTAGAACCCACTTTTTGACTCGTTACACAACCCACCCCATCTGGCCACATCTAGCATTTACCTCATGTTTTCATGAAACTTTTATTTTAGAGTAAAATGCCAAAATCGTCCCTGAGGTTTGGTCACTTTTGCTTGTTTCATCCAAAATGACTTTTTTGTGCATTTGAGTCCTTAAGGTTTGCGTTTTGTTGCCATTTTCATCCTTAAGTTTGGCAAGTTATTGTGACTTTCGTCCCTCGAAATTTGGCCCTCGGGGATGAAAATGGCAAGATTTCAAACTTTTTGGATAAAAATGGCACCTCATGGACGAAAGTCGCAAAAGTGGTCAAACCTCAGGATAAAAATGGCATTTTACTCTTTATTTTACTATTGGATTCTGTAAAATATGAATAACTCAAAGGACATTTGCCGGTACCCTTTTGACTAATTAAAAAATCATATAAAAATGATATGAATGCAGGTGAAGGATTCCGGGTCTGGCATTAAACAACAAGACATTCCACACATTTTCATAAAGTTTTCCGAGCCTCGCAGTGCATCAAACCGAGGTAGTAACAGTGCAGGTCTTGGACTCGCCATTTGCAAAAGGTATAAATTTTAATTTTTAAAATCCTGTATTTATATTAATATAATCCCCCAACAAATATTTATAATTATACGATGTCAGGTTTGTAAATCTGATGGGAGGCCACATATGGATCAAGAGTGGAGGGTTGGGTAAGGGTACAACAGCTGCATTCCTTGTGAAACTGGGTCACTACAACTACAACCCGCACCCAAATAACTCATCCATGCAACACCACGTTCCCCAAACGGTTCCTAAACCGAGACCCCATCAAGGAAGTGGTGAACTCAGCAAACACCGACACCTTGAGAGAGAGGATTACAAAGTGACTGCTTCGTTCCCGCTTTATAACAGGAGTATGTAGCTTACTCCCGACAAGAATATTCAGGTACCATCTTGTAGTTGCCGGTATGATTATACGAAGGTCGGCTTTTTTTATCATAATTAAATATTGTGATCCGTTAATGAGCAATGGAGGAGAACGGTATCGTGTGTTGATATTCGATATGTTAACAAATATATAGGGATGTAGTAACCTGGTATGTTATGTTCTTGAAGCGTAAGTTGTAACATGCCACATTAACCATTATTATAGCCATTATTATAGGTAACTTGTTTTCGTGTAAACCATGAACGTTGTGTTTCTTCATTACTTTTTTTCATTAAATTTTATATCAATCAATGTTCATTTAACTAGGAAAAACTTAAATAATAAATAATTATTTTCCCTCAAAATGGAGTTGTTTTATGTATGTTTATTTTATAAAATTTATTCTTCAGAATATTGAAAATAATTTAACGTTTAAGTTCCCGAATAAATAAATAAGATGTCATCGGTAACCATTTATCTAGGTTGGCAAGTTCTAAGGCTACTCAGCGTGGGGTCGTCCAGGCCCGGCCTGGCCCGACGACACCCCGGCACACCATTTCCCCTGGGTCCGGCGTCGTCTTCCGCGGCAGCCTTTAGACGTCCTCGACACGGCTCTTCTCCTCACACGCACCTATACATACAATACATATTTATATTTAGCTCCATCTTTCATTTCATAGGTTCATCCTCTTTAGGCCAATCCTCACACCTATCCTATGTGGCGCTGACATGACGGGTCATCCTCCAAGAAGGCCCATCACCCACACCGAACAGCCTAATCAAGAAGCGGACTCGCTAACATACTCTAATTACTAGTTACATACACCCTACTCTATTACATCAATTAGATTTATGTTTGATGTCTAATAAAATCAAGCATGGATTTTTTTTTTCTTTTTTTTCGCTGTTCAAAAATAATGATAATAATAATAATCCATATTAATGACAAATAGAAAAGGAAGTATAAATTTTTTACGTCCTCCTATAGAAACGATTTTCCAGAGCCTTACGAAAATAATACAATATTTGAGTTGATAAGTAATGAATAAATGCTTATTCATTAACGGTATATAACCGTGTAATTAGATTCACAAGTGAAATAAAAAATAGAAAAAAAAAACACTATATGGTTGTGATTTTTTAGTTAAAAAACGAAGGTTGATGCAATTACATAAGACATGTTTATGTATGTGTAGTGAAGTGTTTTTTTCTAATTTGTTTGTTTCTTATAAAGATATTGCTTTGAAAACTTATCAGTGAAAATTAAAAGCAAATATAATCATAAGTCATTTTAAAGAGTAAATTCTTTTCACCTAAGACCCATACTGAATATTTAAATTAACTTGATTTTTATATCAATTTTTTATTAAGATCATTTTTGTAAATTAGAAAACAAACGTGGCATCAGATGAACAACATCTCCAAAAAAACCCAATCACAAAAGCCCACTATCACAAACACTATTTATTTCACTTGTTATACTAATAAATATTAATAATATTAATATTAATATTAATATTATATTAATCGATATTAATAATATATATTTTGAAATGATTATATTTTTACCTTAATATTTTGATAAAGGTTTTTTTCACCAATACTCTTTAGAAAAAAAAAAGTCATTTAATACTGAATAATAACTCTATAATAGTTGTATTTAATGAGAATCCTACAGTAATGATTAAGACTAAACAATTTTAGCCTTTGCTATGATGTGTTATAGAGTAATGTGTAATAGAGTGTAGTGTAATAATACTGGCCAGTTTTGGCAATTTTTGAATGGTTAAGTGTAGAATCAACAAAGGTTTGAACCATTAAATACTAAATTAGTAAGAGGTCTGAACCATTAAGAGCCAGTATATTGCTTAACTGTTCAGAGACAAATGTGTGACAAATTCAGATTAGAGGTCTTAACCATTCAGACTTTCTATGATACTTAACCATTCAGAGACAAATTTCAGAACCATTCAGACATTTGCTTGCGAAACAAACAGTCTGAACCATTAAGTGATGAACCGGTAAAATATTTGAACCATTAAGAGCCTTATTAAAAGGTAAACAAACATCATGTAACGCCCCAAAAATATTAAATTATTTAAATAATCCAGGGCATTGAACCTAGTTAATGGAACTCTTTTTAATATAAGGAATTTAAAAACCTAATTAGTTGCTTGTTAATTTCTAATAAAGCTCTTGGATAGTGCCTTTGAATAATAAACCAAAACGTAAGGACTGAATTTGGATATATGGTAAACTAGTGAGTATAAATAAGAACATATATACTAGTGAGTATATATGGTCGAACGGCAAGAAAGAAAAGGGGGAAGCCTTACAAACCCTAACATTCATTAGTTCTTCAAAATCAAAGGAGAAATTAAGCCTGAAATTCTTGCATGAACATAAATTGCAATCATTTAGACAAAGGAATCATAAGGTATACATTGATTATAATTGTAGGTACTATGACAGAAATTGTAGTGCACATAAGTTTAAGAACAAGTCCTTGATGAAGAACTATTGAGTAAATCCTATGGTTAGAATCTTTGAATGACTAACAATGCTTATGTTAAGTGGGTTATATAAAATTGATGAACACATAAATTGTAATAGTGAAAATTGTAGTAATTGATGCTAATATGCTAGAGTATTGATGATAATTTCACATACTAGACATAGAAAACTTGAAAGGATTGTCGTTACACGGTTGATGGCAAAGTTGTAGTCTTGATAAGGGTAGTGTAGCATCTAGTCATAAGATGTTTGATATTATACTTAGATAATCGTAAATATGCTCAAGAACATGAAAGAATTATGTAAATGAAAATTTGATAAACATGTGAAGTCTAAATGAAAAATCGGATTGAATTATATACGTAAATTGGGCGAAACCACAAGTGACCAAGCCGGAGTAGATACACGATTGAAGGGAAAACTCTAAGGTACGTGGCTTATCTTTTATAGCGTATTATTATATTTGACTTGCTTTGATGATAAACGGATCAAAATAAGAAAATAATAAAGGTTTGGTTGAATAAAACGATGGATTTCGTTAAACAACCAAACGGGTCAAAATAAAGAAAATAATGAAGGTTTTGTTGAATAAAACGATGGATTTCGTTAAACAACCAAACGGGTCAAAATAAAGAAAATAATGAAGGTTTGGTTCAATAAAACGATGGATTTCGTTAAACAACCAAACGGGTCAAAATAAAAAATAATGAAGGTTTGGTTGAATAACACGATGGATTTCGTGAAACAACCAAACGGGTCAAAACTTAGTTGTGGCATATACTTTGAAGGTGTATGAACAACTAATTGTGTATAAATCCGGAAAAAGGGTAAAATGGGAAATTTGGTACAAATCGAATAGTGGAAATGTAAACTGATTTATAAATTACCCGAGGGTATTGGATGTAACTACTAAAATGATTTTACATATGAAGAATATACTTGAATAGTTAAATTGTCGAAAAAATATGTTAATGGGTCAAATTGTCCAACTCATGAAGTTGAACTTAAATGATGCGCAATACATAAACAGGAGTAATATCGAAATGGAAACGTGAAGTATCAACTTACGCACGTTTTCTGAAGTTATCGGGTTACCCTTTGAGTGCGGAACTCGAAAACGGGTTAAACGGACAACTTAACAAACTTGCAGTAAAATGACTGCAGGGAGCACCGTCGCCGACGGCACATCAGGCCGTCGCCGACGGAACATGATTTCTTCGACGTCTTAACTCATTGTCGACGGTAGTATAGATATACGGTGGATTTGGCATACCGTCGGCGACGCCCCTACTGGCCGTCGCCGACGCCTTCACAGAAAATTTTAATTAAACTTAAATTGTTAATTGTATTTTTATTTTAAATAAATCAATACTAATCCATAGAATGATTTGGGTTTTGTAGAGTTATCTAAACTAGTTCTCTTGCGATGATCAAGCCATGTTGAAGAACCGAACATGACCACGTTTCAAGCTTCCGTTTTGTCTCATCTAGTTACGTTTTACAAACAATATTATAAAATGTAATGTGTTTTTGAAACACTTCTAATGACTCGTATATTTTGGAATGTTTAATGTGTATGGTAAGTCATGTACTTATATATATATATATATTTATATATATATATATATATATATATAAATTAGGGTGTTTCAATCACTTAATTTTATTTATTTTTTTATCAAAATCAAAATGAAATAAGCAATTGGAATATTGGATCAGAGTATTCAAGATAAAGTCCATTAAATCAGGTTACAAAATAGTGAAAATACTACAAACTAATCAAAAAATATATTAAATAAGAATTAAATATAATTACATAAGAATTAAAATGCATTACATAATCCAAAAGATATTTTTAATAAACAATTAAAACCTTTGTTTTTCACAAAAATTAGCATCTCGTTCTTTGCATAAAAACGTTTATGTACTATACGATTATTGTTTACTGATTTAGTATAGCATGAAATAATTTATTTTGAAAGTATATAATTTAAAAGCGACTAAGCGACTCATAAAGCTATCCATCACCTCTGATTAGAACACGAAACCTACACACTAACACTTTAAAATTCACTTTTACTAAAAAATAGGGTAACAAATATGATAATTCAAC
Source organism: Scalesia atractyloides (assembly GCA_947069175.1). Lineage (NCBI taxonomy): Eukaryota > Viridiplantae > Streptophyta > Magnoliopsida > Asterales > Asteraceae > Scalesia > Scalesia atractyloides. Next base: position 4,524,755 of record CAMTDV010000020.1, on the reverse strand, counting down.
AAACGCTTTTATAAAACTAAAAGATTAATTGGTATATTTAGATTTCTTCCGTAAAAGAAAATAAATATTATTCAAAATATTATATGGTCGAAGCAGCAGCTACGTAACACAATCTGCACATGATGACGTCACGGAACAGCGAAGTTGTTGGACCCTCAAACCAGGGGCGCCGTTATACTGCCCATAGGAATTCCAGAAATTCATTATTAATTCTGTTTCCAGAATATATTGTTTTTTACACCAATTTGTACCACTTGTTATTTATTTATTTATTATTTATTTACAATTTGTAAGACTTATGTTTATCTATGTGGTTTATTGGTTATAGAACATATAAATTAAAGTTCTATAATACCAATAATAGTGTTAATTGTTTGAAATACAAATGAGTACATTCTAATTTAAAAAACATTCGAGAAAGATGTATCACATTTTATAGAATATAAGGGTAAAAAGAAGGGAGTTTATAGATCGTTGAAACCGGTTGACGTAACTAAATTAAAATAAAATGGCTGGTTTGAGATTCAAACGGTTTTTTGTTTATGGTATACAATTTAGTTGTTTTGTCCGGTTTGAAACCAACTGTGTAAAGTGAAGAGGTTGTTTAACCTTTATTATTTACATCTATAGATGTATTTTTGGGTTATGTAATTATGTATATGTATTGTAAAAATGAACTAGTTTATCAATTTAACAAATTTAATACAAAATAATGATTTTGAAACAAATATTAGTTCAAACCTTCAAAATCATATTAAATTTGCCTCGTGGGTCCCTTGCCCAAGATCATATCAATAAACCTTCAAAATGGTAAAACTAACCAAACGGTTGCCCAAGAAACTTTGAGGAATTTTTTTTAATACAAAGTTACAAACTAATGGCATGTCATTTCTAAAACTAGCCATCCATTTAAGAAACTTTGGTAAAGTTGATCAAATCAGACCGTAAACAACCAAATAAAAAGTAATTATCTTAGACTACTTAGAGTGGAAAGGATTTGAAGAGGGACGTGGAGGGACACGTAAACAGAGGGGGCTTTACCCAAAAAGCACGGATAAAATGGACTTGAAAGGGGCGTTTCAAACATTTAAAATAAAACCAAATTCTACAACCAATCACCGTGCGTTACATCACCCCCCCCCCCCCCCCACACACACGCATACCCCGGGTTGTCCCTGCGTGGATGGCTTTCCTACGCCACTCCGTGCAGTCTTACAAGGTTTTCAAACTGCTAACCAAATTTTTAGGTTTGCGCCATAAGAAGCTGTTAAAAAATATGCAATTCAACATTATTTCATAATTTATTTTAAAAATATATTTTTTGTTTACATAAAAGCCTAATGTACTGTACATTATCCTTTTTATGAACTGGTTATATATTGGACTAAATACTAATACTAATGGGGTAGGGGCGCTTCATTAGTGATGGAATTCCATCACTCACAACATCCCATCAAGTTTCGTCACGTCATCGAGCTTTATTCCATCACTAGTGATGAATTTTAGTGGAAACGTCCATCACTCACTACACCCAACAATTTCCCTTACAACCCAACAATTTTCCTCAAATCAACACGTGTAATAGCGGCCACGCGTGCTCAAATCCACGAGTGATGAGAAGCGGTGACAGTGATATATCACTTGTTATAACTCGTGATGGATTTTGTATAACAGGGTGTCCCGAACCCTCTGATACAAATTAGACGCAAGTTTTTTACCATGCAAAAACATGTTGAACGTATTCCCATGCGTTACATGTGTCCACAGTATTTTCATTAATGGGTTTTGTTCAAAACCATGTTCCATTAAAAATATAAAAATTATATGCAACTTGCATATTTATTATTTATACTGTACTAGCTTCATAATATTATTTATTTAAAACATTTAATAGTCTTGGTTAGGAGAGCAAACGTCTCGAGCCCGAGTTCAAACTCGATTAATTTATGAGATCTCGTGTTCGAGCTCGGTTTGATTCGAGCTTTGTTTTCAAAGCTCGAGTTTGGCTCGTTAGTATTTTCTTAAGCTCGGGCTCGGCTCGTTTATTATCTATTAATTAGTATATTAAATAAAAATAATATAAATAATAGACGTTTTAGGATCGCGAGCTCGATAAGTGAAGCTTAGGCTCGGGCTCGTTTACTATATAAGCTTATTTTTAGGTTCGAGGTCGGCTTGTAAACAAGTTTAAATAAGCTCGTCTCGACTCGGCTCGTTTACACTAGTGCTCGACAAGCCTAACGAGCTTCACATGCGAGGCTCGAGCTCGGGCTCGATAAACAAACGAGCTTTGTTTTGAGGCTCAATCTCGGCTCGGCTCGTTTCGAGCTTTTTCTCGAGCCGATCTCGAGTAGCTCGGGAGTCGCTCGACTCGTTTGCACCCCTAGTCTTGGTTTATATAGTCAGCAAGGAGAAGTGAATTAAATGACAAACATCTATACGACTTTTTCAGAGACGAGAATAGACAAGAGTGTTTGAATTACACCTTGCGTTGAATAAATATGTATATATGACCTAGGATTTGAACAAGTACGTGCTTTTTTTAAACGAATATAATTGTTACAAAAAGAAAAAATAAACAATATATGGAGGAAGTTTTATTTAAGAAGAAATTTAATGTGAGAAGAAAAAAAGAAAGCGCATAATGGTAAAACATTAAATAGTTTATAACTCCTCTCTTTAATTATGTTATCTCTTATTAATAAAACAAAAACATTTCATCTTACACATTTGAAATTTATCCTACATATGTCTTAAATTTACCGGAATTTACGCTACACACATGTAAATTTACTCTACACATTTCAAAATTTATCCTACATATGTCAAAAATTTTCCTACACCATAAATTATTTTGCTTGAAAAAGTATGTGAAAATGAGTTATAAGTTTAATTAATTAGCTAATTAATGACAAATATAGATTTATCTATATGCCATTTTTCATAACATTAAATACACACATTAAATGAAATAAATGAAGAATTTCTATTGGTTAAAAAGTTTTGTTTTTATTCTTACAAAATTTTTCTTCTCATTTGAACTCTCCACACAATCCATATCGGTCAATCCTAAATGTGAAACGTAAAATCATGTAGGGTATGTATACTGATGATTTATAGAAGTAGGTTAGTTTAACGTTAAAAAGAACACAATCGTGTACAACAGATATGTTTTACTAAATCATTAATTAAAAAATTTACAGTAGAGTGACAGGTAAATGGACAACAAGCTGCGATGCAACCCAATTTTGAATAGCAAACGCAATCCTATCCTACCGTAAACAAAGTTACAATTGTTCGACGTCTAGAAATTATTGTTATCAAATTATGGTTAATAATTATAAAACTATATAAATAACACAGGGGCGACAACGAGCCAAAAAAACTTGTTAAATAAACCAGTCTAAGCTAGATTTCTCTTATCAAGCTTGAACAAGTTGATTAGCCTAAGCATAGCCGTTGTTTATATAAGTTTTACTTGACATAATATATAAATATTCAATAATAATTGTTCTTATATATATTTTTCTAATGAAACTAACTAAATAACTCATTATTTTGTCATGTGTGTATAAAAGCCAACTTACAAGGCGAACACGAGTTCTAGAAACATAACACTAAACGAGCCAATCTCGAGCTATTCATAAGTTAAACAAACCTCCAACGCCTAACTAGCCCCGTTGTTAACAATAAAATTTTGTCTTTAGATGTTAATAAACAAACGTCTAATCAACTCTTAACTTACGTTCATCACAAACACAACAATTTACGATATCAAACAAACTAAACACAAAATTATTATTTAAACTTAAAACTAAAGCACGCAAAGGCAAACTTCCATATCACGCTACATCATCATCATCATCAAAGCTCCAAAGCTCAATCGAACCGCCGTCTGCATTCGCCGGAGCCACCGCCGACGGCTGCCCTTCAAGATACGGAATATCATAAAACTTCATATACCACTCATACGCCATCAGCTACTCCGACAGCTTCTGCACCTCATTCTCTTCATGCACAACCTCAACTTTCTTCTTCTTCTCGTTTTCTTTCACCAAACCCGGACCCATGACTTCTTCTTCTCGTTTTCTTTCACCAAACCCGGACCCATGACTTCTTCATCTGAAAACCCAAGAAGAATATCGTTATAGGGTCCGGTGTGAAGAATGGATGAGATCGGAGATGATAGCACCACCACACATGGTCGCTTGCTGTTGAAATTTGTGTTTGGAGAGATGTAAAACTTGAAATGTGGATGTGAAATTTGTGTTTATTATTAATCTCGTGTTTTTTTTAAGTTTAGTTAAACTTGAGTTCCACTCCTTTCATGTTTCACAGAGTTTTCCAATTTAGCGATGAGTGAATTTAAAAATTGTCTTTTATCTTTATACTTTTTCAGATGGTTTTCTTTAAGTTTAAATTGAAGAGTTTAGAGTTGTAAAATGTCACTTTACTCCCTGAAGTTTTATATGCTTTCTTTTGTGTATACGTTTGGTATATACAAATTGGTTACGTTTCGACGTAGATTTTTCCTTAGTTCGGTGTCAAATATAATATATTTTCATTCTTATTTTTATGTATGTCTTCAATTGCTCACTTGATGTTATAAATTCGTGTATTTCTTTTATGTTTTTCCCCGGTTTTGACCGTTGTTCGGTTAGCACAGTTTTACACCCCCTTGACCCCACATTGGTAGCATGGTTTTACGCCCCTGCAACGCGGGAGCTTAAGACTAGTATCTAATTATTTTGCAATATTTTAGTTGAAGATATAGTAAAACCTAATTCAGTAATTATATATAGATTAGGATCCTGTAAAAGAGTTCATAACGATGAGAAGTATATGAAAGAATATGGTGTTGTCATATGTACTTCAATATAATTAATTAAAAAGGGCAATAATTTAATTTACTTCAATGTTCAATTAATTAATTGATAAAATAATCTTTTAACTTCCAGTGAATTATTTTAGGTTAGTGGTATAATTTTATTTTTTACAAAGATTTAAGAATTTCGTTTTATATACCAACTTGGAGATTTTATAAATTATTATCGTCTGATTCATAGAGATCGAAGAAATTGCAGTTCGTATTTTTTAATCATCGGTTCGTATAAAAGACCATACGAATTCCAGAAAACAACACAACTTAAATCGTAATACAGCCATGTTGTTCTAAAATCTGGAATGATTTTTATTATTTTACAAGTATAAAATACCATACAAATTCGAAAAACACCATAACTGTAATCACAATACAATGTTACAGACTCTAGATGTTAAAACATCATGAACTTAAATCATAATTCACTATTTGCAATGTTATGGTGTCTTATATACGTTCATGGTGTTTTACTGTAAAACACAACGCCTTGAATCACAATACAATTAAAACAACATTGTATGAACATAGACAAAATACCATGCACTAAAACATCCAATCGAAACCTAATTTGTTTTCTCTATATAAGTATAACAACATGGTACTCATATTAAAGATAAAAAAACACTCGTTATTTGCTGTAATTTTTTTTTAAAAGAGTTACGTATAAAAAGTTATCAAGTTTAAAAAATAAGGGGGGGAACTTGCATGTGCATTGCATGTGGGTTTCCAAATTTAAAAATGTTAAATTTACATTTATACCATTAATCTAGAAAATTAATTATTTTAATGGTAAATATTATTTACAATTTTACCATTATAATATCATTAATTAGATTATAGATCAAATAGTGTAGATTCTTTTTTACACTTCTTACAAAACACATCATATTTACAATAGCGATAATTGCATATTTTCCCCTTAACAATTACTTTCGATTGCATATTTACCTATACCTAAGTAAAATTACATATTTCTCCTCTTTCATTAAAATGTCTAAATTACCCTTTTTTTCTTAACTTACAAAGATCCTTATCACCTTGGTACAAAATAAGTTGCTTCTCTCTCTCACTCTCAGAAACATCACTCTTCAATTTCACTTTCTCAAAAAATATCCCATGGCTGGACATGTGCCGTTATCGAATTCATCTATTTTGATGTATATTACTTTATCAAATTCATCTCTTAAGCAGCGTAGAAATATAATATTTTTTTATTCAACTTATCTTTCTCCTTGTGGATTTGTATCGATTGATAAGTTATGTAATTTGACTTTTATGTTAGTGTTTTAGAACTTATTTTTATTTTTATTTTTAAACTGTGTATGGATTTTTATCCAACTAATTCGACCTGTTTTGCTACTAGTTAATCAATTCATGATTTTCGTCATGTTAAATTGTTGAAATTTACAAATTTAATAATATTAATTCTCAGTTTATCATTAATTCTTGATTTGGCTGTTCAGATAGTCTAAATGACATACTTAAAGTTCTGGAATTTGATTTTCAATTACATGATTATTACTTATATTTGTTTCTTTAATCATAGTCACTCTAGTTCATTATAGAAAGACAATAATGAAAAAAACACAAACGAAAACAAAAAAACTCACTAAAGATGTAAGAAACGAAAAGTAACAAAAATAAAAACACAAAAAAAGTGTAGACACAAAAACTAGTAAGATATTGGTAAATATGCAATTTTTTAAGTTCTATTAAGTTAAGGGTAAAATGGTCATTATCTAATTCGTTTTTAATAAAATAAATTAAAATGGGTAAATTTGTAATTTTATTAGTTAAAGAAGAGGATATATGCAATTTAAAATTGTACTTGAGTAAATATGCAATTTAAAAGTTTTATAAGAGAAAATATGTAATTGCCTTTTAAATAACTCTACCTTATATATACATATTTTTATATCACGTAAATACTAGAATGTTTTGGCTAAGTAAACTCAATGTATAATGATTTGCTTAATTTCAGTTTATGTTAAAGCTCAATTTGATCATAGGTTTTAATTAGTTGGTGTTGAGTGGGTAAATAGTTTACAAATAATTCAACTTGCTTCCACCTTGAACTTCATTTATAAACAATCATTTTATTAATTACAAATTTTAATATATGCGTTCATCTAATAGAAAACATTTTTAAAACTAAGTAAAAGAAATTAATATTCTTTTGCTTGAGGGATCAAATGACATGGTGTAAATAATATAATATGAATATGATGGGAGGCTGGTAAATGATTTTGTTGTCACTTATTGAGTTATTGTAATTATTATATGCAATTGAATTTCTAGGTGTGGCTATAATCTATATCATCTTTAATCAACTCTTTACACTTGACTTCTTATTTAAGCGGTAATAAAAATATAGAATAACATGTTAAATTTATTACTTTTTGATAAGGTCAAAATGTATATTTTCTAAAATCTATATCTGAGATATGATATTATTAAATATCATTGACTATTGAAATTTAAATATTTCTTGGGACTCATTTACATTTCTATTTTATATATACTACTAAATTTTATCGTGCGATACAGCGAGTTCAAATATAAAACAACTTAGATTTGTGCCGTAAAAATCTAAATTGTTTTTGGATAAAAGTTACGTCCAAACGTAGATAACTAAAGATGTATATAAAAAAAGCACGTAAACGTATTATATATGGCCCGACTTATTTGCGAGAAAAAATTACGTCAAACACTAACCTTACCTTATACCGACACGTACATAAAACTAAGTAAAATTATGTTTTTAAGTTAAAAATGGCATCGCAAGTTGCGGTGGGGCCGAAACGTAAAGTAAGTCAAATTTGTAAAATAAAATTTATGCGAAAACGTTGATCAACTGAAAACGTACAAAAAAGCAAAAAAAAACATATTATATCTGAATTTACCCATTTTCAAAGAAACGTAATCAACTTGAATTTATACGATATGTACCTAAATATAAGCATGTAAAAATCATTATAATTTTTTTTAGAAAGTTGAAGAGTTGTAAGCGTCAATGCTAAATGTTGAAGGGTAAAGACTTTAACAAAAACTTACTTAAAGACAAAAAAAACGTAATCAACTTGAATTTATACTGGCACGTACATAAATATAAGAACGTAAAAAATGTTTATAAAGTTTTTAGAAAGTCGAATTGTTGTAAGTAACAATACTAAATGTTGAATAGTAAATGCCAAAACAACAAAAAGTTACTAAAAGACAAAAGAAAAAAAACTAAAAAGAATGTGGCCAATGGACAGCTGTCGGCGCATTGCGCCAATGTCGAGACGTAAAGTAACTCCAATTTATACCGTCTAATAAAAACGTATTATATTTGAGCCGACTGATTTTTCACCATAAGTTACGTTAAAACGTAGATTAACTGAAAACGTATATAAAAAAGAAGAACGAAATGTATTATATTTGATCCGACTTATTCGTGAAAGAAATTTACGTTGAAACGTTAACCAATTTGAATTTATATTGACACGTACATCAAAATAAGCACGTAAGAAAATTATATTTTTTCGTTAAATAATGGTATGGCGTGTTGTGGTGGCATCGAAACGTAAAATAACTCAATTTTATATCGTTTAACGAAAACATATTATATTTGACCCGACTCATTTTAGAACAAAATTTATATCAAAATATACACAAACTAAAAATATACATAAAAATAAGCATAAAAACGTATTATATCTAAACCTACTCACTCCCAAAAAAACCTAAATCAACTGGAATTTATACCGATACGCACATAAAACAATACAAAGTCTTTACAAAATTGAGGGGTTATAATTGTCAAAACTAAATGTTAAAGGGTAAAGCCTGCTCATTTTCAAAAAAAAAAATTACGACGAATCCTAACTCAACTAAACTTTATACCGACATGTACATTAAAAATAAAAATATATATTACGACGAAACATTTAATAGCTGGAATTTTATACAAAATGACTAAAACAGGTCAGTAAGCTGTATAAAAACTATAGTTTTATATAAAAAAAAACCTACTTAATGTAGGTGCTCTCATCATTTCGTTTATTATTTAGAGCCTGTTGTTTTCAAAGATTTCGGGCTTATTGGGCTAGAGATAAATGAAGATAGTATTGATCCATATCTTCCAGATAACGGCTGTCACAATGGCCCAAAAATTAACAGTGGAAGTGAGGAACCCATTAGTGGCCTAGTGGGTCATATTTTGTGGAGCCTGGAGGAGGGGCTTAAAAGAATCTTAAAGCAAAAGTTTAAAACCAAAGTTGTTAAAAGCCATCGCCTTCTGCACTTAGGCCCATTTTTTAGGCAAGGCGAGACAATTACGCTTTAAGGCGAGGCGAGGTAATTGCTTTAATTCTCCAGGCATAGATTTCAAAGAGTTTCTAGTCAAATTCTCTAAATTTCAGCAAGATTCCAGCCAAATTTCTACTTTTATCTAAGTAAAACTACTTTTCTACTCCGATACACTAATATTTAGAACTTTTGCAACTAAATAGATGGTATTAAATGTTATAAAGTAGCTTTTGTTTATTTTTCTTGAAGAATATTCTTATTACATAATATATTCTTTATTTTTTTTTCATTGTGTGTTTTTTCTCACAGGTCCTCACTTTTTTTTGCGTCTTGCGCATAGGCGTCAAGCGCCTTACGCCTTTATTAAATATCTTCAAAACTGAAATTATGTGGAGCCTGGAGGAGGGCTTAAAAAAAATCTTAAAGCAAAAGTTCAAAACTGATGTTCGTTAAAAAGTTGACTTACGATTGACTTAACTTTTTATTGCTAACTAGTGGGATTTCGCACGCTCTATAGTGGGTTTTCTATCGTATCGGTTCTGTTTGCTATAATACCAGTATTATATCAGTTCGGTTTGTTACAATATCGGTATCATACCAATAGCAATCGAAAAAGAAGTCCGACGAGATATCGACACATGTTTTATATCGACGAAAACTACAAAAAGGAATACATGTACCGACAACAGTGTTGTTGGGCAGGTATGAATTTTATTCGTCACTTACTGTAACCATAGCAACGCTCGCTATATCTTATATATTGCAACGACAAGGCAACCATAAAAACGAATGTCGTACCGGTACCAGTGTTTGGATGGTACCGATACAGTTCCCCGGTAGGCAAAGAAGACTATATTTTGAATTGTAGATAAAAATAAGCATGATGCAATGGTATATTTGAAATTATAAAACGTTATATTAATATTACTAAAATACTCCATGTCGATAAAACCATAGAAAAACGAATAAGCTATTGATACTAATATTCTTTGGACGCTATCAGTTATCGGTTTGTTTCTAATGGTTAATAACAAAAGAAGATAACTATATCTGACTCTTATCGTAGATAAAAGTAAGCATGTTACAATGTTGTGTTTGTAATTTATAAGACGGTATATTATATTACTAAAACAAAGAAAAGGGTAAACACGTCATTAAAAAAAAGAAGCTAAAATGTGAAGTTGCTTTGATGACATGTAAGTTTGTGCTTTGATCACTTGTACGTCACAATTCACAACTAGGTTTTGAATAAATTTTATCTCTAGACGTAGATAAAAATACGTACGTAAGCACGTCACAGCGACATACTCAGAATTTTATAATCTATTGTATGTTAAAAACTATAAGAGAAAACATAATATGCTCAAAAGTAATTAAAATAATTAAAAAAAGGCCACCAACATATCCTTTTTAATGTATAATAGGTGGAACACAACGGCATCTTCAAAGTTTTTAAAAATATCGACGTAAGGTTTTTAATGATATATATAATAGGTATATCATGGTTAGCAATGAATTATAGCCTATCAGCAAAAAGTAAAAGAGTTTGGTTTGATCACACTTGTTTTAAACAATCGAGGGGTAAGTTGGGCGCCTTTACGAATCGAGTTATAGGTGACTCACTCGAGATCGGATTACTAATAAGTTGGATTAAGCTAGGCTTAAGTGAGTTAGATCCCGGGCTCAAGCCCAAATTAAATATTATTTAACAACTAACTTCAAGCCTAAGCTTTATATACGTGAACGTAAATAAGACTATTATTTATATAATATAATTATTTTATTTATCATACGATATCTAATAATATTTACTTATGTTAAATAATTAATATTTTTATTACATATAATCATAGTAAAAAACAATTAAATTATATATATATTATGTAATACAAGTATACATAAAAATGGTTATATAATCATATAAATATAATACATAAATAAATAACCGACTTCGAGCTTAACATTTAACTCAAGAAGTGAGCTCTACCTTTATATGTAGAATTCAAAACCAACCAAACTCGAGTTTTGTTAAGTTAAACAAGTTAGTTCAAAAATAGACGTGTTAGGCTTAGCTAGCATATTGCATTTACCTTCCTAGCTAGAGGTGTAAACCTTAAACAAGCCAAGTCCGAGTTCATTAAGCTTGAGCGCAACTCATTTCGAGATTTTAATTTTAAAACTTAAGCTTGGCTTTTGAGTAGCTTTTCTTTAAATCGAGCTCGGCTTGGTTATTGTTTGTTAATTTTCTTATATATAGTTATAAATAACTCTATGTATGATTAAATTATAACTTTTATAAACTATTTAGTTATTTCTATATATAATAGTAAAATTATATAAATATATGTGTAATATATTGATATAAATAATATGTTCGTTTAGGTTATGAGCTAGATAACTGAAACTTAAACTCATTTATTAAATTTATTGGCTCATTTACAACCCTCTCTCTAGCGCAAGCGCACATATACGTTTGGGGCTTACTCCAACTGCTTTCATGCGTTGCCTTCAATATGCGAACACTAAAAACGAAGGATATTTGCACCAGATGCATACGCCTAACTAATCAATGAGCACTCATGATGGAATGTATAAATGAACAAGAACCACGCGTTTAAGTACGTTTTGAAGTAAATGTGATATTCAATAAGTAAATGTGATATTCAATCATTTGAACTCACATATTATTGTGTTGATGTCTATGAACAAAACTCCTCATAACACTCTTATATCATGTAATGTTGTTTTTTAAACAATAATATTCTCTATAAGTAAATTTATTCATATAGTTGTCTTAAGTTTTTCAATTAAATCATCCTTTTTTTTAACCAGAAAAGTGTCAAAATACGTGACTTGTGTCACATACAGTCCACCGTCCTTCCTTATGAATGAACCTCTCCCTCTTCATCATCAACCCCGTCATGTAGTGTTCCATCCGTTACAAGACTGTAAGCACTACATTATCAGTGCTATTTGACGAATAAATACTTAGCACAATGTAGAGGTGGACATACTTTATGATTAGGGATAGCCCCCGCGCTACCCCTTAGCGCTCGGGTGGTAGTGCAAATTTTAGAAAAATTTGACGTTTTTTCAATTTCGTTACACATGTTTTTAAAAAAAACGTTACTCTTATGAAGATATTCTAGATCCGCTACTGGCACATTGCACATGTTACTACTACCTTTTAAGCTCTTGCTGAACAAGTTGAGTTGTGATGCTTGGGACACAAGAGTAGGAATGTCTTGTGGGTCGCCACATCTTAAAACTCAAAAGTGTTGCTTTATTAGTTGTTCACGTTACCATTGAATTTTGGTATTTGTTTGATGCCCACTTTTTTTCATATTCCTATCTTGGTGGACCCCACTTTCTAATATAATGTCTGACATACTGGAGAAAAAAAGGCAGCCTTTAAGTCACGTGACGCGCACACTCCCTCATCCTTTCCATGTTACTTTAAAGAGTTGATGGGTCAAATCGTTGGGCTCCACACCAACGGTAATACTTTAATAGTCCTTCCTGCTACTTGTTATATTTTTTATTTCTTGGAATTGTTATCCTTTCCAATATAATTGGTAGCTGTCTTCAATATTCATTTCTAATTATGCCTATAAATTATTAAAAAAGAGAATGATGCACACAGTGACAAAAAATCACGGAGCTTAACCAAAAGTTTTGTAAGGACAGAAAATAATAAGTTTTTTAGACAAAATAACCAAAAGTTGTGCCGCTGCTGACGAACACCACTTTAAGTTACTAATCAATCTCTTTGTTGAATGGTCGTATAGATGCTTTGTTGGTATAAACTCGTATAGAGCATTATATGGTAAGTTAGACGCACATGTAATTAATGCACACGTATGGTATGTTATACGCCGTATAGGGCATGTAGCATAAGTTAACGATGTATAGTTGCCAATGTAAGTTAATGATGTATGGTGCATGTACCGTAAGTTAACGTTGTATGGTAAGTTGCCCGTATAACTTTTGGATGATTGACCGATTTGATGAGTAGCATGGGCGTGCATGCAGTGGAACCACCTTTGTAGGTGTACATATAAAGAAAGACACGCTATTACAAAATTTCCCAAACAATAGAAGTATAATGAAGCTTTAAGATGGAGACTGAGCAAAGAAATCTTGAAAGTAGTCTTTTTTTATGTTGTGGTTCACATTTTTTTATAAATTTTTACTTTGAGAATTATATTATATTCTTAACTCAATAACAATACATAAACAATGACTAACACGTGTAAAAAAATTAGCAGAGACCAAGCAAAAGAAAATCATGAAAGTAGTCAATGTGTGTTATGACATTGTCGTTCATAAATTGTTACTCGAGAATTATATTCTTAACCCAATAACAATACAAATACAATAACTAACACAAGTATAAAATTTTCAAGTATTACATTTTCTTGAATCACATTCGAGTATAATTTGACACAAGTATATTACTCGCTATTTTTTTAGGTTGGGAAAATTTTCAAGTATTACATTTTCTTTTGAGCTCTGTAATTATTTGACCATTTTATTGTTGTTATTATTTTTAAAATTGGAGTGTTATCTGGCTCTATTTCTCTCAAGATATGGTTATTAAATCAATTAATTTATATGTTTATGCAAGAAATAATTAACATTACAGTTCATATTGCCTAGACATTTCAAAAGCAACCAACAATTAAGCAAAAACAAAAAAAAAAAAAAAAAAACAATCCGAAAATAACTTGTCAAAAAAACATTCATGCGAATTCATACGGCTACATTAATAACGCCGGTTCTTGTACGCACCATACATTTGCATTGATCTGTGCTAATAAATTAAAAAACACTCGCATGAACCTAGTAAATAATTAATAACAATAACAATAATAATAATAATATTAAAATTCATATTATATCAATCGGGGCTCGAGGAATTTTGGTTTGCCACTAACCCTCCTAGCCACCATAACCATCAATGGTTCACTAAAGCTGACCAAACGAGTGAGCCAAATAAGACAAAGCCCCAACCAATGGCGCGTTGATGTACGTAGCTGGTTCGGATTGGAAATAGTCAGACCGTTCATCCGGAAAGTGGTCTTTCTCGTCGGGTCCACCCACGACCGCCCCGATTAATATGTTCGGGTTAGGGATCTCCGAATGCATAATGGAGAAACCCCCCCACATTGGATTTTTGCTGGATGTGCGGAAATGGACGGTAGAGATGATCCTCGGTGGTGGATCCTACGCGGGTACCGCGAACCGTATCCAACCATGTACGACATTTTTAATGGGTTGTCACCTAGTAAGTAGTCCACTTGTTTTTTTGCAATGGAACGAAGTCGTTTTGGTGTGACAATTGATCCTCCACAGTTTACTACCTTTTTAGCTTGGGTCAAGTATTTGGCATATGTGACTAGTAAAAAGGAAGCAGAAGTTACATATTGCATATTACTATCATCCATTTTGAACAGAAGCCCTCCTACAATTAATAAGTTACACAATTAGTCCCTCTAGCTTACTAAAATCATATTAGTCACAAAACTAAAGATATTTTAGACTAGACTTATGAACCTGGAGTGTACTCAGATTGAGAAAAGGGTGCTCCTGGAATTAGTGAACATATGAAGTTATCAGCATGACCTTTGTAGTCATGGAGTGATTGAAGCTTTTGCACTAAAAATGCCTATCAATTATCAACATGTAAAAATGATTATTAAAAAAATCCACTAATTTATCAACTAAAAATAAACTAATAAAATTAAAAAAGATTTTTTATTTAATATTTTACCTTGGATAAAAGGATTCTGGCACCAGCATGCTTATTGTCCCACCCAAAAGTATTATCAGTCTCACCACCACCTAGACTTTGACCATTTCTTTGGATATAATTCAAGTATTTTGGGCTTCTTGTGGCCTTATGTAACCAAGCTGCTCCCCACAACAATTCATCCTTCATTTTCAATCAAAGGTACAAATTTATTATCCAAATATTCCAAAATGTCACAATCTTAATAGGACATTATTTATTTATTATTATTATTATTATTATTAATTAAACTACCTCGTATCCAGAATAAGAACAATAATATGGGCACACAAATCTTTTGAGCCCATTGCTGTAAGTGCCTCTATACTTGTCAGCAAACTCAAACACCTATGATGAAAAATCAAAAATCAAAAATGAAAATTGAAGTTAATGTAAGTGGAAATTCCAGATTTGCCCTCGAGTAATCTAACAAACATTGTATTTGTTTAATTTACGGTTTTACCCTTATGGCTCTTTTGAGTAGAAGCTTGGAGTAAGTGCGGTCAGACTTTCTAAAAACCAAAGAAGCAGAAGCAAGAGCAGCAGCAGTCTCAGCAGCTACTTCTGTACCAGGGGTATTTCTGTCAATCTTCAAAACTGTTCTTGGTGTGTCCATATCTTCAGGTCTTTCCCAGCAAGCATGGTCCTTTGTTGCGTCACCCACCTGTTATTTTATCAAAAGAATCTTAACAAAATAAGATTCTGTATACATATATTCCATATTGTTTTGCAATATCTATGTTTGTACAATGTACCTGAACATATATCACATCCGGCTGTGCAGTAGCTTTGAGTAGATAATCAGTAGCCCAACGTACGGCTTCTCTTGCATTCCCCAACTCACCTTTCATCAACCCACCAAATTCAAGCACACTCCATGACAACATTGTGGTGGTAAAAGCCATTGGAAACCCAAATTTAATGTTGTCACCGGCATCATAGTACCCACCTACCAAATCCACCTGCATTGTCAAATTTGTTAAAAAAAAAAACACAACTTAAGTAAAAAGAAATAGGCTTACTTTCATGGCGGCGCCGTCAGAGAGGCCGGAGTTTTTTCTCCAGGTGATTCTTTGGTTAGGGGGGAGTTTGCCGGACCTTTGGCCTTCAAAGAACATGATGGATTTAGTGAGGGCATCTTTGTAGTTGTGGGTGGCGATGCGGTGGGCGGTGGCGGCGGAGATGAGGGCGGTGATGAGGAGAGGTGGTGGAGGAAAGGAGGAGCAGCCATTTTGGGGTTTTTGAAAGGTGTGTGAAAGAAGAGAGGAAGAGGGAGTTTATATAAAGTGGAAAAGTGGCATTTCGAACGTCCTGCTTGGTTTGGTATTTTGGTTAATGATCATGGGTTATGCAATGACAACACTCCACGCACCTCCTTTACATTTTTATTAATTTATGGGTGGGTCCAGTTTGAGAAGATGTGGTATGGTTGCACAATTTGTAATGACATTTAAAATCTTTTTCAAATTGAAAATAGTAATAAGATACTTCTTTTATGGTAAATTTTAGAAGGATATAAAAGTTATTTGCATTTGGAAAATGATTGATTAGATAAAAAGTTAACAATTATGTTTTTTTTTTGTCTATAGGCATAAGTAACGTCTAGCTATTTATAAAATCGATATCATGTTCATTTTAGCTATCTTGATTTACCTTCGTATGCGGCATGGATACATTTTTTGCACACTTCTCATGACACTTCTAATTTGACAGGCTCCAAGTGTGTGCACACACACGCATTATGTATAGTGTTAAAATGATTTCAGAAAACACTTGTATCGTTTTTATTTAGACTACCTCCAACGGGAAGAGTCCGTCCTCCCCCTGCCTGGAGCCATCTCAGACTGCCACATCCGTTTTCCTTTCCTCTGCAACGGGCGTCAAAGCCATGGCACACCCCTCCCTCTCACAATCCTCGTCTCTCTCCTTCAAGGGCACGCCTTTGCAGATGAGCGGCTCCCCACCATCTCTCTTCCACCTCACCGTCTACGTCGGAGAAGATTGCTACGGGCGGCAAGTATTTGGAAGCAATGGAGATAGTCTTATAAGATGGGCTGATATCTTTTTCTTCATCGTATACAACTTCTCTTGGAAATAATTACGATTTCATATCATTGTTGTGAAGTATATTCTCTCGTAGTTGTTGATTGATTTTTGCTTTTTTTTCAATATATGTATTTACAATGAACTTTGTGTTGTGAAATTTGCTTTTTTATGTGTCATTATCTTTTCTGAATATCGTTTATCTATGATCATCAATGAAAAGAAAGAATCAAGTATCATATTATATACTTGTGCAATCAAGTGTTTAAGGGGTGTGTTAAAATATAGCACGTATTACTTTTTTATTTCTATTATAGTCTCCTAGCTTAATATCTGATATGAAGTAGATGTCATGAATTATATATAGTTTGTTATGATTATATGTGATTCTATATTTAAATTTGGTGTTAGAACATGTGAATCGATTCGCAACTTAGTGGAGTTACATTATACAAATTGATAACTAAATATCAACATATTATAACAAGCGGTACGTTAAATTTTACAAACTAAAGTCAGAAAATTTCACCTAATGGTATTCAGATTTTTTAGTAAGGTCACTCAAAGTTTTTCTAATTATTATATTATATAGCTGCCCTGTAAAAAAAATAAGATTTTATGTTATATTTTGATGAAATGGACCGTCACCGCATTGATTAGGTATTTTAATAAATACTAATAGAACAATACTATGGATGTTTATCATCACACGAGTATTTTTATACATTCTTTGACATTTAAATATTTAGTAATAATAATTATAATAATAATAATAACATAATAATAATAATAATAATAATAATAATAATAATAAATAATAATAATAATAATAATAATAATAATAATAATACGATAGTATCTTTAGATTCTTGTAACATACATCCTAAAAGGGGTGTACATTGTTTAATTTAGTTGGTCAGTTGGACCAATGGGGATCACAATTGCAAGCTGTAAGGTGTTACGGTGTAGGGGTTGGTCGCGGTAATCCCTTTTGTCGCTCGGCAAACACCGAGGCCACATCCATTTGCCGGGTCGGGAGTAGTCAATTTGTGGAATGGTTTTCGCTTGGGGAAAACGCTGATTTAACCGTTGTGACTTGCTTTCAAACAGCATTATAGCCGTTAATTGATAAAGAAGGGTTTTTTTTTTATAAATTTATATAAACAACGCTCATTTTAAACAAATTCCACCAACTCACATCCTTATTTCTCCATTTCTATAAATCTCTACCCCTATTTTATTTAAAAATGGTGGAAGAAATACCTATTTTATTCACATTCGATAGCAGTGATTCATCCGATAGTAGCATAAGTTTTTTCCAAAAACTCACGAAGCCGAACTACAAGACACGGGTACATCTAGTAAGAAACGTTATGTTCCTCGTGGTCGTGAGGGTGGCCATGAAATCCTTATGGCGGATTATTTTGTCGAGGAACCGAAATATAACGAAGAAATTTTTCGCCATCGGTTCCGTATGTTAAAAAGTTTGTTTCTAAAAATTGTGAGCGACGTGGAAGCGAATAAACCGTTTTTTGAAGAGGGCGTAGATGCGAGAATGAAGAAGAGTTTTACACCGTTGCAAAAAGTTACATCAACTATTAAACAACGTTCAACCGGTAACACTCCAGACGAGAGCAACGAGTACTTACATATGGCTGAAAGGACTTCCGTGAGTGTCTACAATATTTCTGCGAAACGGGTATGTAATCCCGAGTTCTTACGTAGGCCAAGAAGCTACGACATGACGCTCTTATACCAAGCTCATGAGGATAATCATCACCTTCTTGGTGTGATGGGTAGCCTTGATTGCACTCATTTCGTATGGAGAATGTGTCCCACAGAGTTTCGGGGCCAATATATGAGAGGAGATCACGTTACCCTACGGTTATGCTCGAAGAGGTGGCCTCTCAAGATTTGTGAATTTGGCATGCTTTTTGCGGTCCACTGGGTGCACAAAACGATATCAATGTGTTTCAGCAATCTCCATTATTTCAAACGGAACAAAATGGAACGGCCCTAAAATGTCCATTTTACATCAACAGCCACTTATACAAACGTGGTTACTATCTCGTGGATGGAAGCTACTCTACATGGTTCGTGTTTGTCAAACCATTTCCATATTCTCACCAAGTTGACGAAAAAAAGTTCAAGAAGCAACACGAGGCGGCAAGAAAAGACGTGGAACGGTCTTTTGGTGTTTTGAAGTCGAAATGGGGTATAATGAATCGGCCAACGCGTTAAGGGTGTGAAAAAAATTAGGTCCGTGGTGTATACGTGTATTATTTTACATAACATGATTTTAAAAGACAACGGAAACGCGATAGCACTGGTACACATTCAGGATCCTCCAGTCGAGCCCGCACTCGATGACAATGTCTTAGACGAGCTTATGGATGAAGATACGTATTGGAGACTAAAACATGATCTCGTTAAGCATCTCAGAAGAATTGATTTACCCCACCTATTGATGGAATCCCACGAATAGCAGTTAATTTAGTTAGTTTAATCTAGGTTATTTTTAAGTATTTTTAATTAATGAAATGTTTTTTATTTTAATTTTAATTTAATGTAGTATTTTATATTTTTAATTTAATGTAATTTTATTTAATTAATTGTACTTTTATTAATTAAGTATTTAAAATGATAGTTTGTCTAATCTTAATTTAAGCATGCACCCCTTATTTTTTTGAGGATTAAGCAAGAATGAGAGGGGAAATACATGGCACAATATGATTGAGTGGGATAAAAGTTTGCCTAATTTTTTTGGACATGCACCCCTTACACCCTTAGTTTTTTTTTTATATTTAGTTTATGGGATTAAATTCTAGCAATAAATTAACATTTGATTAAATTTAGTATTTTATAAAATTATGTGTTAGTTTATTCACTATACTTATAATTTAAATAACTTCATATCAGTTTATAACTTTTCTTTGCTATCCATGGGAGTAGTAGTGACAAATCCCATCATGGGGCACATAAAAAGGTCCTCAAAACATCATGTGCATGTAGCTATGCTTATCTAGAAGTCTAAGGCATAAACACATGGCCTAAATAAGCATATCTAGCTTACTGATAACTAACCGAAACTTAAACAATCAAACAGAATCCTACTTGAAAACCATCCATTGCATTTGTTTAAGAGCTCAGAAGGGTGTTTTGGGGGACTTAGACACGTTAATTGTGGCGATATTTAAGTTTGAGAGGTGTGTTGGACGAATGGCATGGAATTCCCTTTCTGACAGTATCTGTGATGGTCCGTTACGAAACGCTGACAGTCCGTTACGGATCATAAGTTACCAATGCACGTGTCGCTACCAAAGCTTCCGAATTGCGGCATCAATTTTTACCAATTGATGATGGTCCGTTATGGATTCTAGAGGTTAGTTACGACTTCGTACAGGTCAGTTGTGGTCGTGATAGACCGTTACCAGTTTGTCATAGTCTGTTACGAGTCTTGGAGTCTAATTCTTCATTTTTTTTATCTCCAATTTCGGTTCGATGTTATTCGGTTACCTTCTCAAAATCCGTGTCTCATATTTGGGGTGTTACATATTCTTATTATTTTAACGATAAAGTAACTTATTCTTAAATCGGCACAAGTTGTACTTATGATTATTGTAATTGAGTTTTACATGCAGAGTTGTCTATCTACTAGGTCTAAAACTGATTTTAAATTCAATTCATCTTAAAAATAAAACTAGTGCAACAAATCTTTTATTTTACCCGAGTTTGGGACCAACAAATGGCTTAGTTGATGGTTGTGGAATCAGAGGAGAATCAAATCAAACGAACTTCGATTGAATTGTTTTTTGGCAACAACTCATTAAAGTCTCATTCCCCAGCTTTTTAGTGGTTTTGATGGAGTTTTTTAGTTTTCTCATTTTTCATCCACTAGGCCCATTCCCTTTTATACTCTGTTTATGTGGACACCTACGTAATAGATCATCTTTTGAGTAGTATCCTCCTTCATACCCCATAACCTTAATGTTACTTGGTGAGTCACTCGTGATGATTGGAGATGGATAAAGTTGAAGAAAAGGGATGGTGTTCACTGTTCTAAATGTTGATGAATGAATCTTCCATTAAATTCGTGATATAATGGCGTTTGTAACAAAAGCCCCAAAAAATGGCCATAATTTGCCATATGCTTATGGACAGGGAATAGCTCTCACATCAAGAAGATTGGTCAATGGTCAACAATCTCTCTCTAGTATACATAAAATCTCACAAAATGGCCAAATATTCATTTCTATAAAATCACAATTCACATACAAAGGTTTTAGTAGAATATTTATAACTTCATAATCGATTTAACTGTTCAATATTTAATCAAATAAGATGGATCGGCTGGTTTGAGATTTATATAATTTTGCTTATAATTTGTATTTTGGAAAGCTTTTGGTTTGGAAAGGTTAATGTAAGTTAAACCAGTTCGGTCGACCCAACCAATCTAGCGGGTTTGATCTGTCATTTTCTGAACCATACTAACCGATTCAGTGGAAAGTGTTCGGCATAGGAACCATAAACAACCTTAAAAGATCGTACAATGCTCTTGTTATATTCAATATGGACTGGGTACAAGACTACACGGTGTGGGGGCATGGAGAAATTATTCCGCTTAATTCGGATGAACATTCAACTTCTGTGATGATTCGAAACATTCTGAATAACTACACGTATGCAATCAAGTTCTCTTCATACTTCAGAAGCAACATCGTTTGAATGCTTGATATGCATTTGTAAATACGTCAATCCCTTTTAAGTTTCTTTTTGGCTCTCTAGTAAAATCCTAAATCTAAATAAACTAATACGACACTTATAGATACCGAATGTCACCGACACGATCCGTACGGCCAAAATACGCGATAGTACGGAACAATAGTGACAATACACATCATAATACGACATTTAATGACAAAATACGTCAAGTACGGATCTGGTAGGACGCGTATACATACAAAACGACACATTAGACTACAAGTGAAATCAGAAACAGAATCACATGAAATCATGGAATACTGCAACACACGTAACCAAACTTATCCGGAGCGTGCCGTATATACCATATACTTCATAAAATGACGTGTAATAACAAAAAACGTCAAAACTTGACAAGTATAGGTGCGTTTTTAATTAAAATCAAAATTTAAAAAAATTAAAAAACCACCAAAACGCCGAGCTTTGTCTAAAGCTCGGAATATTAAATTGAAGCGTTGAGCTTTGGCCAAAGCTCAGCATATTTGTTTGTCTGGTTGACTAAACCAAAATACCAAGCTTTTACCAAAGCTTAACGTTTCAAGGTGTAAAAATAAGATAATGAGCGCGTAAATAAGATGCTTGTGTTAAAATTTTCAAATTTTTTTTCTAATTCAGGAGTGTAAAGTAACAATAGTAGAAGTAGAAAGTGAGGCAATGGTCAAAAGGTCAAAGAATATGGGTAAACTCAGTCTACGAGGAACAGTTGTCAAATTGTTAATGGGTCCGGTATATCATACATGTCTGACAATATAAACAAGTAAAGTGGCAGGGATAAGATGTTTTTTCATAGTCTTTGCCAAAAAAGAAAACTAAATACTATTTAAAATTATCCTTTTTTTCGCTACACTTTATAATTAGCTAACCAATAATCAAAGCAAATGGGTAGTGGTTCATTTATTAATGTAAAGCCTTTAAATCATTTTTAGAAGAGAAAGTTTAGTTCCACAAACGTAACAGAATAAAAGAAATTTGTGATTAAAAAAAACTAATAACAAAAGGATTATTATTATTATTATATATATAATAAAACAAGTTCTTAGCTACATCGATGCTAAAGTTACGACTCACAACCCAATCAAATGCAATTAACTGCTTTTTGATTCCCACTTCCCGAAAGAAGTTTAAAACATAAAATCCCGTTGATACCGACGGATAGAGAAACAGGTCGGCCAAAATATGTAAAGTGACCACGGGCAACGGTACAACGGCGACTATGCGGTGTCGGAGGACGAGGAAGACTCAAAAGTCTACTGGACTTCTGATGCCATTGTTCGGGGTGAGACTTCTGGTTTGTTTAAAAACAACCATTCCGTGGTTGCTTTTGGTGTTGGGAAGTGGTATGTCGGTGGCTTACGGCTAGGTGTAATCGATAGATATCAATATTCAATCGGACGGCTAGGTGTCACGACAAGCAAAGACAAACCGGAGAAAACGAGAAGTCTTGAACCATGTTGTACAAGCTATAAATGAATGATCTCTTTTTTTTTTACATGTAGCTCCGAACACGAATGCTCAAAATGCTGTGATAAATAAGTCAACATTCAAGAACAAGATTCAAACACAAAAAGACCAGTTTCAGTGGAAAAGGTTAAAACTTGAAGAATAAGTTTCATAATTAATTTTAGTAAAAAAGTTAAAATCTATGAAGTCAAAGATGAAGTCAAAGTTATTGACAACAAGAATTTGAAATAGTTTGGAGTAGCGTTATCATTGCTATGTAGTGATGGAGTATTTCAGTTTGATCTAATGTTTCCTCCTTGGTAAGGATTTGTTGTCTTAGAGTTTCCATTTTATTTCATTTCAACCAATATGCCCAAAACAAAATAAAAGTGATATAATCATATAAAATTAGGAATATATACATGGCATGCTTTTATATAATATAATTACAAATAAGTTGCTGTATATCAGATAAATAAGTTACTGTATATCATATATTTGTCTAGTTTATTATATTTAAGCTGTTATATATATACACATCGGGGCATCGGTGAGTATTATCGAACCAATACATAATTTATTAACAATAGAATGTTTTTTGCTATCGTAAGCTAGGGTGAGTGTCGGTACTGTTTCGATACCCTGACAAATTGAACGGATACCGTACGAACACCGTCACAGTCGATGTAAAACACGTGTCGTTAACCGTTTTGATGTATCATGACTTTATTTTTTGTCGTATCAGTAGTATGATGAATCAGAACGATACCAATCAATGCTCGTTGCGTAGCACGGGCAAATCCCACTAGTTATATTTTAATAACACCAATTTTTATCTATTAATCAAGATTGATTTCAACTAAAAAAATATTTCAAGATAGTCCTAACTTTATATGTATTTTTCTTCAACATTCTAAATTAACTAAATATTAATCCAATTAGCTTTCTGATGATGTAGCATAACATGTTAGCAAAAAAAGATTAAAGTTTTATACACATAAGCATGTCACGTGATACAAAAAACAAAATGGGTTAACATTAAGTTAGTTAGAGATCGTTGAAAGAAAATACATCAAAACTTAGGATTGTCTTTAAACATTTTCTTAGATTGAAATTTAGGATTAACCCCAACTAATAAATGAAAGTTTAGATTATTATAATCATTAACCTTAATTGAAAAATGGTTTTGTTATGTTTCTTTAACAATAAATTGAAAAAAAAGTTTCCTCATTTTGATTAGTTAATCAGTTAATGAGTAGGAGCAAGCGTTACTGACTAAAAAAAATTACTTAGTATTCGCATTCATTATCATGCATTTTTCGAAACGGGAGCTTAATAAATATGCGTCAAGAAATAATTTATGTTATTAAACTCGTCGTTAAAAAAATTAATCATAAAATTCACTTGCCTATCATTAATTTTATCTAAAAAGAATTGTTTTATTTACTTTTGTTCAATATGTTTAGTCTATATTTTCTATGAATTGGTAAAGCTGTAGACACAGGAAACTTTATTGATTATAAAAAGATTATTTATTATTTATTTATTTATTTATTTATTTTTTGTGAAGCTTTAAAGTAAAAAAGAGAGTAGAATTGTTCTCTTGTTTGTGGGCATCTTGAATATGATCATCATATCATGTGCCTTATCTGTTCTATCCCCATAATCAATTCTATCACATGAATGTACATTGAACTATTGCATGCCACCATCATAAACAAAACATGACAAACTATTGCCTCTTTTCTAGGCTAGCGGATCTCTGCATTTTCATATTATAGGGACAATTTGCATGGTAAAATACATATAAAGTTAAGATAAATCTTATATTTTTATCTTGTTTTTAAAAACTAGTCGAACTAGCTAGTGGTTATATATCTATGTACACTATGAAAAACTTTTTAAACATATTAATTCTTATTTTGATTTCTGAAATGTCTTGATCTAAGTTTAATGCATCATAGTCATTTGAATACCCTTTTTTGACTATAGTCATTAAATTCATCTCTATTTATACATCCCCTATTGACCTACATTATAGTCATTCGCCTTCGGTTCAAAGTTCAAACACTTCTATCTTATATGGGTTCATCTAACTTCATGCTACTAATTGGCTCATTGCTCTTTAATTTATTAATTTTTAGCCTCTTAGGTTTAGATAACGACTCGGAACAAAATGTTAAAGATAATTGTTTGTAGTGGAGTTTCTTTGGAGGTGGTTTTTTTAGAACGGTCAGCTCACATACACTTTTACAAGACTACATCGATAGACAAAGTGTTCTAACTCATCTTACAAAATTTAACTTATCTTACTAAACGTTCAGTAAACAGTTCGTGAGTCATTCGTCGGGAAGTTCGTTTGTTTTTTAAACAAACAAACAGGAACAAGAAATTTCGTTCGTTTAGTTAAATTCACTAACATGAACAAAGGCCGTGTTCCTTAGTGTTATTAGTTTTTATATTTTATTTAAATACCTCAATTTTCCGACAAATAAAATATTTAATAAGTGTCAATGTAGCATAGATAATGCTCATGAAGGCTTGTTTGTGTTCATGTGTTTCCATTTGTGTTTAGGAACATTAGTTTATGTTCATTGGTGTTCATCGGCGTTCGTTGCTTAAAACTAACACACGAACATGAACATATTTATTTCCTTACAAACAAACACGAACATAAAATCTTGTTCGATAAGTGTTCATGAACAGTTCGTGAACACATATATTTCTTAACAAACAAACATAAACATGGTCATGTCTTTGTTCCAATATTATCATGCTTCTGTTTTAGCATGATCATGTTATTTGCGCTCATTCTAAAACACAAGGGGTTTTAACATGGTCATGCCTTTGTTCTTAAATGATCATGCTTTATTTTAGCATGATCATGCTCTTTGCACTTCAGGTTATTCTAAAACGCAATAAAACCCAAAATCAAGATTTTGCGCTACAGGTTCTAAAATGCATTGGAGTTTTAACATGGTCATGTCTTTGTCCAACGTGATCATGCTCCTGTCTTAGCATGGTCATGCATCTGTTTTAACATGATCATGGTTTCTATATTAGAATAATCATATGAATTCTAAAATGCAATGGGGTTTCACATGGTTATGTTTCTGTTTTAACATGCTCATGACTCTGTTCCAACATGATCATGCATATGTTTTAGCTTGATCATGTTCTCTGAACTCAAAGTTCTAATACGTACACTGCATGTCTAAAACGCAATGATATTAACATGGTCATGTTTTTGTTTTACATGGTCATGCCTTTGTTTCAACATGATCATTTTTCCGTTTTAACATCCAAATGAACAAAAATGAAAAAAAACTCTAACTAAAACATAATGAGGTGAAAAACACAATGAAAAAAAAACACAACTAACAAAAGAACTCTGATTAACGACGGTGGGCAGAGAAAGAACTCCGACATATCGTGGAGAAACTGGTTGCGGTGGCGTTGGGCTGTGGATAGTGAAATAGTGTTTCAGATATAAAAACGCAATAGGTGGTTGAAGGTGGTGTTGGTGTGATGTGGTAGTTTGTGGTTTTAAAAATGGTGGATTTTGGTATACAAGAAATAGTGATAAATTGAAAATGCTGAGTTCTTGAAGAAGCTGAGTTTTTAAAGATGGTAGGTTTTGAGTAAAATGTCCCTTAACTTTGCCACATGTTTTCACATTATTGCTTTCTAACTTTCTTATCCAAAGCATATTTCCTATTTGATTCTTACCCTTAACATACACTACATGTGATAATGAAATGGAGCATTCTGATGGGATAAAAAGAAACATGTTTGATTATCATCTGAGAATGTAATAGAGCATTCAAAAGGAATGTAACTCTTTCCAAATATAACAATTTCTATTCATTGGTGAGGGGGTGTTTTTTTTTCTATATTTATATTTATTAATATTGACATGTATCAAAAATTTTATTACTAATTTCTTTACCATTAATATATTATTATTGTTGTTGTTGAGGTAATTATATCTTTTTCGTTTTTAATATAATTGTGTTTTGTTACTTCGTCTTTTTTTTTATAAAACTGGATAAAGTAGTGATTGATTCTATTAACATATGAGTAACCAAACATCACAATGAAATAATGAAATGAAATGATTTATTTCATTCCGTTATCCATTCCATTATCTTGTCCATTCCATTCCCTCAAGTTCAATTCCTACTTGTTTCATATTGGGGTTGATATAACTCTGGCCTTATGATCAGTGGTTGGGCAATAATGGTGACAAACCCACCGAGAGGGGTTCGATCCTGAGCCGCACCCCAGTTTTCATTCGATTGTGACTTCAGCGAGGCAACTCGTGTGGAGGCAGTACGGTTTCCAGGGAAACAATGTAACAAATCTGATCAACCCAACGCAGATCCGATTAAAACAATATAGTCTAAACAGATCTTGGCTAAGACTGCTGATAAACGATGTGACATTTGATCACTCATAAATAAAGTCACAGTTAAATAAAAAACCTTTAATCTCTTATTAAGAAGAAGCACGTGGATAGCGGTGACTTTTATTTACCCAACTTTATAACCACATGTATAACACATGAACCCACACAAAAAGTGAGTGCTTTCGATTATCCGACATTGTAAACGCTTTACCAACGTGTGACACCACAAATGTCTTCTTATAATCATGTTCATTATTTCTTTAACAAAAATTAAAGAAAAAAGCTTTTGAAGTTTAACCTCGTACTAAAATATATTAAATATTTAAATGGCTTTTTTGTTTTTAGTTGTTACTTGTGTGAAGATTATATATATATGTAGAGGTTTATTTGAGAAAATTTAAAAATGTGAGAAGGATAAGAAAGATTATGGAGATGACATGTGTCCTTTTTTATTTTGGTAGTTTAAGGGTATAAGTGTAATTTAACTAATAAAATCTAATTATGGAATGAATATATGCAACGATTTTTGGCAGTTATTGTAGGGATTTTCGAATTTGAAAAAACACCCTAAATCATAAAAACACCACAGCATATATATTGAAGGCATACATCTTATAAAGAACAAAAATATAACTCATAAAAAATATCCTAACTAATAAAAACACCACAGCATGTATATTGAATGCATACATCTTATAAAGAACAGAAATATAACAAAAATAACACCTTAACTCATAAAAACACCACAACAGTTATATTGAAGGCACATCTTATAAAGAACACCCTAACATTGAATATAATAAATAACACCCTAATATAACACCAGTCAACACTTTAATCAGAATTAAAACAGAAATAACACCTTAAATTTACAAAAACATAAATAACTCTACATAAGTATATTAATATGGTACTCATATTAAAGATAAAAAAACACTTGTTATTATAGTGTAATTTAAAAAAAAAGAGTTACGTATAAAAAGTTATTGATGTTTAAAAAATAAGGGGGAACTTTGCATGTGTATTAATGTTAGTTTCTTAATTTAAAAATATTAAATTTACCTTTATACCTTAATCTAGAAAATTAGTTAGCTTAATAGTCAACATTATTTACAGAATTGTCACTATGATCTCAACCATTAGATTAAAAATCTAATGGTTTAAATTTTTTCTTATCTTTTCACACTTTTAAATTTTCTCACAATATATATATATATATATATATATATATATTGTCACTCGTGGATTGTCAACCAATGTGTTTGAAACCCATTAATGATATTTTAGAACGAAGATTTTTTATCCCTCATATTTTAGAAGACGGGACACTTGACTAAAGTTTACCACTAATACAGTTAAGCACTAGAATCGTATCATGACATGAATGATTGTACATTCACAACGATTTTCATTTATTTTTTTCTGTATCAAAAAATGAATGATTGTACCCACAACGGTTTTCATTTGTTTTTTCATCATTACATATGCGAAGAAAAATGTTATCCCTATTCACATGCATCTTTAACAACTCTTGCCTTTTTATGCAAAACTAACTAAATTTTATGCACCACCTTATTTAGATATTTTTTTATATTAATTATTAACTATAATTGTTTAATTATGTATAAAGTTCTATTAATTCTACAGTGAATTGATGGTATTTGTGAAATATAGTCTGTTTATAAACTCTATAACGAGGTTACTTAATTGACACTATTTGTGAAATATAGTCTGTTTATAAACTCTATAATGAGGTTACCTTTAATCATATTTTTGTTTAACTTATTGGTTGTGCTTTATTTTCCTTGTAACCATGTTTCTAGTTTATTTTCACCTTTATGGGTTATGCATATTATCATGTGCTACTTAATTATTTAACTATATTGGCTGTTCAACTTTTTTTTTATTCATTTAACAACTAATAAATTACAACCCTTAGCAATAACAATAATCAATAATAATATAAATAGTCCAACTAACGTTTTTGATATTGAGCTCAGGATTTTACAATATTTGATTTTATATATAATAAATTAATTTTTTTCTATAATTATTTGACAACTTATTTTAAAAATAGTCATATATATATATATATATTGTTGAGTATATGGGTCGGACTATTGCCTTATGTAATCTTTGACGTAGTATCGGACACATGATTATTGTACTTGGACAAGATCATACCTTTTGTTGGGTTTGTGAAGGATTTGTGCTTGAGTTCAAGTTGGCGATAAGAAGAACAAGGGTTCTTTGAAGAGAACCCATGTTTGTTTTCTTTATTATTAAGTTAGAAACCCTAATTTGAGTGATATATTTGATAGTTTGCCATATATCGGTTAACTTGTTAGAAAGAAAAAAGATGAATGAGACAAGTTGTCTAATTCATATTTTCCTAACTTAAAGTTGCTTAAACTAAGGTTTCTTGTTCTTAAAGTTGTTAATCATGGTTTAGTATTTGTATAAACAATGCAATTACTTGTAATCTTTGAGCATGTGAATAAAGAGAAACTCTAGCTGCAGTCGTGGACGTAGTTTCACATCAAATTCAAACCACGCTATTTCTTGTGAGTCATTTGTTTGTTTTATGTGTTATAATCGTTTGTGTGTGTGCTGTTGTTGGCTACTATATAGTACATACGCATTGAAACCTAATACCTTTGACAAAACAGAAGTACCCTATAAAGGGCGATAGTGAGATGGAGCTATTAGAAGTTACAATTTGGGAAGGAGGAGGAGCACTTAACAAAATAGGTTAAATTCCTTATTTATATAGGGAACAAGGGGGATTAGGGAAGTGAATGAGCTCAACACTAATGGGCCAATTAGGAATAGATCTAAGCCCAATGAATGTAGCCCATATTAGATTACCATCTACATGTCCCCGAGTCTAGTATAATGTGATCTCACTATGCTATTTATCACCTAAATGTTTATTCGTTTATCAATGGGGGTTGGTCCCGCATAAAGTGTTAGTGTCTTGGTTACCTTATTGTCTCGACCTGTTCGGATGATGACCTGATGAAGAAGTGGTTTGCTCAAGATGTGACTATACATTATGTTCGGCCGAATGAAGCTTTGTCTTGTCCTTTCGAGAGCTTCGGATAGATAAGGACTTGGGTATGACAAGTTTGGTCAAACAAGCATGTTGTTTATATTTAGTTCCGATTAATTCTAATTTCATATCCAAATTATGGAGATTGGAGTGTTAAGATACTTGATGATCCAATGACTCATAACTTCAGTTATATAACTAACAGGGGCGGATGTACCATATAATTAGGGGTAGCCTCCGCTAGCGCTCCGGCGGTAGTGTAATTTTTGGAAAAATTTGACGTTTTTTCGATTTCGTTACCCTTTTTTTTAAAACGTTACCCCTATAAAAGTTTTCTAGAGATAACTAAAAACCTAAAGTATTCTAATAGAGAAAAGAAAAAGCATACAATGTAAAAAGGCTGAACCTAGAGAACACACAAAGAAGCTATCTGCTCTCGACCATTCTCTAGGCTTCACAATACAAATAAACCCAATGATTTATTTGCATGATTATGTGGTCAAGCATGTAAACACTAAGCCTACAAATGAGATTCTGAAGTAAAATATACATACAACCATACATAATAAAACATAAAAACGAGGAAGTTTTTAACGAACATAATAAATTTGTGAAAAGAAAAACTTGCAAAAAATAAATTAAAAAACTTCAACCTATGAAATTAAATCTAGACATATTTTTCAGAAGCAAAAGCTAAAGAAAAGTGAGAAAATGAGCCGTATGTTTATTTTATTATTTTTTTCTTCATATTTTTCATATGTCTAAATGTTTACTTTATTTTATATATATAGGATAAGGATTCGTTAGAAACCACCCTTTATTAGGAGAACCAATGTAAACACAATAAAATAGCTAAAAAATTAAAAACACACAAAAAAATATTGGTGACGAAAATTAGCGATTTTTAATAAAAAAAACTTTTTATTTTGATGTGGAGTTTAGCTTTATGGTTTAGTTTTTAGCATTTAATTTGGGTGGAGGGTTTAGGTTTTTGTGGGGTGGGGGTAAGGGTTAGACCGCCGGGTATGGGGGGAGGGCTTGGGTTAACATGTGGCGGAGATGGGCTCCATCAGGCCACCCCAAAATAGTGGGGTTGAAGGGGGCGTGGCTAGGCGGCGTGGGATGCCATTTGGCACATATTTTTTATTTTAATTATAGAATTTAATATATAAATTTTAAAAACATCTATTTAATTAATATTAAATAACTAAAAAAATACATTACATAAATAAGATCAATTATCTTCATCTTTAATGTTGTCAAATCTAGGAAGTACTGAAACATATTCTACCAAATCAGCTCGAATATTTGAATTTATTTATCGTGACTCGATTAGATATTAGTTTTGCGTTCTTTGTTCGTCACTAATGTCTTCGTTATTTGATTCGGTCTCTTCGGGAAAATATTCAATTATTGCCGGCCTTCATACTCTAAGAACATGTTGTGTCGAATGATGCACGCGTACATCCGTTTCTTATTTGATCTTTTTTATACAATCGACAAGGCATACTCAAAATGCGCCACCTTTTTTGCAAACACCAAATGCTCGCCCGATGTCTTTGCGTGCCACCATCTGAACTTTGTTAAACTTTACTCTTTTAGGATCTAGGATTCCATCTCTTGAAAAAGATTTCACAAAAACAGCCCACTTAGGGTAGATTCCATCAACAAGATAGTACCCATGCTGGTATTCAACATCATTTACAAAAAATGTTACTTTAGGTCCAACACCATTTATTAGATCATTGGAAAGGGGCGAGTGATGAATAATGTTTATATCGTTATGTGAACCTTGCATACCAAAGAATGCATGCCATATCCAAAGATCTTGTGATGCAACAGCTTCAAGCATCATAGCTGGCATTTCATGATATCCGCTTGTGTGAGAGCCTTGCCATGCAGTTGGACAAAGTTCCCACTCCCATTTCATACAATCTAAACCACCTATCATCTTAGGGAGGCCATGATACTCAGCGTGATGCTCCATAATTTGTTGCTTATCACTAAATGTTGGTTATCTTAAGTATTTTTTCATATATAGTTCAATGATATACGCACAAAAATTGTGAAGACTTTCCATAGCCACCCGTGCCGACATTTGTAAATAGTCACCCATTATGTCGGAACTATTCCCGTAAGCCAATTGTCTTAGGGCGGCCATAATCTTTAGCCGTGTGATAAATCCTAAATTACCACGTGCATCGGGTCTTTGTCGGAAAAATCGTAATTATCTTTTAAATCCTTTGATATTCTTAAAAATAAATTTTTACTCATATGAAAACGACGCCTAAACATTATTTCATCATACGTTGGTTCGGGTGATAAATAATCGCTTACTAGCAAATCGTTAACGGTTTCACGTTCACGAATGATATACTTCCTCCATTTGGGTTGGGGTAGGGAAGTCCCTTTTTCTGAATCTTCAACGATAGCTTTCAGGACCGTCGCCACTGTTGATAGTAATATTTCCGCCCCGTTGTTTGATGAGGATGACGAATCATAACTATCAGACGAATCGCTTGAACTTGAAGAATTTATTGAATATATTTTTTTTTTTGGTAATGGAGGTGGTTTTTGAATATTTGGATAGTAAAATGTAGTAAGAATTGTTTGATTTATATAGAATAAAAGTTAAAGATTTTTTTTAAATAGTCGTTGGCCAACGGCTAGCCCAAACAGCTAACCCAACGGTCACATGAACCCAACCAATCATAGCCATCCACATCGTCGCCCCAACCCGTCCCACGCTAAGCTTCATAGCCACGCCAGCGGGACAATGCCGCTACCCATGCTGGCCCAGTGTGGCTAAAGCGGCGTTGCTTGGCTACCCACTCCCCCAACTCAAGCCCACACCCCGGTCTTAGGTTGTTTTAGGTTTTTGTGGGTGGGGGTTAGGTTTTCGGTGTGTGTGTGTGTGTGTGGGGAGGGGGTTAGCATTTAGTTGTGGGTTTTAGCTTTATGGTTTAGTTCTTAGCATTTTGTTTGGGTAGGGTGGGGGTTAGGTTTTTTGGTTAGGTATAGTGATGGATAGGGTGGAACCCGAGTGATAATGATCATAATTTGCGTGTTTTAGTTAGTTCTTGGGCAGTTATTTGCGTTGAATGAGATAACTACGAGAATTGGTTGTTTTGCAGGTTAACTGAGCAATTCGGGTGTTTTAAGGAAGCTAGAGATGATGCAGAATGCCCGAGATGCAATTACGAAGTAGAAAGTGTCACACCCCGACCCGCAGCGGAATAAGAGTCGGGGCATAATTGGGTTATCACCAAAGCTCATGACATTTACTAATATGTTTCATATTTAATAAAGTCAAAGTTACATTTCCAAAAATCCAAACATGTTCATTCAATACAAGGAAAATAAGCCAAGCATAACAATCCCAACACTAAATCGTTTTATTCTTCTAGTCCAAGTCCTATGTATTCCTAGCTGCTGCTGCTTCACCTGTATCATGTGTAAAATGGGGGTTTTTGGGTCAACATAAGTTGGCGAGTGAACCTTATTAGATAAACATTTATTAATGAATTACTTGTTAGTTTATCAATGAAAAATTGTGCATAATCATAGATGAGCAAATGTAAATAATCAAGCAATGGCAAATAGCAGTCACAACTATAACATACAATAACACATGACAGCATACATGAACATACCAACATCATACTGTAAATAACATAAATGAAACTGTGCGATCAAGGCTCAATCAAACGGAGCCGATCGTATTGCATGTACTGAAAATGAAAATGTCTGTGCGATCAAGGCTCAATCAAACGGAGCCGATCGTATGTGGGCACGCCAGGTTCAACCGCATAATGAAATGGGGAACATGCTCAACGCTCATAATGTAATGGGGAGCGGCGGCCTATGAATTTGCATGTACTGAAAATAATAAACTTGCATCCAACAATAACAACACAACAGGAAACAAACTGAATACACTAGTTCATGATATGATGTATGCACAATGGTTTAAGTATAATATATATATATCAAGACACATGATACACCCCAAAACGTGATTAAAACGGGGAATTTGTAAAGATTCACTCACCTTGGGTGCGTTGGATTGGAGATGGTGAGATGCGCACGAATTAGATGAGCGGAACAACGAGAAATACTAACCTAAATAATAACGGAAAAATATCTTAAACGAGTGGATTTTATTAAGGATTTTAATGAGATTTTTTGATATATTTTTGTGAGTTCAAGGCTATTTTCTATCTTTAAAAATGTTATTTTTAAGTATTTTTAATTGATTTTTAAATTAAATTAAATAAATAAAAATATAAAAAAATTGTTTATTGACCGTTGACCGGTTCGGTCAGCGAATTAATTTGCGCCGGGTGAGGCTCGAACCCGAGACCTCCCGTACGCTTGCACGCAGCTCTACCAACTGAGCTACGTGTCTAACCCGAAATAATCTTGTTTTTAATTATATTTATATACTTATTCAATTTAACCGAATTTCTTTTAATTGCCAAAAACATTTTAATTCCACGGATCGGTGCTAGTGACGAGTTTCGAACGCGCGACGTAGGACTTAGTGTTGCACACAGTCCATCGCTGGACTGTGTGTCTAACCTGGTTATTATCTCGGTTTTTATTATACTTAACAACTAACTGGGTCATCCCGATTTAGTTTAAACAAAAAGGCCTTTTATTATACAAGGAGTGCGTATAGCAGGAATCGAACTCGGGACGTGCGTTTTTATTTTGCACACAGTCCACCGCTGGACTGTGTGTCTAACCCGTTTATAATTCCGATTTTAATTAATCTTATGTCATCTTTGAACTCGTCTTCTTCATTACAAACACAGACATCAATCAAAACAACTGATACGCGATTAATTTCGTTAATGAACATGATGACCAATTTGAATGCATTGAACCGAAAAGTTTGGGGAAGAAAATACCGAATAGATCGTCTTCTTCAGAGGATCCGGCGAAGTTTGTCGGCTCTGTTTTTGGAACCTTCGGCTGTGAGAATCAATTAACAGGTTTAAGGGATTAGATGTGAAATTGAACTAAGGAGTATTGATTATCAGCACGTTGGAATGAGCATACCGGTAATCAACGAGTTTCCGACAATTCCAGAAGTTTTCCGGCGAAAACAGAAAGTCCAGTAAAGTCGTCTGTGGTTGATTATGAGCGATGGGTTAATGTTAGTAAGGTTCTAACAATCGATTGAAACAGTAAAGTAGAAGTATTTTACCGGTTTGAGTTGAATACGGTTTTCCGGCGACTTTTGCAGAAAATTCCGGCGAGCTGATTTAGGAGTTCTGATGGTCTGAAAATGCGACGAAAATGAAATGGAGTATTGGTATGATATCTCTGAGTCGCGAGAGTGGTCTGAAGTTTGAGGAATTCTGGACTTGATGATTTTTCGGTTTTAAAACCTATAATGATGAGACTTTAAGTTTAATCAATTTCCGATTTGATTAAAAACCGTCGGAGCATCGGTTATAAACTGAATGTGTGAATAAACAACGAATTGACGATTGGTTTGCCGATTACCGTTTCTCAGATAGCGCAATCGGTTTTAACTGGGTTTGTGTATAAATTTAGTTTGTGTTTCTAGAGTTAGCAGAAAACACAATGTGGCGGAGTGGTCTTGTGAGTGAGTGTTAAGTTGCTGAAGTGTGTCTTGGCTGACCCGGGTTCGAGTCCCGGCATAATTTTTGTAGTTTAGTTTATTTATTAATTATGTATTGTTTTAAATCAAAATAATCATAAATATTCGACGTAACTTTTATAACTTGATATTCGATTACAAAACGGAGCGGGTTTTGAAAACCCGATTTTTACAAACGTTACAGAAAGTGCCAATCGGGAATTGTTCGGGTCAAGAACTAATGTGGAAACACGAGAAAATAGGGAAGAAGAGAAGTCGGGGGGTCAATCGGTATTTGAGTGAAAGATGCAACAAGGATGCTCGGCTGATGAAGACTCTGCCGTAGCCTACGGTTAGGTTACAAAAGAAAAGAAAATGCAGCATGTCTTGACCGTAGCTTACGATTAAAGGACCGTAGCTTACGGTCACCTTTATCATATGATCAGAACTATGCAACCGTAGCTTACGGCCAGAGGACCGTAGCTTACGGTTGAGGTGCACATAATCAGAACTTCTTGACCGTAGCTTACGGTCAAGAGACCCTAGCTTACGGTCATGTGGAAAAAAAACCGCACGATTAGTTGTGGCTGTATAAGTGGGTTGATTAGGTCATTTTTGGGGCATCATCAGAGAGTACGGACGAATACATAGGGCTTCAAAGTTTGCAACTTTTCCACCTTCAACCATCATAATTCAACTTCAATTCAACATCATGTTCAAGAATTCAGCACATTACCCAATGTTTGAAGCGTATATGCGAACAATGAGCGGCTAGTTTCTTGTTATGGTTCCTCTGAATGGAGGAGTGATGTAAGTTAGATATTTAATGTGTTTTGATAACCATTTGGATTCAGTGATCTAAGCATTCGATGCTTTTCACTATATGTGTGATTAATGCCATTGTAACTATTTACATTTTGTTTAATCTTGATCTGCAACCATTCAATTCCCGAGAGTTCTTGAAATTGGGATCTATTTGGCTAAGAATTAGGGTTGGTAATTGTAAATGATGCTTATGTGATAACCTTTCATTATTTGTTAATCGGAGTACTTAATCACTTAACATCACAATTGGTAATTAAATCAACATTCAGTTTTCAATGGTTAGACGAAACATATTATTATAATCTGCTTATCATTCTGAAGTTCGGAGGAATCATCGTTCTTCTTGTTGATACAAATTCCAAATTCTTGTGTTTATTTCAGTCATCAGCAATCTTTGATTTAAAGTTTATTCTTTACTGCATTCATTAATTAAAATTTGTTAGTGTAACAATTTCCACAAAATTCACTCGGTTCGATACCCGACTTATCCTACCTACGTAGTTTAACTCGGTTTTTGATTGACGTAAGCGACAATCATCATATAGTTTTTTTTAGGGAGAGGGGGGGGGGGGGGGGGTTGTTTAGGTTTTTGGGTGATGGTGGGTTTTTAGATTTTGGGTGGTGGTGGGAAGAGTTTATTTTGTTGTGTTCATATTAGTTCTCAATAAGTTGATTTGATAATAGAAATATACTAGTTATTTTACAATTTAATAATATAAATCAATGGTTAGAATTTGTTTACAAATGCATTACACTAACTTTTTTATGGGAGCTTGGGCTCTACGTAGGTCCACCGATGATAATTATTTTACTAACATTTAAAAACCCTGTAACAATATTGTATTACGTATTAAACATTATAAGTTGGTGCATTAAAATGATGCTTCTTCAACGTATTTAACAAGTTAAGCATAACCTTAAAAGATTATCATATAATAATATTATATGCATTGGTCTAAATATTAAGCACTGCAATAAGAACTGTGTGACTGTGTGAGTGAGTGCTGGGCTCTCACTTTCAGCATCAGCATCAGCATCTTCAACTTTCTACACGACAAAATGATACAAAATCAACATCATTGACACGTACTCCATGCATAAAAACATGTACTTTAGCCTGGATTTGGCATTATCACCCCTGAAAAAATGGCCCCCATAATTCTTTTCTTGAGTAATTGGTTAAACCAACGGTGGATGAAACCTTGAAAAGCATTGTGTTTATGTGAAGAATCTTTTATATATAATTAAAGTTGGAATCTTTGATATAGTTCACCCAAGTGTTGTTATTTATTCTCTAAATCAAATGATGCAAATGTAATCTCTCTTTTTTCATCACTACCATTGATCTAATCAACTTTTTCTTAAAAAAATATTTTATTTTGTGTGTTCTGTTTCAACATCAAGCTTCCTACTTTTTTCTTGCAGCACATTTGGAATCTTTACTTCATCGCTGAAAATGGCAGCACTTTGAGCAACTTTAAAGGTTTGTACTATCTTTTTATGAAAAAGATTTGATTTTTTCATCAAGATTTTTTAGTAGATTTTCACTTTATGCTTGTGTTTTAGGGTTCTTGCTTAAATATATTGCCAGAAATAATTTGATCTTGTTTGTTATTTGGAAAATTCATTTTTTTTATGGTCATATGCATGATGTTCTAGCTTTCCTCTTTCAAATGGTCTCCATTGAAAAGCTTTTAAGATTTTTAGTTTTATAGGTATATAAAAATTTAATCTTGATTTAGGGTTTGTTGAGTGTTAAATACCCTGATAGATTTTAGGTTTTTTCAAAACATATTTAGCTTCAGGT
The DNA here is from genome assembly GCA_947069175.1 of Scalesia atractyloides. Lineage (NCBI taxonomy): Eukaryota > Viridiplantae > Streptophyta > Magnoliopsida > Asterales > Asteraceae > Scalesia > Scalesia atractyloides. Next base: position 4,485,845 of record CAMTDV010000020.1, on the reverse strand, counting down.
AATTTGGTATTTTGAATAAAAGATTCTTTGTTGATGCTAAATTATTAATTTTTAGTAGTCACAAGTTGGGAATTTTATGCTTGTATAGTGACTGTTGATCTTCAGTTACATGTTATGCATCTTTTGATTTGTTCTCATTGTATTATCATTCATGATTCATGTGTTCTTTTGTAGAATTTAGCAATCGAGATACGCTCAAATCTATCGATAATGATGTCCAGATCTTACACTAACCTCTTTGAACTCGCCTCCGGTGAAGCACCATTACCGCCATCGGGTTTTAGTCGGGCCACGAAAAAGCTAGCCCGTGTGGCAACCGTGCCAGGGGTATTATCGGAACTAGACGATGAAGGTTTTAGTTCCGACGCCCCATCATCCGTTTGTCAAGAAAGGATGATCATCGTAGGAAACCAACTCCCACTCTGGGCCCATAAAGGGCCCGATGGGAGTTGGAACTTCGGTTGGGACGAAGATTCCCTCCTTTTACAACTCCGAGACGGGCTCGGGGAAGACGTAGAAATCACGTATGTCGGTTGTCTTCGAGAAGAAATCGACCTGAAAGATCAAGACGATGTGGCCCAGCGTTTGCTCGAAAAGTTTAACTGTGTGCCTGCGTTTATACCTCCTGAGCTTTTTAGCAAATACTATCATGGGTTCTGTAAACAACACTTATGGCCAGTGTTTCACTACATGCTTCCGTTATCACCGGACCTCGGTGGCCGGTTTGACCGGTCTCTTTGGCAAGCATACGTCTCGGTCAACAAAATCTTTGCGGATAAAGTAATGGAAGTGATTAGTCCCGATAACGACTTTGTTTGGGTACATGACTACCATTTGATGGTTTTACCTACCTTTTTACGAAAACGGTTTAATCGGGTCAAACTCGGGTTCTTTCTCCATAGCCCGTTTCCATCCTCCGAGATATACCGGACCCTTCCCGTGCGCGATGATCTTCTACGTGCCCTTTTGAATTCCGATCTCATCGGATTCCATACTTTTGATTACGCACGACATTTTCTTGCTTGTTGTAGTAGGATGCTCGGTTTATCTTATCAATCGAAACGAGGTTATATCGGGCTCGAATACTATGGCCGGACCGTAAGCATCAAGATTTTACCAGTCGGGATTCATTTGAAACAGCTTCGAAAAGTTCTCGATTTACCGAAACCGAGTCGAAAGTTGCGGAGTTACACGATAAGTTTCGTGGTCGAACCGTGTTACTCGGGGTTGATGACATGGACATTTTCAAAGGAATAAGTTTGAAGCTTTTAGCGTTCGAGAATTTGCTGATGCAGCATCCGGAAAAACGGGGTAAGGTGGTTTTGGTTCAAGTTGCGAATCCGGCTAGAGGTCGAGGTCGGGACGTACTCGAGGTCCAGTCCGAGACTCATACCACTCGAGAAAGAATTAACAAAAAATTCGGTCAGCCTGGTTACGAGCCCGTGATCTTGATTGACAACCCGCTTCAGTTTTACGAGAGGATTGCGTATTATGTGATTTCCGAGTGTTGTCTTGTTACAGCGGTAAGAGACGGAATGAATTTGATACCGTATGAGTATGTTATAAGTAGACAAGGAAATGATAAGCTTAACGAAGCTTTAGGGGTAAACCTGTCAATTCCGAAAAAGAGTATGTTAGTTGTCTCGGAATTCATCGGTTGCTCACCGTCTCTAAGCGGGGCGATCCGGGTCAACCCGTGGAATATTGACGCAGTGGCCGAAGCTATGGATTCTGCATTAGCTTTTCCAGAACCCGGAAAACACAAATGCAGCATGAAAAACATTATCGATATGTTAGCACTCACGATGTTGCGTATTGGGCCCGTAGCTTTTGGCAAGATCTAGAGAGATCTTGTCGAGATCATGTGAGGAGAAGATGTTGGGGTATCGGGTTTGGGTTAGGGTTCCGGGTTGTTGCGTTGGATCCGAATTTCCGGAAGCTTTCGATCGAACATATTGTTTCAGCTTACAAACGGACAAAAAAACGCGCGATTTTGTTGGATTATGATGGTACTATGACACTCCAGAATTCGATTAGTACGGGCCCGAGTTCGGAAGTTATAAGAACAGTGAATAGTTTGTGTCGAGACCCTAAAAATGTCGTTTTTGTTGTTAGCGGGAAGGATCGAGCTACGTTGACCAAATGGTTTTCGTCGTGTGAAGAATTGGGTGTTGCAGCTGAGCATGGTTACTTCTTGAGGTACAAATCTTTATGTTTACCTCTTGTATTGAGTTTGTTATCATCTCTAGAGTGTGGTTAGGCCTTTTTGAACAGAATAAACACGAACAGAGGCATGTTCGTGTTCGTTTAAAACCTAAACGAACAGTTCGCGAACATAAAAAAAACAAACTTAAATGAACATAATTTAACAAACTATAAACAACACAATTAAACGTAATTGAACAAACATAAAGTAACTTTTTATATAAATTAGTGATTAATTTTGAAAAATTCCATTAGAAACCCCATTTTTATTTCTAGAAAGCCAATTAACAATTAGTTATATTTATATAAGTAGATAGAAAGTTACTTTTATGTTTAATATAAATATAAATATAATTACTTGTGTATTTAAATTGAAACGAACATAAACACGTTCACGAACAAAATATGTGTTCATGTTCGTTCGTTTTGTTAAATGAACAAAAAATTGTATTCATGTTCGTTTGTTTATTAAATAAATGAACATAAATGAACTTCCCGCCGAACAAGTTCACGAACAATTCATGAACGTTTGGTTCGTTTACAGGCCTAAGTGCGGCTTTACAGTTTGTTATCGTTATTGTTTGTTTTTTGGGCAGGGAAAGTAAGAATTCAGAATGGGAAACGTGTATCCCGGTGCCGGATTTTTACTGGAAACAAATTGCGGAGCCAGTGATGAAGTTGTATACCGAAACAACAGATGGTTCAGCCATTGAGGCTAAAGAGAGTGGACTTGTTTGGAACTATCAGTATGCCGATCCGGACTTTGGTTCATGTCAAGCTAAGGAGCTTTTGGACCATTTGGAAAGCGTTCTTGCTAACGAACCCGTTTCAGTCAAGAGCGGGCACAACGTAGTTGAAGTGAAACCACAAGTTAGTATATATTCATTTATGTTATTTCGGTGAATGGAGATTAGTTTACTTTCTTTGCCTTTAACACAAGATTAGTTTTATTCTCTTTTTAGTTATGCTTATCTCTAACATGTCAGACAGGTACCATAAGTAAGTTGGCTAAAGAGAAAATGGGTTAGACGGGTCCAAAGTTGGCAAAAAGAACCTTTGGTGCATAAGGCCTCCTAACTCATTATTTTTAGATAGGGCTGCTCTCGAGTCGAGCCAAGCCAGGCTGGGCTCAAGCTTGAGCTTGAACTTAAACGAGCCAGCTCTGGCCCGGCTCGTTAATTTTTTCGAGCTGAAAAGTCGAGCTCGAGCTTGGCTAGTAAAAACTTCGAGCCAGCTTGAGCCCAATCGAGCCGGCTCGTTAATTTTCTTTTACCTTTTTATTAAATCTTTTTTACAAATATTTATATAATAAAAAAAATTAACACACATTTCTAAAAAAATAGAGTTAAATGCCATTTTAGTCCTGTGGTTTGGGCCATTTTACCAGTTTAGTCCAAAGGTTTCATTTTTCGCCTGTGGGTCCAAAAAGGTTTCACGTTGTCATTTTAGTATACTGGGTTAACTTCATCCATTTTCTGTTAACGAGAAGGGCAATTCAGTCATTTTATATGTAATTCTGTTAACTAAAAAGGCGATTCGGCCATATAAAATGTAACATATTTGTGTTTTCCTTTTTCAACAGGGGATCAACAAAGGGCTTGTAGCAGATCGTCTTTTGACGACAATGAAACAAAGAGGAATGCTACCAGATTTCGTGCTTTGCGTAGGGGATGACAAGTCAGATGAGGACATGTTTGAAGCAATCACACGAGCAGTGTCAGGTCCCGCTCTTTCTCCGGTAGCTGAAGTCTTCGCTTGCACAGTTGGCAGAAAACCGAGTAAAGCTAGATACTTTCTTGAAGACACAACCGAGATCCTTAGAATGCTGCAGGGTCTTTCCGCTGCTTCAGAGTTGCATTCGCTAAAAAACGTATCGAAAAGCTTACAGAAAGTGGTCATTGAGTAGGAGTTTATAGAACCGACATTGTTCGTGTTGGTGGTTGCTTTGTGAATAATCATTAGCTTCTCCGAATTCATCAATAATGGAGAGGTTTAGTTTTCATGTTTAGAAAGTCTTAAAAGTTTATGTGATGTTATAGAGTATGTAATGGGTGGTTTGAACCTTGAAAGTAAATAAGTTGACTTCTGGTGCTTCAAGTCAAACTTGTAATAAACATAATAAGATTGACTCTTTAGATGCTATTGCATCCGATGCTAACAAGTTGTTTCTCATAGTTATTTCCGAATTATAATATAAACTTTAGTGTATCCAAGTTGTATATAACATTATGTATTTTTCTAGGTATATTATAATTTTTTTACTCAAAAGTAAACGTTACTTCAAATATAAAAAGCAGTAGATTTTTCTAGGTACTATATAACATTTATAAAAGAAGAAAGTATAGAGATTAATTGGGTGTAAAGTTAAGCTTTTTGTAGTCGTATATCATAAAGTAAGATCAAACTGATCAGAACATTGTAAATATATCCATACTACTTGATACGAAAAATAACTGAGCCAAATGATGTCAAAACATGATGCATTAAAACCAAACGGGTCGATATATTATGAACCAAAATAAACTGATACAAGCAAGACTTTGGGCAAGAGGGATGATTGGTATTGTCTGTTGTTTGGGTGTTTTATCATTCTGCTTTGTTATCAAGTTTTGGGTGCGAGTAATCGGTGTGGTATTCATGCCGCAAGGGGTGATGGGGCGTGCATCAAGAGACTATTCATAAAAACAAATATCCAAAAACATTCTGCCTACAGTCTTTTATTACCAACAATCATGCAAAGCCCAATCAAGGAGTAACAACAACAAAGGCCAGGATCCTGACTGGAACATTATGTCTTGAATATGGCCTCCATGGTTGACAGTACTAGCAATGGTCCAACTCAAACCCAAAGTAAACTGTCACGTTTAGGTGAAATATGTTCCCTTTTAGTCCTATGATGGGCCAATACAGAGCGGGCCAGAGGGTATAGCCCACTTCTATCTGGATTTGCCTCGGGTCGGGCGATAACCATTATTGCATTGAGCCAGTCCTCATATCCATGGAGATAATCTGTTCAACAAAAGGGTGCGGCAACTTACAACCTCCATTTAGTTGTTGCATTCGCTGCTAGATGAATAATCGTCTTCAAACAGGTCTTGGGGCGGATCATAAATGATCATATCAGGAAAAACTTTCAGGAAATCATGTTTCACCTTTTCTCTAAGTTCCGGATACGGTAGAAGCCCTTTCATGATGACACGATAAGGCAGTGACAATGGCGGGTCAGGAGCCCGTCTCATTTCATCATATATAACCATCGCTTCCGATGGCAACCCACTATCCAAAAACGACCTAATAATGTCCCCAAATGTATGCTGATCAAAATGCACCTCTTCATTCTTTAAATCTTGCCATACCCGCTTTACCTCGTCCACCTTTTTATTTCTAGCTAGCATCATAAGCATGTCTCGGTAAAAGAACATATCGGGCCTGTACCATATCTCTTTCCGCACCACCTCATATAACTGCACAATGAATTATAAATTTTCAAATTGAATTTTAGTTTAAATACTCATTGAACAAAGATCATACATTTAATCAACAATATATATAGGGATACTTTCAAATGAGAAGCAAGAACTCCTACCTCCCGTATGAGTTTTCAACCAAATTTTGCACAAAAGTAGATTAACATCTAACTAAGACATCTGTGAAAAAAATTAAAAAAATGACGAGCCGACATTCATGTAAGTTTGATTTACGGTGGTGAAAATGGCAGCTGATGTCAGCAACCCCAGAACGTTAAATTTGATGTACACCACCGTAAGAAGTCGTATATGTTTTTTTAGAATGAGTTTGTAAAAAAAATTTCATCACAATTTTTTTTCTCAAAAAACCTTTGGATCAAAAAGTTTTCTCGCAGTTCTCACAACTCAAGCTAATTCTCATTTTAACCCTTCCTATATACACACAAAATAAATCCATGTCACCATCAAAGATGTGAGCATTGACACGCACCTTCATGGATAGAAAGACGAGGTCTTGTCTTTGAAATTCGAAAAGGACAGAGACGAGGTCGGATTTGAGAAGACGTGAGACGTGGGACTTGATGTAACGGTCGAGTCGAACAGGATTGGATTCAAGCCTCTTGAGCTCTTTGGCTATAATCAAACCTTCTTTTCCCATCTCCTTCTTTCTCCTCCATATTGATAATGAAGTTGAGCTAGTGTGATTGTAATATACAGGATTTGATATGGCTTTCATGTTTGACCAGCGTGTTGACCTTAAGGCTCTTCGCAGAAGAACGCTTCGACTGTAATTGAACATAGTGATCGTTCAACACCCCTGTAAGAGATTAACAGCTGTTATGCACAGTTCAATAATCACATGTTATCGTAAAATGTAGCTACAAATTCTTATACTTTACTATCTGATGAAACAGACGGGTAAAGGTAAGGTATAACGGACCAGTTAAAATGGGTTAAAACAGCCGTTGCAAATCAGGAGCTCATACCACCAAATAAAAGAAAACTAGAGATAACTATAGTTAGCATTTAGGGCTTTGTTTGTTTTGGTGGCCAAGATCCTTTAAATGCAGCCACTAGACAGAAGTGTTCAAATTTTTTAAATAAAAGAAAACTAGACATACCTACTGTAAAAACCATATATCATGATATTAGTCATATTACTGTTCAGCAAGTGTTCAATTTTTTTTAAATATTCCTGTTTGCTTAGCATTCTTAAATCATTGATTCCCCAACTCCGTATAACACCAATCAATTCGTAAACCAAATAACATTACAAACACTTCATATTTGTTCCTCCAAGAATATCACTTCAATTATAGCTCCGATTGCGTGTTAATTTACCAGTTATACATGAAAATAGGAAAGTATCTCCAAAATTTCTTACATACCCATCAAGAATATCACTTCAAAATGACTAATCACAACAAAAATGATTAAACAAAGTGACTTAAAAAGATAGACACAAGAGCCCTTTGATAAAATCAAAAAATTTACTCACTGAGACATTTCATCAAACACTTACCGGATGTGAAAGTGCCGATGGGTTCTTCCTAGACAAAGAAGGTATATCAATCAGCGCAGCAGGAGACACTAAGTTTGGGCCTTTGGCACTGATGAGTAAACCAACAATCAATCGAGAGATACTTTGATCAATCACGGCTCTGCACACACACAGCACGGTGTTTTACACACATATAAACGCAGGTGAGACTTGAGAGTGTTGAGACTTGTTAACCCTTGGGATGGATTGCTAGTGTGGATTATTTTTTTACGTTATTGGGCCAATTTTGAGTTTGGGCCGCCAGCCCAGGCCCGCCCTAACACGTCAACACATGACATGTAAACTCATGAAAAAATAAAAATAAAAAGTTAAATACGATTTTAATATTTGTGGTTTGATCCAAATAATCATTTTAGTATAAAACTGTCTATGATCTTCTAGTTTAATGACAGCTCCATAATATTTCAAAGTAAAGGTTATAGACTCGAGTCTCGCCTTGAGCGAAAATGCTTTATGTTGAGTCAGGGTTTTACAATAATAGGTCTTCGGGCGGTGGGTATCATCTGGATGGTGGCGAGCCGGGTCACCAACGCCGTCTGCGTTCAAGGGAGTGGGTGGATTTTTTCTATTGGGCTTACCCAGGTGATCGAGCTTTGTTGGTGGTTAAAAAAATTAATCTAAAATTTAAATTTGACTTTTTTAGTGTAATACTTTGATTTTCGAATAAAAAACTAAAGTCTAGCTCACTAGTTTTTTTTCCTTTTTGTTTTTTTATATATGTATATATATCAGAACTACAATAACATTAATGGACTAAAAAAAGTCAAATTAAACATTATGGACTAAAATAGTTATTTAAGTTAAATCCCATGGACTAAAAATTGAATTAACTCTAAAAAAACACACAATACTAAATCGTGTGATTCTAATAGGATAAGATGAATACATTCGTTTTGGAAAATTCTACATCATGGAACAATATATGTTAAATGTGCTTAAATTTCCAATCTAAAATTACAAGCTTAAGTGACAAAAATAGTATTCAAGTGACAAAAAATGGTATTCATCATAGAAACAAATGAAACACCGAACATATAAGCACACACACACCTCTTTCTATATTGGAACCATATGTAACTAATTGGGATGAAAAGAGTTAAAAATGTGTTGATGGTAGGGTGTGCAGAAAAGCGCATTAACTGATTCATGACTGATGAAACCGGACAGTACCAAAAACCAACAATAGCGGGTCGGTTATGGTTAACAAGGTTTACATGCCCGCCAAAACCAAACCGAACCGATTAATTGTATCTTTTTATGTTACAGATTATATTTAGTTTTGTAAATGCTATGTAATATACTAATATATACAAATTTCTAATAACAATTTATTTCATGGTTAAAAAATTCTATACACAAACTTTCAAGCCTATATAATGCCTAATTATACTATTTTGAGATATTTTTAGCTAAAGTCAAATCATGCTTAACCGACCCATAACTGACTCGCTATAATCTTAAAAAATGCTTAACTGAAACCGCCATAACCAATCTGTTATGACTATGGGCTAAAACCGACCATACACACCCCTCACTTGAAGGTTTGGTGATTAAACCGAACTTAGTTAAAAGGCCAGAGCAGATAGACGAAAGGAGATTATAACTATAAGAGTAAACTGCCAAAATGGTCCATGAGGTTGGTCACTTTTGCCACTTTAGTCCAAAACTCAAACCTTTAAATTTGGGTCCATGTGATCTCAATTTTATTGCCATTTTCATTCAAAAACAAAACCTGGTCAGATTTTTCAGTTAAATACGCGATATAAGCTAAAACTCTATAGATCAAACAAGTCAAACACAAAGCTTACATGGATTTACATCGGCGCATCTACACCCTTGTTCAGCACAATGTATATTCAAAAATAAATGGGAGGATAAATATCATGAAAATTGTGAATAGATTAATTATGATAATCTAAATTAATAATTTTGTTGTTTATATGAATCAAAGATAAATTTGTAACATCAATTAATAATTTATAAACGCACGTTCTTTTGTTTTTAGAGTTCTTTTGTATCGTGTGAAAAAACAAGACTTAAAATATTTGTGTCGACGGTGATGCAAATAATGGTCTTTTATCTTCAAAAGCTTTTTTTTTCATACATGGCATATTCTTTTTTTGCTTATATGTTCACATTGACTTTAATATATAAAAATATTGTTTGAGAGTATCTTTACAATCAATATACGTTAGTAAAATGTAAAACGGAATAAAATAAGATACAACAAATGTTCGTCAACCAATATATAAATGTTTACAACCGTATCATCATATCATATAAAAAAATAATCAATAACATGCAAGTTTTGGATTTTTGGAATTTATCTTAAACGTTTCAATTAACGAATTAAATATAAAAAAAACGAATTACAAATAAACAAGTTTAAATGAGTTTAAAGTCGTTAAATATTTACCTGAATGTATTAACATTTGACATGAATATATATTGAGAAAAGTTAAATTATTTATGTATATATTATACTAATTATTAAGGTTTTAATAAAAAATAGGTTTTAAAGTTATGATTAACATCTTCACTAACAAGTAACTTTGTATAACTATATTTAGCTACACGGTTAGTGGTTAAACACTTAATTGTAATATGTTAGTCAACTTTAATTTGACCATTTTTGTTGCTACAACAATGACATAACTAGACTCTATGTGCAACGAGGAAGAATGTTCTGAAGTAGTTAGTGTACTCAGTTGTGATGTGTTGTTCTTAGTTTTTTATAACCGAAATTAAAGCTCTAAATATCCACATAATATTAGAAGGTTCAAATGGCTTAGGTACTATAGAGACACTTCAATGATCAAGTCACTATTAATGACACATACACACACATGTAGAAATCAAGGTTCCTAAGTGTAACTCCTGGTATTTTTTTAACTTTCCTTATTTAAAAAGTTTGTCCTGTATTCTATTCTTGAAAACTTGTATTCGTAGCGTAATCGTAATTCATTTCCAACCTTATAATTCCGAGACTTTGATCGTAATGAAATTTATACTTTATAAATGCTTATTATACTTACAATTTGATCATCATACATAAACTAATACTTACTATACATACCTATGCTCATACTTATATACTCGATACTCAAATTACACTTATATACGTTGTGGATACTTAAAAACATATTAAAAACCAAGGTTTATGCATGAAATGACAAAACATGAAAAGTTAGTGGCCTCAAAATACAAGGAAACAAACTTTAAGCGGACAATGAAGGCACCGGGTCACGCGACGCCCTGACCCTTTGGGATACGCGTAATGCCACCCCTGATACGCAGAAGGTTGCTACCAGCTCTTGCATTAGCCATCTTTCTCACCTCCAAACTCACCCAATCATCTTCAAACCTCCATTAAATACAGAACCCTACTTCACCGTTATAAAAGCAAGCCTTCACTCACCCATTTTCACTTTCCAAACTCATCTTTACCTTTGAAACACTCTTAAATCAGTTGCAAACATCTGAAAAGTCAGATTGTTCTAAGTGCCAAAGTGAGCACTATACTTCATTTTATTCATCTTTTCTTCATCAAATCTTCCACTACAAAGCTTGGAACACCTCTAGGAGTGTTTCCACAGGTTTACCATGGTAAACCAAGGTGGAACATCACCATTTTGAGATACAAACTTTCTGTTTTGAAAGAATGTTTTGTTAAAACTTTATAAACTATGGTTTTCTTTGTTTAATTTTGTGCCTACTTGTTCTTAAGCCTATCTAAGATTATGAGACTTGTTAGGAGAAGATTCTTATGAGTTTAAGAGGTGCAAACATCTCTAAACTTTATGTTTTGCTAGGGTTTATGCAACCCACAAGTGATGAAATCATCTAAGCTTGCCATGAAGTTTATGGCAAGACTTATGTTTTGGGATAGGTGTGAATACTTGGAAGCCTTGGCTATCCTAACTTCATTCCACCACCCCACTTGATGTTTTTACCTTGCTATCTCAAGTAGTTTACTAGACTTAAAGTAACTTAACCCCGTCTAGCCTTCGACACTTAGTTGACTCTTTCCATATCGGGAATGACTCGCCCGGGTTAAAGCATACTTGGCTACTTGATATAGTAAGAAGTTGTCCATTTCCTTTTCGTTCATGACCATCCGAATCATCCTTGTGATGATTTGTGTATTGGTAATCATAAAATAAGGTTAATCCTCCATGCTTGACTTACATGACAATCTATGAATACTCTTGATGGACTTAACTTAAAAAAATTATGTAAACTATATAATATATAAACATATATTTAACCGAACCCTTGATGATAATCAGATGGTTACTTGTCATGGAAATAGGTTATATTATCTAAGTATTGAACCCTCGTTATGATTCTAATAGATAACTTGAACCATGAAATCACATCAACCCTTACGGGACTTATAGTGTCAAAAATGGGTGTTTAATATTAGATAATTACTTTGTGCATACATACTTCTTGTACTTTAAATTCCAATCCGAATTTTCCGTTAACATTCCGAATACTCACACACCTTCATTTACCCATGTAGGGAGACCTTGGTGTTCCATCCTCCAACTCTCCAACTCTTCATGGGATTACCAAAGGAAAGCTTTACAAAACCGTGTGTACACTCGAACGCCCTTTTTACGCTTTACACTTTTGGGTGCAATATGTTTAACCTATCAAATTACACATTCACACTTATACTTTATGCAAACACAAACAATCTATACATGCATGCTTAAAATACGTGATACTTGATCTGTATTCTTGGAACATTCTTATGTGATTCACTAATCATTAACTTCGTATGAGCCTCCGCTTAACATGTATAGCGCTATAGGAGTAACGTACCGCCCGTAGTCTTGTGGCCATGTTAAGTCTTTTAACTTCATGCGGTAATCAGAGGGTTGACTTGTATAATTGCATTCCATGATTACATTAATCTAGTTACTATTTTTGACATGCGGATTCGTTTAAATATTTTACATACTTATGTTATGTAACATTTGTCAAAAACGGGTTTCCAAAACCCGCTCCGTTTTGTAATCGAATATCAAGTTATAAAAATCACGTTGAATATTTATGAGTATTTTGATTTAAAATGATACATAATTAATAAATAAACTAAACTATAAAAAATTATATTTGATAAAAAGTTAAAACAAAATAAATAAAAAAGAAATGCTGCTGCCGGGACTCGAACCCGGGTCAGCCGATTTACAACTCCAACGACTTAACACACACTCACATCACCACTCCGCCACTTGTTGTTTTCTGTTATCTCTAGGAAACAAATAACATTTATACACAAACTCGGTTAAACCGGTTGCGCCAACTGAGAAACGGAAATCAGCAAATCAATCGTCAAATCGCTTGATTACTTGCACATTCAGTTTATAACCGATGCACCGACGATTTTTAATCAAGTCGGAATTGATTGAACATCAATCCTCATCATTATCGGTTTTTATAACCGAAAAATAATCAAGTCCAGATTACTTCAACTCCTGACCCCTCTCGCGACTCAGAAACATCACACCAACATTCCATTTCACTTTCGTCACATTTTCAGACCATCAGAACGCTTAAATCAGCTCGCCGGAAATTTCTGTAAGGTTCGCCGGAAAACCGTATTTGTCCTCAAGTCGGTAAGTTCTTCAATACCATCGTAATCTAACAGTTGTTAAGCTGTTTCTAACTCAAACCATCCATTTGAAATTGAATTCAGGCACCGTTATCAGATAATTCCAGTTCGCCGGAAATTTCCTGAAAGTCTTTATTTCCGTCTGTGAAACGGTAAGGACCTTCAATCCCGCTGTTAATGTTTGTTTATCACTTCAATTCCACGATTGACTAATCAAAATGGTTAATTGTTTTGGTTCAGTTGAGGTGCACAAAAACAGAGCCGACGCATTTGCCGGAAATTCTGTGATATATCATTCCTACGGTATGTTACTTCCAACACCGTTTCTGTCATTTCATTTTAACCTTAAGAATGTTTGATAATCGTAAAAACAAGAAACGGATCAGTGATTCAGTCGACGGAAATTTGAATGAAGAAGACGAAGTTAGTTAAGTTATAAGTTTATTTAAAACCAGTAAAATGAACGGGTTAGACACACAGTCCAGCGGTGGACTGTGTGCAAAATATACACGCATGTCCCGAGTTCGATCCCTGATACACGCACTCCTTATGTAATAAAATGCCTTTTTGTTTAAAAACTAAACCGGGTTAACTCCGTTAGTTGTTAAGTATAATAAAAACCGAGATATTAACCAGGTTAGACACACAGTCCAGCGGTGGACTGTGTGCAACACTAAGTCACATGTCGCGCGTTCGAAACCCGTCACTGGCACCGGTTCGTTGAATTAAAATGTTTTTGAAATTAAAAGAATTTTGGTTAAACCGAATTAGTATATAAATATAATTAAAAACAAGATTATTTCGGGTTAGACACGTAGCTCAAGTTGTAGAGCTGCGTGCACGTGTACGGGAGGTCTCGGGTTCGAGCCTCACCCGGCGCAAACAATTTCGCTGACCGAACCGGTCAACAAGTTAACAGGTCAACGGTCAACGCAAAATAAACAATTTTTTTATATTTTTATTTATTTAATTTAATTTAAAAATCAATTAAAAATACTTAAAAATAACATTTTTAAAGATAGAAAATAGCCTTAAACTCACAAAAATATATCTAAAAATTTCATTAAAATCCTTAATAAAATCCACTCATTTACTATATTTTTCCGTTATTATTTAGGTTAGAAAATCTCGTTGTTCAATTCTTCCGATTCGTGCGCATCTCATCATCTCCATTCAATCGCACCCAATGTGAGTGAATCTTTACAAATTCCCCGTTTAGTCACGTTTTGGGGTGTATCATGTGTCTGATATATATATATTATATTTAAACCATTGTGCATACATCATATCATGAACATGTGTATTCAGTATGTTTCAATTGTTGTGTGGTTATTGTTGGATGCAAATTATTATTTTCAGTACATATAGGCCGCCGCTCCCCATTAGATTATGAGCGTTGAGCATGTTCCCCATTTCATTATGAGGTTGAACCTGGCGTGCCCACATACGATCGGCTCCATTTGATTGAGCCTTGATCGCACAGACATTTTCATTTTCAGTACATGCAATACGATCGGCTCCGTTTATTGAGCCTTGACGCACAGACATTTTCATTTTCAGTACATGCAATACGATCGGCTCCTTTTGATTGAGCCTATGTTATTTATCGTATGCTGTTGGTATGTTAAATGTATGCTATCATATGTTATTGTATGTTATAAGTTGTGATTGCTATTTGCCACTGCTTGATTATTTACATTTGCTCATTTATTATTATGCATAATTTTTCATTGATAAACTAACAAGTAATTCATTAATAAATGTTTATCTAATAAGGTTCACTCGCCAACTTATGTTGACCCAAAAACCCCCATTTTTACACATGATACAGGTGAACCAGCAGCAGCTAGGAACACATATGATTGGACTAGAAGAATAAAATGATTTAGAGTTGGGATTGTTATGTTTGGTTTATTTTCTTTGTATTGTATGAACATGTTTGGATATTTGGAAATGTAACTTTGACTTTATTAAATATGAAACATATTAGTAAATGTCATGAGCTTTGGTGATAACCCAATTATGCCCCGACTCTTATTCCGCTGCGGGTCGGGGTGTGACAGATTGGTATCAGAGCCATGACTATAGGGATATAGGATAGGTTATTAGACCCTTAGAGCCTATACTATAGTTGATTAGAAACTTATAAGATTTTTGTGTGTTACATGCCAAATTTCATGATGTTTATATGTTTTATGTTAAATGTTACATTCAATATTATGCAAGCATGTTCATAAGTATGTATTATCATATAATGCCTATCATGAATCATATACTCATAACATATCACATCCATGAAAGCACACACCACATCATGATTGCTTTTACAATGATTTTTGTGTTTTCAAATCTCATCAAAGTGGTTCTCATGACGGGCATGTAGTAACTGGAAGGTACCAGTACCGGTAGTCGGAACGTCCTGTCTAGGCTGGCATTCGTATAAATCCAAAATAAAGGACCAGTTTGCCTACCTGGGGACTAACGATGAGAGTACGAAGTACCTATTAGGCCAAAGCATGCTATACCAAACGTCATGTGAGCTAACCCCACTTTGAGTTGTCATTGTGTCTACACCTGGACACGTTCCGACCAAACATCTCATGAACATATTTTGTGGTTTGCATTCGGGTGATGCGAGTGTTAAATTGCCAATACTAATGTGAATCCTACCAAGCCAATAGCCATGGGGGCCCACATGACTATATAGGTGAAGGTATGGGGGACATTTGAGGCCCAACATGAACAAACCCAAGACATCCTATGGATGTAGTTGCATTATTGATATTTATGTTATTTTCATTTTCTTAAAGACACATGACACCTAAAAAGACACCATAAACTCACAATCTTCTCATGTATGTTCCTGTAGATGTCGTCCAGACAACAACGAAGGGGTAAAAGATCAGGAAGGTCTCAGGAACGCTTGGCCACACAAATCACGAAACAAATGGCCACGATACTGCCTGACATTGTGGTCCAAGTGCAACAAGCCCTCGCTACAAATCCTACTAACCCTCCCCAGCAACATGACCAGAACATCGACAACCCTCCTACCAGCAAGTGTTCATACAAACATTTCAAATCTTGTGATCCTCCTAGATTTGAGGGGACCGAAGGTGTCACTGCTCTCCTACATTGGTTCGAGGAGATGGAAAACACTTTTCTCAACTGCGATTGTCCTGAGGATCGCAAGGTTCGATACGCCACCGGGAGACTATTTGGGGTAGCTCTCACTTGGTGGAATACTGAGAAAGGGAAGAGGGAACTGAAGATGCAATGGCCTTAACTTGGGAGGAGTTAAGGGAAATCATGACTAGGCGTTTCTGTCCTAGGAGCGAAATTAAAAAGCTGGAGGACGAATTTCATTCTCTAAAGCAAAAGGAGGGTGATCACACCACCTATAACAAGAGGTTCTTGGAGTTGAACCAAATGGTTCCAAATTTGTTCACCCCAACCTATCGTCTGATCGAGCATTATATTCGAGGACTTCCCTCGAAAATCCAAGATTCAGTCCTCAGCACTTCACCGGTAACACTTGAAGCTGCTATGGAGCTAGCAACTGAACTGACCGAGAACCGAATTCGCAACGGGAAGTTCAAAGAAGAGAAAAAGAAAGCCCTGTTGAGGGTCAAACTTCAAACCATCCTATCTCTTCCTCTAAGTTTGCTAACAAGAGGAAGCGCAACACCAGAAATTTCGCTGTTACTCAAGCCAACTCCCCTATCCCTGCTGCACCCATTACCCAGGTTGCTCCTTCACCCGCACCATACAGAAGACCTTACACTGGCCCGTTACCAAAATGCAACCGTTGCCAATATCACCATTCCCCTGATCATCCTTGCCAATATTGCACCGGCTGCGGTCGCGCAGGTCATACAGTTCAAACCTGCCGCATGCCTCAACGAACGAACCGCCACCAACCTTTAACCCAAACCCACCAACAAATAATGGGCCAAGCCCAACAACCTCTACTATTACCACCCACCCAACATTTAGCCCAAACATATTACCAGCCCAATTATCCTATGGGTCAACCTATGCGGGCTTGCTACAATTGCGGAGACCCGAGCCATTTCAGAAACACTTGTCCAAGGTTGGTAAACATTATTCATGCTCAGGCTCAAGCCAACCCAGTGAATCAAGCGAACCAAGCTCCTCCACATGCAAGAGGAAGAGCTTTCAATATCAACGCTAATCAGGCTAGGGCCGACGGCAATGTGGTTAACGGTACGTTCCTTATAAATGGTAGATATGCATCTATGTTATTTGATACTGGTGCGGATAGAAGCTTTGTGTCTTTCGAATTTGAACCTATCTTAAACAAAAATCGGGATAAGCTCACGGAATCCATAACGGTAGAAGTTGCTGACGGGAAACCAGTTTCCTTAAACTCTGTTGTACGCGACTGTACACTCACCCTAAACGACCACGATTTCTCAGTCGACCTTATTCCTATGAAGTTGGGAAGTTTTGATATCATAATTGGTATGGACTGGATCAGTCAACATCAGGCAGAAGTTGTATGTCGCGTAAAATTTATACGTATTCCTCTTTCAAACGGTCAGACTCTTCGAATCTTTGGAGAAACCTCGTCAAAAGGGCTCAGCTTAATGTCTTGTCTTCAAGCTCAAAAATACCTTCGTAAAAATTATGTCGCGTTTTTAGCTCATATCATCAAAAAGGGGACCATGGAGAAGAAACTCGAAGACATTCCAGTAGTAAAAGATTTCCCATAAGTTTTTCCTGATGATATTTCAGGACTTCCTCCAGTTAGAGACGTCGAGTTCCGTATTGATCTTATACCTGGTGCTACACAGTAGCAAAGTCTCCTTATAGGTTAGCCCCTCTGAAATGCAAGAGCTAGCCAGTCAATTACAAGAGTTGACTGACAAGGGATTCATACGTCCCAGCTCTTGGGGTGCACCTGTCCTTTTTGTAAAGAAGAAAGATGGATCGTTTCGTATGTGCATCGACTACAGAGAGCTCAACAAGTTAACAATCAAGAATCGCTATCCTTTACCTCGCATTGAGCCTTGATCACACAGTTCATTTATGTTATTTATCGTATGCTGTTGGTATGTTAAATGTATGCTATCATATGTTATTGTATGTTATAAGTTGTGATTGCTATTTGCCACTGCTTGATTATTTACATTTGCTCATTTATGATTATGCACAATTTTTCATTGATAAAGTAACAAGTAATTCATTAAAAATGTTTATCTAATAAGGTTCACTCGCCAACTTATGTTGACCCAAAACCCCCCATTTTTACACATGATACATGTGAACCAGCAGCAGCTAGGAACACATAGGATTGGACTAGAAGAATAAAATGATTTAGAGTTGGGATTGTTATGTTTAGTTTATTTTCTTTGTATTGTATGAACATGTTTGTATATTTGGAAATGTAACTTTGACTTTATTAAATATGAAACATATTAGTAAATGTCATGAGCTTTGGTGATAACCCAATTATGCCCCGACTCTTATTCCGCTGCGGGTCGGGGTGTGACATGTTATATTAAACTTGTGTACTCGCCAATGCTTTGTGTGTTGAACTATACTTTTAAACATATTGCAAGTTGATGATGTTGATATTGACGAAAGCAGTAGGGAAGACTTAAAAACGCATCTAGAAATACTAGTTTTTGTTATGTATTGTTATGGAATTTTGTTGTACTTTGAAATTTCTGATGTTATACTTTAATTTCTTGTGGTGTACTTGACAATTTCTATCAATGAATGAATCGGTTTTGAATTAAATATTGTCACATTGGTGTTATGAAGTCTCGAGTAATCTCGTTCGTCTCACTACGATGATTCAACCATCGGTAGGGTGTGACACTAAATATGGTTTCCTTAAAAAAATAAACACTGCGACAAGAATGTTCCACATGTACGTTGTTGTACTACGAATAAGGGGTATTTACGTTCATTTATGCCCACAAAATACAACACAACTATGTTGGTTTACTAGTTATAACCGTGTTATTAACATATAATGATGTTTTGCACCTGTGTTATATTCTTTCAAAAAAAAACCATTTAAAAAAAGTAATATCATACTTACTCATTAAAAAGACACTAATTTTATAATATAAGCTTGTTTAAAATAATAATAGTGATTAAAGTTATTTGAATGCAAGGGAGCGGGAGGGAGAAATGCATATACAAGAACATGAGAAAGAGAGAGAGAGAGGAGGGAAGTAGAGAGAGGGACAAATGTATATACAACGATAACAATATACCCGTATAATCTCATTAATAACAAAGTTATTGGTAGTGTCTGAGCAGGATATGATGTAGCAACCTTTACCTCTATCCAAAGAAATAAAAAGCTTGTTTCTAGTAACACCCTCACCTCCAAAGTCATATCCACATAAAAAAGTCAAATTATTATGTAAGCTAATCATAAACTCTATAGAGCCGTAACTAGCTTGTGACATCTGTCGAAATGGACTCCCCAAAAATCCGACCTGTTTTGAATTTTCGAGTATTAATTATTTATCTTTTTTCAACCTTGCATTTTAAATAATCGAAGCAACTAAATTCACCCTATAATGCACTCGTATATATATGTCTATACACATACATATGAATATCCAAAACATATACACTCTTATATTATAAAGTTCTTTTAGAGGGACTATTATGACAATATCTTAAAGATAAAGTACAGGGACCAAATATGTGAAATATGGAAAGTATATATATATATATATATATATATATATATAAAAATGGTGATCACGGGACTCGAACCCGGGTCTCCACACTAAAACCCACAACTAGTAGACCACTGAACCACCGAGTGGTTTGGTGTAAGTCTCGTGAGTATATATAATAAATACACATTTAAGTTTATAAATTCCCTTTCAAACCTAGTTGCCGCCTAGATGACAGCTCGCGAACACTGGGGCAAATCTTCAAAATCCTTTCTGTTTTCTTGCGATTGATGGGTGAAATCAGTTTCCATACCTAAATTCTGAACCTAGCCATGATTTTGGCAAAGAACCCTCACCGAAACGCGTAAACTACAATTGGAAACAATTCACGTATCAATTGACCGGAAAATTTACCAAACTTCAAACGGTTGATTTGATTCGAGTAGTATATAAATACGATGTGTCCAGAGAAGCCTCACAACTTTACAACCCCCTCACCATCATCTCACGAACTCCTAGCTACCACAGAAGCCCGTCAGAGAACCTGCCACTTCGCCAGAAAATTCTAAATACCCGGAACTCTCTATATCTCTCCTCTCCTCCGCATACGAAAGGTATAATGTACACCCACTTGTTCGTCATCATTACTGAACAAAACCCCTAACTGTATTGTTAAAAAAAACTGTGAATCGATCGGGTATTTGAAATTTTAATGGGTTAGGGTTTCGGTTTGGTTAACAAAAGGAAGAAGGAGATACTGATAAACGACAGTTTATATATATAACAAAATTCAAAACTTAAAACATAATTAATCAGTAGATCAGTGGTGGAGCGTTTTTGATGATGCATTATAGGAGGTCACGGGTTTGAGACCCGGATCATATATCACCGCTGCATTGCCTTTCTTTTTATCGCAGGTCAGTATAATAAAAGAACCACACACAATACAAGTATAATAAAAATAGAATAATGACAGATTAGACATACAGCCCAGTAGGGTGCGCTGTGTGCATGTGAACAAGAGGTCATGGTTTCGATTCTGGTACCCGGTTCCGGTCGCTGCACTAACATTCCTTTTTAATAAAACCAGGTCATGAAACAAGGCATACATAATATAAAAGAAATAAAAACTTGATACAGAATGGGTTAGACACGCAGCCCAGCGAAAGGGCTGCGTGCACATGTACGGAAGGTCACGAGTTCGAACCCCGGCAAGGGCTGGTTTTGGGCAGAATTTCTATGTTTAATTCTAAAACATTTTTTTAAAAATAATTATAAAACTTTTAAATTATACTCATAAATATTTAGTTCTTTCATTTAAAGTAGACATGTTATTTAAATTCTTCAACACTCACGTAGATAAATAGGTAGTTAAATAAATAAATTGCGAACGAAGGAATATTATTTGACTAAGTTGTTATGTGAATATTTAGGATAATTGGTTCCTTCGGTACCTCAGCTTTATACTCGTGCGATATTTTCAAGAAATCCTATACGCAACCACTATGAGTGAATCTTACAACTCCCCATTTTTATTTCATTTATACATTTTTGGGGTGTATCATGTGTCGCTCCGTATTACTATATTTTTTATCAATTTCGTGCAATTACCATTATGTGAACTTATGTGTTATGTGATAAATGTTGTTTGCCATTTGGTGCTTTTACATTCCCTGCAGTCCATTAAAGGCCGTCTGTTCCCCGTTACTTATGAGCGGTAATCGACGTTGCCAATTATACGGGATGAGCTCCGTTTGATTGAGCTTAAATCTCGCAGCACACCATAATACTGTGCACACTTGTATACTATTAATTTGTTATTGTATGAGATTATTGTTGGAAGTTAGCATTTGACTTACGCGATATTCACTTATATTGGTAATGCACATTTTCATAAATAAAAGGTTCAAATATATTTTCTTTACAAATGACAAAGAAATTCACTAGCCAACTTATATTGACCCAAACTTTTTCTTTTACACATGATACAGGGGAACATGTTTGAAGCATGGATCATATAGGATTTGGCCTTAAAAGAATAAAAAAGTTATTTGCATTTGATTGGAACTACGATGTGATTGTTTGAGTATTGTGTTATTGGAATTTCTTTTAATTCAATTAAAATGATAAATATTGAAACCTTAAAATAGCAATGTCATAAGCTTTGATGAAAACCTAATAATGTTTCGATTACCTTATCCGCTGCGGGTCAGGGTGTGACATAACTAGCTAATAATAGCATGACAACTGCTAAAACGTATAACATGGACAAAACCCATATAAAATACTAAAATAGACACATAAACAAGTAATAACATACAAAAACAAAAAATAATAGCATGACAACTGCTAAAACGTATAACATGGACAAAACCCATATAAAATACTAAAATAGACACATAAACAAGTAATAACATACAAAAACAAAAAAAAAACGCTAGGAAATTAAGCTCCTAAAGTAAGAATCAAATAAAATATGAAACTTTCTCATTTGATGGCTACCATTTAATAATATAACCTAGAGTTGTAAATGGATAGATAATAATATAACCTAGAGTTATGATTTATGAAGGCCAGTATTTTCTATTTTTTGATATACATTTATTAGTTGTATCAAAGGACCACAGGGGTTTACCAAATTAAGGCATTGAAATGAAATTCGATGTGTTTTTCCCCTTTCTGGGAATTATTATAATGAATAATATTTGGTGCCTTTCTCAAGCATAATTCTATATAAAGTCATAAATAAATATTCTATCTACTGTTTGACATAAAAAATCTTCATCAATAGAGAATATATTACAGGTTTAGAGACATTTCATAATGCAAACTGACCCCTTTACAAACAAATTGATGAATAACTTAAAAGACCGGTGGAATAAGATTCACATTGAGATTGGACGGGACCCAAACTTAGAAACTCTTTTTATATTATTTGTTTATATAATTAAATATGTAGTTTAATGACAAAGAAAAGTTATTATTGAGTTTTTTTTTCTATTTGAAGTAAACATATAATTTAATATGTAGTTTAATGACAAAGAAAAGTTATTATTGAGTTTTTTTTATTTGAAGTAAACAAAATATTGATACATAATTTTTGGTATGCATAATATACTTGTATATCATTAATTGATCATATAAGAACAGATAACACGGATCACTATTAGGGATGTAAACGAATGAATATTTAACGAACAATTCGTCAACCGTTTGGCGGCAAATTCGTTTATGTTCGTTCGTTTAAAAAAAATGAAAAAACACGAACAAGAAATTCCGTCCGATAAGTTAAACAAACGAACATAAACATAGGTTGCATTTGTTCTTTTATGTTCGTGAACGTTCGGTGATATGTTCATTTATGTTCATTCATTTAAAGGTTTTTTATGTTATATTTTTATTTTATTGCTTTAGTTTCTAAAATTTGAAACCATAGTTATACTAAACGTCTCGCCAACATTGCTTATTTGATCATTTCAATTTCAGTTTGTGTTAAAGCTTTACAAACTTTTTATTTTTTTTGTTAAATATGTTATGTATTTATTTATTTTTGGTGGATTCTTCGTAATCTTTCTAATGAAACATGCATCTTGTATTTTTAAATGAATATATAATGTTCGTTTTTGTTCATGACATTTGTTTGTGTTCGGTAAGTGTTCATGACATGTTCATTTCCTTCATGAACGAGCATGAACAAGAAATCTCATTTGGTAAGCGTTTGTGAACCATTCATGAACATGCTAATTCCTTAATGAATAAACACGAACAAGTCCTTGTTCATATTTGTTCGGTTCGTTTTAGCCCTAGTTATATAATCTACGGCTTAAAGTTCTTTTCCTTTTGAGCATTTTATAACTTTCTTTTTAACATAACAAGCCTTCTTTATCTAGGTTTGTTAGTGACGATGATACTAAACTGCATAACTTATAGTTGATGAGAAATTCGTGCTCACCATTTGTTTGTGACTTTGTGTTAAGCTGGATGAAGCTTTGAATCAAACTTTAGTTTTAATTTGTTTTGACACTCGAATATGTGACGGTCGTGACTATTGTCAAAGATGTAGTACTGTTGCTCGTAAACAGAGTGACAAACAATTATATTTTACTTTAAGAGTAATATGCCCGCATAGTCCCTGTGGTTTGGTGACTTTTAGTTCCTAACTTTTGAAAATTACATCCGTGTTCCCTGTGGTTTGTCAAGTTGTTACTTGGATAGTCCTTAGAGTGGATGGCCGTTAGTTTTCACCGTTAAGTCAGTGTAAAATTATTAAAATTCCCTTACTCAAGAAAAACAACAATCTTTTTATTTATTTGTAGGACCCACCCACCACTAACTTAACTTCAGCCTCCACCCTCAACCACCTACTTCATCTTCAACCTCCACCCACCTCCATCATCACCATCCATCGACACCTCTAATGATGGAGGTGGGTGGAGGTTGAAGATGAAGTAGGTGGTTGAGGGTGGAGGTTGAAGTTAAATTAGTGGTGGGTGGGTCCCACAAATAAATAAAAAGATTATTGTTTTTCTTGAGTAAGGGTATTTTAGTAATTTTACACTGCCTTAACGGCGAAAACTAACGGCCATCCACTACGTGGACTATCCGAGTAACAACTTGACAAACCACAGGGAGCGCAGGTGTAATTTCAAAAGTTAGGGGTGTAATTTTCAAAAGTTAGAGACTAAAAGTGAAATTTCACCAAACGACAGGGACTATGTGAACATTTTACTCTTACTTTAAGCTATATTAAATTTTTTTGAACGACCTTAGCTCAGTAACAAGGACGTCTCTACCAAATGGTGATAACACTTGTCAACTACCCGAGTTCAAATCCCATAACACTTGTCAACTACCCGAGTTCAAATCCTAGAACAGTGTTGTTCTTCCCATTGGCATAAACTTGTTGAAATCAAACCTGAAACCCCCCTCCCTCGGGATAACCTACGATGGTAAATAATAAATAATTAATAAGATATAGAAAAGAAATTTATAGAAGTCAATCATAAAGAATAATGAATAATATAAAATTATTGGTGTAATGCAATAAGAGCAAGCGTTGTTATTAAAAAAAATCTTTCTGTATTAATAAATGTTTCTTTTTGACACGTGTCAATCTCTGATGTCTTTTTATCTTATTTTTCAATTTCTATTTCCTATTAAATATTAGTTTAACTAAATATATTTTAGATAAGGATAATAACTTATTTATCAAATTTTGAATTAATAATTATCTTCTTATCTTATTTTCAATTTTTTTTCATATTAAAAAAATAGTTTAAACCAAATATAATTTAGATAAGGATACTAACTTTTTATCAAATTTAAATTAATAATAATAATAATACTTTTATTTTTTTCTTCTTTGTAGGAGATAGAAGAAGTTTTTTTATTCTTTGTAGAGCCAGACAAATATATAAATTTTTATCCTCATTTAAATTAGATTTAGTTAAATTATTTTTTAAATACTAATATTATTTAATATTTAATAGGATACATAAATAAGAAAATCTATTAAATCACAAACTTCATGGATCTCTCTTATTTATTTATTATTTCTTTTATTTTTTTCGCTTATTAATAATTATCTAATATTTCAAATGTTCTATCACGTGTAATACACATATTCTATCCTAATACTAAATAAAAAAATTTTTTTTTAAAGGTACATAGTACATCAAATTTATCATTTAGATACATATTTTGATAACCAAAATGTGTTAATTGA
The DNA here is from genome assembly GCA_947069175.1 of Scalesia atractyloides. Classification (NCBI taxonomy): domain Eukaryota; kingdom Viridiplantae; phylum Streptophyta; class Magnoliopsida; order Asterales; family Asteraceae; genus Scalesia; species Scalesia atractyloides. The sequence goes on along the minus strand of CAMTDV010000020.1, from coordinate 4,460,596 downwards.
TTACATTATATTTATTTAACTAGATTGCCTATTATATAAAATTAAATTTACGCAACCCAATAAAACACGAGGTTTTAAACTAGTACTGTAACAAAAAAGAGAAAAAAAAATAAAGACCATTTTCAAAAAGTTAAAAAGGCAACCGACGAAAAAGCAAATCTTAACGCTTAAAATGTGTGAAAAAGAAAATATAAAAGTATAAAAAGATAAAACTAAAAAATAAGCATCTGGTCATCTGGAACACGGTATCCATGATGAAAGACCATAGTCAACTAGTCAAGTTTAAGCTGTTTAACAAGTGACCTGTAAGTCCGAAAGTCAACATGGCTGACGTACGCCTAATAGATCAAATCTCAACCGTCCTCAAACTCATCAAAAAAATCCAACGACAGCAAATACACGTTGCTTCATTTCAACAAAATACATACGCCACGTAGACTCTATATTTCCTTAACCATAGTTAACTTAACTCAACACAAGAGTAAACTCTCACCCTCTCAAACCCTATATATACCCCCAAATTCACCACACTCCACTCTCATTCTCCACTTACAGAAATCACCTGTCTATATATATATATGCATGTATCTAATAACATTGTCATCTCATTTATGGTAATTCCATAAACAAAATCTGTTATGATCTTTTTTTCTCAATCATTAAAGAATTGGAGAAACTCGTTCAACAATGGCGGAAATGAAAACAATGAAACCGAAGTTCAGTGTCGGTTACGCATTGTTACAGAAGAAACAGAGGAGTTTCATTCAGTGTTCGTTACTGAATTCCGCGAAAGCACGCGGTATCGATCTCGTTCGAATCGATACGGACACGCCACTAGTGAATCAAGGTCCTTTCGATTGCGTGATTCACAAGTTAACTAGTGAGGATTGGAAGCAACAGCTAACAGATTATTTGACTCGAAACCCTCGTTCCGTTGTCATCGACTCTCCGGATGCGATTACGAGGCTGCATAACCGGATATCGATGCTCGAAGTTGTTTCTCAGATTGAAGAATTCATCTGTGACAGTGAAAGTGAGGCTGCTTCGGTTGGGATACCGAAGCAGATTGTAATCCATGATAATTTGAAAGAAGATCTGACGTGTTGGAGCGGAGGGTTAAAGTATCCGGTTATTGCGAAACCATTGGTGGCTGATGGGAGTGTGAAGTCTCATAAAATGTTATTGATATTTAGTAAGGAGGGTTTGGAGAAGCTGAAACCGCCTACGGTTTTGCAGGAGTTTGTGAACCATGGTGGGGTGATATTTAAGGTGTATGTGGTTGGGGAGTATGTGAAATGTGTGAGGCGAAAGTCGCTGGCGGATATTAGCGAGGAGAGGTTGGGGAGTTTGCAGGGTTCGATTTCGTTTTGTCAGGTTTCGAACATGAAGTCTAGTGTGAAGAATTGTGATAGTTATTATAAGAGTTTGGAAGATGCAGAGATGCCTCTATGGGTCTGATAAGGAATGTGGCTCGTGGGCTGCGTAAGGCGATGAAACTGCATCTTTTTAACTTTGATGTGATAAGGGATAGTAAGGTTGGGAATCGGTACCTTGTTGTGGATATTAACTATTTCCCTGGGTATGCGAAGATGCCTGGTTATGAGTCGGTTTTGACTGACTTTTTGTGGGATGTTTTGACTAACGAAGAAGCTAGGTCGTTTGGTAACCAAAAAAGACAAGAAAGAAGTAGTGAAGTTGGTGGATAGTGTTTGTGGCGTTGTGGATGAAAAAGGGGCTTTTCCTGTGCTTGCTGTTGGAATGGAGGAACAAGAATACAAGATGCTTTGCGGGTCTACTAATGCCTGCAGAACCGAGGATCAGTTTTGCTGAAGTGTGTGCTGGTCTTTGATGTTGACTGTTGAATTTGTTAGTAAAAGAGTTATCTTTAGGGTTCTTTACTTTTGTTTTCTGGTTGGTATAGGTAGTTTAAATCATTACATGGTGTTCGTTGTCGATAATGTATATTCAGTCTTTTGCTTTGGATATAGGTGCTCCTTCAATACTCTGCAAGTTTGTTGGGAGTTTAGGTGGCTTTAAAAGGCATATTGTATTGCATCGTGTATAATCTTGTGCCAGCTTTAGTGGATGAATCTTGCGTTCTTATGACATTTTTTTTGACGATATTAATTCTTTATTTGCTGCCGTAGTATATACGATATCTTCTCGATTTGTTTAGTGAAATGATAATGACGCAACTTCATGACCGCATCATTTAACTGCTTGTCCTGTCGTTTCTGTGTCAATAATTCTTATTGAAGTTATTTGCTCCATACGTCACGGGCTCATGGTTGTACGAAATTATAACGTCTTTGTTTTGATATGCCGGCTATATAGCTTAAAATGCAAGTATCCACGTGTTATGACACGACAAGCTTGTCTGCCATTGATGCAATTTGATATCACAATGGAGAATCTTAGGTTGCACTATCTACAAGAAGACGTCACTAGATACCTCTAGCAACTTGTTCCCATCACCTGGTTTCCGTAGATAGCTCCTCCATGACTAGATGCTATGTGTTTGGTGAGTTTTCCGGTGCCCCATCTCTAACCTGATTCGATCTAGGAGTTTATGTGATGTTTTCTGCTGATAAAACTAGATGGTGGAGTTTCGCCTGTTAAACTAGATGTTTTTAGCTAATGTTACGGACTGTTGTTCCGATTTTAGTAAATTGAATCACAGAATCCTGTTTTTCTTGGAAGTGTCCTAAACTCAACTAGTGTCATTTGTTTCTATCCAGGTTGATGTGTACAGTAGGCAAAACCATAATAGGAATAAATAGATAGTAATCAGATTTAGCCACGTTTGGAGCGTGACATCCGATATCTTAACTTTTGTGTTGTCTGCGCTGACTGATTTGACGTTTTTTTTGCTGATCCTAACTTTCGGCCATGACGTTAGCTGTTTTATCTTTTACGAAATTTAATTATATTGGTAGCATAACCTGTATGGTATTATGATTACTTGAACTTATTACATAATATCCTCATTTTCTCTCTGACTCTATCTTGCCACCTATAGGTTACAATTTACTGATTCTGTTCTTGATGGTACAGCTGATCGTTTATGTCTTCAATAGCTGGAGTAAGACCGAAAATGTGGACACTTTGTTACAGTTTCGCTGTGGATATGTTTCTTAAAGCGTTTTCATAAAGAAGCAAAGTCTATATTTTTGTTATGATGATCGTTTTGTGTACGTGTCACATGTTTCTAGCCTTTTGTCTGCCTCTTTACTCTCGCTCCATTCTTGAAATTTATCTTGAATTGTAAAATGAAAGAGGTGTTTGCTTCCTGAAATTTAACCTTCTGCAGCACATCATGTTATATCTAAAATACACTTGTAAGAACTGACAAGGTATTGTATCTAACGTATTCAGTAGTACACTGGTATATGCTCCTTATAGAGGTTTATATGCAAAACAAATAAAGGTTTAAGAATAACCTGAATGTTTATTTGCTGTGCCTTCTAAAGCTCCTTTCCGATGAAGTATGTTTTTCGAAAAATGGATGTTGCAAAAATAACGGGCTCTTGTTGGACTAGCCCGAGGTGGCTTCGAAGCAACATCATATTAAAGACAGTAAGATGGATGGATCGGAGACGTGGTAATGGGTCAAAATGGGTTGGGTCGAAACAAATTTGGTTGATTGGAAACACTTTGTTTTATAGATTGATTAATGTATTAATCATGATTATAAAATTATAATTACAAATTATTAATGTGCATTTGTTGAAACAACTGTATTGGTGGATGTCTATTAATATATTTGTCTCTATTCTTATGTGTTACGCTTTCACTATTTTTACTATTCGGTAGATGTTTATTTATATATATATGGTGTATTTGTCGTGGAGCCTTTGGGGTCTCTCTGGAAACAACCTCTCTATCCTTAGGGATGTGGGTAAGGTTTGCCTACCTCCCAGGCTCCCACCCTCCCATACCCTACCGATAACATCACTATTGATGGGATTTACTGGGTACGGTTGTTGTTTTTGTTGAAGAAACATAAAAATTTAACTTTTGATAAATTCGTTCGCTAGTCCATATACTTTGTTTTGAATGATTAAATCAACAATAAGTAGATTAATCTAGCTATCTGCCCGTGATTAAGCCATTGTTTGAACGTCCAACGAGCATATAAGGCTTTGCTCAAGTCACCACCACACCCTTTCATGCTTTCATTCTGATAACTGATGATCAATGGGGTGCATGGCCATCGCGATAGCATAAGCCTCCAATTCAACACTGCTACCTGTACCATTACCCGTACTATCGGAACGGATGCTGGCATTTTTTTTGTTTCGGTCGATGTTAAGTACGTGTCAACATTCTTTGGGGCACATCAATACTTTATTCTTTGTCGGTATTCATTTTTATGGTTTTTTGGTTTCGATACGAGTCATTTGAGCGCGTGCAACACGTGGCCTTAACTTACTAGTTAGAAACTGTAAAGCATCCGTATAACCATTACAAAGTTTATTCATCAAAAATATATTTATAGAAAATGTATTAAACAAAGATGAGTAAATAAGTGCTGTGAAATTTGAGTTAGGCTATGTGTAACCGGTTAACTCCCTTGATGAGGTGGACGTTAACCAGCATTATACACCGCCCCTTGGGGGCGTTAATGGAGGTGAAAGGAGAGGAGCGTGGGCTCAAGCTTTTCAACCAATCACCTCATACTTTCATTTATTTTTTTTTTGACTTATTATATTTAAATAGTATTTTATGGGTGATGGATAGTGAAAACTTGTGAAGTTATTATACACTAAAGTTGAAAAAAAGCGAATGAAAGCTCATGTCTATGTGAGAGTGAAAATGAGTAAAACCATTATACTCAGCCTTTAATAAGCCTAAATCAAATCCGATAACAAATATAGGAAATATAGTGGTACGCATTTGAACACATGAGGTACCCGTAACATAGAGATATAGACATGAGTAAGGTGCCATATAGTGTATCACTCAGACCAAAGATAATGTTTGTGCTAAATTATGATAATCAATTTTTTATTAGCTCAAGATCACAGCTTAAGAACATGATTTGAGAATCAAACAAACATTCATTGAATCATAATTTGCAAGGAGTCAATCTTAATGATCTTTGGCTTGTTCGATACTTATATACATGCTGGAACGGTGTGTGTAAACGACGTGATTCTTTTGATACATCGCAATTCTAAAGACACTGATTATACAATTGAGAGTTTACTTGCTTGATCCCTCAACTAATCTGAAATACATATATACCATAAACTACACTTCTAACTATTTACACTTTGACCCGTTTAACTTCTTTCAAACTCGGTAACAATTAAAGTTAACATTTTAAAGGTGCCATTGTCAAGAAATATAGGGTGATGACCTATTCTTGGGGTCATGCAAAAAACCTAATTAACCTAGGTAGGTAGGGTAAGTTAGGTATCGTATCCATGATGAGAAAGTGGTCGAGATTGTTTGTTTTGTCTCATTATTTATCCTAAAACTTAATTTGAGACTGAATTTGGTTTTGATTGATTAACTAAAACTAATGAAAACTGAAGTTGATTAATTTGAAAACAATACCAGTAAGATAATCACTCTTGGGTTTTAAGTATTGTGAAGCGCATCATCATGTAAACTTGTTTGTTACTAGTTGTAAATCACATAGACATGATTCATTGAACTACATGATTCAATAGATAATGAAAAGATAAATAATTTGAATGTGATAATTAGCGACTCTAAACCGAATAACATCATAACTAAATATCCACCTAATTCAATTACTAGTTCTAGTTTTAAGAAAACAATAGATCAGTGGTTAGTGACAAACGATTCTAATAATAACCGAGAACTCATTCTCAATTGTTGATGGTTACAAATCAAATAACTGACGAAATTAAATTAAATGAATAGCTTGAAATTGTTTAATCAAACAAAGTAAACATAAATATTCGACTAACCGAATGATTAAAAAAAAGTCTAAATCCAAAAGTTGGTAAGAACAGGTTAAACACAATTACTAACGCAAACCCTAGGCCCAGAGATGATCAAGATTGATTTAGCCTTGTATCTTTGGTGATTAATCTTGATTCTTCATGTTTTTAGGTTAAATTTTGGGCATAGAATAATGATTTGAAGCTTTTGAATCACCAAAGTCGCCCAAAGCCTCTAGGGTTAGAGGCGGCTCTTCGTGCGTATCTTGATCCTAAAGCGGTCAAAACCCTTCATAATGGAAAATTAGGTTTTTTTTCTTTTCTTTTTCCAGATTTTCAAGATGGTTATTCAAAAGCCGTTACAGTCCATACCACCTTTTTAAAATTCTGATTTTATTTCAATTGTCTACTGACTGTATTCCAAAGCCATTATGGCCCGTAGCACCTTTTTGCCCGAGTTTTTGACCTTTGAATCCCCTTCGAGGACCTCGAACGTTTTTCTATTACAGTCCTCAATGGCTCACTTTGACAATTTATTCCTCTATTTTCACTTTTCCAACTTTTTGATTCAATCTTCGTTTTTGCGTTCAAGCCTCGTGTTTTCTTCCGGTTGTCTCCAAAACACGTATTTAGCGTGTTTAAGCATGCAAATCACAAATACTCACAAAGTAAACATGTTCTGTGTATAAATTACATAAAAACACGATATTACCATGAAACGACCTACTGATCATAGGGTATCACTCAATCTTCGGATACACAAATTACATATAATTGTTTCTCTATCGATGTCACATGACACTGATACCAACTACGTAGTCCCATTCATCTTCACCTAAATCAAACTCAAGGGTTTTCATAGCAACATTTACATATGATAAAATATCTATACATTAATTGACACCAAAGGCTTGTAGCCTAGCAGTATCAAGGTGTATATAATTGTGTTTATCCCCAAGTGATAGAGTGGTCTAGTCCCACAACGAACAAATGCGTAGATTTTGAAATAGAATTAGAGGGTATTTGATTAAGAAGGGAGAACTCTGATTTTATTAAACAGATTGGCCATAAGTCATAACCCTCCTATTATGTACAAGCAAATTTAAAATAGAAGACGGTATCAAATCTGTCGCGCTAGGAACATCATCTTGAGCTATATATCATGTTAGATGATCATTCCAGTTTATTACTTGTTAATCTACATACTTTGCTTCACATAATTAAACATCAGTTCCAACTAATCCTCAATGGTCAATCCATCCTACAGAGACAATCCTAAATAAGAGTGATCCAAATTTGTAAAGTTACAACCATCATATTGCTTTCGCTGCAGGAACCGACACCTTAGATCCGAATTCTTCTTCAATGTCTTCATCTTCTTCTACTTCCCACATAAATTGCGCGTATGATCCCATCACCATACTACAATTTTCCAGACCACAATTAGTTAGTTACATTTATGTTTTTAGTTTTTGGATTGATTAAAATGATATTGATTCATCAAGGAATATAACTGATAACATACCAATAATCAGGAGAGGCGCTAACGGCCTGATCTAAGTAAAATTGTGCTCTCTCTCCATCTCCATGTTCTTCCCAAATTAATTTCCCGTACAACGATAGAAGCTCTCCGTCTCCAGGACTCGCCAGTATTGCTCTTCCGTAATACTCCTCAGCTTTAACAATATCTCCTTCTACCTGGACTTATTACTTGTAGCTAGTAACCAAAACAGATTCACCAAATTAATTGACGATTAAGTAATCTATACCTAATCAATAACTTGCTTGTGTCACGTGTAACAGTTCTGTTATTCAAATATTTTTTTACTGTTTCTAATTTAACCCTCCGTATTCTAATTCTTAATTTAAAAATGTATATCATATAGCTTATCTTACCTTTTATAATTCATAAATATTCATTACTAGCAACTTAATATTTACTTTATTCAACTAGTCTAGTACAAGAGTTAACTTGTACATAACATACATCATAAAACTATATAATTAGCTTTTTCTATAATCGCTTGAGTTTATTATTATTTTTATATAAAAACAACTACGCCTCTATATTTAGTTTTGTTTTCCATGACATTCCAGCATAAATTTTGTTAAAAAAACTTGCGAATGTAAAAACGGATCAAAATACGTATACCTCGTGTAAGAATTCGCCATAATTTCTAAGAAGAAGAGGATCGTTAATAGTTTCCTATAACGCGCGCCTATTTTCCTCCGTTGGTTATTATTGTCACTTCCACCCGAAAATCGTCCTGAACCAAAACCATCGCGATCTCGTCCCCTTCCACTTCCACCAGCCGAAATCCCAACCATCCGACCAAAATATTTCTCTGCGAACTTCAACGATCCAAAAGTATATTCATCCCGCAACAACTCCTCATCCACCTCGGATAACATTTCAGGAAATGTCTGTGATTCGGTATTTTTTGACATTAATCGAGAACTTGTTTTAGGCTCCGAGAGTCTGCGTAGATTTGTCACCTTCAAAGGCGAAAACTCAAACTTCTCACAACTGGAAAAGGAACCGTGACGTAGTGGGACGGAACTGGGCGATATAGACGGATTAATCGGCCCAGAACCGGTCCGGAAAAGAACAGATGACATTGTTTTAGTTTAAAATGCTGTTAGAAATTTTAAGAACAGAAGGAGTTTGTTATTTGTTAGGTTTATGAGGTTGAATAATAAGGTGTGTAGAGTTTGTATAATGTGCACAATGACGCCGTTAGTTGACGGTGTTGACTAGGATACGTGTTATACAGGACACTTGGTATGCACGCGAGAGCATATGCGGATGCAGACCCGGTGGAGTAGCCGGCGTTAGTGTGAGATAACGGAAGCGTAGATTCGCAAGATTAGAAAGAGGGATGCATGGGGATGGATGATCACGTAGAAGACGTGAAAATGAGGTGACGTGGATGACCTTACTTGGACTGCACGGCATTCTTGAATTTCCTTGAAATTGTGAATTGTGATTGATCCAACGTAACATTTTATATTTGTTTGTAAATATATATTTTTTAACAGGGCAGGATTCTATAATAAACACTAGTGTATTTACAAACTAATCCTGGCTATTGATTTACAAACATGTAAGGCCAGCATTTCATCATCAAATGATAAAATACACTAGTGTATTTTATCATCAAATCCTGGCCATTGATTTACACACATGTGAAAGGTCAGGATTAGTTCACTCAGTTCGCAAATACAATTTTGTTCACTCTTGAACATAATCCTATTTTAACATGGGTAATGATTTAAACGGAGTTTTGTATTGAGAATGGATGATTAGTTCACTTTCTAAGCAATTAATAGTATAAATACTTAATTTGCAAAATTAATGCTTTTGTAAAATTGTTATATAATCAACAATTGAGCATATAATACAAAGTGTGGCGGTATAAATATTAGTAGTAAAGACAAAAGATCAAATACAAATACATTTATAGTATAAAATGTACGAATAGCGTGGAAAAATTAAAAGAATAGCGGTGGCATTTTCGTAATTATTTTACTCGTATGGTAATTATCAAAATTACTCTACAAATGATCTTGTATGGTAATTTTTATCTTATAAGGTAATTTTGTAAAATAATCTTTTAGGGTAAATTTTGTAGAGTATCATATCAGTCTACAAATGAACATGGTAATTTTGATAATTATCCTATGAGTAAAATAATTACGAAAAAGCAACCGCATTTTTTACTTTTCCACGCAATTCGTACGTTTTGTACGACACATCTGTTTGTACAGGATCTTTACTCTAGTAATATATGTGTTCCTTTGTAAAGGTATAAATATTAGTAGTAAATGTGTTCCTTCTCAAAAGATTGAGAGTTCTAATTCTATAATGAACACTGGTTTAGATTTAGGAGTAGATTTAGAGGACATGTAAATTAGTCGTTCTATTAATTTAAACTTATAAATTATTTGAACGTGTAGGTTATACAGATTCAACTACATCAGATAAGAAATTCGTGAAACGAAATATGTAACAAAGATTATATATGTAAAACTTTATATGAAATTATAAAAATAATATGAAGTAATTACGTGGTATATTATAGTTATACACCTTGCTTTAATACTCTGAAAATTTCATATGTAACAAAATCTTTATCCTTACGTGATTATTAAAATAGTGTTAAGACTTGTCACTTGAGATTGTATTTTTAAAATTCTCTATACTACGACTAAAAGCTTGATGATAAGTGTCACGCTGCTGTATAACAGCTGGTCACTAGTTATGTTTTTTTGTTTTTCAATAAGTTTTATTTTTTAGTCTTTATCCTTTAACATTTAGTATTGACACTTACAACTCTTCAATTTTTTTAAAAAATTTATAATAATTTTTACATGCTTTAAAATGGGTAGACTTAGATATAATATGTTCTTTCTTTTTACGTTTTCAGTTGATCTACGTTTTGGCATAAATTTTGTTTTACAACAAGTTGTGTCAGATATAATACGTTTTCTTGAGACTTTATAAATTCGGCTTATTTTATGTTTCGGCGGCACCGAAACGCGTGGTACCATTTTTAACTTCAAAAGACATATTTTTTTTAATTTTTTGTACGTATCTGTATAAGTTCAAGTTGGTGTTCGACGTAAATTTCTTTCGCAAATAAGTGGAGTCATATACAATACATTTCCGTGCTTATTTTTATGTACATCTTCAGTTTATCTACGTTTTGACGAAACTTTTGTGCTGAAACAATTCAGGTCTTTAATGTACAAATCCGAATTACTTTATATTTGGACCCTAAACAACGCGTGAGAAAATTTACTAGTTTTGTACATGTACAAAGTACAAACTAAAAAATAGGCCAAGGGCCCAAGAGAGTATGTTGGCATGTTGTTGTGCTAAATCACACATGTTTCAATACTTCAATGGAAAATGGCCGTATCCTGGCCCAATTACTCTAAATTCTCCAAGCCCATCTCTCAAAATCAGTTCTTCGATGAAATTGAGTGGGCTTCTTGTAGCCCATGTCTCTAACGAAGCCAGTTTTTTCTAAAGATCCAAATATGTGGCAAATATGCTGTTTGGTCCATAAAGGCTCTCAACTAGATGCGTAAAAACCGGGTTTTCTTTTGAATTTTGAGGTATTGCGAATACCAGGGTCGGGTTTAGATCCGGGTGTTGGCCAGGATACCCATACCTTGTGTACCTAGGTTTGGGTAGGGGTCGGGTTTTCTATACCGGGTATTAGAATACCTTATTTCTGGGTTCGGGCACGGTTCGGTTCAGGTGTAGATTGGGTTTTCAGGTGTGTTTTTTTGATGATTTTCCGTGTATTTTCAAGTGATGTGACTTACCCAAACATCAAACCATTATTTATACCCCTTTTAGGCATTAAAATTTGCCAAAAATAAAGCCCCAACACCCTCTAACAACCCACTGTGCACAATAGCATGCTCTAACGGTCATACCCGAAAAAACCCGGTCCGAGTTTTTTGAATACCTAGTCTAGGTATTGCGTAAATCCGGTTACGGGTATAAATTAAACCTAGGTATGCTGAAAACCCGGGTATGGAATGGGTACATAAAAACCTGGTTATGGGTACGGGTTCTGAGGAGGATATGTATACCCGGTTCCTACCCTACGGGTTGGGTCGGTATAAAAAAACCCGGTTTTTAAATGCCCGGGTGGGTGATCTTTTTCGGATTCGGTTTTTTTTTACACCTCTACTCTTTCAACTCGTTTTTCATATGGTTTGATTATGTAGTTTGATGTTGTTGTCTTTAATTTTTTTTTCATTTGACCCGCAATTATATTGGTTAAGGGTTTTTAGATCTAAAGAGGTAGAAATTAGTGTAATTATATCATCTGAAATGAAGATTTTCTTTGGTTTGGAGTTGCAAAACTTGTTTCTTTAATTTATTCAAAACAATAGTTATAACAGAAGCACAATCGATTAGAGGCGAGAGTGAGTGAGAGGCTGGATCTTTTAGTCGAACGAGTGACTTAGAGTTAGGGTTATATTTTCTCACAAACATAAAAATTGTATACGATAATAAGATAGATAAAACCCTAGTTAAGTGGATTAAATGTAAGGATGAGATTGGTACTGGTATCATACTGCTACTGGTACCAAAATTAACGATGTCGAATTTGAGCAAGTGTGTATCAAATACCGTACCAAATTTATCGGTTCAATAAACAGTATTTGTCTTGGATTTTTGGCACTTTACTGTAGGAGGAGCAAATTAACCGCCATAACCGATAATTGAACCATAACCGACCTAACCGAATTGCTATTAACCGATAACCGATAGTTATGGTTATGAAACTTTGCTTAACCGATCAATCAGTTATGATTAAGTTATAAAGCTTTAGTTAACTGATATAACTGAAACCGAACCGAACTTATAATGTAAATTCTATTTAATGAATTTATGTATTACATTAGAGGGTTTTTATTAAGGTAAAAGTATGTTATACAAAATGATCTTGATGTAAATTCCCTTTATTTTGAAGAATAATTAAGGTGTTATGTTTATAATTTATTTTGGTTGAGAATTACCTTATTAAAGTAATCCTACGTCGGTAGTTTAACTAAATAATGTAGTTTCAGTTGTCTTATAAAAATGCCCAAGCTAAGTCCAAACTATGCACATCCATATTTATTTCTAACCTTGCTTAGTTAATCAACCGAAATTAAGCACAACCAAACCATAACGATTAACTGTAACCGAGGTTCGGTTATAGTTAAGGAATTCCATAACTGAAGCTAGCGGTTATAGTTATAGTTAATGGTAAAAATCGAATCAAACCTACCCATACACACTTCAACTTTACCGATTGGTGTTTCCCTCCCTTTTCTTTCCAAACAAATAGTATTACCGACATGGGTCACCACCACCCTTGTGATTTACATGCTTCAAATTCCAAACAAACAAACAGTAGTACCGACATAGATTTACAAGCTCCAAATTCAAATTCTAAACAAACAGATACAAACAGTAACCAAATTTAGATGGATCTTGTAAACCTGGTATGATGTGAAAAGGCCAAACAACATCAAAGTATTATCAATTCAGATTTAAACAAAAAAATTATAAATGAATTTCTTAAAGTGGGTATATCTTGAAAAAAAAAACATAACTTTAGACATCCCATATGATGTTAAAGATTAAAGGGCAACAATGAACCAGTGGGATTGCAAATTTTGCTTATAAATTGTAATCTAATGGCGATTATTCTTAGAATGTGGATTGCATCAAGTTCGATTGTTTGCATAGGGGCGTGCCTAAGGGTTTGTTATAGAGGTCGGTCACGCCCCATGAAGTTTGCTCTTAGTGTTATATGTAGTCCGAATGACACCCATGAATTTTTTATGCCAATCTATAAAATCTTGACATCGACCCAAAACAAAAAAAATGATTTTAAATTAAAAAAATATATAAACATATGGTATAATTTAAATAATAAAATAAAACAATATAAATATTTAAAAAGCAAATAAAAAAAATTAACATGTTAATAGTTAAATTATTTAAGCCCAAAAGTTACATTGAATAAGTCTTTTAGCTCATTTCGCATTTGAAAGTTAATTCGTTTGTTTAAACTTTAAACGTACATAAAATAAACAAAGGCGCTAACTTAAAAGAAAAAAAAGAAAAAGAAAAAAAACATACGATCCAAAAAAAAATGTTGTGACCATTGAGTCCTCTGCTGCGGTTAAGGTCACTAATCACCGTTTAAAAATGAGATTTGACGTACTTTTATAAAGTATTGAGTAAAGTACAATTCTAGTCCTTGGGATTTACACCCAATCACACAATCAACTCTCATTTGAAAAAAAAAACGAACAATCAAGTCCTTGTGGTTGTCAATTGCTCGCAATCAGATCTCCCCACTAACTAAAGTTTTTCCTAATCTAGTAACAAACAACCGTTAGCCATTAATTAAATAACAATATCAAGGTACTAACACAATAACAACAACAATAGATCAACACATATAACCAGAATTGGAACGTAGTTTATAAGTTGAACCGAGTTTGACTTTTTGGAGTTGGGCTAACCTTTTGCCCTTCAACCTGTTTGACCTTTTGCAGTTTAGATTGATTTGAGTTTTAGAACTTGAATTGGGTTTAACCTTCACAACACAAATTGACTTTTACTATCAAATTTTGAACTGGCTTGGCTATCACTTGTTTAACCTTTTTATCTGGTCAAACAGTTCATCTTATCCCTACCAAGGTGTATGCTCATTGTTCAAGTGATTGATACATCCTACTATGCATAACAAAGTCTATCATCCCTCTTAGAGAGTTTGCTAAATCGTACTATTCATAACAAAGTCTATCATTCCTGTTCCTGAGTTTGGTAAATCCAATTATGCAAAACAAAGCCTATCATGCGTGTTCAACTTATAAGTAAGTACGATTGTGCATGCAATGAGAAAAGAACCAGCCAACATTTCATGTTCAAAGGCTTATGTGCATTCAAAACATAATGTGCAGCAAATGTTCACCTTCTAAGCAAGTCCAATTGTGCATAAGAAAAGGCTTATGTGCAATTCAAAACATAATGTGTAGCACATGTTCAACTAAATGTAATCTAATCAAGATTCTATTGACATCATGCTAATGCACAACATAGATGCATTCAAAACATAATATGGAGCAGTGATACTCAAGTGCATGTAATCTAATCAAAATGTTACTAACATGGTCTTAATGCACAACATATAAAGCACAATTGATTCTTACCCAACTTTAGAACCATGTTTGACAACCAAACACAGTTAAGCTCATCAAAGTCATTATCATCCACTTTATAAGTCATACCCTGTTTAATAACTTCAAACATAGTGTAATAAGCATCATTAACATTTTTATTTAACCATTAAAGACCACCATTAACATCCACTTTATAAGTAAAACATAGTTTCATAAGCATCAATAACAGTTTATTAAGCATCCTAATGAACATCACAAAATAAAGGTAAATCCTAATCATAAACTTCAAAACTCAAAAATGATCAGGATCAATTCAAAATTAACCCTTTTAAAGTGTTATACTTATCCAAATAGTCAGATATAATATGTACACCAAACCACGTACCCCCTTCATCATGCTCACACGGCTAAAACAAAGCTCGATTCTAAATCCCCTTCTAGTCCTCAACAAAACCCGGTATTGGATCCGGGTTGTGCGTCAGGTCACCTGCACGCGAATTTCAACTAGAATTCGATGAAAAACAAACTACATTTCAGCTTATATACATGGCACGCATAAGAAATCAATGATTTACATAAAATTAAACACATGTCATACCAATAACGTGGATAATCATCAAGATTATCGCATATTCCCTCATCTTTTCAACGATCGGAGTTGTTATGTATAGTTCGCCAGAGCTTCGCTGTTCATCAGAGGTTTTTGGGTAGAAAGGGATTGAAATGGTGCTTCTCTTGGAAGCTAGATGATTAAAAGGTGTGATAAGGGCCAGGTTTTGGTGAAATGACCAAACTGCCATTCACACCGTTAAATAACTAAACAGTCAACTAACAGAAGTTTGGCATAGGGATCCGATTGCGAGCAATTGACAAGCATAGGGACTTGATTGTTCGTTTTTTTCAAATGAGGGCTGATTGTGTGATTGCGTTTAATCCCTAGGGACTGATATTGTACATTACTCTAAAAATATTTAATTCCGTCTTATTAATCGTCTTATTATATGACTTGACCTAATCAAACCCGAACAAGACTGAAAAAATAGTATATAGCGGTAGTCAACCGAACCAAAAAATTCCTTACCCCCATAAAAAGTTATTGGGTCATTGCGTTTGATATGCCAAGTTTTTGATCTCTATGAATGAAGTAAATAAATAAATCAATCGTTCTAAACTTTGAATACCAGTATCGAATTGATTAGGTAAATCGATCCTTACTTGCCAAATTGCCGATTGCTATGAATGAAGTTAATGGACCGATCGATCGTTTGAACCTTTGAATGTCTCTACTGACTTAAGTAGGTTGAATCGACTCTTAATTGTCAAATAATAAGAATGAAGTTGTTACTTGATTCTTGAGTGGTGATTTAGGAATTGATATGCCTAGATCTTTTAGCTTATTGGTATTGAAGGGGTATGGTCTCAAATCATGCGCAAAACATTACAAGACATGCGCGCAGAGGACCAAACCCATACTTAACAAAATAATACTTGACTATCACAAGAGCATGCGCGCGAGCTCACATTGGTGCCTACAGTTTAGTGACAACTAAGACAAGTACAAATGGCAGGGACTGCAACTACTCAGCGTGCGTCAGGCTCTGCCCAGACAACTCCCACGATGATCAATAGTGAAGGAGACAAGAAGTATAATTAGGTTGCACCGTTCACTGCTCCATGATCTCCACTCACACTTGGTGACAAACTCGACAACAAGGACAACTATCAAGCCACACATCTCCAATCATCATGCGTGTTGGTCTTAATCCTTTGCAGACACTAGCAGTCGTGTCAAGGGAGATAGATAGTATATTCCTTGGTGGCTAATTCCGGCCCACATCCCATCAATCCATTTCCTTCTCCACACTCTACGGCTATAAATACCAGCTTTTGACCACATGTTTTAGGATCGGCTCTCTCATTCTCTTACTCTTAACACACATCCGTTTACTCTTCTAAACGATATTTATTCTTACGTGGAGAGTGGTTATAAGGACAAACCCCCACCTCTCATCCTTGTAACAAGTCTCACGGTGTTTGTTTTGCAGATTACACCTAGATTAACATTGAGGAAAGATAAAGGATTTGCCAATCTTGATGAGACCATTCCTTTGGTGTTTCTTCATATATGGAAAATCCCAAAAAACAAACTCTATACATTCTTAATCGGTACGAAATACCGCAATACCAGAAAAATACCAGAAAAAGTCGAAGTTCTTGAGACTAGTTTGACTTTAATAAGTTAAAAGATGGGGATATTTTGACCACAAAAATTGTTAACGGCTACTAATTATATTTCACAGATAATTTCTCATGATCTCCTTCAATGATATGCGCTAAACCATAAATGAAAAACCAACAAATGCCTACTTCATCGTGTTTCTTCCCTCATAACACAATACCCCACTAATCATGGCTCATAGCCAAAATATTATCAAAATCTATAATCTAATTCTTTCCCATTGTTTCCCCTCTCCTAAAAGGCTAGACCTATTGTTAACATTTTATCACCCGCCGAGTTTCCGATCAACCCGGCATCCGCGAAATGTCGACAAACCCGACACATGCCCCACCACCTTCAATACCCTACACATCTCCTCCGGTCACCGTCATTCTAACCATTATTCTCCTCATTTTCTTCTTCATTGGTTTCTTCTCTATATATTTTTGTAGGTGTTTCATGCAAAACTTATTTTACACGTGGAACATAAGTCGTAATCCAACCAGGGCCCCTGCGGGCCCTGAAGGGGACACTGTGCCCCCTGGACTTGACTCGTTGAGCATAAATTCTTTCCCTACGTTCACATACTCTAGTGTCAAAGAATATGGACGGGAGAATTATGGATTAGAATGTGCCATATGTTTGTGTGAATTTAAGGATGAGAATGTCCTAAGGCTTTTAACAAAATGTTACCATGTGTTTCACCAAGAGTGTATCGACTTATGGCTTGGGTCACATAAATCGTGCCCATGTTGTCGGTGTAGCCTCGACACACCTATTAACTCACCCGAAAAATCCCCCGTGTCAAGCAATAATTCTCCGATGCACGAGACTCAAGAGAATAATTCGCATAGCGATTCTATCACCATCAACGTTAAAGACAACGATGAAAATGGACATAAAGCCGAAATCGAAAAGGAGAAGCATGTGGTTCTTGAAGTGGGTCCAGAGGACAAGATAAGAGAAGGATTCACAAGGTCCAAATCTACTGGACATGATTCAATTATTAGGTACAACATAGGATGTGACAATGATGATAGGTTTATACTAAGATTACTTCGTCCAGCAGTGCTGGTTTTGGTACAAGAGACAGACCCAACACCTAGGATAGGATATGATTGGATTGGATTTTTGTAACCAATCGTGTTTACTACTTAACTAATTTTGAGATTTAGGATTTGTTAATTACATTTGTATATCTAGCTTGTTTTTATTTGCCAGGAGATTAATATATGTAGGTGAGATGATCTCATTCTTGTTCGTAAATTCAGTTTGTAGGAGTGTTTTTAAACTAGAATGATGAGAAACAAAAATGATAACAACGTTAGCCAGATACGTTTTAGCAAATGTTTAGATAAAATGAAAAATGGGAGAATATTTTTTTCTCATATCTTCCATGGAAACCTAATAATGTTGAATGTGAGCTGGACCAACGAGACTGTTAAGAAACTGTTTGTGTGTGGATACGTGTGATTGTTCTTAATCGTCAAATCTTAGAGATTCGGAGCATCATTTGAGGGGGAGCTAGATAAACATGTTGATTGAAGATAACAGAAAGCTTAAAGTAAGGGGGAGCATGGCTGATAAAGTTATTCAAGAAATAAAGATCAAGAGAACATTAAAGACTCAGGAACTTATTTGAAGAATGATGACTACGACAACATCCAAGGGAGAGTCTGTTGATGCATATGTCTGTTGCCTACTTCATCGTATAATATCGAGTCTGTATTATTATTATTATTATTATTATTATTATCAAAATTGTCCATGATAAAATAAATGAGCCTCTATTTCTATATTATTCTAGCAACTCATTCTTTGTCGAAGTGACTGAAATATTGACTAGACTCCTAAACGAAATAAAAAAAAGCAGGAATACTAATTTCGTTCAACAAAACCAACAAACTGGACTTAATTAAAATATATAAAAAATCACAATATGATACAAAACTGAACTAATAAAAAAAATCTATGATGATTATTTTGTGAGTTTTTTTTATCATATTTTCATCTTATCTCCACATTCCCAAGGGTTCACATACAAGTTACTAGCCCTGCATTTCCTCTCCCCATTTGGAAAGGACTCAGTTCTTGAGTTCTTGAAGTAGAGAGTTTTAGTTGATGAGTTGGTTAGATTCTCTACTTTCATAAACTTCTCTGCTGCTATGCTACTTTCACCTTCGGTTTCATGTTTCATTTATTATTAGTTTTATTGGTGGTTCATTACCCTACATCTTAGGAGCGCAAATGATAGTTCATAACTTTTACCTTTCTTTTTCATCATTTGTTTCTTGATACCTTGACTGTAAACCATGCTAAACCTCTATTATATCTTGGTGTGACACATTATCATTGTTGTGAGATTTGCCGGTTTCGATATATCTAGGATTTATCATCAAATCGACATGCCTCTTGTCAAGTAAGAAGTCGTAATAAGGGTGGGACCTCTTCATGTTGATAAGATGTCGATAGCTACAACTAATGCTACTACCCTCATGACCTTTGTGGACGTTTCCGCCAGCTATGAACATGCCATGTAGTTCTTCAAGGATTGTGTTAAGGTTGTTAGCTATGAACAAGCCCGAGCCTCACTTATCGAGCTCGGAAGCCTAAACGAGTATATTATTTGTATTAGTTTTATTTAATATATTAATTAATAGATGATATACAAGCCGAGCCCGAGCTTTGAAAACAAAGCTCGAACCGAGCCGTGCTCGAGCTCGAGCTCTCAGAATTTAATCGAGCTCGATCATGGTTGAGCTCCGGCTTGACTCGGCTCGTTTGCACTCCTAGTGACAGTGAAGGCGTAGGGTGCTGCTTGCTGTGGTCACTATGTTCACGTTCCGTTCTTTTTCCCTTTCAGAAACCAATTCTAACTAGTGAGCTTTTAATATAACTTTGAGGTGATAAGGGTGTTAGGCTTTTTAAATTTTGAAGAGTAACATAATTTAATTTCAAGGGTAGCGTAATAAAAAATAACGTAAATAAAAACCGCACTTCGCGCCATTAAAATACTAACAAGCTCTTTTACCACTTGACGTAGGACATACACACCCTGAAAATGCTAGTTACATTCCAGCAAACGTTTACATAAAAACCCCATATGAGAAAAAGTTATTAATAATTTTTAAAGTTGTCCCCATTTATTATAATTTTAAAAGTTGTCCCTGACAATATAAGGAGCCTCTGTTTATATATTATTCTAGTAACTTACTTATTAAGTTTGGTCAAAAGTAATCGAAATATTGACCCGAGGCTCTTCAATGAAGTATAAAACATAACCTAAATATTGATTTTGGTCAACACAACACAACACTGAAATTAATTAAAATAACTAAAAAGAATCAACAATATAAAATATAAAAAACTAGATTATTTAGTTTTATGATGATTATTTTGTGAGTTATTATATATCTTTATCCAAACTTACTTAAGCATTCTCACCTGTTCACATATGAGTTATTTATTCGAGTTATTAGCCCTACATCATGGAATTAGGCCACACTTAGTAAATAACCAGTTTCCAAAGCTATCTGGACGAACACAAATCTTTCAAGTAATCCAAGGGGTAGAAAGGTTGCTCCATAATGAGACCATCAATTTCAAAAACTTTCTATTATGAATACATCTATACTATATGGTGACACATATTATCATTGAAGTCATTTATTTTTTTGTTTTCGTGTTTCTCTCTTCTATTTAGTTATAGATATCTTTAATTACAAATAATTATAGTATAAACCAAATAAATGTAATATAACACTTTTTAACAATTAATATTATTATTAAACGTTGCAAAAAAAATTATAATAAAAATAAACTTATCTTTAAAACTAAATATTATTATTAAACGTGGCCAGAAAATATTATAATAACAACAAACTTATCAAACGAGGATGAGATATTTTGATTTAAATGAACTTAGTTTATACGCACAATATTATATGATGTAACCTAAAATAAAAAATGTACCCTAATATATAATTAAATATTCTATTATCATTATCACTAACAGATGCCGATATCACTGGTTAATAGATGCCGATAATAGCATTATTTTATTATAATTGATATATTATTATATTCTTTTATAGTATGTAAATGATATGTTAATAATAATAATAATAATAACTTTTATATCTCTCATCATATGTGTTTTTATTGTAATTTTGCCTTTTTTTAAATAATTAACTTACAGATAATCACTTTTGTTTTCTCCACAAATCAAATTTTACATCTACTACCTATTAAATTATGACAAACTTCAAGGCATGCGAAATCCACATTTTTTACTTCACAATTTTTTTCTCCCTCAAACCCTTGTATCATCCATGATGGTTAATGTCTTTTAAGGGGCATTTTCCATCAGATCGAGAGCATAACGCCTTTTAAAATATGTAATGGTTAACTCCCTTAATCCCCTTTCAATCATTACTTTTAATTTTTGTTTTCTTTTCATTTGGTGTTATACAAGAAATGTTTCTCTATCTTCATGCCTATAACGCCCAGGGCGGGGTTAGGGCATTATCAAGCCCCTTCAAGCCTCTATAATGTTCATTACGTATGGTCTTATCATTATTCAGTTAAAAATATACAATTATGAGGTTTCCTAAAAATAAGAATAAAAGGATCGGTAAACTATAACATGTTGAAAATGATTTAGAAGATCTTTTATATAGGTATGATTAGTTAATTATTTAGTTCTGTTGTTACCTAAGTTTTAAAATTATGTCGTACCAATATTTATAGTCAATAACAATATATATATATTAATAATTATAAAATGCTAAGAATATGCAATCCCAGTATCTTTAACATTCATAAAATGATAAGTGTTCAAATTATAGTTCTTATTACTAACTCAAAATAATTTCAAAACATCGAACTTTTAGTATATATAAATACATACTTATGCGAGTGTCATACTTGTTTGATCCACAATGTTACATATGAAAATTACCAACAAATATGAGAAAAACTGTCCTGTGCTATTTGTTTTTTTTTTTCAATTTAGACATCACATTTAGTTCCAATTATATTTTCTTGTATTGGTGTTTTAGATTTTACTATTATATGTGGATTGTTATTATGAATATGGTGCAATTGTGATTATTTCTATATTAAAACATGTATCTTTATAAATGGATTAAATGTTTCGTATTTATAAACTTGGTAATCGTCACAAGGTTTGATCATACAAGACACAAAATTTATTTCGATATTTGAAGAGTGTCTCAAAAATATCGTTTTATGATTCTTAAACTTTCAGTACTAACTATATAATTTTTTTTCTTTATTCAGCTCATATGACATACGGAATTATAACCTAATTACTATGTAAAATGTGGCTAAGAGAATTAAAACAACAACCATACAAAAGTCCTAATAATTATAGTACTAAACCACCCTTAGTATAAGCGTTGAGAGAACCATAGTAGCAACATGTAGAGGCACAAAGAGAACAAAAATTAGCACCTTGGAAAAAGTCTCTATGCCAATTTCCTCGAAATCAACTAGGTTGAAGATCGATTAAAACACAGTTTTGGAAGGTGTTGCCACTAGCCGTAGTCCCCTGAAAGTACACCAGTTCTTGGTTTCTTAATTCTTTTAAAGTTTGATGCTTACATGTGTATCTAATATACAAGGTGAAAACACTGTTTTTTGTATACGTAGAAATGGTAGTGTAAATGTGGCATCTATTTTACCCTTTCGACTTTGGACTTACATGTTGGAACCTTAAAAGATGCTATCATCACTACCTACGCATTAAAGGTGGCTGAGTTTTTACATCAAGGGGTAAAATGCAAAAAATTCATGTTATATAGAAAAGAGGCCATGATCATTATAAATTTTCAGAAATGGTTGATGTTTGATATTGTTATTATATATGCTATGTACTGAGTATGCATAACCTTTAATACTTTGGCATATATATATATATATATTATATATGTGTATGTATTCCATTTGGCGAGTGTGTGCAAGATATGGAGGGCTAGAACTAAAGATTGGTTTCATATTAGTTGTTTTCAAGTAACATGTTGCACAAAATGATCAAATTCTTATGATTGATATGTTAACATAGAAAGATACCGTTACAGTACCGTTACCATACCAATGTTGTTTGGTATTTGAGAAAACCGTTACAAACGAATATGGTATCGGTACCGATGTTATTCGAATGGTATAAGTACAATTTTATGGCAAAGATCCACCTATGTTTCTGTTTGTATAATTTTTTTTTAATAAATTGTACATAAAAATAAGCATGTTCTAAGGGGGGATGGGGTGAGGTACCTCCCCCGGGTTTGAAGCCGTGCCACAACATCACCACCAACCACAAGAGTAGACTTGACGGGTTGAATATCCGGGTAGTCTAACACGTGTGCTGGTTGTTGTTTGCGAGGTCAAAGAGCGTTCAACGGCTCTTTTGACCATTGAGCTTGTAAAAAAATCAATTTTAAAATCTATATATATTAATCTTTCAATCCCATTTTAAATCACACCCATTCTCATATCCACTCCAAATCCAAAGATAAACCATTTGACTCTAACTCACTCTTATTTTAATGAATTCACAAAAAAGTCCCTAGGTGGCGGTTCGAGCAAACAGGGCGACAATTCAACCAAACGAGGCGTTGGTTCGACCCGAGGTGGTGGTTTTGTTGGTGATAAGTATGTACCATACCAACCCACACGATATATTCCAATGCAACCCTTCCAAGGATATGTATAGGCAACAACCAAACTATTTTTTTTCACAACCTACCTATGGTTCCACCAGTTCGGCTCAATTTCTCTCTGAAAGCGATGAATAACCTTGATGGATTTGCAATGTATAGGAACCCATCTCATTATCAAGAAGATAATATGGAACAAGAACAACCACTTTTTTATGACATTGATAATGATTATGAGGACTACGTCCAACAAACGCAATTTGAAGCTAACTTGGAGGAAATGAATGTGGCAAGTGACGAGCGTGTCGAGTAGGATGTGGTTAAAGGTAAAGACAAGAAAAGGGGAAATTCACGAATCAAGCCTCGCTGGTGGATTGGACTTTGAAGAGGAAGAATTCTTGGCTCAAGCATACGTCCACGTAATGTACGACCGGGAAAAAGGAAACCAACAAAAAGAAGATGGTTTGTGGAAATCCATTCGTAAACACTACATTGCGCTTGGTTATAGTAGCGACCAATCACACGATGAACTAAACTCTAAATGGACTCCAAGGTTGACTAAAATGAATTGGTTCAACGGGTTTTTCATTCAATCGTACAACTTTTTTTAGTTACTTTGTTAATTTTTAGTACGTTTAACTTTTTTTTCTTTTAATTACATTCGTATATTAATTTTTATTTTAACCATATAGGACCGCTTACATAGACGCGGGTGTAACGATTAGACGTTATGGAAAAGGTGCTTCAAGATTATCTAGAAAAACACAAACAAGCTTTCAAGCACATTCGGGTGTGGAAGGTTTGTAAATATTTCGCAAAATGGAGTCAAATCGAGTTGTTGAATGAAGATTCCGGTTGAAGTTTCAACAAGAGAAAATCCTTGGATTCGGCTAACTTTGGTGCATCGGATAAGTCAGTGCCGGACTTGAACGAGGAAGTTAGCCCAATACAACCCAAGGGCACACATCAAGACACCCAGTTCGTCAAGCCAAACTGGAATAGTAGGTGAAAAAATAGAAACTTACGTGCAAAAGAAGGAAGCGAGGATGCAAGCTTTGAACAATGCTAGACAACAAAATCTCCTTGCAACTGCAACCTTGATTCGGGAACAATGCGAAAGTGTCGCCCAAGCAACGAGAGACAGAGACTTTGAGACGTATATTAAGTCACACGACAATCTCAACCTCAAAGTCCAAAAAATCTTTATAGCCTGCAAATGAGAAATTACGAAAAAATTTGGTTGGCCGACAAGCCATTTACTGGATTTGTAGTTTTTTTTTTCTATTTTTAAAAAATTTGGTTTTTATTTTGGATTTTTAGTAGTATTTTTATGTTTATTTAAATGAAGTTTAAAGTTTAGTTACATTTGACTTTAGTTAAATTTTAGAAAAAAAGTTCAAGGGTACATGTTATAGCAAGGTTAGGACGCTGCAAGTGTTTTGTGCGTTAGGGTAATTTGTAAGGAATTTGACATGGTGGACTGTGATAGGTCGAGACAAAGGTACTACCCTTAGTTAGCCCTTCTCCTAACATATACTCGAAATATATAAAATATTATATCATATTTGCAAAAATATCAAAAAAGGGCAAAGAGGTAACTTTATAAAAAAAATAAACTGCGACGTAACTTTATGACATGTATACTTGTGCTTCGATCACTTGGACGTTTCTATTTACAACTCAGCTTTAAGTAAAATTTATATCTAAATGTAACTAAAAATAAACACAAATAACGATGTAATAGTAAAAAAACATCATATCTTAAAAGTTATAAGATTAAAAACAAAATACGTTTTATAATAAAACTTCATAATGTTATATAGAAATATTCTTATACCCTACATTTCAAAGTACTTAATAATACTTCGTTTTATTAGTCCACTTCACATATTTTCATTTTTTATATTTTTTATTGCACTTTAAAGTGAATTATATGATGTCTATTGAATGTTTTAGGTTTTTTTAATTTTTATAGTTATTTTTAATATAATTGTTATAAAATTTTGGTTTTATGGTTTTTTCGACATGTGGACATATAGATCGTTGAGTTTTTACCTTTTTTTGTTATTTGAATAATATAATATAAATTTCTGAATACATTGTTTCAACATGTTTATTTTTATCTATGATTCGATAAATCTTTAAATCAAATGGCTAAATATAGTTGATTCTTTTTGTTCTTTAACGTGACGAACCGAAATAATATTGTTCGAACTATAGCGGTACCAGTACTATATTTTTTATGTTTTCTCGACGTGACATTATAAAAGCGATTGAAAATAATGTTGTATTGCCAATAGAGTATTTTTAGTACCGTATGCTATAGCAGATGTTGGTGACCAAATTAATGCCCTGTCTGAAAAACACTGTTTACTAGTATCGATATTTGTTTTGATAGTTTTCAATCGATGTAAAACTCATGTTGATATTCTTGTGGGCGTATTTCTTTTGCCTGCTATAAGTACCGAGTCGATACTTTAAGGAATCGTGCCGATATCAACCGAAATCTCGTCGAGAAGCGTGGGAAATCCACTAGTTAAGAAAACTAACCAACATATATATATATTTAGAGTTAGTTAGTTAACATATTTTGAAGATTATACACTTATACTTGCATGGAGTAAACCCATTTGGCACGTTTTTTAAGTTAAAATTTTTTAGTTAACATGGTTTAGCCGCATGGTTGGTCCGTAGAATTCAGTTGCACTATCCGACCCTGAAAAAGATGTGCCCCTTAGTCCTTGCGTCGTTTGATGTTTGCCGCTCAATGAGTTGTTATTGTTGTTATTATTATTATTTTTTTGAAATTAAAATGGGTATGGACTAACCCTAATGTGCTAAGCTATAAATTTAAGATTGATTTTTAAATGAGCCTAATATATAACTTTATGTTTTATGTGGGTATTCTATTTAAATATATATATATATATGTGTGTGTGTTTATATGATTTTTTTAAATATGCCTTCGAAAAACACATGCTTTAGCCGATAGCTTCCCCACTCACCCCAGGGCAACCCATGTTTAGACATCAAACATAACTCAAATTTAACTCATACAATGCACCTACATTGTAGATTATTGTCACACCCCAACCGGTGACGGAAACATCGGGATGAGACGAAAACTAGATTGCAAGAGGCTTCATAACGCTAATTGTGTCAAGTGTTTAATAATTACCTTTTTACATAGTTTAAACCAAATAATACAAAATTTAGATCCCGACACGTAACAAATATAATTTCATTTCATTGATAACGATTTAATACAAGATATTGAAACAAAATACATGTTCGAAACAATACAATACAATAAGTATTTAAAGTTTAAATGCGTTTCTAGGCAATCCTACTAGATTCCGTGTGTCATCAAAATTCCTGCAACATGTATTAAAAGCATAGATCAATATAAAAGTATTGGCGAGCATACAAGTTTGAAATTAATTATAAGTAGAAAAGTTTGTTTTGGTTGTGACAAGTATATATTCAAGTCGAATCGCACGAATATGTAGACCACTTTCGCATAACAATAGCATATAATCGAATTCCTTAACTAGCATGCATAGTACTCTAAGCATAACGATATCATGAGAATACAAGTCAAACTAATAAGCATAAACAAACTCAAGAATAACAAGTAGCATGTATAGACGAGTTTAAACTAACACATATAACTCACATAAGCATAACTGATGGCACATTTGGTATTGTGAACACATTTAATTTTGTTTGAAATGAATTTTGTAATATATACATGTTGCACCACAAAATGCATTAAAGTGTAAAAAGGGGGTCGAGTATGCTCACATTTGCAAAGCGTCCTTTGGTGTTCCGCGAACTGTTGAAGGTTGAAGGATGGACACCGAAGTCACCTCACATTAGGAAAACGAGAGTTATAAAAGTGTATAATAAATTACACTTACACTTATTATTCTTTTATAACTTCATCCGGGTTTCGATACACTTTCGTTAGCGCTCGACTTATTTCGTTATAATATATGTATATATATATTTAGTTGACGGAAATATATTAAACATATATATAGGGTTTGACGAATAACATTATATATATATAATATATATATATATATATATATATATATATATATATATATATATATTTGTCGAAACGTGTATCATTCATATATATATTTCGTCGAAAATATTAGTATGTACATATTTGCCGAAAAAACGGGCAGAGTTTCCTCTGTTTTAGGACGATCCCGACAACGTTAGTTATCGATAAAATTTGTCAAAACTCATCAATAATTCCAGTTCAATAACAAATTTATTTAAAGTGTCAAAATGTAAAGATATCACTAATTATAACGATTTGGACTCGGTTTGTTTTAAATATAAGAGAAATAAACAAAATAAATAATGAGTCGTTTTAAAGTTTTACCGAGCCTGGTGGATGACCGTGTCGAGTTGACCAGTGGTTGACTGAGTTGACTCGGTTTGAGTCAAAGCTGAACCGTGTCGTTCCCAAATGAACCGAACTACCCGAGCCGTGAACTGAACTGAATGCACTTAAAACGAGCACTTGAACATCGAAACTGAACCGGAAACTCAAACTCGAAACTAAATCGCTGTTGTACCAAACCAAGCGGAACGAGCTCGAGCCAAACCCGACATAACTCAAACTCAAAACTGGACTCGAACTGAACCAGAAATGACCTGATTCGAACCGTGGCTCGAACCGGACTAAGGCACGTTAACCTGAACCGAAACTGACCTGAGCTGGGCCATCTGCACCCTGCCGCCACCGGTGTCGACCGGCGAGGCTTGAGCCGCCGCTAAACGCGGCCACCACCTCCGCCGCTGCCGCAAGACGTGACCAGACCTGAACCGAAGTGAACCCAAGCCAAACCCATCTCGAACCCGAACCCACAGCCTGAACTGGACCTGAACCACCGCCACCGCAGCCAACGGTGGCCGAAACAACGGCTCCACCGCTCCTCTCTCTCTCCTCTCGCTATGGTTCTGCTTTAAACGAAGTGATGGAGGGGTACGGGAGCGAGGGTTAGTGAGGGTGGTGAAGGAGAGTTGGAAGGTGGTTGTGCGTGGCCGGAGGTCGGCCGGAACTTCTTCGGTGACCGGAAAAACGACAGAGGGGAGGGGTGTCGGCTAGGGTTGTGCAAGAGAAATGAGGTTTAGGTGATTTATATAGTTTTAGGGTTTAGTGGGTTTATGTGTTGGGCCCAAGGCCCGTTAACCCGATCTAGCGCCTTTGAGCGGCCCGATCATGTCAACGAAGCCCGTTTTCCAACACAAATTTCTTAAAATGTCGCATAATATCGCATTTCTTTATTTCAAGGTTAACGATGTGTCGAACATGTTCGTTAATTATAGGTGTATATACATACACATGTATATATATATATTATGATTAACGCCTCGAGTTATAATATTTATAAAAAGAACGGATGTTAAAATACGAGGCGTTACAGTCTCCCCTACTTTAGGAAATTTCGTCCCGAAATTTATTCAAGAGGAAGACGTTAGGGAAAACGACATTCTTAAGTGTGTTCAGGTAGCAATTAAGTATTAGGTCGTGAGCGATCAAAGTTTGTATCCAATAGCAGGGAAATCAATGAATTTCTCATGGCATGTTTTACGAAACCTTAGTAATATGGCATTAACACTTATATATAGGAAGTACCAGCGGCGTATCCACCATGTTCATACCATATTACGTCCGTTTCGCTAATCGATGTCATGTCGCGTCCCGTGTCACGATCAGGGTTATTAGCGTATTACTAGTGAGAATGATAACGTATAGAAATATAAGCCTATAAGTATGATTGTAATTAAGTATGAATGAGTACAGTGTATAAGTGTAAGTGTGCGTATATGCACATTCGTGTATAATACAAATGATATATTTTAGTTAACCAAGATTATCGGATTGCTGGCATGTGAATAAACAGGTCAAACCATCGTGTACCGCAATGTAGAGTACCCATCATCATTAAAACGAAGAGGGTGTAAAATAGTTTATTTAACATGACCTTAAGCATACGGACGGGCGTCACTCCTATAGCGCTACATAAGCGCTATACATGTTAAGGTGTGGCTTGATCAAAGTTAATGACGAGTCTACCACATAAACATGTGAATAAACAAGTCAAACCATCGTGTACGCAATGTTGACTAGTCAATATTGTCGAAACATAGTGTAAAATAGTTTACTTAGTATGAAATAGTTTACTTAACATGACCCCAAGTCTCAAGGGCGGTGCACTACTCCTATAGCACTACGCATAGTGCTATACATGTTAAGGTATGGTTTTGT
Organism: Scalesia atractyloides; assembly: GCA_947069175.1. Classification (NCBI taxonomy): domain Eukaryota; kingdom Viridiplantae; phylum Streptophyta; class Magnoliopsida; order Asterales; family Asteraceae; genus Scalesia; species Scalesia atractyloides. Next base: position 4,430,785 of record CAMTDV010000020.1, on the reverse strand, counting down.
AACGAGTTTATCATATATAACGTTCCAGTAATCCCAAATCAAGTATGATGTTTAGTATGCACCTATAGAATCATTGTGTAATAGATTTAGTATAAATGCGAAGTTTGTCGTGCATAAATTTGATTTTAGTATAGTGTGACATTGAAAAAAAATGAAGGAAAAAGAATTATATAGCATAAAATGTAAGATAGCATAAAAGAGAGGCTTGTTAAAATGTTGGAGTGTTTCGGTTTTAGAAACTTCGACTATTCCAAATTGACTCGTAAGTCCTTTCGAATTAGGGAGATTGGCCTAATAGGTATAATACTCTCGTCGCCAAGCGATTAACGGTACTTTACCCTTCCAATTAGTACATGTCCCTAATTTGATCAAAAAATACGAAACTTTGGCGATATTGAAAATTGAGGAGCGGAACCAGTCATCAAGGTGTGGATGTCAATCCTGGCTTGACAATTTCGTCCCAAATTGTGGTTTATTGAACGTATCAAGATATAATCTCGAATCGTCAATAAGGATCCACTAGATTATGAAATGAAACTCCCATCAAGATATGGATAACACTCCTGACTTGATGGTGAATTTTGTGCGAAATAACATGTAAAACGGATTGAAACTCGTCACCAATGGCGGGAATCACCCCTGTATTGATGAGTTATTTTGATTGTGGAACAAGAATATACTCAAAAGCGTGTGTTGTGTTTCATGTCTTAGGAAAGACATATTGTAAGTTTTAAACTCAAATGGGAAAGAGAAGCACGGTAGAAAGAATAATAATTTAGATAATTATCAAGAATGGTCAAGAGTATGGTACTTAAACTATAGACTAGGTCGAACATGACAGTTCTACCTAATTCCCAATAGTTATGGCTCTGGTACCAATCTGTCACACCCCAACCGATGGCGGAAACATCGGGATGAGACGAAAACTAGATTGCAAGAGGCTTCATAACGCTAATTGTGTCAAATGTTTAATAATTACCTTTTTACATAGTTTTAAATCAAATAATACAAAATTTAGATCACGACACGTAACAAATATAATTTCATTTCATTGATAACGATTTAATACAAAATATTGAAACAAAATACATGTGTGAAACAAATACAATACAATAAGTATTTTAAAGTTTAAATGCGTTTTAGGCAATCCTACTAGATTCCATGTGTCATCAAAATTCCTACAACATGTATTAAAAGCATAGATCAATACAAAAGTATTGGCGAGCATACAAGTTTGAAATTAATTATAAGTAGAAAAGTTTGTTTTGATTGTGACAAGTATATATTCAAGTCGAATCGCACGAATATGTAGACCACTTTCGCATAACAATAGCATATAATCGAATTCCTTAACTAGCATGCATAGTACTCTAAGCATAACGATATCATGAGAATACAAGTCAAACTAATAAGCATAAACAAACTCAAGAATAACAAGTAGCATGTATAGACGAGTTTAAACTAACACATATAACTCACATAAGCATAACTGATGGCAAATTTGGTATTGTGAACACATTTAATTTTGTTTGAAATGAATTTTGTAATGTATACATGTTGCACCCCAAAATGCATTAAAGTGTAAAAAGGGGGTCGAGTATGCTCACATTTGCAAAGCGTCCTTTGGTGTTCCGCGAACTGTTGAGGTTGAAGGATGGAACGAAGTCACCTCACATTAGGAAAACGAGAGTTATAAAAGTGTATAATAAATTACACTTACACTTATTATTATTTTATAACTTCATCCGGGTTTCGATACACTTTCGTTAGCGCTCGACTTATTTCGTTATATATATATATATTGTAAAATATATTTAGTTGACGAAAATATATTAAACATATATATATATGGGTTTGACGAATAACATATATATATATATATATATATATATATATATTTGTCGAAACGTGTATCATTCATATATATATTTCGTCGAAAATAATAGTATGTACATATTTGCCGAAAAACGGGCAGAGTTTCCTCTGTTTTAGGACGATCTCGACAACGTTAGTTATCGATAAAATTCGTCAAAACTCATCAATAATTCCAGTTCAATAACAAATTTATTTAAAGTGTCAAAATGTAAATATATCACTAATTATAACGATTTGGACTCGGTTTGTTTTAAATATAAGAGAAACAATATAAACAAAATAAATAGTGAGTCGTTTTAAAGTTTTACCGAGCCTGGTGGATGACCGTGTCGAGTTGACCAGTGGTTGACTGATTTGACTCGGTTTGAGTCAAAGCTGAACCGTGTCGTTCCCAAATGAACCGAACTACCCGAGCCGTGAACTGAACTGAATGCACTTAAAACGAGCACTTGAACATCGAAACTGAACCGGAAACTCAAACTCGAAACTGAATCGCTGCTGTACCAAACCAAGCGGAACTAGCTCGAGCCAAACCCGACATAACTCAAACTCAAAACTGGACTCGAACTGAACCAGAAATGACCTGATTCGAACCGTGGCTCGAACCGGACTGAAGCACGTCAACCTGAATCGATACTGACCTTAGCTGGGCCATCTGCACCCTGCCGCCACCGGTGTCGACCGGCGAGGCTTGAGCCGCCGCTAAACGCGGCCACCACCTCCACCGCTGCCGCAAGACGTGACCAGACCTGAACCGAAGTGAACCCAAGCCAAACCCATCTCGAATCCGAACCCACAGCCTGAACTGGACCCGAACCACCGCCACCGCAGCCAACGGTGGCCGAAACAACGGCTCCACCGCTCCTCTCTCTCTCCTCTCGCTCTCTCTCTCTCTCTCTATGGTTCTGCTTTAAACGAAGTGATGGAGGGGTACGGGTGCGAGGGTTAGTGAGGGTGGTGGAGGAGAGTTGGAAGGTGGTTGTGCGTGGCCAAATTTAAAATTTGTATCATTTTCGTTCCTGACATTTTCGAAACACGACAGTTTCGTCCAAAAAAAATGAGTTAATTGGCATTTCGTCCCTTTGATTTGTCCAATTATTTAATTCAACATTAGTTTATTGGATGGAACCAGCATGTTTCAAGAATGTTAGGGATGTAATTGATACAAATTTGAAATTTGGCCTGAATTAGCATAATTGGACAAATTACAGGGACGAAAATGACAGCTAACTCGATGCATAATCTAACAAATGTCGTTAATGAGACATCCTGATAGTTAAGGCGTATGACTCACAATTAAAAGATTGAGAGTTTAAATCCTGTGCATAATGATTTATCCTAGAAAATACGTACAAATTTCTATTTAGAAAAATAGATAATCCAACAAATAACAAATTAATTACATGCCGAGAATTACATTTGAATTTAGGTTTTCTAGAAAACTATTTCTAGTTAAAATCCTGATTTAGAGTCCGTTAGTATTTGTTTGTCTAGTTGCTCATTGGCTCTTTATCGATTGGAGTAAACCGATCCTTTTGTATTGTTTCTCTTACACTAGCTGGTCCATGCGTAATTAAAATGGTTTTGTTAAAATAAACATATTTTTATATCAATACATAAACGAATAAAACATATCAGTTTGTCCTTTCCTTGTAAAACTAATTGTTTTTACAAATAATAACATATTTAATAACAAGCAGTCTACTGGACAAGGTACTTTGTTACAAATAACATATATGTTAAAATTTTCACATTTCACTACTTTGTTTGGTAATGATGACAATTAAAATGGTTTTGTAAAAAGAATATTACAATAAATGGCAAAATATAGAAGTAAAGTTTATATCATAAATTTGCAACTAAATAAGTGATAAATCTTTGTTTTGTATTTCTTTATCACCTTAAGAGGTGCAAGTGAAAGAGATGTAACAAGTGATTTTTTTATATTTAATAATTTTAAAGTTAAATGTGATATGTAACTTGTTTCTTAACGTCATGGTATAATATAAGTATGTGAGTTAAAGACAAACTTTGGTTATAAGTATTTGCAAATGATGTGATAATCTTTCACCGAATTGCATATTTTAACAACTCTAGAGTTAGTCAGGGTTGCTATTCATTCAGCATCAATTTCATTTGCTGAAAACAAACTAAAATTATAGCTATGATAATAACCAAGATGACTATCATGGCTTGCTTAGCAATAATTTATCCTTTAGTTTTTTTATCATTATTTTAATAAACAATGTGTTTATATTTTTATCCACTTCTCCAATCTTTCTATTTTATTACATATCACAACCATATTATTAAAAGGATAGTTCTACATAAAAAAATATAGAAAATTATAACAGTTTTCAAAATAGAACTTTGATTTTATACTAATTTTGTTATTGTAAATTATCAAAACTATGGGATTACCCTAATATATCAAGAGTTACATTCTAATTCTAGTCTTAAATATATATACACTTATGTACATTATGAGACTTAAACCCTTAAGGTTACGAGGATGAACACATGTACATTATTGCCTACGTACACCTTAGTATGGAAGGACTCTGAACACTATTACGGGAAGCTAAAAAGGCCACTATAACAGGCGTGATGGGATATCTTTTGCGCCCAACAAAAACCCTCAATTTGGAGGGGGCATAAGCCCACTAGTTAAAGCCTGATATCATTACGCTACAAGTTCAAGAGTTGTTAGTTAATCACCGTTCTTTGCTAAGTTGATTTGAGCATGGCTTATTTAATTATATAAACGTTATTAGATGAGTATCATCATTTTGATTATTTGTTTTTTTAAACTTACATGGTTGATTCCAATAAACAAGACACATATCAATATCACCAAGACACATGAAATAAAGCTACTTTTAAGTGTTGATTATGTACGTTGTTTCCAAAACCTGAATCAAGTAATGATGTTAGTCCACTACAAATAATGATCGGGAGAATCTTTATAGAAAGAGAACTATTTGTTCACCAACATAGTAACCCTATAATATATGAAAACAGAAGCTATAAAAAGGAGTCTATATACAGATGATGATGAAACAAGGTTGGCAAGTTGAGTAAAACTAGAGCTTTTAAAGGTGTGGGACAAAGAATCTCAAGTGCAATTATGGGTGTCCACTCTAAATTCCATCTCAAGTGCAATATTGCATCAAGATTATTAAATACTATGGCAATTAATGACAAACCCACATATCATATATCTCATCATTGTCGTATTTAATTGCATCTCATTCTTATTGTCTATCAAGTTCCATTTATGTTGCATTCTTGATCAATAACTATAAGTACTTTTTGGAAGCTTTTATATCCATCCTCTACGTACAAAGCTTCTCTTTTTTGTTACATTTTATCGAAATTTGCATTTGTTCATCATGTATAATAAATTCATACTATCTAATCGTGAAATCTCGTAACTTTAGTAAAGTATATAAATATATGAAAGTGATGATAACTTTCGTTTTGCGGGTTTTCATGATTGGAACCTTATTCTATTACCACTAGCATTTAATAAGTTTAAAGAGCTACAGCTCAATTAGCATTAGATGGGAAGTAAAAATTTGGTTTTGAGGTCATAAGTTTCAAGTTTGAATATAATCTAAACTGGGTGTATCTTTGGGCAGTAGGGTTTCCTGAAACTGGAGATGGTGAGTTTGGGCTATCTAACGCTCTGCGTTGTGGGTGTATAGTGTTATCTTTTGCTATTAACGCGGATAGCCGGACTTTATTTCATTGATCGTTATAAAAGAATTTAACAAGTTTAAAAGATATGAGATAACAAGTAATTTTTTTCTTAAGTGTGTTAATTTTTTTAAGTATTAGCCATTTTACGTTTAGTAAAGTAGTGGAATTCTTTTACGTTACACAAGGAAAATTTAGTGGGTATAGAATCATCTGCTATATTTGAATTTCAAGATCACAAATTTCAACAAACATACTAACAAAAATATGCAAACACTTTTCAACAAACCACACACATATAACCCATATGCCATATTTGAAATAGAGAGATCGTCTTTTCAAGTTTGGATTGAAATACTCGAGGGTTACGAAGGTGATGAGGCTAGTTAAAGGAAGATGTAGCGGTGGTTTAACAACAGATTCACCGTCAGTACCAGACCCACACTAACAAAAGTCTGAAAAGCCATAGCAATAATCCACTCCAACATCTTGTCCTTTAAACAATCACGCTTTATCGACATGCACGCCATTGATAATGGATCCTACATCGACAAAGGTCTGAAAAGTCTGAGTGGGAATCCAATATTATCTTCAAACAACAAAAGACCACTAACACAAGATAAAAGTTGAGAGGTTAACATTGCCAATGGATCAAAGATAAAAGTTGAGAAACTAAAATCGACATTCAGAAAGTTAGTGTCTTATGGCCTGTAAGCCGGTTCTTAGCTTCCTTTTACGACATGTAAAATGCATTAAGTGAGTGACAACTATTACCGTTTTCACGAACCGTAAGCTATTGCTAGTTTCCCTTTTATGGTCCATAAGAGGTCTAGTGTAGCTTTGTGACGTGTTTTCGCCTGCTGGCACCTCGTGCTACGATCTTGCAACCTGCTTCCGATCCAATACGTGTGTTCATTCATGCTTGAGCTTTCTAGTCTATATATATCGTCTCTCTTCACCTCGCTTGGCACCACGTTCAGTCTTTTCTTCCTCTTTGGGCTTACTTCCTTTTTGGTCTCCTTACGTCATTTTATTTTCGCGATTTCTTTCAAGTTCAATAACAAAAAGATGATCCTAAGCCTTTGGTAAGTTCCTTGACTCCTCCTCTATGTTTAGTGTTTTGCCTCATTCGAGTTGCTTTTAATTCAACCAATTTAGCCTTGGGTTTAACTTTTAAGTTTGACACTTTTGTTTTACGTTGTTAGAGCCTTTATGTTTCCAATTCCTCACACTTGGACCTTCATTCCAACCTAAGGTATGCTTTAGTAATCCTGGTTTTGTTGATTAGATACTTGACCAAACGAATCCGCTGATTTAAATCCATTTTCTAACATTTGGTCCCATACGAACCGTAAACTAGAGACCTTTGGTCTCTTACAATGCCTCGCAGGGTTTCATTGACCAAAGGCGATTTCGTTCAAGTTCAATGTCCCTGACTTTTGCATTATTTTTGTCGTTTTTGTCCAACCAACTAACTCTGTCAAAAAATGGCAATTAACTCAGGGATATTTTTTGGTCAGATTACAAATATGTTTTGTTTTTGTCGTTTTCATCCAAAGCTATTTTTACATTTACATTCATTTATATCTTTATATATATATATATAAATATATATATATATATAATATGTGGCTACACACCATCTCACATTCTCATCCACCCCGCCTAGCTCCTCTCTGTCAACCACCACCGCCACCACTAGTATCCGCTATCAACCACCACCCCCTAACACTAGCATTTCCACTGTTTGGAAAAATAACTAGTGTTCACTTTACGGTTTCAAACTTCGTCACCAATAATAATAACTGTCACAGTAAACCTAAAGTCGACACAGGAAACCTAAAATCGTCACCACCGTTCTGTCTACCTCAAAGAGAACACTAACCTTGTTAAAAATAACCTGAAAGCCCCAAATCTTAAAAGCCCTAAACCTCTAATAAAAAAAACCCTTGAAAACTGTCGACTTCAAATCAAAAACTCAATTTTGAAAACCCTCTACATAAAATAAAAACCACTAACCCTCTTCAGATTTTCGTGTTTCTCAAATCTAGAAACTATAACCAGCAGGTGGTAATGGTCTTCAAATTTCGTTTTCATTTTTTATTTGAGTCCAGATCCGTGATGGCGGCCACCTTTAAAACCCCATGACGAAAACTTGGATTATGATTTATCGTTTTGGTTTCTAATCTGAGCAAGTGGTGGTGGTCCGACATTTTTTATGGAGGTGGTGGCTCTAACGCTTTTTAGGTGATGGGGTGCTTGGAGGAGGTGGGGGCGGACATGGCTGATGGTGGTTACATGGTGAAGGTAGGTGATGGTGGTCAGTGGTGGGTATTGTGCGTGTGTGATATATATGTGGGAGGGCTCAATTAAAAATTCATAATCAATGAGGAAATTTGAAAAGTTCTTATATATATGAGGGAATGGGACTTTTAACGAAGGAGAGACAAAATTTGAAAAAAAAATATCATTTTTCAAATATTTCTATCTTCTTCATATGTTATTTAAAAAAATTGCACCATAAGATCACAATTTTTTTATCTTTTGTTCGAATATATTTGAGCATATTTTTTCAACATAAAAACAAGATTTAACGTGCCGTGCTTTTTTCAATACTACTATTATAGTATTGCATATATGCAATACTATTTAGCGTTAGAGTTTAGATTTTGGGTTTAATTTAGATTTTAGTGTTAGGTTCTAGTACGGTTTATGTTTCGGGTTTAGTTTTTAGATTTAGAGGGGGTCAGGGGTTTAGTTTTTTTTTGTGTGTGGGGAGGGAGGGTTTGGTTTTGGGTTTAGTTTTTAGGTTTTAGGTGGTGGGGTTAGGTTTTTCGTAGTGTTGCACGTATGTAATATTATTTCTTTTCAAAAATGAGTTTTTTTTATCATAAAGAAGCTATATTTACAGCCAAATAATGTTAAAAAATTGAGAAAATCAAGAAAACTTTAACATTCCAACATTTATTTTATTTTGAAATAAATCACACATGTAATGTACATGTTTTTAAGAGTTTTTGAGCAAAAAAACTAAAACAAAAAAGCGTCGAAAGGATATTTTTTGAAAAATAAACAAGTTTTACACAACACGACTGTATATGTTACACATGACTGTTACATATGTTACACAAAAATCTGTTTATCTTTTTCTAAAAAATCTGGCTCGGTTTTTTTTTTTGGATTTTTTCGCTCAAAACCCTTAAAAACATTTATATTACATATGTGATTTTTTTCAAAAAAAATGTTGGGAGGTTAAATTTTATTAGGTTTATCAATAACTATGGGTTTCTAAGGTTCATTTAAGAGGAAATTTTATGTGAGAAGAAAAAGAAGAAATGGAATAATTGTAAAACATTAAATAGTTTATAACCCCTTTCTCATTAATAAAACAAAAACATTTGATCCTACACATTTTAAAATTTATCCTATATATATCTTATACTTATCGGAATTTACCCTACATACATTGTAAATTTACCCTACACATTTCAAAATTTATCCTACACATACTAAATTTATCCTATATATCTCTAAAATTGTTCTTTACCATAAATAATTTTATCTTAAAAAAGTATATTAAAAATTGAGTTACAAGTTTAATTAATTAGCTAATTAATGACAATTATAGATTTACGTCCTTTTTCATAATATTAAATACACACATTAAATGAAGTAAGTGAATAATTTCTATTAGTTTAAAAGTTATTCTTTTTATTCTTACAAAATTTTTCTTCTCATTTAAAAGTTTAAAATTATATATATATATATATATAGAAAGAGAGGGGGGTAGATTTTGTAATAATAAAACAAAAATTTTAATTTTTTAATAAATAAATAAAGCATATGCATATGTTAACATACTTATTTTACAAAAGTTTAAAAGTAATGTAAATATTTATTAATTTATTAATATAAGTTTAAAAAGCATATAAATAAGTTTAATATATATAGAAATACTAGTAAACTATTATAAGTTTAAAAATATATAAACTAAATGTTTAAAAATAAAAAATTAAAAAAACTGAAAAAGAAGACCGAAAATGTTTTCTCACAAAACAACAAAACACATTAATATTGATTATCACTTTAATTATGAGCTTATTTCTTCCGGACAAGACACTTAAACACCTAGTTCGTTTCTACGATGCTTCAAGTGCCATACTAAACCTCTTCCACTACTCACTTTGAATGCTTCCACACTAAACTTTGTGCCTGTGTGCCACTTATTCTCTTGAGTCTTGAGGGTTCACTTTTACTAAACCTCTTCTAAGAGCTCTTTATGGGTTTTATAGCAAATATGGGGTATATCGATGTCTTCATCCAACAGTTTTTTCTCAATTTATGGCTATATTAGATTTGTGTCGAGACTTTAGAAAGATTAAAATATTTACTTATTGCTAAATGTTATATCAAAAATGGCGGGAAATTAAATAACACGAGCGATATGATATTGTGATGCACGTGAGAGTGGCTAAAGGTGTTGTGCTTTCTACATCACATAACGACCAACAAAAAACAAGTTTTCACCACCCATAAGCCCATCCTTCTATGATGATGATACACATGGTTGACTTTCTTTATATTTATCTTTTCACCGTATATGAAGTTCATAAATAATATTTTCACCATATATAAAGTTCATAAATAACATTTTCACCATATGTAAGACTAGAAACTTTTGAAAGTAACGTTCCGTTACATGAGATTAACTTCAAGCATCTATACATATAGATTCTCCAACACCTACGAAATCCTTTCTGAGTTTAATGATATTCATCTTGATGTATAAAAAATAGATATTATGCACTGTAATATCTACTTTTACATTTATATTTCTATAAAGTAAATTATTGTTTTTCTAAGAATCAATTTTTTATATTTCCTTTTTATTAAAACAATAAAATAGATTTATATATCGTATTTAAAAAATCAAGTAAACTTCGTTTGCACGATGTGGCGATAATTTAGTGTATGCACGGAACATAAAATATTGTTTATAGGAATCATCAACTTAGCGACATAAAAGTTACAAACATAAAGTTCTAAGCTACAAAGTGAGGTTGCGGTGCAATACAGTACCAATCGGTGCCGGTGGTGCAAAATATTAAAACCGACTTGTATAAAAACATAAACCACAACAATGAACATTGATACCCGAAATTGCCCTTCGTATTGTAACTCAAAGTTTAGAGGCAGGTTGTCTCACCTTCTTCCACTAGTAGACCAGACCGATTAAGAAATTAGCGAACAAGATATTAAAGAACAATCAAATTCAATAATAACTAAAAAAGTAACATATTTCGTCTATGTGATTCATTAAAAACTAGTTTTTTCTTTTATTTTTTACTGCATGATCCCTCCTTATGGTTTCTAATTTTATCATTTTCATTCTTGCAGCTAACGCCATCCATTTTATGGAGTTAATTTAGTGGAAAATAAGTCTTTTCCCCAATTTCTTTTGTTTATGCAATTTTTTTTAGATTTATGAACTCTTCCCCACGTGAAGGCGACGATGGTTTAGTCTCGAAGGTCATATGTTTAGGGGAGATTAAGTGCGGTCTAAGATGGTCATCAGTGGTACAAGTTGGTCCCGTCTGGTTCAAAAAGATGGTAATCTGGTTGCTTATTATTGGCAGAGATGTTATATTAATTTAGTGGAGATCGGGTTAGAACAACCGAATGTAGAGGAGAAAGTATAGGTGTCTAGATTAGGGTTTGAATGTTTTCATTATCTATATTAAGGTATGATAAGTTCGTTCCAGCATCTGAATGAGTATTTAGTGGTAATGCATAAGTTTATCTTCATTATTGTTTTGTTAAGTTGATTCATTAAATTATAATACAAATCATTGTAAGTTCCCTAATTGTGTGTTTTTACCATTAGTTTACAATGTGCAACTATGTCTTACAATCCATATTAAGTACGACATTTAGTAAACGTTGAATCTTGATCAAACAAATAAATGAAAATTTTATTTGAACAACAAGAAAGAAATATATTTATATCAAAATACTAGCTAGGAGTTAGTGACGTGCGTGAGCGTGGTTATAATTTTTGTTATATTTTAACCAATTTTTACTAGTGGATCAAGCTTTAAATTTATAAAACACGATATAATACTACCACTCTACACACGTTAGGGCAAGTACACCCATCGTAGACGTAGTATAGTGATGGTAAGATACCGGGGTCATTCAAGGACACAAAAGCTTTTAATACCGGCTTATCATTAACATATAATGTAACCAAATTTTGATAAAAATTTTGAAAGTTTTAAAAGATAAAAACTATAATTAAAATGTAAAAACAAATAGACAAGAAAGAATCACTTGGTTCCAACTCGTATTTTATACATCCTTTGATGAATTTTGCACTTTGAGTTTTTTAAGAGATTATCTTAGTTATAGTGGTAGGCCCCTCTTGTGAAGTCGACGTTACCCTCGGCCATATTTGTCTGAGTCAGCAGGGATACAGTCCCGCAAGGCCGGATAAAGTTTTAATGGTAGTTTATTTATAAGGGATTCAAGCCGTTCTTATTTCCCCCGATTTGATGCTATCTGCCTCAAGGAAGTCCTAATAACCTTGAACCAAGTCCTCGCAGGATCTATACACTGAACGAGGCAAGAACTTTTCCCAAACACCCTTCTAACCACCTTCCAGGTAGTTAAAGCGCTTTATATAGACCGTAAAGACACGAATAAGTGAATCAACAAAACACGAAGAAATGTTTAACCAAAGTTCACTTTCAATATAAAGAACTAGTTACTAAAGTCATTAATATATACACAATTAAAACGTTGCCAAAGATTGGAAATCAAGTAATACATAGAAGATTTGTTTTCACCAAGTGATGTAAGAGATTTAGCCAAGCATGACCTTTGTTTAACAAGAACTTTTTCAATCAATCTTGGATTCCAAGAGTACTACACACTCTAAAAGATGAAATATAGATGATGGTGGTGGGTGTTGGTGTTGTAGTGTTGGAGTGGTGGTGGTGGACTGATGGAAAGTGCGAGAGAAGTGTTTTGCCAATGGATGCCTTTCTCATGAACCAAACACCTCTATTTATAGGTGGAAACAGAGGGCAGACACGGCCCCGTGCACACCAAGAGCTTCACATACTCCAAACACTAACTACAATCAATCTATCGTTCACATAAAAGTCTGCTATATTGAATGAGTTTTAACACTTAAGTTTAAATAGTGAAGTGACACCAAAACACTTTAATTATAAACACATGAACTTTGTTTAAATAAAACTTGTAATCACGTTAACCCATCATGACCAACCAATACCTTTCCACAAGGCTTGTCATCCAAGCCGACCAACATCTAGGTCTAACACTTTATATCACCCAAATCGACCCAACTTGGTTACTACACATACTTAGGACAATCCACTCAGATTGACCCACTACCATTCAACATAACATCTAACCCAAGACTCACTCATGTAGACTCATTTCGAACCCTTAAACAGTGTTCCTCGCGGCGTGATTAAGACTGACACATAACTTCCCTGACATTATAACACGACTCACGGTTGGACTCACAACAAACCACATCAGTCAATGCACAACAACCTACCAGTTCGTCTATATTAATGCAGATAAGTCACATAATGGTTGGAAGCTAAATATAATTGAATACTGCCACCTCAACATAGCAATAGTCCACATCATTTTAGATAAGTCGTTACCTCAACACAACGGTGGCTTACGTAGTTTGACGTTTCGCCACCTCAATGTAGCTATCGTGTATAAATTTAGGTTACGCCACACTAGACACTTCGTCACCTCAACGCGTGTATGTCTAAATTGGCTTAGGCTCATGACACCTCAACACAATAATCGCCCACACCAAGACTTGTCCCTGCCAAAGATAAAGACTACTGACAACACATGCAAATCTAGACATACACAAGCCTAGAAACACATCGATAATAAGCTATCTTGGAACACCCATGAAACTCTTCTACTCAATTATTCACACATTTACTTACAGAAGAGAGACGTACCCTGTCCCAAAGGTACCTACTCATATAACCAGGCAACAACATACCAGACTTCATACTATGTTCCACAGTATACACTTCTCTAGACATATCTAATCATGCCCAACATACTACATGCGAACATCTAGTCACGTACAACTACAAGACTCTAACAATTAAATTTCCTATGTCATTCAACTAATAATGTACATCACGGGACTCTTTGAAACCTACAAACCTCATTACAACCCGTAGTTATGAATCACAATCGACCTAACAAACCATTCATAGTTAGTTTTCAAACCCCTAATAGTTTACAAAACACTAAAAATACCAACTCATCATAAAAGTTTTTAATATGATTTGCTTTTGTAAAACTCGTCAGTATGTAAAATGTATATATGTATGTATGTACGTACGTACGTACGTACGTACGTACGTATGTATGTATGTATGCCCTAACTATAAAGAAAAGGGGATTAGAACTCATCGGTTGTAAAGCCTCAAATCCTCAAACTATCTGTCCTGCAAACTTGTCCTTAATCATGATTATGTAGTCGAATATCCATGGTTACGAATCTGATTCAACATAACCAATTACTATCCAACCCGAATTCCATGCATCCATGCACACGTACGACTAAACATGTAAGTTTCTTCACATCTAAACCCAATAACGCATCCAACTCCATCACCATGAAATGCTTGACTCAAGAATCTGCCGGATCGGATCACCCATGACTCGCTTTAACTCGAGAACCCAAATCGAGCCCCATGGATGCACGTGACCACTCCCATGCAAAACCCTAGCACCATATACGACTCACACCGCCTACTAGAATCACTAACTTGATCCCCACTGCCAGCCGACACCACCATAACACCGACAACCTCCCCTAACGACTATTACACACGCACCGAGGACCACCGCCGCCATTCGCCGATCCACATCACAACTGTCATACCACAACCACAACCAAGTGCCACAACTACTCCAGCGCCATCATCGTCACCTCAACCCTAGACCAGTGTCATCACCGGTCCATCATCACCCGACACCCGACAGCGTCATTATCATCACACCAACCCTATCGATCCCCATATACATCAAATCCCTCAACCATGTCGACCCCATGTGATTCAGAATGCGCATGCACACACACACGACCAATGTAAACTAGATAGAAGATTACCGAAGGTCGAATAGAGATTAAGAACCAAGCTCTGGATCATCGTCTTCCTCTCCTCGCCTCTCTTTGCCGTCGCTCACACCTAGGTCGATAATGACCTAGGGTTTCCCTTCTAACTAGTTTTTACCACGACTAGTGAAATCTAGGTCCACGTAATTTAGTTTCAGATGTTTAAATCCCAAAAATAACTTATAAACTTCATATTAACGTCCATCAAGCTCTTTTAAATCCGTCAAATCATAATCGTCAATCAATAGATCGTTCCGTCTCATAAGCAAGACCCCACTAATTAAATTTGTTAAAATAATTTGATGGTCAGATTTGTGGTCTTATATTTAACCCAAAGTATTACATCAACTAAATGTTTCTCGTGGATACAACATCCACTTGCCTGATATATCACATGGTAGTTACTTTGTTTTTTCATGACTTGACGAGGAATACAAGAATGTAACCTTAATATCACCTAAAAAAATATGATAAATCTTATGTACAAATGAGAATCACTAGGAATATATGTTGGGTTGTTTAATCGGAATCAAGCGGGTCAAACGAGTATCAATTTAATTGCACATTTTCTTCACCTATATAATTATTGATTCGAACTTCTTAAAGACACTTCTCTTCACCATAGTTGTCTGAAGATGTCTGAATAAACTTCTCGTGATTGTAACCATGACTGAGTATTGTTATCTCTCAAATAATATCTGAGTGATTTGCTACTTGTAGCCACACCCTGACCCGCAACGGAAATAGAAGTCGGGGCATGATTGGGTTTTCATCAAAGCTCATGACATTTACTATAATTAAGTTTCATATTTATTAATTCAAATTTAAAGAGAATATTCCAACAAACACATAAAAACATCCAAACACGAAAATATTCCAGACAAACAATGTTTTATTCTTCTTCTAAAGCCAAATCCTAAGTGTTCCTCTGCTCAACCTGTCCACTTGTATCATATGTAAAATAAAGATTTGGGTCAACAAAAGTTGGCGAGTGAATCCCATTTAAACATTTGAAAGAAATAGTTATATTGATTATTTTAATAAAAATGTGCATTAACCAAATATGAGCATACGTATATGTAATCTATTCACAAACCACTTAACATCTAGCAATGTACACATGAGCATGATATATGATGAACTGTGAGATTAAGACTCAATCAAACGGAGCCGATCTAATGAGGCACGTGATGCTCAACTCGTATCTAACGAGGAACTGATGGGCCTAATGTAAATGATTGCACTGAAATGAGAAAATGTAACCACATATAACAACCAAACAAATACATAAAACGTTAGATCATATAATGGTAGTAGCACATGTACTTGAATTAACAAAATAACTAGACGACACATGATACACCCTAAAACATGAATAAAAAGGGGAATTTGTAAGGATTCACTCATAGTGGGTGCGTTATCTTGAATTTATGATGAATACGCACGATTTAAGATTCAACCGACGAGAGATCCTAACCTAAATAATCACGTAATAACTTGATAAATATATTACTTTTATTTGAAATTAATATTTCTAATTAATGCCTTTTATTAGATTTTTAGGTCTATTTTTATTGTATTTGTTACAATTTTTAAACTAGAAAAGTCTTATTTTTAAGTGTTTTAAAGGATTTTTATATAAAAATCTAAAGGAAATAGGAATTAAAAAAAATATTAGACCTTGTTAGGTCTGACTGGTCGGACCAGTTGGATCGCGTGTGTTTTTGGCATCGTGTGAGGTTCTGTAACATCCGTCAAAAACCGGATTTACCAAACCCGCTCCGTTTATTAACCGAACAATCAGTTAAAAATTTCGTTGCGTATTTAATGCCCAAAATGATTTTAAACGATTCATAATTAATAAGTATATTGGAATATATAATTTATATTTGAAAAAGTATTGAAAATAAGAAAATAAAAATAAAAGGCTGCTGCCGGGTTTCGAACCCTGGTCAGCCAGCGATTCAGCAAAGACTTAACTTCCAACCAACCAACCACTGCGTCACTTGTGTTTCTTGTTAATTAATGGAAACAATTAATACATATTATAAGTCTCGAAATCAAAACCGACGCGCCCAATCGCAGTCGTCGGAAATCCCGACGATTTCGCCGAGATTGGACGGTTTCTTCAGTTTTAACCGAAGCTTTAACTACTACATCGGTTATAACCGACGTCAAAACCCGCGACGCAAGTCATAACCGCCGGAAAACGTAATGACCGACGAATCAAGACGGAAAACGGACTAAATACGTCGATGTTCTGACCTATAAATACCCCCTCTAACCTCTGTTAGCTTTTTCGCTCACAATCACACATTTTCCCGACGTAATTCCACTCGCCGGAAAACCGACCCTTTCACCTCTGTGCCTTACTGAACCCCCAGAGCTCATACCGAAGCCACCCACATTCATCTCAAGCTCGTTGAAGACCCTCTGCCGCAAGACACACGTCGCCGGAATCATCTGCTGTCACCGGAGTTTCGCCGGCGAAACAGAGGAGCCACTGTTCGGTATATCTAACACTTAATCTCTCATTCTTTTTATTTATCTCACACGTAATTACTCACAACACACTAAAGAACATGATTAAATCGATGAACCAGTCAGACTCCGGTTCTGGTTAAGTCTGACGAAGAAGACGAAGTTTCAGTATTGTATATGTATAATTAAAATCAAGATATATTCTGGGTTAGACACACAGTCCAGCGGGGACTGTGTGCAAATAAAACACGCTTACGTCCCGAGTTCGATTCTTGTCCCACGCACACTCGCCTTAATAAAAATGTTCCTTTTTTTAACCGAACCGGATTCACTGCGGTAGATGTTAAGTTTAATAAAAACCGGAATAATAACCAAGAAAGACACACAGTCCAGTGGTGGACTGTGTGAACGTTTAAATCACATGTCACGAGTTCGAGTCCAGACTACCGCACCGGTCCGGACAATTATCAAACTTTTTATTTAAAGCAGAAACGAAATTACTTAGTTTGTATATAAGTATAATAAAAATCAGATTATTTAACAAGTTAGACACACAGTCCAGCGGTGGACTGTGTGTTAACCTAAACCACAGGTCCCGGGTTCGAGACCTGTGGAGAGCACCGAGCGACTCATTTAATTTGTTTTTGAAATAAATGATTTTCGGAATAATTCAATTAGTATATAAATATAATTAAAAACAGAAATATTTCGGGTTAGACACGTAGCTCAGTTGGTAGAGCTGCGTGCACGCGAACGGGAGGTCTCGGGTTCGAGCCTCACCCGGCGCACACAATAACACAGTCTGACCGGTCAACAAGTCAACGGTCAACGGTCAACGGTCGCAAAAAGTCAACATTTTTTATTATTTTTATTTATTTATTTTATTTAAAAATCAATTAAAAATACTTACAAATAACATTTTTAAGGTTAGAAAATAGCCTTAAACTCACAAAAATACATCCAACAATCCTACTAAAATTGATTAATAAAATCCGCTTACTTACCGAACCATTATGCTATTATCTAGGTTAGTTTCACTCGTGGTTAAAACCAACTTCGTGCGTATTCAACATCATCAACCGAACGCACCCAATGTGAGTGAATCTTACAACTCCCCTTTTTAATTACACGTTTTGGGGTGTGTCATGTGTCACCAAAAATTAACTCGTTTATTTAAACTTGTGCCATACCATATTGTGATCTAAACTTAGATTGTATATATTGTTTGTAGTTATGTATTTCGTATTGTCAAGTTATATGCAATTCATTCATTAGGCCCATCAGTTCCTCGTGGGAGACGAGTTGAGCAACGCGTGCCTCAAAACAAATCCATTATTGTTCGTGTGTGTATTATTTAGTTTATATTGTTTGTAGTTATGTATTTCATATTGTCAAGTATATGCAAATCATTCATTAGGCTCATCAGTTCCTCGTGGGAGACGAGTTGAGCAACGCGTGCCTCAAAACGATCCATTATTGTTCATGTGTGCATTATTTAATATTAAATGATTGGTGAATAAGTTTACATCTATTTTTACTCATGTGTGGATTGGCACTTTATTTTATAATCAATTAAATAAACTTGTTCAAATGTTTTTCATAGGATTCACTCGTCAACTTTTTGTTGATCCAAAAACCATTTTTACACATGATACAGGTGAACAGGATGAAACAAGGAAAACATAGGAAATGCCTTAGAAGAAAACAATGAAGCCTAGATTGATGTTTAGGACATGATGTAATTATGATTGTATATTTCCCATTAAAATGTATTAATGAATATGAAACGTTATAATAAATGTCATGAGCTTTGATGATAACCCAAGCATGCCCCGATCACCTTTTTCCGTTGCGGGTCGGGGTGTGACATGTTCGAACTCGGAACCTCCCGTATAGGTGCACGCAGCTCTACCAACTGAGCTACGTGTCTAACCCGAAATAATCTTGATTTTAATTATATATATATACAAACTCAGTTAATTCAGAAATTCATTAAATTAAAAAGGGTTTTGGAAATTCATCGAACCGATGCATGGTACACGGGTTGAACTTGCGTCTCGTGGCTCCGTGTGCACACAGCCCAACTAGTTGAGCTGTGTGTCTAACCCGTAATATCCCAGTATTATATTAAATATATATACTTACTGAAGGGTGATCTGAATAGGTTTAAAAAGATTGGTTTTTATTTCAGAAAGTCGGTAACGTGTGAGACTCGAACCCGGGACGTGTGTTTTGTAATTGCACACAGTCTACCGCTGGACTGTGTGTCTAACCCGGTTAAACTTCTGATTTTAATTATACTTAAACACATTATAAACTTCATCTTCTTCACCATAAAAACCCAGAAATCATACCCGATTGTTAAATTCTAAAACTGTTTTGTATTTGCTGATAAATAACCCAGTTATCAATAACACATAAAAAGGTTTAAAGAGACGGTTGTACCGAAAAGAAAATGGCCCGACTCCTCAGGCGATACTTCCGACAACAACACAAGATTCCAGCGAAGTAGAATTTGAAGTCAGAGAGATTTTAGAGAGGTTTGTGAGAATGAGCGAGTTTAACAGAAGGATTGTGAATCGCTATTTATAGGGAAGAAGTGGTTTTAAGTTGATTTCCGTTTTTAACCGTTCCGGTCAAGAAATTGATGATCTTAATGATTTTATAATTGATTTGCATCATAATTGACCTTAATGTGCGATTTGAAACAGTTTTGCAGCTTAAATTTCTAGATTGAAACGGTGATTTGATGAAATTCTAGGAGTTACAGATGTGTCTGGGCGTATGGTTTGAACTGGTATGCGCGTTATTCTTAATATAAGATTTATTTGATTTTGAAATGATTTAGATGTGTGTGCGTAGTGGAGTGGTGTAAGATGTGTGTGTGCTTGATGTGTGTGTGTTTTTTGAAATGATTCAAATATGGCTTTCTCATTTATATGTGCCCGGACAAATTATAATTTTTTTTTTCCTATTTTGTGTGAATCGACTTGTTAAGCCAAATGTTGAAGTCTAACTCCAGTTAAAAGATTACCCAAACGATATTATACAATTGGTGTGAAAATTTAAAAATAAAAACTTGAAACAAATAATTGAAAGTCATCATTAAGCTCGCCATTATATTTTTACTGAAATGCATTCTTTTTGTTCTTCATTATTTATATTTATTATCTCTATTTGAAAAGAGACAACAATGAACCTAACTAATAAATGAGAGTGAAATACCAAAATCGTGAAAGCGATATTTTGGAAATAAAAGAAGGAAAGAAGATATAAGGCATATTTTTAATAGAATATATTTAATAAAACATATTTTGGTTACAAAAGTTCCCAATCTCACTATTACATATTTTATCTAAACTACATACGAATCGTTTTCTAAATTATATGTTGGGCAAAAGTATTTTTTATTTTTCTATTGAAGTTAACTTTTGTAGCCGATATTGATTACGCACGACAATAAAAAGCGATCAAAATTTGTCTGAAATACACTAGTAAATACTTAGTTTTGTAGTTATAAGATAAAGCAAACTATATTTTAGTGCATCCGCAGTGTCTGTGTTTCATAAACCTTCGTAGACTGTCACCTCAGCGTCAAATCAGATTTTCAAACTTTAACTAAAAATCTCACTTTTCACACAATGTATAAACATCCATAAATCACGTTCATTATATATGTGTGTGCACGTGAAAGAGTAGGGATCCCGCCTACCTTGTTCGAAATCAAATCCAAAATTTGGGACAAAGTGAAGTAGACGTGTGCCACAATATACAAACTTGTGAGATGGAGTTTGCTTTTTGCCAATGTATTCAGACACAATTTTTCAATATTGTGGTGCTTTTAGGTTATTTGTAGTGAAGGGTTATGTAAATGGGGGTTTATAAGACACATGGTAATTGTGTAAGAAAAAAGTTATCTAACTTGAGTGTGTAGTGAAAGGTTATGTAAATAGGGGGTTGTATATGTACGTATATACAAAATACATATATGTGTTTGTGAGAGAAAGTCCCCCATAACGCCGCTATGTATATCACCCTTTTAAATTATAACCCCCATAACGTCCTGAGGACGGTGTTCCGGACGCAATAGGTTACATAACCCCCTTTATCACGATCCACTACACAAGAACTTAGGAGCTGTTTGGCAACTTCTTAATGGTTTAGAGTTGAAACAGTAAGAGGTCTAAACTATTAAGAGCTAGTATAATGCTTAACCGTTCAGAGGCAATGTTTGACCAATTCATATTAGATGTCTTAATGATTCAGACTCAGTATTATGATTAACCATTCAGAGGTAAATGTCTGAATTATTCAGATATCTACTCACAAAACAAATAGTCTGAACCATTAAATATTAAACCAGTAAAAAAATGTCAACCATTAAGAGCCTCGATAAAAAATAAACAAACAACACTACTTAGGATTGGATAAAATTTTGTAAAGTGAGGTTGAAACAGAAGCGAAAGTGCTCTCCATTATATTTTTTTATTGCAATCTTCCTTTGAGAGAAACAAGGAATCTAGTACTACCCCTGAAAATTACTATTACTATGAAAAAATAAAAAAGAAATAGATATATTTTACTAATGTTTTTTTTACAACGGATTCGAAATATCAATGAGATAAAAGTCTTGGTAACTATTATTATTAATAAATCTTTAGTAACCAACCTACATGAATAATACTAATGATAACTACTGATGAGCCTTATGTCTTGAGTGCATGCTAACAAATTCTAACCATCCAAACACAAATATTGGCAAAATAATTGATTGCTAGTGTATAGCTTAGGGTTACAGTACTCTTCCTTCATATAATATAAATAGATACATGTGAACAAACACAAAAGCCTAAAGTTGCCACACATAAGATAACAAAAAGAAAGATAGAAAGAGAGGAGAGAGAGAGTGTAATATGGCTTTAGAAACACTTTCTTCCAATGAACTCCTCAACTTCATAATCTATGACACCATCTCTGCAACCCCTTTTACCTGCAATGACTCATCTGAAACCACTACAACAACTAACCCTTGTAGCAGCTTCTTCTTCCATATCCAAAATCAGAACTCTAACCCTAACCCTAATCCAATATCTCAAGAACTTGCAGGAACTGCCATGGAGATTGTGAGCTCTAATTCTTCTCTCACAACAACCACTGCAAAGATGTCTATGGCTGTGCAAGCTTACTGCAGTGGCAATATAGCAGAAAAGAATTACACTAACAACAACAATAACAATAATATTCAGAATTTAGGGGTGCAGAAGAAGAAAAGGAGAAGAAGGTCTAGGGTTTGCAAGAACAAAGAAGAAGCTGAAACTCAAAGAATGACTCACATTGCCATTGAGAGAAATCGCCGGAAACAAATTAATGAACATCTAGCTGTGTTGCGGTCTCTCATGCCGGAATCTTACGTTCAAAGGGTTTCTACTTTCTTCTTTTTACTTATTTTTAATTCTTTAATTTTATATTGATTATAATCAAGGTTTCTTAAATAAATTTGTAGGTTATAAAAAGACATTTCACATATGTGGAATTAAACTAAGTTCTACAAAAATATTATTATAGCTAGAATTAATTGACGTACTTCTTCTTTCTTTTATTTTTATTTTTTTATTTTCTTTTAATCTTTAAAAAGAATACATTGAAAATCTTCGAATTCGAATTCACTTTATGGTGTCGTAAAAAGTGCAAAAGGCTGTAACTGTGTAAGTTTTTTGGTTGATAGAAGACGCAATGAATCTATGTTCTTTTTAAATAGTGCTTCTAGGAATCATGTTTTAATTTCTTTCTATGATTATAATTCTTCTTGGCTAAAACATTTCTTTATGTAAATACGAATGTTGATATATATATCTTTATTAATAATTTTAAACCAAGTCACTAGTTCTAATTCTAATTTAAATAGCTTTGTAACATCTCTTTCTCTCTCTTGCTACAAAATCTTAAAACACTGTAATTAACAGTGCCTGATATCTATAAAAGCAGTCTCTTCTTTTTAGAGATCCTTTTTCTTGTCAATTTGTCGGATGCAATGAACAACCATAAACATGACAAAGTTTTACGGTTTCAAATGGTTGACTTCAATGTTTAGACTTGCAAAATTAATAATTAAGTTCTGGTATTCTATGATAACTCTTTCTTTACTGTTCATTGATATTCTAAATTTTTCATCGTTATATAATAATATATATAACGACTTTTGTTTGTTATTAACATTCATATGTGACACATATGAATTTTAATCACATGTGAATGTTTAAAGAAAAACTAAAGCCGTTATATATATTACTATTAATGTTAAACTTATTTTTTAATTAATGACGGTTATACCCCTTCCAGGGTGACCAAGCTTCCATAGTTGGTGGTGCTATAGAATTTGTGAAGGAGCTTGAACATCTCTTGCAATCTCTTGAAGCTCAAAAGTTTGTCTTGACTCAACAACAACAAGAAGGTGGTGGACAAGATGGTCATTTCACTAAATTAACATCATCAGCTGCCCCTCCATTTTCACAGTTTTTTTCCTACCCACAATACACTTGCTCTCAAATTCCCAACAAGTACACTTCAAAAAGCAAGGCAGCCGTTGCCGATATCAACGTAACTTTGATCGAAACGCACGCTAATCTTCGGATCCTATCGCGAAAACGGCTCAATCAACTCTCAAAAATGGTGGCCTGTTTTCAAACCCTTCATTTATCTGTACTGCACCTCAATGTCACCACCTTGGACCCTTTAGTTCTCTACTCCATCAGTGTTAAGGTAACTAAATTCAATTACTATATTAAAATATTAAACTAAACTGAATTAAATTAAAGAGGATATAACATATATATGCATTGCTCATGCAAAAGTTGAGATGAAAATGACTTTACAATGAATGACTTCACAATGCAATAACCAGCTTTTGAGATACCACCAGTAGCTTCCTTTTTTATCATTAGACACCAATTCTTTTTTTCTTGGAAAATCAAAACTTTCATCATGGTCAAAGAAAAAGAACTAACAAAGTGGTCTATCACTCTTTTACAATTTTAGACATGGTATTCTCCAAATATTTACCAATAATACATTGAAAGACATCATTTTGGTGTTCTTTAGGGAAAAATAAAAGAAAAAGAGTCATTTAACAAAAAGGTATACTGAAATTTATTCAACCAGGAGGGTGTTTTTGGGAATTCCACCAGGTGTGACCAAATTCCGTTAATGTTATCGAAATGATGAGTTGAAAAGGATGTTTTTTTTCATAAACGTTGTTGTTTCCAAGTTTACTTTGTTTGTCTTGTCATTAAATTTAAGGAAATATGATCAACATATATGAAATTTATTCAAGGAAAAATATGCAGGTGGAAGAAGGATGCAGACTCAACTCAGCAGATGAGATAGCAGGTGCAGTCCACCAGATGCTTAGTGTTGGTTCAGGTCCCTATTAACACACACAAACACACACTATGCTTGATATGTAGGAACGAATGAAAGGAATTGCGGAATTGCGGAATTGCAAAGCTACTGTGTATTTGATTAAAACAAAAGGGTACATTAAAAATCTCAATACTAATCCTATTTATATAAAATACAAAACACATGTGTAGAAAAAATATTCCAAATAAAGCTTCTTTTGTTCCGCATACGACTTCACTAACTTACTCCCATTAACCCGGTCAAACTTGACCACTTCTGATTTATTTGTAGCATCTTCTAAAACATGGGTAAATCCTTTTAAAACGTGCAACCTATTATTGACCCGTTTCATGACCCGATAATGTCACGACCCGTGACTCGTAAACGAACCCGATTAATCAACACTTAGAATAATTGAGGAGGAAGCTACCCTATGTGTTGATTCCATAAACTAGAAATAGCTGGCTTTTGTGTTACCATTTTACCCCTTTGGGCTTCTGTAAAATCACCATAATGCCTCTCTCTCTCTCTCTCTCTAAGTGCACAGTAGAATCTGCTCTTATGTATCACAGATTCACAGTAGTTGTCTAGTTGAGTTAGATGTTTTCAAAGATTAACTGAGTGATGTGAGTTGAATGGTGAATTATTTTTGCTATGATCAACATGTATAAAATTATTATTGAATGGCATTTTGAGCCATAGTATGACATAGGTTATTAATGCACACCTCAACGTGTATATATATTACCCATAACATATGCTATGGTAATAAATTTATTTATTGTATATGATAAATATGATGACTAAATATGGTTTCCAAGATAGTGACTTAAAATAAACCCATGGTTTATTAATGTATGGAGATCTTCAAATTTGCACTCTCCTCATGCAATGCCAAAACTTTGGGGAAGAGAAATCTGAAAAGGAGTTGTTGCTTCAGTGTCATCATGCAAATATCCATGTTTTGGTCTTGAGAAACTTAAAAGAATTGCATAAAAAATATAGGTAAAATCACTAAACTAGTCAAATTCACCCTGTTTTTTTTTCTTATCAAAATAATCATTGAAGTTTAGCTGACCTAAAAACTTGTAGGCCAAGTCTTAGTCGCCATCTAAACCCAGACTATTAAGCTTCCAAAAGTTCGGGTTAATTAGCCCCCGTTTTTGTCTAAAGCGTTGGCTTATCTAACGCCTTTGGTGGCTTAGCTTCTGTCTTCCAAAAGTTCGGGTAAATAAGCCCCCACTTTTGTCTAAAGCGTTGGCTTAGCTAACGCCTTTGGTGGCTTAGTTAGCCCTCGCTTCCAAAAGTTGGGTTAATAAGCCCCGCTTTTGTCTAAAGCGTTGGCTTAGTTAACGCCTTTGGCGGCCTAGCCCTCGCTTTTATGAAAATAGTGCGCTAAGTAGCCAAAAGCGCGGGACAAGTCTTAGCCAATGCCCAAAGCGGAGGGGTAATATGGGTGTACGGCCTGGACACGTTTCTTTCCAGGGGCACAAAATTTTTAAATTATCGGTCATATATAGATGCGAATGATCGTCTAGTAAAACTTAGACAATTTTTCTTTGTATTTAACTTGTTCAAAGTGAAAGAGAAATTAAAAATATGATAGTTTAATTCTTGATTTATTGAGACATATAAATGAAAAATACAATAAAATAGCATCATGTCATTAATTGCATTTGAGTTGTAATATCTAAATATGATAGTAAGAGGCATATATTTTCTAACTCGGATAGGCACCTGAATCCTTGGACTCTAGTCACAACTCGCAAAGCTTATTTGGCTGAAGGTAATTAATTGGAACTGTAAATATCTATTTGTTAATGGTTGAAATTTGAATATCTATTTTTTATGATTTTCCCATAAAAAAATATATGGAATAGATTGCTAGTTGCTTGTAGTACGACTGTGTTATATCCACCCTCATCCCTTCATTTTTACTGTCTTCATCTCATTGCCACATTATCATTCTCTCCGTCGTCCACCTTCATCCCTCAATCATATGGGGTGACAGAGAGGCATAGTGTTCCACCTCCATGCCCTAATGCCAATCACCATCCCATGCTCTATCCTTCACCCATAATACCCAGACTAAGTAACTTTAAACCAATTAGGACAAATCCACAAGTCAATTCGAATTTTACACACTTAAAAATTTACCAATGACATGTCATTCGTCCAGTTGATTTGCACTTGATGGACTTTAACATGCTTTAACATGCGTGTGATAAAATAGTTTCACACTTAAAAATATTTTTCCCTTGAACTAGATTCAATGAAAGATTTTAAAGGACATATACCATGAAACCTTTAAATACAAAAGGGTCTTAGTGTATAACGGTGCGCAAGTTAAACAATGATGTGCGTAATTAGGGTTGCCTAACCTCGTGTGTAACTATACAAATAACATATATAACTAGGGTTTAACTCAACTCGCGTGTAATTATGTAAATAACGTGTGTAGTTTTTTATTATGACATGCGTATTTTAAAAATGAACATATGTAATTCACTCACACACGATCGCACATTAACCTTCCCCATATGGGGTGTCCGTTTCTTATTGGGTGCACTACTTCATTAAGGTTGGTGTAGCTAACTATTTTTTATGAGAATTTATATTTGCGATTAAAAAAAGGTTTAGACATGTGGTTATCGTAAAAAAACCCCTAAATCGCTTAGTTTATTTTTAATAGTTCATATTTAAAGATATAATTCCACATAAATGCATATGTTGTATAAATAAAAAGCGTTAACTAATTTGCTTATACTTTCTAAACTTTTACCTGCAGATGTGTAGGTATGTATGGGTAATATAACCCATACATGATTTGCACATGTCGGGATTGTATAAATATCCGAAACCTTTTCCTCTTCTTTTCAATTCAAAAAAGATTAATTAAATATTGCATTTCAAGCATGTTAATAATATGCTAAACTTAAAAAGTATATAATTTAGTTATTTTGTTATTCATTTTATCATAAACATTGTTTTATGCCTAGAACCCTTCCTATAAGGTTAATTATCCCTGGTTCATGACATATACACATCGTCAACCCTTTTTTGATGTGCTCATGACATATACCCATCATCAACCCTTTTGTGATGTGCAATTTGCAATGCTCTGTATTCAAAATTTAATGCCGTTACTAGTTTACAATTTTTAAAAGAAAAAAACAAATAGTTCTAAATCAAAACTATGCTGCAAAAAAACAAAATGTAACACTTTTTAACATATGGAATATATTATGAGGGACTATATTGTCCATTATATAAGAATCTAAGTGTACAAATATGGTCCTTCACTTGCAAAGGCTGTGCTCTTAAATTGACGTATCAACAATGTCACCATCTTCTAACTAGCTGACTCTTTACCACCACTCACTAAAAAACAAAATCTACCCAATATAAGTTCAGATGATATTTGAACAAATTTGAAATTTGAAACTAAAGAATTTATACTATATCTACTTTCAAATTTCAGCAAATAAAGAAATGGTATAGTATCATGTATATATATGAACAATTCCAAGCTATAGTTCTATATGAAAGTATTATACATGCTCACTTGAACAAGAGAACACCTTAATACAAACAATATTGCACAAGTTTGTGGTGACTTGGTATGTATTATTGACTTGCTAGTGTTAGAAACCTTTGTTCAATTTTGTATTGACTTCAATTTGTAGAGACACACTGATATTTGGATTGACCGAATTTGTAGATATCATTGAAACTCGATCATGAATCCATGATCAAGTTCTAAACCTTGGAAATTTCCTAAAACTTCATCTTAACATCCAACGACTTTAGTATTTCATCATTTTGTGCCTTTAACTAAATGATCAAATTTCACCAAATTCAGGATTTTTTTATAATTCTACCTAGTTAGAATCTCCTTAAACTTACATATATGCCTCATGTGAGTTCTAAGTTTAAAATCACATTTTTCTCAATTTATGTAACCTATAGATTTGGTACACATCTAACACCAATTTAATGTTTAGTCACTGAATTAAGTGGCTTAGTTTAAAACGTTTTAACTAGGTATGTCTAAAAACTTCAAAACTAAATGACGAAGAACGTTGATTTGGTATGGTTGTTTGAGACATGCTTTGGTTTGGGATTATACTCATGGTTCGATATTGGCGCTTAAATTTTTTAGTAATGACGATTAGAACTTGCAACGATTGTATAGACCAATTCTTACATCTTTAATTCTTTAACAGAGATTGATCAGGGGTCCATTCGTTATTGCACCAGAGCCATTATCATCAACTGGCCTAATTATCATCAAAAATGGTTGACCCAAACCATAGAAACCTCTCATTTTAACAACTATTTGGAAACTTTCTTAAACAATTCTAGAGTTTGTCTTTTTAAACAGAAAAGGCTCATATCACCATTTTCACATCTAGTGCTTAAAAGCATGATGGCACTAGATTTTTCATCAATACACGACATTCGTGATTTTAGCCATCTACAAGTCATATTCTATATCTATAACCCATTTGGAACAAAAACATTTTCAGGTCAAAGTGATGACAACCAACTTCTATTCGACCATATGATGTTACAATCCAACTCTTTAGACATGTTGGAAATATTTCATATGGTTATTCTAATATAAAATGACACATCCAGTTCAAAGAATTAGTCTACTTTAGTTGGGTTACAAAACTGACTTAAAACTCAAGAACTAGGCATATAGAAATTACCTACAAAATGTGATGTTTAAACTTTACAAACATCTCCAAATGATTCGAAGATAACCTAATCTTTAGTCTAGCCTCAATTTTGGTAAGAACATTTGAATACTCACTAAACCATGTCTTTAGAATCATCTACATTTGTTCAATTTCTTAAAGACTCAATGAGGAACGATTGTTGACTAAGTCACCACTTAATTCTTGAGTAAGTTGGATTTTGACAAACGTCCATCAACTTTATTTCTCAACACGTTTAACCTAAAACTTGGATTCATAGTCGATGTTACTCAATTGTTTGACTTCATTAGACATTTTTCTTCTTCGTATAATGTCCATTCAATAAGACAGAAAGGAAATTCCTTCAAATTATTTAACATTGATTCTCAAAGATTCAAAATTATTTAACATCAACACTTAAAGATATTTTATTACGATAAATATAAAGTTCTTGAACCTTGATTCGAGGTTTTAAACCAATTGGTTTTTAACAACAATTTTTTACACCTAATTATTACCATCCTTGTACTTACAAGGATTATAGCCTACACCACTTCTTGTTCAAGTGTTAATGGAACTCATAGGGGTAATAAATTTCGAATAAAGGGTAATTAATGATAAATTTACACCTTTATGTAACGTATTTTTCAAGAATTTTTTATGCAAACTCAAAGATCCAAAATCATTTAAAGAAATCCGTACAGTAAATGGACATAAGTGCCCTTTAGAGATGCATGTTATACACTTGAACTTTTAGATGTTAACATGGAATATATCAAAGCCACTGAAAAAGCAAGTCACTCAACTTCTGGTTATTATCCATGGAGTTTATTTGAGACGATATTAGTGTCTAATAATCTATCTAGACAAGTTTTGTTTGGGAAAATACATGTGAACACTTGTCTGATTACATATATGGGATTATATTAAACAAGATCTTATTTAAAAATCTTCAGGTATAATAATATTATCCATATTATTAAATAATATTCATATATGGGATTATAAAAATTGTAATTATTTTAAATTTTTAAATATAATAATCATCTTCAATATTTGTATTATGTATATATATATATATATATATATATATATATATATATAAAAAATATGTTGTTTTATGATTTTTTACACTTTGTAAGAAAAATAAACTTTTTAGCCAACTCTCACCCTATATATAGGAAGGATAAAACGAAAACTCACTTAAGAAAAAACTCAAATTTTTTTTTGTAAAAACCCCATGTAATATTTTTATTTTTTTTAAAAAATAGGAAATGTAACATACATATATTTGAACATTTTTATAAAAAAACACAAAAAAACACCGAGTAGTTTATTTTTTTTTAAATATTAAAAATTTCATATTACATAATATACATGTCCAAAAAAATGTAATATACAAATTTTCAACATTTTTTAAAAAACAAGTAGGCGCTTTTTACATTTTTTTTATAAAAATGTTCGAGTACATTAATGTTACATTCCCCTATTTTTTTAGAAAAAAATGATAATGTTTCATAGGGTTTTCACTCATGATTTGTTTTCTTCAACCTATATATATTTTATATTATATTTTACTATATATATATAATATATATTGGTAGGGTTCATGCGAGAACCACCTTTATTGCAAGAACGCGAGAACCAATTGAACACAAACAAATACCTAAAAAACACACAATTCTTTTTTAAATATTTTTTTAAAAATCACTATATTTCGTCACCAAAAACAAATTTTCGAGTAACAATTATCGATGCACATGTGTATATGTACCATTTATTGGACAAATTCCGTAATATATTACCAGTAGTAGACATTGCACTTTCATTTACACTACCATCCGTAATACAATACTTTTTACATTACCAATATTAAAAATGCACATGTACATTATTATGTATAACCATGATATAACGTGTTTTGATACAAAAAATTTGTGATTTTGAATGAATAAGTAGGTCCATATACATAAATTTTGGTTAGTTATATCTAGTGGTTGATGGTTTGGTTATATTTGTCACTTTATAATGTAATATGTTGTTTGGATAGTATAAAGGGTGTTGATATACATGTAATAAAGTGAAATATTTATAATAGTATTGTATTATGGATGGTAGGAGGTAATTTTATTGTATTATAGATGGTAGGAGGTAATGATATTATATTAAGATTGGTATGATAGATGAAAGGGAAAGTGTATTTAAAGTAGTATACAAAAACATGTTATATCATATTCATACATATAGACACATATGTGCATTTTTAATATTGTTAATGTAAAAAGTAGCGTATGATGGATGGTAGTGTAAATGAAAGTGCAATTGTCTAATATTGGTAATGTATTACGAAATTTGTCAAAGAAATGATACATATGCGCATGTGCATGGATAATTGTTACTCGAATTATTTTTTTAGTGACGAAAAATAGCGATTTTTCAAAAAAAATATTAAAAAAATTGTGTGTTTTTTTTTATTTTTTTTAGGTACTTTTGGTTGTGTTCGGTTTTCGCGGTTCTTGCAATAATATATATATATATATATATATTATATATATATATTATATATATATATATATATATATATATATATTTGTTTTTTGCACTTACAAACTTATCACTACTTAAGTTCAATTAAGAACTTGACTATGTTTGATATTTAAAAATTTTTATTTCGTAATATATATATAATATATATATATATATATATTTGTTTTTGCACTTTACAACTTATCACTTACTTAAGTTCAAATTAAGAACTTGACTATGTTTGATATTTTAAAAATTTTTATTTCGTAATGGTTCCAGCCTACTTTTAATGTTACTAAAGAGTCTATTTGTCATATAAAGCCAGACAAAGATGTCTATTTATTAAGAAAAACATAATTGATTATCTAGGATAAAGCACTAATGGTTCATAAACACGCATTTGAAGCTTTGGATAGAATTTGAAAGACATTGACTTGTGAAAGGGAAACCAACTCTGAACTGTCATTTGAAGGGAAAGTAATAGTTCTTTAAGGAGATTTTGAGTAAAATTTGCACTAATATTCTGGATGGAAATTGATATAACAGTGTCAATGCATTTTTATGTTTCTCTCACATTTGGGGAAAATCCAAGTCTTTAGATTTACACAAAACATGAGGTTAAGTTAGAAAATGAAGCAGGTAATATAAAAAAACAAAGATATCAAAATGCCTTTTGGATTTAGAAGAAGGAAATGTTGGGGTTTGAATGATAGTGAGTCAATCATCAAGATACATGATGATCTTCTCATTATTGATTTATTTGATCCTATTTCTAATCTAATTGACTTTGTCTGTACTTGTATTCTTGAAAAATTCAAAAAATGCAAAAAAAAAAAATCAAGAAAGAGCAATATGCTTGCGCCGAAAAATGAAGTCGTTCAGGAAATTAATTATCGCTTGCTATCAATGTTTTATGGAGATGAAAAGGAATACCTAAGTTATATAGTATCCATCTTTTAAAGTATGTTCACTATAAGCTTGATGACTCACCTGATTTTCTAAATAGACTTAAATTCTCAGGTTTGCTAAACCATAATTTAGTATTAGACATCGGGGTTCCAATGATGGTACTAATTGATGAGAGCTAGGTTTATGTAATGGAACTAGATTACAGGTTATGTCATTGGGTAAGTGTATTATAGAAGCAGGTATCGTATTTGGAAGTAATATCAGGAATCGCATGCTTTACACCTTTAGACAAAATGATTCAAAGACAATTTCCACTTGCTACCGTTTTGCAATGGCGATAATCAAAATCAATGACAGTCTATCCAGTTTTGGTTTGGTTTAAAGACAAACAGTTTATACACATGGTTTGTTGTATGTCGTATTATCCATTGTTAAAAGTAGAGACGGACTAAACTATTAATCTTGTATAAAGATAGTCAACTTACCAATATAACATCAAATGTTGTATACTAAGAAGTATCTAAAGATTTATGGATTATAAATATATTTTTTTCATTATTATGTGTAACACATAATTTCATTCATAAATTTATATAAATAGTTATACATTACATCATTTTTATCACACATATCTAATACATAGGCTTCTAAGCTAATAGTGGCGAATCGAGAAAATATTCATAGGGTAACGTTTTATAAAAAAAGGGTAACGAAATCGAAAAAAGTCAAAAAAAAGGTCAAATTTTTCTAAAATTTACACTACCGTCGGAGCACCAAAGGGTAGCGGAGGCTACCCCTGCGTCTAGAGGTGTACAAAAAAACTGATTACGCAACTGAAACCGAAAAAACCGAAACCGGTTATTTTTAAAACCGGTTTTTTTTAACCGGTTCGGTTACTAACCGGTTTGACCGGTTATTAATTCGTTGCATAATTTGGTTGCCGGTTCGGTTTAGAAACCGATTATAAAAAAACCGGTAAAACTGGTTAAAGGTAAAACCGGAAAAAAACTGGTTATTACAAAAACCGGTTACAATAAAAAACCGGTTAAACCGGTTACGTTTATTAAAAAAACCGGTTATGAAAACCGGTTAACCGGTAACGGATAATAAAAAACCGGTTATAAAAACCGGTTAAAACCGGTTATTTGTGCCCAGATCAGAAAAACAGTCGTATGACCGTTTGGACCTCAAAGTAGCCGGTTTTTTTTGTTTTTTTTTTTGGCCTAAAATGCAGCTCCAAAGTAGTATAAAAGGGTGGTGGGTGTTTTGGTTCAATCACACCATTCTCTAATCTCCTAAATCTATTAAAAACGTTTACTTACGCTCACTTTCTTGTTCGGTAACTCTTACAAAAAGCATGGCAAGCTCTAATGCTCATGATTCGGTCAATGTTGGCGAGTCTACAACCGAAACGGTTGTTCGTGTACTTCCAACGAAGTGCAACCCCGAAGTTTGGTCACATTTTGATTTGTGCGAGATGGCGAACGGGCGAAAAAAGCACGTTTTCATCATTGTAATGGTTTTTAGCCGTAGGGGCAAACACCACCTTGAGACAACACGTTGAAAAACCATTTTGCAAGTCGTTGAAACAACAACACACTAGTGGTCAAGCTTCAATGGGGAGTGAAGGCGCTAGCTTGTTCACGTGCAATTTGGATGTGACTAGAGTGGAAATGGCGAAGTTTGTAATCCAAGAAACTTTGCCGTTCAACCATTTCGACAACCAACGCTACACAAAGATGGTTCAAAGAACTCTCCAAACACGATATACCCATGTAAATCGTGCTACTCTTAGGAGAGATTGTTTAAGATTGTGGAAAAATGCTAAACAAGAATTAATCTCTTATTTTGAAAAATTAGAAACCGTTGTTAACTTGGCTAGCGACGTTTGGTCCGCACCGCACGGTTCACCTGACTCGTATATTTGTGTCACCGCCCATTGGATTGAACCGGCGACGTGGCAAATGATGAAACGCACGATTTTGTTTAAACTATTTGATTACCCCCACGCCGGTGAATCTATATATAAAGCAATCGACAAATGCATTAAAACGTACAAATTGAAAAACAAGATTTTTTCAATAGCTTTCGATAACGCCTCAAACAATACGCTTTCGGTAACGCATTTAAGATTAAATACAATCCAATTTGTGAGGGTATTTTTTTCCATAGTCGATGTGTCGCACACATCATAAATTTAGCCGTTCAAGATGGCTTCAAAAAAATGTTACGTCATATATATGGTCACACGCATAAACATTCAAAATATATTAAAATGTGTAAGGAAACGGGTCGATTATACTAGGACCCAATTGGGACGTCGCTCATCGATGGAACTCGACTTGCACCATGTTTGAAAATGCAATTTTGCAAAAGGAAAGTTTAATATTATTTCATAACCTTTTGTCGAGTCGTGGAAAGGTTTCGTCTTACCACCAATCGAATTGGGGTCTTATTGAAACGGTTACACAATTGCTTCAAGTTTTCAAAACGTCAACAAAGACTTTATCAGGAGTTTACTATCCAACTAGTTCATTGGTACTTCACAATTTGTTTAAAATGTGTAGGAAATTAAATGAGTTGTCGGGGAGGGATAGACCATATTATGATATGGTAGCTACGATGAAGGAAAAACTAAGAAAATATTTTAAAGAACTACCCGCGGTTTTCACTTGTGCCGTAGCTTTAAACCCTTGCTTTAATATTTTTGGAACCGGGTCTTTGATTTTAAAAATTACAACGAGTTGGATTTAAACACCGATGACGAACCAAACTTTGGCGAAGCCGCAAAAATTCGTTTTAACGAACAACTTTCAAAAATGTTTGATGTTTATGTAACAAAATATGGTCAAACCTCGTCACACATCCACGATTCAATGAGAAATGCCGCTTTCGGCGAAGGTTCATCAAGTATCGAGGATGAAGATTTGTATGTTTATAACAATTTGTTAGATGAGTCGAGTCAAATGCAACGTGGTAACACTAGTGGTAGCGAACTCGGTCGGTATGGTGGGTCGAACTTTCTACAAACAATGACTTCACAAGAATTTAAAAATATTTGTTGGGTTGGTGGAAAGGAAAGGAAGATCAATTTCCGATCCTAGCCATAGTGGCCCGAGATTTACTAACGGTCCAAGCTTCAACCGTAGCTTTGGAAAGTGCTTTTTCTATAAGTGGTAGGGTGATTTCTATATGGAGGACAAAGCTAACACCAAAGGCGGTTGAGATGTCAATTTGCTTGAAAGACTACTTGGATGCGGCGGAGAGATGTCAACACATACGCTCACTCGAGGGAGAATTAGATTACGAAGGCGAAGTGTATAGGACGAGGTTGTAGCCGAATTAACAACCCCAATGACTGAGGAAGAAGCCGAACTAGATGAATTTCTACGCAATAGTTCGAGTTCGGGTTCGGGCGAAGAAGATTAAACCAGGCCCATCAAGATATATTATAGTCCAACTAAAAAAATATATTAGTGGACGTTCTTGCGGATTAATATTTTAACTTTACATATTTCTTTTGTAACGTTTAGCTTTTGTATTTTCATTGTTATGTAAGCGTTAGTTCCGAGACTTAATCGTATTATTATATTTTAACGTTTTATATTTTAATTCTTAATATTACTATAAAAAAACAGCATTTCAACCTCAAAAGTGCAGGAAAACAGCAAAAACAGCAAAAAAAAATGGGTTCTATGAAAAAAACTGCAGAACCGGTTTTTTTTCAATCGGTTTATTAACCAGTTTTTATAACCGGTTATTTATTCAATTAAAAAAACCGATTTTTTTGTAAACCGATTACTAACCGTTCTAACCGGTTAGAACCAGTTATGTTTTCGAATAAAAAAACCGGTTTATAACCGTAACCGGTTTCTCAGTAACCGGTTTCTTGTTCAGCAAAAAAAAACCGGTTTTAAAAAAAACCATTTTGTACACCTCTACCTGCGTCTAAGGTATGTCCGCCCCTGAAGCTAATGTATGTGTATATATACATATATATTTTCAGCAATGGATATATGATACAGGTTCTACCTTTGAAGTTGGCTTTGCAGATTATCAATCTCGTATGCTTGTATGTTAATGATTCTCTCACATTCTTTGTATTGCGTTGAATTACTTTAGCACTATCAATATTAATATAATTAAAATAGTTATGTCATGCTAAGCTATGTAGTCCCATGTTGGATGATATAATTTTGCAATCTAAGACTATCCTCATCTATTTCCTAGGTTCATCTTTTGGAAAGTGTCATCACTTTCTTTATGAGAAAAGTATACATAAGGAAATCTAATTCTTATAATTTATTTTACGAACACAAATTGTAACAGTTGATTTCACATAAATTTTGAAATGCGTTAAAGATTTAAAAAATATATCTGTGAAATAAATATAATGAAAGTGTGAGTAATTTTTGTGAGTGAAAATTGCAGTGAGGATTGAGGGTATCCGACCATGATGATAAGATAAAGAGTGGATTTAAACCATTCGTACTGTCGACTAATTCGTGTGGCAATAAAGATGAAGCTAGGAATTGTATACATGCAGCTCCTTCATGTGTTGTTGGTTTGCTTATTTACGCCCCACCCTCCCTCGTCAATGATTCCTAGAATACGTCTAACACAGCCAAATTAACCCCACACATTTACACACACACACAACTTTCAATGTATGATGATATCTTCTTGGTAACAGATAAAACCAATGAATGAAAGTGTCTCTAGCTTCGTCGTCTACACAGCGGCGTGTAACAGAGGGCGACTATACACATGACTTTGCCTCAATGGAGAAAACATATGCTTTCACTTATGTGGGTAAACACACACTTACCTTTACATATTAATATCATAGTTTCTAGATTTTAAAAGGGGTGTATTTATATATTATATATATATATATATATATATAGGATTAGTTTCAAGAGTGAACACAAGTGTATTTGCGAACTAATCATGGCCTTACACATGTGTAAATCAATGGCCAGGATTTGATCATGAAATCATGGCCTTACATGTGTGTAAATCAATGCCATGATTAATTCGCTCAATTCGCAAATACACTAGTGTTCACTCAAGAACCCTACCCTATATATATAATTAATTATATATATATTATATATATATATATTGAGATTTTATTTTTTAATTTGGATTTAATATATAATTATGAGTTGATAATTAAATGATCCAAAGTAGTTTTTACATTTTCTCTCATCGGGACGAAGTTTAGCAAATGAGTTTTTATCGAAGGATATACTTTTAGTTTTATTTTATTTTTTAGTATTAAAAGACTAATTATGATTATTTTATCTCATAAATAAATAATTTAAACAAAAATAGATTTTTTTTGGTTAAAATCCATGAATGATTTAATTTTGCTTCACGCGGGTTTTTTTTCTTAGAATTAACTGGTAGAATTTCTCGCATATTGCGACAGGAATTCGACGGATACTGATTATGTTCGTTGTAATGGGTGTAGTAACCGAAAGTGAAAACTCAAAAAATAAAGTCGTTATATGCTTTAAAAGATGTTGACATGTGTTTACATTTATTATATTGAGTAAAATCTACAATGAAGCATAGATAATAATATGAATGTTGCAACGACATACTCCGAATTATATAAAACGATGTATTTAAAAAGTTACAAGAATAATATGTTTATGCTTCAATCAGATATAAATTACTATTCACAACTATGTTTTAAGTAAAATTTATATCAAGACATATATAAAGTAGAATGTTGCTACTATATACATGAATTTTTTTAAATATTATATTTTAAAAGTTATTAAAGAAAAAAACATACATAAAAACTTAACTATAATAATAAAATTATATATATATATCTTAAAATCAAATTTCGGTGGCTCATACATCAAAGCCACCGCTCCACATTTGGTAAAACCATTGCAAGTGATCTGTGGGTGTTTTTCTTATACTAAAGCTTTGCTTTTTCCGCAAGTTCGAGTATTTTTCTAAACTCTGTATTTTGATTTTTAGTTTATTTCTTCATTTTGCTTCTGATGTTTTTATCTTTTCACCTTTCCTATTTGGTTTTTGTTTCTTCAATAGACTACTTAAGTGGATAACAACTTTTTGTAGTTAAATACTTTCTTTATTTGTTTTTTTCTCTTCAATAAATTAATAAATTACTTAACTGAATATCATTCTTTTACAGTTAAATAAATAAAAAAATCAACAATTAAAACATGTATCGATATCCTTTTAGTTATATTACGATTTTTATTTAGGTTCGTGTAATGTTTATTCATTTTCAATGTTTTTTTCCTGAACGTGTCGATAAATCATATTATAACACTATTATTTGTGGGTTTCTTTCTTTTGGTTCCTACAACAATGATTGTATTGTACCGGCACCTTACTGGTTTAGAACAAATCGTGTTGATACCAACCGAGTCCTGCCGTAACGTATGGGATGATCATACTAGTTTGTATTATAACAAATGATGATGTAACGTGTTAGTATAATAATTATTCTCTCACATTTATCCTTTTACATTTATTTTAATATAAATATTAATTTTTAATTCATTCAAAATAGGAATATAAATAATAAATGTTTATAATATAATATTAATTTCTTTGTTAATATTATTATATGACATAGTATATGTTGTAATGGGTGTGCACACGTAAGATTTATCTAGGATATTCCTTCATTTGACATGTCACCTATATGTTCATATTAATCTGATTAAAACTTTATAACATTACTTAACTGTGATGGGTTTGTTATTAGTATACTACTATATCAGTTTCTTTGTTAATATTAATTTCGTATGTAAGAGGTTTTGGATTCAATAATAATAGATTATGATTAATTTAATTTAATTTAGAAATAAGTAGGGATAGAGTAATGTTCGTCGCCCCAAAAATATAAAATATAAAACATGTGATAATGGAATATATTACTATATGCCCAAACCAAAAATGAAGTTTACTTTCAAAAAAATAAAATGATGTAAAAATAATTAAAAAACTTTTTAAAGAATTGATAATTAAGCATTTTAGAACCGGGTTGCATATTAATTACCATAACTCTATGAACAAGAGATTGTAAACTTGCGGGATACTTGTCTTATTTTGCTCTCCAAACAAACAGTTTTGATTATTTACTTCGTATAATATAAAATGACTATAACCTGATATAATAAAAAAATTATAAAAATGTTATATTTGTTACTGTTAATTAGGAAAAGCATCATGAGCTTTTTAGTTTTTACTACTGTATTAATACTGATTAAAATGATCAAACAAGTTCAGGTATATAAGTGTCACTTTTCAAAGTGATGAGAACTCAAATCTGGGATTTCAATTCCTAACAGTTGTCTGTATCGAAATAAAATTTTCATAAATGTGATTACTATTTTTTATTTGTTAGAAAAATTATAATAAAGAAGGTGGTTTGGGAGCAGGAGAAGGGGATTGGATGAGTGTGGTTTACGTTGATTCCAATATACAAAGAATTTGTCACTCTCTTCATAAAGGGTTTCCGTCATTTTGTGATATCCCTTCGTTGACATGCAACATTGTCCCTCCCTAAGGGTGGACCCTATTCATGCATGATTTTTTTGTCATGTGTCCTCACTTATCCCTTTTTAACTATTATTATTATTATTATTATATAACATTATTTTGAAACGTTCAAATATAAGCCTTTATAACCGGTTGTTACATTAATAGATTTAATTTCTCTTATTTTCTTTATCTCTTTAGTTAATTACCTTAGGTAGCTTTTGATACAAAGAAATTAAAGATGAAATAGAATGAATCATTCTAATGAATTAAAAAACATGTTTGATTATCATAAGGTAATAGAATATATCATTTCATGAGAAGTGTGATTCCTTCCATTTTAAGAATTTTCATTCATTGGTAAGGAGTTTTTTTTTTTCATTCTTTCAAGAAATGGAAAGAAATCTACAATTATTATTATTATTATTGTTATTATTATTATTATTAATATTATTATTATTATTATTAGCTTACAAACCCGTGTATTATTCAGGTTGATTATTAAAAAATATAAATCATAAACTTCTATATAATTCTTATCACACGATTAAAATAATATCATAATCTTATACATTCATAACTCATGAAATTTTATTACACGGGTTAAGGAAATATAACCTACCATTAAAAAAAAGACACTCTTTTGAATGCAACTCTGTTTCAATATAATTTGTATTGGAATGTTAAAAACAAAACATCTCTGCGTATTCAATGTTTTTTTAATTAACAAGCGCAAAATTTCGATTAAAAATAAAATTAAATAAAGACTGAGTTAAGGACGTATATTATTTAAAATATTTAACATATTTCACGTTTTGGTTGTAAAACATTTATCTTAAAATAGGATGAGAAGTTATAGATACTTAAATGTTATAAATTTTTTTGAAAAAGTTTTCGTAATAGTTATAAATTCGTAAAATTAAAGCAAGAATAAGACAGAAAGAAGCTTAAATTTGTGTAAAGTGAGGTGGATGCAAGCAAGCTTTATGTTGTGAAGGCAGGGTTAAGGCATAGTAATCACTTTATAACATGTTCGTTCCTGAAGTTGCAGCTGTTGCATGTCTGCAACGCTACTTACTAGCTTTGCCTCGCCAACATAGCAAAACTCTTGTGCAATATTTTGTCATATTTTATTATACTTGTTAGGAATGGTCCAAAGTTTTGACAAGATCATTGAGTTCAGTAAAGATCTCGGCTCTGGTGCATATTTATGTGCTCGTTTGTTAGAATATATAGAGTGGGAGCTATAAAGAAGGGTCATTAAACGTCATGCGGCAATCACGTTAGCGGTGTGGTAAAAAAAGTACAGAGTGAAAGGGGCATAAACGTCATATGCCATGTCACTATAATGCCCACCACCCCGTGTGGTGTTATGCGTTCTCTCTGTTTTTTCTTGTATTCGTCTAGTTTTCCGATGGTTTGTTTTTCCTAATAAACAAGGCAGCATAATTGGTCCTGCAGTATCAGTTTATCATACATTTCATGAAGTATCGATTTAACATCATCCTAAAGAATATTATTAATAGTGGATAATGAATAATACGTATATCTGAGACAGTTAGCATACATTTGTATATATGTACTCTTGTATTGTATTATTATGATGATCACTTCCAAAATATTCAATCCAGATTTCCATCAATTTACAATAGTGCTAACCTTTTTGACAACCACATAACTAAAGATTTTGACGGTCGCCATTTACCACCTATTCACTGCGCCGCTTCAAACACATCTTTAACAACCACATAAACAAAGGGATGTTTAAAAAACACACCGTTAGATTTTTGCCATTTACCACCTTTTACATTAATAATATATAACAAAAGGGACGTTTCAAAACCACACCGTTTACCACCTTTTGCAATAATTAAAGCAAATTGTAACTGACAGATGTGTTTTGAGATTATCCCATCGTTTTATTAAGTATTCTTCTTACTATTATCCCTAGTCTAGAATATTTATTTGTATTGTGGGATATAGATTTTCCATCTTTTCGTTTCAATTCAAATCAAAACCTTCAATTACCATATTCTACAACTTTCTCATGAGGATTCAAATTGAGATGGCCACGTGTGATGTTGCGTATATATAGTTGTGATTTTAAAAGGGTGTGATATATTTAATAGTTGTAATTTTTTAGGGTGTGATATATTTAAAGAGGTTGTGACTTTTTGAAAAAGTTTGATCTAAACTATTGTGTCTTAAGTTACTTTTTTATGTATATAATATTATAAAATAAAATGGTGCAAGTAAAATGAACTAAATGGTGTGACTTTTAAACAAATGAAACATAATCTAAGTTAATAATTATATAAGGGTATAATATATGTAGTTAAAAAACATTATATTAACTTTTTTCAATGAAAGCATTTAAGTATATTAAAATAAAATATAATTATATAAGTAATTTGTTGACCATCTATGATTCTACGTTTTCATAAGACTAAGTGTAGTGCACTAACGCCCCTGCCAACGTAGAAGATTCCCGGGGTGACTGTCGTGATATACGGCTCCGGCCTAGCCGTTGACCCCTTTGAGCGTGACTTTGCTCAGACACGAGGTATGAGAGGGTGGTGTTAAACTTTTTAGACTATGATATTCTAATGATCATACCCTTTGTTTTAATTCATTTAATTCAAATATTATTTTAGTTAATAGTGGATACCAAAACCATTACACATGTGTTAAAATAAATGAGTGAGAGTTCATGTCTACATAGAAATCATGTAGTAGTACTTTGTAACGTAACAATGAAAAAATTAAAACCATCACACATACAATAAAAAGGGATTTATTGATGTGGATATTTGAAAAAATCAACAATCCTGGTTAGAGGGTAATTAAGATATATTTTTTTAAATATTTTCTAGATTTTCTATAGCAAATATAGAATTTTAGTACAACTTAACCATCACAAAGTTCCATTCAGAAACACAATAATTAAAATATATTTTCTAGAACTGAAATATCCTTCGAACATAAAATACTGAGATATTTGTAAAATTCGGTTTGCCATAATGCAATCTATTACTTTAATATTTGAGTTAATTACAGTTTGTTTTTATGTAGTCTTGGTCACTTTTAAACTTGCATCCCGCTTATAAACGCTTTTGTACCACAACACAGTACTGTTCATTTCTTGTAATTTGTCTCCCTCGCGTCAATGTTCTATTTTTTGAGTTTAAAAATTTACGAAAATACCTTCCTACCATTTTCTCTTTTCAGTATAACCCCCTGTGGTTTTATAACTTAACAACCTTTACCCCAATATCAATTTCCCACCAGAATCACACTTTTACTATTGAAGTCAACTGTAACCACCTATCTCAATATTCTACCAAAATCAGATTTTGACTATTTAAGTCAACAAAACATAAATTGACTTTAAAGTCAAACACCTATATATAGACAACCATAATATAAAAACCTCTCATTACATATACTCTACATAGACATAAAGTCTAATACGAACAATAACTAATCAAAACTTTAATTTGACTATCTAAGTCAACAGTATATACTATTTATACAGTAAGTATGTATGTAAACATTGGTTAAGAACTGTAACCATTTCTGCAATCACATTTGCTTGAATGATCCTAGATATGCACAATGATTCATTTCAACTAGACACAATGATCTCATATGTACAATGAA
This sequence comes from Scalesia atractyloides, assembly GCA_947069175.1. Lineage (NCBI taxonomy): Eukaryota > Viridiplantae > Streptophyta > Magnoliopsida > Asterales > Asteraceae > Scalesia > Scalesia atractyloides. Next base: position 4,386,805 of record CAMTDV010000020.1, on the reverse strand, counting down.
CCCACAATGATCCATTTCATCTAGCATTACCAAACACACACCAATCTGTGTAATCAGACATTCATAATTATACATACCATTCATAATTATACAAAACTATCAGTATTCATAATTATTCATAACCTACACATATAACCTACTTAATCATAATTATACAAAAACCTTATAATTAGCACAAACATAATTAGCACGCACATAATTAACATCTATATTGATAAGTCCAGTCTAGTCCAATCTAGCATCCCCCCCCCCCCCTGAACCGTTGGTAGCAAAAATCGAGGGTGAAGTAGTTGAGAAGACGAATGACTGGTCGGATCAGATTCAAGAACTGAAAAGATACTAATGCACTTTACCAGTTCGCTGATCGGATCAGATCAGATTCAAGAACCGAAAAGATACTAATCCTTTTTTTATTTATTATATAATATAATAATAAGTTCTGTTCAAATATTTATTTTATGGTTTTAGAATGTTTAATCTTTTTAGGTTAAAAGTACTAGAATAGACAATATATATTGTTAGAGTTGGAAATTTCCTAATAAACATATTTTATAATCACATGTGTCACACAAATTTGAAGTTAGTTGAGTTGGTAAATGTTAAAGGGGTAATAGTGTTTTGAAGTTAGTTGAGTTGGTAAATGTTAAAGGGGTAATAGTGTAGCGGTATTAAAGTATGTAATATAAATGTTGGTCTACAAGTTATTCAGGATTTTAATTAAAAAAGTCAACATTTATGTAAATGTACAAGTATATTTGTAAGGTATTATAAGAGTTAACTATTCTATATATAAGAAAAAAAAAGTTATATTGGACAAATCAAAAACTCTTTCAAATCTCTTTAGCAGGCACAACCCTCTTTCCATATCTATAAAATACATTCCCACCCTTCAATCTAGTCACTAAAGGGATTGTAGTATAGGGTATTAAGGTGTGATAGAAATGTATCTTTTCCTGTAAGGTTAAGGAATTATATTTTATGGTGGACAAATATATAGATTAAGTAGGATTAAAGGATGTGTGACTTAACCGGTCAATATATATATTATATATATATATATATATATATATATATATATATATATATATATATTAACCTTGCTTGACGGTCCATCAGTTCAACCTTTGTTGTCTTAAGCGGCTAGTTAGTATAATGATGGCCCAGTGGTGGTGAACCAGACTGCTTATTTTTGCAGGTACTGGTTCGACTAGTCGATCGTCGTCCTAATTATAAAACTATTTGTTAATAGTTGTAGTATAATGTTGTTAGCAATTACTTTTGTGTTTATTCATTTCTCATTCAGCTGTAGAAGCCTTTATAAAACATAGGTCTCATGTTCATTTGATCAACATTCAATAACACATACTTTTTATTGCATTCATGTTTTCTTTTTATTTTTATACCGTATGAGTTTTATAGATCTATATTAATCTATTTTTTGTTCATATATGTAGCAAAACTCGAAGAAATACTTTATATCATAAACTTTTTTAAGGCAAAGATGATTTATATAAAAAGAGGATGATGGTTAGAAATTCCTAACTAAACACCAAAAAGCAACAATAACATAAAAGGGAGGGGATTTTTAATCCGGCCAGTCCAAGAAATCTTGAGTTTATTATTTCTAGTGTCGATCCACATAAAAAGAAAAATGAAGAATGCTATCGAAGGCCATTCTCAAAAAAAGAGAGAGAGAGAATCAGTGGCGGATCTAGAAAATCCGCATAGAAATAACGTTTCAATGAAAAGGGGTAACGAAATCGAAAAAACGTTAAATTTTTTCCAAAATTTACACTACCGTCGGAACGTTAAGGGGCAACATAGGTTACCCCTTCTATCACTCTAGGTCCGCCCCTGAAGAGAATGCTATGAAAGATTGGTTTTTTCATGATGTCGTTAGCTTTGAAAATGACCTCATTTCTATGCTTCTAAATTAACCACCAAGATGTAAAGATAATCCTTTAATCAGTTGCTTCTTCTTTTTTGTAACCACACCTTAATAGAGCTCCACGCTTTTGTAGTAATATTGCACCAAGCGAAAAGATAATATTACACATGATGTTAAGAATGTCCAAATCTCTATTTGCAAGATTCATCTTTGTAGGTTGTTTGTCAAGAATCAATCTACAAACATATATAGTTACTTTTTTGGGACACTATTATTCCGTTTTGTTTTTTCAAGTAACCACTGCTAGAGTCTTGTTTTTCAATCTCCTTTATAGTTCCTTTCACCATAAGCTCTTTTGTCCTTAGAAGCCCCAAGACCAAGTATCCAAATTCGAAAACAAGTGAAAATTATGAAGATTATACAATAAAGTGTTGGGGAATTTCAGAAACCAGATGATCAGAGAGGCGTGTATTGACTCTCAGATCAAATTATTTCGGTGGTTCTACCGAATAATTCAATCGGATACAACTATGATTTCGAGAATTAAACTACAGTATGTGTGTATGAGGAATTTGTCTGAACCAGCGTATAACCAAAAAGAACACAGAAAAACGAATTTTTGGGGATGATTTCCAGATAACTGCTCCTTGGCAGTTATGTTTCAAATTTTGAATTTTTATTAAATTGCATGTAACTGCCTTAATTGTTATCTACAAAATTTATGACGAATTTTATAAAAATAAATTTTCTAACACATTATCTACAAAATTTGTGACGAATTTTTATTAAATTGCCGATAACTGCCTCTTGGCAGACCCTGCTCCCAGGGGCGTTGCCCCCTTGGAACACTTTTTCGGGGCTCAGCTCGAATACTTGGAATTATAACAACTCGAACAAGCGTGCACTCCGCACCTCCTAACTTGTTCAATGTGTATCATAATGCCCTTTGTTTCACCAAGTTGATCCCAATTACACTAAAATATCTAACATAAAGTAGAGACTTGCATCTCCTGGACACCACCATATATATCCCTTCTATTCTACAATCTTTCACGATTTGATATTTTTATCCGGTCACCAATAAAACATTTTTTGTTTGTCTCTAGGGCTGAGAGGTGTGGAAAAGTAGATGCTAATGGTTCCTCCCCTATCCAATAATTAAGCAAAAAAACAAGGTTCTATCGTTAAGATGATGACGACGACTACGACGAAGAGTACTTTTCACACTACGATTCCAAACACCATTTCTTTCCCCACCGGGTCTTCGCTAAAACATCAAAATTATTATGAGGCATCCCATGGACCGATTCTATCACTTTGGCCAAACTGAGTCAGAGTTATTATGAAATCTCCATTTCCATTTTAAAAGTAATGCCATGTTCAAACCATGAACACTACAAATTCCCAATCCCCATAATTTTCTTTTTTGTACAAAAAAGATCGTATGTGGCCCAATCCATCTTTCTTGTTACCTCATTATCTCTCTAGAAAAAGAAACCCTAAGGCTTTCCCATGTAAAATAGACTATTTTTGTATCCCAAAATAAAGATAAATAATAGTTTGATAACACACCTAACATTGAAGAGATAGTGTTAATCGACCACAAATGGAGAGAAGATTTGCTATCCAGTGTGAGAATTTTTTTCTTATACTTATGAAAAATTGGTTCCCATCCTTTCATGGTTCCATCTTTTGACCAGGGATGAGCAAATTAACCGTAATAACTGATAATCGAATCATAACCGATATAAATGAACCAACTTTAACCAACAACCGACATAATCAATGGTTATGGTTATGAAATTTGTTTAACTGACCGAGAGGTTATGGTTATGGTTATCAAGCTTTCGTTAACCGATATAACCGAAACGAAACCGAACCGAAGTCATAGTGTTAAGTCTATGTAATAGATTTTAGTTTAACGCTAACAATGCATAGGTCTTTTACTAACATAAAAGTATGTTTGTAACAAAATTATCTTGATTTGGGTGCCATTATTTTGATAAAGAATTATTTCTATCAAAAGTTAGTAGGTTTTTGTTGGTTGAGAAACTTATAAGGATCCCATATTGATAAGTTTAACGAAAGTTAGTTTATAAATATCTTATTAAAAGTCCAATATGGATGGTTCCATTTTTTATTTTGTACACTCATTGGTTAAAACTTTTGAACTTTAGCCAAAAGTTAGTTTTAGTTAAAGTTTTTGGTTAATAACCGAAATACCCATAACCGAAGTTTATAACCGATTAACCATAACCATAGTTCGGTTATGGTTATGATTATGGAAATCCCATAAACGAAACTAGCAGTTATGATACTTAATGGTAAAAACTGAACCAAACCGACCTATACACACCCCTACTTTTGACCCACTTGAATACCCATGTATGTGAACGAAGATAGCCAGTGTTAGTGTTGGAATGATGGTGTAGAATTTTAATTTTTAATAAAATGTTTTTATTACTTGATTAATTCACATATGATATTAATAGGCGACGGAAACGTGCACACAATTTTAATGCGATTAAAATATCCCATCAATGATCCAATTGCAATTGTTTAAACACTTAACACACTCATAAGGTGTTTTAGTAAAACGCACCTCTTGACGAAAAACCGAAGAACACACACAATGAACTGACAAACATCATGTTACTCGAGTGTTCATGAACAACCAGAGTTCCCGAATCAACACCTTGAAACAAACTCGTGAAAACCCGAAGCACGCGAACCAATAAACGTCTCCCGATGAACAGGCTCACAAAACCGGAAATGGTCGGTAATGGTTTGGATTTGCCGGAAAACCGGAATGTAATAATAATGTGTCAATTTTCTTTCCAATTAAGTACTAGAAGTCCAAAATGCTAAATTATATATAAAGTAAACTTCTCTTTTGCTCCCTATGCTTTGGTAACTTTAACGGTTTTGCCCCAATCATTTAAAAACGTCCATTTTTCTCCAATAATTTACTATTTTTTTCTTATTCTACTTCCGCCTCTAACTCCATCCAAATTATTTATTATCTGAAAGGGTATTTTGGTAACTTCAAGTATATAACTAAAGTATTTTCAAGTATATAACTAAGGTACTTTAGTAATTTTAAAGATAATGATTATTTATTAAATTTATATAGATACATGTATATAAAATATAAAAGAAAGAGTCTCCTCATCTCTCTCGTCTCTTTCACTCTGTACTTATTTTCTACCAGACACCACCAACTCCAACTGCCACTTGACCACCTCCCCCAGCCCACCACCACCATCTGGTCACTAAAACTCGTCAACAACCTGGAAACACCCAACCCCAAAATGAAACACCCACCACCTGACATCACCGCCATCAGCTACTGTCGCACCACCACCCGAAATCCACCATCACCCAAACCAAAAAAATACAAATATGTTGGGTGGGTGGTGGTGGTTCTGTTGGTCGATAGGAGGTGGTTGTGGTGGTTCAGGTGGTTTGTAGGAGATGGTTATGGTTGTGGTGATTGTACTAGGAGGTGGTTGTGGTGGCAAGGGAAAGGGGATGGTTGTTGGTGATGGTTTGCAGGCTGTGGAGAGAGAAGGGTTAGAGAGATATGTTGATGTGTGTGTATAGCAATAATAAATACTTATGTCTTTTTCATTTTCAATAAAAATGGATTTTTTTAGTTGATAATAAATAAATTAAGACTTATATATAAATTTACTGAAATACCCTTCTTTTAACTAAATTTTTTAATTTGATTAGAGTCGTGGAGCAAAATGGAAAAAACATAGTAAAGTATTGAAAAAAAAACAGATGTTTTTAAATGACTTGCACAAAAGCGTTAAAGTGACCAAACACAAAAAGCAAAACATAAATTAACTCTTATATATAACAATAACAATTCCAAAGACATCCAAACTTGACAATTCAAAGACATCCAAACTTAAAGAATTTTGTAATTATGAAAATATTTATATATTGGATTTAAAAAGCAAGCTTATATTTTTAAATTGCTTAGTTTTAAAATGTTGGGCCAGCTACGATGGACCGTAAGCTCACACAGTCAGCCCCCATAAAAGCCGACCCAAACTTGGCCCGAGTCTGACAACCAAACCAGAAGGATAAGGTGAATTAGTGGTGCACAGATCGGGTTTTTTGAATACTCGATTTCAAGTATGGAATCGGGTTCGGGTACGATTGGGTTATATTCAATACCCGGGTCGAGTTTGGGTCCGGTTTTATACAAAAAATGTATACCCTATATACTTGGGTCCGGGTCAGGTTTTCTAATACCGGGTATTATAATACCCTATTTACGGGTTCGGCTAGGTTTCTGGTATGGATCAGGTTGGGTTCGGGTATGCCTATTCATTTTTTTGCATAAAACATAGAAACATAAAAAGCGAAACCTTTTTATTTCATAAAACATAGAAATACATGACACCTAAATAATCATAGAACCGGGTCTAATAATTGATGAACATAGATAGCTTCGAATAACTTAACCGTTTTCATTTATTATTTGTCTCGGGGATAACACTTGCGGTTAAGCCAAACATCAAAGACCCATTTTATAGGGTACAAAGATCCAATATAAACCAGAAATAATGGTCAAAATACAGTTTCTAAATGTTTGACTAAATTTAGACCTTAATATCGACATGAATATACTTTTTGCACTAGTTGGTGTGAGAATCTAGACTTAAATTGCTCTAATTTTGATCCGTTTAGGCTGAAAAACAAATTGAAAAGACACATTCTTTCACAAAGTAAAGAATGATCTTAATAACCATTCACAACAGTGATATAATGTCAGTTATCTATGTTAAAATAATAGACTGAAGATATGAACTCGATCTCTACTTGATATATTTTACAAACCATGATAAATGTATTAACGAAAAACAACTCAGATTCAAGTTTACCCCTACTTAGTGCAGAGTGAGTCACTGATAGGCAATGATAGTAGATCTATGGAAACCTGGGTTGGATCCTTGAGCCAAACGAGTTTTACCGGTAATATCACTGTTGTGCCTACGGGCGGGTGGGTTACCAGGTTTCCCCTGGAATTGGTGGTGGATCCAAGTTATCCTCGTACTACTCCGTTTGGTCCAGTGGGCGTCCCGAAAGTACTCGGGATTGATTTTGTTGGTCGTTTAATAAAAAATAACCCACAAATCTTAACTTCTAATAAATTAAGTTAGGCTTCTTTAGCTCTTTAAAAGTCCCAGTTTCGTCAAGAAATTAAATGTATAAGTTCATATCTATAGGCCATTTTTCTACTCGTACAGAATTCGAATTCTCAGGGCGAGTCTTACCTTCAACTTATATGTGTTTAAATAACGCTAATTGGTTAATTTGATAGTTAGCTTGTAACGCCCCAAAATGCACATATATTATTATTTTACCATGATGTTATTTTATACTCACCCATATGAAGAAATGTGTCAAATAGCATTGAAGCATAATCTTTAATTAGTAAGTCATTAAATAGTTTTAACATATAAGGTGAAATATGATGTTTAAAACTTGTATTAAGGGAAAGAAAGGCTAAAGATCAACTAAAAAGTGAATGAAACTTGAGGGACCATAAGTGAACATTTTGGGGTCAAGATTAAAACAAATAAAATGCCAGATGTATGTATCTGGGGGTGTGCGTGAATAGAGAGAGACAAGGGGAAAAACCCTCAACCTTGGTATACAAAAATTCAGCAATTGGATGGAAGAAATTAAAGTTAATCATATGCATGTTCATCCTATCTAACCATCTAAGCTTGTTGAAACATAAGGTAAGTTACGATTCTAATTTTGATGGATTTTGTGTAAAGAAGTTTTATAAAGATGATCAATTAGTGAATGTTTCAGGATTATAATGTAATTGTAAATAAGAATCATGTATGAGCATCTCTAAATGTGAAGTTAGACAAAAAAAAATTGAATGTTTGTATGATTTCCTTATGAGCCTTCATGTATGATTAACTGGGTTTTTCATATAGTCTAGAGATTCTACGATTACTTGATAAAAATCATGATATAAAGATCTAAGATGATTTGTTTATTATTGTGAGTGAATGAATTGGGTTAGTAATCGAATAGGTGGCAAAGACTATAGAAAATTACCCACTTTTTTTAGAGGACACGGATCATCACCCACCAAGTGTTTGATGAAATGCTTGAAAGATATATCATTATTGTTATGATGACCCCTTGATGACTATCAATCATTGACATTAAAAGAAAGAGATGAATGTTTGGATATCAAGAATGAGAAACTAAGAATAAACTTGCTAAGTGTAGGTGTGAAAGAAGAAGGATCAAGCGATAAGAAGCCACAAGGTTCATACGATCGAGGTAAGTTCTTATACTTACAAGTACTAGTAGTTATAATGTTTATGTTACATTTTTATGTAAAGAATATAAGTTTTCTTTTGTTACATGGAAGTTCGATTCGTGCATACGAGTCGAATAAGTAAGAATGACATATGTATGTATTAGGAATTGGGTTCGAACCGGAATTAGAAGTTTGAAGGAATTTGACATCAAATCCGCTAGAAAAGTATATTTGAATGAATGTTAATGAACGGATTATTATCATGATCGATAGAAGCTCGAATTCCATATTAGTTAATTATGATATAACTAATTTTGTTGGTATGGTTGTAGGAAGAACATCATGTTAGGTGGCGCCAAGCTTGGATCGAACACATCATCCGCATATCACGTTTCTGCATTTCATGTTCAAACGAGTCAAAACATTTTGTAAAATTATATTTAAAACTTATGTTAGCATGTTATTCATTAGTAAACTTTTAAGTAATCATATTTCGCTTGTAAACATTGGGTTTTTACATGTTAATGAATGGCAAAACTTTTGTTAAATGTTCATACAATTGAAATATGCGTTAACTTTGACCTCGTGTATGAATGGTCGTCACATAGCTAATCAACCTAAGATTCACAATTAATCTTATAGTTTTGACAATGAAAAAGGCTCACTTTCTTCAACATATAAATATACAAGTTCATAAATAAATTTATGAGCCTATTTTTTCTACTCATTTTAGCTACACATGCTTGTTTAAGTAAATTTAGTCATAACATCATTAATACTTAACGTATATATGGTATTTGACAAAATAATTTGATAACATAAATTGAATAATTTTTCTTAATAAAAAAATTATTGATAATTTAAACACAAAACTTAATAGAAGATGAGTTTGAGAGGATTAGAAAATAATATCTTTAGAATTAAATTCAATTTTTAAGTACTAAACTAAAAGATGAAAGTTAAATAAAAGTATTAAAATGTAACTTAAGCTAATAAAGATTAAATACTGAATGAAAGGGTAGGTTGAAATATTAAATAAACCCTACAGAACTTTAAATTATTAAAATATAAATATTCAAGCTTCTTAATATCATTAAATTATTAAGTACAAATATTCAAGCTTCTTTGTATCATAAAATACATCCAACAAATGTATAAATGATACTTTTAAGACATAAGTCGACATAAGATATTTGAAAATACAAAATAAACATAAGATATTTCAAAATACATGAAAATACAAAATAAACATAAGTATTTCAAAATACAAAATAAACAACAATCATATGCAAATTAATAGTAGCAATGTAGCAACAAGTGAAGGTGTTGTAACTTCTGAAAAGTTAGACCCAGCCCAACAAAATATTAAATGGGCCAGAGTATTCTTTACTTTGGGCTACAACTATTGAACTACATACCAACCATATGCAACAATCCGTATCAGCACATTCTATCACCATTTTAAAGTATTTCGAACAGAAAAGGAAAAACTTTATATCTCTTTTTAAAATAAAATAAAAAACTCAAAAATTAAACCAAGAAATGTAGTTTCCAACATTTGGGCACAACTGTAATTTCCCTAAGGAAGGCAATTGCAAAGAAAAAAAATATTTGAGATAGTAATATAACAAAAGTGAACCTTCAAGTTCTTAAATCATTCAATCAAGGACAAGTATCTCACACTAGAAAATGGTATATTTAACCTATCACGGCTAATATCACCACATTTTAAATATGTGCTATCTCCAATGAAAACTCTTTTGGAAGATCCAACATTGTTTTGATTTCAATATTTGTTTTGATGATCCAATATCATCCCCAATTTCTTGTTCTTCCAATTCTATATCATCTTGTTGATTAACAAACAAAATATCAGCTATAGTTACGCGGTTTTGACACAAATTGACCATAGGTATAGATCTTCTGACCTCTCGTTCATCTTCATCTTCTCTAATATCAATTATTTCATCTTGGCTTCCTAAATCACTAAGAACACTCCTTGACACAACCACGTTGGGTCGAGGTGGCGGAGGTGGCGGTGGTGGTGAGGAGGAGGAGAGGCGGCGGCGGCAAAATATCCAACATGGTATTAGCACAACTTACATTAGCTCTACACAATGGACAGTTTGTGTGATTTGCAAGCCAAGTATCAATGCAATGAACATGAAAGGCATGACTACACTTTGGCAAAAGCCTAAGCTTCTCATCTTCTTGAAATTCTCCTAAACAAACCGGGCAATCCTTCCCCGAAATCAATCCACTTCCTTTTTGATACTTGCATACCCTAATTGAATTGATCATAACCTCATCCAAACCCTTACCTTGAACATGCCAAGGCCCGAGATTAAAAGGATCATCATCCATGTTAAAATCATCTTCATCCATTTCCAAATCTGGAGTTTCTTGAATTTGAAGCCCTCTCTGTCTAAAAGACTCGGACGAATCATTATTTACGCTACACAATCTAGAGATTATAACATAGTAACTAACCAAAAGGCACACACTCCCGAAAACACCAATGATTGTGATCACAAGAGGCGAGAGGCCGGCAGCACCACCTGAATTATCATCAGAAGGTGGTGGAGGAGAAAGAAAATCGGCGTAGTTACACCATTGCGGACAATATATGCTGCAAATTTGTTGAGAACAATCTTGATTGTTCATATAAGGCACCCATGGTGTTGGACTATCCACAGACCCCATAATTCACAAACTTGGAATCAACAAACAATTGTATAACATGTAAACCCTAAGAGAGTACCATGCAAACAAAAAACTCCAAGAAAAACAATATGAAGTTTAGCTTCAAGAAACTTCTAAGTTATGCAACTATAGTGACACAAAGCAGAAAAAAAACAGATGGGTTTTGAAGAAAAACACAATAGAAGTGATTGAATTGATCTTGATCAAATGTTAGAATGGAGTCTCACATCAACCATTTAAAAAAGAGAATAAAAGGATTGAAATATAATGAAGAAAACATTCTTAGTTGGAAAGTGGGTTAAAGTAAAGATGTGCTTTCGATGTGGGGGTATATGGAAGTGACTTTTTCCCTTCAAGTTAATTCTCTTTTCCTTTAAATTTCTTGTTGCTCTTCTTTTTGTCTAAGTTTATATTATCAGCTTCATACCAAAAAATGTCCAAATGTTGATTAAAGTTGGTGTGTCTGTGAGTGATGTTGTTGGTGCCTTGGTGGGGTATCTATCAAAGCCATTTGTTACTTTCATTTGTTAAATGGTTCTTTGTAAAAGAAATTGTGATAAATTAAGGCCATATATATATGATCAATAGTTTATACTTTATTGAATAATCACTTGTTACATGCATTTAACTCTATCAATGGACATGCAACACGATGTGAAATTGTGAATAACCAGTTCCAGAAGTTTTGGTTCTCAAATACGGATAGTCAACTTTTAGAAACTTCACAAGTTGTCATTATAGTGTATGAGTTTTTTAGTAAAAAATCCTGTTATGTAAGTTACATTTGACATAACTGTTATCATATATTGTTAAATTTAATTCTCTTTCAGTACGTATTTAACTTTCAAAACTTATACATAATGTATCTAAGGAGCTATTAATTGAAAAACAAAAATTTATCAAATTTGGCATAAACTGTTATCATATGTTGTGAAATTTAATTCTCTTTCACTACGTATTTAACTTTCAAAACTTATATGTATTATATATTTATTTATGATATATCACCTACAGCCAAATGTATTAAAATTTGGCATAAACTATGATATGTATGAGATAGGCTTTGCCAAGTAAGAGAATCTTAAATCACGAATTCTACGGTCTATACTACATGATAAATAAAAATCATAAAGGACACATGTTATTATTCTAAGTCTCATCAACTTGTATTTTTCTTGACTTCCGTCTATTAAATGATTATATTAAACATTATTAAGATTCAAAAATATACTTTTAGATGTTTCATATAAAGTAAAAATCAGATACTTATTATTTAGTTATAGAGAGTTATTATTTTATCAACCAAATGAATTTATTATGAAATTAATTATAAATAGTTATAATTTATGGCTTTGCTTGTCAATTTTGAAAAATAATTTTGTATTATGAATCTTTATTATAGATCTTGTTTCTATTATGCTATCTTATTATCAAGTGGACTTCGACATAATCGATAAAAGTTTACATATTTCAATAAAAATATCTAAATAACTTTATTTTTGTAGTTAAAAGCTTATATTAAAGTCTTTAAATATCATAAAGTTTAAAACTATGTTTGTTTAAAATATTTTTTCAAAACAATGATATTGATTGTTTTTTATGAGTGAATTCTAAAAACAATATTGAATATTTAATACGGTTCAAAGGTTTGAATGGCAATATGACAAATAATAAAAAATGGGTGGGTATTAAAAAAACCCAAGAATTACTTCTTAATTTTTATATGTATTCATATAATTATAATTGCAGTTTTAGTTAATTTAGTTATGCTAATACATATTTAAAAGATTAAGTACACTTAATTGAAATAATACTTATTAGTCAGATATAAAAATTATTACCTAGTTGTAAAAATAATATTTTAAAATTAATTTAACAAAAATATATATTGTCATGTCTAAGTTCATTTTTAAAGGCTTATCTAGATAATTATATATGTTAACAAGTTACATAATATTTTATTCAATCGGTGTAATAAGGGTTTATTTAAGCTACAATATAAGAGTTTTTAAAAAGCACAAGTTTTTTACTATTAATTATATAACTTTATAGTTATTCAACCGATGTAATATATATATATATATATATATAGTTAGAGGTTATGTAGAAAATTTAAAAGTGTGAGAATGATAAGAAAGATTATGGAGGTGACATGTGTCCCTTTTTATTTTGGTAGTTTAAGGGTATAAGTGTAATTTAACTAACAAAATTTAATTATGAGAATGAATATATGCAACCGATTTTTGACTGTTATTGTAGGGATTTTCAAATTTGAAATAACACCCTAACTCATAAAAACACCACAGCATGTATATTGAAGGCATACATCTTATAAAGAACAGAAATATAACTCATAAAAACACCCTAACTTATAAAAATACCCTAACTCATAAAAAACACACAGCATGTATATTGAAGGCATACATCTTATAAAGAACAGAAATATAACAAAAATAACACCATAACTCATAAAAACACCACAGCAGTTATATTGAAGGCACAAATCTTATAAAGAACACCATAACATTGAATATAACAGAAATAACACCCTAAATAACACCAGTCAACACTTTAATCAGAATCAAAACAGAAATAACATCCTAAATATATAAAAACAGAAATAACTCTACATAACTATATCATATGGTACTCATATTAAAGATAAAAAACACTCGTTATTATGGTGTACCTTTTAAAAAAAAGGGAGTTACGTATAAAAAGTTATTGATGTTTAAAAAGGAATGGGGAAACTTTGCATGTGTATTAATGTTAGTTTCTTAATTTAAAAATATTAAATTCACTTTATACTCTTAATCTAGAAAATTAGTTTGTTTAAGTAGTCAACATTATTTACAGAATTGTCTCAATGATCTCAACCATTAGATTAAATATCTAATGGTTTAGATTCTTTCTTATTTCAATTATTTCTACTACTACCTTTTAAATTTTCTCAAATATATCTCATATATATATATATATATATATATATAGGCTCGGTTCAAATGAGAACCACCACGAATTGTGAGAGCCGTAAAAACTTTATCTTCCCGCGTGAGTTTGGCCAAAAACTTTTTGCACAATCGTGGATTAAAATATTATAAACACATCTGTTAAAAAAGTAAGAAAAATGTTGAGTCGTTAATTTTAACTGATACAAGTTTTTTTTATGTGCTGGAGTAAATTTTTTACGTAAATAAATATTTTTTTATGCCTCATGTAAATGTGGATATGCGTCATTTTTTTAAATTTTTTTTATTTTTTTCCTGGAAAAGCCTTTTTGATGACCTAGTTCTCACGATTCTCATAACTCAAGGTAGTTCTAAGTTTAACTCATCTAATATATATATATATATATATAATGACTATTTACATAAAATACATAATACTTCTTACCTAAAATAAATAACATAAGTTATTTTAAAATTTATAAAAGCCCAAAAGGAAGAGAAAACTTTTTACCGGTTTGGAACAATGAAAATGAATGTTCAATTCACCACATATCATAACTGTTTGCGTCAAAGATATAATACTTTATATGATAACTATTTACATCAAATATATAATACAAGAACCTATATTCATCGACATTTTAAAGTCTAAAATGACTTCCACAAGCTTTACTGTAACCTGTCTTTATATTCACATCTTTTTCATACTCTTTGATATCTATTCTAGATAGGAATCTCCTTTGGGGATTTGGAATTATTTTATTGAATCCGATACCGGTTGACAAATCTATAATGAGAAAAAAAAGCATAATTTCAACATTAAAAAAACAAAATTTTCATTTCGGGAGAAATAACATTTTCTTGGCTTTATAGAATAGAATTGCAAGTTAGAAGTAACTGGTTAGCGAACACTAAGTTGACTGGTTATAATAATTTTGCATCTTGTAAATTAAAATGAATAAGTTAAATGTTTGACTTTTGTTAATTTGTTTGGGAGTGTAGTTTATTTTCAAACTGAATCATAAACTAATTATCATATTGATATTGATGGGGATAATTTGAAAAGGGAAAGAGCATAATGGAGGATGAGAATATAAGTGTGGCATAATTATGAAAGGCTAATATTTTACATGAGAGAAGATTATATAATTTAAGCAAGTAGATCTACGTAATGATGCTATTGTGTGACTCCAACATATCATGTGCTCACGAGCATATATTCTCAATTAAAAATTATGATGTGTATTTATAAAAAAAAAAAAAAACCGAATGTTACCATAATTTTGATTATATTTACATCAAAAAACATACAATTAATTACTTACCTTGATAGAGTAACCATTTATTAACCATCATTTATATAGCAACCCAAATATCTAGAACCTAACATAATTTATAATTGGATTTGGTTTTGGATATAAGTAAAACATAAATATGAAAATTTTTGAAACAACATAAGTCTTAATTTGTGTGACTTTAATTTTAAACCTAAATATAAACAATTAATTGTCTCCTTAATGATTATCATCATTTAAAGACTCTTTGTAGCTTTTTTTAATAGTTGATGAATCCTTTAAATGGGTTACTGATGAAATTTATCATATTGGAATATATTCGCCTCTGAATCAGGAAAAATCCTCACCCAGGGTAAAGCCCTTGAACACTCGCCCGAAGGCTCGACAATGTGGTTAGGTAAAACCCACTCAGTTCAAGTATCGAACTAGCGATCGTCGCCTACTCGCCTAGTCTCTTATCATCACCAGGTGCTGTCAAAACTAATAGGGGAAGGCAGGAATTGAACATGTGTCACATAGAACATGGACTTCTTCCTTACCACTCCACCACCATCTCATTAGCACCATTCTCTCCCGAAATAAATGCTAGAATGTAAGTTAATCCTTGTGAGTTTATAGTTTATTAAAAAAAACCCTACTCTCAAAACCTTAACAAAACACATATCATTTTGGATTATTATCAATAACTATAACAAGAAACCTTGTATGTATGAACATATATTAGTAAGTATAAAATCGAACACGTCTATAAACAAGAGCAACGTAATCATATACACCTAAAGTCTCATGGATTTGCACTCGTAATCATATGCACTTTGTGAATCTTTGAATTACATTTTTGCTTTATGTCTTACTTTGGGGTCGTATGAGGTTACACTACTCTCTAACAAGTCAAAATGAACAATATATAATCCAAGTAATCTATTAGAATCAACAAACAATGTAAGGCATGACAGTGGTATAGTAAAACATACTTACTAAAATGTGTGTATGTTTTCTGGTTTAGGAAATCTCATGAAAGCTCACTTGATCTTTCTTGTAGACCAAAAGTCCAATTTCTACTCAACATGGTCTCCTACAATACTAAATAGTCTATCTCAGATTTATTCATGTTATAATTAGAATTTACACATCATTGACAGAATGATTGTGTTTCATACATCCTTAATCCTATAAGACACCTTAATTAAATTTATAAAACCTTTACATCTTATTCTTATTAAGAAAAACATGTTATTACTTCTCACATGACGTATTCATATGGTTAAGTGTTGGCTCTAGGACATGCAGACCACTGTCCACTCATGCAGATTATACAAACCAAGGCCTTTAGGGTGTAACATAAATATGCATTTGATCCTACATCATCGGCAGGGGATCTTTCATCACCAGTAAGGGATCCCTTAGGTGTGCTCCTTACCTTGGGTGTGTCCCTTCTCTTGGGTGCACACCCTTAGCATAGCGCCTCTCTTACCCTTATGGGCGTTCTCTGAGCCACAGACGGTCCTGAGGATTTAGGTGTCCCGGCTGAGCCAAAAAAAACATGCCCCTTACCCTAAGGTCTTAACAAATTAAATAATGTAAACTATTTTTTTAAACAACCATTAAAGTTATAGTAATAAACATAGAAATTAGAAAAATTATGGTATTAGAATGAGTGTATGACATACCGTAATAGGCTAATAGCTAACCGAGAATCAACCTATCATATATGTCACTGTAAATCAATAATCAACTTATCATATTTTTATATTTTTTTTCACTTTGAACACGTTAGATTCACAAGAAAATCGTCTAAGTTTTACCAAACGATCATTCGCATCTATATATAATCAGAAATTTTTAAAATTTTTGTGCCCCTTGAAGAAAGCGTGCTCCGGCCGAACGCCCACATTGCCCCTCCTTAGAGCCTTCCCTGCCCTTAGCAAACCATTTTCCATCACCTGGCAGACCATCTTCTACCATTTCTCTTCTTTATGAGTGTTCTTGAGGCTAACCTCCTATTCCTTTGGCTTGCATGGCCGCCTCTCCATGGCAGGACTCCATACGCATGGGTGCATCTATTATCCTTATCTATTATTCACAATTTTACTAATCTTTGTTTTCAACAAATAACTTTACCGTCCCGTAACACAAGAAGAGAGTGGTGTATACCGCTGATCAACATGTCATGTAAATTATAACACTCCAAGTGTTAAGGTGTATACCCCAACGTCTTACCATTCAATCGGTGTATTAAATGTGATTAAACTAGTTAATATAAAAAGGTTACGATGAGAAGAGTTAATATATAGCAGGTTAAGTAAAAATAAGTAAAAGTTTCAAATAATTACACCCTTTCACGTTAGTTTACTTTTGAAACAGTAATTACTTTAACAATATTCTAATAATCATAATTAATAGATTAATCATTTTTAGCGTGCAACTACTTTATAATTATACTACTAAACTTGGCCCTTTTTGTCCACCTCAAAGATTGAACTCTTACCATTTGAAAACACAAATTTGTATTTAATACATTGATACCAGTAAGCTAAAAGCTACTCTAAGTTGAATAGTTTTAAAACCTTTAAATAGATAATGGTAAAATTGAACCAACCCAATTCGAGTTAAACAAAAGTTTTCTTCTTTTGACTCGTATTTAAGATGTTACTTGAGTCATTCAAACATCCGATTTTAACGCAACACATATTTTTTTAAAAAACGGTCAATGAATCCTTCAAAATGTACTACAGATGAAATATACCACAGAGGATACACTTGCCTCCGAATGAGGAAAACCCTCACCTAGGTGGGGTGAGGTAAAACCCGCTCAGTTAAGGATGAGCTATCGATATCCGCCTAGTCTCCCATCATCACCAGGTGCCGCAGAAATTAGTGGAAGAATCGAACATGTGTCACTTAAAAGTGACACCTAAGTTCAAACATTAGGTTTCTCCCTTACTACTCCACCACCAGTTCATTGACCAACACAACACATATTAACAGACTAAACACGTATGGCATATGTTACATGGAACACATGCTTTAAAATCATTATATATTGTCTTACTGAAATGAAATAAGATGCATATAATATAGTATTGATAATCATTATATATTGTCGTATTGAAAATGAAATAAGAACGATGCATATAATATAGTTTTGATACATATGTATTAATCATAAAAAGGGGGTTGATTTGAATACGTAAGAAAATGATCTCATACATATAAAGTGCATGGTAGATAAATTGTGTCATAGTTATATGATGTATTTTATGTATATAAAAGTATAGAAGTAATTAAGGAACACATGTGCATGTTAGGTAAATTCTGTCATAGTTATATGATGTATTTTATGTATATTAAAGTAATTATGGAACACATGTTTCATAATTATTGCATATGTCTTATTGAAAATGGAGAAAAAAAAACTACGCATACAATATGTTTAATCATAAAAACAGAGTTGATTTGAATACATAAGAAAATTATCACATACATATAAAGTGCATCTTAGGTAAATTGTGTCATAGCTATATGATGCATATTATGTTTTTAACAGCAAATTTGGAATCACCGTTTATATCCATCTCCACTAGATATAATGTCTATTCATCAATTCAGGAGGAAACCTAATAAATATGAGAAGAAAAATCTCCTTTGAGAATCGAAACCCAATCTATTATATATATATATATATATATATATATAGAGAGAGAGAGAGAGAGAGAAGAATGTATTGTAAAAATCGCGACTAGGCGGCGACTAGACGGCAATTAATCGCTAGTCGGCCAGTAACTGAGTAATTTTTGTTAATCAGTCCATTAATCGCTAGTTGGTCCTAGTCGGGCCTAGTAGGCCAGCCAAAACTCGGCAACTCCGGCCAGATTCCAATAAAAAATCTGTATATTCCTGCCAAAACCTCTAAATTTCGGCCAGTTTGCAACCAAATTATGTGAATTCCAACAATTAATCTTGTATACTTAAAAAAATGAGTTTGTAAGAGTTAAAACCTAGCTAGTTAAAATATTTACCTATAAAAATATGTATACGTATACATAAAACTGAAAATTACATATAAAAGCCCTAATCCGATTAATCCTGATTAATCTCGAGTAGTCGCTAGTCCCCACCTCATCAGCCAACTAACGAGTTCTCTAACCTTGTATATAGAAGTAATTTTGCGTGTATGAATCATGAAAAAAAGATATAAAATACATGTGTTGTGGTTTAATGTCGAAGGAAAGTAGGAAACACGGAGTCAAAAGGTTAAAGCTTAAGGGAATGTTCGGTGGAAGTTGACTTGGTCGAGAAAAGTCGATATTTTGGGTCCATAAAATGAGTGGATTACCTATAGGTCTTATTTTTTTAATTATTTAGTAGAGTAGAGTTTGCTGTTCAGGAGTGAGTAGTAACACAGCTTGTTACCCGTCTACCTGTCATTAGTCTCTAATCGTTTTTTCCTTTTTGTCTAATTTGATCATTAATAGAGTTGGTAAGATTAATAAAAAAATTGTAACATTCTTTGTTACATCAATAATATTAAATTATTCTTCTTTGTTTATGTTAATATTTTGAAAAGTAAAGCTTACTTATACTTTATTACACCAACTAGGTTATAGTCCCATGCATTACAGGGTTTAATGATAGAAATTGAAAGATATTTAGATGCTTATGGAGTTGATTGAGTTTTTTTAGAAAAATTGTGCTACCCATCTAGATTAACTTGAATGAATTTTTTAAATAAATATGTTATTCTTAAGGTTGGTTGTGTCTGAGAAACAAAATTGTTATAAATTTTGAATTTTTTTTTACTTCATATTGTTTCTTGTATCACACATAATAAATATAAATTTTGATATGAATATATGTAACCCTAGTATAAACTATATATATAAAATGAAAGAAAATATAACACTATTTATTTTAAATAATATGTTTAAGAATTTTACTTCAAAATTAATATTTTCTTATTTTGGAAAGTTGGTGAAAGGGTTTGTGCTTTTTTTATTTATTTTGTTTAGGGATTGGAGTCGATAGATTAATAATTAACAAACCGCAAAGTTAAGCGATAGCCTTTGATTTCCAGCACTATGTTACATATATAATATATATTTGTTACTATACTGGAGAGTTAAAATAAGAAGAAAAAGTTTGTAAGAAAAAAAAGAATAACTTTTAAACCAATAGAAATTATTCATTTAATATTATGAAAAATGACATATAGCTAAATTTATAATTGTCATTAATTAACTAATTAATTAAATTTTGAACTCATTTTTTAATATATTGTTTCAAGATAAAATAATTTATGGTGAAGGACAATTTTCGACATGTGTATGATAAATTTTAGTATTTGTAGGGTAAATTTATATGTGTGTAGGGATAAATTCCGATAAGTATAAGATATATGTGATAAATTTTGAAATGTGTAGGATAAAATGTTTTTGTTTTATTAATAAGAGATAACATAATTAATGAAGGGAGATAAACTATTTAATGTTTTTACCATTACGCCCTTTCTTCTTTTTCTTCTCAAATGAAATGAAGATTCCCTTGTTAATATATATATATATATATATATAAAGATTAATAATTAACAAACCACAAATTACAACGATAGCCTTCGATTTCCAGCCCTATGTTATATATATAAGGATTAATTATTAACAAACCGCAAAGTACAACGACAACCAAAAATCATAACTAATTCTAAACACTTAATTCATATGATTAGCCTCACTTACGCACGATATGTCGAAATCCAAACCAAAAATCTTAAAAATTGACATCACTCATAGAAGACAAAACCTTCACTGCTTCTTATACCAGTTACACACTCAACCGGACAATCTACAATTCGCCATGTTGTTCGTCAAAAGGGGTTTTGATTTCGGCATTAGTTCCAGAATTATCACTAGACTTTTCACTAAATTTTAACATAATAGGCCTCCCAAGCAATTCCTGCAGAGAGAGCCAATCCATTATGAACAACAACTCTTTTGTAATCAACAAGATTCTATTTAAACCGAACGGTTAACTACCTTCCCGTTCAAGGTTGATACTGCGGATTCGGCTGTTTCTTTTGACGCGAATGAGACAAACCCGTATCCAGCAGAGCTTCCTGATGGGCCAAAAACAACCCTGGTGGAAACAGGGTTGATATCGACAAAGAATTGTTTAAGATTTGAAGCCCTAACTTTCCACGCAAGATTTGACACAAACAACTTATGACACGTCTCACTCGAGTGTGGCGAACCGAGAGATCGAGGTGTAGGTTTCTTGAACTGCTTTGCATATTCAATCTTGATAATCCTACACAAAAGTTCCTGAAAGAATGTGACCCAAAAGTTGCTGAACTTTATTGACACTCTTTATAATAAATGATATTCATACATAACAGATTGTGCTCCTAAAACCAATGTTCTAGACAGTTTGACTTTGGAAGTCAATCAAGATTTCTGCATAACACAGTTCTGATGTAACCCATTCAACATTACTACATAAACCTGAATCTTGAAAATCACATTCATCAAAAATATGATTTAGCAAAAACTGAAATTTGGCTAAATGAGAGTCGAGTAACCAGATAAAGGCCTGTTTTTTGGCCTGTAAACAAACCGAACGTGCAGTGACCCGTTAGACGGGATGTTTGTTTTTCTTCGTTTATTTATTAAACGAATGAATACTAACACATATCCTGTTCGTTCATTTACGTTCGTGAACATTCGTTTATTTACGTGCGTTCATGTGTTCATATGTTTGATTATGTTCGTTTATATATTCATTTAAATTTATTTTTTAAGTAATACTATTGGCCCATTAATCCAATCAAAGTTTATAACCAAGCCTCGGGTATTTAACTAACAAGCGAAAAAGAACACTTTCATTTCTTCATTTTCAGTCGTTCATTTATGTCCGCTTAGATACCAAAGAATGAACGTGAACGTGAACGTGAAGTAACAAACACGAAGATGTTCATTTTCTTAACGAACAAACATGAACAAGAAAACATGTTTGTGTTCGTCCATTCGTTCGGTTAGAGTTAAACAAATAAACACGAACAAGCCCCGCCCCGTTCATGTCCATTGGTTCTTTTACAAGGCTACCATTTGACCATCAATGTAGGTACTGTCGTTAATGATATCATGCTCTAGCATCAACCTACTGAATTCAGTTTCCAAAAAAAATATACAACAGAAAAAAAGTCAACTTACATGGGAATCGAACTTCTTGATTACAGCCAGAGCCTCATCTCCAGACGACATTGTAACAAACACAAACCCTCTCTTCCCATCCTCCCTTTTTATTATCTATCACCAAAAAATTAAAAAATAATAATAATAATAATAATAATAATAACAATAATAATTTCAACCAAAATCATAATATAAAGATTATACCTCAACATCTGCAACAGTTCCACACTCACCAAAGAAATTCTTGACATCAACAACAGTGAAAGACCATGGAAGATTAGGAACAAAAAGCTTCCTTTTGTTATCATCTTTCTGGGGCTGCTCCAGTTTCTCTTCTTCTTCTTTTTCTTTGTGTTGTTGTTCATGTTCTTCTGCTACTGAAAGTTGTTGGATTGCTGATAGTGGAAGAGGGGGCGTTTTGAGGATGATTTTGGGGGCGGAAATGGGAATTCGAATTGCAAGTTTTGATTTTGTGGGGAATTGTAATTGAGGGTTTGGAGAAGATGAGATGTGGAAGTATGAGAGGTTTAGTGATTCAAGTGCCGCCAAGTTTGTTAATCCTTTTTCAAGCTCACACAGGATAAAGGAGAACAATTAACAAACACAAAATACTTGATTTTTTTTTTATTTTTTTTTTTATATTGGATAGATGTGGCCCAGTGATCTAGATTGGCTTCCTAAGTATCTTAATTGGGCTATCGTGAATCTCACGCGTTGCGACAGAATGTTAAAAGTTGTAGAGCTTGGTTTTTACTATTTTTACAATAGATTTGCCTTCTAAAACATTTTCGCGTCGGAACGTTGATAAAAATAAGTATGTAGAAACGACAAATCATTAGAGGTGTTTAAAAACCGAACAAAATAAAAACCGGTGGCGTTTTTTTGAAAACCGAAAGTAGCGGGTCGGTTATGGTTATCAATGTTTCCATACCCGAACCGAACCGACATGTAATAGATCTTTGTAGGATTTAGGACTTTACACAATTTTTTTTAATATTTGATGTTTTTTATTAAAGACTTTTAGTATTTATGGGCTTAATATTTGATGTTTTTTATTAAAAAAATTTAGTATTTATGGGTTATTTCATATCGTTTTGCGGTTTTGGTTGAATGTTTATTTGAATTTATGGAATATATCATATCACTTTATATATTCGGTAATAATCGGTATTAACATTATAGATTATATGTATTTTTTATATGTAATATTCTAATATATACAAATATACAATAACAATTTATTCCATGTTAAAAAAAATTAAGTTATTTTTAGGTAGGCTAAATACACGGTTAACCACCTACAACCGACCCGCTTTAACCACCAAAACCGATTAACCATAACCGCCATAACCGATTGGGTATGATTATGATTATCCATTAACCGACATCGTGGGTATGGTTATGGTTTTAGACCAAAACCAACCTATGCACACCCCTAATTAAAATTATAAAATGTTATACTCTAAAGTATTTAAGAAAAATATAATAAAATAATTTGACATTTGCTTATAATAAAATATAAGCATTTCGCAATGTTATGTTCAAAATTGATAAAAGAAAACATATTTAAAAAAGTTATAAAAAGAAAAACAAAATAAATAAGAGTATAAATGTGTCACGTGTCATACCCTGGGTGCCAGAAAAAAACAAGGGAATTGTATAGAATATAAATAGTAAGTTTAGTTAAAGTTGAAGGGTTATGAATTCTATATTCAATTTGCAGTCAAAAATCAGGTTGAAATCAGTTAAGCTAAGTGCTTCAAGCACTTGTAACCTTGGATGTGACTCTATAGACAATAATTATGTGAAAGGACACCAACGTTCTATTTCGGGATACATATAACGATTCAAACCAAACCGTCCATGCAGGAAACCTACTTTATGACCACCAGGTTACGCCTATGTGAGGTTTTGTCTTTTGACGAGTCATGTGGTTCTCATGTTCTATACTTCTATAGCATTGTCATGCATATACTCATCGCAATGTCATGCTTATACTCACTTCTCTACGTGTTTGGTTCAAGCCATTCTCATCAAAGTCAGTATTTAAAAATAGGAACTTTACAAATATTCATGATATCGAATGGTTGAAAGTGATGGAATTCGAACTTGTGTATGTGCTTAATTAAACCAAACTTGTCACATGACTCAAGTTTCCTCAATGCACACGTTTGTCCATTACAGGTTTTCTTAACAAACGAGAACGTACAAACTTTCATTGAAGGCTATTTCACGTAACACCTAATGGCTCGAATCTTTATAAGAACTCACACAAAAATAACTCAAAAGGACTAGCATGAAATCGTTTCAAGTTGATCCGAAACGACTCATGTGGTTTTATGTCAAGTCGAATGACTAACTTGCACCCCAAAAAATATGAACTCATAAGTCACTCGCCCCTCTACCCTTAAATCATTAATTTCCCCATAATTCTTATTTTAATCAAATGAGGCTAGCTCACTTGGTAGACACACATGCCTTTTAAAGAGAAGGTCCTGGGTTTAAACGTGTGCACGAGGAAGTTATTTAGATTATCGGTGTAAGAAGTAATATTAGTCGTTAAAAAACATAATTCTTGGATACATAAACACCGCAACTTGAAGAATTTGACCTCTCGTCTCTCACCTCAAGTCTCCACCAAGCCTCCCTTGTACTGTAAGATTAAATATATTATATTTATAATATTTAACATGTAGCCATTATAATCTTTTATATTATATTAGATCAAAATACTATAAACCTGTTATATATTAGTTGGTAATTGTTAATAGACCATATTACCCTTATTAACTAATTAGGGTTTCCCTCTGGGTGTATATATAAGGAGATGATTAGAGAGGTTTAGGGTTAGACACTTTTACTCATAACATCATCATCATTATCGCCTCACCTCTCTCTCCATAACCTAAACCGAATTCATCCATAGTTCGGTTATCACCATCATAATCTTACACCCTAAGGAGGAACCATATTACACTGACAAAGATGTCGAACTCCATGGCTGCGTCTCTGACTGGATTCTCTGCTGGCATGTCTGTCGTCACAGGTATTTCATTCATGTTTTCCATTATGTTTAAACAGAACTGATCAACATGTACCTCTTCCGACCAGATTTGCATCGACACCGCTAACCACAATTATCTCTATGTCGGATCAAGCTGCTTCATAGCATAACAAATTATAGGCATGCCAGCCCGGGGGAGGGGTGGGGTGGGGACCGACAGGGCCATCTCTTTCTGCGGGCCAAAATGGTTAAAAACATTTATATATTTTAAAAAAAAATGTATATACGTTATATTTTCTATTGATTTCATCAATCATCAGTTGCATACTAAACTATAGCAAATTATAGGTCTTCACACAGAGAGATGGACATAGTATAAATGTAGCAAAGATCAAACTAGAGGCTTCACAACGGTTCATAAAAGATCAACCAAGTAATGAGTAAGAACGAAAATAGATAGCATCACAACGACGTGTGTTGCAAAAAAGAAATACAGGTTGAACAAATCACAAGGCGCTACGATTTGAAAAAAATTAGCCCTTTATGGACCTTAAGGGGTCGTTAAGTATATCGTTTATGGTCCATAAAGGGTCATGTCGAGCAATTCTGTTTTGTTTTAAATATAGGACGCGATGGAACAGAGAAAAAACCCTATTCAAGACGGCTGAGGACGATTGGAGCATAAGAACCTGCTTGAAGGATTGGAGCTTGATGATTTTATCAAAGACTCGAGAATTGCTTATTTAGTTGGTGTTTCGGTTTCGATTAAAACTTGATTTTCGTTTGAGCTTGTTTGAATCTTTATGAATCTAATCATATACTAGTGTTTTGACATGATATTTTGTAGTTGGATCAAATGTTTTATTGGTTTTTATATGTAGAGGTGGTTATATTTTATAATTTGAAGAATTTAAGTAATTACAATTTTAAAACATATGGTATAGTTTTTTTAAAATACATTGTTGATGTTTAAACCAACTTCGCTCTACGATTTTAAAAGGCTATAACATTTTTAGATGTTAATATTTTTTTGAAAAAATTTACACTATAAAAACAAATATTTTATTCTCTTTAATGGTATTGTTATAGTTTTCTTTTAAATTTAAACAAACTAACATATCACGTAATTGTTAGTGTTTGGGTTTCTTAACGCGTCATGCGGCCACACTTCTAGTATACGTGTACACACTAAAGTTTCTAAATGGGGGTTGGATTCAATTGGTAATGTTATTGGAATTAGGTGTTAGCATGGTGTTGCTCGCATTTTGCTCAAAAGCTCGACCCGATGAATACGAATTTGGTGTAGTTTAGTTTGTTAAAAAAAGGTAATCAAATTATTTAAAAATAGAGTTGAAGAATCTATTGACATCATCGTTTTGGCAAGTTGGGTCCCCAACCGTGCTAAAACTAAAAGTATAATAGGCAATATGAATATCATAAACTTTTTAATATGTACCAAAAACTGAATTGATTTATTGGTTCAATATTTTTTAGGGTATAAAATACCAATCATATTTTTAGAAAATAATTTAGTTAGAATAGGTGATTCTTATTTGAAACGTTGTACTAAAATTAAATATTTCATTTTACTATCGATGCAATTGCAAAAGGTTAATACTTAGTCATCTGAGATTTACTTATTAGATATCACGAAAAGTTGAGTGAAAAAAAAAAAGAGATAATATAATATAATATACTCCGAAGAAAATCTTGATAGACACAAATGGCACTAGGTATCCAATGATAAATCTTCCTATAAACAAGGTTGTTAAACAACATGATTGTCTTATATTTTGACTTTATTTTTAAAGTTTTTTTTTAAATAACCGAATAGAATATATATAATACGATCATTGGTTAAACATCTATGATCCCGTCATTAAATAAAAAAGAAAGTTATAAAGTTGTTAAAATCCTAATCCACATATTAATTTTGGTAATTGTATAATCATTGATCGTTGGTGAACTTAATTAAACACTAAAAATAATAATAGAATAGTAGATGACTTGGATATATGTAGACTTTTTTTTCTTAATTTTATGTAACGTCAGTGTCGTATCCTTAGCTCACAATTAATAACAGTGATTATATTTTTCTAACTTTAATCACTAACATTTATGTATTCCACTAATAGACATCCTTTTTTCTGCCTTTTATCTTTAATGGTGAAACACTATCACTTTTATTAGATATTGCATAGAATTAGTTATTTTTTTTTCTGAGGTCATTAGTTAGAATATTTCTTTAGCATAATAAAATAAAAAACAATGAAGTGCTAGAGTACCATGCCTTGTCATTATTTTCACGTTAGGTTTTGATGTTGATCTAGTGAGAAAATAAAGATTTTTAAAAATTATAAACAATTTTTAAAAGGAACCATTTTCATAACCTAATTGGCCTATTCGTTCGGATCAAAACTTGCTATATAACCGGTCCTGATATGTCTAATTTAATCCACCTTCATTTAAACTGATCAGCTAATAGTGAAACTGGTTGAACAAGCATACCAAAGTAGTTGGTGCGTAAAATGGTATGTTACAATATGATTGAAGATTCAAATGGTTATCATTCAATTAACAAGATCAAAGAAAACATTTTTAGTTTTTGAACATGAATAAAGAGATAATCATGTTTCGTTGCTTGAAAATGACACTTATTCATTATAATTTAGTCTAACGTTACACCATAATTAAGTTTATTTTTAATAATTTAATGATAATGAGGGTATAATATATATATATATAGGGTTAGGTTCTAGTGAGCAACCCTCATTAATTGTAAACACTAGTAAACTAAGCCTAGCCATTGATTATCAATACATAAGTGTATACACATGTGTAAATCAACGGCCATGATTTGATAATAAAAGTATACTAGTGTATTTTACGATTTGATAATGTAAATCAATGGTAAGGATTTGTTCACTTAGTTCACAAATACACTAGTGTTCACTATACAACATCACCATATATATATATATATGTGTGTGTGTGTATTTTACATTTATATTTACTAAATAACTTTTGTTTGATAATTTTTTTTAAAATTGTTAATATTATTGGTAATTTAAAAATAATAAAAATGATTATTAAAAGTGGAGTTGTATTCAAATCAAGTAAACGTTTTTTAATCGACGAAATATAGTTACGCACTTTGACTGTCTAGCGACATTGTAGACTAGATATTTATTTCACTTTTTTGGTATTTTACGTTTATGTTTATTAAAAAAAATGCTAGGTAATTTATTTAAAATTATTAATATTATTTGTATTTGTTGATGAAAACAAACCTGTATACAAAATAAATGACTTTTTTATTCATGAACTAAGGATACACATTTATTTTTACCCAGTATCGGTATTATACCGAATTGATACTAACCAAAGCAAATCGATACCATTATCGGTATTATTTTTGTTTCCATATTTTGTACGAGTTGATTTGGTATATATGCACACTCAGTAAACATGTAAATATGTGTAAATATCTATAATGTCATCTTTTGTATAGAAAAGTTATATATACATGCCCAAAATGTGTAAATATGTATGTCATCTTTTGTATAGTAAAGTTATATATACATGCCCAAAATGTTTCATTGTGTATCTTATGAATGAATAAGGAAAAAATAAAATCACGAAAGATTGAGAAAAAATTTCACGCATACAATCATAAAATACGTGAATTTAAGATTGCATGTCTGTTGAAAACGTAGAAAAATTCATTTTATAGGCATGTAACAATTAATACACTAATATATGTACGAGTAATAACACATAGGTAGATAAAAATCTATATATGAGTATATTAGTAAAGTTATTCTCAAAGTACTTCTAGAAATAAGAAATGTACAAAGACACAATGGATCGTAAAATATAACACAATGTTGAACAAAATATAACACAATGCCGAAAAATATAACACAATGTCGTAGAAAAAAGATACAATGACGCAAATATAAAAAATACACAATGATATAAACAAAAAGTCTAAAATCTACAAGCTCTTTCATTTAAAAACAAAAACCTAAAATTTCACACGTTGAGTTCGATGAGATAGTTCTAATCCGCTTGAATAAGGTCAATCGGAGTCCGTTTGATACCTTCTTATGACTTCTTATTTTTAGAAGACTTTATATTTGATTCTAACCTATGAGTATATAGGTAATATAGTGTGGCGTCACATTAGTGTAACACATTATTGTTAGAAAAAAGTTATATTAGTGAGTAAAAGTAGACACAAGACTTACGAATAAATAAGTTGTTCATGCGGATATACCATGCTAAAAAATAGTATTTTGTGATTATTAGAAAAATACAAGAACGGTATACACCTTTGATAGTACCTTTTCTACTCTTGGAGGATGATCGGGATATTGATATACACCACTAACAACTTGATTGTTCCAAACACTCGTAAGACTCGTTGCATATCATCGACCAGCGATGAGAACAATCCATCGGGTCAAGACCCCACAAACCCTCATCCGTGAATTATCATTTTTGTTTAAAAATTTAATCAACTAATAGGTTTTCGAGTATTCGTGGTCGATAATTTATCTTTAAAATTCAAAGTATTTTCAATGAGATGGCCCACATAGGAAGCCATATCACACGTGTCTCAAGTTCGTTCTACTAACGCGTAGAACAAATGCATTTCCTCTCTCTCAGTCGTCTCATCGTGTTCTTTCTCTCGATGGCCACATTGGTCACGAACATCAACGGATGAAACGGCTAAAGATACTATAACAATCAATATAAATTTGAAACCATAAAAAAACACATGGATTAGAATCATTAGATCAGATCAGACGGCGGAGAATGAAGATGACAAAGACTAAGATATGAGAAGTCCATAATTCACCACTATTGCTAAATCAATCAAACAAAGACACGTCACTTTCTCTCGACCAATCACAACCCGACACCCCCTTCCCCACTTGATACCTCCACCACTCTTAACCTTTTTTTTTTCTTGGCCCCACCCTTTTAGCCCTGCAACTTTAATCAACACATAAAGATCACAATCAAAGTTGTACACTTTACAATGGAAATCATACAATCTTGTTATAATTATAAACATTTAAACACAACCATAATTGTTTGTATTGTCAAACAAAAACATTTAAATATAACCCATTTATTTCTATACTTTCCTACAAGCAAAACTATATAAACTATTCGCGACATTGTCTTATTTTGTTACATTTGTGGCCCTTCTATTTCAAATTTTCAACCCTATTACTAATTTACTATCAAAGTATTAACTTCTTTGTACAAACACAGGCCTTGTAAAAAGCACTGGTGTTGTATAATGAGGGACCTTTGTGTAATTAAGTAAAAGAAGAGGGGGTTGACTGAGGGATTCAATATTCTATAACAAGTCCACCCATTGGGGCTCTATGAGGTATCCCCTTTCTCCTCTTCCCCGTCCTGAAGCTGCCCGCGGTCTGCGGGGCGTTGACGGAGTGAAGCTGTTGACCCGAATGTTGTTTTTCCAGGCGTGGCGGCTGTTGCTGCTGTAAGAATCCTCGGAATCGGAGATAGCTAACGTTAAATGTTTTTTTTCTCGAAATTCTTTGACGTCCCAACGATCTGCACCATATGAAAAAATTAATGTTGGACCCACTGTTGCTAAACCCCTGCTCAACCCATAGCATTTTTGCTCGAAAACCATGTTTTAAAACTGTTTTTAAATCGTATCGGATTAGGCGCAGAAATTATTCAACCAGTCCAAGTTGTACCAGACGGTTCAACCAGTAGACTAATTAACCTTATAATTTCGTAAAATATAATTTCAACTAAAAAAGTAATACAACACTACATCGTTCCATATAAAAAATATTTCTAAAAGTTAATCCACAATTAAAAATAACCCAATGATTGATGTAAACTTGGATGAAGTTAGATGATTTAGTTTTACTAAAAAGGTAAACTCACCCTTTTAGACCACTAAAAGATTAAAGTCCAAAGTTTAACGTGTATAACCCAATTTACCGATGGTCAACTTCTTTACCATAATCCGGCGGTTTTTGGGTTTGATTTCGCGGACACCACCGGTGGTTTTTTGGTGATCCATCGCCAGTTTGATTAATTAGATTAAAGAGAGTGTTAAAGATCGGGTGGAGGCGGCGAAGAACAGAGGTGGTACTTGTAGGAGAAAATGTAGTGAAAGTCGGTGGGTGGGTGGTCGTTCTTATCCGCTCATACAATTAATGTAAATGTACGAATTACGAGGCTAACTCCAAACCCGAACCTGATTGAAAACCGGGTGCGAACCGGGCCTCTTGCTTTTTAAGAAATATCAGGAATAGGTTGATGGTATTAACAACTGTTTTTAGTGTATTTTATTTTGATAACAAATCAGATTTTAGTTTAATGACATGAAGTGTATGGATAGATAGATAGATTGAGTTTATGTGGGTTTTTATTTGTTGTAATTGAGAGTATCTAGAAATAATGTATAAACTTGAGTACTTGACATTGTTTTTTTATTTATATATATATATAATAAATATATAAAGGATAAAACAAAAACCTAATTGAATTGAAAAAACTTAAAAAACCTCATGTAACATTTTTATTTTTTCTAAAAAAATATAAATATTATAAAAAAAACACAAAAAACGTCGATTAGTTTATTTTTTTTAATATTAAAAATTTAATGTTACATAATATATATGTCCAAAAAATGTAATATACAAATTTTGAATATTTAAAAAAACAAAAACAAGTAGGCACTTTTTACATTTTTTAAAAATGTTCAAGTACATTAATTTTACATTCCCTATTTTTTTAAAAAATAAAAATGTTACATAGGGCTTTCTTGAGTTTTCTCAACTCAAGTGCGTTTTTGTTTTATCTTTCACACACACACACAGATATAGAGGGATGTGTTATAACGAGAACTAGGCTATCCAAAAGTTTTTCTGAATTTTTTTTCTTCAAAAGTCATAAAAAATCACTTGTTTCAAAAAAAAAATTAAATGCCGCGTACCCACATTTACATGAGGCGTAAAAAAATATTTATTTTTGACAATTTTTTATTTACTTTTTTTACATATTTTTTATAGTATTTTCATATACGTTTTTGCAAAAAAAAAATTAGCCCAATCCG
Organism: Scalesia atractyloides; assembly: GCA_947069175.1. Lineage (NCBI taxonomy): Eukaryota > Viridiplantae > Streptophyta > Magnoliopsida > Asterales > Asteraceae > Scalesia > Scalesia atractyloides. Next base: position 4,354,362 of record CAMTDV010000020.1, on the reverse strand, counting down.
CGTTGGAAGAAAAAATTCTCACGGTTCACACAACTCTGTGGTTCTCATTTAAACCGAGCCCTATATATATATATCAAGAAGTGATACATGACACTCTGTGGTTTAGTCTTACTTCTTTTTTCTTGTTTTCCCCTCTCATTAACATTCCTTAGTTTGTATATTTGGATATATCAATTTGTTCTTAATGATGAAACGATCCAAATCAATTATGAAACTTTCCTAAATCAATAATAGATTACATCCTCATCAGTTCTTACGTTCAACACACAAAGCAGAGAGCAATCCCGTCTCACCTCCATTTATTATTATCCTCTTAAATCTTCCATTCACGCATCTATATTACAAGTCAAAATCAAGTTCAATTAAAAAAAATAACTTTTAAATCTCAACTAAATACAATGTAAGTTCATTAGCATACTAATCAATCCCCCAAATATGTCATGAGTTGAGATCATGTAAAAACAGTGCTAACTGTAAAAACCGTAATAAAAGATATGAGCAATTGATATTTTAGATCAAGGGTTAGTATTGATTACAAACAAAACCCCTATAACTAATAATTAATACTAACAAGTTAGGGGCATTTTAGTCATTTAGCCACTTTCCATTAAATACTAATTTCATCAAATTTTTTAAACTAAAATAACTTTTACATAGTTCGTTATTTTTGAAAAAAAAATAATATACTATAAAATCAAGTATTTTTTTATCTTTAATATGAGTACCATATTGTTATATATTTTTTTATTTATAAATTTGACTTTTAAAAAAGTGACAAAAGATGTTTTATAATTGTGCTAGTTGTGTAGTTGGAATGTGCTAATATAAAAAATGTTTTGTGTTGATTTTAAATCTATACATAAGTTCTTATTTTATTGTGTAATTCTTGTGTGCTATTTTTTCCTTTTGTATTGTTATTAGGAGCCTATTTGAAATAAATTTGTTTTCTACTAGTTATGTAATAATATGTGTTATTAACAACATTAAAACAAAAACATGAAATTGTGTTAGTATGTAACAGCATGTGTTGTTTATAAAATTAAGAAAAATGATATTGTGCTAGTTATTAAATAGTATCTATTGTTTACAAAAATAAAAAAAACATGAAAGTGTGCTGATTACGGTGATGAGTAATGTGTTGATTACAGTGTTATGATGATTACGGGAAGTGCTGATGGTGGTGTTACAGTGCTGATTAATGTGTTGATTACGGTGTTAACGATAAAGCTGATTACGGGTGCTGCTGATGATGTTGATTACAGTGTTGAATATGATGTTGATTACAGTGCTGATTTCATGATGAAGAATAGATTAAGAGATTAGGATTTGAATTAATCTTGCATGAAACTAGGAATAATTTAATTATCGTTTTTAATAGGATATAAATAAAAAGATATAGAAAGTCTAAAATACTCTTAAATTGTCACACCCCGACCCGCAGCGGAAAAGGTGACCGGGGCATGATTGGGTTATCATTAAAGCTCATGACATTTATTATACGTTTCATATTCATTAATACAATTTAATGGAAATCTACAATAAATGATACAACATGTTTTAACTATCAGTCTAAGCTTCTTGGTTCTCTTCTAAGGCATATCCTATGTTTTCCTTGCTTCAACCTGTTCACCTGTATCATGTGTAAAAAGGTTTTTGGATCAACATAATGTTGGCGAGTGAATCCTATGGAAAAACATTTGAACAAGTTTATCCAATTGATTATAAATAATGTGCATACCACATATGAGTAAATGTAGATGTAAATTTATTCACACAACACATAATATTTAATATTGAATACACATACACCAAATGATTGTTTTGAGGCACGCGTTGTTCGACTCGTCTCCCACGAGGAACTGATGGGCCTAATGAATGAGTTTTGAGGCACGCGTTGTTCCACGAACTGATGGGCCTAATGAATGAGTTTTGAGGCACGCGTTGTTCTTACGAACTGATGGGCCTAATGTATGAGTTTTGAGGCACGCGTTGTTCTACGAACTGATGGGCCTAATGAATGAGTTTTAAGGCACGCGTTGTTCTACGAACTGATGGGCCTAATGAATGAGTTTTAAGGCACGCGTTGTTCTCGTCTCCCACGAGGAACTGATGGGCCTAAATAATTTGCATACAACTTTGACAATATGTAATACATCACAACCAATAATAGTTACATTCTAATTTAGTTCATAAAATGGTATCGCACGAATTTGAATAAGAGAATTAGTTTAAGCGACACATGATACACCCCAAAACATGAATAAAAAGGGGAGTTTGTAAGAATTCACTCACATTGGGTGCGTTCGGTTGATGAGGTTGAGTGCACGCGAAATGGTTTTAACCGCGAGTGAAATTAACCTAGATAAATAGCATTTTGGTTCGGTAAGTAAACGGATTTTATTAATCTATTTTAGTAGGATTGTTGGGTGTATTTTTGTGAGTTTGAGGCTATTTTCTAACCTTAAAAAAATGTTATTTTTAAGTATTTTTAATTGATTTTTAATTAAAATAATTAAATAAAAATAATAAAAAAATATTTGATTTTTGCTACAGTTGACTTTGACCGTTGACTTTGACTGACCGTTGACCGGTTCGAAGGCATATTGTTGTGTGCCGGGTGAGGCTCGAACCCGAGACCTCCCGTACGCGTGCACGCAGCTCTACCAACTGAGCTACGTGTCTAACCCGTTATATATCTGATTTTAATTATATATATACATTAATTAGATTTAAACAGAAATCCTTTATTTTTAAAAACGATTTAAATCACAAAACCGGTGCGCTCCACAGGTCTCGAACCCGGGACCTGTGGGTTAGCGGACACACAGTCCACCGCTGGACTGTGTGTCTCACTTGGTTATAAACTCGGTTATCAATATACTTAACATATATCTAAATCAATCCGGTTCAGTTTTGCGGAAAAAGGAATTTTTATTAAGGCAGCGTGTGAGGGTCAATACTCGAACTCGAGACCTTAGCGTTAAATGTGCACACAGTCCACCGCTGGACTGTGTGTCTAACCCGGTAATTAACTTGATTTTAATTATACTTAACCATTACTGAAACGTCGTCTTCTTCACTGGTTTTAACCGGAAGTGACGACTGACTGGTTCGAAATGTTGATTCAGGTTCCTTTAGCGTTTTATGATCAATTACAGTCGAGATAAAAGTAAAAAGGAAAGGAATTAGGCGTGAAAAGTACCGACTGGTTCTCCTCTGTTTTCCGGCAGAACTCCGGCGACAGAAATCTTTTTCCGGCGATGAGTGTCTTGCAGCAGAGAGTCTTCCGAAAGCTTACAAAAGGTGTGGGTGACTTCGGTAAAAGTTTATGGGGTCCAGTAAAGCTCAGAGATAAATGATACGGTTTTCCGGCGACGTATAAATTATTTCCGGCGAGTGAGTTTTCGCCGAGAAAGGGTGCGATTTGAGCGTGAAAGGTTTCTGGTGAGTAGTGGTTGAATTTATAGGGTAGTATTGAGATGAATGGGGTCTGAATTCGGTCTAAATTCGAAGTCAGCCGTTCTCCGGCGGTTATGGCTGATGTCGCGGGTTCAGACGTCGGTTATAACCGTTGTAGGAGTTAAGTCTTCGGTTATTTTGAGCGGAAACGTAATTAAACGGCGAAGTCGTCGGGATTTCCGACGACTGCTAATTGGGCGCAATTACTGAATTTGATTTCCGAACTTTAATATTTGAATTAAATGTTTCCTGCTATTACCATAAAATCAAAGCGGCGGAGCGGTTGTTCGGTTGAGTGATAAGTGTTTGATTGAACCGGTATGGACCCGAGTTCGAAACCCGGCATGAGTAAAATATTTTTATTTTGCGATTTTTATCAGTTTTTCAAAAACTAAATATATATCCCCACATAATAATTGATTACGTATCGTTTAAAATTATTTTGGGCATTTAATTCGCAACGAAAATTTTAACTGACTGTTCGGTTGATAAACGGAGCGGGTTTGGTAAATCCGTTTTTTACGGATGTTACATAAATCAACTTTTAATTGAGGACACATATTGTTGGTTCTTACAGTTTGTACAAAGATACATGTTTGTATATGATTCTATACCAATATGTCATAGATATCTAATGACAGTCCTAAACACGTGCAAAATAAGTAAAATTTTATAATATACTATATGTATATAAAAATAAAGCATATGAAAAGTAAAATAATCCGAGCTAACAATCAAGTTAAACCAAGCCACATCAAGCGAGCTTTTTCCGAGCTAAATTCGAGCAAGCTTCGAGCCGTAAGGTTTTTGACAACCCTAATCTAACGAGTGAACCAAACAGAACCGGCTCCAACTCGGGCTCAGGTTAGATTTCTTTAATACTAAACGGTTCGAAAACTTTGGTTTGGTATTTTATCATGCTTCAGAATTCACATCCAAATACAAAAATCTTTTTAAAATACTTTACTTTTTTATGATTTAAATCAGTTAACTAGGAAAAAGTTTAATGAATAATCGTCTTCTTTAAAAAAAGATAAGGAGAGAATTTAATCACAAGGAAATGTGGAATATTAAAATGTTACACATTTTCCTGATGCATGATTTGAAGGGAAAAAATGACAAAGCTGAACTAATAGAGAATTAAGGTAATTAGGATGGTGTGTAGCTTTATTTCTTAGAATAATTGTTTATGTAACTCGTGCAATTTCAATTTTGCTAAAAGTACTTGATCATGATGGTGTGTAACTTTATTTATTCGTAGCTCCTTGTTGAAACTTTTAATAAAATAAAGTTCAAATATTATAACCAATCAACACTTATTTTTATTTTTTCTCATGAAATTCTTTACAACAACTTTTTTATAAAACCCAAAACACCTTTTTTTTCTTGTAAAAGTTTCTTAAATTTCTTTATATATTACCTCCACACTTAAAATTAACTTACTTTCTGCTCGAATGAAATCATAAAAATATTATTTAAAAAATTGCATTATAATAGCTACAAAATCATTTGTTTATAACCTTTAACATTTTTTATTTATTTTGACCATTTTATATGTTTTTAGCCTTTTGTTTTATTTTAAGTTATGTCATTTTCGCTTATGTATTTCTATTATATTGTTTTGAAAGATTATTTATTTGTATCAACTTATTAAACTAAAAAAAGAAAGAAAAAAAGACACCATCGAATGGACTTTGCTTTGCCACGTGTCCAGTTTAAAACATTAATTAATCTCGGTTCTTTCCTCATGTAGTCTTAATACATAAAAACAGTCACATTTTTGTTCAAATTAGACATGTGAATGTAAAAAGTAATAATACTTTTTACGGGAGTAAAAAGAAAGTATCTTGAACTTTTATGTGTAAAACTTTGCTAAATAACTTTTGGGAGAAAAAATAGATAGTATGTTACTTGTTATGATATTTTCTTAAAATAAACTCTCTTTTCACTAAAGAAAATAAAGAATTAAGAAAATTATTAATTTGTGTAATAAATCATAATGTAATGTAACTAGGTTTATTAGTGATGTGATATTGACTCAAACACACCCCATTACACAAGGCCACCCGCAAAATTATTTCAATATAATAGAAATCTAATGCTTAATTAAAAGTATAACTTCTTCCAACCTTTAGAATTTAAAAAGATAAAAAGATTTTAGGTTGGAAAGTTTTTATAATACCTGTTTTATCGGTTTTGTTTTCTATGTTGTATAGCGTTGGTATGAAAGAATGGAATGTGAAATATAATAGATAATTCTGATGAAATGAAAAGAAACATATTTATTATAAATGGTTATGGAATGTAGCATTTCTCAAAGAATGTAACTCCTTACAAATATAACACTTATTATTCCTGGGTAAGGTGATTTTTTTCCATGGAAATAAATATATTATTATTAATATCAATATTTATATTATTAATTTTTTACCGTTAATATATTAATTATTATTAGTGTTATTATTATTACTCGGGCAATTATATTCTTGTCATTTTTTATAAATTGTGTTTCGTCACTTCATCTTTTTTTTTGTTTATCAAACAGTAAAAGTAATAATTTATTCTATTCACATTTAAGTAACCAAACATCGTAAAACATTGTAAATAGAATGAACAATACATTCACGTTTGTTTCAGAATAAAATAAAATGTAATGTTGCTTTGATTTTGCAGTTATTGGTTTTCTAGTAAAGTACGCAATATAGTTGTATCACTCTTTCAAGTTTCAACTTGTATATGTTAAAGAGTATCCATCAAATTACTAAACTATATGATATTTTAATTATGACATAGAATATTAGTTAGATGGTATCATTGTATTTAAATTTCGATAATGAAGAAATAACTTGTGATAAATATTAAAATTGTCTAATAATTATACATATTTTATGAATTATTATGTTTTCAAACAAAAGAATGTGTTATAGAGTTTATCAAACAATAATAAGCTATGGTGAGTTGGATCATTAATAGAACAACTTGTTAATTACAAAGGGTGAGGTGTTTTTAAGATTCCCCTTCAAAAAGCCTTGTTGCCAGATTGATGTTGAGGGTATTTCATTGCAACCTAAGAAAACTAAATAATTTTCGTACTTGAAGATTATTGTAAGCTCGTAATCATTGTGAATTAACTTTAAAATATTAATTTAACACATTTCTATAAACTCTATAAAATAATCAAGTATTTATATGGTTTTATAACTCTAATGATACCTTTAGTTTATTGCATGTTTGTATTAAAATAGACGAACTGGTATGCATATTTATTTGTGTGAAAGATATCACTACTAATATTTACATCTAAAAAGATTGTATATAGATTGTCGTATTGTAAGGGGTTGTTTGTTTACCTCTTAATGAGTTTTTTAATGGTTCAGATCTTTTACTGGTTTAGCACTTAATGGTTCAGACTGTTTGTTTCGTGAGCATATGTCTGAATGGTTCAGACATTTGCCTCTGAATTGTTAAGTTTTATACTGAGTCTCAAATGGTGAAAAGCTCTAATATGAATTGGTCAGACATTTGTCTCTAAACAGTTAAGCATTATATTGACTCTTAATGGTTTAGAACTCTTATTGGTTGAGCACTTAATGATTTAGACATCTTACTGGTTCAGCACTTAATCATTTTTAAGTTGTCAAACATGCCAAAGTGAGTTGTAATTGGGCCATAAAAGGCTTGATGTGTTAAAAATTGTTTGTAATAAAGCCATAAATGGTTGTAACCAAGTTGACGAGTTAAATTTACGAATATATATTTAAAAAAGTTGGGATTGACGATTCTAACTGTTTTTTACTTTTGTACAACTCAAATGGCTTGTTTAAATAAGATAAATAAATCAAATACTACATGTTTGTTACTAACTGAACCAATATATGTGTATGTAGGTATTTTAACATTTTAATTTTAATTGTATAATATAAAAATAAACTCTTAAAATGGTTTTATTGTTGAAAATCTCTCCAAATTAGGGCGAGTTGTTTAGGTAGCACATTTTAATTGTTCAAACATACCTAAAGTTAGGGAGTTCTAGACTTTATATTAAAGGAAATAGGGACAGCTAAATGTTTTGGTTTAAATATGAAACATTAATGCCATGTCACTATCCATAGGGAGGGTTTTGGGCATTTTTTCCCTAAAAACGCCCTAGAACGCCTTCAAACCGCCCTCTGGGCGTTATTTAAAAAAAATGTGTTTGACGTTTCTTTTTTCACGCCGTGTTCAATTTGATTTGGCCAATGACAGGTTGGATGTTTTTTGTTTGCCTAATAATAGTTTTTGGATGGTTTTTTTTATATAATTGTTTAACACCCCTTTTAACATAATGTCTTACAATGCCCACATCCCACTACACCCATTTTAAAAAAAAACACCTTATAAATAATGCCTCATTGCTGACCGAACTGCCACATAACACAAAACACCCGAAAGTTAAGATATTATTGGCGTGTTCCATTAGAAATGATCTTAATGCAATAACTATGGTTCCCATGGCATAAATTACCATTATGTCCTTTAGAAAAATATCCACTAGGCAAGGTTGGTCAACTAATAGGTTAATGAAAAAATCATTTATCTAGATCCGGTAACTTGGGCACAAGTGGACATCAAACCGGCTACTTCTTGTCTTGGAAACTATTTATAGTCAACTCCTATTTGCATAAATATGTCATTGAGTGTCTTTCCCCGATCTAGGGATGGTAATGGGACGGATATAAGTCGGGTATGATCTGATCTCAAATCCATACCTGGGTACAAAAACTTGTCTCATACCTGGCTCAAAACCCGTCGGGTATGGGGTAATTACCCATCCGGTATTGGGCTTACCCACAGGTATTGGGTATACCCATTATCTTGTTAAAAGATACCAATTGGGGTTTCAAGTACGAGTATACCTGCGAGTATCGGGTATATCCGTTATAATTATAATTTTTTTTAGAGTTAAATGCTTGGTTGGTCCCTGTGGTTTGCAAATCTTGCAGACTTGGTCCCAGTGGTTCACTAATTACACACTTGGTCCCAGTAGTTTCAAATTTTGCACTCGGGTGGTCCTTACCACTAACCTTTGTTAGATTTCTCAGTTAAGTATATGCAAAATTACTATATTACCCTCCTTCACAAACCTGCAACCTCCACATCCACCTTAAACCCACCACCACCTCCACCGTCAACTGACCACCACCATTGCAACAATCACCGGAAAGGTTAGAAGAAGGAGGTACACCGAAACCGAAGGGGTGTTGAGGCGGTATTCTCGGCGGCTTCAGTCGTCTTCTCCGGCGCTCCGGCAAGTTGCAGGTTTTTCGGCTGTGTTTCCTTTTTCTGCAAAACTAAAGTTTGTTCCGATGAACAATGTTTGGGGTGCGGTTTGGGTAGCCACAAGAGTTTGTTCCGATGAACAATGTTTGGGGTGCGGTTTGGGTAGCCAACATTGACACGTCTTTCAAAGGTCCATACTCGTTCAGGCTCACATCTTCAATAAACGCGGTCGCAGTTGCTATAAATGCTGTGCCTATGAATTTTTGTACCTGGCCAAACTTATTTCTCAAATGTGAACTTTTAGTAGCTAGTGAGACCCAGTGAAGATTAGTAGGATAAACTGCAGTTTTTTTATTTCAGTTTGATCATGCTATTGTCTAGTAATGATTTTAGTTTTGACAATAAGCATTGTTAATGGGTGTTTAACCTGTTAAGATTAGTAGGATAAATGCAATTTGAGTTTATATATCTTTTGGTTAGTTTACAATGTGTACAAACGATCATAATTGTGTTATTGTGTAGAACTATAAAGTAAGTTGCACTACAAAAAGAATTCACTAGAAATTAAGAAGTCTCACCGGTATTCTCGGCGGCTTCAGTCGTATTCTCCGGCGCTCCGGCAAGTTGCAGGTTTTTCGGCGGCCTCCGGCGGCGTTTGACAAACAGAGAGTGAGAAGTGTTGTGAAGGTTGTATGGTAGAAGAAATGAACTTTGGGTTCGGTTTATATAGGGGTTGCGTAACTGAATTTAGTCGAAATTTTGGGATAGGTTCGTGATTGGCATCAAGGATGGAAATGAATCAAAACCTTCAATTCCGATCAATCAGTTTTGAGAAAAGGAAACACAGCCGAAAAACCTGCAACTTGCCGGAGCGCCGGAGAAGACGACTGAAGCCGCCGAGAATACCGCCTCAACACCCCTTCGGTTTCGGTGTACCTCCTTCTTCTAACCTTTCCGGTGATTGTTGCAGTGGTGGTGGTCAGTTGACGGTGGAGGTGGTGGTGGGTTTAAGGTGGATGTGGAGGTTGCAGGTTTGTGAAGGAGGGTAATATAGTAATTTTGCATATACTTAACTGAGAAATCTAACAAAGGTTAGTGGTAAGGACCACCCGAGTGCAAAATTTGAAACTACTGGGACCAAGTGTGTAATTAGTGAACCACTGGGACCAATTCTGCAAGATTTGCAAACCACAGGGACCAACCAAACATTTAACTCTTTTTTTTACAGTAACATATAATAAGTTACATATATGTTTTATCATAAGATGTCTTAAATAAATAAACTTCATAGTATATAAATCTCGAAAGAACCTAATACACCAGGCGCTAGTTAGTTCTTTAGTGCTAGCTTAATTACTTCATATCCAAAAAATGTTCAACAATCCTACATAATTAAGCTAGCAAAATACATATCCAAATCCAAGGAAGTAAGTTTAATTCCCTAGCTACCAAAGTGTAGCATGTACCAAAATACACTTCTACATAAATTCATTTTCCAATTTCCATGAAGTTGATTGTTTTCCTTTCCACGTAAGCTGAAGTACCATATAAATTTCTTATTCCTTCATACCACTTCCCTGCAATTACAAAAAATAAAAATAAAAGAATACACCACCACTTAATCATCACTAAAATAACATAAATAAAATAAACTTGGAATGTATATTTACCTCGTCACCATCATCATAATCATACTCAATTGTCCGCCAGTATGCTTCGCTTTCTTTAGAACAAGTTGCTATGTATATAAAAAAGAGAAGATTCTAAGTACATAAAACAAAATAGTTGTACAAATGTAATCAAATTGTATTACCTCGTATTTCATTTAGCAACCAACTTTGAGCACACATAAACGCTTCCAATGTACTTGGATGAAAACGACTACGATGAGGACTTACCAATCTACCACTTGTGCTAAATGAAGATTCAGATGTCACTGTAGTTATAGGGACTGCCAATACCTCTCGGGCTATCCTTTGGAGTATCGGGTACCTCGAAGTATTTGTTTTCCACTAAGCTAGTATATTAATATCTGTGTTTGGTGGTAACACTTTCTCTTCAAGGTAGTGGTCAAGCTCCAATTTAATACTACCTATAACAACCAATGTAGTTTTTATCTATAACTATATTAATTGAAAATGAATACAATAACTAAATGTTTTGTCCCATTTGAGCTCTTCGCTGATGACGTAAGCTCGTGGTCACAGTCAGACATAACAATATATAGTGCGTATTTGCTAACAAAACAAGAGTCAATACGTATTTTGTTTTGTGAGGAGAATAAATTATTTTACAATTTCTTCTCTGATCTCTCCATTTGATGGCCAAGTGAACAAATCGTTTTTCTGTTTTTCGAAACCTTTCACTATTATTTTGTATAGCAATTTCATTTTTTTTCTTATTTTGTATAGCTCAAATGAAAACCGTTAGATAATGGTTTTTAATTGTAATTAAATGATTCATAATACACTATCAAGTTGCTTGATGACGGTTGAAAAAATTAACATTTCCTTTAATGACAACTATTACCATCACACATTATCAGCTACGAGCATTATAGGGATATGAAGGAGCTTAATAATGCCCCTAACACCGCCTGTGAAGGGTTTAATAATGCTCCCAACACCGTGTTCTGAACATTATAAAAGCATGAAGAGTGAGGAACGTTTTTAGTATAATGTCAAATAAGGAGAACAAAATTGAAAAATAATGATTGAAAGCACATTAAGGGTTGTTAACCATTGCAAATTTTTTGAAGGGACGTTGTGATACTAATGTGACAGATAATACCCATAGAGCAGCCAGTAACAATCACGTATGGTCTAAAACCCAAAAAAAAACTGATCAGTTTTTCATTTAACATGAAGGACTTGACCATTCAACATGGACAAAAGAGAAGTTGATTTGAAAAAGTTGCGGACACACACAGAGGCGTCTCTGGGAATTCACCCACCTTGTTCAAGCTTGAAAAATGTGCCCTTCCGTAATATTTTATTATTTTAAAAAAATCAAATTAGTATTGGACTCAATAAACCTAACGCCAAATGGGCTAAATTCTAAATCATAAAAAATGATTTGTAAACAGGCCTACATAAGAATTTTATATGTTTACTATTTAAAAAAATAACATATATATATTGGAATTTTTTTTTAAATCGTGTGCCCCTCGAAATCACGGGCCTTGTGCGGAGGTCCTCCCGCCACACTATCAAAGCCGCCAATGGACACACATTACACATGGGTCTTATTTCCTAAGACATTTGTAACATAATTTGTACCAAAACACACACAAGTAGTGAGAGTAAAATCCAAAAGAAAGAGCGTTGTTTATCGAGTATAGGAAAAGATTTAACAAGTTCAGTTTTTATTACTTCTACTAATATTAATTCCGCTCATAACAGTTTTAATACTTTATTAAATACTTTAATATACGCAATTAAGTTGCATAACGATGGTTAAAGATAGAAATTTAATATGCGAGATATTAAGAGGCGATATATTAAGACGATGCGATACATTGAGTTCGAACGTGAAAGTTTGAAATTTAATCTACCATCATTTTAACTTAAAGACCATCACCCCCTTCCCTTCGAGGTAGTAAATGTTTAACCTCCTCCTAGTAACCGACACTTTATCTTATTATTATGATTATAACCACTCCTTCCAATTGAACTTTAACATGACCCGGAACTTTCGTCTTGTTAGAAAACTCAAGCCCAGCTTTATAAGCCATAATCAGAGAAACCATAAAGAAAGCAGCAATGTGAGGCCCACCTACCCGCTTAAACTGGGTCAGTTTTTTGTATAACAACCCACTAATAATAAGCTTAATCCTCGCTGAGTTATTCTTGACCTAACTCAATGAGCCCAAATTGGAAAGGGCAAATCCACTAATGCGATATGTGCTCCTACATCAATATAATGGAATCTATATATATCTCCCATATCTAATAAAGGAAAAATGATCATAACATAAACAATGCTTACTTGACAATTAATAAGCTATGTCAACTCAGCTTTACTTACTCCATTATTACATAAAAAATCACCAATTTTCATAGTGACGTCAGCCAAAATGCTCAGTGGTTCGTAATGTACTATAAATAGAACAGTGACTATACTGTTCTATCCATCACTTCTTCTACACATTCCGTGCGAACAAACTAGAGTGATCTTAGGCTGAGGGGGAGCTTGTAATTTGCATGCATACGTGATTAATTTTACAAAAGCATGTTAATGAAAACAACATTTCTATTGTTGTGATTTCAAAGTTTTACACATTTTCGCTGCACTGTTTCATTGATATTATATTCTTTCATTGATTTCATCTAAACAATCACATCAATATCAAACTCAGATCCTAATAATCGGTATCAGAGCTTGGTCGTTCAAATTTGATTTAACAAACAATTTGATATAAATTGGTCAGCTCTCACTACTAATTTATTTGTTCGTTTGTATTGAAAACAGAGTAAAAGTTTATTTACGTTCAAAGTTTTTAAACAAAAACATGTTTGTAAACAATTGGAATGTCTCAAAATCCACAAGATCCACACAACACTGGCACCATGCACAAACCTCCAATACTTGTCAGAACGGAGTACAATATCTAGCAACGACGGATGGGTCACATACTTGCACAACAGAATACGGTTTGCTGGAAATCGGTTATTTTGATCCACATATTCCGATGGTACCGAGTACCGAAGACCCCCAAGTTCACAAACTTAAAATGGCTGCAAGCATATCTACCAAGCCAAATAATAAGCACAATCATAATGCACACGCACAACAACCCAAAGTAAGCAAATATTTCTAACTGCTTATATGTAAACCACACGTCATGTGTTCTAAGTCATAACCAACAACATATCCCTAAATAACCCAAGCTCAGAAGCCTCAAATGACTGCAATAAAATCTACCACACTCAATAAGATGCAACATCACATCCATAACTCTATGATGAACAATTATTCATCTTTATCAAGGACCAAATCAACTTTAAATACTCGTTGTAAGGGGGACCAAACCAACTTTATATACTCGCTGTTTTGGGGGTTTAAACCCATCAAGAAAGAGTATAAAATGTTAATGAGTCGAGAGACCCAAGTGTTGAAAATCCAACTCATTTCCAGATTTTTGCTAGTTTTTGAAAATTCATAGTAAATCAACTGAATGTTCGTTCGGGCATATTTTATATCCACGAAAAGGTCTCTGAGTCCCCGTTACTAAAAATTTTAGTCTGAAGTGAAATAATCATTGTAGGGGCGATAATGAATTACTACATCTACGCCAACCTGAATGAAAACATAAATTTTATATCACTTGTATAATCTTGGGGAATTTACAAAGAACCATCGGATGTGATTTCGTTATTGTTATAAACCTCAATGTAATTATATATATTTACATGAATTGAAGTGAATGACTCCTTAAATATGGGATGTATATGCTAAAATAAAGCCATAGGTGTTGTGACCCATATGTGCAAATACTTGTGTTCATTGAGTAGTGCTTATGAATGAATGACACTTGTGTCTTTAAAACTATATAACCTAATTGAGTTTGTTATGAATATATATATATATATATTATGAATTATTAAAGGTATGTTAGGTAATAACGATTGTGGATTATCATATATGTTGTTTAATGAATTACAATATAGTTATGTGGCGGTTTGTTATTTTATTTACATTGACCGAATTGGTTTGATAATGGTTTACTTTGAAGTGTTCTTGATTCTATGTTAACAGGAAGATACATGAGATATGAAAAAAAAGGGAGGCTCCCATATTAGAATAGAGAAAGTCATGAAATGTGTGACTTGAGATAATGAAGTGGTGGCTCGTTGTAGTATCGTTGGATGTTATATGCATTGAAAACTCCTTATGTTTGATGCAAAAAAGAAAGAAATAATATTATGACCCCTCCCTTAGTAAAAGATAATTTTTTTTTTCAAATGTATGATATGTTTGAGATCAATTTGTTCGATTAACATGGTTCGTGTTAACATTCCATATTTTTAATAATTTTTATTCATTTCAAACCAAACATTTTACAGTAATTAATTACAATATTTAAGCCAATTGGCAAGTTAAATACCCATTTTGAACCTATTTAGCACTAATCCTATGTTTAAATACAAGTCTTGCCCAAAGGCCATCTGTAGTTGAGCCTTATATGGCATCCTTGACCACCATCAAGCTCCATAACGTCAGGGTACACCGCCCCTCGGGCGCTAAGGGTAATTTTTTTCCCTCCGTGATATGAAATCGACATTTCATGGTGTTTTCTCTCTCTCATCACACATAACATACATACATACATATATGTAACATTTGTCAAAAACGGGTTTTCCAAACCCGCTTCGTTTGTAATCGAATATCAAGTTATAAATGTTTCGTTGCGTATTTATGTTGATTTTAATTTTGAACGATGCATAATTAATAAACAAACTAGAATATAAAAGCTATAATTGATAAAAAGTAAAAATAAAATAAATAAAATGAAAAACAGGCTGCCGGGACTCGAACCCGGGTCAGCCGGAAAGGCAACGACTTAACACGCACATTTATAACCACTCCGCCACTTGATGTTTTCTGTTAGTTCTAGGAATCAATTAAATCTTATGTTCAACCATGAATCAACCGGTTTACGCCAATGTAACCGTAATCGGTTTCCAAACGTCCAAAAACGTTTGAGTGTTCGCGGTTTTCTGACAATAACCGATACACCGACACCTTCAATCAATTTAGTCTTGAATGGACTTGAATTCATGTGGTGATTGGTTTTAACAACCGAAAATCTGCACTTCCTAAATTACTCCAACCATAGCCCCCTCTCGCGACTCAAACTCATCCGCAGAACCTTCAATTTCACTTTCGCTCTACTTTCAGTTCGTCGGAAAAGCTTTTTGAACTCCCTGGACTTTTGCCGGAAAACCGTGTCTTCCATCAAATCAGTAAGTCTCTAAATTCTTTCATCGTCTATCAGTTGTTAAGCTTTTGCTAACTCAAACCCTTCAATCAGAATCAGTTTCAGACGACGATATCGGATAATTAACTCTCGCCGGAAAACTTCTGAAAGTTCCCAATTCTCGCTGTGAATCGGTATAGCCTTTTAAACCTTCTGGTAATTCTTGTTCAGTGCTTCAATTCCGCATCTAACTAATCAAAATTGTTGATCTGTCCGCTCAGACGAAATCCGTAAAAACAGAGCCGACGACTTCGCCGGAATTCTGAGATAGATCGTTTCTCCGGTATGTTTACTTCCGAAATTTTCTCTGCCATTTCATTTTAGTCATTTGAATGTTTGTCAATCGAATTAAACAAGAAACAGTAGAGTAATCGTAGTCTGTGATATTGTAACGAAGAAGATGAAGTTAGGTTGTTTATAAGTTTAATATAATTTGGATATTATCTCGGGTTAGACACACAGTCCAGCGGTGGACTGTGTGCGCACATATATCACACGCCGCGAGTTCGATCCTTGACACACACGTATGCTCTGTAATAAAGATGTTTTATTTTTCTAACTGAACCGGATTAACTCACGGAAGATGTTAAGTATAATAAAAATCGGTATATTAACCAGGTTAGACACCCAGTCCAGCGGTGGACTGTGTGCAATTCTAACCCACAGGTCCCGGGTTCGAGACCTGTTGTACACTCCGGTTCAACGATTAAAACCCTTTTTGAAAATAAAAGAATTTTGAATAAACTAAAACAGTATATAAATATAATTAAAAACAGATTTATTTCGGGTTAGACACGTAGCTCAGTTGGTAGAGCTGCGTGCACGCGTACGGGAGGTCTCGGGTTTCGAGCCTCACCCGGCGCACACTTACACTTTAGCGAACCGGTCAAACAGTCAACAGTCCCGGTCAACGGTCAATGGTCAACGCAAAAAGTCAACATTTTTTTATATTTTTATTTATTTATTTAATTTAAAAATCAATTAAAAATACTTAAAAATAATGTTTTTAAAGATAGAAAATAGCCTTAACTCACAAAAATATATATAAAAATCTTATTAAAATTATTAATAAAATCTATTCATTTACCATACTTCCCGTTATTATTTAGGTTAGTTAAGTCTCGTCGATCAATCCTCCAAACTCGTGCGCATTTCATCAACTTCAACCGAACGCACCCAATGTGAGTGAATCTCTACAAATTCCCCGTTTTAATTACGTTTTTTGGGTGTATCATGTGTCTTACCATTTATTATATTTAAATCATTGTACAAAATGTGTATTCAATTTGTATCAACTGTTTGTGTGATTATTGTTTAGATTTAATTTATCATTTTCAGTACATACATTATCATAGGCCGCCGCTCCCCATTACATTATGAGCGTTGAGCTGTTCCCCATTACATTATGAGCGTGAACCGGGCGTTGCCAACATACGATCGGCTCCGTTTGATTGAGCCTTGATCGCACAGATATTCATCATTGGCCGTCCGTTCTCCATTACATTATGAGCGTGAACGTGACGTTGCCAACATATACAGTTTCATTCATGTTATATATTCATGCAAGTTGATATGTTATTGTATGTTATTGTTTGTGGTTGTTATTGTTATTGTTTGATTATTTACATTTGCTCACATATGACTATTGCACAATTTTTCCATGATAAAGATAACAAGAAATCAATAATAAATGTTTATCTAACAAGGTTCACTCGCCAACTTATGTTGACCCAAAAACCCCCATGTTTTACACATGATACAGGTGATCCAGCTGCAGCAAGAAACACATAGGATTGGCTTAGAAGAATAACTGGTTTAGAGCTTGGATTGTTTAGTTGATTATTTTTCTTTGTATTTGTATGAACATGTTTGGACTATTGAGGATGTAATTTTGACTTAAATAAATATGAAACATATTAGTAAATATCATGAGCTTTGGTGATAACCCAATTATGCCCCGACTCTTATTCCGCTGCGGGTCGGGGTGTGACAATATACACGTATAATTGAAGGAGTATAACTGTAAGACCCTATCTTAATTTATTGAATTTCTATTAAAATTTCGCATTTTTATGTGTGAATGCGAATACACGTCACTCATATTTACGAGTTTATTAAAACTTTTTCAACATCTTTAAACAATTTAACATGTTATCATTGGTTAGTTTTATTATAATCAAAATCAAGTGCTGAAGCTTAAACTTTGATCGTGTTCGATTCTTCATATAGCTTGATCCACCTCCGGTGCTCCCAAACATCACCTATATTTTATAATTTATGAAATACATTAATTATAAATAAATTATAACATAACCGAATAAACATGAAGTCTTAAAACAATAAAAACAAAAAAACTTTATTTCAGACCCCACCACTGTAGCTTACGGTCCTAGCTCATTGTCTTACGGCTAAGACTTCCAACTTCAATCAGCAGCTGCCTACCGTAAGCTACGGTAGGCCACCGTAGCTTACGGTGGGCTGCTGCAGCTTTTCTCTTGTTTGTAATTTTAGTTACGACATTTTCCGTAACTCACTCAATACTTCTCCGTTTTACCCGAAACTTGTTTCTAAATATCCGTAGAATATTTTCTTACATATTTTACCCGAAATCATTGACCTGGATTCTTATTTCTTAAGAATTACACATTCACTCTTGATTTATGCGTATATTCATTTTGACCCATTAAGTGATTTAAGTGTATAAACTTAAATCTCACTTCCTCTTACTTTGTTTCTCGTTTTCCCACCAAAATATCTATTTACATTCCACCACAACTATACATTGTGGTGGATTGGTTAATAAAATGCTATATTTTAAATTCTAACCTTCGGTTTGGCGTTTCTACGAAAAAGATCTAATATGAGGCATTAAGCCAAAACGGCTTATGTTTTTCGCCTTTACATTACCAAAGAGGTCTATCGTATTATAAAACTCATTTTTAAACAAATATTAGAGTCGTTTACCTATTTTATCATTCGAGGGCATTTTGGTCAACTTAGACCCTTCTTTACGACGAAGGACTTACAATATTATGTTTTGACCAAAACGAACATTTAACCATAATCTATGTAAAATCTTTATGTTCTTAAGAACATAATGATTACAGATTAGGTTATTGGATTTACCTTACCTTAGGTAATACCTTTTTCATTTATGACTCATTTTACTCTCATCGGACCTTTTAGTCCTGGTTGAGAGTTTGACCTGTTACACGTACCTGGCTCGGGTCATAGCATTGACCCGTTTAATTACTTTGCACTACTAGTTACTAACAATAACGATGCGAACCAAACGTCATTTCTCTGTGATTACAAAAACTCGACAAGCGTTCATTAGATATTATTGTCAAATGGTGATATCATCACCATTTGATCTATTTGGTATAAATGACCATTTTATCATTACGAGATAGTATTTATTACCATCTCATCATGTATTCGTTTCAGTTTACACCACATGTGTAACATTTGTGCAAAACGGGTTTCGAGAACCCGCGCCAAATTATTAATCAAGTGTATTTGTTTGTGTCGTTTGGTTATAACTTTTTGTTTATGGTTTATATATTAGAATCTAATAGTATAATTAATAATAGCAAAAGATTTAAAATAATCTTAATGGTACACTAAAATAATTAATCAATTTATAGTTATTAATAGCACATAATTAAATATAGATTTAACAAAATAATAAAGTAAATAAAAAAACCCTAAAAAGGGTAAACCAGGAATCGAACCCGGGTCGCCCGGGTTTTTCACACACACTCAACACCACTGCGCTACACACACAAGATGTGTTAGTTTCTGTGTCACGTTATATAAATATTCAATCTAGGCGGAACACCTGCAACCACCATCACCGCGGCACCGGAGATCCCGCAAATCTTCAAACGCGGTTTCTTCGTTGACAGCTATCACCGTGCCTAATCTTGGTAAATGGCATCTCACCTTTCTGTCTATGAATTGTTCTTTCCCGAATTGAAATCCTTCCAAAAACCGAAACTTTGGTGATTCAATTCACCTATAAATATCACCACTGCCCAGCATTGTAAGATCACACCTTCCCACTACATTCGAGTACACGCTGCTCCACTAAAAAATCCTCCGTTTCAGATCTCTTGTTCGCCGGATTTAACCGCCGGAGAAGCCATCATCGACTGGTAACGACATCCTTACCTTTTTAATTCCCTTCGTATATCATTTCAATCTTTTTGGTAACTGCAAAGTATAGTAAGCAAGCTTAAACAAGTTTCGAAATCAAAGAAGTGTTCTGGGTAAATGTTTAAACGAAGAAGACGAAGTGCAGTGTGTATATATATATTATAATTGAATCATAAACCGGGTTAAGCACCAGCCCAACTGGTTGGGCCGGGTGCAAACCAACTTCAAGTCGCCGCCGGTTCGAATCCAAGCACACACACTGGCCGGATAACTCTAAAATCTTTTTAAAAATTATCATTTCTGTATGAACCTAAATTGTGTATAAGAATAATTAAAAATCAAGTCTCGTTGGGTTAGACACCCAGCCCAGTTGGTTGGGCTGGGTGCAAACCGCATGTAAGGTCACGGGTTCGAGACCCAAAACACACACCGGCTCAACTCTGTTGAATCTTTTTAATTTAAATTAAATTCTTAAATAGTCTAAGGAGTGTATTAATATAATTAAAATCAGGATTCTTTCGGGTTAGACACGTCGCTCAGTTGGAAGAGCTGCGTGCACGCAACCGAGATGTCACGAGTTCGAGTCTCAACACACGCATGCTAACTCCACATTCAAACCGGTCTACAGCTTGTCAGACTGACAAGTCTTTATTATTATTATTTATTTTTATTATTTCTTTTGTTTTAATTTTATTATAAGGATTATAAAATCAATTAAAAATGTTTAAAAATGTATAATTTCAAAGGGTTTAATATATCAATAAAAATCACAAAAATAACTTAAAAATCTAAAACAAAGGTTTTAACCGAAATATTAATTTATTTAGTTATCGAGTTATCGCGTTATTAATTTAGGTTAGTACTCCTTCCTCGGTTAAATTCTCAACTCGTGCGCTCTCATTATCAACCAAGAATACGCACCCATAGTGAGTGAATCTCTACGAATTTTCCTTTTTAAACATGTTTTGGGGTGTATCATGTGTCGTATATTTTTTTTATTTTTTTAACACTTGTGCTAATATCATCTCGTGATCAAATGTGTATAGTTGTTGTATGATTATGTGTGGTTACATTTTTATCATTCAGTGTAATCATTTCATTAGGCCCATCAGTTCCTCGTGGGATACGGGTTGAGCATCAGGTGCCTTATTAGATCAGCTTCATTTGATTGAGCCTTGATCTCAAGTACATCATTCATCATATCATATGTTCATTATAATGTGGTTTGTGATTAGTTGTTTATATAAAACGCTCACATGTGATTCATGCACAACTTTTATTTAACATCAATATAATTCAACAATTCAAATGTTTTACTAAGGTTCACTCGCCAACTTTTATTGACCCAAATCTTCTGTTTTACGCATGATATAGGTGAACAAGCTGAAGAAAGAAATACATAGGAATGGCCTTAGAAGATTAAACAAAGTTATTACGTTTTGAACAATCTTTTGGTTATGTTTGTGTTTGTATGAATTTGGTGTTTGAATATTTGAAGTTTTAATTTCAATTTAATAAATATGAAACTTTAGTAAATATCATGAGCTTTGGTGATAACCCAATCACGCCCCGACTTTTATTCCGCTGCGGGTCGGGGTGTGACAACATGATCATATTACTTAAATTTGTTTCTCAATTCATTCGATCCGTTATGGCATACGCCAAAAGGTGTCTATATCAAATTTTAATATTTATTTGTCAACTCGTGACTGAATTACCATTTTACTCTTTTATTTATTATGGCTTACACCATAAGGTAACTTTTCCGAATTCCTTGTTTATTTGTCATTACATGACTAAATTACTTATTTACCCTTTTTACCATCAAATATGGTTTATTACCATTTTCACTTGTTCCGACCCATATCGATTCAAGTCGGACACCTTTTGCATTTATGTCAATTACATAAGTAGATTTTCTATATTAAGGATGTAAGCTTTACTTACTTGAAATCCAATTATGCTCTTTCCGCGTACTTGATCCGTTTGACCCGCTTCTTCCCAAGCCTCCACCTAGCTTGTTAAGCGTCAAACTATCATTTATCATTCGCAAGAGGGTTTTAGGTTAGTCATCATTTAAAACAACTATTCCATCTTACGGATTTTATATCAAATTTATCATTTGATCTTATTATAGGTCAGTTTGACTCTTAAAAGTCAACTGCCCATTTACACGTACAAACTCACGGATAAGTTTAACAACTCATTTAAGTATTTCATTAATTACCCGGTAAGCGCTATTCTTAGGACACCATTATAGCTACGTTTTCCAAACCAAGTTCATGTCGTTTCTTTCACTTAACAAATCCAAGCGATTGTTAACATCAAGTTAACTTAGCTTTTGATCAACAATGCTAATTTATCCGTTAGCTAGGTTTTCATCTTTATGTAGCAATCCATTTCATCATATTATTAGAATTCATCTGAATACCTAATATTACTAATTTAACATCTATTAACGTTAACTTAACATCTATTTCATCATATCATACACAACTCATTTCAAGTCATATATGATTACTTACTCGAATCTCTAATTTGTTCGAGTATCTTACACATGCATACAAGTATGATGATCATAAACATTCCTACATTATTAATTTCATCATATAGTCAAGAACCCATTTCATTATTTACTTGTTAATCACTAACAAGAAATCTTACATCAAATTGTGCATGATTTCTTTAAGTTTAACGAAATCAATCATACACATACACTTAATTTCATCTTTGGATCATAATCCAACTATCTAATTGCAAGTGTCAACATGTCTCAAGTTATGATTTTTATCAAATCTAAGTTTTGAGACATACCTTATGATCCCCTAAATTAGGTGATCGTTTATATGCCATGCACTGATTTGGGGTTAGAATTGGCTTTCAATTTGTTGATTCT
Organism: Scalesia atractyloides; assembly: GCA_947069175.1. Taxonomy (NCBI): domain Eukaryota; kingdom Viridiplantae; phylum Streptophyta; class Magnoliopsida; order Asterales; family Asteraceae; genus Scalesia; species Scalesia atractyloides. The sequence goes on along the minus strand of CAMTDV010000020.1, from coordinate 4,331,611 downwards.
TGATTCAACTAGGGTTTCCCTAGTCTTCACCTCCTATGATCGACCAACACACATTTACTATGTGTGTTGTGGCTTAATTTTGGTGTTTTAAAACACAAGTTCCTTTTGTGGCAACTTTAGTCCCTCAAGTTTAGTTTTTGATTATATAAGACTACAACTCATTGTCTTGTTACTTGTATACATGTATCAACTAGGTTAATTTGTGCCTAGTCATTTTGTTATAGTTTAACTTTTACTGCTAACGGTTCTTTACCCGTTCTTTAATATTAACATGGTTTGATTACCAAACCCGTTTTTGGGGTGTTACATAATCTACCCCCCTTAAAGAGGTTTCGTCCTCGAAACCTTTCTTACGTAGCTCCTTGGGTTCGACCCAATGGACTTGGTTTCGTTTTCACCTGAGTATGCTCATATTTTAATTATTCAAAAATTCTCACCAGGAAGGTATGGCAGTGCCTTTTAGGCTCCAAGGTGCATCGTTCTTCATGTGTAAGACCTCATGTGCCATTACTTTCATCTTGTATTCCTTTTTCTTTACTCAATCGAGTCGCCGTTTGCCCACTCGATCATATGTACCTGTCAACATACTTATTCTACGCAAATCTTATATTAATAAGCGCATTCAACAAGTTTTAAAATTAATTTTGATCTTGACCGATCTTGTCGGTTAGACTTATTAGTCACCGGTTACCTTATACTTCATAATTTAGGTACACTTATATTGCCTTCGCAAGGCTTTTACTAACTTTCGAGACCCTAGTCTCATAGCTCGTATCACAAGGTAATCGTATACCATGTTATATTTATATATATATATATATATATATATATATATATATTGACCGTGATTGCATCACGTCATGTTAAATTTTATATCTATCCTTTTTGTTTTTCAAAAATTTTCTTTTACTTAGCATCTTAATCTTAAGGTGAGGTCTTTTAAAGCATCATTCCTCTTGATTCTTGATCCCAAGGTCATTTTGACCTTATAGATTATTACATTATTCGTAACTCGAAGGTCGTGGTGATCCTTTAGATCATCTTTTTTTTTCCGTGTCGTTCTTTAATTATATTTGGTGTCAACGCACCTATTTTGTACTTGAAAGGAAAAATTATTTACGTTGTCCTTGCTTTTTCCGCCAAATCATGGCTCCCTTTTACCATAAAGGCTAATTTATTTTACTTCAGTTATGGTCCTTAAGACATGTTTGATCCGGTTTATTAACCTTTTCGTTTTCTATGACTCCGCGAGTCATTTATGAATCACTTTCACTTGTCGGATCTATTAGCCGTTTCATCTCCATTGGGTGATGATCATTTGCGTCTAAACCTGGCGCAATGTCAACTGGCGTTGACCACTTGTCACCAACGAGTCACAACTACCATCTTTAGTGGCAACCACAACATTTTGTGTATGTTGCCCCGAACCTTTATTGCAAGTTGGTCCCAAGGGTTCAGTAATTACAGAGTTAATCCCAGTGATTGCAATTTTGAACTCAGGTGGCCTTATCACTAACGTATGTTAGTTTTCTTAGTTAAAAGTATGTGAAATGACTGGATTACCCCTAAGCACTTAAATTCCTCCCCTTATCCCACCCTCACAAAAACCCTACCACCAACCTGCAACTAAGACCGCTGCCGCCCCTGCTGCTTCACCCGCCGATAACCACCACCACCACAACTGCTACCTCCGCAACCCCTGTTGCTTCGAAGTTGCCACCGCATAAGGAAAGATCGGGCGTCTTCAGTTAATAGATCTCGCTAAGCAATTCCCAGATAAGGTATGTAGTTTTTACATTTTCTTTTTCAGTAGAGTTGATTTAAAATAAAAAAAAGTTTTATCAACGTATACTTGTTATGTAATGAAGGAAGCCTAAAAGGAAACTCATGATTCTGTTATGTGTTCATGTTATTTACAATTTATGTTCTCTGCAAATAATTTGAGTACTTATTTACAATAATTTGTGGTGTTAAAATCTGTAAATATTTTTAAAACTTTTGAAGTGGTTTTGGTATTTCATACAAAATAATTTGTGGAAACAAGCTTTTTCGGTAAAACCAAAACGTTTTTTTTTACAATATTAATGAGCGATACCATTTTGATCAGATTCTAACTTGAAAATTTTACAAAAATGAATAACTTGCTGATTTGATATGGATTCATAAAAGTTTTGGGATAATAACCGTGTTTTCAAAACCGTTTCGCGTATTACCGAAGTCGAGGTTTTAAAACTTACAAACTTCACCAAGTTTTCCAAATCTTGACCAATGTTAACATCCTAAAATTATGACTTAATGAAATGTTTATAAACATTTTCATGTATTAATTATACATGTACACGCATGTTGTTTTGGATAAAACCGACACGCTCTGTGTTTTAGGCACGGTTAATCAAATAAGGGTTGTCTGTGAATATGTGTTCTATGTGTATCGTATTTCACGACTAGGATTACCTTGGTTATCATTTTCGAATATGCTTTTCAGGAATTACGACTTGAGGATCGATCATGGTGCTTACATGCTTTTGGAAGAAATTACTATGTTATCTACATTTTGTTTTCTGTTGTATTGTTTGTGTTGTTAAAGACATTGTGTGTTAAGTACTTGCAAGAGACTTGAAGCATGTATTTTATCGTTCAATGCTATGTACCAATGTTATCTATAGTTTCTCTTGTTAACTACGTGTTCAATGCGCCACACTTATTACATCACGTATGTTCGTCTTGGCGGGGTGTGACAATTTGACACAACGCGACACGAATAAATATATGGATTGGATTAGGGTTGATAATGTCAACCCGCCAACCCGAAACACATTAACCCGTCAACCCACCTGGACCGAATTTTGGGGAAGGATTATTCGTTCAATTACTATATAGTTTTAAACTATTATTTTATTATATAGTAAGGTTACAAACATTTTTCTTAGTTTATTTATAAGATTTTTAATTAGACCTATGTTACAGTTAATAAATTTTTGGTTTTACATAAAGAATTGTGTTAAATTAATATAAGTCACACTTTATGAAACTGGGTTGAGAAATATACACAAACGTTCTACATATATGCGAGAGACTGACTTGACCGTCAAAGGATGGCTTCTAAGGTTCAAGACTCGGATCCTCTTCCAATAATTTCAAATATGAGTGCATCACGGTCTAAGAGCATTCATAATCAACTTTTCTCTTTGATTTTTAATTAAAAATATTTTTTATACTTTTATCATTACATTTTTCTTTCTCCTCCACTTACAACCGCTTTAAAAAAATATTAAAAATTATAGATGATGAACAATGTTTTACCAAATTTACTGATGAACGGTAACATTTTCTATTTTTTCCACTTACAACCATTGTATACAATATAAAGAACTCATTCACAGAAATACGGAGGATCAAATGCGAACTCTCTAAACACACAAACAAAGGACCTACCCAATTGATCAACAATACATAAGACTTGTAATCTTGTTGCTTCATAGTGTTCTACACATACTTAATTTTCATTTAATGTTGGTCGATGGTGGAGGCTATTGATGAAGGTGGGTCAAAATCCAACTAAATCTAATTGCATTTTGGATCACAAGTCATACACGAGGTGGTTTATACACTAGCCACCTCTAGGCTCTAGCTCTAATACATTAACCATTTATTAGGAAATAATCACACACACACACACACACACATAAATATATATATATATATATATATATATATATATATATATATATATATATATATATATATATATATATATTATACACACACTTTGATTTATTATTATATCTTTACATTCCACAAATTTATGTATTCATAGTTCGGATTACAAAAAAAAATGCGTTTGACTAGGTAGTAATCGAATTCAGTCAATCTCATACTCACCTCAATAAAGTGATTAGAAGTTAGAGCTCAATCTTATATCGTTTAATCAAAAGCTCGAACTCGTCTTGTTTTAAACTCTATGTCGAAGCTCGTGCTTTATAAAAAATTTAAAAAAAAATTGAACTCAACTTATAGTATGTGTCTAATTAACTTTTATATACAAATAGTATGTGTCTAACTATTTTTTATATCTTTAGTTATTATTAAATATAAAAAAATATATTATTCTGTTACTTGTATCATAATTTTATAAATCCAATTTAAGCTCAAGCTGTTTAATGTCGACTTATTTTAAGATTTTAACAAGTAAATCTCGAATAGCAGTAGTCCACAACATGAAAAATAGTTAACATTAATTAATTTTCACATAACATCCAAAACAATTGTTAAACTAAAATATTTTGCTTGGCCATAAAACAACATACTTATACAATAAACAAACAAAAACTAATATTTGTTTGTATTGTGTTTGAAGATGATGTTTGGCAAAACAAGTGTGGTTGTGTAGCTTTTTCGATAAATAATTCATAATCAAAGATGCGCAAAGATTCGATCCAAGAAAACCACGTTACACAAGCTACCTTTTAGCTGCCGTTCATAATTTATTTATCAAATTTCCGATCAATAAAAATCTAAAACATATACAATCACATAAAATATAAAATATTAAAATGACAATGAATTTACTATTCATATACCACAATTAAATACAAAAAACATAACATAATATCAAATTCTTGTAAATTTACCATTCATCATATACCACAACTCAAAAAAGAAACCTAGCTAAATATGAAATTCTTGTAAGTTTACTGTTCATAACTAATAACTTCATATACCCTTAAATCCCAAAATAAAAGTAAGCGCACTAAACTGAACCAAAGAGGTATGACCCGGATATAATCCTAATAATACCATAAGGTCACCCTCTATGCACGGGCGACCGTTCATGTACCTGTAACTTGGATGTTTTCGATTGGCGGAACGCCTTTATGGGCCCGGGAGATACCACCCCTGACGCTTTGTGGTGGTGGTGTCGAAACTGTCACCAGCACCAACAGCAACTGATCTGGACCTCATCATCATCATCATCATTATCATCATCATCATGCAAATCATTCTTTCTAGTTTTACTCGTCTTAAAAACCGACCAGAAGTTAAATAAGGAAGATGAAAGGGGCAAACCATGGTTTGGTTAAATAAAGCTACGGCTTGGAGATTAGGGTTCTAGCAAGAGACAAAAATGGTCCCTCAGGTTATAAATTTTTTATTTGTTAGCTACAACTTTGAGTTTGGTTCTTCACACATCCTATTTAATTCATGGAGACTCAAAAATAATATGAGTAGAAAGCCTTTAGTGAAGGAATAGGTTCATGGATGAATGGACTGTGACCACCCTCTACTACAGTAACGGATCTAGAAAATATTCGTAGGGGTAACGTTTTATAATAAAAAAGGTAACGAAATCGAAAAAAACGTCAAAAAGGTCAAAATTTTCTAACATTTACACTACCGCTACCCCTTCGTCTAAGATTGGTCCGCCCCTGCTCTAGCGTCATAAAAAGTATTGAATGGTAGGAGAAAATAAAGGATGAGCTATTTATACCATGTCACTACTCATTAGATTTTGAATTTAAAAGGTGTGCCTCAATTTATATATAATCAACTGCAACGTTGTTTTGCTATGATTTGTTGTGTCTAAAGTTTTGTTCGTTTGTTTGGTATATATGAGCTACACCTACGACTTAAAGTAGATTGCTAACAATTTTAGGCGAATTTTAATTTCATTGTGATATATGAGTATGATGGTGCCGAGTGTTTGGCTTGGAATTTTCGTATGCAACTATTCCATGGCTCTGAGCTTTGATAGTCATTTGGGCATTTTGTCGTTGTAGGTAAGATGTAAATGATTTTTTGTTAATTGATAAGTATAAATATATTGTAAATAGGCTATGATGTGTAAAATTTGGGTTTTGAAAATTGAGAAAACTTATACAAGCAACAGGTTAACTCAAGAAATCTGAGTCTACAATATCGATTTTACAAAACGTACTTCTAGTGACGACTTTAGCATTTTTGAACAACTCAAACGTGTTCTTAAGGATGTGGTTGAATCAGACCGTAGGAGAACCGCTAATCTAAACAAGCTAACTGCATGGGTTAGCAAAATTCACAAAAAAAAAAGTAGAACCACAAGTTGCGACAGACGTGCTTTATGCGCGTCACGTTCAACTTTATATAATGTAGATAAAAATTAGTAGGTTTACATATGTTACTACCTTAAAACAGTGACTGTAAATTTTGTATATTTTTTATCAACAAACAATATGTTATGTATTGTGTTTTGTTTTGTTTAAGCTTTGATACTTTGTGTTAAAATTGTGTTGTGTACTAACAAGTTAAAGCTGCATCCCGACTTGGCTATCATCTAGTTCATATCAAATTAAACAATGTGTATATGCATATGTATGTATATAAAAGAATAATCTCTTCAGAACGATGTAAATTGTCATGAAAGATTGATAATGTTGACCTAGTGGTACAAAGGTCGAGGGTGTAACTCCGGTGGTAATCAATGGTTAGAATGGGGTATAATAGATTATTGTTTTAAAAATATGTGTTTAAATTTTATTAAAAGACATTGGATGTAAATTTTTGAAATTTAAAACTAGTTTATATTATTTGTTTACTATTATGTTGTATAATCCAATAATATGTGTTTACACCTACAACATGATAAACAAATTGGTAGATAAGATTAGTCGTAATAATCAATACATCAACACGTAAATCCTTTAAAACACAATTACAAATAATGCATGCATCCATCATATTATTTTAGAAAGGAGTCATTGTATATATTTCTTTCAATGAATACATTACTCATGTTCAAGGGATATAGCCACCATGTCCACCACCTTCACCCCTTCCACTCCCACCTCCATGCTCACCTAAACCGCCACCTCCTGAACCACCACCACCACCACCACCTCCACCAGTGTATCCGCCGTATGACCCTCCAGCACCCCCCTCCACTACCATATCCGCTTCCCCCTGCTCCTCCTCCTCCACCACCACCACCATGTCCACCTCCGCCTCCTCCACCGACTCCTCCAGCACCACCATATCCACTACCAATACCACCTCCTTCTCCTCCGCCATAACCCCCACCATGTGCTCCTCCACTACCACCACCTCCTCCACTTCCACCACCTCCGCCCCCACCTCCAGCTGCTCCACCACCATACCCAGACGCTCCACCATGTCCAGCACCACTCCCACCTCCTTTGCCTCCACCATAACCTGCACCCTCCGCTCCTCCTCCTCCACCACCACCCCCACCAGCACCACCACCTCCCCCTCCACCTCCAGCCGTTCCACCACCATAACCTGCTGCACCGCCATGTCCACCACCACTCCCACCTCCTTCACCTGCCTCATATGCTGCACCCCTGCTAGTTCCCTCAGCTCCTCCTATGCCACCTCCTCCTCCGCCGCCACATGTCCACCTCCACCACTTCATCCAGCGCCACCATATCCACCACCAATCCCACCTCCTTCTCCTCGACCATAACCCCCACCATGTGCTCCTCCACTACCACCTCCAATACCACCCCAATACCACCCCCTCCTTCGCTTCCACCACCTCCGCCCCCACCTCCAGCTGCTCCACCATGTCCAGCACCACTCCCACCTCCTTCACCTCTACCATTAACCTCCACCCTCGGCTCCTCCTCCCCCACCGCACCTCCTCCCATACCACCACCACCCCCTCCACCTCCTATCGCTCCACCATCATAACCACTTGCACTACCATGTCCACCAACACTCCCACCTCCTTCACCTGCACCATAGCTTGCACCCTCTGCTCCTCCTCCCCACCATCCTCCACTACCACCACCTCCTCCTCCACCTCCTGCCACTCCACCACCATACCCTGCTCCACCTAGGCAATGGGTAGGGATTGGTTTCAAGTTGCAGTACAACCAAGTGGGATAACCACATGAAAAAAGAGACAAGCTTTATTGGTCCAGATCACAAATTTCAACTAAAGAAGGTTTTTTTGAGTGTGCTTTTGCTGTTTTCCCAAATGTGCATTTTATTACTTTATATATTGTTCAAATATATAAGAAGTTTTTGATTTCAGTTATAGCAATGCTGTTAACTTGTTATAAAATAAACTGGGTATTATACATCATAATTAGTCTTCTTTGAGTCGCAGAAAAGTTACCATCTATATGCAAACTTTTGTCACCTCAATATGCATGAACGATTTATATTAGTAACCACTTCCAAATCACTGTTACATATATATATATATATAGTGGAGAGTTCAAACGAGAAGAAAAATTTTGTAAGAATAAAAAGAATAACTTTTAAACCAATAGAAATTCTCAATTTACTTCATTTAATGTGTGTATTTAATATTATGAAAAAATGGCATATAGGTAAATCTATAATTATCATTAATTAGCTAATTAATTAAACTTGTAACTCATTTTTTAATATATTTTTTCAAGATAAAATAATTTATGGTGAAAGATAATTTTCGACATGTGTAGGATAAATATTAGTATGCGTAGATAAATTTTGAAATGTGTAGGGTAAAATTACATGTGTGTATGGTAAATTCCGATAAGTATAAGATATATATAGGATAAATTTTGAAATGTGTAGAATATAATGTTTTTGTTTTATTAATGAGAGATAACATCATTAATGAGAGTAGTTATAAACTATTTAATGTTTTTACCATTATGATTTTTCTTCTCACATTAAATTTATTCTCAAATGAAACTTCTTACTATATATATATATATATATATGCTTATCCAAGGCTTAATTTATCTGTAAATTTTTTTAAAGATATAAATTATGGATATCCAACTCAACCCGCCATACTAATATATATTATCAACCAAAATGGTTTGATGTATTTTATCAACTAATTGGATTGATAGCTAATGGAGTTTAAATTCAAGTGCTATGGCTATCATGACACACTAATACATGTATATGTCAACATAAACTTGAATTTTCTTATGAATTCATTATATCAAAAGGCAATAGCCCGGAAGAATTAAAAAGGTGGCGATCGAGATTTTTTGCATGCGCATACATAATAAACTAAATTTTTAAAGAGAGGCACCCGCACCCCGCCCTTACATTTCAACAATTCAACATTACTCTTGAAATTAAACTTGTCTCTTGTGTAGAACTTAATTACTTTTCTAATCACGTCAGTCTAGAAAGTTAATTTACTGAGAAAATATATTTTGAAAACTACGAAATATACCTGTTAGAAAGGTGAAAAAAATAGGAAGAGGTGCCTCACAAGACTTATAATGTTGATAAGCCCGGTTGGGTCAAGCATCGGGCCTTCCACGGGTCATATCGAGTGGATTGAACTTACTCCTTAATATATGAACTTCTTACCTTGGGGCTTGGGCAATGAGAGATAAGAAAACATTATGTAAACAGAAAATGAAATGAAACTTTATTAAGTAACGTGACATTAGAGAGATATATGTTAAATTTAAAAAAACAAAAAATAACTATAAATCTGAGTCCCGGGTTATGCAAATCAAATGATAACTAGATGTAAGCACTGTCGCGTTGCGGCAAGGGCTTACAAATTTAGACGTAATGTATACCAAGAATATTAGCTTCGCCTTTGTTGTGGTATATGTTCCTTTCATGTCTATGTATTTCTCTTTTCTCAAAAAGTATCTCAAAACATATATAACAATAAAAAGAAGTTTGGGATTAATCTATCTTTTTAAGTATAGATTAACATGTTTTAAATTACTAACTATTATACATCTAGTAAAAACTGAAATAAGATTATAATTTACTTTATGGTGGTTGGTGGTAGTTTTGATGGCGATAGTGATTGTAATAAACAAAAGGTTTTAACAAAGTTAATTTTTTATTCGATAAAAGTGTTGTTGCTTACGTATATGTATAAACATTCTAATTATCCACTTTATTTATCTCTCCTCAGAACCTTCCTCTATTTCTCTCTCTTAAACTCAACTTTTCTTTCAAAATTTGATTTCATAAATGTTGTATAATATATCCTCAAGTCTTCCAAGAATCATTACATAAATCTCTTTTTATGAGGTATATACCTACATACATATATAATATGTATCTGTATATGTAACCCCCTAAACTATGTCCTCTTTTTACATTTTTATCTTAACCACTAATTTGAAAAATGAATGATTAAGATTACTTCTCATACTACTTATGTAAAAAAACATTTTTTTTTATTTTACCCCGCTTTTATAATTTAATTAGCTTTATTAGTTATAACAATAAAATGATCTTGTATACATTTTTATACTTTTAAACTTTCTTTTGTTGAACCACCGGTTTAATTATAGCATAACTTTTATATTTACTTGGTTATTTTTTTATTACGGTCCTTTAATTTAACATGTTCGATCAATCCCACCACAAAAGTGGTTGGTTCGATTACCAGATAGTGAACTTTGGTGTAAAACCTTTAAAAACCTCAAAAGATTAACGATCTTGTATTAAGCGGGGGGGGGGGGGGGGGGTTGTAACACCCCAACCGATGTCGGAAACATCGGGATGAGACGAAAACGAGATTGCTCATTGCTCACAACATTAATAAGTGACAATAATTAATTAAACCATATTTCATTTCATAAGAATTGTCAAATACATCAACGTAACAAAACAAAGAACAACATAACATCTGCAAAGTCATAACAAAATTGATACATCGACATTAAACCTAACGTCTAATTTATGTGTATCTAGTCCTTGTTATATTGTTTTCATAGCATCATCTCCTTCAACCTGTAACATGTTTTAAAATAATGTCAATGCGAAAGCAAAGGCGAGTACACAAGTTTAGGCATAGCATACGTATACGAATAAGTTTAAAACAATCCTCATGGCAACCAAATCTATACAAGAGCAATATCAAGGCATGCAATACTAATAATCAAACCCTTAACGCAATCACGATGTTTTAACATGACCTCACGATAACACGATGGAGGTGGATGCGTGAATTCCTATAGCGCTAAGCATGTCAAACGAAGGCTAAAAATAGTTAATGACTAAAGTATAGCAATACGAATATCCAAGACAAGCATCAAGTATAAGATTCAAGTTTTCATGTATATGGGATTGTTTGTGTGTTTCATAAAGTTTAAGTGTTCGTGCTTTTGTATATGAAACATGTTACACCCGAAAAGTGTTATAAACAAAGTAGGTCGAGTGTACTCACAGTTTTGCTAAGTCTTTTCTACACTTGACAATCCGTGAAGACGTTGGTTCGAGGATGACGCCGAATTATCCTACAAGAGGAAACGAGGCGTATGAGTATAGAGTTTCAACGGGAGATTAGGAGTATTCGAGCATGATAAAAATATGTTTGATAAAGTATTATGATACAAAAGTATTCACTAAGATGTAACACTCGTTCTTGACACTATAGTAACTCTTACGAGTTAGGTGTGATTTCATAGGTTCGGGGCCTATTAGAATCGTGATAAGGAATTACATACTTTAGTGTTAAACTTAATAACTTGATAGGTGATTATAAGTTCATTATCAAGGTTTCGGTTTTAGAATTATAATATAGTTATATATATATATCATTATAATCATGTAGGAGGTGGGAGGATGAACCATTCACTTTGTAACCTCTAGTGTCATGTATGTCAAGTATGAGGTGGGAGGTTAAACCATCCACTTTGAACCTCGGATTATGTTCACCACTACACAAGTTACCATTGGTAACAAGGAGGGTACAAGAACTATATACTATACAAGAATGTAAAGACAAGAATGATAAGGTGTCATCTAGATACCAAGTAGCCAAGTATTCAACAACCCGACGAGCACACGAGGACAATCGTCAACGGATTTGTGGGGTTGTGACACTTTAAGTCTAGCAAACTATCTTGGGATCTTGATGAAAAATCATCAAGTGATGTGTGGTCTCAAGTTAGGATAGCCCAAGCTTCCTTGTGGACACACATGAACAAGTTTAAGAACTTGCATCACTTGTGAGCTCAATGCTCTTCAAAAACAGAAAGTTTAGGGTGTTAAAACAGCCCTTAGTTCATGTTAACAAGCTTGGTTAGGCTTTACTAATCATAAGCTTGATTGTAAGCACAAGAACACAAGTTTGTTGAAGTTAAAACACAAGTTTGATAAAAGTTTAGACAAAACAGAAAGTTTGTGGACATTTTGGGGCATTTCCAGGTCTGGATTCTCCATGGAGAACCCTAGGAATTCAACCCAAAGTTTATCCAAGCAAGTAGGAAACAGAATGGAGTGAGTTCATTAAGAAATTGGTGAGTTACACTCACTTTAGTAAGAGGTATATGTAACGCCTCGTATTTTATTATTTATCTAGATAATAATAATAATAATAAACAAAATAAATTCGACGTTTTATGAAACTTGTACTTGAAATCGGATTCTCGTCGGTACGTTCGGGCCACTCAAAAACGTTAGATCGGGTTAACAGGCCTTGGCCCAACACACTACCTAAACCTAACTAAACCCTAAACCTAATTTCAAATAAATAAACCCCCCCCCACCCTCACACTTTACGCTCATCATCCTGCCTTCTCCTTTACCCGCCTGCACACAAACCATCCAACCCTCAACACCAGCCGCCACCCCCCTTTTCCCTGCGGTTTCCGGCGCTGACCTTTCTTCTCCGGCGGACACTCCTTCCCTGGCTGCACACACACCCCTCAACTGTCCTCTCTCTCCGATAAACATCCGGCGCCGCCCTCTCTTGTATCGCCACACACTTACACCCATCTAGATAGTATAGAGAGAGAGATACAAACAGATCGATGGCGGGCAGTGGCTGTCTCGACCACCCTCGCCGGCTCGGTTAAGGCAGATTCGGGCTTGGGTTCGTCGGGTTGGGTTGGTTTCGATCGATGGCGATGGTGGGTGATTCAAGTGGAAGATAGAACGACGGCGTGGCGGCGGAGCAGCGTCGCGGCTGCAACGGCGCATCGGACTAGCGGCGGCGGAAGTCGCTGCGTCTCAGCGGCGGCTGCGGTATCTTGAGTTCCGGTCAGGTCAGTCGTTCGGCTCAGCCTCGGTTCGGTTCTCTAGGTTTCGGTTTCTTGGTTCAAGTTTTGTTTGTGTATTTTTCGATTCAAGTTCAGTGGTTATTGTTTCAGATTCGGTTCGGTCTCGGCTCGGATTTTAGTTCCTGTTTGGCTCGGGTTTCGGCCAAGAACAGTCAAACCTGGTCAACATCAGTCAACAGACAGATTTGGTTCAATCGGTTCGGGTCTCGTTTCAGTTTGGCGTTCGGTCAAACCAGGTCAGCTGTGGTCAAACAGTCGCGGGTTCGAGACAACATCAGTAAACGACAGTTCCTGTTCGGGTTTCGGTTCAGACCATGTTCGTTTCGTGTCTCGTTTGGTGTTCGGTCAAACTGGTCAACGAAAGTCAAACCTGGTCAAACAGTCAACGCCAGTCAAACCAGTCAGATTCGATGTTCGGTTCGGTATTCGGGGCCAAGTTCAGTCAATGCTTTAGTCAACCCAATCAAAACACGTCACGGTATACTTTTAGCGCCGCAAATTTTTATGTTATTATTTATATTGTTTTGTAGTCACGTAACCGAACCTTATAAAATTTGTAGACATAAATATATATATTATTTCGTAATTATTGCGTTTTGACAAATAATATCGACACTTGTGTGTCGGGATCGTCCAAAAACAAGAGGAAACTCTGCCCGATTTTCTACAAGTAATATATTTATTAAACTATTCGACAAGATATATTTATTAAACTATTCGATAAAATATATTTATTATTTGAACTATCCGACGGAATATATTTATCGATATTAGTTTTTGTCGACAAAAATATACTTACTTTCTTTATTATGCTTTTCGACAAAATATAAATTTATTTATTACAATTCTCGACAAACATACTTATTTACTAAACTTTTGACAAAACATGTTTACTTATTATATTCATCGACAAATGTAGATATATTTATCATATCTCTCGACAAATATACTTATTTATTTTACTTTCGACAAAACATATTTATTTTACTTTCGACAAATATATTTGCACACTATTCGACAATATACATATATATCTCATATAATTCGTTGGAATATAAAATATATATACCCAATATGCTTTTCGTCAAATATATATATTAATTATTTGACAACACTCCTACAATCCTTTTGATGAATTTAATTTAGAAATTCCTTTCTTAAACGATGTTAACTATATACGTACTTTCAACTCTAATTCGAATCCTTCGTCGTAACTTCTATTATTCATGAACATTCGTTTGCCATGTTTAAGGTGACCTCGATGTCCCCTTTCTCCCACTCATCAATTCGTCGTGGAATTTCCAAAGAAGACTTAGCAATTTTGTGAGTACACTCGACCCACATTTGTTTTATATCACTTTTTGGGTGTAACATGTTTCCATATACAAAAATCACAAACACTTAAACTTTATGAAACGCACAAACAATCCTATACACATGACTACTTGAATCGTATACTTGTTGCTTGTCTGGGGATAAACGTTGTGCTGTGCTTTAGTCATTAACTATTTTTAGCCTTGTTTGACATGCTTAGCGCTATAGGAATTCACGCATCCACCTCCATCGATTTACACGTGAGGTCATGTTAAAACAACGTGATTGCGTTACGGTTTGATTATTAGCATTGCATGCCTTGATATTGCTCTTGTATAGATTTAGTTGCCATGAGGATTGTTCAAACTTTATTCGTATACGTATGCTATGCCTAAACTTGTGTACTCGCCTTTGCTTTTGCATTGACTTTATTTTAAAACATGTTACAGGTTGAAGAAGATGACGCTATGAAAACAATATAGCAAGGACTAGATACACACAAATTAGACGTTAGGTTTAATGTCGACGTATCAATTTTGTTATAACTTTGCAAATGTTAGATTGTTCTTTGTTTTGTTACATTGATGTATTTGACAATTCTTATGAAATGAAATATGGTTTAATTAATTATTGTCACTTAATAATGTTGTGAGCAATGAGCAATCTCGTTTTCGTCTCATCCCGATGTTTCCGCCATCGGTTGGGGTGTTACAGATTGGTATCAGAGCCATAACTATAGGGAATTAGGTAGATTGCTACGCTTTTGACCTAGTCTATAGTTAAGTACCATATTGACCATACTTTGATTCGCATGCTAATTTCTTAAAACGTCTCCTATATGTTAAATTTATGCAACGCTTTACGTGTTCTTACTCGTTACATTATTTCAATCATACGCCTTCCCTAATGCATTTTACTCGATTATACTAAACTCGAAACACTCGTATTACACAAGTGAGACGACTTCACCGAAATAGGCGTGATATCCACAATTTGGTGAACGATTCTCATTACGCTTATTCTTTATATTTTTACGAGGTTACACCATCAAGTTAGGAGTGACATCCACACCTTGATGGAAAACTTCCCATTCAAACTCTAGTAGACTCTCGTCAAAGTGTCGAAATTAATTTTGACCCGAAGAGTGCCAACCACACTTAGGGTACGAAATCGTCAAGTTAGGGGTGAAACCCGCACCCTGTCGATTAAGTCCCATTTCTCGATTTTCAATCTCGCCAAAGTTTCGATTTTCCAATCGATTAGAGACGTGTAATAACTGGAAGGGTAAAATGCCGTTAATCGCTTCTCGACGAGAGCGTTTTACCTATAGGCCAAAGCACGTTTTTCTCTAATTCGAAAGGATCTTCGATTCACTTTGGAATAGTCGACGTTTCTTACCCGAAACAGTCTAATGTTTTCTGACACTTCGATTCACATTGAGACTCTCTTTTATACCATTTCAATTTATACATGACTTTTATATACTTGTTACCGTTCCTCTCGAGTTTCTAATTTATTTTAAGGTTTTTACGCAATTCATATTAAACCTTTCCATCCACTTATACATTATTTGCATACATGATTTCAAAACGTCATCAACTAGCCCTATATTTCTCGGGAAGTCCAAAATGGAGACCGTCGTCGAGATAGGAGTGAATTCCTTACCTAGACGATCAAACTTCGTTTCCTTCCTTCCTTAAAACGACCTCACCAACGGATTAGGGGTGATTCCCATACCTCGGTGATCGTTACCAACCCTTCTTCTTGGAGACTTTATTACACAAACCACATGTTTAAATTGTATACCTAAACCTTTTACCATGTTGTCAAAATTCTTACTTAGACGAATTTCAAAACGTACTATTTTATCAAACGTATTTCCCATCCGGTAATCTATTTCATATAAATCCCACACGCATATACTTGGTCACCACATGAAACGTTGTGTTTTACGATTTTCAAAGCTCGACAGAATGCTACCTACCAACTAATCGGCCTAACGAATACCTTGCCCACAAGTCTTATGTTTAACTTAATCATTAAAACACGCTCACGCAATAACTTTATGTTAAAGATTTTCGTAAAAAAAAAAAAAAAAAAAAAAAAAAAACCAATATCTTATAGACATTATGGGATCGTTGTACTAAAGGTGTGTTTGGGATTGTTTTGCAACCTAATATTTTGTTTTGTGTTGGAAGCACAAATATTAAATAAATAAATAAATAAAAATCTATTTTTTTTAGTGTTTGGAAAAAAAATATATATATATATATATAATAATAATAATATATATATAAAAAAAAAAAAAAAAAAAAACCGATTTGTTTACGTATTTTAGAGATCAAAGCTCGTCTATTTACAACTTTATATGTACATATATATATGTTTTTCAAACACTCAAATAGTTGATTACCTGATTATTGTGATATCAAATAACATAATCAAATCCAAACACTATCTTCCTACAGTATGTTTTGTTACAACTAATTATCTGACTTTGATTATTCAGAACGCATAATCTATTTTCAAAACTCAACCCCAAGCACCCTCTAAATCTCTCATCGCGATTAAGAAAACATTTTGCTAAACGTTTTTCAACGGTCATTAAATCAATTAACACGGATTTCCTCTCAAGAGTCAACGTTTCCCAAGCACCACCAAATTTCAAATCTTTTAATCCTTTGAAAACAATGCGAACTTACTATTTTAATACCTTATCATACACCTCCCGAAATGCCACATGAGTTTCAAAACACGTGGACAAGAAAACTTTATGAAGACCAACCATTTTTCGACCTACTTAAATTCTTTTAAAACAAATGGTAGCACTCCCGTCCTTTACAAAATACGTAACGCATAATCAATAAGTACCTTATATTCCTTTACATTCACACACTAGATCCTATATTCTAAGTTAAACTTAAGCCTATTTTAGAAGCGATAACCTCAAAGTTTTGCTCAGACAACAACACATGCGTATCCTCGTACATGGTCTAGTCAACTGTTGCATAACATTTTAAACGTATCATTCGTTTTACATACCCTAATTTCTCGATTATTTTATGTAAATAAATTTCGCAGCATTCAATTCATATCATACGCACCATTATCGTCTGTTACACTTGTTGACTTTTATAATCATACACATATTCATGTTCATGAAAATAACGTGTCATTTTTCATGCTTATTATAACACCTAATGGCGTACCTCCCAACATCGTCCGTGGACAGGAGAGATTCCTGGCTCGTAAGTAATGCCCTACCTCTAAAATCACCAACGTGTTTTGGGCTTAATGCTAGTGGATGAGAGGAGAACTCCACAGTTAAGCGTGCTCAAGTGGGAGTAGTACTAGGATGGGTGACCTCCTGGGAAGTCTCCACTAGGGCAACCAAAAACAAAGTCGTGAGTTCCTGGATGGGCCACCCATCAAGGGCAAAGCGGACAATATTGGTGATAACGAGGGGCAGGGGTGTTACAGGGGTATTACACTTATACTTATCATCACATTCATGCATATACGTCTTATATCCATGCTTATACTTATTTCCATACTTATGCTTATACTCATACACATACCTACACTTGTACTCGTATTCATATTCGTGCCTATGCGCGAGCGAAACCCGAGGGATTCGCTTACGTGGGCCACAAGCTATTTGCACGCAAACATGCCTACACACTACATTCTTACACGCACGCAAACTTATTTTCAGAATTTATATACACCTTTATTCATGCGCTGCTAGTACAAGCTATGCGGATCATGTGATGATCGGTATAATCGCGGGTGCACACGGGATTATAGCGATAAGCGCATGAGAACCATAGAGTGTACTACCGCGTATGGTAACACACGGAACGTAACATTGCATCGAGTAACGAAACAGTCGCAACATGGTCAAAACATGGTGGATACGCCGCTGGTGCTTCCTATACATAAGTGTTTTCACCATGCTGCCAAACTTACGTAATACGTGCCATGAGAAATTCGGTGATTTACAGACCATAATATGACCTAACACGCCAGCTTTAAACAACTCACAACTGCATTGCTAAGTGCGCGCTACCCGATTATCCACGACGAGTCTTAATCCCTAACGTAACATTTTCGTTTGTTCGTATACACATGCCATCCTTACACGAGTAATCGTTGATCGAATCAATCGTCCGCTCTCATGCCCCCGTTACTCCCGTTAACCTTGTCTTTTTATACAACCTTGTTTACAATCAATCGTGTAAGCATTCAAACCCTAAATGCCTTCTTACTCTAAAAGTTATCTCCCATTCTCGTAGATAGCGACACGCTTGATTGGCCGCTACCTCGATAACTAGCTTATTTTAAAATACCTAACCTTCTCGTTTTTCCATCATTAAGCAACTCTCTGCAAAACCGGGCTTAAGAAGCTCCCGGCGAGGATCGAACTCGTGACCTTTCGCTTACGGGGCGAACACACTACCACTTGCTACGGAAGCAGATTAACGCTCTTCAAAGTCGATTGAACTTTCTTACAATCTACGGAACAGCACACTCACCATTAAACTGCATACCACTTCTCACGAGAGCTTTTCTGCTAAGATGGCATATCATTTGAGTTATTCAAGCTCGTTTAAACCACTCTCCTACACGCATACTTATACGTTTTACTTAAGCTTGAAGCCTCAAATCATCCTAGTCAAAAACTTCTCGTTGCAAACCTAACTCTTCGTTGCTCTAAACTCCATGCTTACCCTCACGTATCCAGAACTTCAAGTCTTGACCGTTAACCCTCAATTACTTAACCAATTCCTTTCAAGTCTTCCTCTTAAATAAATTTCGGGACGAAATTTCCTAAAGAAGGGGAGACTGTAACGCCTCGTATTTTATTATTTATCTAGATAATAATAATAATAATAAACAAAAATAAATTCGACGTTTTATGAAACTTGTACTTGAAATCGGATCTCGTCGGTACGTTCGGGCCACTCAAAACGTTAGATCGGGTTAACAGGCCTTGGCCCAACACACTACCTAAACCTAACTAAACCCTAAACCTAATTTCAAATAAATAAACCCCCCCCCCCACCCTCACACTTTACGTCATCATCCTGCCTTCTCCTTTACCCGCCTGCACACAAACCATCCAACCCTCAACACCAGCCGCCACCCCCCCTTTCCCTGCGGTTTCCGGCGCTGACCTTTCTTCTCGGCGGACACTCCTTCCCTGGCTGCAACACACACCCCTCAACTGTCCTCTCTCTCTCCGATAAACATCCGGCGCCGCCCTCTCTTGTATCGCCACACACTTACACCCATCTAGATAGTATAGAGAGAGAGATACAAACAGATCGATGGCGGCAGTGGCTGTCTCGACCACCCTCGCCGGCTCGGTTAAGGCAGATTCGGGCTTGGGTTCGTCGGGTTGGGTTGGTTTCGATCGATGGCGATGGTGGGTGATTCAAGTGGAAGATAGAACGACGGCGTGGCGGCGGGAGCAGCGTCGGGGGCTGCAACGGCGCATCGGACTAGCGGCGGCGGAAGTCGCTGCGTCTCAGCGGCGGCTGACTAGTGTAAGCCTTCGATTTCGGCAGGTCAATTTCGGTACTGGTATACGAATTTAGCTTCGCCTTTCTTGGTTAGTTTTATGTTATGTATTTTTTTTCCAAGTATCTCGAAACATTTTCAGATTAAAAGGTTTGGATACTCCTATTTTTAGTATATACATGTTTTCGAATTCAGAACATATAACATCTAGTCAAAATCTGAAATAAGATTAGTTAATTCGTTATGGTGTTGTTTAGTTTTGGCGATTCGGTAAAAACAAGGTCAGTATTTTGATTCATAAATGTGCTTGGCTTCGAGGAAAACATCTAATACCACGTTATTTATCGTCTCGTTCAGAATTCTCTATTTCTTCTCTTAAACTAGTTTCTTTCAAAATGTTCAAACTGGAAAGTCATATCCTCAGTCTCAAACATTACATAAATCCTAAGGGTTACCAAACATATATTCGATGTATCGGTATTGTAATCGCCAAGGTTCTTTATACTTTTATCACCATAAACTAATGATAAAACACTCAACTAGTAAAAAACTTTTTAACGCCGCATAATTTTTATGTTATTATTTATAATTGTTTGTAGTACTTATAACTTATAAATTTTTGTGAACCATAATTATAGATAATTATTTTCTTGATTATTGTTTTATACGTCCTTTAATTTAACTTGTTTCGATCGATCCAAAAAAGAGGTTGGTTATTCCCTACAAGTGAATTTGGTGTATTAAACTATTAAAATAAAATTAACGATCTTGTATTAATTATAATAACATGTCGAAACATCGGGAATATTACGAAAACGAGTTTTTGCTACAACAAATAATGACATAATTAATTCATATTATGCATTTCAAAAATTATCAAATTATCATATAACAAATCAAGAACAAACATACTTAAAGTATAAAAATTTGAAACAAAACATTAACTTAAATTTATATTCATCTACCTTGTGATATGTTTTATAGCATCATCTCCTCAACAATTAACATGTTTTAAAATATTCATGGAAACAAAGCATAAAAGTTTAGTTTACATATCGAACAATAATTTACAACTATTCGCAACCAAATATACAAACATATAAGGATCTATATAATAACTTCTGCAATAATTTTAAAACTATGACCCACATAATATGACTTTTTCGTCAAATTAACAATAAAATATTATGACAAACTACAATCATATTCAAGAAGTATCAAGTTAAAATTCATTTTCATGTTATATATTTTTGTATTTTCATAATTAATGTCTCGTGATTTTGTATATGAAACATGTTACCATGTTTAAAAGGTTGTACCCGATGTTCGCGTCTTTTCACACTACATCAAACTTTGTCGAGGAAGGAATTTCCAAAAGAAGAGCTATAGTATATTTAGTGGAGTACGACATGAAAAAAATTTGTTTGATAATCATTTTTGATGAAAAGTTTCACTAAAAAACTTCATAACACTTATAACTTTAATGGAACGCTATCAAAGTTGCCTATTAACACAAGAATTACATACTTCTGTTTAAAACTTGTACTTGATGGGGATTATAAGTTTTATCGTTTGTGTTTAGTATTTAACTATTTTTATATATATCTTAACATGTAGCGAGTGATGAGAATTCACCTATTCACCTCAGTCATTTAGTCAAGTATGAGGTGAGGTTAAACCAACTGATTCGTTAGTTTGACATACATTACCATTGCAGCGTGAATATATCTTGAATTAAGCAAATTTAGTGCATTGAAAGGATTTCAAACCTAACGACACCGAGGACTATCCGTAAACTTGTGGGTATGACACTTTGCTTTTGCATAGCAACATTTATTTTAAAAACATGGTTAAGTTGAAGAAGCTCTTGACGACAATGAACAATTAAGCTTGCATATGGACTCAATTACTACAAAAATAGAAAGTTTAGGGTTTAAAAATAGTCAGTAACAATTTTGTTTATATAACTTGATTGTTAGACTAGAACACTTTGTTTGAATGATTAATTGACACATTTTATAAATTGAAAAAACTGGTTTAATTAATTTTGGCATTTCCATCTGTTGTGCACTGAGAACCTGTTGTTCATACCCAAAGTTTTCCGCATAGGTTGGGTGTTCATTATAAATGGTCGAAAACTTGAGGTATACAATTCTTGAAATTGATGTTGAAGAGAGTGATTTGAGAGAGATTAAAGTGTAAAAATGTTTGGATTAGAGTGGGTTTTATAGGGAAGGATTAGGGTTAGTTAGGTGGGGTTTAAGTGAGTATTAAAGGCCTCAAAAAAATAAAAAAAAAAACCCGCCCAAAAGGGCTGCTGTCCGCACTTGCTGCATTTCATCTCGACCGGGAACAAAGCATATAAGGCTTTTGTTCCCGGGTTACTTCAGATTTGTGGCGAGTGGCGGAGTGGTTAAGGCGCTTGTTTGGTGAAACGGGATCCCGGGTTCGAGTCCCGTGGATCCGGTTTTGTTTGTTTATTATTGTTTTCTTTTTTATTTTAATAAAAAACTCAATAATTTAGTTTCACAATTGGCAGGAAAGGCCCCTGTAGTTCAAGAATCCAAAAATTACACTTTAAACCTTGGACTTTATTAAAGAAAGATATATATTAACATTTAAATTCAAAATGTTAGTATATATATATATATATATGTGTGTGTGTGTGTGTGTATATATATATATATATATAAATTAGCATTTTAATTTTTTGTAAAAAGAAATTAATAAATTTTATTAACTAATTTAATTAATTAATTAATATTAATTAATTTAATTAATTAATTATATAAATGAATAGATAATATATATTTTCGTAACGAATTTAGTTTAAGGATTAAAATTTCACGTTTGAGTCTCGTTTACGCAATACAAACCAAGTTTGCGAGTTATCACACGTTTACGATTGAGAATACCACGAATATGTTTACACGTTTAAAGTATGAACAAGTATAAGTGTAACATGACTATAATTAACATAATATAGTTAAAATACGAGTTTCTCATTACGATTCAAGTCTCGGTTTACAACGTTTACAACAGAAGATGAAAACAAGATACAACGCTTACTAAAATAGAAGTACGATACAGGGTTTCCAAATACAGAAAGTATAGAAACGCGGAGCGTTACAGGGGGGCATTGATGGATAGGTAGATGCTAGAGGAGCAAGTGACGGAGAATGTGGCGAAGATGATAGTGATGACGGAAGTGTTGGTATAACATACATCTATATATATACAATATACGAATATCAAAATAACTAACGGTTATGACAGCTCATGTAAGTTGTCATAACTAACTAAATGCAATACACATGCTAATATGGAAGAAGTGGATATGGTAGTGTCAGCGATGGTACTTGTGGCCTTGCGGGTGTGCCAAAGGATCACATGATGGACACGCCAAGAGATGGATGTGGTGCACTTTTTTATTTATGTTTGTTTCAGTACTAAGAACTTTTAAATATCGCTTCGCATGCGAGACTTAAGACACTACGAAATGCAACTTCAGACTTTTATAAAATCAACAAATATATATACACACACACACACACACACACATTGAAGAGTTCAAATGAGAAGAAATCACAAATTAAGAATAAAAAGAATAAATGATACAAAGGTAATTTGAACAAATCATTTAATAACTCTATCTTTATTTTTAATATTTAGATTAGTTAATTAACCCTAATCATTTAATGAGTTTATCCTATTAAATAGTTGTGCACATTACACAATAAAAACAATCGCACATGATTCTACATATTCAATATTTCATACAACATAAAAACAAAGTTTCCTACACCATAAAAATAATGTTTAGGTGTAGGATACAGAATGTATAGGACCCCAACAATTTTAAATAATTTTGTGACTCATAATAAAATATGTGTGGATACAACACTTTTAAATAATTTTGTCTCCTAATAAATTGGTGTAGGACACAACACATTAATGGTGATGAAGGAGGAAATTATGATGACATTAATGAGATTTGAGTAATTTTATTACATTTATTAGTATTCTATATCAACTTGTCTATTATACCATTGTTAATTAAAGCATTAATTAAAAGTGGACGAAAATCATATCATGATCACAAGCATTGATAAAAAAATATAGGGTGTAGATTAATATATTTTTCTTCTTATAAGAATATTTTTCACAAATGAACCTCCCTCTATATATATACGGGGAAGGTTCATTTGAGTAGAAATTTAATGTGAGAAGAAAAGAAGAAAAGACATAATTGTAAAACATTAAATAGATTATAACTACTCTCATCAATTATGATATCTCTCATTAATAAAACAAAAACATTTTACCCTAAACATTTCAAAATTTATCCTACATATATCTTGTATTTATCAGAATTTACCCTACACACATGTAAATTTACCCTACACATTTCAAAATTTATCATACACATACGGAAATTTATCCTATACATGTCGAAAATTGTCATTCACCATAAATTATTTTATCTTGAAAAGGTATATTAAAAAATAAGTTACAAGTTTAATTAATTAGCTAATTAATGACAATTATAGATTTACCTATATGACATTTTTCATAATATTAAATACACTACATTAAATGAAGTAAATGGAGAATTTCTATTAGTTTAAAAGTTATTTTTTATTCTTACAAAATTTTTCTTCTCACTTGAACTCTCCACTATATATATATATATATATATATATATATATATATAAGGAAGGTTTATTTGAAAAGAAATTTAATGTGATAAAAAAAAAAAAGAAATGGCATAATGGTAAAATATTAAATACTTTATAACTCTTCTCATTAATTATATTATCTCTCATTAATAAAGCATAAATATTTTATCCTACACATTTCACAATTTATCGTTCATATATCTTACATTTACCTGAATCTACTCTACACATATGTAAATTTACCTTACACATTTCAAAATTTATCCTACACATACTAAAATTTATCCTACACATGTCGAAAATTGTCCTTAACCACAAATTATTTTATCTTGAAAGAGTATATTAAAAAATGAGTTACAAGTTTAATTAATTAGCTAATTAATGACAATTATAGATTTACCTATATGCCCATATATATATATATATATATAGTGGAGAGTTCAAATGAGAAGAAAAATTTTGTAAGAATAAAAAATAATTTTTAAACCAATAGAAATTCTCTATTTACTTCATTTAGTGTGTGTATTTAATGTTATGAAAAAGGGCATGTAGGTAAATCTATAATTGTCATTAATTAGCTAGATAATTAAGCTTATAACTCATTTTTTTCATATACTCTTTCAAGATTAAATAATTTATGGTGCAAGACAATTTTTAACGTGTGTAGGATAAATTTTAGTATGTGTATGATAAATTTTGAAATGTGTATGGTAAATTTACATGTGGATAGGATAAATTCCGATAAGTATAAGATATATATAGGATAAATTTTGAAATGTGTAGGATATAATGTTTTTTATTAATGAGAGATAATATAATTAAGAGAGAAGTTATAAAATATTTAATGTTTTACCATTATGTTATTTATTCTTTTTCTTCTCATATAAAATTTTTCTTAAATAAACCTTCACATATATATATATATATATATATATATCACTCTCAGTCTCTCATATTAGGGCATGTCTGTTGTGGCCCACCCAAGATAAAAAACTGTGAACTTTTGATACACGCTCAATTAAAAAAAGTTAAGAGGAACCTATGTGAATCTATCTCGGTAGATAGTGAGTTTTTAATATGGTAAAAAGCCATGGATCGAAGAAAAGAAACACCCAAATCTGATTATTATTTTTATTATTATTATTATTATTATTATTATTATTATTATTATTATTTTGAAATTTAAGTTTTTAATTTGCAATACCATTTCATAAACGATAAGAAAATTACATAAAAAAGGACAGATAAATGGACAATAAATTACACTACAATCCTCTTTTGAGTAACATTTCCAATTTTACCAAATACAAAACTCTAATTTCTCAAACTGCTACAGCTACATTAAGAACCCTAAAATACAAAATAGACTTAATAGGAAAGACAACGAGAGTGGTGACCATGAACAATACGTGTCAATGAGGAAGAATAATACAAACCCAAATATGATAAGTTAATATATATCTAAACAAGTTACAAAGTAGAGGTTCGTCATAGTCAAGCTTAGCAAAGCCCCTCTTTAGCAACCTACTCCACATCAACCTCGAAACAATTTAGACTTTACACATTAGGTCTTTCATTTTTAACTAAACAGGTGACAAAGAAATTAGAAAGATAAATAACTATACTACTAGGAAAGCTTAAGTAGGTTGTTCAAATCGCTCGTCGCTCACTCGCTGATCGTTTAGAAAACACTCGAAATATGCTCGCTCAGTTTGATTCGGTTTGCAAACGAGCCAAGCATTAGCAAAGGTCCGTTCGGCTCGGTTCGGCTCGAATTAATTTTTATTAATTTATACACATATAATTATATATGCACACACAAATTACATATATATTCATATTTGCATATCGCTCTATTAGATTTGGACCACTATACTCAAATAGACAATTATATTTATCTATGCTAGCCTAATCAGACCAATAAAATATTTAACACCAAATTTTAAAACTAAAATTCTAAGTCGTGAAACGACAATATTTAACATTTTTCTCTCATCAATCGTCAGTCGCCAATCATCTCTCGCTCTCATCATACGCCACACTGTGACAATTGTTTTTTGTTGTATATCATCACCTGACTTAACTAGAGCCTCATACTCGAACGATCTAACCTCAATCTTAATGTCATCCTCAGACAGTTGGACCTTAGTTGTGACCCGATAGCGGAGACATCGAAGGAAACATGCTAAATCTATGGTTGTCCAATTTACTCGTCGCTCGCTTCTCGCTCACCACTTGCTCGGAAAATTACACGCTTGAATATGCTCGTTCGGATTTCGCTCGGTTATAAACGAGCCAAACACAAGTAAAGGTCCACTCAGTTCAGATCAGCTTGTGAACGGCCCTAAGCTGAGAAAGTAACTTATCTTTTTTTTTCTTTTTAACATATATAAATTAAATTAAACAATAATGAAACTTGTTTATTATTGAGTAAAGTTTTTTTCTTTACTATTATCTCCTCCTGCAAATTAAACTTTAAAATTAGTGAATAATTATTATTGTAGCTGTTTGTTAATAATAATAATAATGATAATAATAATAATAATTATTATTATTATTATTATTATTATTATTATTATTTATTATTATTATTATTATTATTATTATATTATTATTTCTGCCACAAGCCTCAACCATCTTCCATAAGATAAAATTTTGTTAGATTTAAATTTATAACTTTTAAAGACGAAATTAGATTAACTTAATTATTAATTGAGTTAAAATAAGTTGAAAAAAAACTTGCATCGAACCTTTTTTTTTCAATATGCCCAAAATAACTTTTTTTTAATCTTAAATACCATCTAATCAATCTATATTTGTATAAATTCGAACTTACATCATATTTGTGCAAAGTAATCAACAACGCTACTAGACCCAACACGATTCACACTCAAAATAACTAATTTAAAAGATTATATGCTTAGAGCATGTGTAGTGGGGGTTATGTAGATGTGCGGTTATACGACACGTGACAAATGTTTAAAAAAGTGACGTTATATAACTTGAGTGTGTAGTGGTTAGTTATGCAATAAACCCTTCAATTATATGTATGTGCATGCATGCATGCATGTATGTGTGTATGAGAGACAGAGAAAAACCAATGTGTAGCATTGTTATTTATATAAGGTTAGAATTATAACGCCCCCTCCCTATGAAGTTGGGGAGAGGAGGCGGTGTTACGAGTGCTATGGGCCGTCATAGGCCCTTTTCACCCCTTATAGCGCTCATCCATATGGCGTATAAACAATTTTCAAAATTCAATATTTATTCAAAAACCCTTTCAACTTTAGAACCAAGCCTTAGGTTTTGCCAAGCATATTGGGCTGTCCAATCAATAGTGGTGGGTTCTACCCATGAAACCAAGCCGGTATAATTGGTTTTGGTTCACCATGTGATCTCCCATATGGGCTTTAACACTTTATTTCTCATTCTAGTGGAGCACTGCCGTCGTGATCAAAAAATCTGTTTTCTACACACAAAAGCCCTACTTTTCTAGTTCCCATGTTCACATTCCGAATTGAACCCGACATTTGTGCTCCAAATTGGTCACTAGCATTGCTTTTAGCATGCACATGCTCTCTTGATTTGTAAGTGGAGATGTTTGAAATTTTGTAGTCACTTTAATTCCCTCTTTTCATATATGCTTTTTGTCATTGCCTCATTCATAACTTTTCATATAATTTTTTTTCTTCAACAATGTGCCCAGCATATGCAGCATTAAGGGTGAACGGGGTGCATGGATGGAATGGGGACGGTGAGTGTAGATGCCGTGCGGGCACACTGCCACCGACCCCCTACTTATCTCGGGGAACCTTGAAAACCGATGACTACTTACCGCTTGTAGTATTCGACCATTGCATTAATTTTTGGACGTTGGAGGATGAAAAGGGCTATAATGCCATTAATAATTTAAAAAAAAAGTGATTTCTTATTTATAAATACCACATCTGCTACTTACCGCATGTAATATTCGACCGTTGCATAAACGAAGACCCCTCACCAAGAAGACCAAAGAGGAAAGATAAAAAACCCGCAACGACATCCGATAGCTCAACAGGTTTGTCCGAGAAGCTTGATCAATACAAACTTATGAAACAAGAAAAACAAATAAAAGAGTTAGAGTTGGTGGACGTACGAAAGGAAACGAGAGGAAAACACTATCGCGTAGGTTGCGGTGAGACAACTTTTGTATGATCGGGATTTGGAGACCTTTACTAAGCCAAACGACAATGTTCCATAGAAGTTGTTGCTGTTCACTCTAGCCCGAAAACACGAGATCGGAAAAAAAATTGCCCATGCAATTTCTAATTTTAAGTCTTATGGTGTTTGTTTTTATTTTCCTAGTTTTAATTTTATGTAATATCTTTTTTAATTTTAATTTAATGTAAGGTATGGTAATGTTTTTATTATTATTAATGTAATTTTATTTTGTTTAAAAAATGTTTTAATTTATAATATAATGCATAACTTGTAGAAATAAAAAAAATAAAAAGAAATTGACTCCTCACAAGGTGATCACCTGTTACGTTTGAGTTGAAGAGGGAAGTTGACTTAGCATGAGATGATTGGTTGGGTGAAGAGTTTACCTCTCCCTACAAGGTGACCACCCCTTACACCCTAACACGAACCAAAATCCGATAAGAAGATAAGGAAAAAAGAAAGATCATCTGGATTTTGTAAAGTTTAAGTTACTCTTGTTATCATAAAACTAAATATGAGGATCTAGTATTACTCGTGTACCTAATATTTAAATTTCGTAACACAAGTCCGCTACTTATATTTGAACACAGTAAAATAGTTGCTATAACAATTGGAAAGTGTTTAAGATTGTTTTTAGAATGTTTTAGTGCAACCCTCTTAACTTCTGCTTTTTATTATGCTGCATTGTGATTAATGTTTTGAGTAGGGAACTTTCTTTTAGAACTTTCAAGGATTTTTCGGTTACTTAACTGAGAAGCTCATTATACACTTCGACACAATTTAGTCGAGCACTTGTGGTCGAATAAAGAATAGCTTATGTAGTTTTTTTATTTGTGTGATGTTTTTATTTATTTGTGTAACGTTTTATTTTTAACTATGATTATGTTTATTTTCTGAAGTATTTTTTTTTATTTCTATTTAATATGTGTTTTTATTTTAAATTTTGCTTTTGATTTAATTTTAATATAAATGAAACGTAAGAAAAATAAATTATCATAATCTGATTTATATTAAATTAATTGTAAAAGTAGGTAATGATATGAAATGTGGGATGTGTTATGATAGTGAGAGTTTGTGGAAGTTTTTTTGATGTGGATGCTATTACTACGTAAATTAGCTTAAACCGAACAAACTTCTTTCTTAAGAAATTTTGTGTCAACCTACTAGGAGGGATCATGCTAGCTAGGTTAATAACCAACTTAACAACCCGTCTTTAAACTAAACGAACCTCATCGGCAATAGTTAAGCTTAACAGTCATAACTCGATCTACATCGAAGCCAAAAACATATACATAAGTGGTTCTAAGTGGCTTGACGATATATGATTTTTCCAAATCCAAACAAACGTACTATTATTATGTATTTAATTATACATATTCTGTTAGTTTCTATAATATCTCATAAAGTTCCAATAACATTTAACTTTAAGCACAGAATGATAAACAAGATGGTAGATTAGATTGATAACATAATATTTAACTTTAAGCACAGAATGATAAACAAGATGGTAGATTAGATTGATAACATAATATTAACTTTAAGCACAGAATGATAAACAAGATGGTAGATTAGATTGATAACAATTAATACATCAACACGTAAATTCATAAACATACATATAACAACATTGCAAACTGATGCATGCATGCATTGTTGCATTGTTGCATCCATCATATTATTCTAAAAAGAAGTCATTGTCCATTTTTGACAATGAATACAATACTCTTGTTCAAGGGATGTAGCCACCATGCCCACCACCTTCACCACCACCACTTCCACTGCCACCACCACCTCCATGCTCACCTAAACCACCGCCACCACCACCACCGCCTCCTGAACCACCACCACCTCCTCCTCCACTGTATCCGCCATATGACCCTCCAGCACCCTCGCCAGCTCCAGCGCCACCTCCACTACCATATCCACTTCCTCCAGCCCCTCCTATGCCAGCTCCTCCGCCACCACCTCCACCATGTCCACCTCCACCAGCTCCTCCGGCACCACCATGTCCACCACCGATCCCACCTCCTTCTCCTCCACCATAACCCCCACCGTGTGCTCCTCCACCACCACCAGCACCTCCTCCACTACCACCTCCTCCGCCCCCACACCTCCAGCTGCTCCACCACCATAACCAGCTGCTCCACCATGCCCAGCGCCACTCCCCCCTCCTTCACCTCCACCATAACCTGCACCATCCGCTCCTCCTCCTCCACCACCACCTCCTCCGGTACCACCACCTCCTCCTCCACCTCCTGCTGCTCCACCACCATAACCAGCTGCACCACCATGTCCACCGCCACT
Source organism: Scalesia atractyloides (assembly GCA_947069175.1). Lineage (NCBI taxonomy): Eukaryota > Viridiplantae > Streptophyta > Magnoliopsida > Asterales > Asteraceae > Scalesia > Scalesia atractyloides. Next base: position 4,300,605 of record CAMTDV010000020.1, on the reverse strand, counting down.
CCCACCTCCTTCTCCTCCACCATAACCCCCACCGTGCGCTCCTCCACCACCACCTCCTCCTCCACTACCACCACCTCCTCCCCCACCTCCAGCTGCTCCACCACCATAACCAGATGCTCCACCATGTCCACCGCCACTCCCACCTCCTTCACCTCCACCATAACCTACACCATCTGCTCCTCCTCCACCACCACCACCTCCTCCACTTCCACCACCTCCTCCTCCTCCACCTCCCGCAACTCCACCACCATACCCTGCTCCACCACCTTTCCCAGCACCACCTCCATATCCAACTCCATGTTCTCCTCCTACCCCATAACCACCACCACCACTACCTCCTCCTCCACCACCACCCCCTGCTAAACCACCATGAATGTAGCTCTCTTCAACAGTGAATAGAGCTCTAGTAGCCACACAAATGCCTAATCCTAATAACACCAAGAAAACAACACTTGAAAGTTTGTTAACACCCATAACGAATGAAAGTGAGTGTGAGTTGTTTGTAATCTGCATGAAATTAGTTGCATTTATATAGGCATTGGGTAAGGATTTGTGCCTAGAAACAGTACTCCAAGTGGGCTCACAACTTGAAGCAAAGATAAGCTCCCTCACTAATTAGTGGTGCAATGCACCAATGCCCAACTAAACAATGTTTCTTTTTTGTAGTGTGCTTTTGCTGTTTCCCAAAGGTATGTATCGTTTCTATTTCATATATCGTACCAATATTCAACAAGTTTTCAATCTTTAATATAATACTGATATTGTCATAGGAAATAAAGAAGTTAATAATCTTGAATTAAAGAGATCACGATTGAAACAGGTTATAGATCATTACGGTTAATTATTTATTTAGTCTTTTATATTTTAGTTAGGGAAACTAGTTAGATATTTTATTATTTAAAATAGAGTTTTAGTTGGGTTAGGATTAGAATGAGTCTAGTATAAATAGATGGTTATGGTCATTGTAATTGATGTGCTTAATTGATAAATAAATTAAAGAGTGCTTTCATTGATTGATGATAAAAAGAGTCGAACGAGTTTGTTCATCTCACGTATGTTTGTTTGTTCGATCAACAACAGGAAAAGTTAACATCTGTGTGCAAAGCTATATCACCTCAACACATATATGGTCACCTCGGCATATATTAGTAACATGTTCCTAGTCATTAATTTGTAAAATTAGAATACATGCTGAATTTAAAGTTCAAAGACTTTATGTATAATTAGTTTTTTTAAGATAATAATGGATATCCAACTTACCCATTTTATGGTTTGATGTATTTAATTAACCAATGGGATTAATTAGTTTAAATTCAAGCTATGGGCTATCACGATACATGTATATCGCAGGATATTTTTTTTAATTGAATTTATTATGTAGTACAGATATTTGTTCTGGTCCACAGCCCATTTTTTTAATTTAAAAGAACATTCACAAAACTAGTATTTTTTTGTGATATACCTTGCAGTAAGAATGAAATACCGGACAATGGTTGTGCATCAACTTTAACCCATGTATATATTAGCTGTCAATATTATTATATTATATTTTTTAAGGCTGTAAAATAACTGTGAATATATTTCCTTTAGAATAGGTAGGATAGTTTCCTTTTCTTAGCATGTATCGTGTGTATATATGGGTACTCTTTGTTAATGAAAAAGAAATCAATCTTTTCACCATTTTACATGGTTATCAGAGCATAGGTTCTGAGACTACCGGTGGAATATGGTGTCAATATTATTATATTATATTTGTTTAAGGCTGTAAAATATATGGGTACTCTTTGTTAATGAAAAGGAAATCAATATTTTCACCATTTTGCAGTATAGTACCAGTTTGTTTGTTACATGAAACACCGGTTTAAATTCTCACCGTACATAAAACCACTTTTATGTATCACCGTATGGTTAATGAAACTTACTATTTAGTGATTAATTCACTGCACACTCAAACTTGCATCACTTATTCATGTGTATTTTTTGCGTTTTTGGCACTAATTAATGCATGAATAGATCAATATGATACCGGTTTTTAGTGGTCACGATGATCCAAGCATATCGGGCTATGTACAATAACACGATCAATCAAGTGAGAGGCTTTATCAAACATTATCAACTTATCAAAAAGCATGAGCACGACTAACGCCACTAGCTTCATTTTTTTCATATGTTGGAAAAGGGTGGGCCATTCTTTTGATCAATTTTGTAAATATGTAATGGAAAACAAATATAATCATGTACCCGATAAGCCAGCGAATTCAGTAACCGCAACAGAGAGGGAAGTAAATGACATCTTTTGTTATCTTGGTCGAGTTTCCGTTTAGGGTGTACAGTTCTAATGAGTTTATGTGTTTTAGGAGATCCGGTTTTAGAGAAAGATGCGACGAAATTATGATGTTATTGTTTTCTCTAACCCTGATTCTCTCTAGTTATCTCTCTGTTAAATAATTACCAATTAATCTAATAAGGATCAAATACAAATGGATTATAACATACAAAATGATCTTAACATGAGAAGTGAAGGAAACTTTTTTTTGAATAATTTTACCATCTACTTAAATATAATGTTTAATTGCAAAATGTATAAAAATCATGATTTGACACTAATAGAGTAATTATGTAATTTTTATATAGTAATTATAATTACTCTGTTAGTGTAAAATCACGATTAGTTTTTAAAAGAAAATTCTTTTTCACTTCTCACGTTAAGCCAATTTGTATGCTAAGACTCATTATACAATAATTTAAACTCAAATATATAATATAAATGATAATAATGATTATAAATTAATATATTTATATATATTTACTCTTACATATTGATCGTGTTTGGTGCTCTTTTATAAAATGTTTTGAGGCGTTTGCCTTTTTAATGAATTATATTTTCTTCTTCGAGGTTTACAAGGCACCCTTTCTACAATAGCATCATCCAGAGATAGCAGATTAACTGGGACCAAACGTCATCTTGTGTTGCCAATGATGTCTTAGCTTCTCGTCATTTGTTAGATATATATTTTTTATCAGCTAGAAATACAAAGATGTGTAATGGAAGAAGGCTAGAAGTAATCACACTAATAACAAGTTAGTGCTTGTAATATAACTAGTGGAACTTTCCGTGCTTCGCGGCGGGATTTCGGTCGACATCGGCACGGTTTTTTAAAGTATCGGCTTGGTTCTTATAGTAACCAAAAGAAATACACTCAAAGGAATATCGACACGCGTTTTACATCGATCGAAAACAATCGAAACAAATATCGATATTGGTAGCTATGTTTTTCGAGCAGGGCATCAATTTTCTATAGCATACAGTACTAAAAATACTCTTTTGTCACACAACTTTATTTTCAATCACTTTTATAATGTCACGTCAAGAATACATAAAAAACGAATACGATATCAGTATCGATATAGTTCGAACAATATTGTTTCGTTTCGTCACGTCAAGGAACAAAAAGAATCCCATTTGATTGAAAAATTTCATGTTACAACAGTATATTCAAAATTTTATATTATCTTATTCAAATAACAAAAAAAAGTAAACGGCATAACTGTATATAAAATATACTCAACGATTTTTATATCTACATGTCGAAAAAACCATAAAACCCAAAATTTTACAACAATTATCCTAAAAAATAACAATAAAAACAAAAAAAACTAAAAACATTTAATGGAAACCATACAATTCACTTTAAAGTAAATAAAATAATATATTAAATATATATATATATATAATATAATATATATATATATAGAAATTGAACAATAAAAGAAAGTATTGTTCAAGTACTTTAAAATATAAGATATAAGAATATATAGGAAACTAAACAATAAAAGAAAGTATTGTACAAGTACTTTGAAAATGTAAGATATAAATTAAAAATAATATATATATATATATTAAAATAATTTATATATTATATTATATATTGAAATTAAACAATAAAAGAAAGTATTGTTCAAGTACTTTGAAATATAAGATATAAGAATATATAGGAAACTAAACAATAAAAGAAAGTATTGTTCAAGTACTTTGAAAATGTAATATATATATATATATATATATATATATATATATATATATATATATATATGAAATTAAACAATAAAAGAAAGTATTGTTCAAGTACTTTGAAAATATAAGATATAAGAATATATAGGAAACTAAACAATAAAAGAAAGTATTGTTCAAGTACTTTGAAAATGTAAGATATAAGAATGGTAGTAAGACTTATCTTTTATTTTTTTTTAACAATAAATTTCTTTTATTCTTGTCACTGCATGTTTTGGGTCTCTTTGCAACTAGAAACAATGACTAATCATGTTCTTGTGCAGAGATTCGATATGCTTGATGAGTTACGATATTTGTATATAGATATCTCTAAACGTCATTCATTATATAGGAACACTAATAATCATATTGACCTCTAAAGAAAGTACATGCATTTTCACATATTTTTAAAACTAGGTTATAACCCGGGAACTTCCCGGGTTGAAAAAATTAATTTATGTTAATTGAAATATAAGCTAATTTGTGTATGGCACTAAGATGTGTGTAAAATAAAATCTGCTTAATGTACCATCGATAAGCGCCTAAGGCGAGTATCTTTTCATACAGTACCATTCGAAGTTTATTCACATAATCTAGATGACTCATCATCCTTTCAATTGAAAATTTAGGTTGGGGTTAGGGACGTACAAATACAAACTGATACTTTTTTCTTGATTGTAAGAAAGGTTAAATGCACATGATAGCAACATGTGTTAACTTATTCATTTTGGAACAAAACTTGTACGATATTGATGTCAATTCTAATATATTACGGCATTACCAATATATTGATGTTTATATATAGTGGGATTTTCATGTTGCAATAATTTGCTAATATTAAAAATTAACTTGTACAATTTTTTGCTCAAATGGGCATTGAAATCATGGCTGGAAATCTTAAAGTCCATTAGAAACAACCAAAGGCCCATAACAACTTTCCAGCCTAAACCAATGTTATCTTATTATCCGTCCTACCCGACCCAATAAAAGGCCTGACCCAAGATACTTATTGGGTCTTTGACTATTTCAGCATACTCTAACCAGGTTTGACTTTTGTAGGCCACATTTTGACCATCCATAAGAACTTGTTTGAAAATTTACTATGAAACATTGCAGCATGGCCTCATCATTGACTGCAACTTGTTACTTTGACTATAGATGACTTTCCACCCTATTGATTAATGTTAACTCTAAGCCAACAGTAAGTTTTGCACCTCTACAACACCTATTCATTGACCATGTAGGTCGTTGACTCGATTATTTCTCCATTTTTATTATTGTACACAAATGACTCCATAGCCCTTTTTAGTATAGTAAACCCTCGGGCTTATCATCATCTCCCAAACACCTCTTGACGTCCCAATACTTCTCATACACCCATACTCCTCAGCTGTGACAGATCTCGAAAATTTTCGTAGAGGTAATGTTTTATCAAAAAGGGTAACGAAATCGAAAAAACGTCAATTTTTTTTTCAAAATTTCCACTACCGCTGGAGAACCAAGAGGTAGCGAAGGCTACCCCTTCCCCTAAGGTGGGTCCGCCCCTACTCCTCGGTGAGATAACCCACCAAAGACTCAAATATAAGAAGGAAAAGATTCGACTAAAAAAACTTATACTTTGGGTGTTCACACCATTGATAAGGTAAATTGCCAAGATCGTCCCTGACGTTTGGGCATGTTGGCCAGTTTCATCCAAAACAACTTTTATGTACTATATAGTCCTTCACTTTTGATTTTTTTGTCATTTTCATCCAAAGGTCTAATTTGCTTTATTTTTTCTGTCAAATATTTGGATGAAAATGGCAAAAAAAATCCCAAATCTCTGGGACGATTTTAGCAAAAAAGTTAAACATTTGGATGGGAAATGGCAAAAAAAAATCCCAAAGTGAAGGGCATATGATAAAAAAAAGTTATTTTTGATGAAATTGACAAACATGCAAAAACCTCAAGAACGATTTTGGCAATTTACTCAAATGTAAATTTTAAGTGGAGGTTAGTGTGCTAAAAAGAATGGCGTGAAAAAAAAATGGGATAAGTGTCTTAATTGAAATGGATGATGAAAAAATAAACACGTTTTGGTGGTGATAAGTTTTTTTTTCCAAAAGTGAATATGTAGGTGTGCGGATGAAACGTGGTAACTATGCAGTTAATATCGGTGATATATCGGTACCCTAATAAAATATTGGTGTCAAATATCGGTTAGAATATCGATACCGATAATATCGGTGACAATGACCGATATATCACGGATATTTGACTGATATAACCAATATATCACTGAACCATTGGTGTTAAATTGCTATATACATAAATTATGCATTATATTAAAATTACCAATATCCCATCGATATCTCACCAAGATAACCTATATCTCAAATATCGGCCCTTGACCAATATCCGATATTTTACCGCATTAACTACATAGCGTGGTAACCATTTGATTTTCTGCACCGGGCAATAATCCCCTAACCTACTTGTCAAAACTTGTACTTCTTGTATCTGAAGTTGCAATTAGTTCACAACCCATTCCACCGGTGTTCAAAATCTTTTCCTATTAATAAAACGATATCCAGATAAAAAAATGATTTCTATAATGAATAACTATAAATAATTATAGTATTATAAATAATTTTTTGATGTAAAAACAGGGTAAATGGTGAGGAATAGGTATAAGCAAAGGTAAGAAATGGTAAGGATGGTGATATGGCATTAAAAATATAATAAAAATAAATTATAATATCATTCTCAAATAAAATAACTATCAACAAAAAAAACAGAAATATAATAAATAGAACAGATCTCACATAGTTGACCAAAATTTGTCTTCAACTTAGTTTGAACAAGAAAAGATAATGGTGATATGAACGCCACATTTTGACTATACTTATTCTGTGTGATCTGATGGTAAAATTTAGCATCCAGATAATATACACACAATCTCATAATCTAAAATCACTTCCTCAAAAACAAAAAAAAAATAGGTTCCAAAGACCCTAATGTAAACATCCACAACTAAGCTTCAAGTTAAGCTAAAACGACCCAAATGACGTTTAACCGAATTAAAACGCTCATGCGATTTGCTGATTTTCTTTCGTGGAGATGATACCATTTTCTTGCTCTTCCTCAGCAGTGAATTTTCACTCTTTGCTGACAGAGCAGCCATTAACAAATCCCCCCTTGCACCAGGCATTCTCTTGCACATTCTCATCGCCTCGCGTTTCGCAGAGTCTTCAGCTTCATTGTTTCGTGGTCTCTTGCATGCCGCTTTCTCCACAGGTTTCGTTTGCTTCGGCTTTACAGCAAAAACCACTTCTGTATACCCAACCACCATTTCTCATGTTAGTTATCATTTTTTACAAACTTTACGCTGATAGTGATATGGCTGCAAACAAACCAAATGTTCAGCGAACAGTTCGTGAATCGTTCAGCAGGAAGTTCATTTGTGTTCGTTTGTTCGTTTAATAAGTACTAGTGTATTATATGTTTTGTTCACAAACTCTTGTTTGTGTTCGTTTGTCTCCATGAACATTAGTGTTTGTTCGTTACCCAAATTAACAAACAACACAAACGAACACGTTTATTTCCTTGACAAACAAACATGAACATAAAGTCTTGTTTGGTAAGTGTTCATGAAGAGTTTGTGAACACATATATTTCTTAATTGGTAAGTGTTCATAAACAGATTGTGAACACATATTTCTCAACAAACAAACACGAACAAAGTCGTTTGGTTGGTTTGCATCCATGTGGATAGATAATAGCCATGTAAAGAACATAAAGATCAAGCAAAATTACCTAAATTTTCATCATCAGACGTATCAAGTCCAGGAGATCTCGGTGGTGTTAATGGAGGAAATAATCCATCAATATCAATGTTGTTTTTTAAACTATTTGTAGGAGTGACACATGTATTCTTTTGAGCTTCAACTCTATGGTTAGAACCATACTCTTTAAGGATCAACGGAAAGTTACTTTAATCACATTTGTGATCGGTTTGAGTGGCGCAACTGCCACGTCATCAGATTGAGGATGACGATGATGATCTGTAGATGCTTTGATGCCATCGGAATGAACATTTGGTGCGTCCACATTCTCCAGTACTGATTTCGGTGAAGTCGTTGGTATGTTTGAAAGAAAGTTGGTTTATATGTTTCCATAAAATTAGAAAACCAAGGTGTGCCTTGTTTTGCATAAAACAGAATGTACGCTTCCGATGATAGCACAAGGTCTTCTGAGACGCTAGTAACCTATCAAAATAAAATAACAAAATCAATTTCAATTTACACATTATTAAAAAGATGTTATGTTATATATTATTACCTTTGAGTCATCAAACTTGTACCATGTATTTGGTGCAGAACGAATGTAACAGTAGTAATGACCGCAGCTAGATGTAAAGGCTGTATGTACAACAACTGCGTATAGTTCGTATTTTAAATCCATCTGGCAAAACAAAATTGTAATAAGTGAATATATGTCTATATATAATAATAAGCTTTTCAGAAACATTTCATGAACGGAACTTACGTTATTACTCTGGCTGCAACTTGTGTAAGGCTGCAGGTCCAACTCTAGAGGAAAGTCCACGTGTTTGTGTATTTTCTCAACGTGAGATCCATCGTTTTTGAATCTTTTTTAAATGGAATGCACAAGTAAGAGGAATTTGATCCAGCAAAAGCTGTTTCTCAACGAGACTTTTTGTTTACACTCGTCACATGTAAACTTCATTCCTTCATCTTCAATGTGTCAACTTTCGTAAATGATTCAAGAGCGGTTGAAAGAGTGTTTACGTCTTTGATTTCCAAACTTAAGTCGGCAAAAGGCTCGTATGTATCTGATATGTGATTGCAGTTGCAGCACCTTAACTAAAATTCATATAACAATAAACGGAAAGAAATAATTAGTTTAACAATATATGTAAATTTGAAAAATTAACGAGAAACGAATATTACTTTGCTAATAACCCGACCTCCGAAGACTTGTTTAACTAAATTGTCGGTTTGTGAGGTGATATCATTTTCTTTTGTTTCTGAATTGCATAAAGAACTTGCGAGTCTATCCAAGAAGCATTGCAAGAATTCATGAGCATCTTCTGTTGATACCTTTGGAATGATGATGAAAAATCTGATAGCCATTTTATCAAAATTAGAAAGATATTGAATAAGTTGTAACATATGAACATTGACAAGTTAATGTAAGGTTCAAGACATACATCTTAAATTGTCAACGAATTTCCAAGGGGAAACAATTTTTTTAGAAGATGATAACGAAAGTTCGATGTGCTCCCGCAGAGCACAGATCAAGCAAAACCATTCGTTGCTAACTGCAAACCAACACTTTAATATCATACACTTGATTAAAAAATACCTAACTAAATGTAACATACTAACATTCACTAAACTAGACGAAATATAAATGAAGGTTTGAGACGATACAATCACAAGGCGTCGGATGTGTGTGTGAATAGAGACCCTGAACAAGTAGCACGGAGTGGGTGAAGCACTGCATAACCGTTAAAAAAACAAGTGTTGACGAGATTAGCAAGTCCTGCACCCTGTATGTCAACCGGTGAGTTTTTTCCTTAATTGCTTTGTTATGTTAGAACTATATATGTAAACTTTGAATTAGTTTTGTGAGCTTTAAGGTATTATATTAAAATCAATGTGGGGTGGAGTTAGGGGTGTGTAAAAAACTGAATTAACCAACCATAACCGAATTAACTGACAAAACCGAACCAAATAAAACCGGTGGGTCGGTTAATGGTTTTTTTTTTTTTAACTGAAAGTAGCGGGTCGGTTATGGTTATCAAAGTTTCCAAACACGCTATAACCGAACCGAACCGACATGTAATAAATCTTTGTAGGATTTAGGACTTTTCACAATTTTTTTGTAATATTTGATGTTTTTGATTAAAGACTTCTAGTATTAATGGGTTTAATATTTGATGTTTTTTTATTATAAAATTTTAGTATTTATGGGTTATTTCATATCGTTTTGCAATTTTGGTTGAATGTTTATTTGAATTTATGGGATATATTATATCCTTTATAATCGCTATTAACATTATAGATTATATGTATTTTTTAATACTATGTAATATACTAATATATACAAATATACAATAAAAATTTATTCCATCTGCATAACCTAGCCAAAAGCGTTAACCATAACCGCCATATAACCAATCCAAATGGTTAACGTATACCCATAACCAATATTTGTCATATGGTTATGGTTTTAGATCAAAACCGACCAATGCACACCCCTAGTGTGTGTATGTGACACGCATCAATATGAATCATAAACCAATACAAAAAAAAAAAGAAAATCAAACAAAACATACCACAGTAGATGGATTGTCGTAACCATCATCATTCCAACTCGAAGCAACCGCAACCGATGGCCCGGGCTTCTGCACCTCAAACTGACTTCGACTACTGTTATCAACAGAATCTAACGGCTCAGACAACGTATTAGCTTCAGCACCGGTGAAACACAGCACCGGCTCATCACAATCTTCAGTTGACATCAACGAATCCATATCCAACTCTTTCTTCAACGAGGAATCCTCCGGTCCAGTTGGATCTGGGTTTTGGTGGAAGATATGGAGACAGGTGATTCGGTGTGTAAAGAAACTGGTGCTGCAGAATCACCCATCGGATGAGAGAATTTTGAATTTTTCAGATTGGAGGTTTTGATTTTGATGGGTTAAAGGGGGAATAATAGTGAAGTTTTTAGGGTTTGAATTTTGGTTGGATTGGAAAGAGAGAAAGTTTTGGTGAAAGTTGAAAGTGGGTGGAAACGGAGAGAATTTGGACGCGGTTTTGAGATTTTAAAATGGGAGGGAAAATAAGCCGCCATTTTTTATGGTTTTGTTTCGGAGTGAGCGAGGTAAGAGGAGAGGAGAGAGAGAGGTGTAACCGAGATTATTAATATTTCGTACCTAACCACGAAAAACTTACAATTTAATTATGTTGTAAATTTGTAATTATATAAACACCCACTTGAAAGAAACCTTAAAATATAAAAAAAAAAAAAATGGAGTAAATTATACAAAAAGTTCCTTTATGTTTATACTTAATTGTAAAGTGTGTCATTTACCTTTAAAGATTACAGAAAACGTATTTTATGTTTGAAAACTCTTGCACGGTCTGTCATTTGCTCTAAACTATGTTTATTTTTAATGTTAAATCTGAGAACATAGACCCCACATGTGGGTATTTTGGTTATTAAGTCAAAAGTGTATCATGCTCATAATTCGGTTTGAATCGGTGAAACAGTCAACATCGATCATTATTTTTGTTACACGGTCAAGTTTTTAAGACATTCTAGGTGTGTCGTCTTGTAAATGTTTAAACTAGTCGGGCCTTGAGAAAACGACCCCTTTACTATGTACTAGTCTAGATACACTTGTAAATGAATCGACTGTTTAGTGAACCATTGGTGAAACAATCGACATGAAGTTATTTTATTTAACAAACAAATGGAAATGAACAAAAAATATTATCCGGTTTAATAATTAAATGAACAAACATTAATACTTGCTCATTTGTTCAACTACCTTTGTTTATAGTCGTTCATTTACAGTCGTTTGGGATCCCTCTATGTTTGTTAATTTGCCCTCGCCATTTACAATTCATTTAAATTTATATATTTAACCTAAAACACACTAATTGTACCATCATGGATCCGCCTAAGTGGAACCTTAAGAATCAAGCCTTGGGTAATCGACTAACTAATGAACAAAATCACGTTTATGTCATTTAGGATATTAGTGAACGAAGATAAACGTACACACTCGGTTTCTTATCAAACGAACTTGAACAAGGAAATTCGTCCGTCAACTTGTTTTAGTTCGTTCACTTGATCAGTTAAAGGTAAACAAACAAACATGACAAGACCATGTTCATGTTAGTCCGTTTCTTTTACATGCCTAATTTTATTCTTAGTCTTTAACGTTATACAATCTGCAATATAAATATCTAATACGTATTCACGGGAATCACCAATTAGTTGCTTATCCTCTCTATTTTCGATCAAATCCATATTTGAAAGTGTCGAAGTACAAAAGGAATTAATGGTGACAGTGATTTCATATTTTATATAGTGACAATTTGAAGTTTGGTGTACAGTAAAGGTAATAATATATTTTTAACTCTTTTTATTTAATTAATTTGCTTTAGGTCAAAAAAAAATAATTTGCAAACTAGCTCAATGGTATACAGTAATAATAATAATAATATTTATTTAACTTTTTTAATTCATATTACAGTAACAGTAATGATATTTATTTAACTTTTTTAATTCATGTTATTTGCTTTTTGCTCAAAATTTTCTCGATTTGAAAACCAACTTAATCACATATTTTGCTCTTTTACATTAAATGCATATTTTTTATAAATGTATTTCTTCCACAAAATAACCTTTCTTATATAAATATTAAATATTCTAAATTAAGTTGAATGAGTGTCACTAATGGTGTGACGAATCAAATTGATACTTTCATAACAATATTAGTGTCATGTCGATTCCAACAAAACAACGATACCGGTATTAGAAATATTGGAAACTGATTTTCTTTTTTTTTTTTGTTATTTTAATGTAAAATAACGATGTTTGTATCATTTTAGACATATCATGGTTGCCATACCCAATACCAGTACCATATGTATACCGTAAACAAAACCGATACTGATCGAATTCCCGCCGCAATGCACGGTAAATTTACTAGTTCTTAATATGTGACAATTAGATAACTTTAGCTTTTTAGACTTTTAAAACATCAACTTTAGCCTTTCTAACATTTTTTTTTTGAACGACGACTTTCTTGTGTTTGGCCACCGCACTCCCCAAATTGGAGAGCCCTATTGTCTCACTCCGGCTAGACTATGTTGTCTTAACCGGGACCAAACTGGCTTCAAAGTTTGGCTTGGGTGTTACTGTCGACTGCCACTTGACAGTCGTTGTGCCACCACAAAAGCAAAACTCTCTGGCGTACCACATGGTAGGATGAAAACCTGGGTGGGCTCAGAATTCGAACTGACAACCTCGCACAAGGCCTAGCTCAAATCATTCATTGCCTTAATCCACCAAAACGGACATAACTAAGAATCGAATTTAGAATTTAGGTCTACACTGAAGAATTCAAACCTCCTACCATTAGGCCACACAGGATTCTTTTAAAAACCTCTCATTCATTAAAAAAATAAGAAAAAAACTTATTTAATTTTATAAAATGATATGAGGTTAAAGGTTTTCATACATTTGCTTAACAAAAAGAACTATCTATTTCTGTTACATCACAAAAAAAAAAAAAAAAAAAAAAGTCAACTGGCACTCAAGTCTCAACTAATCTAAAGCAGACATTAATACATTATATGTTGGGTTCAAAGTATCAAAATTGCATTTATCTATAGATCACCTTTCTATGCAAGAAAGAGATACCTTTTATGGTAGACACTACAGAGAGCTACTGAGCTAAACATGAAGAGGCAGCACTGATAACAAACAAACCACCAAATCTTTCAAGGCTTAGCTGGCTTTGTGGAAGAATCTTGGGCCGGGGTAAGAACTTTCCAAATCCTTGAGATGAAGAGCTTTTCGACTCCCATGACCCTCATGGTCAACGGTTTGTCTTGCGATTAGGAGGCGTGTGGGGAGTCACCTCCTCGCGGACCCTTTTCTCATACTCTATACGTAGCCATTCTTGTTAATACTTAGTTTTTTATGTTTGTTGGAACTTGTAACTTGCAAATTGCAAAGTATCTACTCACTCTCCCAACTCAAGTAGATACTTTCATATTGCCAGCCCACAGGTGCACACTCAAAGGCCCATTGGACCAAACTTTTTCCAAGCTTTCTTTTTCATGTTCCCTTCTAACATTGGTTGGGCCGAATAATTACGCAACATTCGAGTTTATTTAGTCCTAAATGTAATCAACTAGTCAGTATCCTCGCGTATTGCCGTGGTGTTAAAATGTAAAATATATCGAATTTATATTGTCTAATGAAAACGTATTATATTTGACCTGATTGGTCTTTGGAAAAAAAAAAATTACACCAAAACGTAGACCTACTGAAAACGTACGTAAAAATAAGCACGGAAACATATTATATTTTGAAAACGTCAAAACATAGACCAACTAAAAGTTATGTCAAAATGTAGACAAATTGAAAACGTACATAATAATAAGCAAGAACATATAATATTTGACGCAACTCATTTCAGGAAAAAATTTACATCGAAACGTAAATCAACTTGAATTTATACCGACACATACATAAAAAGAAAAAAAAACACGTAAACTCGATTACAAACGTCTTTAGAAAGTTAAGGGGTTGTAAATGTTAATGCTAAAAGTTGAGGGTAAAAGTATATAAAAAAACAAAACTAAGAAAGACAAAAAAAAATAAAAAATCAAAAGTACCATTCGCATAAGTTGGTAATTGTAATATACATAATTCTATAACTAGTAGTCTAGTAGGGTGCGAGCCAAGTTTTTGTGACATCATTCTCATATCAAATTTTAAAATTGTATATCATACTTCCTCTCAATTTTATGCCCGTCAATTCTTCGAATACTCGCTCGCTTGTTACGCGTTGGGTTCGCAAATTTCTCCACGGGTACCATGGGTATGAAGATTTGTGTTTATAATACACTTGATTCAAATTACTATTGGTATTTCCAATGTCTGAAACTTGGTACCAAACTCACCCTAAAAATGACATGAAGTACCAAACATTGAAGTAAATTTTTTCAAGTTTTTAAGTTTCAATGCGGGTAAATGGGTATGTGACCCACTTTGGGAAACCTAGTGAGTACCACCTAATAACATCCACGTCTAAACTCAGGAAATGTTATATAACTGATCACATGCCCAGTCTCGTATCTGAATACTCGTCTCAAATGTTTCGATTTTTTTTGTCCTTAAATTTATCCCTATTATTGAAAAGTGTAACAAACACTCATTTCATCGCCCATTTTGAAACTATTCTCACCTAATCATGCTTATGAAAATCCGATATGCTTGTGGTCACACAATCCATCATGGCTAGTTAGGTGTTGCACTATGTTTAACACATCGTCTCTCCTTATCTTGACGGATTTGGGATTCACATAAAGTGATACAAAACGTATCTTACCAAAGCCTTAAGTTATGGTTTCGCCTAATTACTTTGGAATCAACTTATAACCCCAGTGTATGTTACTAGTAACATATAGCATTTATACTTATTAGGTTCTTAAACTTCTCATCTTCTATCAATATGTGAATTGTTATTACACGAGGTGTGACATTGAGTAACATACTATCACTATGAGCATGGTATCATCCTGCATAACGTACCCTTACTCCGCATTCCCAAATGACATAACGAGGCAAGTAGTAAGTCCTATTACCCCGCCATTGATACAATGGCCGCATTAACGAAGAATTAGTCCAAGACTACTGAAAATAATACTAAATAGGGGTGTTTATGGTCCGATTTTGACGGTTTTTAAGTTAAACCATGAATCAAACCGTTAGTAACGGTTCGGATTTATACAATTGGTTTTCATTATAAACTGTAAACCAAACCGTTTACTACGGTTTGGAAATTTTAAAACCGACCAACCGAAAGTAAAAAAAACTACCGTAAAATCAAACCAGTGACCAGTTTAGACGATTTCGCGGTTTTAAATCAAATCGTAAATAACACCCCTAATGCTAATCAGTTTCATCCTTTTAATGAAGTCTACAAACATAATATTTTGAGAATCAAAATTTCTCAATCAATGTCTCGTGAGAAAAAATGTCTTCAAATATAATCTGTGGAGAATCAAATTCCCCAAGCAACATACTTTAAGGATTAAAATCACCAAAAAAAAATCATGTGAAAACAAAGTTTGTAATCGTTTTTACTAAAAAAAACTGATGTTTATAACAAAATATTTTATAAAATGACGCTATATGTTCAATATTTTATAAAATGACACTATATGTTCAAATTAGTTAAATTAAGTACACCAATATTGTTATAGTTATATGTTATAATCAAGATATGAGACATTTCTAAGCTATTGTGTCTAACTTCTAAAATCACATGCTTCAAAACCTATTAAGTTATGAAAACACATGGAACTTGGATATCAATTGCCTACTACCCTATGATCAATTATTCATTTATTTATTAATAACTAATTTTGTTTTAAGTTAGCTTTAATCACTATTCATTTATGCGGTTGCTTGATATAGGTAGACACAATGCCTTTTGCTATCTATTTATTTCTTTTTTAAGTCACCCTAATCAGATTCCTTGTTAAAGGGAATTAGGCTTGAAGCGAACAACAACAACAACATAATAAACATAATAATAATAATAATAAATAATAATAAATAATAATAATAATAATAATAATAATAATTAATACATACATACATACCCATTTGGTTAGATATTAGAAACAACCAAATGGCTTCTGGCCTAGCGGTATTAAAGTAGTAAATAAGAATTTGTCTTTCAAGTGGTGACCGGTGAGGGTTCAATCCCTGTGATGGACAAATAGATGTAGTTTTGTATTAGAAATCTAGAATTATAAAGTATGTGAGTTCACATTTTAAAAAGTATTAGAAAACAAGAGTCGAGTAATTTTAGTGACTTGTTTGATCCCAAACCACTCCATGAATCAGACTTGGGATATAAGTAGCAATGATCACATCTTTTCGTCATTGTACTCAATATACACACGAACACAATAACAACCACAATCGAATAACAAGAACAAGATTTAAAAACGTAACGGATTTGATTATGAATATCTGAATGAGAATATGAGTACAATTTCATTTTTTGACCCCTTTATATACTTGTCGATACGCCGTGAGTGAAGAGACGTTCCAATTCAACATTCGGTTTTCTTGATAACCGTTGATACGATTATATTCAGGCAATGTATCATAATGCTCAATCTAATGGACTTCTAGACATAAACATTTTACCCATACAATGTTATGGCCTACGACCCAATAAAGACATAAATATTGTTTTAACCCAATAACATAATACTAAATAAAATAAAACAACTCCAAATCGTCTTTGATGATTAACATGTTTTATTCTCCCCTAATCATAAAACGATCTTCGATCTTGGACTTCAATTTGTACCGTCTTGTGTGTCATCACTGATGTCTGCGGATGCAATCCGAAATTGATACCCGTAATGATGGGACAATATAACCACACGGGTACACATGCCTCGACATGGGTACCCGAGGCGCTTGTCCACTAGAGATGAGTATTTGGTACCGGGTAACGGTACCTATTTTCCTTGTTTTTTTTGGTATGGTATCAGTATTTACGGATAAAACACCAATAAATAGCGATATCAGTAACAAACTGGTATATTCGATACCGGTACCAGCTATAATTTTCATCATTTTTCGATACCAAACGATACCATACTCATCCCGTGTTGTCCACCCTTATGAGTCAGTATGGCCATTTCAAGGAAAGCGGCCTAATAAATTTAAAACATTTATATATTATACAATAAAATATAGTATTTTTATAGTAGGACACCCGAGGAAAAGACAAACCTGCTTGGGTAGCCAATTTGTTTCAGTTAGACGATTTAATTATTTTTATGAATTTTTAAACACCATTATAATTTATAATGTCACGTGTTAACTGTTTGTTAGATTGTTTGCTTTAACAAACTAGGGAAATTATGCCGCGAGTTGTTGTGGAAATGGTGTTGATTTGGTTCGTTACAATATCGACACTTAATATAAAAACGAAAAAGAAATCTAGAAAGATAAAATTGTGGTAGCTAAAAATGATACGACACAACATTCTAATATATTATATATAATTTGATGAAATCAACTTTTTTAATACTTTACATTACATATCATGTTTTAATATATGATACAGATTGTCATTATCAATTATATTTATATGTATTTAACAGTAGAAAAAAGGCAAATACGAAATTTGTTTATTGGTATGATTTACAGAAAATAGGAAAATAACCCGGTAAATGTAATGTATGATTCATTCGAATCTTTTTTTTTATTGGTGTGAATACGAAGAAGCCACATGAACATGGAGCCTACTGGATCATGACTTACAACAGAAGGTTCTTGTATTAGCTTCTTCATCATCACTATTAATGGATTTGAAATTACAAAATGACCCTCAACAATGTGTTTCAGTATAAACAAAAGCCACATGTTAATCTATGGTTGAATTGCGACTCACTAACATGTGAATTTCATGTTAGTGTAGCTAACAACTTACTAAATTATATATCTAATAATTAATATTTATTAGTCTTCTTTTCTAAATATCTTTTTGTGATATATAATGAAAGGAGTAATTATATATTTTTTTTTTCAGAATATGGAATTATACTGTTTTTGGAATACCAATGGTCTTTCTTATACATAAATTTAATATAGTTTTCGTGTAAACGTTAGTTGTCAATATCAAATCCCTCAAAAGATATAAAAAATAATAGAAAATAAAAACGTGCTTTTAAGTCATAGAAACACTCTTATGATAAAGTTAAAAAAAGATGACCAATAAACGACTTATATTAAAAAGAAAAAAACAAGATAATACTAATTTAAGAAAAAAAATATATATCTAGAAGAAGCAAGATAATGAAATTTTGCTAGTAAAATAGGGCTACAATGTGTTTTTTTTTTACCTAATAACAAAGAGGCGTTGTCAGAGAAGAGGGGTTTTTTATTGTTTGAATAAAACTCAAAACACCAAATTTAAACCGAAAGAATTCGAGTAACGAAGATTTATTGAGTACTTTTCTTTTTTGTAATTTTTAAATTTCTTTGTTGATTTTGTTTGTTCGAGTAGACCTGAATTTAAGCTAAACTCTAATAAGCTTATTCGAATAAATTCAGTTAAATTTTTTGAATTCGAGTAATTTGAGTAATTCTAAAACTGACACGATGAACACCCCTATGGAGAAGACAATGAGCATAAATTTTAATTATGTGTCCGTACTACCTATTATTTAACAAAGTATAACTATAAACACATATTAAAGTGATTATTTCGGTTTTCTCCACAAGTATATAAATGCTCTTAACATAGCAAAAGGTGAGAAGATATAAACACTAACAACATAGAATGTTCAAAATATAGAGACATGGTGAATTTTGACTATAATGTGTTGTTAGGCTATTAAAAGTAATGTCAAACCACGTTCCCCAACTTCTTTGCTATCGTCGTATAATGCAATGGTAAAGCCATTAAGAATTGTAATATGCAACTTTAAAATCATTTAAAAGGCTGGAAAATCAACCCTTTGTAAAAAGCAACAAACTACGAATATTCTTCACAATTATATGTTAGGTGTCATGAAAACTTGTGGGATGTGTCCTTGAATCGACATAGTTGTGCTATGGCCTTTTCACAACTAATTAATGATCCGCAACACCACTTGCATGATTAACCTTATGAACCAACTAGGACAACGATTGAACTTTGTGGTTTAAAAAAAAAAGCTTTTAAAATACCAACGATTTAAACGAAATTTATTTTAAAAAAAGACCTAGCAAGTAGCTAAGAGGAAGAGAAAAAGTAAAAAATTACATAACAAGATGAAGTATATCCACATATATAGATGTGCATTAACTTCATTCATTAAACAAAACATACTAAACTGTCATTTTGGTCTCTCATGTTTAGTCACTTTTGCTACTTTAGTTCAAAACTCAAATCTTTACATCTGTATTCCTATGGTTTCAGTTTTATTCCCGTTTTGGTCCAAAAGTGAAATCAGGTCATATTTGTCTTATAAAATCCTGCTATTTTGTTCTTTTCCTCAGTGGCAAAATGGTCATCTTGTGCATTATTAGACAACCTATGAAATAAAGGTCACAAGTGAGTGTATAGTGAGACAAAGTAAGATAGAAGTTACAGAAGAAAAAAAGTTAACATGGAATATACAACTATATATATATATATATATAAAAGATTAGGATCATTTGTGAACAAAATCTTGTGTGAACTAATCTGAACCATTGATCTCTTTTTTTAAGTGTAAAGGATATGATTGTAATTTGAGATTTTATTTTAGGTTTCAAGATATAATTTAAAAATTAGATTGGCAGTTACATGATTTATAAATAATAGTGTTTATCAATTCAAAAATCTTTTTATCTTTTACATTGATTTCAATTACAAATATTATACGATTAGGATTTATTCAATTGCTATTCATCGTTTTGATCAGTTCAAAAAACAAACAAATTAAAATCATTCGATCAGTTATATAATTCCCCATAACATTTTTTTTTAATTTTCGATCATATTGTCTCATTATTATGATAGAACCACTAAATAATTCGAACAAGCCCGCCATAAATGTTGATGAAAACGACGTTCAGATAAACGATAATGTTTTCGTTGCGAATTTGGATCGACCAGGTGCGATTTAGTATGTTGTTCAAGTGTATTATTTTTGTGTTTTTTGTCAATTATTTGATCGGCATGTGTGTGTAAGTGTTTATTTAACTGTATTAGTTTCCATCCAAGCTTTCCGGCGATGTGTTTTATCAAAATTTAGTCGTTAATTTGAGTGCAGAAATCTTAATTCATAAACAATGCATTTGTTGCAGGTTTTGGTTATGTTTTTTTCTTTTTACGTAATTTTGTTGTAAACGCACAGTAACACAATTCAGTACATATGTGTATAGTTGCGAAGTATTAAATATGTTATTGCAGTTTTCTTTTTTTTGTATTTTTTGATGTTGTAGCTTTGCAGTAGTTGTTAATTTTGTTACAGATTGTCATATAACACACACATGTTTGCATAGTATAAACCACCTAGCTTGCTGTTTTGCGTTTTGTATATGTTTGTGTTTAGTTTTGTTGTAATTATCAAGGTGTTACAGATCCGTACACATGTGTATAGTTGGAAAGAATTTAACCACGTTTTTTATGTATTGTATACGTGAGCCTATTTTTTTGTTGTATTTGTCAACTTGTTACAACTAAGTACACATGAGTATAACTGGCATAAAGTTTTAGAGTACACATGTGTATAATGTTTCTAAATGAGATTTTTTTATGTAAATTGGGGATGCAATTTTTTTTTACAGATCCCAGTTTACAGTAAACATTACCCAAAGAAGATGGCGATGAAGATGATGATGAACTAAACGAGTACGATGACTGCACCGACACAGGAACTGATGCGTTTTTGCAAAACAGCGAAGATGATGATATTTGATCTTTAACTTTAACTTACATAAAAATAACTAATACATCTTTTGATGCAACTGATACATTATGTTTTCTGTTTTTTAACTTGATTTTTTTACATCCTATTGTTAAAAGTCTATAAATTGTTACTGGCTATACGATACCAAATTTTATATGTTACTATGAATACAATTACATGCCGAACACACGTGAACCTCAATTTACATACAGCATTCCACTTTTATTTTTTTATGTTCACGTTATATGAACTAGCGCACATCTGGATAAAACCAATAGATACAGTAGTACACACATGTATTGCCAACAATCTGAAAACAATACACCATTTGTCTTTAATAAGTTTTGTTTTATGCATCATGGTTGACATGGTCCGGTTCCTGATACAACGAAACTATTAAAAAGCTGGATAACAATCAGAAATACATTAGTACACACATATAAACATGGTCCGGTTCCGGCTGGTGCACATTTTTTCCTTTTCCACTTTATTATGTCACACCCCTATCTTCGAGTAATGGAGTCACTGCATAGATATAATCTTTCCTCATTTCATCGATGTACTCGAAAATAAACGACAGATTTCAACACGCCGTTTTGTATGTTTAACTCGGGTAGACAATACTTGTTCATCAGAGCGAGTAAAACCATGAACGATGAACATGTTTCTGCAATGACTGCGATAGCAACCGTTCTAGCTTTTTTTCAAAGTGAACGATGAATATGGTTCACTTACATCTTTCAAATCTTCAACAATTCTAGTTACAATATCAGGGGCACCGACTTTATTTGCAATCTCAACCGTTGTTTCAATAAGTTGTTTATAGTTTCTTCGATCCAACGCCTTTCTTCTTACCTAAAAGATTGTGAAAAAACTCTGGAAGAATATCGCTTTGAATGTAATCAGCTTCAACACCTTCAGTACTCACACACTGTTTCACCACTTTTAACACGATTTTCTTCATTTCTTCATCGGGAGATTGAAACTCGCGAATCAAAATAACCGTAACTTTTTTTGTATAATAACTGGCGTAAATAGTATCCATTAACAGAATCATGTTTACAGAACATGTGTTTACTCTTTTCATTACATAATCCTGTAAACAAAACACGTGTGTATAATGTATATTGTATACATTAACATACACAGTACACGTGTGTATAATGTATACTGTATACATTAACATACACAGTACACGTGCGTATACTGATACAAACATTGTCAAAAACTCAACCAACAAATTTCCATTACAAGGTACGCATTTGTCAAACAGGATGCACCAAGTAAGACTACAAACAAGGAAAGACATTGTTAACAACTACTTAAATAACAAAAAATACCTAAACCATGACTATTAACATACAAATTTAACCCACCCTAAACACTTATAGATTAACGTAATACACATGTGTACTATAACATATTCTTGTCAATCCGCAGCCATCACCGTGTTTAATAACAACCTAATAATCCACTTTGTCATATACACAGAATTATACATCACCCAGGTCGGCAAGATTTAAAAAATACACTGAACATTACGGCCACAAGAAACTAAAATCTATAATCTGCACAAATCGCAACTAATCGATTAATTTAAAACCCTAACTTTCGAATGTTTGTTCTTGTATGTCGGCGAAATTATAACATACAGTCAACGACAATGAAATCATCAAATTAACTACCAAACTCATCTACAATTACCTCTTTCTGCGAACGATTGAACTTCCCAATGCGTGCACCCCCTTCACCCAATCCTCTGTGTACTTTCTTGATAACTGAAAAGCCAAAGAATTCAAAATATTGGGGAAGAATTCGATGGAAAGGGTGATTTTTTGGATATAAGATTCTTGAAAACAAACTACGCGATTGTGAAGGAATATGAATCAGGCTAGTTAAGGGAACATTTTATGTTTCCTAATTTGAAAAATTCTCCATTTTTTAAATTACAAGTCTACTCTTTTTATTTATTTTTAAAGTTAAAAGATACACACTTAATTACAATCATGCCACTATAAAAACCTAAGGATGATTAAAATCAATGGCCTAGATCAGTTTACACAGTGCACTCTTATAAAGCTGTTCACTCTTGATCCCTACCATATATATATATATATATATATATATATATATGTATATATATATATATATATGTATATATATATATATGTATATATATATATAATGTATATATATTACATATATATAATTTAAAAGTCAGTAATATATATAGTTTCTTACTCATTAATAGTAATTTGATTTTTATAATATATATATATATATATATATATATATATATATATATTCTTTTCATAATTTCTATCATTTTAATATTGCATTAGATTATTAGTATATTTTTATTTTTAATTTTAAACATATTTCTTTATTTTTAACTTTTAATGATATTCTTTTTTTAATTAATTTATTTATTTATATTTTATATATAATTTGAAAGTTAGTATAAATAGTCGTTTGATTTTTTATAATAATATAAATACAAATAGTTTCTTTATGATAATAGTAATTTGATTTTTATAATAATATATAAATAGTATCTTAAACATATTTCTTTAATTTTAACGATATTTTTTTTAATATTGTTTATACTATCTGAACAAAATCGGTGACGGTGCCATATAACATATGTATAGTTTTTTTATTATTATCGTCACCATGTGCCTATTATTATATATGATTCGATAAAAGTTCTACTCGGACATGCATATATGGCTGATTTTTTTTATCATCACAAACCGAACATGTACCGACCAAACAACATCGATATTCGGACGAGTCATATATAATTGATTTATTTATCATCACAAACCGAACATATTCTGACCAAACAACATCGATATTCGAACAAGTCATATATAGTTGAGTTTTTTTATCATCACAAACCGAACACATACTAACCCAACAATATCGGTAACGACGTCGTATTCGTTATTATAGAATTCTCGACGTATAGGTATAAAATTCGTTAAACACAAAGTAATATTTAAAATAATTTTTTTTGGTATGGTAAGCTATATCGACTGTCTGTACGATACTGGTATCATAACGAATCGATACCAGTACCGTAATGACCTGATACCGACCAAATACCATCGATACTGATATAGGTATTCGTTTTTATATATTTTCAATCGATGTAAAAACATGTCAGTTAACAATGCTAGATCGAGTATTGGTATCGTACCGATGCTATAATGAACCACATCGATAACAACCAAAGAATCACAATGAAACACACAGAAATGTTACTAGTATGCACAAAATACAAGTGGGGTATAATATATACATATATATTTTTTGTGGGGAAAAAGAAGTAAAAAATCGTGATAAATCACACTCGTCTTTGGCTGATTCTTGGAAACCACATGATAAGATTTCACACGCTTCAGCCCCACTCATATACACCTCAATCTCCTCACCTTCTTCACACACACACACACATTTTCCCCACGTTTCACACACTTTAAGCAACCTTCCCGCCGCCGCCGACCACCACACCACACCTAACACCCTCTCCCGTTTATGGAATGAACGATTATCGCCTAACCACCACCATGAACCACCACTGGATCGCCGACGACAACTCATCAATAATGGACCCCTTCATCACCTCCGACATCTCATCCATCTGGGCCACAAATCCTCCAGCGTCACCATCCGCTTCAACCTCAATCATCCCTGAATTAAACCTCGATACGCTACAACCACGACTCCAAGGCCTGATCGACACAGCCCGGGAGTCATGGACGTACGCTATCTTCTGGCAATCATCGTTCAAAAACGAGTACTCCACCCCACCCGTGTTAGGGTGGGGAGACGGGTACTACAAAGGCGAAGTAAACAAAACCAAATCGACACCTTCAACAACTTCTTTGGCCGAACAGCAGTACCGTAAGAAAGTGCTGCAAGAGCTTAACTCGTTAATTTCGGGTGCACAAACAGCAGAGAATGATGTGGATGACGAAGTTAGTGATACCGAGTGGTTTTATCTTATTTCAATGACTCAGTCATTTTCTATAGGTGACGGGCTTCCTGGCCAGGCCGCTTTTAATAATAAACCGGTTTGGCTGGCTGGGCCGGACCGGTTGATGGAGTCTTCCTGCGAGCGTGCTCGTCAGGGGCTCGGGTTCGGGTTGCGAACAATTGTTTGTATTCCTTGTGTTGATGGTGTTATTGAGTTGGGATCGACTGAGTTGATTTCAAACAGTTTCGATGTGATGAAGAAGGTTAAGCTTTCGTTTAATATTAGTTTCAATTACAGTGGCGATATGATGCAGGTTAACATGGATACGGGTCCGGATCCATCATCGATCTGGGTTACAGATCCGGTGGCTTCATCAACTGTGAATTCTGTTGTCACGGCTGCTAAGAATTCCGTTGATGTAATCGGATGTGAGACCACAAACGTTTCGAAACAACCGCAGGTTGAAAACTCTAATTATGGGTATAGTAACCCGAATCAGGGATCTTTCGGGAGCAGAGAGTTGAATTTCTCTGAATTCACATCGTTTGATGGGGCATCTGGTGGCCGAAACGTTAATTCTTCGAATAATAAGCCGGAATACGGCAAGATTCTGAGTTTTAGCGAGAGTAATAAGAGTTCTAATAATGGAACTCTGTTCTCCGGGCAATCTCAGATCATTGGAACTGAGGATAATCATAATAATAGTAACAAGAAGAAGAGATCTCAGACTTCGAGTGGTAGTAACGAAGACGGGATGCTCTCTTTTGCCTCGGGTGTGGTTCAGCCGTCTGGTTTGAAATCCAGTGGTGTCGGGTTGACTAGAGTGGATTCGGGTCACTCGGATCTTGAAGCCTCGATGATTCGAAAAGTTGAGAGTAGTAAAGTGGTGGAACCGGAGAAAAAACCACGAAAAAGAGGGCGAAAACCGGCTAACGGGAGAGAAGAGCCGATGAATCACGTGGAAGCGGAGAGACAAAGAAGAGAGAAACTAAACCAGCGGTTCTATGCGCTACGCGCTGTCGTCCCAAACGTTTCGAAAATGGACAAGGCGTCGCTCCTAGGCGACGCGATTTTGTACATTAACGAGCTGAAAGCTAAGCTCGAAAACAACGAGGGCAATAAAGAAGAATTAAGGAACCAAATCGACGCGTTGAAGAAAGAATTGTCGAACAAAGTCTCCGCTCAAGAAAACATTAAAATGTCCTCCATCACCACCCGCGGTCCACCCGCGGATTTGGATGTAGATGTGAAAGTCATTGGCTGGGATGCAATGATTAGAGTCCAATGTAACAAAAAGAGCCACCCTGCCGCGCGTCTAATGACCACGATGATGGAGCTTGATTTAGAAGTGCACCATGCGAGTGTGTCGGTTGTGAATGAGCTGATGATGCAACAAGCCACTGTGAAGATGGGCGGCCTGTTGTACACCGAAGATCAGCTTCGGTTAGCCTTAATTAGTAGGTTTTAAGATCTTATAAGAATTCGGCAATCAGTGAAGCCGTGAAGCTTCCTAATATAGTATAGCATAGCATAGCGTAGTAATATATTTAGGTTAAGTTAATTCCTCGTATATTTTTAGAGTGAAAATTTCTTTGTTTATATGTATTAAATCTTGTTATTTTTGTTGTCGGAGACCTTGTGTTCATGTTTGATTAGATTTGGGATATCAAACATTATGCCTTGCTACCTGTTGGACTATGTCAACTGCTACACGTTTGTTCTTCTTTTATTATTATTATTATTATTGAGTGTTATTTTAATACCATGTTGATAACTTTTGTATATTGCAAACACGTAAGGAACTCGTGTCTATGGTTGATATCGGAAAAAAAATCTAATTTTCGGAAAAATCGAAGATTCCTAAGATAAGATTCACTATTCAATTCTCTGTTTTTTTTTCCTTTAGTTTTATTAGTGCAGGAAAGACTAAAGATATATTTTCTTTATTTAATTGGTTAAAGATAGAAATAAGGAATAGGATGTATATAATTTGTTAAATATGATTTATATCTAGAGTCTAGAGATATAAATAAATTTTAGCTAATTTATAGAGATAAAGGATAAGAAATCCAATCTATATGGATTTAACTATTTCTTGATGTTTGGTAATTGATGTGCTACTTCAAGTCTTGATAATTCATGTTGTGCAAATTTCGCTTCGTGTTATTAGCTTTGAAATATTTTGGTTCGAGTAAGTTGAAGTAATTTTCAAACTTTTCAATCATGTGGTCGTTAACCAGGTTTATGTTCATAAGTGATTTTTGATTCTCTATTCTGATGAATTGGTTTGAAGTTTTAGTTTAAGTTTCTGTAGGATTAATCAAGAAATAGCTTTAATATATTTAACCTATACATTCACCAGGAAAATTAAAATAAGAATCATCTTAAGTTGTGATAACCATGATCAACTAGGCCTTCTAAAAGATTTTTCCAAAAAAAAAATCTCAAAAATCTTAAAAAATTCACTTGTTACAGCAAAAAATAAAAAAAAAAAAGGTCGTATTCAATGTATTACATCGAGTGTAAAAAATTTCATCGTCGTAACAAAATTTACATCAGGTGTAACTACTATCTTGACAATTTTTTTTGTTTTTTTATAGATGTGTTTATAATATTTTCATTAAAGCTGTAAACAAGCCGAACCAAACCAGGGTGGGCTCAGGCTCGGCTCGTTTAAGAATCAATCGAGCCGAGCCAGCCCATTTTTCTTAACGAGCTGAAAAGTTGGGCTTGAGGTAGCTCGTGGCTCGTCGAGTCGGCTCATTTGTTTAAGGTTTTTTTTATAATTTTGTATTTTTTTACACATAATGACATAAAACCCAAAAACAATAAATAAAACATTATTTAGGCTAACAGAATAGTAATTTTGGGCAAACTAAAAATAAAACGAACAAGAAAAGATTATATGTTACTTACCTTAATATATATTTTTTTGAATCAATATTACTAATTAAATTATAACGTAACAATCTATTTCTTTCGATAAAAAATAACCATGTTACTAATTAAACAACATTTCTTAAATATATTCGAATATACACACGCACACACACATATAATTTAGGGTTTAATTTAAATGAGGCAAAAGGACGAGCCAACGAAGCCAACTAACGAGCGAGTCACGAATCGAATCTACCTTGGCTCGGGCTCGGCTCGTTTACAAACGAGCCTTGCCAGCTCATTTAAAACTGAGCTGACTTCAAAACAGCTTTTTTCGAACTCTTTTTGAACGAGCCTCGAGCAATAGGCTTTTGTACGGCCATAATTTTCATCTACGTTTGTGCAAAAGGTTATGGTCCAACTCGCGTGAGAGGTAAAAGTTCTCAACGTTTTATAACTCATAATAGTTTTTAATTGAATCGTAGTGTAGGTTTGCCGACTACATATTAAAATTAAACAAATGAAAGAAAGCTACGATTTGGTCCATCAAATATCAAATTAATATGCGACACCATCTACTCTACATACCTTTCAATTTATATCCCAATTTAATTAATATAAATAACTGAATAAATAATTGGAACACGCATTGAATAAAGGTGCAGAATTGAGATAAATAATGGTGCGAGGAAGAAAAGGGCCCCGAATAATATAAAATAAAAGTGTCGCTTCCAAAATAATGAAGCACGTTTAATTTTTTAACCTCCACTAATTAAATAAAAAGTAGTTATATATTTATCAATTTATGTCCTGTCAATGAAAGCGGAGTCAACCACTAGCCTCCACTAATTTATAAAAATCGTATACTATTATTAATGCTTTTCTATTTTATTTATCTTATTTAGAATAAATAAATGTAAGACTCTAAACAAATTCTATGATAGTTGTGGTTAGAAAACATGTTATGTTGATAAGGTATACTTTAAAAAAATTTATGATGGTTATGGTTAGAAAACATGTTAGGTTGATATACTTTAAACAAATCTTACGATGAAGGTTGATAAGGTATACTTTAACAAAACTTACGATGAATGTGATTAGAAAACATGTTAAGTTGATAAGGTATACTTTAAACAAATTTTACGACGATTATTGTTAAAAAACATGTTAGGTTGATAAGGTATACTAGACCTTAAGTATCAACAACACGTTTTAAACATATAGACGAAAACAGAGCTCTAGAGTTACTCAAGCGTTACTCAAGCTTAGGTGATAGTACTAACAAGATGGGATGTGAATGAATTTCTTAAAAAGGCCTGCTATGGCAAACAAAAATAAATCAATAAACTTATTATAGGCAAAATAAAGATATATTGGTATATAAGAATCCGGATGCTATAATACAAATTAAAGATTAACACATAACGAAAAAGAAATATTAAAAAAATAAATGAATGATTTAAATATACCTTTTAAAGATTAACACATTAGAAATGAAAAAGAAATATTAAGAAATAAATAATGATTTAAATATACCTTTTAACAATCAAATTACCTTATGATATGTACTTTAAATTGTAACGTCGTCAAATTCATACGAAACAAAGTAAAAAAACTTTTAGAATGACTTTCCGATAATAAAAAAAAACAGTATTAGGATTATATATTATGCCATATCTATTTTCTAGTTTTTCTTTTATAACACTTAATTATTAAATCATTAAAATTAGTTTGGTATAATAACTACTTTCCAATTGATAGCAAACATTATCAACCATGAATAGTTTATACAAAATTTGGTTTCATCTTTTTATGATCCACTCAAATAGTTGTCACATGGATGGTTAACTTATTCTACCCTTAAATATAAGCATCTGGAATAGATTTTTTTCTTTTTTATATAGTTATTAATTTATTTAATCTTGTGTGTAAATTTTATAGATTATTTTATAGTCTGTGTGAAAAAAAAAAAAAAAAATAAGCTACCTACTATCTGAACTAGTGTTATTCATTTTCGCTGCGATTACAATATGTTTTCTTTGCAAGAGGGGATTTCATGTTATGGTTAATAAATGTTGCTGCATTAGCAGGTTTGATTTGTACATTGAAGAGTTACAAAAGATCCTGCTTCTTACTACTTGTTGTCCAAAAAGAAAAACAGCTATTTGTTTGTCAGTTTAAGTTTAAGATCTGCATCCATGTTTAAGTGTTGATTTTCTGGTCAAACATAGAGTGAAATACCGTTTGAGTTAAGGAAACCAAACAAACTCAAATGGGTGGACACAAAACATGCACGTGTAAACTTTTTTCGTTGTTACACATTTATGAAATTGTTACATTTTTTGTGTTAGTGTGCGAGGAGATAGATTGTGTTACACATTTCCACCTTTTACATTTTTTTGTAATTTCACATGTTACATTTTTCATGGGTTTGGATAACAGTTTTTTAATAATTATGAAGTTTGTAGATTTTAGAACTTGGAATTTATGAAGTTTTTTTACTTGTAGTGCACTTAAAAATATGTTACATTTTTATAGGGAAGATTTTGTGTAACAATTACATTGTTACACCTTTTGTGTCAGAGAATAGAGGAGAGAAAATGTGTAAAAGTTGTTACACTTTTTTCTAGACTGTTACAGCTTCTGAAAAACATAATTTTGTACTGATTCAATCTCCACCATAAATTAGTTGGATGGATGGTGAAGACAACATTTCCTTGATTTTTTTTATCTCACCAAGATTTTCTCTATATCCTTTACTTTATATATATATATATATATATATATATATATATAGCCTAGCTATAGATTAATAACTTTAATTAGATGATGCAACACTTGTATATGTTTCTATGATAAATTTATATTTTGTTATAACAATAAAAGAAAATCAAACATAAATTATGTCGGGATGATTCAGATTTAAGATGAACTAGTAATAAGGTTCGCGCGCGTTACGGCGTGGGCTCATCACAAACATCGAATTATTAGTCCAAATGTTACGTAATGCGTCAATCATATGAAATCCGTGTTTTGACGTATCTGATATAACTCAACGTGACCTTTATAAGCATTGCGATTGGACCAAAAAGTAAAGTAAATCGAATTTATACCGTATAAAAGAAACAAAATCGAAACCTAACCACTACACTACCCTTACATTTGCATCAGGACTTAGCGACGTCAAAACGTAAGTAACACATAACGTCAAAATATAGACCAATTGAAAACATTCTAAAAAATGCATGATAACATATTATATTTGATCCAACTCGTTTCGGGAAAAAAAACTATAACATAAATTATACCATTTACATCCAAACATGAATTTATATAGACACACACATAAAAATAACACGTGAGAGAACAACGTTTTTTTATTTACTTTAAAATGTAAACCAACTGAAAATGTACATAAAAATAAGCATGAATACATATTACATTTTATCCGACTCATTTCTAGAAAACCGTTTACGTCGAAACGTGAATTTATACGACACGCCCATAAAAATAAGCACGTAAGGAAATATTTTTTTAAGTTAGAGAATGAAAATAAGGTGTTCGCGTGTTGTACTACGTGTTTTAGGGAACGTCTGTGTTCGTTAAGCGCGTTAGCACGATGACATTAAAGCGTTTAAGCACACGAAAGAAACGTGTGTGTATATATATATATCGATACGATTAAACGAAATATATAAAGTTGTGACGAATCAACTATTCGCTTTGAATTTATAATACGTAAAGTAAAAAGTTAGAAACTTAAGGGGAAGATGTATCATTGTAAAATTTTTAGCATATGTTAACAAAATAGAAGAGGCTAAACAACGGGCCAAAAGAGAAATGTCACCAACATTCTCATTTAAGTTATTTAATAATTAAATTAAGTATCAGAGGATGTTGGACTAGAAGTCAATAAAGCTCAAAATTACTGTAGAAAGCCAACATAGTATCAAAACGAATAGAAACAAATATAATGTAATGATCAACTTATACGCCACAATATCTTAAAATTATGAACCTACATTTCATACCATTTTCTCTACATTTATATTTTCATTTACATGTGACGTTATGTATTTGTTTTAATCTCAAATCCAATCTCTTCTCACACCACAACTTCTCATTAACCTCGGGTTATAAGGATCTTTAATAATATCCTTTCGTTTAAAGTTGTCTTTATTTGATATTCTATTTGAAGGCACCAAAATTATCCCGCTTTGACTACGTTTCAACGTTTTTGATGGTTCATGAACCAATTTAAGACGTTTAACCTCCTCACCCATGACTGGCCTCGGGCGAGACCCTTGTTCAACCGTACCACATCCTTGCGCAAAGTCGTCACTTGAAATCGTTCTTGGAATGCTTCGACAACCTAGGCAACTTAGATTCATGGTTACAAATGTTGGTGTCATGAATCACAAATAAAAGATCTTGATGGATGTTTCTGAGGATATGAGATGACAAAAAATATAGTCTTGTGTTCATCTATTGATTAAAGATTTTTGATGGACATAAAAAATAATGTGAAGGAATCTAATGAGAGGGGTGAGTTCCAAACTCATTGAATACTTACCAACATTTATATTTTCTAAATAGGGTCTTAATTTTGTCCATTCAATATTGGTTTAATATACTTAAATTAAGCTCTCCACATAAAAATTTTAGCATGTCTCTTTCTTTTTTCATGGTTAAATCTAAACACTTTGCTGCATATAGAACTAGAGACAGGTTCTTATACAAAGAGATTCTGACATGAGAAGTGCATAAAGTAATATGAAGTACACACATGTACAATCGTGGGTTTTAAGGGTATTTACGTCCATTTACAAATGTAGGTTCCTGACTCCTGTATCACCGTCATGTAAAATATGATAAATGCACCGTGCTTGTAATAAAAATACCATTTCAAATCTTGGTGCATAACGAGACGATGCAAATTAAATAGTCACAATCACACATTATGTACTAACCATGTAAATGGCATAAGAACACGGATGTATCACATAGTATGGTACACAAACGTCACAAAAATTCGCAATATTATAAACATATCAAATCTATAAAATGCTTTATTTTATGGTTTGTTTTTTCTATAATGAAGCATATCCAAGTTATCAGGGTTAAAAAAACAAATTATAGAATAGTATTTAGAATAAAAGTCAACAACAATGTTAATTCCTTGTTTTGTCCCTCTAGACAATTATGAACTTTCTATTAATTACAAAACTACACTCTCACCCATTTAAATTAGTTTTATTAAATGTTGATATTGTTTCCTACACTTTTAGTAATGAGTATTATAGGGGCGTGAAGTGCTTGATAATGCCTCATTAATAATGGAAATTCCTTTGGCTTTATACAGGCATAAAGTAGGAAGGACATTTCTAGTATAATGTCCAATAAGAAAACAAAATTAGAAAAGTAATGATGGAATTAGGGCATTAAGAGGCGTTAACCATGAGACAATTTTTAAAGAACGTTATAATGTTGATGTGGCGGAAAATGACTACTAAAAGGCATTAACCATTACGAATGACCTAAAAAGAGTCCAATTTATAGTTTGATCCTTTCCTCGTGATAGGACTTGGGAGAGTTTAAAACTTCACACATAGTCAAAATAATTTACAAATTCGTTTGGCACCACAAGCCTAGAATCTCAAGCTTGATGGTACATTGAAAATTCTGGGTTTTAAACGGTGCTCTAAAGAACAAGCAATCTACACGAAACATGAGAGGAATGATTTAATTGTTGCAGGTGTTTATGTAGATGATTTAATTGTTAAAAGTTCAAGTGCTAAAATGATTGAAGAATTCAAGAAACAAATGGAAGAAAAATTTGAGATGAGCGGTCTCGGATACTTTCCTATTATCTTGTGAAGCCGAGTTTATAGCGGAAACTTCAGCGGCTTGTCAAGCAATCTGGCTTCAGAGCTTATATAGTGACGTCGTTGGATCAATAAAAGGATGTTTGTGTGTTAACTAGAATATGTATTATATTTTAATTACGATTTCTACCACTATATAACAAATCCATCATGAATCTTTATGTATTCAATTTTGAGCCAATTTTCTGAATAAAGGAGAGAAAGTTCCTAAACTTATGTGTGTGGTTAAATCAATTGGGACTTGAAACAAGACCCAAAGTTGTTTTGAGTCCTTGTCTCATCAAGTTATTTCAAGCACAAAGATGTAACACTATCACATAAATCAAACCCATGTGATATGTAAAATGAATATAACATTAGAAGATTCCATGATTTATTAGTTCAGGAAGATGAAAATGAAAATTTGACCAAGGTTTTTGAATTTTGTACCTTGAGTTACTATTAATAGTGTTTTCATCTCTATCAATAACTTGTTGATAATTCATCTTGCTACAAGCACCACATGAAGTCAGGCTAGTTAAATTGTTAAAAGTATAAAAAAACCGATTGAAGTTGTGGATAACTTTCACCATAAAACAACTTCTAAAACAACTTCTGATAACTAAACTCAACGGATGAAAACCTATAACGATGATCAAACACAATTGTATTTAATAAAAGATTAAACTCAACCTAATGTTTGTTGAACTCAACCCACATTTCACTAGCTGTTATTTTCATATAAATCATATTGACCTTCTAACTAAGTAACCAACTTATATGTTGAATTCCACTTAGTAAAACATTTTGCATAAAAAAATTACAATCTGGATAAGTTCCACGATAACACCAACAACCAAACCTGTCCTTCATTTCTGATTATTAATTGACAAAGATATACAGAGGATAAGTAGTTAAGGTTTTATATAATGAAAAGTACATAATACAAATGAAACAAAAAAAAAACATTATATAATCAGGCTACAAGGGCTTATAGCTTAGCTAGAGGGCCAAAGCCGATAGTAAACTGAACTTCTTTATTGTGATAACATCCCCCTTTGATAAAATTTTCATTTGAACCGATCAAAGATACTTGATTTATTTTTTATACCATGAGGAACAAAACCATTATCGTCTGAACATCGGTACTGGCACCGTATGCGTGTTTATGGTTTTCTCCACATGGCGGTATATAATTCATTGAAAACGAAGTTGTATTCGCAATAAAATGTTTATTTTAAACTATAGCGAATGCTAGTACAATAATGATACCGTGACGAATCGAACCGATATTGATACCGGCATTCGTTTTTATAGTTTTCTATGGATGTAAAAAAATATGTGTCGATATCCTTATGCATATCTCTTTTGGTTGCTATACCGACTGTGAGTACCGAATGGAACCAAAGTGATACTGGTTAAATTTTTCACTAGTCAGCTATTAATATCTTCTACCATAAGCAGTGATGGAACTTGATCAAAAGTTCCAGGGGTGCGGAAAGTCATTGGAGCCAATGTATATATTGTATAAATATTTAGCAAAATAATTGGGGAGCAATCCTTTATAATCTTAAAATTTTCGGACTAAAAATCAGGAATTTTACGCTTATAACCGAAACATTTGTGTGTATGTGTGTGTGTGTGTGGGGGGGGGGGGGGGGGGGGGCTGGGGGCTGGTGCACCCCCTAATTTCTACTGGGGGGCTGGTGGTACACCCCCTGATTTCTACTAAACTCCTCCCTAACCATAAGAGCTTGTAATTTAATGGTACCAAGGTGGATCAAGGGTATAATGTTGTTCATACTTAAATTGCACCTTTAAAATACACGTTGGATTTGGTTTTCATACGTTCGGCTTGTTTAGGTTAAGCCCAAGTTTTAATTTTCATATGTTATAACCCGGATTGCAATCATACCAGCCCAACCTTAGTATTTTCTAAGCCCAAATTTGCTTTGGTTTGGTTTCGGTTGATAGTTTCTAATCGTGGATTTCTTTCATCACGTTCTAATGCGGGAAAAATAAAAAAAAATCATATGGGTTGATGGTTTTAAAATCTAAAATGGATAGATTTCTAAAATCTGAAATGGACAGATTGATGACTGATTGCTCTTAAAATGAGTTGAACTCAACTTATTAGTATTGATACTATGTTTACTTGAATGACATGAACAAAGGATGATAAATGAAACTTAATCGAGTGTTCATAAATCTAAATGAAGAGTCGAAGAAACTTAATCGAGTGTTCATAAATGTAAATGAAGAGTCGAAGAAACGGAAAATGTGTTTATACTCGTTCGGTTAATTAGATGAAACAACTTTTTAATTACATTTGTTAGTATGTTAAATATGAAATTCATTTATATTTATATTTATGTTTATACTATAATAAAAGAGGAACTAGTGCCACAATATGTCATTTTTCTTTGCCTTCTTAATTTTTTTTTCTCGTCTAAATACTTTCTCCAATTTTATTGAGTCTATTTTAACCAAATCCATGTTATTTTAGGCAACTAAACTACTAATTCTTTTAACTTGTATTTATATGTATTTGAATTCAAAAAACTTTTTTATCATCAATTAAATTATTTTTTTTTATAATTTTACAAACCGGAAACGATTTTATAGCCAAGCAGGATCCAACTGAAAATTTTAAAAACCTTTAATCATATATTTACATATACAAAGATTTAATATTTGTTATAATTTGTTAAATTTCATAATATTTTTTTGTCATATCATTGTCGCGAATTGATTGATTTGTTTCATTCCATTCCCATATTGATTGATTTATGAAATAAAAGTGTAACTTATCAGTTTTTTATAATTATACGTAATACAAAAATTCAATTAAAATTTATAAATTATATCATTTTTATTATTCAACTCATGTATACACTAGACTTTAATCTAACCTAGTATCTAGACATATAAGTAAATTGATTCAATAAGGATTCACCAAAAGTTTTACCTCCAACACCACCATCTCTCTAGGACAATCGATAACAAAAAAGAAAGCAACAATCATAAACTTATTACATTAATATTGCAAAAAGAAAGCAAAATCATAAACTTATTACATTAATATTGCAAAAAGAAAGCAACAATCATAAACTTGTTACATTAATATTGCAAAAAGAAATCAACAATCATAAACTTTATGTTTGTAAACGTTCTGTAATATATTTGTTTGTGTTTGATAGTTCATTAGTCTTTTTAGTTTTTATATTTTATTTAAATACTTTAAAATTCGAACAAATAAAGTATTTGATAAGTGTCGGTGTATTATATATTCAGTTCATGAACGCTTGTTTATGTTTGTTTGTTCCCATTTGTGTTCATAAACATTAGTTTGTGATCATTCGTGTTCATCAACGTTCACTTTTGTTCGTTGCCTAAATATAACAAATAAACACAAACGAATACGAATACGAACAAGTTGTCCTTAACAAACGAACACAATTACAAAATCTCGTTTTGTAAGTGTTTATGAACAGTGCGTGAACACAAACATTTTTTAAACGAACAGAACAAGGTCTTGTTCGTATTTGTTCGGTTCATTTGCAGCCCTACATTTGCCTTAATGAACAGCATGATAGCATCCAAGCTTTGAAATCGACCTTTGAATAACTTCTCATTTCTTGCTTTCCACGAAAACCAAAATGTAGCCATGTATATTACTATATTAGTTGCATCATTTGTTGATCTTCCACCACACCTCTTTCGCTAAACCGCAAACGATCAACGGATGATCCAAAGAAATTCATGAGGTGTAGTGGAAGATCAAAATGTCAATATAATTTAGCAACAAGTCAACAAAAGGCATTCTCAAAGAAGAAGGGTCCAAAGTGAAAATAAAGCCAACATCATCGGGTCACTTTCCTCATCTTTCTTGTAGCGACCCAAGCGTTGAAGGAACTGAACGGCTGGCTATTTACATAATGGAGCTTCAAACCGTTGTATAATGGATCAATAGCAGCAGCCACTAACTTAAAACGGATATGACGTTTCTTATTAGTTACGGGCCCATAGGATATGAACGAATACGTTTAACCAAACTAAACTGTGCACAGAAAAGAGACATCTTACCACCACATCACAGCTCCGAATTTAAATTCAAAAACTTTCTACAGTTATTTAATCGCGTTTTCAATCGTAATCAATTTAATTGTATAGTTCATTTATTACGTTAAACCTTTAATATTAGATGTTACCTGCACAATCAAGAGCTTACGTATAAAAATATAATGCAAGAGTAAGTGCTCCAAACAATAACAATTCTTTTTTTGAGTGTGCATCTAACTTTTGTGTTTATGATAGAGACGCATTAGTTTCCGATAGTGGCATCTTATCTTAAAGTAATAATAATTGATTAAACTATAACTAACCATACTTCTTCATTACAATATTTTTATTCGTAAATCTTGATAATTTTTCCTGTATTTATTGGGTTTCTTTCTAAATTAGTATAAATGTATATAATCTGGATCCCGCTAATGATACGATGATAATCTAGTAATCCGCAAGTGATCCAAATTTGCTGTTAAAAAAAAAACTATCCAAATTTACCGTTAAAAAAAACTAAGTAATAACCACTAACGAATTAATAACAATTTCTCTATGCGAAAAAATAAAAGAAAACATTCACAACACACTTCAATGGCGAAAATGCCCCCAATATACAATTGACAGTGGCAGCCCAACATTACAGACAAAGGGTGCTTTTGTAACTTCCATACAAACATTAAATAAATAAAAAAACTCACAAATTTTTGATTTCAATGAAAATAAAAAAAATGACAAAGTGTGGCTGGACTTTTTTCCATTTTCCATTTCCTTTTTATTTATTTATTTTTTTTGGGGTTGTGGGGGGATTAAACCCAAAAACAAAACCATACCCAATTAACACCAGCAACCATCACCTGAGATTCAGATTCTTAATAGACGCGCCACCGTCAACCGCGATCGCTTCTGTCACCGCCGCCAGTTTCTGCAGATTCAACTTCACAACAGTATCAGCAAACAACCTCGTATCCTCCTCAGTATTCCCCTCAGGCACATCAACAACATACGACTCCAAAACAACCGTAACCAAATCATCATTCTCCGTAACAACCTCGTGAACGGTCGTGACAGCATGGTAGTTTCTCAACCGGTGTTCACCACCAATAATAGTGAACGCCATCACGTGGTTTTCATCATCCAACAAGTCTAACCGCTCGGTGCTTGTAGCCGCCGGTAAGCCGGAGATGACGTTGACATCGCGCGTGCACCCCACTTCCATTTTGAAGTTTTCAGCGACGGTGCAGCTTTTGATGAAGTGTTTGTAGGTTTGGGGTTTGTCGAACCGGCGGACGACGGACCAGACGACGTCGACCGGCGCGTGGATGTGTTGGGCGAGTAAGGAAGAACATTGGGAGGGCGAGAGATGGTAGGTGTGGAAGTTGGATACGAAGGTTTTGAGTTGGTTGAACTCGTGTTCGGTTAAGCCTGGTGGGACGGAGAGGTGGTGGGTAGTTGTGGTGGTTTGGGGTGGTGGGGGGTTTGGTTGTTCCGGTGTGGAGGTGCCGGCTTGCTCCATGTTTGTTGACGTTGGGTGATCCGGGTGAGTGAAGAGAGAGAAAGAGGGTGTGGGGGATAGATAAGGACTAGATTTGTTTAGTTTATAAAAGATGACTTTGAGGTAGCGTGAGGGTAAAGTAGGAAAATGTATTTATTTCTTTTTATTTAAATGTTTTAGACCATGAGTTAAAAGACTATTTATGCCTTTGGTTACCAAATGTTTATGACTGTTTGTGAATTTTTTAGCGAAAAGTTTATTTATGTTTGTTTTTTAATAAACAAATGAGAACATCAACATATTTTTTTGTTTATGAACAGAAATGAACCTGTTCGTTCATTTATGTTCATGTATTCATATTTGTTTATGTTTGTTCGTTTCAATCTAAATACATAAGTAAGTATATTTATATAAAAATTAAACATAAAAGGAACTTTCTACCTCTTTATTTATATAAATATACTAATTGGAAATTGAGCTTTTTAGTAATAAAAATGGGTCATCCAATGGAATTTATCGATATTAATCACTAGTTTATATAAAAGATTACTAAATGTTCGTTTAAGTTTAGTTATCTATGTTCATTTTTGTTCATTTATGTTTGATCAGTTACGTTCATTTGTGATGTTTGTTGTTTGTTAAATTATGGCCGTTTAAGTTGGTTTGTTTATATTTGTTTACGTTTGTGAACCGTTCGTTTAGGTTTTAAACGAACGAACACACCCATTTTCTTAATAAACGAACATGAACAAAAAAAGTGTTTGATTATATGTTTGTGTATTTGTTCAGTTAAAGTTAAATGACAAAAACTCTTTAAAGTTCAAAATTCAGATTTGCCATATCATTTTTAAACCTTAACCATTTCTGATCTCATTTTTCCTCCAACATTAAACCATTTTAAATATGCACATAAAACTCCACTTTTACGCTAAAAATAAAAAAAAACTTGTGAGTGTGTGGTCCCCACCATTTCAACCTGGCCAGTTCTGTGGAACAAACCGGACCACCATAGTCAAAGTGCTACCGCATGGGTGGTTCAGAGGT
The DNA here is from genome assembly GCA_947069175.1 of Scalesia atractyloides. Taxonomy (NCBI): domain Eukaryota; kingdom Viridiplantae; phylum Streptophyta; class Magnoliopsida; order Asterales; family Asteraceae; genus Scalesia; species Scalesia atractyloides. The sequence continues at coordinate 4,259,999 of CAMTDV010000020.1, read as the reverse complement.
TGGTGGTCGAAATGTGGACGGGTTATAGCGGATGCAGCGATGCTGATGCTCTTATTTGGATACTCTTGCCTTCTATATGATACATGACACATATATGACAATGTTGCCTTCTATGCGGCGTATAGGGCTAGTTCTCTTTTGTTTTTTCAATCATGTTTATGATATTTATCGTTTTTGCAAAGTTTAAATAAAAAATATTTTTTTGATAAAAAACATTTTAACATTAACACTTTAAATAAATATAACTTTGCTACTTAATCGAAACTAAACTATCATATAATACGTAACCAACCAAACAAACTAGACATTGTCAACAAATACTACATATATAAACAACATTAGTAATTTTATGTGTACCATAGCCATATAGCATAGTATATCCGTATACTATGCCTCATTTTATGTGTAAATCCCTATGTATGTATGTGTGTAGTATAGTATATCCCGATACGATAGAATACAATACCATGCTATACGATACCATACTATAGTATACTATATAATCTCATACTACACATATAGACCTATAGGAGACTTATACTATACTATACCATACTACACCTATATAATACAATACAATACAATACCATATCATTGATACGATACTATTTGATACTATATTGTACTACACTACACCAGAGAAGGAACAAATACAAAACAATCTTAATCTAGGAAGCGCAGGAAACGGGGTTAAACGAACTCCGATTGACCTCATTCAAAAGACGTTAGAACTGGCTCGTCTAACTCTATTCAAATATATATATATATATATAGGTGAGGTTATTGTGAGAAAATTTAAAAGTGTGAGAATGATAAGAAAGATTCTAAACCATTAGATATTTAATCTAATGGTTGAGATCATAGTGGCAATTCTGTAAATAATGTTGACTATTAACTAACTAATTTTCTAGATTAAGGGTAGAAAGGTAAACTTAATATATTTAAATTAAGAAACTAACATTAATACACATGCAAAGTTCCCTCATTCTTTTTTAAACATCAATAACTTTTTATACGTAACTGTTTTAAAAAAAAATACACCATAATAACGAGTGTTTTTTATCTTTAATATGAGTACCATATTGATATACTTATATAGAGTTATTTCTGTTTTTATATATTTAGGGTGTTATTTCTGTTTTGATTCTGATTAAAGTGTTGACTGTTGTTATATTAGGGTATTATTTATGTTATGTTTAATGTTAGGGTGTTCTTTATAAGATGTGTGCCTTCAATATAACCGCTGTGGTATTTTTATGAGTTATGGTGTTATTTTTGTTATATTTCTGTTATTTATAAGATGTATGCCTTCAATATACATGTTGTGGTGTTTTTATGAGTTATATTTCTGTTCTTTATAAGATGGATGCCTTGAATATACATGCTGTGATGTTTTTATGAGTTAGGGTGTTATTTCAAATTCGAAAATCACTACAATAACTGCCAAAAATCGGTTGCATATATTCATTCCATAATGAGATTTTATTAGTTAAATTACACTTATACCCTTAAACTACCCAAATAAAAAGGGACACATGTCACCCCATAATCTTTCTTATCCTTCTCACACTTTTAAATTTTCTCACAAGAACCCCTACATATATATATATATATATATATATATATATATATATATAATATATGGGATCAGAAGAAAACGATTGGAAGTGTGAAAACGGTAAAAACGGATCCTGGCCGAACACATGGCAGAGGAGTGCTAAATGATATGCATGGTACAATTGTCATTGTGTAGTTTCCGCCCGATAAAAGGCGTTTTAATTTCGTTACAAAAAAAATTTCGTGTTAGTTGTTACCTCCTCTGTAACATACGTCGTAAAACGGGTTCCAAAACCCGCTCCGTTTAGAATTCAAAAATTTATTAAATTTTTCGTTACGCATTATTTATTTTATAAATCTTTTTAGGAAAATTTTATGGTTAATAAATAAGTTAAATAGTTAAAATATTAAATAACTAAAAAGTAATAATAATAATAATAAACAAACGTTAATAATAATAAAAGGAAATGAAAAAGGGGCAGCCGGGTTTCGAACCCGGGTCCCCATCACACACACACACACTCCACACCACTGAGCTACACACACTATTCTGTTATAAACTTAAACCAAATAACATATATAACAAAATAACATTCAAAACCGAATTCAAGAGCAAACACTGGTAACGACAGTAACCTCCAAATCTAATCAAACCTTGTTTTATGATCGATCTGAAACTGAAGAAACTGTCCTAATAAATGTGTTGAAACAATCAGTGGATCAGTTATGATTGAATTAAGTTCATAACCGAAATTTTAATTTAAAATCGAAAGCAAAATTTGAGCTAGTCTTCAACTGTAAATAGTGACCTTGCAATCATTCAGAATCGCTCACACTTGCAATTTAACCCTCTGCTCAAACTCCGTGTTCAATTCCCATTTCGCCGGAGTTCTTTGTCGCCGAAAAATTCTGGGTAATTGCCGGAAGTGACGCTGGAATCTCTAGTCAGAATAGCGACTCTCATCTGTTCGGTACAAATCTATCCTCAAAATTTTAATTTATGGAATTGTATGTATACTGATCAAATCGAAGAAATCCATATGGTTATAACAGTCGGGTTTTGGGTTTTGTTATAGGAAGAAGATGAAGTGTATATAAAGTTTAAATATAATTAAAATCGGGTTTTTAGTCGGGTTAGACACACAGTCCAGTGGTGGACTGTGTGCAAACACAACACATACGTCCCTGGTTTGAGTCTGGTGCATGTCCGGTTTTCTGAAATAAAATCCACTTTTTAGAACTGAATTAGATCACTTTTCAAAAAGTGCATAAATGTATTATATTTTCTGTTTACACCGGATTAGACACCCAACCCAGTTGGTAGGGCTTGGTGCATCACACATTAGAGGTCGCGAGTTCGAGGCAGAGTGTGAACAGCGGTTTAATGATTTGTAAAACCTTTTTAATAAATAGATTTATGGATTAACCTAAATAGTGTATATATATAATTAAAACAGAGATACGGGTTAGACACGTAGCTCAGTTGGTAGAGTTGCGTGCACGTATACGGGAGGTCGCGAGTTCGAACCTCACACGCTGCCAAAATCAAATATAATCCGACCGGCCTGACCGGTCAGACCTGACAAGGTCAGCATATTTAAAAAAAATTTTATTCTATTTATTTCTTTATTATTATTATTATTATTTAAAAACCATTTAAAATGGTTAAAATAAGATTTTTGAAAGTTTAAAAATTGTATTAACACCACAAAAATAAACCTAAAAATCTAATAAAAGCATTAATTAAAAATATTAATTTAAATAATAAATTTGTTTATTTATCGATTAATTACGTTATTATTTAGGCTAGTTTCTCTCGTGGTTAAATCCTAAATCGTGCGCTATCGCTATCAATTCCAAGAAACGCACCCACTGTGAGTGAATCCTTACAAATTCCCCTTTTTATTCATGTTTTGGGGTGTATCATGTGTCGTTTACATATTTCGTTTATCCAAATACTTGTGCTATTACCATTATATGATCTAACGTGCTATGTAATGTTATTTGATGTAATATGTGTTTACATTTTTGTCAGTTGCGTGCAATCGTTCACATTAGGCCCATCAGTTCCTTGTTGGATACGAGTTGAGCATCGCGTGCCTCATTAGATCGGCTCCTTTGATTGAGCCTTGATTTCGTTGTTCATCATTTGTCATGTTTGTGTGTACTTTGATTGATATTATGTGGTTTGTGGTTAGATTTACGTATGCGTGTACTCATATTTGGTTTATGCACAATTTTATTTAAATAACCGATATAACTATTTCTTTCAAATGTTAAAATGAGATTCACTCGCCAATTTTTGTTGACCCAAAAACTCTATTTTACACATGGTACAGGTGAACAGGTTGAAGCAAGGAACATATAGGAATTTGCCTTAGAAGAAAAAAAATAAAGAACTCATGAATGTTATGTTAGAACATGTTTTGTTTGTATGTTTACGTGTTTGTTGTAATATTTCTTTTACTTGGAAATAATAAATATGAAACTTTAATTATAGTAAATGTCATGAGCTTTGATGAAAACTCAATCATACCCCGACTTTTATTTCCCCTGTGGGTCAGGGTGTGACATCCTTCCCAAGCTTTCGAGATCTATGGCGTGTAATGTGGATTCTGATCTACAGAGTAATATTTGAAAATGACGTTTTATTTTTTTAATGTTGTTCTTCATATATTCAATATTTGGCGTTTTCATTATTAATCTCAATTGTCGTTTGGGATCTAATATATGTTTATTTTATTTTACGATCAATGGCGTTTTACATTTGTAAACATTAGGTCTTACGTACATCTGATTTGTTGTAGATAATTGCGTTAATTTGTAAACATTAGTTCTTACTATTCGGTGATTATTTAACTTATGGCGTTTTTATTAGCATGTTTTAGGATTACGTTATTATCAGTTCTTCATATTGATTATTATTCAACTAATGACGTTTTCATCATTATTAATCTTAATTGTCGTTTGAGATCTAATATATGCTTATTTTTTTTACAATCAATGGCGTTTTACATTTGTAAACATTATTTCTTACGTACATCTGATTAGTTGTAGATGTTGGTATTAATTTGTAAATATTCGTTCTTACTATTATTTGATTATTCAACTTATGGCGTTTTCATTAACATGTTTCAGGATTACTGTATTATTAATTATTCATATTGATTATTATTCAACTAATGGAATTTTCATTTGGCCTTTTCGTTAATATATTATATTAAGAAAGTAACATAAGTTATTCTTATTGTTTATTATTCAATTAATGGCTTTTTATCAATAATGTTTTTTCAGACGAGGGTGTTTCTTCGAAAACTGGTTTCCCATTTATCATTCCCGACTTTTGTGAAGAGATAAACAAAAAATAGACATGATATTCCCAAGCCTCGATGATTGTTATTCGTTGTATGTTAGGTATGCGACGACTTGTGTTTTTTCTGTTAGGAAAGGGACTGAAAAGATAAACGCCAAAGGAGAAACACATATTAAGTATTACATGTGTACGAGATCTAGGGTATATAAGGATAAGAAGGTTGATACGTTGGACCTTAATCAAAAGTAAAGGATTGTGTGATCCAATTTTTCAAAGAGTATTGGTTGTGTTGCACAATTATGTGTAATATTTGAGGCTGGATCATGGGAGGTCTATAAGTTTATTGAGGAGCACAACCATGGTTTTGTTGAACCGTGTAACATCCGTCAAAAACGGATTTACCAAACCCGCTCCGTTTATCAACCGAACAATCAGTTAAAACTTTCGTTGCGAATTAAATGCCCAAAATAATTTTAAACGATACATAATCAATTATTATACGGGAATATATAAGTTGTTTTTGAAAGCTGTTAAAATCGCAAAATAAAAATGTTTTGGTTCTGCCGGGTTTCGAACCCGGGTCTGTACCGGTTCAACAACAACTTATCACCCAGCCATTTAAACCGCTCCGCCACTTTGATTTTCTGATAATAAAAGGAATCAATTAATTCAAATAATAAAGTGCGGAAGTCAAAATTCAGTCAATTTGCGCCCAAATAGCAGTAGTCGGAAATCCCGACGACTTCGCCGATAATTTTCGTTTCCGCTCAAGTTAACCGAAGAATTAACTCCCACGACGGTTATAACCGACGTCTGAACCCGCGACATCAGTCGTAACCGCCGGAGAACGACTGACTTCGAATTGAGACCAAATTCAGACCCCATACATCTCGATACTACCCTATAAATTCACCCACAACTCACCAGAAACCTTTCACTCTCAAATCGCACCCTTTCTCGGCGAAAACTCACTCGCCGGAAATATTCTGTTCGTCGCCGGAAAACCGAGTCCTTAATCTCTGAGCTTTACTGAACCCCCTAAACTTATACCGAAGTCACCCACACCCTTTGTAAGCTTTCTGAAGATTCTCTGCTGCAAGACACTCGTCGCCGGAAGAGATTGCTGTCGCCGGAGTTCTGCCGGAAAACAGAGGAAATCCAGTCGGTACTTTTCACGCCTAATTTCCTTTCTTTTTTTTATTTTTATCTCATCTGTAATTAATCATAAAACGCTAAAGGAACCTGAATCAACACTTCGAACCAGTCAGTCGTCACTTCTGGTTATAACACAACGAAGAAGATGAAGTTCGGTAAACATATAAGTATAATTAAAATCAAGTTATTTATCGGGTTAGACACACAGTCCAGCGGTGGACTGTATGCACATTAAACGCAAAGGTCTCGAGTTCGAATCTTGTTCCACACACGCTGCCTTAATAAAATGCCTTTTTTTTGTTGACCGAACCGGAGGCGCCACAGTTATATGTTAAATTTATTAATAATCGGAATAATAACCAAGTTAGACACACAGTCCAGTGGTGGACTGTGTGTATGTTTAATCAGAGCGCACGAGTTCGAGTCCGGTCTCCTGCATCGACCCGGACGATTATTTACCTTTTTAAAATAAGACAGAAAAGAAAATGTTCAGTTTGTGTCTAAGTATAATAAAAATCGAATTATATAACATGTTAAACACACAGTCCAGCGGTGGACTGTGTGTTAACTCAACCCACAGGTCCCGGGTTCGAGACCTGTGGAGCGCACCGGTTCTCTGGATTAAAATCGATTTTTTAAAATAAAGGATTTTCGGTTTAAATCTAATTAATATATATATGTAATTAAAAACAGAAATATGATGGGTTAGACACGTAGCTCAGTTGGTAGAGCTGCGTGCACGCGTACGGGAGGTCTCGGGTTCGAGCCTCACTCAGCGCACAATTACACACAAGCGAACCGGTCAACGGTCAAGTCAACGGTCAAAGTCAAAGTCAACTGTAGCACAAAAATCAAATTTTTTTTATTATTTTTATTTATTTATTTTAATTAAAAATCAATTAAAAATACTTAAAAATAGTTTTAAACTCACAAAAAATGCACCCATCAAATCCTACTAAAACGGATTAATAAAATCCGTTTACTTACCGAACCATAATGCTATTTATCTAGGTTAATTTCACTCGTGGTTAAAACCACTTCGCGTGCACTCAACATCATCAACCGAACGCACCCAATGTGAGTGAATTCTTACAAATTCCCCTTTTTATTCATGTTTTGGGGTGTATCATGTGTCGCTTAAACTAATTCTCTTATGCAAACTCGTGCTATACCATTATATGATTTAAACTAGAATGTAAATATTGTTGGTTGTGATGTATTACATATTGTCAAGTTGTATGCAAATTATTTAGGCCCATCAGTTCCTCGTGGGAGACGAGTTGAACAACGCGTGCCTTAAAACTCATTCATTAGGCCCATCAGTTCGTAGAACAACGCGTGCCTCAAAACTCATTCATTAGGCCCATCAGTTCCTCGTGGGAGACGAGTAGAACAACGCGTGCCTCAAAACTCATTCATTAGGCCCATCAGTTCGTAGAACAACGCGTGCCTCAAAACTCATTCATTAGGCCCATCAGTTCGTAGAACAACGCGTGCCTCAAAACTCATTCATTAGGCCCATCAGTTCCTCGTGGGAGACGAGTCGAACAACGCGTGCCTCAAAACAATCATTTGATGTATGTGTGTGCAATATTTAATATTATGTGTTGTGTGAATAAATTTACATCTATATTTACTCATATGTGGTTATGCACATTATTTATAATCAATTGGATAAACTTGTTCAAATGTTTTCCATAGGATTCACTCGCCAACTTTATGTTGATCCAAAAACCCTTTTACACATGATACAGGTGAACAGGTTGAAGCGAGGAAAACATAGGAAACGCCTTAGAAGAGAACAAAGAAGCTTAGATTGATAGTTAGAACATGTTGTAATTCTTATTGTAAACTTTCCATTAAATTGTATTAATGAATATGAAACGTATAATAAATGTCATGAGCTTTGATGATAACCCAATCATGCCCCGATCACCTTTTCCGCTGCGGGTCGGGGTGTGACAAACCGGCTGATAAGCATTTTCTCCCGTCTGAATGACACCTCACTCAGCCCCAGAAGCATGTTATACATAACATGCCTAAGTTGAATTGGGACCGGTTAAGGCATTTAATGTTATGAAGACTTGTTTTGGTGGTTTTGAAGACGTGAGTGCAAGTAAAGTTGATTTTAAGAACTACAAAACGCAAATTACCTTGTTTGTAGGTGAATATGACGCTGAGATGGTTGTGAGACATTTGAATTAAAAAAACAGTCACAGCCTAAGTTACTGTTTGTTCAGCTTTATCTGTTAAATCTGTAACTCGTCAGTCGTATCACTAAATTTGACGTTTTATATGAATGGTGTTTCGGATTAAAAAATGGGAAAATACAATTGATTAACTTTTGTAAGTGAAAGTGATGTTATAGCGTTTGAAACAAAACATGACATTTTGAGACATATCAGACTTGCACAATTTAATTAATAATTCTCTTGCATTTTGTTTTATACAATTGTGTAATTTTTGTATTTTTTATAATATGTATTAGAGGTAATTATTATCGTTAGTGGTGATTTTGACGTTTTTACATCTAAGTACTGAAATATAGTATTTTTATTAAAAATCACTGAAAATGACATACCACAAAAAACAAAAGAAAAAAAATTAAACCCCTCATCAAAAGTGATCTGGTCTGCCCCTGGCTTCTTTTTCCGATTCTCATCCAGATCTTCACTGCCATTATTTGCTTCATCTTGATGACTTTGACACCTCCGTATGAACATGTCAGTCAACAACACCAATTTCATGGTCATGTATGGGTTCAAACATGTCGTGTTGCATAATTCCTGTATGAAGAGAAGTTTTTGTTCGGTCATGATGTTTTCAATCGGGTAGGCCTCGTGCTCCCCGTTGTTCCATACAACACTCACTAAGTCTGTGTTTCCATCATAACGCCAAAATTGGATGACTGGATTCAAAATTGGATTTGCAGGGTACATACCGAATTTTCTTGTTAATCTTCTTATAACCTTTTGTGTCTTCTCATAGAGGTTATCAAGAGCAATGCCAAGTGCTAGGATCTCCCTTTGAACTTCTTCGTCTAAGTTCAGTATGGCTTGGGCGATTTTCACAAACACTCTTCTTCTGTTGTCAAAGACGATTACGAATTTATTGATTCTAGTGTTGAATCTCCATAAAATGATGTTTTCCATTTGTTCTTTTTTTGTGTTTTTTTTTCAATTTTGGCGTTTTAGTTAAAGATGGCGTTTTCTGAGTATGATCAATGGAAGGGATGCATCATTTATATAATGATGTGTTTGGCGCGTAGTTTAGACAGAATTTTTTATAATAAATGTTAGTAATAAAGTTTCATACACTGTTTGTTCAATTTTTTTGTTAATACTGTCATGCGTCCCATCATTAATTTTTGGCGTTTGTATGAATGGCGTTTTAGATAAAGATGGTGTTTTATGCATGAGTTTGGCATTTTAGATAAAGATGGAATTTTATGCATGAGTTTGACGTTTTATTTTAGAGAAGTCAAAAGACCCTATTACCCTTAATGAAGAACGTCAACGTAGTAAAGTTGATATTATTTACGAAAACGCCACCGCGCCAATCTAATCCATAGATTGTTTTGATCCGACGGATGACGGACGAGAGGCGTTCTCACTGTTTTCACACTTCCAATCGTTTTCTCTAAATCTTGCCCCTATATATATAGGGTTGAACTTTTAGGGTTTATAGTTTAACCTTTAAGCTTTAGCTTTAGATTTTAGTTATAGGGTTTACCTTTTGGGTTTTGTTTTAGGGTTTAACATTAGTATATAGGGTCTAGCTTCAGGGTTTAGCTTATGTTTTAGTCTTTAGGGTTTAACTTATAAGGTTTATAGTTCAGATTTTAGGGGTTAGCATATGGTTTAGCCTTATGGTTTAGAATTAGGTATTAGGGTTCAACGAGTCAGTTCCAACATTGCTGAAATAAGCTCAATCGGAGTTCGTTTGACTCGGTTTCCTATACTTCCTAGGTTAAAGACAATTTGTACAAGATCCTTACCATACGAGCCCATACCATAGGCATATATAGTACTTGTACTACACAGTCTACACTAATAGTACACCTATTGACCTACACTAGACCACACTAAACCATACGTACAATATGATACGACACTATGCTATAGTACATCTATAAGCCTATACGAGACTCATACCACACCTATACTATACTATACTATACTGTATTGTTCTTTACTATACTATACTCATTTTATATCTGTATACTTATATGAGACCTATACAGGAACTGTATTACACCTATACTAATTGAAACTAAACTAAACTATTTTATAAAATGTTATTTAATAACGTATTTTTAAATAAATTTTTTACTTGAAACTTGATAAAACGATAAATATTATATAAAATGTTTATAAAAAAAGAAACTAGACCTAAATGCCACGTTAAACTTATATGTAACGTATAAATACGTGACTAATGAGTTACTAATTGTGCATGAAATTTTGTAAAAGCTATATGCCACATATAACCCTATACGTAACGTATAAGAGGGGTCCAAATAATAATTGCGGATGTCTTAATACGATCATCCTTATTTATACATGAAAGTTTGTATCAAGAAAATAAGGATAAAGTTAAGAGGGCTATAAAGCTGAGGCTATAAAGCTGAAGGACTGTTAGCAGTACTTTAAATATGCATATTCAAAAACTCCAGTCTCAACTTGAGTTAAAGCTTGAAGCATATTGGAAATTTTGTACCTAGTTACTTATCGTACGTATTTGGATGGGAATTACAGGTAACTCCATTCACACATCTTATTATAAAATCGTATATTCGTCGGAGACTACTTAGAATATCCACAATAAAGAGATCTAAAAACATCTAAAAACGTGCTTACTCAGCTATCATATTATAAAAACACTTATTCTTAAATATATAAAAAACTCACCCAATAAGAAAACACAAAAACATCTAAAAACATTGCCATATCATCACTCAAAAACTTAACTTTCTATATAAAATTGTTTTTTTTTAATTATACACCAACCCTCCCGTCCCCACCCATGCCATATCTTCTATTTTTTCTCACTCTTGCTGAAAAATAATGTTCTAATAATGAGCAAAAAAAAAAAAAAAAAAAAACAAGTTGCACAATAGTAAAAACATTTGGTTTGTGTCACCTAGACCCCAAAACGCACAAATATGTGCTATTGGGGATGCTCTTACTCATTGTCCATTTATGGTCTTATTATACGATTAGAAATTATTCGTTTGGATTTCTATTATCTGAAACCTGACTTTAAACTATCTAAAAACAATTAAATATATAAAAATTAAATCTTTAACTACTTTTCTAACAATTTATCATTTTAATGTTTTTAAGATTCCAACAAACTAAACATATTATTTAATATATATATATTATAAGAGTTTTGATGTATTAATATATTCGATTTTGATGATGGTAAACAAGCCGAGACGAGCTAAAGCATTAGACATAGAACTCGAAACGAGTCAAGTTTAAGGCCGAGTTCTCGTATATTGAATGAGCCTAGGCGAGCTCATGCTTGGCTCGACTGGTTTACGTGCCTACTAGTAATGATTCTAAAGGGTCTCTTTACTCGTGATTTAACCACATAAGTTTATATGCAAGAACCTACTGTGACGGGTAATAAATAGTTAGACACCTCAAAGTTCTTGATATCATCATGGTAAGGGATTGTTGGCTTATATATTTACTAGTGGGATTCTCCGTGATACACAACAAGATTTCAGTTGATATTGGTTTGGTTCGTTACAATTCTGTACAATACACACGCTTAGCGTAATAATCAACATGCGTTATACATTGATTGAAAACCATATAAACGAACACTGGTACTAGTAGTGATATTATTTGGACAATATTGATTCGGTTTGTCACAGTATTGGTATCGATTTTCATTATTTTCGCAAACGTTGTTGTAAAAATGAAATCTTATCGAAACCGTAACCATAAAAATGAATACGATACCTACATTATTTTGTTTGTTACAGTAGTGACACGGTATTCGTTTCAATACAATTTTATATCCGAATGTTAGATAAAAAAACTAAACATAGTTGTAGATTTCGATTTTTTAGATAAGTTAAAAAACACAAGTTATTAGAAAAAAAATGTCAATAAAATTTATATGAGAATGTTAAGAAAAATAAATAGAGTTACGAAATTAGATATGTTTTTATAATTTAAGATGGGATATAAGAAATCTTAAGATTTTTGTTTTTGTATATAAGTGTATAACATTATTTACTTTTAGTTAGCAAAATTATATAAAATATAATATGAGGCTAAATAAGGCTTTCTTTACACCTCAGCGGGTTGGTAACCAACTAGTCAACTACCAAGCTGCCCAATGAAGCCGCACATACCAAGATTTATAAAATTAGAAAGATCATTGGCATCCTATTTCGTATCTCGTGAATACAGATTTGTGCATTTAGGCCCTCTAGATTCTAGCATAATTTCATTGGAAACCCTGTGAAGTCCTCTTCAGAAACCACAAAAAAGTTGTTTGTCCCTAGGAAGCAAAAAAAAAAAAAAAAAAATCATCACACAGCTTTCTGATGCATACTATTTGATGTTTTCTCTCGAATTTTATTGACATTTTTAGGCAAAGGATTGTGGAAATGGGAAAGCGAAGGGGAGGGCTTGGGGAAGTTGAGGTGGCTTCCGCGAACCCTCGCCCTCCCAAAAAAATATAAAAAAATAAAAATGACGTCATTGGTGGAATCCTCTCGATCTCTCCGATAAAAATTGCATGTGTGTGTTATGTTAGAAATTGAGCACACTTTATAATCTTAACGATCTTTTAACTCTAATAATTATTGAACAAGCAAAAAAAACAATACATGTATATACATATAGACGAAAAGAAAATCCCAAAACCACCATGACAGGTGCATCCAAGATCTGACTGGTACGCGACCTGGTATGAGATTATTTTAAAATTTTCAAAGGTATGAGATAGGTGATACCCAACCTGATTACCCGAAACCGTTTATTCGTTTACGCAAATCGAATACATGTGTCATATACTTAAAAACTTGTATTTTTCTTTAACCCTTATCTATTAGTGCTTTATTCAGTAGAGGTTTGTTATGTGAAAAAAAAATATTTTTTCTTTAGAAATATGTATTTTATAATATTATTTATATTATGAATCTGGATTGTCAATACATGGCGCGTTGCCATCCTTATTTACATTATAATTAGAGTAAACCCTGAGGTTTGAGTTAATTTGCATGTTACATCCAATTTTTTCCTTTTTGTATCTGGATACTTAACGTTTTAATTTTGTTGGCATTTTCATTCAAATCACAAGTTCAGTTAAATTGTATCGTCAAGTAAGAGGCGATTTTGACAATATACCCATTTATTTTTTCTACTATTTAAAATTTATTTTTACCTCTAATAGAAACAATAAAAGTATTTATAATTAAAATATATATACAAACTTATTTTTTTAATATTTTTACCTTCAAATAAAAATAAAATTTAATTATAATATATATATATATATACATATATACATAGGTCTAGGTTACTCTACAAATGATCAAAATCCTACGAAATGTAAAAATGCTTAAGAGATTGACATGTGTCAATCATTAAAATTAAAAGTGAAGAGTATAAGAGTAAATTAGACAAGTTATTCAATTATGATAAAAAATCAAAATGTTTATGCAACATAAAACATCATATACCATTTGTTATATGCAAGGTATAACACTATTTACCCTTTGTTAACAACAAATAAAATACCATATACGTGTTACTAATAAAACAATACATAATGAACCACTTGTTACCTACAAATAAAACATCACGTACTTGCAATAAATAAAACATCACTGGATAAAGAGAACAAAAAACACAATAAACTAAAAACACTCAGTTGAAACGTAATTTTCTTATATGAAAAATATGATACTCATATTAAAGATTAAAAAACACCGTTATTATGATGTAATTTAAAAAAAAACAACGACGCATAAAAAAGCTATTGACGTTTAAAATATACAGGGGAGGTTGCATATGGCTTTCTGAATTTAAGAGCACGCCGAAATTAAATTTATATCCTATGTCATTAAATTAATCATTAAAATTAAAACACAATTTACAAAAATGTCACTAATCAATCTCATCCATTCAAATTATAATTTAATGGTTTATAAGATTTCTTAGTAAAAACACCCTTTTTAGATTAACTCTACCCTCTATGCATCACATATTTATATATATACACAGACTCTCTCTTCTTTTGTTCTCTCTTCTCCACCTCCATTTCCATGACCATTATCTTTTATATCTTAACTAGTAAGTGTTTTATTTCAAGCTTGACAAATGGGATCACCCTTAATCTTTTAAATTACCGAAGTGATCTAGTCATCAAATTAATTAAGTTACCGAATAAACAAAATAGGTCTCATTTCACTGGTTATCTTCTATTCCATCAGATTACCTTATTCCCCCATCAATTTCTTATCTTATCTTTTACCCCCAATAGGATCTTGGTGCACTACTAGAAGCCTACCCAAAGGATCTCGATGTAATATCAGAAGCTTTTTATTACTCTAAGATCTAGTTTGATACTAGAATCTTGTCACCCGAATCTAGTTCAATACCATAAGTCTACATAATAATAATCTTGATAAGCCAAGTTCGGATTTCCTATATTAGTATACGGGTTATTACACGCCATGTGTGTATTAATAAGCTTCACCTCCCAAGGTTATCAAGAACACCGGATCTGATTAAAAGTACCAGAAGTTGTATGCACACCTTAGTTATGTTAGGTTAAATTAATATAGTCAAATTAAGATCTTAAGTTAGTTTAGTTTCAAATGGGTCATGCAATCTTGTCACAAAAGATAATAAACTGAGAATTAGTAAAAGATAAATGCATTAAATAAGATAAAAATACTATAACAAGCTCCATGGATCATCCACGCTTTCTACAGGGGACTAGAACCTTTAAGGGTGAGAGAGCAAGGCCTTAAAGGCAGAAATCTATCAGCCTTGGTGCTGTAGCACACCGGGAAACAAGAGATCAAAGAAGAACATGCCTCAAATAAGTGAATGATCCCGGTATCTATAGGCTGATCAAAGGCAGAGGCGCACAAGCGTGCATAGGGGGCACAACCGTGCTTGTCCTTGAGTCTTGTTGAAAACTTCAAAATTTATCTTTTCTGTCTCCCGAGGGTCTTGGGCACGGGCATGCCTAGCCATGCACGACCATGCATGGTGATCTGCCCAACGACGATTGCATCAAGTGTACTTTGGTATCAAGCTTTTTATCTTTATCCAATTTGTCTTTTTATGGGGAGGGGGGCACGACCGTGCAAGTGTATGCATGGATGTGAATGCTGTCTTTCTTTCTTACCCACAAAGTTGTCTGATTCTTCAAAAGGCGGGCTGAGGCGAGAGGCGCCCGTGCCTTGTGGTGCACGGGGTGCTTATTGGAAACTTCGTATTTTCATCTGTTTTTGCTTCTTTTTGATTTCGAATATTCAAATCCTATGAAAACTGAAAAGGAACGATTTAGGTAGCTTTTTCATCATATATTGCCTCAAAAGTACTCATAAATGGGGTAAATTTATATTATAAATATGTATAATTGATGGTACATCAGCAACCAGTGAGGTTATATGTCGGAGACGATCATCTTTGGTCCACCACCGGGGTTTAGTAGGGGCACCCCTTGGGGCCCTTTAGGGTCTGTTCTTTTTGCCTTAGTTTTGTATCCTCTCATTCACTGGATAAGGGATAGGTGCAAGTTACTCAGCTCTTTCATTCTTGGTTGCTGGATGATGGTATAATTATAAGTGACGTTAAAGAGGTGGCTAAACCTTTAGATATCATCAGTTCTGAGGGGCCCTGTTTGGGGCTTGAACTTAACGTCAAGAAAATAAAAGTATTTTGACCACCACGCAATGGAGTAAAGGTGCAGGAGGGTTTGTTTTCTCACGAGATTGGAAGGCTGGTGTTAGGTGTGAAACTCGTCGAGGGAGTCGCTAGCCGAGATGCGGTTTTCATCAGTAGTTTAGCTGTGAAAAGGGCATCTAATGAAGTGGATTTTTATGAGTTGTCTTTCACATCTACGGGACCCTCGATGCGAACTACTGTTGCTTCGCTTATGTATGGGTGTCTCTAAGTTGTTATCTAGCCTTAGAACATGCAAACCTACCTATGTAAGGAAGACTGTTTCGGTTTTTTACAAAGGCCTCCAGGAGCAATCAAGGATATTGTGGTTTGTGGGGGTCCATTTTTTGGGGATCTTGGTTCAATTATTGTTATGCTAGTGATTTCTCATTTCTTTCTAGTTAATCACTATTTTTTCGGATTATATATTTTTATTTTTATCGGCTTGTCCACTGTGATTGATATGCGCCAAATGCAATATATAAATTGTATCAAATACGGTATATAAATAATGTTAGAAAAAGTGTTTTCCGCTGTATACTTTTGATTTTCAGAATCAGAAGAGCTTAAATGTAAAAGGAATAAATTAACGGCAAAAACCAACATAAATACAAAAGAAGAGAAGTTGACACTTCATACCGACCCTTCGAGCTTTACCCCAAGACCAAAAACAACAAGTCAGAAGACAGGCATGGAGTTGTGCTACCCAGGCATGGGGCCGTGCCCCACTCCAGATTCCATGAAGAAAAAGACAAACAAAAGCAGACAAAAGACACGGGGCCGTGGTCAACTTCCAGATTTGCAACTCATGGATAGTACAACAAGTACAATGGCCACGGGGTCGTGCCGTTGACACACCAGGCCGTGTGAGCATCCAGACTGACACACATCATTAAATGAAGACAAGGAAAAAGGAGGCAGGGGGCCGTATGCACAGTCTGTTTCCAGCTATAAATAGGGGTGTTTGGTTCCATTTCAAATCATCCCTTGGCAAACCACTTCTCTCACACCTGCCACCACTCCACCACCACAAGACCACCATCCACCACATTCATCCATCATCCATCCTTAGAATGTGTGTAGTAGTTGCGGGATCCAAGATTGATCGTAAGAGTTTTTTTCAAACAAATGCCATGCTTGGCTAATCTCTTACGTCTTGGTAAAGAAAAGTTATTAATGTATTACTTTTGATTTTCAAGTTTTGGTTAACTTTTTAATTGGGTATGTATTAATGACTATAATAACTAGTTTTTTATATTGAAAGTGAACTTTATTCTATTATCTCTACATGTTTTTTTGATTAACTCGTTCGTGTCTTTACGGTCTATATAAATTGCGTTAACTGCCTGGAATGGGGTTAGAAGGGTGGTGTGGGTAAAGTTTATGCCTCTGTAACACCCCAAAAACGGTTTGGTAATCAAACCATGTTATATTAAAGAACAGGTAAAGAACTTCTAGCGGTGAAAATTAAACTATAACAAAATGACTAGGAACAAATTAACCTAGTTAATAACATATATACAAGTAACAAGACAATGAGTTGTAGTCTTATATAATAAAAAAAACTAAACATGAGGGACTAAAGTTGCCACAAAAGGAACTTGTGTTTTAAAACACCAAAATTAAGACACAACACACATAGTAAATGTGTGTTGGTCAATCATCAGGAGGTGAAGACTAGGGAAACCCTAGTTCAATCAAGAAGTCAAAAAATTGAAAGCCAATTCTAACCCCAAATCAGTGCATAAACGCATATAAACGATCACCTAATCGAGGGATCATAAGGTATGTCTCAAAACCTAGATTTGGTAAAAATCATAACTTGAGACATGTTGATTACTTGCAATTGGATAGTGGACTATGATCCAAAGATGAAATTAAGTGTATGTGTATGATTGATTTCGTTAAACAAGAAATCATACATAATTTGATGTAAAATTTCTTGTTAGTGATTAACAAGTAAATAATGAAATGGGTTCTTGATTATATGATGAAATTAATAATGTAGGAATGTTTATGATCATCATACTTGTATGCTTGTGTAAGATACTCGAACAAATTAGAGATTCGAGTAAGTAATCATACATGACTTGAAATGAGTTTTGTATGATATGATGAAATAGATGTTAAGTTAATGTTAATAGATGTTAAATTGGTAATATTAGGTATTCGGATGAATGTCTAATAATATGATGAAATGGATTGCTACATAAAGATGAAAACCTAGCTAACGGATAAATTAGCATTGTTGATCAAAAGCTAAGTTAAGTTGGTGTTAACAATCGCTTGAATTTGTTTAAGTGAAAGAAACGACATGAACTTGGTTTGAAAAACGTAGCTATAATGGTGTCCTAAGAATAGCGGTTACCGGGTAATTAACTAAATACTTAAATGAGTTGTTAAACTTATCCGTGAGTTTGAATGTGTAAATGGGCATCGACTTTTAAGAGTCAAACTGACCTATAATAAGATCAAATGATAATTTGATATAAAATCCGTAAGGTGGAATTGTCGTTTTAAATGATAACTAAGCTAACCATCTTGCGAATGATAAATGATAGTTTGACGCTTGACAAAGGTGGAGGCTTGGGAAGAAGCGGGTCAAACGGATCAAGTACGCGGAAAGAGCATAATTGGATTTCAAGTTAAGTAAAGCTTACATCCTTAATATAGAAAATCTACTTATGTAATTGAATAAAATAAGTGATTTGGTAATCGGAATGAGATATGAAATGCAAGGTTCCGACTTGAATCGATATGGGCAGGAACAAGTGAAAATGGTAATAAACCATATTTGATGGTAAAAAGGGTAAATCAGTAATTTAGTCATGTAATGACAAGTAAACAAGGAATTCGAAAAAGTTACCTTATGATGCAAGCCATAAGAAATAAAAAAGTAAAATGATAATTCATCACGAGTTGACAAATAAATATTAAATTTTGATATAGACACCCTATGGCGTATGCCATAACGGATCGAATGAATCCAGAAACAAATTTAAGTAATATGATCATGTGGTGTAAACTGAAACGGATACATGATGAGATGGTAAATAAATAACATCTCGTAATGATAAAATGGTCATTTAGACCAAATGGATCAAATGGTGATGATATCACTATATGACAATAATATCTAATGAACGCTTGTCAAGTTTTTGTAATCACAGGGAAATGGCGTTTGTTTCGCATCGCTATTAGTTAGTAACTAGTAGTGCAAAGTAATCAAACGGGTCAATGATATGACCCGAGCCAGGTACGTGTAACGGGTCAAACTCTCAACCAGGACTAAAAGGTCCGATGAGAGTTAAATGAGTCATAAATGAAAAAAGGGATTACCTAGGTAAGGTAAATCCAATAATCTAATCTATAATCATTATGTTCTTAAGAACATAATGATTTTTACATAGATTATGGTTAAATGTTCGTTTTGGTCAAAACATAATATTGTAAGTCCTTCGTCGTAAAGAAGGGTCTAAGTTGACCAAAATGCCTCGAATGATAAAATAGGTAAACGACTCTAATATTTGTTTAAAAATGAGTTTTATAATACGATAGACCTCTCTGGTAATGTAAAGGCGAAAAGCATAAGCCATTTTGGCTTAATACCTCATATTAGATCTTTTTCATAAAAACGCCTAACCGAAGAGTAGAATTAAAAATATAGCATTTTTATAACCAATCCACCACAATGTATAGTTGTGGTGGAATGTAAATAGATATTTTGGTGGGAAAACGAGAAACAAAGTAAGAAGAAGTGAGATTTAAGTTTATACACTTAAATCACTTATTGCGTCAAAATGAATATACGCATAAATCAAGAGTGAATGTGTAATTCATAAGAAATAAGAATCCGGGTCAAGGATTTCAGGTAAAATATGTAAGAAAATATTCTACGGATATTTAGAAACAAGTTTCGGGTGAAACGGAGAAGAATTGAGCGAGTTACGGAAAATGTCACAACTAAAACTACAACAAGAGAAAAGCTGCAGCAGCCCACCGTAAGCTACGGTGGCCTACCGTAGCTTACGGTAGGCAGCTGCTGATTGAAATTGGAAGTCTTAGCCGTAAGACAGTGAGCTAGGACCGTAATGCTGGACCGTAAGCTACGGTGGCCACCGTAGCTTACGGTGGGGTCTGAAATAAAGTTTTTGTTTGTAATGTTTTAAGACTTCATGTTTATTCGGTTATGTTATAATTTATTTATAACTAATGTATTTCATAAATTATGAAATATAGGTGATGTTTGAGAGCACCGGAGGTGGATCAAGCTATATGAAGAACCGAACACGATCAAAGTTCAAGCTTTCCCCACTTGGTTTTGATTATAATAAAACTAACCAACGATAACATGTTAAATTGTTTAAAGATGTTGAAAAAGTTTTAATAAACTCGTAAATATGAGTGAGTGTATTCGCATTCACACATCAAAATGCGAAATTTTAATAGAAATTCAATAAATTAAGATAGAGTCTTACAGCCTCGTTCAATGTATAGATCATGCGAGGACTTGGTTCAAGCTTATTAAGACTTCCATTGAGGCAAATAACATCATCGGGGGAAGTAAGAACGGCTTGATATCCTTATAAATAAACTACTATTAAACCTTAAACCGGCCTAGCAGGACTGTATCCCTGCTGACTCAGAACAATATGGCAGAGGGTAGTCTGGCCTTCAAAACAGGGACATGCCACATTTTACATTAATAACTTACTCAATTATCTTTCAATATTCCGGCTTTGCGCGACTATATCCCTGTTGACTCAGACCAATATGGTTGAGGGTAACGTTGCCTCTAAAAGAGGGACGTGCCACTATAACTAAGATAATCTCTTAAAAAACCCAAAGTGCGGAAATTATCAAAGGATACATAATAATAAGTCGGAACCAAGTGATTCTATCTTGTCTATTTATTTCCTCAATTTACTTTACTTTGTTTCTTTAGTTTACTTATTAAAAATCTTTTCAAAAAATTTGATTAGATTAGACGTCGACGATATTCTGGCATTAAAAGTTTTTGTGTCTTTGGACGATCTCAGTATCTTACAATCACTATACTACACAAACGATGGGTGCACTTACCTAGCGTGAAGTAGAGAGTGATAGTGTTATATCGTGTTTTTATAAATTTAAAGCTTGAATAAACGAGTGAAAAGTACCTAAAATATATCCAAAAATCATACACGTCTTGCTCATGACAATGATCTATTCGTAACTGGTATTTTGTTTGGAGGTGTTATCCTACGAGCTTCTATGTAAAACATGTAAAAAATAACTAAGTCGATTTAAGACTCATGTATTACTGTTTTTGTGATGATAATTGAAGAAATACAGGGGTGAGTTGTGTAAGTCCACCTCATTCCATGGCTGGTCCAGCTAGACAACCAGCAAAAGCTTTTATATAGTTTTAACATAAAATTTTGCTCTGCATTTCATATTTTAATATTGTCTTTATTTCCTTTCCAACCTCCAAAATTCATGAGATCCATGAGTGAGTATTAACCTACAGTATATATCGAAAGGGCCAAACACCTTTTCAACAAAACAGAAAAAGTATAAAATACAAATAATAATTTAATACTAAGAAATACATGCCATAATATAATTCTTCTATAAAAGATATGATATAAATAGTAATAGACGGTTTTTACTTTTATTTTTAAAGACCTGTTATTGAAAAACTCACAAGATCCGATCACTACTATGTTAACCAACATAATCAACTAAAATACAACTTACACTATGCATGCAGGTGATCTTTGAAAGGTTTGACAAAACATTTGTTAAAAATACTCAAACGCCTACCCGTAAGTGATAGTCGTAAGTTATAATAATCAAAAGTTGTAATATAGGACTCTCCACGATTGTGGACATGAAAGAACAAAAAACAATACATGAATGGAGTGTTTAGTCATCCATTAATATGCAAGTTGTTATTTTATTAGGATTACTTCATATTATACTAATCCACTTAATATTTAATAATATATATTATTATATTTACGGGCATTGAGAAAGTCGTATGATGTCGGCCATGACGCTCCAAAATAATTATATGTTGTAGGTTTCTTCAACCTTGATTATGTTATTCTAAAGATATTTTGAAATTACTATTAAAGGATGAAAATATTGAATTTTTTTGTATACTTTGGTATATTAGTAAGTATACTTTTGTTAATTCACGATTTTGGTATATATATGTTTAAGGCTTTATTTACGAACAACATTTTTTCTTATCGAAATATATCAAACGTAATAGTTTAAAACATAATCAATTATAATCTAGATATGAAATTTAAAACACCATACGAAAAAGTTAATTAGTGTCTTTTAAATTTTATGCTTAAAACATAATTGATTGTGTTTTGGATTGTCATGTTTAATGTTTTTCTATATAATATCATGCAATAAAAACCTAAAAGATCATGTCTAAAATTTAAAACAAAATCTACATATACTTTTCATGCTTTTTAAGAAAATGCGATTTATAGACTAACCCATACCCATTTTTACACGGCAAATTATTATATATATAATTTATTAAAATTCTTAGTTGCAATGATTTTTGTATGTTTGTGACTATTGTCTTTTATTAATTTTTTTTATCTTACCTTTTTCTTTTCTATTTTTTGGTTTTTCTTTTTTCTTTTTTAAGTTTCAATCGAACCTGGTGTTATAAATATAACAAAACGAACGGTCTAATACTGACCGAACAACGTAAATACCGAAACTGATATTCTTTTTTATTGTTTCGATCGATATAAACACATCTCGGTATTTTTTGGCCGTATTATAACTTTTTTTTTGTTTCTCTTTCGGTAAATGTTGGTATCTTAATGAACCAAACCAATATCAAACGAATTTCTGCCATTAACGTTATTTTTAATATTGCGTCTACCTTTCCATTAAAAATTGGTCGCCCCCTCTGTGGGACTTAAACCCAATACCTCACCTCACAAGCAAAGTGTTTAAATACTTTGCATTTGCCAATTACTACCCCATATAAAAGTTAATTTATTAAGGAACCATAAAAAATGAGTAAAAATGTCATAAAAATTAATTATTATAAAATCTTTTTCAAAGTTTTTTCATACAAAACGGAATCATGTATAAGCCATTTTAATAACAATATATTGAAGCTTATGATTGGTTTAACAAAATATTATAAGTAAAAGTTAACTGAAAAACGGTGTGGATTATTTTAAGGTTATGAGTTCAAGAAGTTTCTTGAAGGAACGACTTCTCGAGAACTACTACCTAAGCCCTTATACATAATAAAACTACACAATGAGTCCCACGACTTCAAGATCATACCATATTCTACTAATATACTGTATCACTAAACCAAAATGTTCCACCTGCTTTAGCTAAATTCTGTTTTATCTGATGTCTATTTATTATCCAAGCCAGAGAAACGTAAATTATAATAATAATTAGGAATAATGGATTATAATAATACCAATTATTGCCTGTTGGCCAGCAACGGTTTTAACTTAAAAAATTCTTACTGACGGTCCTAGTTTTTCACATATCGGCCTTCAATGGACCCATACCAACAGAACTCTAACACCGTTAGTCTTCGGTCACCGGGAAAACGTTTTTGCCGGAATACGCTTTTTTGGCCGGAAAACTCAACTTTTTCGTCCAACCTCTGTTTAACCTTGTTACGCACATTTAGGACCCTTTTTTAGTAAAACTTCTTTTTGCTGTAAAACCACTTTTTTGGCCGTAAAACTTCTTTTTGGCCGAAGAGTCAACTTTTTAGCTGAAAAACTCAAAGTTTTCGTCCGAAACATGTTTGTAACCATAGGTCGTACCTTTAGGAACCTTTTTTTTTTTTACCAAAAACGTTTTTCTGCCGACCGGAAACTAACGGCGTTAGGGTTTTGTTAGTCAGGGTCCATTGAAGCCAATATGTGACAAGATAGGACCACCAGTGGAAATTTTTGAAATTGAGACCATTACCAGTCAACGGACAATAGTTAGGATTATTAAAATCCATTATTCTTAATTATTATTATTATTATTATTAATATTGTTATTCTAAAATGAAAACTGACATGATACACGTGTGTGTCTTTAAAGAGTTATTTCGTAGATTAAAATATCCAATTCAGTTAAATAAGTAAGTTCGCTCACATGAAGAAAATGAATTTCTTTAAAACCTAAGGAAAACCAGTATTATATCCTGTATATTGCGGCGATATCAATAGAATACTGACGCCCAATATAGTTATAAAAGAAGGGAAAAAGGTAACTCTACTGAAGTTTAGGGATTGTTGTCACATCCCGACCCGCAGCGGAATAAAAATCGGAGCATGATTGGGTTATCACCAAATCTCATTATATTTACTAATAAGTTTCATATTTATTAAATTCAAATTAACTTCGAATATCCAACACAAAATTCATACAAACACCAACAATAACTAAACGATTGTTCCAACGAAATAAATTGTTCATTCTTCTAAGCCATCCTATGTGTTTCGTTCCTCAGCTTGTTCACCTGTATCATGCGTAAAACAGAAAATTTGGGTCAACAAAAGTTGGCAAGTAAACCTTGATAAAACCTTTAAATAATTGAATTTTATTGTTGTTTAAATAAAATTGTGCATGAATCACATGTGAACAGATGCATATATATCTAACCAATCACAAACCACATTGTATGAACACATGACATGATGAGCCTGGTTGGGTTGGAGTTGGGGTTTCAACAGTCGTTTTCTTCTTCTCATCTTTAAAATCGCCATTTCGAATGTGATTTTCAGTAAGTTTCGTAGCTAGCTCCATGGCAGCTTCGAGTGTTACGGGAGAAGTGCTTAAAACCGAATCTTAGATTTTCGAGGGAGGCCTCGAATATAGTGCTCGATCAAGCGGTATAATGGAGTGAACAGGTTGGGAACCATCTGGTTCAATTCAAGCAACCTCTTGTTGTAGGAGGTGTGATCCCTTCCTTTTGCTTTAGAGAATAGAATTCGTCTTCAAGCTTTTTGATCTCGCTTCTAGGGCATAAGCGTCTTGTCATGATTTCCCTTAATTCCTCCCATGATAAGGCCATGGCATCTTCCACACCTCGCTTACCTTTTTCCGTGTTCTACCAAGTAAGGGATACCCCAAACAAACGTCCAGTAGCGTAACGTACCTTGCGATCCTCAGGACAATCGCAATTGAGAAAGTGTTTTTCCATCTCCTCAAACCAATGGTGGAGAGCGGTAACACCTTCAGTCCCTTCATATTTTGGGGGATTGCAAGACTTGAAGTGTTTGTAGGTGCATTTAGTGGTTTTGGGAGGAGGGTTGGCGACGTTTTGGCCTTCTTGGTTTGGAGGGTTGATGGCGTTTGCGGCGAGAGCTTGTTGAACTTGCAGTACGATTTCTGAAAGTACCGCGGCCATTTGTTGAACAATTTGCGTGGCCATGCGTTCGCTTGACCTTGCTGACCTTCTACCTACTCGTAAGTGTCTAGCGGACATCTACAGGAATATACGTAGAGAGATTGTGAGTTTGAGAATTTTCTAGGTGTCATGTGTCGTAAAAAGAATGAAAATAACATTTATAAATAACTGAAAATAACTTAACTACATCCATAGGG
This sequence comes from Scalesia atractyloides, assembly GCA_947069175.1. Classification (NCBI taxonomy): domain Eukaryota; kingdom Viridiplantae; phylum Streptophyta; class Magnoliopsida; order Asterales; family Asteraceae; genus Scalesia; species Scalesia atractyloides. The sequence continues at coordinate 4,234,454 of CAMTDV010000020.1, read as the reverse complement.
TGTCTTGGGCTTGTTCATGTTGGGCCTCCAAATGTATCCCGTACCATAGCCTGTATAATCATGTGGGCCCCCATGACTATTGGGCTTGGAAGGGTTCACATTGGTGTCGGCTGGTTAACACTCGCATCACCCGAATGAAAATCGTAAAACATGATTGCGAGATGTAAGGTCTGTCACACCCCGACCCGCAGCGGAAAAGGTGATCGGGGCATGATTGGGTTATCATCAAAGCTCATGACATTTATTATAACGTTTCATATTCATTAATACAATTTAATGGGAAATATACAATCATAATTACATCATGTCCTAAACATCAGTCTAGAGTTCATTGTTTTCTTCTAAGGCATTTCCTATGTTTTCCTTGCTTCATCCTGTTCACCTGTATCATGTGTAAAAATGGTTTTCGGATCAACAAAAAGTTGGCGAGTGAATCCTATGAAAAACATTTGAACAAGTTTATTGAAATGATTATTAAATAAAGTGCACAACCACACATGAGTAAAAATAGCTGTAAACTTATTCACCAATCATTTAATATTAAATAATGCACACATGAACAATAATGGATCGTTTTGAGGCACGCGTTGCTCAACTCGTCTCCCACGAGGAACTGATGGGCCTAATGAATGATTTGCATATACTTGACAATATGAAGTACATAACTACAAACAATATATGCTAAATAATGCACACACGAACAATAATGGATTTGTTTTGAGGCACGCGTTGCTCAACTCGTCTCTCACGAGGAACTGATGGGCCTAATCAATGAATTGCATATAACTTGACAATATGAAATACATAACTACAAACAATATATATCATCTAAGTTTAGATCACAATATGGTATGGCACAAGTTTAAATAAACGAGTTAATTTTTGTGACACATGACACACCCCAAAACGTGTAATTAAAAATGGGAGTTGTAAGATTCACTCACATTAGGTGCGTTCGGTTGATGATGTTGAATACGCACGAAGTTGGATTTAACCACGAGTGAAACTAACCTAGATAATGGCATAATGGTTCGGTAAGTAAGCGGATTTTATTAATCAATTTTAGTAAGATTGTTGGATATATTTTTGTGAGTTCAAGGCTATTTTCTAACTTTAAAAATGTTATTTTAAGTATTTTTAATTGATTTTTAATTTAAATAAATAAATAAAAGAAATAAAAAAAATGTTTATTTTTGACTGTTGACCATTGACTTGTTTGACCGTTGACTTGTTGACTTGTTGACCGGTTTGGTCTGTAATAAGTGTGCGCCGGGTGAGGCTCGAACCCGAGACCTCCCGTTGGCGTGCACGCAGCTCTACCAGCTGAGCTACGTGTCTAACCCGAAATATTTCTGTTATTAATTATATTTATACCTTTATTGAATTAATCCGAAAATCATTTATTTCAAAAACAATTTAAATGACTCGCTCGGTGCTCTCCACAGGTCTCGAACCCGGGACCTGTGGGTTAGGTTAACACACAGTCCACCGCTGGACTGTGTGTCTAACTTGTTAAATAACCTGATTTTTATTATACTTATATACAAACTAAATAATTTCGTTTCCGCTTTATATAAAAAGTTTGATAATTGTCCGGACCGGTGCGGTAGTCTGGACTCGAACTCGCGACATGTGGTTTAAACGTTCACACAGTCCACCACTGGACTGTGTGTCTTTCTTGGTTATTATTCCGATTTTTATTAAACTTAACATCTTTTACAGTGAATCCGGTTCGGTTAAAAAAGAAATTTTTTTATTAAGGCGAGTGTGCGTGGGACAAGAATCGAACTCGGAACGTAAGCTTGTTTTATTTGCACACACACCGCTGGACTGTGTGTCTAACCCGAGTTATATCTTGATTTTAATTAACCATATATACTACTGAAACTTCATCTTCTTCGTTGGACTCAACCAGAAACGGAGTCTGACTGGTTCGACGACTTAATCATGTTCTTTAGTGTGTTGCGATTAATTGTATGTGAGATTAATAAAAAGAATGAGAGATTAAGTGTAAGGTATACCGAACTGGACTCCTCTGTTTCTCCGGCGGAACTCCGATGTCAGCAGGTTATTCCGGCGACGTGTGTCCTGCGGCAGAGGTCTTCAGGGAGCTTGAGATGAGTGTGGGTGGCTTCGGTATGAGCTCTGGGGGTTCAGTAAGGCACAGAGGTGAAAGGTTCGGTTTTCCGGCGAGTTGCAGCAGTTCTCCGGCGAGTGAAATTATGTCGGGAAAGAGTGTGATTGTGAGCGAAAAAGCTAACAGAGGTTAGAGGGGGTATTTATAGGGCAGAACATTGACAAATATAGTCCGATTTCCGTCTTGATTCGTCGGTTAATGATTTTCCGGCGGTTATAACTTGTGTCGCGGACTGGACATCGGTTATAACCGATGTAGTAGTTAATGTTTACGTTAAGTCATTGATAACCGACGCCGTTTGACGAAAACGTCGGATTTTCCGGCGTCAACGGATTTGGGCGCGTCAGTTGACTGGATTTGATTTCTGTTTTCATTATTTGAATTAATTGTTTCGGTATCTTAACAAAAACCCAAAGTGGCGGAGTGGTTGAGCGCGTGTGTGTTAATGCTTTGTTGTTTACCAGCTGACCCGGGTTCGAAACCCGGCATCATTAATTTATTTTTATTTCATTAATTTTAATACTTTTTCAAATAAAACTTTTATAATCCAATATACTTATTAATTATGTATCGTTTAAAAATAATTTGGGCATTAAATACGCCACGAAATTTTTAACTGATTGTTCGGTTAATAAACGGAGCGGGTTTGGTAAATCCGGTTTTTGACGGATGTTACAAGGTCGGAGGGTGTCCAGGTGTAGACACAATGACAACTCAAAGTGAGGTTAGTTCACACGACGTTTGGTACGGAATGCTTTGGCCTAATAGGTCCTTCGTACTCTCATCGTTAGTCCCGAGGTAGGCAAACTGGTCCTTTATTTTGGATTTATACGAATGCCAAGCCTAGACAGGACGTTCCGACTACCGGTACTTGTACCCTTACAGTTACTACATGCCCATCGTGAAAACTCACTTTAATGTGATTTGAAAAATATGAAAACTTTACAAAAATCTTTGAAAAGAAATCATGGAAATTGTGAAATCGTGAGGTGTGTGCTTTCATAGATATGATATGTTATGGGGATATGAACTATGATGAGCATTGCATATTAACATGTACTTATGAGAGTGCTTGCATAATATTGTGTGTGAAAATAAACATGAAACATATAAACATCATGAATTTTGCATGTAACACATAAACAGTTAAAATCCAATCAACTACAGTATAGGTTCTAAGGGTCTAATAACCTATCCTATCCTTATAGTCACAAGCTCTGATACCAATCTGTCACACCCCGACCCGCAGCGGAATAAAAGTCGGAGCATGATTGGGTTATCACCAAAGCTCATGATATTTATTAATAAGTTTCATATTTATTAAATTCAAATTAACTTCGAATATCCAACACAAAATTCATACAAACACAAACAATAACTAAACGATTGTTCCAACGAAATAAATTGTTTATTCTTCTAAGGCCATCCTATGTGTTTCGTTCCTCAGCTTGTTCACATGTATCATGCATAAAACAGAAAATTTGGGTCAACAAAAGTTGGCGAACGAACCTTGATAAAACCTTTAAATAATTGAATTTTATTGTTGTTTAAAATAAAATTGTGCATGAATCACATGTGAACAGATGTATATATCTAACCAATCACAAACCACATTGTATGAACACATGACATGATAAATGATGCATTTGAGATCAAGGCTCAATCAAACGGAGCCGATCTAATGAGGCACCTGATGCTCAACCCGTATCCCACGAGGAACTGATGGGCCTAATGAAATGATTGCACTGAAATGATAAAATGTATCCACATATAATCCACATAACAAAAATACACATTTGATCACGAATGATATTAGCACAAGTATTAAATAAAATAAAGGAAATTGTACGACACATGATACACCCCAAAATATGGTTAAAACGGGAATTTGTAGAGATTCACTCACATTAGGTGCGTTTCTTGATTGAGGATGAGAGCGCACGATTTGAGCAACGAATACTTAACCTAAAATAATAAATACGATATCAAAAAAAACATATTTGTTTTTTTGGTCTTGCTACTTTTTATTAGTTTATTAGGTTATTTTGATTGAAATATAAGGATAACTTAATGGATAAGTATTTAAATAAATAGATAAAGGAATAAAATGAAACAGAATAATGATTAAATAATAAAGAAAAAATATTAATAAATGAAAAAAAGGTTTGTCAGATCTGACGGTCAGATCTGACGGTCAGATCTGACCGGTTTTTAATGGGATTGGATTGCGTGTGACCAGAGTCGAACTCGAGACCTCGCGGTTGCGTGCACACAACTCTTCCAACTGAGCTACGTGTCTAACCTGAAGGAATGTTGATTTTAATTATATTTATACACACTTTAAGCTATTTCAGAAATTTATTTAAATTAAAAAGTTTAAACAGGATCGAACCGGCGCGCCTTATGAGTCTCGAACCCGAGACTTTCGACGTGACTTGCACCCAGCCCAACCAACTGGGCTGGGTGTCTAACCCGTTAAACCCTTGTTTTTTATTAATTTTATAGACAGATCAAACTATTACTGTTAAAAAGAATTTGAATCAATTGAACCGTATAACAAAAAGGGTCTCGAACCCGCGTCTGAGGTGAGTTTGCACCCGGCCTAACCAACTGGGCTGGGTGCTCGGCCTGATTATAAGCCAATTTATAATATCTATATTCACACGCTGCAACTTCATCTTCTTCGTTTTGAAAGTTTACCCAAGTACATTCTTAATTTCAACAGATCTGATTTTGATTATTCTTACCAATATGATATAAGAACATTATACAAATGGAATTTGATAGGAAAAGATTTCCGATCGGCAGAGAGTGTTTTCCGGCAAAAAGTCCGGCGAGGGAAAGTTTCCGTTGACGTAAAGAACTTGAGGGAGTGAACTGAGTAGGTTCTCGAGGGTGTGAGCGAGTTTCGGTTTAGGGTAATTGACCAGTATTTATAGGGATGCCTGTCACACCCCGACCCGCAGCGGAAATAAGAGTCGGGGCATAATTGGGTTATCACCAAAGCACATGACATTTACTATTATGTTTCATAATTAAATGAAGTCAAAGTTACATTTCTCAAACCTTCAAACATGTTCATTCATTACAAAGGAAAATAACCAAATATAATAATCCAAACACTAAATCGTTTTATTTCTTCTAATCCAGGCCCTACGTGTTCCTAGCTGCTGCTGGTTCACCTGTATCATGTGTAAAAATGGAGGTTTTTGGGTCAACATAAGTTGGCGAGTGAACCTTATAGATAAACATTTAATAATGATTTTCTGGTTAGTTTATCAATAAAATATTGTGCATAATCATAAAAGAGCATATGTATGAAATCAAGCAATGGCAACATTGGTTACAATTATAGCATACATTAACAATTTATAACATACATGATCATACCAACATCATATGATAATTAACATAAATGAACTGTGAGATCAAGGCTCAATCAAACGGAGCCGATCGTATTGCATGAACTGAAAATGTAAATTGAACTGTGTGCTCAAGGCTCAATCAAACGGAGCCGAGCGTATTGCATGAACTTGAAATGTAAATTGAACTGTGCACTCAAGGCTCAATCAAACGGAGCCGAGCGTATTGCATGAACTTGAAATGTAAATAACCGATCAAGGCTCAATCAAACGGAGCCGATCGTGCGGGCACGCCCTGATCAACCGCATAATAAAATGGGGATCAAACTCAACCTCGAGGGATGGGGAGCTACGGCCTCAGCAATTGCATGTACTGAAATAATAACTTGCAAACAATTCTAACTACTGAACAGCAACAACTAACACACATGTCATGATATGATATATGCACAATAACTTAGTTATAATAAGTAAATGAATAAGACACATGATACACCCCAAAAATGTGATTAAAACGGGGAATTTGAAGGGTTCACTCACATTGGGTGCGTTGGATTTGAATTGGTGAGATGCGCACGATTTAGATGAAACGAGTTAACAAGGAATCACTGACCTAAATAATAATAGGAAAAATATATTAAATGGATGGATTTTATTAAAGATTTTTAATGGAATTTTTTGGATATATATTTGTGAGTTTATGGCTATTTTCCATCCTTAAAAATGTTATTTTTAAGTATTTTTAATTGATTTTTAATTTAAATAAAACAAATAATTATTTAAAAAAAATAATATTTTTTTTACTGTTTGACCGTTGACCGTTGACCGGTTCGGTCAGCGGTAATTCTTGCGCCGAGCGGGATTCGAACCTGTGACCTTCCGTTCACGCGCACGTAGCTCTACCAACTGAGCTACGTGACTAACCCGTTAGAAAACTAGTTTTAATTATATTAATACACTTATTCGAATTTACCGAAAATTCCTTTATTTTACAAAACGTTTTATTCTCATTGAACCGGTGTTGGTGTCGAGACTCGATCGCGTGACGTGCAGTTTGTGTTGCACACAGTCCACCGCTGGACTGTGTGTCTAACCCGTGTATATTCTTGAATTATATTAAACTTAACAACTACTCAATCTAACCCGGTTAGTTTTATGAATAAAAAAAAGGAATGTTATTACGCAGCGTGTGTGAAGCAAGGATCGAACTCGGGTATCGTATATAAACTTTGCACACAGTCCACCGCTGGACTGTGTGTCTAACCCGTTAACTATCCGAATTTTATTTATTCTTAACCCGTTGTTATGCTCGTCTTCTTCACCGGTTTTACACAGATCACTGGTTCAGGGTTCTACTACTTAAATAACATGATTACTAGTTTGAATGAACAAACCGAACAGTTTGGGGAAAGGAATACCGGACAGGTCGTCTTCTTCAGGGAGTCCGGCGAGAACAGACAACTCTGTTATTGAAACTCCGGCTGAGAGGGGCTAATCAACAGAATTAAAGAATTAGATTTGAAATTGAACCAGAGTACATGGATTATTTACACGATTGAATGTGTTTACCGTCAACTAGCGTGGTTCCGGCAAATTCCAGAATTTCTCCGGCGAAACCAGAAATCCAGCAAAGTCTTCTGTGACTGACTTTGAGTGACGGAATAATGTTAGTAGTGTCCTAACAATAGATTGAACAGCAAGAGAGTAGAATCTTACTGGTTTGAGTTGGACACGGTTTTCCGGCGAGAGTTGCAGAGAATTCCGGCGACAATTTTCTTGAGCTCAAAAGACTTGAAAACGCGACGAAAAGGGTTTGGAGTGTATTTGAAACAGTTATGAATCGTATAAATGATTGGAATCAGAATTATTTGAAGCTTGAATGTTTTTCGGTTTCAAAACCCAAAACTTGAAGTTCATTCAATCTGAACTTTAATTAGAAACCGATATGCGTCGGTTATGCGTTAATTAAACGAACGAAAACTGATTTGGCGATTTGGCTCACCGATTTCCGTTATACAGATATCAGTAACCGTTAATCCGAGTTTGCGTATAAAATTTAATTGTTTCATAATACTAACAGAAAACCATTGGTGGCGGAGTGGTTTGGAGCCAGAAAGTTAAGTCATTGGAGCAGTTGACCCGGGTTCGAGTCCGGTCAGCTCCAAACATTTTTTATTTATTTTATTTTAACTTTTTATCAAATATAACCTTTATAGTTTAGCTTATATATTAATTATGTAACGTTTAAACTCAAAATACTCATAAACACTTAATGAAATTTCGTAACTTGATATTTGATTACAAAACGAAGCGGGTTTTGGAGACCCGATTTATACAAATGTTACAATGCCTGCGTTCGGTTTTTAGGAAGTTGGTTATGGTGATTGATTCTAAAAAAAGAATGGGTAGCTGGCGATGATTAAGGTTGCCAGATTTAAAATGGAGCTAGTTGTCGAATGTTCAAGCAACCGCGTTGGTTGCTAAATCTCTGGCGAGGAGATTGATGGTGGTTGCCGACTCCACTTAGTATGAAAATAATATATTGAATTTTGAATCCTAACACATGTGCTCTGTGTGGTGCAGTGGTGCCGCGGTGTGTTTTATACCCGGGGAACCCGGGTTCAATTCTCGGTTCACCCTTTAAATATACCCCTTTTTATAATTATCTTTTAAGTAAATATTAATATTTAATTGACTATTATTATTATATTTAATCTATTAAGTAAATATTAATATTTATGTTAATTCATTAAGGTCATTTCAGTTATTATTATTTATATAAGAAATATTTTAATACTTTAAGCAATAATAAAGAAGAAAATAACCGAACGTCATAAATCCATATACTTGATTGATAATTTGGGGCGGGTTTTCGAAACCCGATTTACACAAATGTCACAATTGTATATAACTTTAGTATTTAATCTTGCGTGTTGTGGTGGCATAGTATAGTACTGACACTCATTGTAGTCGTCGAAGAAGAGAAAAAAAATGAGTTATAGAAGTTAAGGGGCTGCTGCATGATTTTATCCAGGCGTTGCGGTCACATCAATACACGACTGACACTCGATATAGTTGTGAAAGAAGGAAGAAAGAAGCTTTATCAAAGATTAGGGACTGTATGATAACTTTAGTGTTTTACCCCACACGTTGCGGCGGTATAATACAATACCAAAACTCGACGTAGTCGTCAAAGAAGGCAAAAAAAGTAACTTTACTGAAGTTAAAAGAATACATGAAAACTTTATCAAAGTGAATGGGTGAAAACGAAATTGTAAAGCAAAAGAAGAAGAAAAATCAAGGCTACACAAGACACCAATGAATAGTGAGAGAGAAATGATTGCCTTCTAAATATATATATATATATACACACACGAAGTGAATTATAAGAATATTTCGTATGACAAACATATGAATTTGATATAATTTTTTTCTAAGAAATGCGTTAGGTTTTAATAAACTAGTGTATACTAAATCTGCAATTTAATATGGATAGCGAAGTAGGAGCGATGAACAAAATGATCTTAGATATGTGAGTAGAACGGGATCACGGCGGTGGAAATGGAACCGCTGGATTCCAAAAAGGTCCATACTTTTTTTTATGTGGAAAGCGGAGTTGATCAGGATTCCGACAGCGTTGGCCCTTTATAAAAGAAATTTGATATCGGGTTTGGTGGATTGTCGTATGTGTGGGGGAAGGAGAGAAAAATAGCGATCATTTGTTGACACGTGTGGCAAGCGATTAGCAATTGGTGTGGTATTCTGGCGATACACGCTTTCTCGGCTTGAGACTTGATTAATATTCATAAGTCTTCAAGGATGGGCCGAAGAAAGTTTAAGGTAATCCAAGCTATTATTTTCACGGCTAGTTGGAGCATATAGAAACAAGAGATGGCTTACTTTTCGGATAAAGGATATTAAATCATCGGGATACCTTTAGATTAACAATAGACCTCCCTTTAAAAACTTATTGTGGAAGAATTGGTCATTCATTGGTGTAATTTTAATTTTTGACTTTGTTGTTTTTTTTGACGCTAGTGTCTTGCTAATGTCAGTTTTTAATGAAGTTTGGCACTCCATAAATAAATAAAATCTATGAATGGAATTAGAAAAAGAAAAATCCTCGTAAAACATACACTTACCACATGCCACGAGGAAGAGATTTTGTACAAATGAAGTTAACCTACTATATGTACAAATAACTAGAATACTAAATAATTATTATTACTTTGCGATTTTGAACTAGAGTAAGTACACTATAAAAAATTACGTAGAATAATAATAATTACTCTAGTTCAAAAATTGTAATTATTCTACTTATTTATATTTGATGTTAACACACATTTCGTATATATCTAATCAACTAAAAATATACAAAAAGATTACCCCGTCATGAATATTTCATGCCAAATTGCCAGGGCCGGCTCTAAGCATGGGTTAGGTGTGCGTCAGTTTAGAACGAAAAACGTAAAAGGTCCGCAAAAGTTTTTAAATTATATGTATAATTAAGACTCTATGTTTGTAGCCAACTACCACCTACAGTCCATTGGTACTTGGCTTGCCTTTTGAGGCGCATATATCGTGTTTTAGGTTGGCCGTTAGCAGGTTTTAGGGTTTCCTTTTCCTTTTGATGCTACAACGTGAGTCATTAACAATTCTTTCATATTTCATTTTATGTTACTTGTTTTGTTTTACTTTTATTATTTGCTTAAGTGTTTCGTTTTTCTAAAACAATAAAATTCTTTTAATTTTTTAATAATATTATTAATTATAAACATATTTGTTTTTCTCTTAACTTTTAAAATTTAAAACAATCAAATTCTTTTAATTTTTTAATATTATTATAATTATAAACAAAATTATTTTTCTCTTAACCTTTAAAATAATTTTTTTTATAAACTATTAGAAAATGATCCAAATCTGTTTAGTTCGCTATAGTACTTGTAATAGGGTTTGATCAAATTATTGAGTGACGCAATAACGTAACAATGACTCTGAATTCTTTTTTACTAGGGTGGGCATGACTCGGATTTTTTTCTTTTTAATCTTAACAATGGCCTCATCTTTTTAACACTCTCAGAGAAGGCCTTTGAAATTTCCAATGTATATATACCTTGAATTTGAGGATGATATTTTAAAATTTTAATATTTTGTTATGAAATTTATTACTAATAATATTAAAACAATAAAAGAATTTGATTGTTTTAAAAAAAAGGGAATGAAATTTATAACATAGAAATATTTTGTTATGAAATTTGATTGTTTTAATATTACTAAGATATATTTTGTTACTAAAATTTTACAAATTTAATGAAATTTATAACACAGAAATAGTATAAATCATAACATAAACTCGTATGTGAATTAAATCATATATTGCTTGAATTTCCGTGAATAATTCTAGATTTAAAAGGTCCATTTTATGTTAAACATATCATTTTTCATAATTATACATAATAATAAATAGAGATAAAACTAACTTTACAAAATGCAACTGAAAATTCAAAATTAAGGAAGCACTAGCAACCTAATATCTTTAGATGTGGCCGGCCAACCGTGACCCTTTTCCTCACCGTTCTTGAATATCTTTTGATTATCCTCGTTTTTTCGTCTCTGCTTTTGTTCTTGCTTCTGCTATGATGTTTCGGGTTCGTTTTGTTCACAAAACTGAATCCTATGTTGATATAGATCTCAAGTTTGTTGACACAATGGATATGTTACAGTTTTGTCTAATACGTATCGTAGAGTCATGTTTATAAACGTAACAATATTACATAATACGTTATACATTACAACACCCCAATAGATAGATACCATATAAGACGATAATAAGAAAGGTATATAAGATATATACCTAATCTCGTAAATAATATAATGTGGCCCGTCAGTTATCCAAATTTACCGTTAAAAATATATATTCAACTCGATGACTCAAGTTTAGTATTTAAAAACATAAATATCTACAATAAAAATATTAATACCTTATAACCTTTTATCATGCCAACAAGCATGTTGTATTAAACAAAATGCTATTTATACCCTTATACTTTACAAAACTACAAAATGAGTACCCTGATTTTAGATCATACCCTTATAATTTACCTATGATTCACCACCTGTACTGAGTGGAAGAATGTCTGAAGAAGATGCATTTGGGCTTAGGATTGTTGAAAACCGGAAACCGGTAATTCTCGTGCACCAGAAAGTGTCGATGGTGGGTCGAAGTGCGCGGTGCTCTTTAAGGTTCAACCTCTAGTGAAAGCTGAAATTTAGAAGAAATGTTCCATCATGAACCTTGCAAAATATTTGTACCAAACATTGTTTACGATGAATAATCATTTTCGTAACATAAAGATAAAATACCTGAATATGACGATCTTCACAAGATTCAACGCGATCTAGCAAGCGATCTGGTTTTGCAAGAAGTGGCAGTGAAGACTTAGATTGTAATTGATCATCCATTTTAGCCATTTTTTACAGTCTTGTTTTTTTGTTTAACATATACGCGTGCACGTATATATACACACATGTGCGCGCACACATTTTTTCTCTGTTGAATAAACCAAAGGTATGGAGTTTTTAGTGCAAAGTTGTTACTCAGTCAAAAAAAAAAATGAATCAAACAATTATAAAACAATTTCAACGCGTAAAAAGTAATTAATTTATTCGGTACAAAGAATGCTATAAATCATGACCCTTACAACTAGCCCAAGCTAGATCTAGTGATTCATACGCTAGAAAGCAAGGCATTAGTGGGACACTTCGAGCCATTGCTGGTCCAAAACCTTTATACAAACCACCAATTCCTTCGGCTTTAACAATCTTTTTAAAAGCATCAATCGACCCAGAATACTTCGGGTTCTTATAATCATCAATCTGGATAACACTCTTGACCACATCGGTTGGGTAAACCGGAACCCAAAACGCACCACCGGCTAACCCACCTGCCAACATAAGTGAACCACGGCCTAACCCGGAAGTGTCGGTCCCACCAGCCATATACTGTTTTAGAGCCTCGTAGACACCGAACATTGCGGCGTTTCCTGGGACTTCACGAGCCAATGTGGGAAATAATCCTTTGTATAGACCTCTAATGCTGCCTTCAGATCTCAGGACCTGTTTTGCCACGTCTATTGGACCACCGTACTTCACTGCTGCTGTGGCAGCTGCACCAGCTTCTGCCACTACGGATGCACCTGAACCTTGGGCCTGCAATCTAATTCCAAGACATAAATTGCACCATAAACCATGAAACTAAATCTTGACCAAAGCCATTTGCGAACATAAACATGGGATGCGTCTACGGTAGATGAGTCATTGAAAACGAGGCTACTGAAACGCCTACGGTAGATGCATCAGTACAAGCAAATTAGAAGTTGACAGATGTCATCAACCTTAGGTATTTCTTTTACTTTTCCACTATGATTTTTAAAGGGGCATAACTTTTTCATACCTTAATATTTAAAAAAAAAGTTTACACCAAATTAAAGAGAATTTGGTTATCTATAATTTGGTATATATATATATTTTTTTTCAGAAAATACTATCGTATGAAAAATTTATGCTCGTTTAAAAATTATGGTGGAAAGAAAAAAAGGAGGTGCGCAAACCCATTTTTAGACGCACCCTCTACTTTTTTAGACGCATTAGGTGAACGACGCATCCTCTACATTTTTAGACGCATCCTTTTACACGCATCCTCTACATTTTTAGAAGCATTAGACATATGTAGACGAATTAGACATTTTTAGACGCATTAGGTGTTCAACTTAGACACATCCTCTACATTTTTAGACGCATCCTTTTACACGTGTCGAATTTTGACCGACTTACCTGAAGAATCCACCTTAGACGCATCAGGTGCATTTATTTAAGTGACGCATCTACCGTAGACGCATCACATGTTTATTTTCACAAACGGCTTTGGTCAATGTTTAGTTTCGTGATTTTCCCTTATAATATTACTCATATCCTTCGACGTTTATGGTCAAGTTTATATCTCACATGTATTTGACCTAAAAAGTCAAACTGACATACCATATTGCAGTTAAAAGACCACAGACCTGCATTTGATCAACTCAGTTGGGGTTGCCAAGAAGAAGACCGCGACTCTCGCACCGGCTCCAGCAACAAACTGCTGGTTGACGGTCAAGGGTGCACCGGGCGCAGACCTCAGAAGAGTCTCCATTTGACCTCTGACTGTGAACAAGAGGGCGTTGAAGGCTGCAACCGTGGCAAGTGGGGCCCCCATCCCTTTGTATAGACCGCCTGCACCTTCGGCTGCTAATGTCTTTTTAACAGCATCGATGGCACCAGAGTATTTGGGGAGTTCACCCGGTAGCGGAGTAGGTTGACTTTGGAGTTTGACCTTGATGGTATCAAAAGGGTGTCCAACTACCAACTGACCACCCCTCCTACGGTTCCCGCGGCTAAGTCCTTCGCTACATCACCCATCTGCAACACCAGTCGAAAATCAGAATTCACAAGAAATCTTTTCCAAATCTTGATTTTACAAATATTAAAATCAAAAATCAGAATTCACAAGAAATCTTTTTTTAAAGTGATAACCTTTTAAAAGAAATATTCTTTTAAATGTAAACAGGCATACCTTTGCAGATAATCTGATAAAGCCGCTAGAGATCGATCAAAGAAATGACACCCCGAGAAAATCTTGCTCAATAACTAGAGGTTCCAACCTAAATTGATAAATGCAGCAGATAATGTTCATGAGATTGCCACTTTTCGATTCAATCGTCATAACAGAGACTAAAAAATAAAAATAACGAAAAGTACCAAATGGGTAAGCTTAAATGTGAGCTTCCACTATCATCCAACATATGAATCTTTTTAAAAATCGAATCTTTTTTTGAAAAAGAAAGAAAGAAATCTTGAAGATTGAGAGCCACAAATGTATGAAGGGGGATGAGACGTGAACCTTGGAGAGTGAGAGGATACCATACAAGAATTCAGGACAAGAGTCGCAAGTTGTATTTAACGCAATTGTAGCTGTCGAAAAGCAAACCATCACAAAGATTCGTCACAATGTGGCAACTTTGGATAGTGGGATCGTTATTTTTTTTCACCAACATATTTGTTTTCTTGTTATTATTATTATTATTATATTATTATTATTTATTAGTTTTCAAAAGGAATCATAAGTTGCTAGTTGGACGGTTTGTCGGACTGCTAGTGATTACTCGAAATTAATTCGATTCGATTAATCAGCGTCTAATCGTATTTTTACGTGAGATAATGTAAAGGATAAGGTATTTGGTTTTTATTTTTCTTATAATGTTTTTGATAAAATGTTGCAAAATTGCATCCACTTTTAAGCTTTTTTTCGTTTAAACTATATTTTTTTATATCTTAATTTCACAAATACTTTACACTTGTAAAGATTTAAACAACAATTCAAAAAAAATAATTAAATTAGATAACGCATACTTATCTCCATTTTACAATTGATATTATCCCATGAGTACAAAAGCTTCCTTAATTATCCCCTTAATGGGCAAAGCCTTTTGGACTCTATCAATATCGAATTTTCGCTTGTAATATTAATTTTACCGAAAATTTCTTGAAAAAAGTTAATTTTGTAATGTAAAATATTAGATTTTAAGAGTCCAGCTCCACCGATTTGAATTTTGAGAATCTAGTCTGTATTAAGTTTTCGTTCAAGCTCCGTCACTAAATTATATTATATAACACATACTTATCTCCTTTTATTACTATTTTTAACGGAAAATTTGGATCACTGACGGACCACTGGAATATCATCGTGCCACAGCGGACCATATGATAATATCCAAATCACTGACAAATGCAACAATACAAAAAAATAAAATAAAAAAATAATCAGGTGCAGTTTCAATTCGTCGATCAGCATTTGTCGAAACGTTATTCTGAATCCGTACAGGCTCGTGTCCACATACACCACGACGGTTGCGAAACTCGCCAAAGATCACCTACGAAATCAGATCCCATACGTCGTACAATGTTAGGTAAAAGAACAACGGTTGTTTTCTTTCCATTCTTGAACTTAATCGATCAAAACGATAGGCATTCGAACGCTCGAAAATCAGTTTACGAAGGGCAATTTTAAATCTGTAGAGTATTGATGTACATAATCTCTAATCAATCTCGATTCTGGCCTGTATTCTTCAAGTAACGTTCTGAACTTCTGCCTTCTCCGCTACTGGTTTGAATTAAATGCTATGTGTAGAACTGAAAATAGGGATTTTTATTAGGGTGGAATTTAACAACTTAAAAACATTAAAAAGGGGTATGAAAAGTAAAAATGAGGGGTGGGGGTGGGATGGGGGTGCATTTAGGTCACCACTTTAATAAATAATGGTTGTGCTAGCAGCTATAATTTACCAACTACCATATTAAACAGGTGTTTAAAAAGTTGAAAGGGCCTAAGCCCTAAACAAACATGTCCTTAAAAGTTGGAACGTTGTGCTACCGCACTTTTAGATCAATGTTAAAATAGTTGTAGAGGCACTTTAATAAATAACGATTGTGCTATCGACCTTTAAATCAATGTTTAAATAGTTGTAGAGGTTTTGTAAAGTGTTTAAAAGTTGGAACGTGTCCTTAAACAGGACTATAGGAGTTCAAGAGGGTGTTACTAAAGCTTATACTGATGTATGGAGTCTATATCAATCAACTTAGATAGGGTCATATTTAACTATATGAGAATGCATTTAGTAAACCCTTAAATGAATATTTTTTGAAAATCACATTATTTGGTATCTTATCAATCTCAACATATAATAATAAGGTATTGTTTGATTTGTATCATCACATATATAAAGTGTGTTTACTAGTTAATCATATTTGATTGGGTGGTTCGGTTTCTTTAGGCTAATCTGGTTCTAGACGGGTTTTTTTTGCAGACATGGGTGTACACTAGTAACTAACTACAACCCTAAACGAGTTTTTGAAATAAACACCACCTGTCTATGTCCTACTCAACGTGCGTCGTATTTTAGAAAAAGAGAAAAGAGGTGGTTAATAGGGTTTGTGAATTTTAAATAGACAGGATTCTAACCATATATTTGTAGGTTTGGGTTTAGTTAAACATGTTTGAGCAAGTTTCAAGTCAAACCGAAGTACACGTTTAGCTAAACTGATTCTTTTCGAGTCGACCTGATGGGTCATGTATTCAACAATTTTAACCGATTTATTAAAAAATGTCAAAAAAATAAAATAAAAAAAATACATGTTTCATGTCATAACTCAAACATTTTGTGTATTTTATGTGAATTTAAGAGATAAAAATAGGCATCAAGTTTTTTGCTTTTATCAGAAATACCTTATAACCATTTGTATTATTTTTCGTAAATTGTAATTTCAAAGTGTATTAATACGTAAAGAAAACATTTTTTTTGGCAAATCAAGTGAAGCAAAGCAAGTCAATAAGCTCCAGAGTTTTTTGCCACATATTTGTAGTGAGGTGAACGCGAGTGAAGTAAAGCAAGTCAATAAGCTCCGGAGTTAACATGTTATGATAAAAAACTCTGTACAAACACACTTGCCAACGGAACACAGTAAACAAAAGCATTAAAACAACAATCAACAACCTAATACAACAGCAGACAACAAAATTTTCAAAAAATCAAAACCGATAACCTAAAATATGAGTTACGAGAGAGAATCAAACGATGAAGATGATACGTAGCGCCCATAGCATTCACGATTACATCCGAGAACGATCCGCGATTAGAACCTTCCGATTAATATGATCGTAGAGAGAGATGAGATTACAACTGAGTGCCCGAAGTTCGTCGCTGGTGACGTTGTTGGTGTGAAGTTTGCCGGTCCATTTCCGTCGTTGTGGTGGTGGTATTGAGATGATTGTCGTACAATCGTAGGTCGTAATGGTTAGGGTCATGTCATATAGTGATAGAAGTTCAATGGGGATTGGAGAGTGGAATATAAAGAGAAGGATAGAAGCAGAACGTGGGAGTGGAATTAGGAATACGAGCCCCCATCAATTTGGGATTTTAGATTCTGATCTCACCGAATTTTCGTTCAAACTCTAGTTGTCTATTGTTATATAGTTAATATATATACACAAGTAGAAATTTAAATATAATTTACCCATTGTAATAATACATAAGAAAATTCGTATTCATCAAATGTCATTTTTTTCTTTTCTTATAAATAAATACTGAAATATAAGTAATAATAAAATTGTTATGTTTATATATGGATATAAATATTATTGTTTATTTAGTTTATTAATAATTATAAAACTCTATCTTTTTTTATTGGCAACACATCTCATACTTTCTAACTCAAATATTAAATTTCACATTTTCTTAACAATTATAGTACTTGAACCCTCACTACTTGAAAAGACAAAATTAAGTTGTTTATATGACAGTAACTTATAAAACATTATTATTATTATTTTGGTTATTGGATTTTATCACTCCTAACTATTGGGTATTGGCCGCTGCCACTCCCAACTATCACTTTGACTTCCATCATTCTTAACTTAACACTTTGTGTGTTGTGTCACTCGGGTTGAGTGGATTTTGGCTCCGCTTTTGTCTTTTAGGAGCAGATTCACCTGCGGTTATTAGTAATTTACAAATTTTTAGCATAATATCACCAATAACACAAGTCAAACACTAAGAAATGTTCACCTATGGAGTGACACAACACACAAAGTGTTAAGTTGAGAGTGGTGGGAGTCAAAGTGATAGTTGGGAGTGACAATGACCAACACCGAATAGTTGGGAGTATTAAAATCCAATAACCCTATTATTATTATTATTATTATTATTATTATTATTTGATAATATTATGAAATACAAAATATACTAATTGGTTTGGCATAAGATTGGATGGTAAGCAAGACCCGTTGTAGTTGGTTGACTTGATGTCTTTATCGAGCACACATACGCGTGGGCGCAAAAGTATGAGACTTGTTATGCTATAAAGGCATAGTTCACAGGTCTTTCAAACTTGGTTTGGTCATACGAACCCTTAAAGCCAAAGCCTAATGAAGTCTATTTCAGTTGTTATGCTATAAAGGGAGCGATGGAGTAAGCACACATGATGGATAAATAAAGCCATGTGGTTAGAACGGACATGATATGTAAATGAAATTTTTGATAGCGAGTTGTCTTTAGAGAGGATCCTTAGTCTGGACTATGGTGTTCTTACAAGTATATGAAGGTACATAAACCAGATTTTGCGCGCATTGATTATAATTTAAAATCTTGTACGACATCCATATCTATATTATATTATAATGCATGAAGGAGAGGTATTTTAAAATAGCCAAAAAAATAAGGAATTCTTTCATCTTTATTTATAAAAAACACCCTTAAAATGAGGGTAACTTCCTCTTTTAAACACTAATTATATTTTAGTCCCTCATATTATTACACTTAAATCCCTTTATTTTAACAAAGTTATGGATAATTAGTTACATTTTTCTCTTTCCACAACAAACATTTAATTCTTTTACGTATTCTTGTTATATCTTATAAACTATAATATTTTTAAAAAAATCAAAAGGTATCGTGATAACTTACTCATTTTTGTCGATGTTTCGATAGCTGTCTTGGTCAGTATTGTTGTGCGAATTAAAATGTACAAGTAGATGATGCATTAGTGTACAAGTGATTAAGCAATGTGTCATATCACATTTCAAATGCTCAATTCTCACTACGTTGTTGTCATTATTATCAATTTAATAATATTCCAACTCTTTTCATTCCGATTTTCGTTTGATTAAGATTGTTCACCAATTGTTCCGACGACTAGATAAAATTTCTAAATCTTGCGCATACGGGTTTGATGTGAGCTTTGTTCGTATTCTATATGTTTGTGTATTAGATTGTTTGGGTGCACACAATTACATGGGTTAGCAGGTAGTAAATTGACATCAAACAAGCTCACTTTTTTATCCAACTGATTATATTAAAATAATGTTTTATTAGTTTTCTCCATCAAATAGTGTTTTATATCTAATGAACTGGTGTGTGGTCGTAATGAAAAAGAGAAACCTTTCATAGGCTAAAACACACTATTTAAATTTGACGATGCCCCTAAATAATGGAATAACTTTTTTGTCGATTTTAGCAGCTTATTTGCATTGCGTTTTTTAATCTAAGATCCACATGTGTATGCAAAAGATATTGCTGTGTATCCATAATATTTTAATTTTAAATGATAAGTATGTTGAACAGAAGTAGGTATAATAAAATAATATCATTTTACTTATACATATTTAATTGCAGTCGTAAGTGTTGTGCAGATTAAAATGTATAACCGTACCTTGTTCGGGTTTGTCCAGTTTACACTATCACATTCCAACCATTTTCGATGTGTTTCCTATAAGCATAACTTACAAAAAAAAGCCTGCAGCCAGATCAACGACAAACCCACCAGCGGAAGACTGACTCCACCCAGCTGCCATGAAGATAATTTCGACCTGATCTTCTAAGCTGTTGGAAAATGTTGCTGTTTATTCGTGTGCTACTTTATATAACTTTTATTTATGTTCAAGACTTATTTTTTTTATTCGTGTGTATTACTTTATTGCATCAATGGTTTCTTGAAGTACTTGATAATTTAAATTTAAAATTTAATAATTACTAGACATGTGTAACACTTATGATATACATCCACCACAATAATACTACCATAAATATTATACCAATAAGACAACAATCAGAAACGCATGCCGCAATGTAAAGTGCCGTCCCCGCCACATCACGCTAACACCCTACTATTCTTTTAAGTAAAAAAGAAGTATCTCTTAATAAGCATTGAAAAACCCAGTTACCATAGCCTTGCTCCAAGTAGCACTTTTGTGGCAACAATAAAAAAGTTGGTTCAAGGAGAGACTGAGATGAGAAAGATTCCTTATTTGAGGAAGAAGAAGATGATAAAGGTGTCGTAGCGTTTGATGTATATATATATAATATATATTAAACCATAGATGTGTGTCAAATATAAGGTAGCCAAGGAGCTACTGATGTATTCCTCTCCATGCTAGAGGAACTTTTATAAAATGTTCAAGTTGACTCATTTCATTTATTATTAGATACCGTCGACTCATTTCATTTATTATTAGATACCGTTGTAATACCTAAAAATGTAATATATAATATCGAATATAAAGTTGGAATAAAAGCCCATTATATGGGAAGAGTTTCCAAAGGTTCATAAGGGGCTATTTTTGTAATTTGAACCAAAAACCTAACGTAGCAAAGGAATATTGCATCCCGCATTCTTCACCTTTCCACTTTTATATGCAAGTTAGAGAGAGAAAACTTGTTTTTTTGCACCGTTTTGAGTTGGGTGCGAGTGTGGATTGAAAAGGAACCTTGGTGGTTCATTCACGTTTCAAATTCAAAGGGCCAAAGGTGGTTCAAGCATGTTGCAACTGATTTTTGAAGCTTCTGAACTTGGCTTGGGCTATTCCATGAATTAAGGTTAGCTTTCGCTAAAAGGGTGGGATGTTAATTTAATGCATGGAAATATAGTAAACGTCCATTTCAACATATATATGTGTGTATATATATATATGTATATATATGGGTCCAGAAAGTTAGTATTTTGATGCATTTTTAGGACATCATCGTAACAATCGCCATTGCAGATCAAACTAGGGTTTCTGCGAAGAATAAGGTAAAGCGTTCATATCCTTTGTTTAGCGAATAATTGTAGTAATTGAAAATGTAGTATTCGTAATAGTTATAGTTTTTACAAGTGTGGTATTAACATATATATAGAATTCACAAGGCTGGAAATTATTCGCAAGTTTTGTTTGGCTAGTGCGAAAAGTTAATAAATTAACATGTGAACTTTCGCTCATATTTGAACTAACTATCCAGGTATTAAGAGAAAGTCAACACAGTAAGTTAGCCATAGATGAGTTTCTAAACCCCTCTTTGCATATTGTTTTGTGGGTAGAGTGCATCATTGATAAAGTATTTTTACGTATAGTTTATTTTGAAAAGAAAGCAATAGCATGGCTTCTAGCCTTATAGGTGTTGTGAATGTAATGAAGAGACATGCTTAAAGTTAATATTCTCTTAATTTTAAACCAAACACACGCATAGTTTTCTAAGCTTAAATTAAACGATAAAGTGATAATGTGTAAGGTATCTAAAGTATGTGTGTTATATTGTGAAAGTCTAAAGGAGACTTATCATGTCCAAAGCTAGCGCTGGTGTCTAAAATTAACACTGAAGTCTCAACAAGTCTTAAAAAAACGTTGTGGTAATAAAAGTGTCTAAAGTTAACATTAGTGTCTAAAGTTAACACCATGACCAAGGATAAATGTGCTATGCCTTCGTGGCTTACCCTTGTTGTACAACTACACACTTGTTATGCATGTTGAAGTTCATAGTAAAGTGTTACGTTATGTTATGCAAAGTATTGTGATGTAATAATGTGCCCTATGTGTATGTTATGGTTATGGTTTGTTAAAGTTTATATTTGCCTAATTAAACTGGAACTCACTTAGTGTAGCTAACTTTTAGTATGCACATCATGTTGAAGTATAGGTCGGCTTAAGAGCTTGTGGATGTCTAGGCATTGGTTGAAGGCTTACTCCCTCATCCTGAACTGTCATCTTAGTTATGATTTATTTTGTTGTGATAATTCATGTTTTAGAATTTTGGGCATGAAATTTTGGAATGCTAGTATTAGTTGTATAATGCTATTTTTCGTTGCTTATGGTTGAAATTTATGGTTTAAGAACTAAATGCCAATGAGTAAATCCAACCGATGATATCCTTTGGTTTGGAGTGTTTATATATATATATATATATATATATATATATATATATATATATATATAATGGGAGAGAATCATGAGAAAACAACATATAAATAAGAAAACTAAAAAAGCCTAAAAATCATACCAATTTTTTTATAATTTTTTTTATAAAAAATACTACTTTTTATGTATAAAAAAACTTAAAAAAAAAATCTTCTACTGCACATGTGCATTATATGCTTAGATTTAGCTTTTAGGGTTATGTTTTTTGGGGGTTAAGGATTAAGATTAGGTTTTCGAGTGTGGGGGAGGGGGGTTTAGGTTTTTTTTAAGGGGAGGGGGGTGCGGGTGGGGGGTTTAGGTTTTTGAGAGGTGCGAGTGGGGGGTTTACGTTTAGTGTTTAGTATTAGGTTTTTTTTGGAGTAGGGGTGGGGGGTTTAAGTTTTTTTTGGCCGGGGGGGGGGGGGGTATGTTTTTGGGGGTGTCGGTGGGGGTGCATTAGGTGGTTTAGGCTTTTTTTTTTATATTAATGCACACGTGAAGTACAACTTTTTTTTTTCTGAAAAAAGTTTTTTTTTATATATTATACATAGCGATTTTTATTAATAAAATTAAAAAAAATTGATATGTTTTTAGGCTTTTTTAGTTAGTTTTTTTGGTTTTCTCATTTAAACTAGTTTTCTCATGATCCATCCCACATATATACACACACATAAATCTAAAACCTTTGAACTATAAAGAAAGTAAGAAATCAAAACTAAGCTGAAGGAGACGATCTTCCAAAATATTCCAACCCTTTACTATAATTGTGTTCAACCTATTGAATTTCGAATATTCGAGTTAAAGTATTCAAATGTTTAAAACTTGAAGCTGAATACAAATTCAATTTGATTTTTAGTTACTAAGTTTGAATTGAACTCGAAGTCAATTCAAAATTTTGAAGTTGTATTTGAATTCGATTCGAAATTCAAACACCAAACACCCTTAATTGATAAATTGCTCTAAAACTAAATGACTTTGAAACTAAATATAAAAAATTTAAATCCGATTACTAGTTTAGGGATTTATATTTGTGGATATTTAGTGATTTTAAGGTATATTCTTAATGAGTTGTGGTTAGTTACACTTCTCATCCTCTATGTTTATATCATATTTTGGTGGATTTCCTTTACCTTTTCAATTGTCAAGGATCATCCTTTACATTTTATAACCTTGCACCGTATGTCCTTTGGCCAAAACATGGTTAACTTTTAACGTTAAATGGTCCCATGTGGACTCCACGTGAGGTACTAAACAATATTTTAAGGAATAGCACACATTCTCTTGGTAACCCCCTCTCTCACACTAGCCACCCACTATCCACCACCATTACCTGCCACTTGTATCTCCACCACCCCACCCATCGCCAACCATTGCCACCATCTCCGGAAACCACCCACCAACAACCATCACTACAATATATGGAAACCACCATTTACCAACAATCCGACCCCCAAATCTGATCACCAATCCGACTACTATAAAAATCCAGAACTCCAAATCTAGCCATAAATCTAATAGGCCTGAACCCTAGAACCCAACGTACCAAATCCGATCACAAATCCAACCACCAAACCACCAAGACATGAATTAGACAACCCTTTTACATAACCAACCCTTCTGCATAAAGCATCGTCACCATCAACAACCCACCATTATCGCTGGAAACTACCGAACCCCAATATGAAGGGCAACCATTAAAGAAATAGAGTTTCAGGAGAAGAAGGTGAGGAGTTTCAAGAGAAGGAGAGAGAGATGGGGGGAGGCTAAACCTGTTCGGGACCGCTGTGGTTGTGGTTGACAGAAGGTGGTGGTTCGCGCATAGGTGGTAGTGGCTCACTAGATTTTAGAGGGGGGGGGGGTGAGTTTTGTGCGTATGGGTGAGATAATACATTTGTTTTTTTAATATATTTTTATTAAAACTCCTTTTGTTTTATGTATTTAAATATTTTTAAATAAATAGGAAAAAGACAAATTTGTCTTCATGTTGGGTCCACTTGACTAGATTTAACCATGAAAATTAATCATGTTAGGGATAAACAACATGCCAATGTAGGGTTAGCTAACTTGTTAAAGGATCTTGACTCTTGGTGGGAGGTATTGGATTCAATCACAAGCAATGTGATAAAATTTAGTAGTGATTAGGAGTTGTGTACCATTAGCTGTTCAACAAAAAAACGAGCCAAAAGGAAATATGGTATAAGATTTCTAAAACATAAAGGATGATCCTTGACAATTTTAAAGGTAAAGAAATCGACTAAAATTTTATCCAACATTAAGTGTTGGAATTTAAAGTCTTAAAAGCCCCTTTGTAGTTGTCTTTGTGTTTCTCTATTTGTATGTATGAATAAAAAT
Organism: Scalesia atractyloides; assembly: GCA_947069175.1. Lineage (NCBI taxonomy): Eukaryota > Viridiplantae > Streptophyta > Magnoliopsida > Asterales > Asteraceae > Scalesia > Scalesia atractyloides. The sequence continues at coordinate 4,209,808 of CAMTDV010000020.1, read as the reverse complement.
AATGTGCATAATTTGAATTCATACCGAACAAATGGAAAGTCACAAATTTGTATTCAATTAGATTTAAATCAAAGTTTGAGTTTTCGAGTCTGATAACACTGAATACCCTTCATTCGATCTCAACAACGATAGCACATATGAAAGCTAACACATTTGAAATACAAGAAATCAAGTAGTTAAAGTGAATACGCCACGATGGACCCATGATTTTTTTCCTATGAGGTCATCTTTTTTTTTTTTGGTTAGATGTCTTATATGTTAAAATTTTCGGGTCAGGTCGAGAAACATAATAAAATATGATATCCTAATAAATATACATAATCATTATCCCTAAAATTTAATTCAATTTGTTTGGAATACTATTTGAAGATCTTCCAATTCAAGTTTTTAGGAATACTATTTGAAGATGAAGATGAGAAATCAAAAGTACTTTTTGTTAAAAAGTGATTCACAGAACACTGAATTGAGGTATATTTTTCTGTATATTTCATTACAAAGAAAGGTATTGAATTTATACACAAAACCGTAATCTAAACATAGAAGACAGCAGCTGATTACTAGCTGTCTTTAACATTGCTGCGATTTGCTGTTGATTAGCTGGATGTCCGGCTGTTGATTAGCTGCTGAAGGATGTCCGACTGTTGATTAGCTGCGATTACCTCCAAGGTTTGACTTTCCTTTCTAACACTCCCCCTCAAGTTGAATAGTTGGATTTCCAAAATTCAACTTGCCCAAACAATCGTTGAAAATTTTCCCGTTAACTGCTTTTGTTAGAATGTCAGCAAGCTGATCCTTTGATCGAACGAATGGTAGTTCGATCGTACCATCTTCCAATTTTTCTTTGATGAAGTTCCTATCAACTTCCACGTGTTTTGTTCGATCATGTTGTACTGGGTTTTCTGAAATCTGAATTGCAGCTTTATTATCACACATAATCTTACTTGTTTCTTTTGACGGAAAACCAATCTCAGCTAAGAGTCTTCGCATCCACATGGCTTCTGTTAAACCTCGAGCTATACCTCTAAATTCAGCAAACAAGTTTTCTTTGAGTCTTACCATTTCTTCTTTATCGTTCCCCGTAATGATCATATCATCTACATAGATAATTAGGCAGGTTACGAATTTTCCTCTTTTTTTGAGAAACAAAGTATGATCGGCATTACTCTGTTTATATCCAAACTTTTTCATAGCTACCGTAAATCTGCCAAACCAAGCCCGGGGAGATTGCTTCAAACCATAAAGAGACTTCTTTAGACGGCAAACTTCTCCAGTTTTGAAATCTTTTGTGAATCCTGGAGGAGCATCCATAAATACCTCTTCATCTAGGTCCCCGTGTAAAAAGGCATTTTTTACATCAAACTGTTGAAGCGGCCACCCTTCATTTGCAGCTATCGAAAAAAGAACCCTAATTGTGTTCATTTTTGCAACTGGGGAGAATGTTTCAGCATAGTCAATCCCATGTGTTTGGGTATACCCTTTTGCTACCAGTCGGGCTTTATATCTTTCAATTGTACCATCTGGTTTATACTTAACCGTATAGACCCAACGACACCCCACGGATTTCTTTCCCAATGGAAGAGTACACTTTTCCCAAGTATTGTTCTTGATTAGGGCTTCCATTTCCGTTTTCATTGCTTCCTTCCAATGTTTAGATTTTAAGGCTTGATCCACGTTTGTAGGAGTTTCTTCGGAATAAACAGATGAGATAAATGCTTTGGCTTCCTTAGTGAAATTTCCATCGGCCACACTAGCTATAGGATAACTAGATCTTCTTGGTTCTTTTTCAGGAGAATACCGTTTCGGAGGAACCCCTCTGTTTGTTCTAGGGGGTAACACATATCTTGATGGTGGTTCTTCTTGTCTGGATTCATCTGCCTGCAAATTTTCAGTTTGTTCTGTGGCAGTTTCATGGTTAGAAGTATTGGTATCCTCGGAGTCATTACCATCAGACTGAATAGGGTGAGTATTACTTACCTCGGACACCAGGTTAGGAGGAACTTAGGACCGCCAGTGGCACTGAAATTGAAGTCTGGTGACTCTGTAGTAGGTGACTCTTTAGTTGGTACATAGGGAACATATTTTAACCAGCTTAGTGTGTCTAAACACTCCTTCTCCCCCTGACCACTGAGTTGGGAATTGTAGTAATACTCGGTTTCAAGAAAGTCACAGTTTATTGTGGTGAACATATGACGTGTTTTTGGATTATAACATCTGTATCCCTTTTGATTCATTCCATACCCGACAAAGACACATTTTTCAGCACAAGGGTCAAGTTTGGTTCGATCTGGTTTAGGTATGTGAACAAAGGCAGTACATCCAAAGATTCGTGGTTGAAGAGTAAGAACTGAGGGTAGTTTGAAGAATTTTGAAAGGGTGTGTAACGGAGTGTTAAGCTTTAGGATTTTTGTTGGGAGTCGGTTGAGAAGATAGGTAGCAGTAGCAAGGGCTTCATGCCAAAAATATTTCGGGACCTGGGATTCAATTAGGAGAACTCGTGTCATTTCTAGCAAAATGCGATTTTTTCTTTCGGCGACACCGTTTTGTTCTGGGGTGTTTGGGCATGTAGTTTGGTGGATTATTCCCTTGTCTTGGAAAAATGATTTAAACGAGGTATTAACAAACTCACCGCCATTATCAGATCGGAATATTTGGATGTTTGTTTGAAATTGGGTTTGGATCATGGCATAAAACATAGTGAACTTTCCAAATACTTCGGATTTGTTTTTCAAAAAATAAACCCAGGTCATTCGGGTACAATCATCAACGAACATCACAAAGTACCGAAGGTTTTGCCCCCCAAGAACTGGGGCAGGACCCCATACGTCAGAATGGATTAATGAAAATGGCAAAGCAGCCTTAGTATTATTGGGTTTAAAAGTTTTTCTATGGCTTTTTGCTAAAACGCATGTTTCACAATGTGACATAGAATTAACTGGAAATAGTTTTGGAAATAAAATATGCGAATAACTTGTAGAAGGATGACCTAATCTTCGGTGCCATAGCCAAGCTTCTCGTTCCGATGTCCCATGAGTCAGCATCACAGCACCACTTTGAGTCACCTCATCCACATAGTACAACCCTTGATTTTCAGTGCCACGCCCAATGATCACTCCCGTCCTGATATCCTGTAAAATACAAAACGTAGGGTACATTAGGACAATACAGTTGAGTTCCTTTGTGACATGGCTGATGGAAAGCAGCTTATGTGATAACGAAGGAACATAAAGGCAATTAGAGATTTTTATTGTGGGTGAAATCTCAATAGTCCCTCCCGATTTTACATCCATTATTCCTCCGTTTGCCGTTTGAATATGTGTTTTTTCTGGTTTGGTTGTTGAAATAATATCCGATAGCTCATAAGTCATCGTATCGGTCGCGCCACAATCAAAAATCCATAGTTTTTGTTTTTGATGTTCGTGGGCCATATTGACTTTTCCCTTATTTCCAGGGACTATATGTGCAATATTTGTTTCTTTAAAACTCGTGTATGACCGAGGGACTATATGTGTAATATCTGCATCTTTATCACTTGTGTATGGCTGAGGGTTTGAGGGTTGCGCCCCAAACCCTTTACCTGTTGCTTCTTCTTCATCTGCTTTGGCCATTCCGCCGAAGCCCGATCTGTAAAGGCTTTCATCTCTGGTGACATCTCGGTTGCCGGTGCTGGATGACTTCCCTTTTTCTGTAGTCTTTGTGCCTCTCTTCTGACCATCAGACCACCATTCGGGATACCCGACGAGTTTGAAACATTGTTCCCGGGTATGTTTCGTCATGCCGCAATGATCACACTTGAGGTGAGTTTTGTCGTCTTTACTTGTTCCGATTCTTTTTCCATCGGCCCGTCGGTAGCCCTTTGACGCAAGCCCTAATCCGTCAATTTCAGAGGCCATTAGACCCACTGTGATACCCTGTGTGTCATTGAGAGGTGTTCCCAGAATATTCTGGTGAGCGGCCTCCTTGCGGACAGTAGCGTATGCAGTTTCTACGCTTGGAAGGGGTTCTAACCGGAGTATTTCCCTTTTTATAGGGTCATATTTCCGGTTGAGAGCGTTTAGAAACTGAAACAGTTTCTGTTCCGTCCTGATTTTGTGATACGCTTGGATATCGGCTGGGCAGGTCATAGGGTTTGGGTCAATCCGATCAATTTCTCCCCATACTCCTTGGAGTATAATCCACAATTCTTCTAGGGAGAGATTGTTCTGTTTGATTTCATTCGCCTTGACATGTAGGTTGAAAGTTTGGAGCTTGTCACGCCCACTGCTATATGTTATAGCCAGGGCATCCCACAGCGATTTTGCTGTCGGAAATTCGGTTAGGTTGCTGGCGAGGGTTGGTTCGATGTTTTGTATGAGCCATGAGAAGACGATTAGGTCGTCTTGTTCCCATTGTTCATATTCTTCGCTGGTTTGGTGTGGTGGATTGGTTGACAAATGGTTTAGAAAGGCTTTTGATTTGCCGCCTATGGCTACCCTCATCATCCGGGTCCATAGAGCATAATTCTGGCTGTTGAGCTTGAGGTTTATTTGAAGGTTATCGGATAGTTTCGGGTTTCGGTTTTGTGGGTTGAGGGCATTCTTGAGCAGATTGGCGATTTGAATTGATAGATCTTCTCCCAAGTTACCGGCTTCGGCCATAGCAGCTTGGTTGAGAGGATGATTGGTTTGGGTGAGCAAGGTAAATGATGAACAGGTCAAGAACGACACTGCTCTGATACCATGTTAAAAAGTGATTCACAGAACACTGAATTGAGGTATATTTTTCTGTATATTTCATTACAAAGAAAGGTATTGAATTTATACACAAAACCGTAATCTAAACATAGAAGACAGCAGCTGATTACTAGCTGTCTTTAACATTGCTGCGATTTGCTGTTGATTAGCTGGATGTCCGGCTGTTGATTAGCTGCTGAAGGATGTCCGGCTGTTGATTAGCTGCGATTACCTCCAAGGTTTGACTTTCCTTTCTAACACTTTTCACAAATTAATCACAAAAATTCTTTTCACAAATAATTCCAATAACCTTAATATTCAAGTTTTTGACATATTCAAACTTTCTTTTTTAGGTATATTATAGACCTAAACTTCAAATTTGACATATTCACAAATTCATAAATCATAATGGAGGCGTGACTCGTGAAGGCATCTATTCGAAATTGATATGGAGGCATGCGATCGAGACAAAGGTTGAAATGGAGATAAAGGAGGGTACGTTATCGATCTTGTCTCATATGATCGCCGTCTGCGTCTTAGCATCTAGATGGATGCATGCGTTTGGATGGATTATGAACGAGGAAACCTTAAATTTACCTGGGATGCATTTATTATTATTATTATTATTATTATTATTATTATTATTATTATTTATTTTTGAATAAACTGGTGCTACCTGGACTCAAACTTGTGACCCTATATAAATAACCAAGGGGTTTACCACTAGGTTAACCTTTGAATTGTGTATATGGGCTTACTCAGAAATTAGTCTATATATACTCTACCTATATTTTTAAATTCATTGGGCTCAAATGACCTCGACCTCTTGTATGTGGGTTTGCCCCTGGCTACAACTAAGCGGAAGAAACCAAGTTGATAAGCCGAACAAGAAATACAAACATCATTAGTAATCTTGCATGACTCGAATTAGTTCCATCCCAACGGAAAGCAATAAACCTCCAGTTTATTCAATATTGAGGATCCTGCAGTAGAATATCTTAATTTGTTTGTGTTGATCTTCACTTAAATCTAAATATTTTCTTGATCACTAATCAACCTTTGTTTGAGCTTGCGATACATTTCTTCATTTTATTGCTCTTTAGATTCACATCATATAACTATTTCATATTTACAATCCATGACCAAGTTATATTATGACTTCCCATTTTCGTTTTCAATCACCAAATCAATTGAGTCCCCTTCCATATTTACTATACATTATTGTGGAACGTATCAATTCTGACAAATAATGAATTTTAAAGTACATTTTTTTTATCCCTGAATGTGATTTAATATATAAAAAATAAAAAAATATATAAAAATAAGATGCCACTTGAGCTATCATTTTTCATGTACTTGCATGTATGATTGTGCTATCTATGTATTCATATCAGCAGCTACTAGCTAGAAACTGGTATAATGACTTTGCATGACGAACCAATCCTTCCATGACAACCGTAGTTTCACAATCAGATATCGACTGTCATGATCATCAAACAATGGCAATACGAAAACCCTCATAAATTGGTACGTGTTATTAATTTCCAAAATAAATAAATTCTTAGTTTTGTTGAGGTTCCTCTTGTTGATACATATTGCACGATTTTGTGGTAAAACATGCTGTCCCCACTTTACAATGTTTTGCAGCTAGCAAAGATGTTGTAAGACTTCTCAATGCGCTTCATTATTCGATCTTGTGGTTTGTATGAAAGCTCGAAATGATTTGGTATTCAGAAAGATGAAGCTCTCTTCTTTGATGGTAGCGGTCGAAGTAAAATCACATCTACATTCCTAAGTTTTCCATAGATGTAACCTTCAGGCCATTACCTTGGTGAAGCGGTGCGGCTCGTCCTGTTTTTAAATCATTGTTTTGGTTTTGGGGATTGGTGTTTTAACTTGATTTGTTTTTGTATCGTTTTTCTCTTTAATTAGTTATTGTATAGCTTCTGCTGTCACTTTTATTGATAACATCGTTGTTCGTCTTTAAAAAACATATTGCATGATTAACTTCGAAATCTATAACCCCGAGATCTGTAAACGTAGTTTTTAAAAGACTTAATTTTGTTACTTAAAAAGGGTAGCGACGCAACCTGTTGCCCGTTTACCATCTATCTCGATGTAAATATGAATTGAGTTCGAATTAAATATGGATACTTCGAAACAATTCCTAAACTAGGATGGAGAGGAAATTCATTGCCAAAAAAGTGAAAATTAAAGATAAGTCAAAATACTAATATTAGATTGAAATATAATGTAATAAAAAGATAATTCAAAATACTAATATTAGATTGAAATATAACGTAATAAATTTGTGAATCACTAGTTGAGATTATATTGTTAGGTACACTTAATTAAGGATATATGGAGATTTATGAACTTGAGTGAATGATAAAGCAATGAACTCAAAATTATTTATTTAAGTACACTTTATTCCAGGGAGGCTTTAAGAGTGGCAATGTGGAACTCTCTATGGCACGTTTTCTTCAAGGGGCATAAAAATTTTAAAAATTCCTATTATATATAGATGCAATGATCGTTTGGTAAAACTTAGACGATTTTCTTGTGTATCTAACGTGTTCAAAGTGAAAAATATATATAAAAATATGATAAGTTGATTCTTGATTTACAGTGACATATATGATAGGTTGATTTTCGGTTAGCTATTAGCCTATTGCGGTATGTCATATAATCATTCTAATACTATGATTTTTCTAGTTTGTATGTTTATTACTATAACTTAATGGCTGTTTAAAAAAATAGTTTATCATTATGTAATTTGTTAAGGCCTTAGGGTAAGAGGCATACTTTTTTGGCTTGGTCGTGGCACCTAAATCCTCAAAACCACCTCTGCTTTATTCATTTGTATTAATAGTTATTGTCAACTTGTTTTTTTAACGGCCAACAAATACTTCAAATGAGCTACAGGGGAAATTCACCACATCTATAGTACAACTATTTATGATCAGTTTTATTGAATGTTTATAAAACATAAAAATAATATATAAGCTATGTGTAATATGTGAAACACTTAACTGTGTTTATATCAATATCAATTTATGCAGTAATCAGATCAAATCCGTGAAACAAGTATCTGTGTTTATACCAATATCAATTTATGCAGTAATCAGATCAAATCCATCATTTATTTACAATAAATTAAAAACTAAATAGTTTTTTTTTAAATAATTAACCTAGTTATAAAATATCAATTTAACATGTAGCATAACAAATTAAAATAATACAAAGAAAATGAAAAAAAAAAACACATAAAACTGAATCGTTCAGGATTGAAGGTACTGAACAAATATACCAAATAAGAGCCACTTTTACATTGACCAAAATATACTCTCTCAAGGTTTAATTCACCATAGCGATATTATTGTAAAGTCCCCATGTACACCTACACATATATGGGCAGTTGTTGTTTTGGCCGTATACCTAAGGGTCGTTTTAGTTGCTGCAAGAGAGAGAAGTAATCATCATTCATGACTTTAGGGCCCATGCAATGGACTACGACTTGTGCTTCATTCATGACCCTACTTTCTAATCTCTCTGCAAAACAACTTCCCACTAACCATATCGATCTTGGTCGTTTTGTATTAACCATGAGAGAACAAATAAAGAAACTGATACAGTTATTGAAGTGAACTCTCAGCTCTATGCATGTTCTCATTAGTCTAGCTTTAAGGGTTTTGTTGTTTATGATGTTAATTTGTTTTCCCTTCTATATTATATATCACGTTAGAATCTCGTGTATTACACAGCTTGAACTAAAAAACTTGGTTTTACTTTTGTAATTTTAAATATGCGTGAGAATCACACTTATTAAATTTAGAAAAAACATAAACAAAATAACCGTCTATTAAAATTTTATTACAAAAATGGTAAGTTTAAATAATGAAAACATGAGAGGTTTATGAAAAAGAAATAAAGAATTTATTAAATGTCATATAAAAAAGGAAATCGGGTAAATTTAAAAACGGAAAGGATCCATGTGCGCGTAAATTAAATGGGTATAAGTTTAGCCGGAAATAAGATCGGCTAGATTTGTACCATGTGTCTTCTAAGAGTTTTATTTATTGGAGATAAAGAAGAGATAAAGATCTAGATACAGATTAAGATTATATTAAGATTTGACATGTATATTCCTAGACTGTAGGAATTAAAAAATTAATATTTAAATTAAAATTGATATAAAAAATAAATATGATAGTAACACCTATATTATTTGGAATAATTTATTATAATAAGGATTATTCTAACGTCAACATTTACATGTCTTAATTGACTTTTAACCTTTTTTGCGAAATTATAATGTATTAAAAATGGGATCTCTAAATCTTCAACCGTTGAAGATCTAGAATGTCATAAGGCCAGTATAGATGATCTCAAAAGGAGGTTTAGAGAGTAGATCTAAAGTCTAAGAAGAAATACTTAAAATAGTTTTATATATAGAGTTTTTGTTTAAATTCGAATTTGAGTAGGATTATGTTTAGTAGTTTAAATGTTTTTTTGTTCTCAAAGTAGTTTACCTATAAAAAGGGTGTTAGGATAATTTGTTTTTCATTCACTGCAATTCTGCTTTGATTAATAGAAAAGAGTTGAACTAGTTCTAAGTCGTTTGTGTTTTGTGTGATATATGTTTGTGTTTGATTCACAAGATTCAATATTTATTTTCCTTAACTTATTGTTTATTATTGACTACTTTTTTCTAACAAGGGATATTGATTATGAGTTTTGATAAATATTTGATGATTCACTCCCTCGTGTATTAATTGATTGATGGATTTGGTTATGAGAGGGATTTATTTGTAATTTAACTAATCATGTCGACTCCAGCATTTGCTAGGTATACAACCACATTAAATTATATGCTAACTATGTCTATGTGGTTTTGATACAACCACATAAATCGTGCCCACGTATAATAGATCAAATATAGATCTTGTGATGGCAAGTTGGGTTTATTTTGGTTGACTCAATGATGCTCACCATCATTGGAAAGAAGTTTTGTTTTTACTTATAGGTTTTCTGAAAACAAACACCTGGATCTTAGGTGGTTTTTAAACTTTCGAAATTAGGTGATCCATTTGTCAAACTAGCTGGCGGTTGCCAGGATGATTAGGCAAAGTTCCAGGCGGATTGGTGTAGTGTCAAGAATTGTAAGGACCCGTTACTCCTACTAGCGAATGCGGTAATGTGGCAGGATCTGATGAGATCTGCCAGTGAGACTAGCGGATGTGAACAGTACCCGGATTGCTACTCTCGTATAGAGAAGATCAAAGTACTAATCTTTCTGAGAGGTAATGGATCCGGGGGCTTCATGAAAGGTAAAGGGTTTATGGTTACGCAATTTACAATGATTTGGGAGATCTAGATAACGATCTAGATGATGCAAGGTCGGTTCTTGGAAGGTCTTCCGAGTACACGTACCCTTGTTGGGGGAGAACATGCTGACCATCTACCAAATCAGGTTAATTTGCATGTGTACAAAGCGTTTGTTTATTTAGTTATTTTACAGTAGTAATATACTAATATGCCATTAATGGGGCCTTACCCTTGATCTTAACATATGCTAAAAATGAGAATAGGCTTCCACTACTTAAGAGTTTAGACATATATGTTCCAATAGATGAAAGATAACACACTCCCTACATCCGCTAGTAGTGGATCCCACTAAACCCTACCACATAACCGCATCCGCTAGTAAGAGTAGCGGATCCCTACAATTACTGACACCTCACCAACGCTACATGGAACTATGCCAAATCATCCTCACATCCGCTAGTCTGACCAGCGGATCACCTAACTTAAAAACAAGTTTTAAAAACTATGTAAAAGCCATGGGTTTATATCTAGACCGCCTAGCTAAAGGTAAAGAAAATCTCATTGCAATGCCATCGTACTTGTTCGTTGGTAGCTTCATGTAGTCTCAAAATTTTCCTTGGTTATTTCATCTATTTAAGTTTAGAATTACTTGTTTTCCATTTTATTTTTTCAGTGGTTCGCTATCGTAGATGAAGAATGATCATCGGTGGAAGCTTATTTTCAACCAATTGTCTACTTGAAGGCAAAGGTGCACATAACAGATATTGGGCCAAACATGATCGGTTTAAAAGCCTTTTCGGATTTAGTCGAAGGGAGTCAAGACCAGACAGACCAGACCAGACCAACCGTCCCAAACACGTTCGAATTTGAAACCAATTTTAAGAATATAATCGGCCTGTCTGGTCGGTTTAAGCGGTTTCAACAGATATATTTCTCAAACCGATTTCAAACTGGTGGATTAGATCGTTTCTAACTGACTTCTGAGTTGGTTTTGTGTTTTGACCTGAAAAGTTGTAAATACACACATTGACACTTGACCTCAACTCTTCAATATATGACCCTGGTTCTATGGGAAGTCAAGAAAATACGATTTATTTGACATATGCAAGACAAATCATATTCAGTGTGTCACTCTTGATGGATTTAGACTATGAGTTCTCTAACTCTTCCCATTTCATTAAGGATAAAGCAAATGGTGGTTTTTGAGAAGAGTAGGTAGCTAGAGAATCATAAGTTGATCGAAGCTTGTCAATAAATTGGAAAATGTCCACTTGACTTATTAATGGCCTAGACATCTGGTCATGATGAGTTCTTTGGGATAAATTTCGCCATACGAGTGGATTTGGATTCAACTCTAGCTATGCTCTATTTGCAGTGATGATATGATCATGAAACTCCATATCTTCTTCTGGTCAAATGTGTTCTTTTTTGCTGACCCTATGTTGTTGGTGGTGATCTTTCAGTCATCTCAAATTACAAGGATCTAGTATGATCTATTGAAGTTACCAGATAATTAGTTGCTAAAATGATCCAAAAACAGTCCCTGGATATGGCTATATAAAAGGGTATTTTGGTGTGTGTGGAACAGGCAGAATTAATATGAAGATATGCAGAAACATTGGTATCCCTAATAACCTACTTCATGTGGTCACAAATCACTTGCAAGCATGGAGTTCAATCTTAACTTATTTCAGGCGAAAAAGGAAGGAGAATTTGAGAGCTCAAAAACTATTCACCAATGAATATTCCTTGTACTTAGAACTGATAAAAACATAGTATTAATGTGATATGTCTCCATGAAATGATTGTGCACTAGATAATGACACTACATTACTATAACTTTTTTATGATTGCTTATTTAACTCAGAATTAATCTCTATTTCCTTTAATATACAACATCCTAGGATAATCACAAGCAACAATATATAAAGGAAACCTCTTTTAAAACAAAAAGTGAAAAAAAAAAGAAAAGAATGAACCTTCTAAACAAACACATGAAAAATCACACATTTAAGTACAATAAAAACACACCAAGTATGTGATTCAAGAACCTGATGAGCTGCATCCTAGACGAAGCTCTAGATCAACACCTTCAACCGCCTAAATCGGTCTTTTTGTTCTTGTTATCAAGACTAACATGATCTATAGATGTTGATGCTCCATTGTTGCTAGAACTAGAGAGAGAATAATTGAAGCTATGAGGAGCCACAACATTACCAGTAGTACTTGGATGAGGTGTAATGGAGAAATTATTTAAAGATGAAGGCTTGAAAATAGCATTAGGGTTAGGTAAAGAAAAGAAAAGGCAAAGACCACCATCTGCAACAAGTTCTTGATCAGTTGGAACCAAGAGAGTTGAAGAAGATAGATTAGGGTTTTTCAAGTTGAGCTGTGTTTGGTGGAGCCTAGCCCTATCACGGCGGTGCACATTCATGTGACCACCAAGAGCCTGAGCTGACCGGAACTCTCTTCTGCAAAATGTGCAAGTGTAGGAGCGCGGTGGCCATGTCGTTCCCATTGCATTTCCCGTGTCTTCGGCAAAAGCTTTCACTTCCCATGACTCGTCTTCGTCTACTGTCATCGAATTAGGGTTCCACATCCAAAAGAGTATTATGCTGACTATGCAGATGGAGGAGGAGGTGGATCTAGCTAGCTAGGGCTAAGTGGTGGTTGTTAAGAACAACAACCACCTTGTAGTGAACGAAAGAACATTAATGGTGGAGAATGTTTGGATACCAAAATACCAAGAATTGGTTAGATAAGAATTTATATATATATTTTTTTAAAACAGTATGCCATTTTTTAAAATTATTTTTATACCATTTTGTTATATCAAGTTATCAACAAGCATTTAGAGAAAGATACATAAGTTAATTATACAAAAATAACCGCATCAAAGCTCAAAAAAGGTCAAACTCTTATCACTCAAATAGACAAATAGTCAAATTTACATTACAAAAAAAATAATAATAATAATCAACTATATATGTATACTATAGAACATATGTGTATTTAGTTAGTTAATGTTATAAATTACCAAAACTATAGTAAAAATGAATCTAATCGGATAAAGCTGTTCAGAGGTGTTAGATATGGTAGTGAAGAAGAATGATGCATATTGGGATGCCTACATAAAGAGAGGAGGGGACCAATATCATCTTACTATAAAACTTAAAAACCTGCAGGTCCTATCTACGTTTCTTAGCTGTATCCCTAATCTCTATACCTGCAAATGTTTTTTTTTGGAATCCGTGATTTTCGATTTCAGGCCCAATATTTATATAGTCATTAACCGCATGTTTAGTTGCATTATTATTTATTTTATTTTATCGTACATATGTTTTTTGTAAAACTTTTCTGTATTCAGTGTACAACAAATTATGAAAAGTTTTGAGAGACTTGAGAGAAATTCCCAAAAGTAATACAGTGGCGATTAAGATGACAATGGCGACGACGATTATGGCAACGATGAAGCGGAAAAGTTTAGAAAAAGTTGAAGAACATTGATATCGATTGATAAATGTCTAAAAGAAAATAAAAATAATGTACGGTTGTTTCTCGTATTAATGTTTTATGGTTTCAATATGTTGCTACTAAGCACACTGAATCTTGTTGGCATAATTTGGATAGTAGGTCAGTTCACAAGAGAAGGAACGAGATTAGGATGAAAAAAAGAAATATATTTATCGTGAGTTTGAAGTTATAAATAGGTGTAATAGCTTTAGGATTTGGTTAACATAAAGGGATTTGTAAATAAAATTAGCGTGTTGAGTGAAGTTTTTTTTAACGGCAAATTACCTCCTGACGGACCACTAGAGTAACATTGTGTCTTTAGTAGAACCACCCGATCATATCCATCGTCACTAGGCTATAATGCTTATATATCAATTCTAGAGAAAACCAAATAAATCTGAGAAAAACCCCTAATGATAGGGATTTTGCATTGGTTGTGTTTCTACTATTAGGATTTTGGGGATTCAAATATGTCTAGGAATCTATAAATCCATGTTTAATTTCGACCCCCTTGTGAAGTCATCCTATAATATACCTAAACATATGCATTATAAAAGATTTAACCTGAATGACCCCAAAAACAAATGATTACCTCAGAATTTGGAAGCAAATCAGTCACATATAGACAATTGTCTTGCTTTCACCACCGTGGGGTTCGTGTAGCTACAAATGTTGATAGTGGGTCCATAAAATGGTTTCTTTCTAGCATTCAATCCAAACCCTCCTGCTTGCATTTTGATCATCAGAAACCCTATCTTTGCAATTATCATTATGGCCCAGTTGATAAATACTTTCTGGACCCTGTTAACAAATATTTATTATAGTTTATGTAGAAGTTAAGGTTATTAGTTAGTGGTATTATTGTAATATAAATATATAATGAAATATGTTTTTGTAACAAGGAGTTTATAAGTTCATTAGAGAGTTCCAAGTATGTTTTATAATTTTGTAACAAAAAGTTTATAAGCTTATTAGAGAGTTACAAGTATATTATTAGGGTTATATTCATTATAAAACAAATAAAAATTTGAAACCGACAAAAATACTACTAACCTATCATTTTTTATTATTTTTATTTTCTTTTAATTATAAAATTGGTATTATAGAAATAAAAATAATAATATAAAATACATGTAGATTAACGAGCCACATATATGTAGTTTACAAAAGTCTAAATATGAGGTATATATATATTTGTAGTTCACAAGCTACATATATGTAGCTCTTGAATATAATATATATATATATATATATATATATATATCATCTTTTTGGTTTTATAAATAATAATAGCATATAATATCATGAAAAAAATCTTGTTTAAAATTGGTTTTTTTTAAATTTTATAGTATTTTTTAAACTATGACTCATTCCTATTATGCGTTAAAAGGAGTTGATTTAATTCTTTACATATAGCATTTCCTTTGGTATTTTTTAAACTTTCTAATGACTCATTTCCTATATTACTATGCGTTAAAAGGAGTTAATTTAATTCTTTATATATAGCATTTTCCTTTGTTAGGTCTTCGTATACGTGCATAAATAAGTTAATTTTAGTAATCTAAATTATGAGATATTAACGAATAATAATTTATATTGTAATTTTGACTAATAGAAAAGGATGATTTTACAATCTAATAAAAAAGTAATCTTGTCTGTCTCTAATAAACAATCGATTG
The DNA here is from genome assembly GCA_947069175.1 of Scalesia atractyloides. Lineage (NCBI taxonomy): Eukaryota > Viridiplantae > Streptophyta > Magnoliopsida > Asterales > Asteraceae > Scalesia > Scalesia atractyloides. The sequence goes on along the minus strand of CAMTDV010000020.1, from coordinate 4,194,579 downwards.
ATTTTTATTATAACTGAAATGTTATAAGTTGTTTTAATATGACAAATAAATCCTAGGAGAAGACTAAGTTACTTCTATGATAGGACGAGATGCCTTTGTCAATGAAAATAAAAGTGAAAGTTAAGAGTGAGATTAGTTACATTACACTGTTAGTAGAATTGTTTTCGACCAATGAATTATAGCTTGGTTGTTCAATTTAACTTATCTAAAACTGAAATCATACTGTAGAACTTTAACCTATTAAATTATACTAAATTGTATTTTACATCCTATAAGTTTCAGCTAAATTGCAGACATTGTCTTTTAATTAAATAAATTACATTAAATTATACTAATAGGTGGTGTCCTTTTCCCCTAATCCATATAGTTTGTAACGTTAAATGTAACCATTTGCCTCTCCCGTGAGTGCAGCAATGGTGTTTTTACCCTCCATTTTCATTAGATTAGATTGGAGCTATGAACAATTTTAGTGGGCCCACCCCATCTTCTCATTCCCTCCATTGAGTTCCTTGACTCATCTTGATCTTCTCAAGCTTCGATTTAGCTAGAATGGATCTTTCCACATGATTAAATCAGATCTATTTCCATCAACGAAATTTAGAACAATATAACTGTTTTTTTCCACATTCCAGCTAAACCTATATCGGAAAAGCTTCAAATTAAATGCACATCTTCCAAATCATGATACATGATACCAAACATCAAAAAAATTACTGTGACACCTTATGTAAGGAAAAAAGACACCACTTGTCCCAGTCAAAGATTAAGTTTATGACCTTTATTAGCGATCTAGGAGTATAATTATGAACCATTACTCAAGAAACAAATTAAGAGTTTAGATCTAATGAACTCCAACTGCTGCCTCTTTTGTCATCTTGATTATTCTTATGAAACTCTATCCACCGTATGATCTAATCTTAGAATTCAAAATCACCACCGAATCACAAGCGGTCGATGCCTGACGGGGATGAATGAGAATCTAATGGTTGATGATGAAATGAGTGTAGGGAATCCTAGGTAATCATTTTAATTTAATATAAAATCTAATTTTGTAATTAGAAATGATGATGATGATGATGATGATGATGATGATAATGTATTAACACCCCGCTTGCGATATGCGCATATAATGTATATATGTGTGGCCGCTCGAGTGCAAAAGTGAAATTGCACTAATTTTAATGTTATTTTACTAATTTGTGAAAATAATGTTAAAAGATGGGGATGGTATATCAAGCATCATGTGGTGGCGTTGATGTGACATCCCGTACTTTAGGATTAACGTCGTTACCCTTTTCTGCTAGTTACAATTTTAAACGTACAAGTTAGTAACACGCGAATAAACAAACGGAGTTAATTTGATTAACTTGGCAAAACAAGGGACTTGTGTGTCATTCTATAAAGTTATGTTGATAATTTCTTGTCCAAGTTTGAGAATTGGAAAACTTGGAGGACCTTTTGTGCATTTGCTAAAGTTTGTTTAAAAAATATATAATAAAACCAAACCCAACCCTTGATCACCCCCATTCCCCAGACGTCGACCTCTCCTCCTCTCTCTCTACTCTCTCTCTAGAAAACTCAAGAAGAAGCTAGGAAACCTCATCTTTTTCGGGTTCTTGATCTTCATCTCTATCGTTCCAGGTAATCCCTCTAACATACACTCATAACTTGTTATTCATGGCTGCGTTTCTTGATTCTACATGAATTCTTGATCTTGTTGTGATTATTGATGCATGATAACATGGATGCTATGTGTTAGGGTTTGCTAGAAATCATGTTAATCGATGATGAGATTGTTTATGTGTTCGGTTAAGCCGCCAGGGTTTTGATTATGGGTTGGATCTTGTGGTTGTGATGAACTAATTGTTATATTATTTAATTTAGAATGATAATCCGCTGTGATTAAAGATTTTAGGTCGTTGGGTGCATTAGATAATCGTTTGTGGGGTTTATGTGATGAAACAGAATCTGTCCAGAACATTACAGCCGAATTTAATCGGCTGTAACCGGGTCAAAAGTTAACAAAAAGTGTTGTTTCTTGATTCCATTATGTACTTCCAGGAAATATCTTTCGAACCCCACTGAAATTGCATTTTTTCGACGAGAATTGAATGTTTTATGAATTTTTCCGCAGAGGAGGGAGAAGAGTGAATGAGAAAAGTGCAAGTTGAAATAATGAACTTAAACACCTATTTATAGTTGGAGAGCTCAAAGGAGGTGAGCCAGGTATTTAGGGGTGTAAGAAGAAGCTTACAAGTGTCCCAAAACGTGGCATAGCAGTTTAGAGAAGCCATGGTTTCGAATTAATGGTTTTGGAGTTTTGCTTGGAGACCAAACAAAACTTTATGCTGCAGAGGCCTTCTCGCGCCCCACGAAAGACCCAGGACTAGTCTCTCGCGGCCTCCGACCGCCCTTTGGCCAGTTTCAAAATTTGTCACTTTAGCCCCTTAACTTTATAAAGCTTATAGAAACCTAGTTAAACACCATTTTGGCACTTTTAGCCCTACGTAGCCAATATTTGGCATACCCGGGATTATGCCCGGACATTGTCGAGCTCTCGGTTCATTAAAAGGTCACTCAGAGGTATAAATTAACATGTTGACACTTTTAATCCATCCATTATCCAACTTTCACATATTTACAAAATTGAACTCTCCCGTCCAACAATTGGCACGTATGAGAGTTTAGGACTTCACAAGGGATCACTCAGAGGCTTATTATAAGCATGTTGATTCCGATGTCACTCAGAGGCTGGGCATGTTGACGTATCGGTCACTCAGAGGCTAATGATTTAAGCATGTTAGAGGCTGTTATTTATGCATGTTGACATCGGTTCGTCACTCAAAGGCTCAACTTGAGCATGTTGACGCCTTTAGTCCTTGTTGGTCTTTAACGGACTATATTTAAAATACAACACGTGTCACTATATTACTGGATACGATTTTTACAGAGTGTTACAAGGATCCTTGAGTTAACCCTAACTGGGCCACCTTAACAACTCTAAAGTAGGTAAGGTGAAAGAGTTCCCATCAAGCAACTAGACATGCCTCACCTTACCTTTTCAAAAAAACCACTTGACAGACATTTTAACCACTGAGATCTCCTTAAGTGTGTAGCATATGAGTAAGGGGAAACATTTGATAGCTTCCTCTTAATTACCAGCCTTAATCACAAAGGTTAAATATCTTAGTATGCTCAATATAATATAAGAATTATGCTTCTCAAACAACTATATACTCCACATTCATATAACGTATACATGTCACTCATATTTGGCTTTTGCTTGTGTGAAGAGTTATATGATGGGATTCCTTGGAGTCAAGCTCATCTCTGAACTTAGATCTCGTGGCTTGAGCGTCATATTGGGCTTCCTACGTTCATGGCATAATTTGGGTTACTAGTTTGTTGAGCATCACACTCTAAAGGAGGTGTTATATCATTTTAGATGTTCAAGACGGACATGTAGAAGGCAAGATTCAATGTTGTTAGATATGTTACACAAGACCAGAACTAATGAACAGATAACCAGTTGATCGTAATGCATCAACAAGTTTCTTGATTGATACACGACAAGTAATAGTCGGTGACATTCCTTGCTTGCACAACTGAAACGTACAAAGTTGTAATTTTCTTAGCGTTGGGTCATTGACAACAATAATCCCAACAATATTTTGATTTGAAGCTAAGATGCGGAGTTGTTTTATTAGTCAATAATATATTTAAAGGGTAAATGTATCCTACAAAGTTTCCTAAATCTAGAAAGGGCACAAAGACACAATGTAATCGCAAAAGATAACACAATGGATCACAAAATATAACACAATGCTGAGGAAAAAAGATACAATGAATCACAAAAAGGACATGACGAAGAAAATAAAAAAAAAAGACTCAATGCCAAATAAAATGACACAATGATCTAAATAAAATTTCTAAAATCACAATCTAATAATCCGAAAAACAAAAACCTAAAATCTAAGATAGTAGAGTTTCGACGAGACGTTTTCAATACCGCTAGAATGATTGGTTCAACCGTAGGACGTTTGATACACTTCTTATTTTTAAAATACTATGTATTTGAACCTTTTCCCAAAAAAATAAAAAATAAATGTACTAGTATAAGCAAAATAAATGTAATAGAATATGCACTTAAAACAAATTAGTAGAATCAATGTTTTATACGAACACCTAAATTCTAACATGTTATAATGTAAATATTTTTAAATGTAAAAGATTCAAGTATTACATTAGGTGGCAGACTTTTGTTTATATATTTCTTTAAATGCAATATAGTCAGGTTTTTAGTAAATAACTGGTGGATCAATCTAACACGCTGCGGCGGGTGAGAACTCAATCGGTTTAGATGTACTTGTTATGGCGAAAGAAAGAGAAAATTCAATTTAAAAAATATAACTTTAGTTTATTTTCTTAAAAAAAATAATTATACGTAAACACTATAGTAATAAAAGAGTTAATTATAACATGGATGTACTACATAGTGTATGAGCAACGTCCTAATTGGGTCCTAAGCATATTCGACCCACTCCCTTACACATTTTTTTATATTTTGAATGTCTATACGTGTGACGATATATGACGTAACATTTTTTTGAAAGCTTTTTTTGTGGTTCAATAACCTTTAAACCGTCTTGAACAGCCAAATTTATGATGTGTGCAATACATCGACTATGAAAAAAATACTGTCACAAATCGGTACGTATCTTAAATGCATTACTGAAACCGTATTTTTTGAGGCGTTGTCAAAAAATATTGATTTTTTTTTCCAATTTGTATGTTGTAATACATTTGTCGATTGCTTTATAAATAGCTTCACCGGTGTGAGGGTAATCAAATATTTTAAACAAAATCGTGTGTTTCATCATTTGCCACGTCGCCCGTTCAATCCAATGGGTGATGACCCAAATATACGAGTCGGGTTAACCGTGCGGTACGGACCAAACATCACTAGCCAAGTTAACACCGGTTTCTAATTTTTCAAAATAAGGAATTAATTCTTATTTAGCATTTTCCACAACTTTAAACAATTCATCCTAAGAGTAGCACGACTTACATGGTGTATCTGGTTGGAGAGTTCTTTGAACCATCTTTGTGTAGCGTTGGTTGTCGAAATGGTTGAACGGCAAACTTTCTTGGATTACAAACTTCGTCATTTCCATCATAGCCATTTCATGATTATAGGCGAACAAAGAAGCGCCTTCACTTGCCATGGAAGCTTGACCATTAGCGGGTTGTTGTTTTAACGTCTTGCAAAACGGTTTTTCGATGTGTTGTCTCAATGTGGTGTTTGCTCATTCGGCGTAGAAACCATTACAATGATGACAAATTTCGGGGTTGCGCTTCGTTGGAATAACACGAACCACCGTGTCGGTTGTAGACTCGCCAATGTTGACCGAATCATGAGCACTAGAGCTTGCCATACTTTTCAAGAATTATCGAACAAAACTGTGAGCGTTTTTAAGAGTTTTTAGAGGTTTAAAGAGTGGTGTGATTGAACCTAAACACCCACAACCCTTTTATATTAGTTGAAGATGATTTCTAGGCTCAAAAAACACCAAAAAAAACCGGCTAGGAGGGTTCCAAACGGTCATATGATCATTAATCGATGCTGGGCAAAATTAACGGGTTTAACCGGTTTTAAAAACCGTTTTTTGTTGTAACGTTATTGGTTAACTGGTTTTTGTAACAACCGGTTTTAGTAATAACCGGTTTCGTAACCGGTATTCGCGAAACATGTTATAACCGGCCAATAACCGGTCTAACCGGTTTATACCCGAACCGGTTATAAAAAAACCGGTTTCAGTTTTTTTGTCGGTTTCGGTTATATAACCGGTTTTCTTATACATCTCTAACTACACGTTGCTTTATACACGTCACGTTCTAATTAGTCATCTCCTACACGTCTAGTTGTGCTTAAACAAAAAGAAAAAGAATCTTAGTGACCAAAAGAAAGAAACAACATTGTAGATAAAAACTACATTGTAGATATTAACTTGCTTTTTTAGTATTCTTTATAATTAGCCTTGATTACATTTTTTAATGTAATAAATCGTAATAGAGCCTGGTTATGCATTAAACAATCAGGATCTATCTATGACCTAGTATGATGTCCAATAAAACTATTAACCATTATAATTTAATGTTTTTAAGTATCAATATTAAATGAAAATTTCAAAACTTTTTAATTATTTAAGTCTAATGTATCGTATAAATTTTGACAATTAATGATTGTAAACAAAGATACCTTTATATAGAAGTTTATCGCATTGGTAAACCGAAAACCGATAGTTTTGTAAAAAAAAAAACCCACAGTTCTAAGAACAACCATACTTTCTACATTCTAACAACCCTACTTTCCACAAAGATACCTTTATATAGATTGAGATTGTTGGTAGTATTTGTCGAGTCCTTTAGACCATGTGATTATTTGGTATAGTTAATGTCCACGTTAACATGTCTTTTTGACGGTTAATGATGTGGCTCCCATGGTGTATTGACCAACATATAAGCCTTTATTTTAATATATTATTTTAAACCAATTCAAACCAACTTTTTAATACACAGTACCTAAGATTTGTAACTTTCTCAAACCTAACTTTTTAATACACCATTCAATATGTCTATCTCGAGCAATGTGAAGAAAACCAGTTTGGGCTGAAAGAGTCGTAAAGATCAATTTCATAAAAACCCGTAAAGATCAATTCTATCAACAACCATATTTTCTACAATTCCAGTAACAACCATACTTTCCATAATTCTATCAACAACAACATTATTATAGATACTTGAAAAGTGTTCTAATATCTTTTCATTTACTTCTATACTTTTTATTATCTTAACTTATTATTTATTTTAATAATTACTATATAATTTTATAGGTACTTGATCAAATTCGTTCACGAGTGGGGACACACAACCGAACTGTAAGTTAAGTGTATCCCAAATGGAAAGATATGAATATTAGAGTCTAGACATTCAATGGAATAATCACAATATAAGTGTGATTGTGTGAATAAAAAAGGCGGCCAATCATACTAGGATCTAGGATGTACTCAAGGCAGCAATGAAAGAATATAAGAGAATTGTTGGTCCGAAAAGATTTCCTAACTTGTTGGCTTGGGGAGTTGTCCGTAATCATTCAAAGTGGTGTCTCGTTCCTTCAATGGATGCCCCTACCAAAAGAACAAGGACGACATAATCACATCAGTACACCATATCGCAATCAGTTGTCCAATTTTCCAATATTAACATCAAAGAAGACAAAAATCCCCATCTTTGAAGAACCGAAAAGACCAACACGAACGCCATATTAGATAGCCTTGAGTGAATATCAATGTTAACATAACTTCAGACAACTTGCAGTTGTGAATATTGCTTAACTTTGAATGCTACTGATTTATGTGTATTCTTTTAAACAAGGTATAACATAATGTCGGTAGACATGGGTATAACTATTGTGAACTTTATCTATTTAATTGCATTATATATGTTGCATGCAAGCACATGCAGAACATTATCTTTACAACTTTTTAATAGTTTTAGCACTTGAAACTATAAACTTGCTTCTCACCAACTTTCTAGTAAACCTTTAGCAACGGACACAAGTAACAGACACAATTGAGCTTAGTTGGGATTTTGCATTAGTCAAGACAAGCAAGACACTACATTTACTATTTTTAGACATTTACTTTTGCATTGTTTGATGGTTTAATATATGTTTGACATATCTGGGTTATTTGTTGGAATTGTCATATGTCGAGACACTTTCGGTCAAAACATAGAGAATAATAAGCTCATCTTAACATAATATATGTAATTTTGTAAACTATTATACTTTCAAAGTTATAAAATTCAAAGTTATAAAAGAAAAGAAAGCTAACTAACTGAATTAATTTTAATTATAACATATAATATAATAAATCAAAACTTACGATTTGAAACATATGATACCACATCGATATACTAAAAGAAGCTAAGCAGCTCCTCCATCTTATAAATAGAACCCTTAGTGCCTCACTTATGTATACAAAATTTTTGGGAACGTTATATGATAAAGAATCCCAAGTACGTTGTACCCTTTTTGGGTATTGCTAGTAGTCGTTTTTGAACGTCAACTTGTTGTAGATAGTTTTAAGTTATGTTCTCATTTAAGTTTATGTTTAGTTATTTATTGTATATTATAATTAGTAGTAATACTAATATTAGTATTAGTATTAGTATTAGTATTATTATTAGTAGTAGTATTATGTTTAGGTTTTAGGGTTATTGTTGTGGGTGGGTATTGGGTAGCATGACTTAGTTAGGCATGGACTCATCAACCATGTTTAAACAAGGCAATACAACCAATATTTAACCGTGATAATAACTAGTTAAGTGTACCATAACCTGACCTAGGATTATGTAATTGTGTCAGGACCTTGAGATATTACTCAATCGTACTAGCGGTAGTTAAGCAATTGTTAAACATGTGAGTTATGATGTTTATTTGTAAAACTGTGATTGTATACTCGTCCTGTTGAACCGGTAATAATATATGAATGTTGTTAATGTTCAATTATTAGTAGGGGTATATTTGGATCCTTATATGCTTAATGGGATGTGTCGAAACTGGCTGAAAAGAAGTTAGGGTTCCTGATGAATGAAGCTCACAAAACCCGATACTCGATTCATCATTCATCCTTGCGCTGATAAAATGTATCATGATCTTCGATATACTTATTGGTGGCCTGAAATGAAGAAAGACATAGTCGTATTTGTTTCAAAGTGTCTCACTTCTTCTAAAGTGAAAGTGGAGCATCAATGACCCTCAGGTTATACTTGTATAACCAGAAATTCCTGTATGGAAGTGGGAAAACATAACAATGGATTTTATTACTGGTTTACCCCGCATTTCCAGTGGTTATGACACTATCTGGGTTACCGCTGATCGTCTTACCAAATCAGCTCATTTCATTCCGATTCGTGACGATTACAAGAATTAAAAGCTAGTTCGTATTTATACTAATGAAATCGTAAGCTGACACGACGTACCTTTGAGTATTATCTCTGATCATGACGGACATTTACTTCACGCACATGTGATGGAATGCGTGAAACCCGAGTGTTATGTTATAATATGTGTCTTATTGCGTTTTAAGCGACTATGTGTGTTGAATGTGTTAACTACGAGTTTTTATTGTTTTACAGGATAAGCGCGTAAATTGGCAAAGTTAGAACGTGTGGTGACGAAGAGGAACTACCGGGAATGATACATGACGCGAAAGATATTATTCGGTCTATGTTTTGGGTTAAGAGATTGCTCAAATCTGTAAGAGAAGTGAAATATCTAAGTCCAGGGGCTGTTTGGTCAATAACTGAAAGTTGAAATGCATGAAAGGTATGGTTAGTCATATAGCGATGTAAGTTACGGTTTGTCATGCGTAGCTTACGGATAGGATGTGAACAAGAAAACAGAAAGTATGAACCGTAACCTACGGTTCTTTAACCGTAGGCTACGGTTGAACAAGATGGAGGCACGTGATTATTTTGTTCAAAGATTAAAAAAGAGTGAAAACCCTAATAGAAAAAACACGCACATGTAGATCTGGGGATGACGACAGAGAGATAAAAAGAAAAGATTAAGAAAGTGACAACTCGCATGTAGGGGTGCTAAACGAGTCGTGTTCGCGGGTTGGCGGGTTCAACCCAACCCGAACCCGAAAATTTTACATGAACCCGAACCCGACCCGAACCCGAAAATCGTATCATATATATGAACCGAACACGACCCGAAGTTTTGTGGGTTGACCCGAACACGACCCGTTTAACCTGAATTTTTTAATTTTTATTCTGAAATTAATATATTAAAATTAAAAATTACTTAAAAAACACAAATGTATATAATATTATCATATTTAAATTATAAAATCTATGTTAATTTCTCTTTGTAAGTTATAATCATGACATAAAATACACGCCCCATTTAGTTTATGACATAAAATATATTATAAAAAATACCATATAGTATAAATGTGTTAAACGGGTCAACCCGCCAACCCGACTAGGTTGACCCGAACCTGACCCGTTAACCTAAAAGGGTTCGCGGGTTCAACCCGAAACTGACCCGAACCCATTTAGACGAAACCTAAACCTGCGAATTTCGTGTTAGATTCGTGTCGGGTTTTTCGAGTCGTGTCAGAAATTCACACCCCTATTCACATGGGAAGATTGTCTTCATCATCACAATATAATAATTCATCATCAACACACATGGAGATGGAAAATAGCAGACTTCTCGTTGGACGAATTTTTGGGAGAAATAAATATTTGAGGTGATCATAACTAATCATTAGTATTATTCTCACAAGAATCTACAAGTAGAAAGATGTTTTCAACCGTTTATCAAGTTAGTGATGATCAACCGAACAAGATGAGCGGCTACTCTTTCTATAATTTCCTTCGGATGGAGGATTCTTGTAAGTGAAGATTTTATTGTGTATAACTTTATTTGTGAATACGGTAATCTAAGCATTCGATGCGTGTTACCTTTTGATTTGTTTGACTGGTTGTAACTATTAATTTTATCTAAACTTTGGTTCTGATTCATTCAATTCCCGAGAGTTCTAGTAATCGGGATATATTTGATAGGGATTAGGGTTGGTAATTTTAGTTGATTGCTTATATGATAACCTTTCGTTGTTTTGCAACCGAAGTAAGTAGTCTTTAGGTAATCACAAGTCATTAATCAAATTAAACAATCATGTCTATGTGATTGTCACAATTAAACACCTAATTAACGTCGCTTTGAATCCAAAATCCGGAGGAACCATTTTTCTCTCTCATTGATTACAAACTCCGTTTAGTAATTCTTAGCTAATCAAACAACCAAACCAATAGAATTTATATTTTCTGCGATTAGTTAATCAGTGCTTAATCCATAACACTTTCCACAATAATCCTCTGGTTCGATACCCGACTTATTCTATCTACGTAGTTTATTTCGCTTTTTGATTGACACTAACGACAGTCATCAAAATCGCGCCGTTGCCGGGGAGGCATGCGCAAAGTGTTTGATTAGTTATTTCATTTTCGTTTGTTTGGTTCAGAATTACGCGATATCTCTTTTGTTTGTGTAGTGCAGGTGATCAGTTCGTTTATGCATCACACTCGGCATTCTGGGCAGTCTTCACCACTAGTGTTTGACCCCAAGATAGAAAGAATAGCACGAGATACTCGAGTATTGCATCGTGAAAATCGGATTGCACAACCTTCACCACAACAACACATTCAATGGAGAATTCAAGTAACTTCAAAAATCAACCCGTCACCCCACCTTCGAAAAATCAATTTTCACCAACACCTACTCATCCTGCACCTAATACAACTATACCACCTCCACCACCATTACATACTCAATCCGTAACCACAAATGTTCCACCGATACTACCACCATCATTTCCTAACCTCAGCAATCTTCCACCCTTTCCAAGTCAATACTATCCCCAATCCTCTAATGTTCCACAATCCTCACCATATGTGCGGATTGTCAGTGATGATACTGTAATCCGGCCTATGCAGACAGGGCCATCCAACCCTGACCCTACCACTGAAACTCAGCCACCAGTCCAACAAAAGTATTACCCGTCTTCACAGCAACAACAACACTCTGTAAGAAATTCAGCATTTGAACAATGGACTAGTTGTAACATCCGTCAAAAACCGGATTTACCAAACCCGCTCCGTTTATTAACCGAACAATCAGTTAAAAATTTCGTTGCGTATTTAATGCCAAAATTAATTTTAAACGATACATAATTAATAAGTATATTGGAATATAAAAGTTATATTTGAAAAAGTATTAAAAATAGTGGTTTAAAAATAAAACAAGGCTGCCGGGTTTCGAACCCGGGTCAACCGGGTCAACAACGATTTAACTCTCATCCATCAAACCACTCCGCCACTTGTGTTCTTTAGTAACATATCAAAACAATTAATTCAAATATCAAACTCGAATTCAAAACTGACGCGCCCAATCGCAGTCGTCGGAAATCCCGACGATTTCGCCGAGATTGGACGGTTTCTTCTGATTTAACCGAAGCCTTAACTATTACATCGGTTATAACCGACGTCTGAACCCGCGACACAAGTCATAACCGCCGGAAAATTATTGACCGACGAATCAAGACGGAAAACGGACCAAATTCGTCGATGTTCTGCCCTATAAATACACCCTCTAACTTCTGTTAGCCTTTTCGCTCACAATCACACCCTTTCTCGACGTAATTTCACTCGCCGGAAAACTTCTGCAACTCGCCGGAAAACCGAACCCTTTCACCTCTGTGCATCACTCTAAAAACAGAACACCTAGAGCTCATACCGAAGCCACCCCCACTCACCTCAAGCTTCCTGAAGACACTCTGCCGCAAAATACACGTCGCCGGAATAACCTGCTGTAATCGGAAAACTCGCCGGCGAAACAGGGGACCTCTGTCGGTATATCTTATACCTAATCTCTCTGATTGTTTTTATTAATCTCACATGTAATTAATCACAACACACTAAAGGACTTGATTAAATCGTCGAACCAGTCGGATATTGGTTCTGGATGAAGCTTAACGAAGAAGATGAAGTTTTCTGTAGTATATATATATAATTTAAATCAAGTTTTATCTCGGGTTAGACACACAGTCCAGCGGTGGACTGTGTGCAAATAAACACGCATACGTCCCGAGTTCGATTCTTGTCCCACGCATACTCGCCTTAATAAAAATGTTCTTTTTTTTAACTGAACCGGATTCACTGCAAATAGATGTTAAGTTTAATAAAAACCGGAATAATAACCAAGATAGACACACAGTCCAGTGGTGGACTGTTTGCGCGTTTAAAACATACGTCGCGAGTTCGAGTCCACACTACCGCACCGGTTCTGGCAATTATCAAACTTTTTATATAAGGCAGAAATGAAATTATCTAGTTTGTATATAAGTATAATAAAAATCAGATTATTTACCAAGTTAGACACACAGTCCAGCGGTGGACTGTGCGTCAACCTAAACCACAGGTCCCGGGTTCGAGACCTGTGGAGAGCACCGAGCGAGTCATTAAAATCGTTTTTAAAATAAATGATTTTCGGATTAATTCAATTAGTATATAAATATAATTAAAAACAGAAATATTTCAGGTTAGACACGTAACTCAGTTGGTAGAGCTGCGTGCACGCGAACGGGAGGTCTCGGGTTCGAGCCTCACCCGGCGCACACAATTACACAATAAAACCGGTCAACAAGTCAACGGTCAACAAGTCAACGGTCAAAAAGTCAACATTTTTTTTATTATTTTTATTTATTTATTTTATTTAAAAATCAATTAAAAATACTTAAAAATAACATTTTTAAGGTTAGAAAATAGCCTTAAACTCACAAAAATATATCCAATCATCCTACTAAAATTGATTAATAAAATCCGCTTATTTACCGAACCATTATGTTATTATCTAGGTTAGTTTCACTCGTGGTTAAAATCCAACTTCGTGCGCATTCAACATCATCAACCGAACGCACCCAAAGTGAGTGAATCTTGCAACTCCCCTTTTTAATTACACGTTTTGGGGTGTGTCATGTGTTACTAAAATTAACTCTTTTGTTTAAACTCGTGCCATACCATATTGTGAACTAAACTTAGAATGTAAATATTGTTTGTAGTTATGTATTTCATATTGTCAAATTGTATGCAAATCATTCATTAGGCCCATCAGTTCCTCGTGGGAGACGAGTTGAGCAACGCGTGCCTCAAAACAATCTATTATTGTATGTGTGTGCATTATCTAATGATTAAGTGTTTTGTGAATAAGTTTACATCTATATTTACTCATATGTGGTTGTGCACTTTATTTTATAATCAATTAAATAAACTTGTTCAAATGTTTTTCATAGGATTCACTCGCCAACTTTTTGTTGATCCAAAAACCATTTTTACACATGATACAGGTGAACAGGATGAAGCAAGGAAAACATAGGAAATGCCTTAGAAGAAAACAATGAAGTCTAGAATGATGTTTAGGACATGATGTAATTATGATTGTATGTTTCCCTTTAAATTGTAATAATGAATATGAAACGTTATAATAAATGTCATGAGCTTTGATGATAACCCAATCATGCCCCGATCACCTTTTCCGCTGCGGGTCTGGGTGTGACAGATTGGTATCAGAGCCATGACTATAGGGATATAGGATAGGTTATTAGACCCTTAGAGCCTATACTATAGTTGACTAGATTTTAAATTGTTTATGTGGTTACATGCAAACTTATGATGTTTATTTGTTTCATATTTGTTTATACTTACAGTCAAACATACATACTTACATGCACATTCATCATACATATTTCAATGTTCATATATTCAAATCATCTTCATACTTTCGTTATTCAAAGATTTTGTCGCAATTTTCAAATCTCATCAAAGTGAGTTCTGCGACGGGCATGTAGTAACTGGAAGGGTACAAGTACCGGTAGTCGGAACGTCCTGTCTAGGTTGGCATTCGTATAAATCCAATATAACGGACCAGTTTGCCTACCTGGGGACTAACGATGAGAGTACGAAGGACCTATTAGGCCAAAGCATGCCACACCAAACGTCGTTCGAACTAACCCCACTTTGAGGTGTCACCGTGTCCATACCTGGACACATTCCGAATATCATACGTTACATATTTCTCGATTTTCTCCGGGTTTTAGTGTACGTAACCAGGCTAACACATGCGAACCATATGAAAAACCCGGTATTCATGGGGGCCCACATGATTACGAAGGTGAAGTATGGCGGCATGCAAGGCCCAATTACGAGCAAAGCCCAAGACATCCTATGGATGTAGTAGATTTATTTTTCTATATTTATTTTATGAATGTTCATTCCTAAATACGACCCATGATCCCAAAAACATCCAACTCATACTCATGATATGTATTCCTTGTAGATGTCTTCTAGCCTCGCCCGTAGGAAGATGAGAGCAGGAAAAGCCCGCAAGCGCATGGCTGCCCTAATCGCTCAACAAATGGCTGCCGTAATACCCAACATTGTAATTCAAGTCCAACAAGCCCTTACCGCTAATCCTGTCAACCAAGAAGATCAAAATGTTATCAACCCTCCCCCAAACACCACTAAATGCACCTACAAACATTTCAAATCCTGCGACCATCCAAAATACGAAGGGACTGAAGGTGTCACCGCTCTCCTCCATTGGTTTGAAGAAATGGAGAACACTTTTCTAAATTGCGATTGCCTCAATGATCGCAAGGTGCGATATGCTACTGGTCGTTTATATGGAATAGCACTTACTTGGTGGAATAGAGAAGGCCAAACGAGGTGTTGAAGATGCTATGACTTTGACTTGGGAAGAGTTGAAGGAAATCATGACAAGACGGTTTTGCCCAAGGAGCGAAATCAAGAAATTAGAAGATGAGTTTTATTCGTTGAAGCAAAAGGAAGGAGACCACACCACATACAACAAAAGATTCCTCGAGTTAAATCAAATGTTTCCCAACTTGTTCACTCCCCTCTACCGTTTGATCGAGCACTACATTCGAGGTCTTCCGTCAAAGATTCAGGACTCTGTAATAAGTACCACGCCTGCAACTTTGGAAGCAGCAATGGAGTTAGCTACAAAGCTCACCGAGAACCGCATCCGGAATAAAGACTTCAAGGAGGAGAAGAAGAAGGATAAAGCATCAACTGAAACTTCAAACTCCACCCAAACCGAATCCCCTTCTCAACCCATTTTTAAGAGAAAATGAGATGGGCAACTTTTCGCTGTCACCCAACGTAATCAACCAATTTTACAAGCCATACCTATCCAAGCTATCCCAATCACTCAAGTAGCACCCAACTCAACTTACCCAAATAAGAAACCATACCTTGGACCTCACCCTCGATGTAACACCTGTTTTTATCACCATCCATCTATCTTACCTTGTCGACATGTGCGAATTGTGGACGCTATGGTCATTTGAGCAAGGCTTGCCGCACCTCTCAAAACCAAATCTCTCCCCCTACTCAAAACATGATCCAAACCTATCAACAACCCCAATACCCCATGTTACCTTATGTTCGAGCTTGTTTTAATTGTGGCAACCCTACCCACTTTAGAAACACGTGCCCTCGATTGGTTAACATCATAAACGCCCAAGCTCAATCAAACCCAGTTAACCAAGCAAATCAAGGAAACCTAATCACTAGGCCACCAGCAAGAGGAAGAGTTTTCAACATCAACGCCAATCCTGTTGAAGATAATGACGACCCAAACGAAACCACCCAACTGGTCCCCTTCACCAAAAATCAAGATTCAACTCCAACCGCTTAGTTTTTATGTTTTCTTTATGTTATCTCAATTTTCCCGTATCCCAGTTATAAATTGGAATCTTATCCAAGGATCTTAATGTGAATTACTATTTCAGTTTGTTTATGTTTTAAAGTCACATAGAACCAATCATAACTTACGGATAAAGCCAATGAAAATTTGACAAGAATATGGTGGATACGCCGCTGATACTTCCTATATATAAGTATTCTTGCCAAAGGATCAGAGGCATTATCTGGCGGTTATGAGAAGTTCCATGTAGAATTTAGTATTGTCTTGATTGAAGTTTGTTTTGTACTCACTGATTTAGCATTTATAGCATCTCATCATTTAAAGAAATTGGATTGTGTTCCATTTCTAGATAGACTAACCTCTCCATCACAACAAACGAGAGAGGTATTGTCATCATTCAAACATGTATACTATCAGAATCGAGACTCAAGTGTTGGTTGTTGTGTTTGTTTTAGAGTCACATCGAACTAATCATAACTTGCGGATAAAGTCAATGAAAATTTGACAAGAATATGGTGGATACGCCACTGGTACTTCCTATATATAAGTATTCTTGTCAAAGGATCAGAGGCATTATCAGGCGGTTATGAGAAGTTCCATGTAGGATTTAGTAATGTTTTGGTTGAAGTTGTTCATCATACATTTCAGCGCATTTCAATTTCATCATTTAAAGAAGTTGAGCTATGTCTCACTTCCACAAGGACTAACCTCTCCATCATAACAAACGAGAGAGGTACTGTCACCATTCACACATGTATACTATCAGAATTGAGACTCAAGTGTTGGTTGTTGTGTTTGTTTTAGAGTCACATAGAACTAATCATAACTTGCGGATAAAGTCAATGAAAATTTGACAAGAATATGGTGGATACGCCGCTGGTACTTCCTATATATAAGTATTCTTGTCAAAGGATCAGATGTCACACCCCGACCCGCAGCGGAAATAAGAGTCGGGACATAATTGGGTTATCACCAAAGCACATGACATTTACTATTATGTTTCATATTTAATAAAGTCAAAGTTACATTTTCAAACATCCAAACATGTTCATTCAATACAAAGGAAATAACCAAACATAACAATCCCAATACTAAATCGTTTTATTCTTCTAATCCAGGTCCTATGTGTTCCTAGCTGCTGCTGGTTCACCTGTATCATGTGTAAAATGGGAGGTTTTGGGTCAACATAAGTTGGCGAGTGAACCTTATTAGATAAACATTTGATAATGATTTTATGGTTAGTTTATCAATGAAATATTGTGCATAATCATAAAAGAGCAAATGTAAGTAATCAAGCATTGGCAAATAGCAGTTACAATTATAGCATATAATAACACTTGACAGCATACATGAACATACCAATATCATACGATAACTAACATAAATGAACTGTGCGATCAAGGCTCAATCAAGCGGAGCCGATCGTATTGCATGAACTGGAAATGTAAATTGAACTGTGTGATCAAGGCTCAATCAAACGGAGCCGATCGTATTGCATGAACTGGAAATGTAAATTGAACTGTGCGATCAAGGCTCAATCAAACGGAGCCGATCGTATTGCATGAACTGAAATGTAAAATGAACTGATCGATCAAGGCTCAATCAAACGGAGCCGATCGTTGCGGGCACGCCAGGTTCAACCGCATAATAAAATGGGGAACAGGCTCAAACCTCATAATAAAATGGGGAGCGGCGGCCTCGGCAATTGGATGTACTGAAATAATAATTTGCATCCAATAATAACTAATTAACAGCAACAAACTAAATACACATGTCATGATATGATGTATGCACAATGGTTTAGTTATAATATGTATATAAACCAAGACACATGATACACCCCAAAAACGTGATTAAAACGGGGAATTTGAAAGGTTCACTCACCTTGAGTGCGTTGGATTGGAGATGGTGAGATGCGCACGATTTAGATGAGCGGATCGACGAGGAATACTAACCTAAATAATAATGAAAAATATATTAAAGGGATGGATTTTATTAAGGATTTTAATGAAATTTTTAGTTATATTTTTGTGAGTTTATGGCTATTTTCTATCTTTAAAAATGTTATTTTTAAGTATTTTTAATTGATTTTTAAATTAAATTCAATAAATAAAAATATAAAAAAAATATTATTTTTTTAATGTTGACCGTTGACCGTTGACCGTTGACCGGTTCGGTCAGCGGTTAATTCTGCGCCGGGTGGGATTCGAACCGGCGACCTTCCGTTCGCGTGCACGTAGCTCTACCAACTGAGCTACGTGTCTAACCCGTTATAAACTCGGTTTTAATTATATTTATACTCTTATTTGAATTAACCGAAAATTCCTTTATTTGCAAAAACGTTTTATTTCAATTGAACCGGTGCTCGTGACAAGATTCGAACGCGCGACGTGAAGTTCATGTTGCACACAGTCCACCGCTGGACTGTGTGTCTAACCCGGTTATATTCTTGGTTTTTATTATACTTAACAACTATCTGTTTTAACCCGGTTTAGTTCTTGATAAAAAAAAGCAGGTTATTACACAAGGCGTGCGCGTAGCAAGGATCGAACTCGGGACGTGTATAGTTGTTGTTTGCACACAGTCCACCGCTGGACTGTGTGTCTAACCCGTTTATAATCCGGATTTTAATTACCCTTATGTCATTACTGAATTCATCTTCTTCATTACGAACACAGACCTTACCCAAACATCCGATTCGTGATTAATCTAGTTAATAAACATGATGTCTAGCTTGAATGTACTAAACCGAACAGTTTGGGGAAAGAAGATACCGAACAGGTTGTCTTCTTCAGAGAGTCCGGCGAAAACTTGTCGGCTCTGTTTTTGAACCTTCGGCTGAGAGGATCTATCAACAGATTTAAGGGATTAGATAAGAAATTGAACTAGTGAGTATTGATTATCAGTACGTTGGAATGTGCATACCGATAACTAACGAGTTTCCGGCAAATCCATAAATTTTCCGGCGAACACAGAAAATCCAGCAAAGTCGTCTGTGGTTGATTTTGAGTGATGGGTTAATGTTAGTAAAGTTCTAACAATAGATTGAAGTCGTAAAGGAGAAATATTTTACCGGTTTGTGTTGAATACGGTTTTCCGGCGACTTTTGCAGAGAATTCCGGCGAACTGTTTTAGGTGTTCAGATGATTTGAAAATGCGACGAAAAGGAATTGGAGTATTGTTGTGATAGTTCTGAATCGCGAGAATGGACTGAAACTTGAGTTATTCAGGGATTTGAGGAACTTTCGGTTTCAAATACCGAAAATGATGAAGCTTTAAGTTCAATCAATTCTGACTTAATTAGAAACCGTCATGCATCGGTTATAATTGAAATTGTAAGGTAAACAATCGATTTGACGATTGGTTTGTCGATTACCGGTTTTCAGATGGCATCATCTTAAATCGAGTTTGTGTATAAGTTCCATTTGTTTTCCTAGAGTTAACAGAAAACACTTTGTGGCGGAGTGGTTTAGGGAATGGACGTTAAGTCGTTGAGCGACTCAGGTGACCCGGGTTCGAGTCCCGGCAGCTTCAAATATTTTTTATTTATTTTATTTTAACTTTTTATCAAATATAATTTTTATAGTTTAGTTTATTTATTAATTATGTATCGTTTTAACTCAAAATAACTATAAATAATTAATGCACTTTCATAACTTGGTACTTGATTACAAACGGAGCGGGTTTTGAAGACCCGATTTTTACAAATGTTACATCAGAGGCATTATCAGGCGGTTATGAGAAGTTCCATGTAGGATTTAGTATTGTTTTGGTTGAAGTTTATGTTATACTCACTGATTTAGCATTCATATCATCTCATTATTTAAAGAAATTGGATTGTGTTCCATTTTCCACATAGACTAACCTCTCCATCATAACAAACGAGAGAGGTACTGTCATCATTCAAACATGTATACTATCAGAATTTAGACTCAAGCTTTGGTTGTTGTATTTGTTTATGTTTTAGAGTCACATAGGACTAATCATTACTGATAAAACCAATGAAAATTTGACGAGAATATGGTGGATACGCCGCTGGTACTTCCTATATATAAGTATTCTTGCCAAAGGATCAGAGGCATTATCAGGCGGTTATGAGAAGTTCCATGTAGGATTTAGTATTGTCTTGGTTGAAATTTGTGTTACATTCACTGATTTAACATTCATATCATCTCATCATTTAAAGAAATTGGATTGTGTTCTATTTCTACATAAACTAACCTCTCCATCATAACAAATGAGAGAGGAACTGTCACCATTCAAACATGTATGCTATCAGAATTTGGACTCAGATATTGGTTGTTGTGTTTATTTATGTTCTAGAGTCACATCATAGAACCAATCATAACTTACTGATAAAACCAATGAAAATTTGACAAGAATATGGTGGATACGCCGCTGGTACTTCCTATATATAAGTATTCTTGCTAAAGGATCAGAGGCATTGTCAGGCGGTTATGAGAAGTTCCATGTAGGATTTAGTAATTTCTTGGTACATTGGTTGTGGTGTTATTTATGTTCTAGAGTCACATCATAGAACCAATCATAACTTACTGATAAAACCAATGAAAATTTGACAAGAATATGGTGGATACGCCGCTGGTACTTCCTATATATAAGTATTCTTGCCAAAGGATCAGAGGCATTGTTAGGCGGTTATGAGAAGTTCCATGTAGGTTGTAGTATTAGAAATTTTGTTTTAGGATATAACCTTATCTTTCAAAACATATCAAAACTCTTGCGCATGAAATCATACTTAGTGAATCAACTCCGCTTATCAATATTTTTTTACCGTAGGCAACAAAAAGCGATTCCTGTAGCAGGGTACTCAACCCTTACAAGGAACGTTACCGCCTCAAACAAAACTTTTACTCTTTTTCTAAGTATGTAACTGTCAAATTAAACACCATCCTTTTTAGACAAATATGACACTACTTAAATTTCGGGACGAAATTTCTAAAAAGTAGGGGATACTGTAACATCCGTCAAAAACCGGATTTACCAAACCCGCTCCGTTTATTAACCGAACAATCAGTTAAAAATTTCGTTGCTATGCCCAAATTAATTTTAAACGATACATAATTAATAAGTATATTGGAATATAAAAGTTATATTTGAAAAAGTATTAAAAATAGTGGTTTAAAAATAAAACAAGGCTGCCGGGTTTCGAACCCGGGTCAGCCGGGTCAACCTGGTCAACAACGATTTAACTCTCATCCATCAAACCACTCCGCCACTTGTGTTCTTTAGTAACATATCAAAACAATTAATTCAAATATCAAACTCGAATTCAAAACTGACGCGCCCAATCGCAGTCGTCGGAAATCTCGACGATTTCGCCGAGATTGGACGGTTTCTTCTGATTTAACCGAAGCCTTAACTATTACATCGGTTATAACCGACGTCTGAACCCGCGAGACAAGTCATAACCGCCGGAAAATTATTGACCGACGAATCAAGACGGAAAACGGACCAAATTCGTCGATGTTCTGCCCTATAAATACACCCTCTAACTTCTGTTAGCCTTTTCGCTCACAATCACACCCTTTCTCGACGTAATTTCACTCGCCGGAAAACTTCTGCAACTCGCCGGAAAACCGAACCCTTTCACGTCTGTGCATCACTCTAAAAACAGAACACCTAGAGCTCATACCGAAGCCACCCCCACTCACCTCAAGCTTCCTGAAGACACTCTGCCGCAAAATACACGTCGCCGGAATAACCTGCTGTAATCGGAAAACTCGCCGGCGAAACAGGGGACCTCTGTCGGTATATCTTATACCTAATCTCTCTGATTCTTTTTATTAATCTCACATGTAATTAATCACAACACACTAAAGGACTTGATTAAATCGTCGAACCAGTCGGACATTGGTTCTGGATGAAGCTTAACGAAGAAGATGAAGTTTTCTGTAGTATATATATATAATTTAAATCAAGTTTTATCTCGGGTTAGACACACAGTCCAGCGGTGGACTGTGTGCAAATAAACACGCATACGTCCCGAGTTCGATTCTTGTCCCACGCATACTCGCCTTAATAAAAATGTTCTCTTTTTTAACTGAACCGGATTCACTGCAAATAGATGTTAAGTTTAATAAAAACCGGAATAATAACCAAGATAGACACACAGTCCAGTGGTGGACTGTGTGCGCGTTTAAAACATACGTCGCGAGTTCGAGTCCAGACTACCGCACCGGTTCTGGCAATTATCAAACTTTTTATATAAGGCAGAAATGAAATTATCTAGTTTGTATATAAGTATAATAAAAATCAGATTATTTACCAAGTTAGACACACAGTCCAGCGGTGGACTGTGTGTCAACCTAAACCACAGGTCCCCGGTTCGAGACCTGTGGAGAGCACCGAGCGAGTCATTAAAATCGTTTTTAAAATAAATGATTTTCGGATTAATTCAATTAGTATATAAATATAATTAAAAACAGAAATATTTCAGGTTAGACACGTAACTCAGTTGGTAGAGCTGCGTGCACGCGAACGGGAGGTCTCGGGTTCGAGCCTCACCCGGCGCACACAATTACACAATAAAACCGGTCAACAAGTCAACGGTAAAAAAGTCAACATTTTTTTTATTATTTTTATTTATTTATTTTATTTAAAAATCAATTAAAAATACTTAAAAATAACATTTTTAAGGTTAGAAAATAGCCTTAAACTCACAAAAATATATCCAATCATCCTACTAAAATTGATTAATAAAATCCGCTTATTTACCGAACCATTATGTTATTATCTAGGTTAGTTTCACTCGTGGTTAAAATCCAACTTCATGCGCATTCAACATCATCAACCGAACGCACCCAAAGTGAGTGAATCTTGCAACTCCCCTTTTTAATTACACGTTTTGGGGTGTGTCATGTGTCACTAAAATTAACTCTTTTGTTTAAACTCGTGCCATACCATATTGTGAACTAAACTTAGAATGTAAATATTGTTTGTAGTTATGTATTCATATTGTCAAATTGTATGCAAATCATTCATTAGGCCCATCAGTTCCTCGTGGGAGACGAGTTGAGCAACGCGTGCCTCAAAACAATCTATTATTGTATGTGTGTGCATTATCTAATGATTAAGTGTTTTGTGAATAAGTTTACATCTATATTTACTCATATGTGGTTGTGCACTTTATTTTATAATCAATTAAATAAACTTGTTCAAATGTTTTTCATAGGATTCACTCGCCAACTTTTTGTTGATCCAAAAACCATTTTTACACATGATACAGGTGAACAGGATGAAGCAAGGAAAACATAGGAAATGCCTTAGAAGAAAACAATGAAGTCTAGAATGATGTTTAGGACATGATGTAATTATGATTGTATGTTTCCCTTTAAATTGTAATAATGAATATGAAACGTTATAATAAATGTCATGAGCTTTGATGATAACCCAATCATGCCCCGATCACCTTTTCCGCCGCGGGTCTGGGTGTGACACTAGTGCAGTGAATTCGGGGGATGGTTTCGAAGCGTCTGATGAATATGAGGGAAATCAAATGATAGGATTGGGACTACATGACAACTATGATACGGGGTTTAGAGTGGGCGATGGGATTAATTATGGAAATTCGAGGTTTCCTACATCAGTAAATGCTCCCATGCTAGTTCATCAGCAACCGGTCAACAGCCGGCCAATTAAATGCCACCAACACCACAGCAAGGGCCGATTCCTAATGTACCGCAGCCATTTCCAGCACCGCAGGCTTATGGTCCACATCGATTGCCTCCCAGAAATATGCCTCCACCGATTAACCAATTTGAAAGCATCCCAAGAAGATTCGAACGGGAGCCTGTAAGGGGCGTCGAGAGCCACCTCAAACCGGCTATTGCCAATAACCCGTCACCGGTGGTTATTCCTCAATTACGAGGTCGGTCATTTGAGGTCAGGGCACAATCAATTCAAAGCCTTCCAAAGTATCATGGATTGGTTACCGAGGAACCATATTTGCATATAGCAGCATACGATGCCCGATGCAACACCATTGGCGGTCAAGGATTCACACCAGATGATGTGAAATTGGTACTCTTCCAGTTTAAACTCGAAGATAAGGTGCAACGATGGTTTCATTCGCTACCATCAGCTTCCATTTTTACATGGCACGATATGCAACAATTGTTTCTCGACGAGTTCTATACACCGCTGCGCACAAACAACGCTCGAAAGGATATTCGGAATTCCCGACAGCAACCAGGGGAACTATTCCATGAGGCATTTAATCGGTTCAAAATGATGTTGAAGAATTGTCCACATCATGGAATTCCACTGTGGGAGTTGTTAAATGCCTTTCATGAAGGCTTATCGGATGAGGGCGCACGGGATCTTAGCTCAACCTCAAATGGAACATTTGGCACAAACTATGAGCAAGTTGACTGGGAGTACTTGGAAAGGAATGCGAGAACTTCGAAACGCAAAGCCCAATCTTCAAGAAGTACTCGACATTCGGTTGTAAGGGTGGTAGATAATGCACCAGATGTTAGTGGTCAAATGCCGTTCTGTGGGCGTTGTGGGGATTTGGGGCACATTGCTGATCAGTGTCCTAGTATCGGTGCGGGTGTTACAGATTTTAATTACGTGCAAGGAAATGGGGGGGGGTGGCAGAAATTTCAATATGAACTCCAATACATATCACCCAGGCCTTAGAAATCACCCGAATTTCAGTTATAGGAATGCTAATAATCAAACCAATCCGGGATTTCAACGTAATAATAATCAGTCCGGGGGCAGAGAAACTTTAATCAACCTCGATTCAAGCATAACTTTCAAGGAGGGTATCACCCGAATCAAGGAGGACCATCTGGGTTCTCTAAGGGTAGTCGTCAGGATGGTAATGAGATAATGGAGATGCTGAGGGCCATGCAGCAGGAAATGCAAAGGAAAAATCAGTTGGATGACGTTCGAGCACAAAAAGATGAGATGCGGGACAAAGCCATCCAATCCCTGACCATGCAGATGGGGCAGCTGACTAGTGAGGTAGCAGCATTGAAGCAACAGACTGGGAAGCTTCCCAGTGATACACAAACTAACCCGAAGAACACAAAGAACATAGCGATCAACGGGGTAAGTTTCGTTCCTAAAAATGATAAATGTTTAACTGCTTTTGCTGCTAATGTGATGGCAGGTGTGAATGAAGCAAATGAAGAAGGTATTGGAGGAGATTCAGGGGAACCTATCATTCCGATAAGAGTAGGGAAGTTTAAGATCCACCGAGCTTTGCTGGATTATGGAGTCGGGATGAGTGTCCTCCCAGGCGGCTTGTATGACCAGTACGATTTTGGTCCTCTGCAAGCATGTGATAGCATGGCGATGTTCGCGGACGCGACTTGGAAACAACCCCGAGGGGTTGTGAAGGATGTAATGGTCCAACTTGGCGAGTTTTACTACTCAGTCGATTTTATGGTGATCGATTACGCACCGGCAAAGACCTACGAGCAGCCACAGGTAATATTGGGACGCCCATTCCTGTATACAGCAAACGCCCAAATTGATTGCAGGAATGGGATGGTCACCCTGAGCTACGAGAATCGTATGCTATACTTCAATGTATTTTTAAAGTCTATTGCTTACGACCTTCTTGATGATTTGGGTCATGCGGGTGCTACTGATGAGTTTGGTTCGTGTGGTGTTGATTTTGACAGGTACAAGGAGAGGACAAATGGAAATCAGGTGAAGAAGGCAAGTGTGAGTAGGAGAGCAAGCGAAGGAAAACCACCCGATGGTGGGATTAGACGGGGCAACAAAGCCAAATTTGACCCCAACTGGCGTGAATTTGCAAACCTCCCGAGTAACTGGATGGAGATGTATGGAGAGAAGTGGGGAGGCAAGCAGGCATCTGAACCACCCTGAACACAACAGGTACGGTCTGGCTGAAGACCTTTAAACTTAGCGCTCTCGGGAGGCAGCCCGAGGATGTAGAGTTTGTTTCGTTTGCTTTTGTGTTGGTATGTTGTGTTTTGGCAGGTTACTATCGTTTCCATCTTCACGGAGGCAATGATTCAAGCGTGGGGATGTTTGGCAACATTCCCGGTGAGATATCAAAGAATCCATGGGATGCGTCTATTCCGGTTAGAGCGCAACAACCGCATCATTACAGACACATGATCAGGTGCATGTGTTTATCTATCCTGTGTTTTAGTTTTTTTTTTTATGTGTTTTGTTAAGTCGAGTAGGTCGTTAGCCTTCATGGTTTGTAGGTGGTATATCTCGAGTTCATATTTTAAGTTGCACTATACATTGGGACAATGTATCCCAAGTGTGGGGATGCGGTAACTCGAGATAGGGTTGGTATGTGATGGTCTCAAATGCTTGAGTTGGTTTGAAATTGAAAATTTTGAAAAAATGAAAAATTTTCGTAAGATTGTTGCACAAAAATGGAAAATGATAGGTATAATCAGATTATTGGCTTTTAATTATTATACATATGAGATGATAAAACAGTCGAAAACACATCTAATTTAAGATATGTGGGTAGGCTCAGCCGGTTGAAAGGTTCCTTAGGATTGAGATAAAATACTTAAATGTTAGGAATCTTGTGGGTTTCGCCTTAGGAGCTATAGCAAAGCTGAAACTGTTGAGAGTATAAGGGGTTCTGTTATAAATAAAAAGCTTATAAGTATTCTAATTAAATGGCACATCTGTTTCTTTTTATGAAAATAAATCCGAAACAAGGTGGCGCCCGAAAAATCATATATCCATTATATTGAGCTAGCTTGCATTGACAAAGCCTATGGTATTACCACGTGGATGGTGACTCATGCGGTATATACCCTCTAGGTGGAGTTAGATAAGAAAAGACAAATATGTGAAATTTATGGCATTAACCATGGGGATAGCGACTCATGTGGGGTATGTCCGCTAAGTTGATCATATTCAAAAGCATGTCGAAGCTCAAAACCATCATTCATTATCCATCATATTCTAATCGGAGGTACATAAGAGCTTGTTATATAAAACGGTAATCTCATAAGCTTGAAACGGGATTAGGTGGCGGCATGGTTTTTGAGTGTGAGACCCATAGAGGAATAATGCAATTGAACTTAAAAGATTATGAATGAGGGCTTGGAAACCGGTAGTTGGGTTAAAGTGGACCCTATACCTGCAATCTTAGTTAATGCGTGATAAAGACTTGATTGTAAGATAAATGAATAATTTTAAAACCAGTGGTTTGATTGCGATTCCATTGCAAATGATTTTTCGGGACGAAAAAGGATAAGTGTGGGGATGTGATGGAATGCGTGAAACCCGAGTGTTAAGTATGTTATAATACGTATCTTATTGCGTTTTAAGCGACTATGTGTGTTGAATGTGTTAACTATGAGTTTTTATTGTTTTACAGGTTAAGCGCGTAAATTGGCGAAGTTAGAACGTGTGGTGACGAAGAGGAACTACCGGGAATGATAATGACGTGAAAGATATTATTCGGTCGATGTTTTGGGTTAAGAGATTGCTCAAATTTGTAAGAGAAGTAAAATATCTAAGTCCAGGGGCTGTTTGGTCAATAACTGAAAGTTGAAATGCATGAAAGGTATGGTTGATCATATAGCGACGTAAGTTACGGTTTGTCATGCGTAGTTACGCATAGGATGTGAACAAGAAACAGAAAGTATGAACCGTAACTACGGTTCTTTAACCTAGGCTACAGTTGAACAAGATGGAGGCATGTGATTATTTTTGTTCAAAGATTAAAAAAAGTGAAAACCCTAATAGAAAAATACACACACATGTAGATCTGGGGGATGACGGCAGAGAGATAAAAAAGAAAAGATTAAGAAGGTGACAGCTCACGTGGAAAGATTGTCTTCATCATCACAATATAATAATTCATCAACAACACACATGGAGATGGAAAATAGCAGACTTTTTGTTGGCCAAATTTTGGGAGAAATAAATATTTGAGGTGATCATAATGAATCATTAGTACTATTCTCACAAGAATCTACAAGAAGAAAGATGGTTTCAACCGTTTATCAAGTTAGTGATGATCAACCGGACAAGATGAGCGGCTAGTCTTTCTATGGTTTCCTTCGGGTGGAGGATTCTTGTAAGTGAACGATTTTATTGTGTGTAACTTTATTTGTGAACACGGTAATCTAAGCATTCATGCTTGTTACCTTTTGATTTGTTTGATTGGTTGTAACTATTAATTTTATCTAAACTTTGGTTCTGATTCATTCAGTTCCGAGAGTTCGAGTAATCGGGATATATTTGATAGGGATTAGGGTTGGTAATTTTAGTTGATTGCTTATATGATAACCTTTCGTTGTTTTGCAACCGAAGTAAGTAGTCTTTAGGTAATCACAAGTCATTAATCAAATTAAACAATCATGTCTATGTGATTGTCACAATAAACACCTAATTAACGTCGCTTTGAATCCAAAGTCCGGAGGAACCATTGTTCTCTCTCATTGTTTACAAACTCCGTTTTAGTAATTCTTAGCTAATCAAACAACCATACAATTGAATTTATATTTTCTGCAATTAGTTAATGAGTGTTTAATCCATAACACTTTCCACAATACTCCTCTGGTTCCGATACCCGACTTTATCTATCTACGTAGTTTATATCGGTTTTTGATTGACACTAACGACAGTCATCAACATGGCAAGCCGTATAATCAGCGATAGGCAGTCGACTCGACCTCAGTACTGCGTATCATCCACAGACTGACGGTGAGTCCAAGTGCACTATCTAAACACTTGAAGACATGTTGCGTTTGTTTGTTATTGATTTTAAAGGAATCTGGGATGCTCATTTGCCTTTGATCGAGTTTTCCTCTAATAACAACTATCATTCCAGCATTAAAATGGTTGGCTCCATTCGAAGCCTTATACGGTCGAAATTACTGATCCCCTATCTGTTGGCACGAGATCGATGAAGCTCAGATTACTGGATCAGAACTGATCCAAGAAACAACTGACAAGATTCTTCAGATTTGTAACAATCTTTTAGCACCTCAAAGTAGTCAGAAAAGTTATGCTGATAAACAACGAAAGCCGCTTGACTTCAATGTTGGTGATCGTGTACTTCTAAAGTATCTCCTTGGAAAGGTGTAGTCAGATTTAGAAGAAAGGCAAATTAACACCTCGCTACGTTGATCCTTTCAAGATACTCGAGAAAATTGGAACAGTGGCTTATAAGCTCGAATTACCTGAAGAGTTTAGCAGTATTCAGCTGACCTTTCATGTTTCTTATTAAAAGAAATGTTTTGCCGATAAAAATATCCATATTCCATTTGAGGATATACAAATTGATGAGTCGATTCATTTTGTTGAAAGACCTGTCGAAATCATGGATCGTGATGAAAAATGGTTGAAGCGTAGTTGGATTGCAATAGTCAAGATTTGTTGGAAGTCTAAACGTGGCACCAGAATTCACTTGGGAACGTGAAGACCGAATACGGAAAACGTACCCACACTTGTTTCCATAGAATGTCACAAGCAAATTCGGTATGAATTCTCAAAAGTGAGGGAGACTGTAATATCCACCAAAAAACGGATCCTAGAAACCCGGCTCGTTTTAAAAACCAAATCCTAAGCTAAATAAATAAAAATGCAAATTTTTATTATTTATTTGTTTTTAATATTTTTGTATATTAATGTAATTAATATAAATATGTTCAGATTAAAAACTTTGATTATATAAATGATCTATGGTTATTATTGTTAGAATTATAAAGGAAACAATTAACAAGGTTAGATAAGTAGGTCAGGAATGGTTATAAGCTTGATGGACCATTTCTGCCAAAATAACAAATTCCCCACCATCGACCAAGTGCCAATAGTACCTCCACTCGCCCTAGAGAATGCTTGCCACGCACCTAACTCATCCCTCCACCCTATTCCTCTTCAGCCGTGACCTAGAAATTCGCAAGACCCAAACTGACTCCAAAAACCAACTTTTACGCAACCTTTTAACCTGAACTTCCATTCCAATCGATTTGTATGCTAGGAGAAACTAATTTCCCATCATTAATCCTTCAATAACACCCTTTAATTGATCATACTAAATTGAGAATTAATCCGCTTTAAACACCATTAAAGAACTTAAAGAACACAAAATGATTTAGACAAATTCGTCAATTATAGACAACAAAACTGGTACCATTCGATTCATAACACCTTTTCCTATCATTCTCCACTCTC
The DNA here is from genome assembly GCA_947069175.1 of Scalesia atractyloides. Taxonomy (NCBI): domain Eukaryota; kingdom Viridiplantae; phylum Streptophyta; class Magnoliopsida; order Asterales; family Asteraceae; genus Scalesia; species Scalesia atractyloides. The sequence continues at coordinate 4,164,059 of CAMTDV010000020.1, read as the reverse complement.
CAATCTCGTGCACAGCCTCTCAAACTCACGGAATCAAGGCAAGAAGGATTCTAGGGCTTGTAACGTTATCTCGTGATTTCTCTTTCAGTTCTCAACCAATTAAGGTGATTCTTGATCCCATTTTGCTTAGTTTTTCATGCTCTATAAAACCCTCTAGCCATTTCTGTGATAGAGGGCAAACAAATTCGAATTCAGAATTTTGTGATTATAGGGTTCTTGAAGTTCATAATTTGGGGCTTTTTAATCTAACAACAGGTTTTTATGAAATTGAACTTGCTAAACTGATCATGTACATATTAGATTAGGTTTTGGAACTTTTACGAATTATATGGATTTACCAGACAATTTAACATGCTATACTAATTGAGAAAAGTATGATAAAATACAAATAATCAAAATATTACATCACAAATCTTGTAATTTGATTTTCTAGTGGTTAATTTAATTGTGGGATTTTTATAACAAATTTCATATTTAATTTGTAATTGTTCATAATGTGTGGATTAAATAATCTTTAAAACTAGTTATATTCTTTTTATAAAAATAACCAATTTTATTAATTAAAAAAATCAGTGTGACAAAAATGATATTCGGTTTAAGTTGTTATAATTTCTTAGTAGATAGAACTATTTGATGGATTCTTTAAAATTGTCTAAAAATTTATAATCAAAAGATATGGTAACTTACATAGTTTTAAGTTATTATTTCTTATATAATTCCTATCAAAATTCATGTTTAATTATGTATGGATTTAAAGATGTTGTTAGATGATCATTTATTTAGGAATTTGCATATTTATTAATTAGTATTTTTTGAAAATCCGTATCAAATTCAAGACTTATAAAAATATAACAATGTACTTAATTTTAGGTTATTACTCCTTGAAATAATAAACCTAATCGAAGTTACATTATATATATACACACACACTAGTCATTTACCCGCGCAATGCGTCGGGAAACATATCACTTAGGTGGTGAGTTTAGGGCTATGTATGGGGCAGTTCGGTTTTGAGCTATAACCAAAACCAAATTCGCGATGAAATGGAAAACACAGCACTTGTTAGTAATTCTAATGGTGTGCATGAGAAGGTTCAGTTCAATTGGGTCATAACTAAAATCTAAATTTTCGGTTAAGGTACTTCAAAACCGGACATGGGGATTTGAAGAGTTTTAACAGGATGTAAACAAACCGAACTGCGCCAAGCCAACAAAAGCATAACCATAAGCTCCAAACTAATCAAACCAATCTGCCTTGGATTGTTTTTCCTAGCAAGCTAAAACGTTCAACCCAACTTTTGTTTCTTAACAAACCAAAACCTTCTGCTAACTTGTTTTTCTTAACAAGCTAAGAGTTTAAACTAAGTCACACTGCATTATTATTACTTTTGTAATCTAAAATGATGAGTTCTCATGTCGTTTCGTTCAAAAATAGCTAACAGTTCAAACCAAAGTTGAAGTTGAGTAATCGAACTAATTATAACTTTTATTCAATCAGTGAATGAAAAAACATAAAGCTATTGTGAATTTGGTTCTAGCCTTATGCACTCTGAACAAAAAGCATCAATCGTTCTTTCTTCTTATCGACCATCTTTTGATGTCATAATACTCATTCTTTCATCTTCTCAACCATTCGAAAAAGTCACCAACTCTATTCTATTCAACTCTATTAATGTTTAGTCATATTTGACAAACTAACTAAATAAGTTTGTACAACCGTAGTTGACTACTTCAGCAACTTTATAATGGCATATATAGCGCCCCAATCAAGACTACCTCCAACCTACAAAACAAAGAACACCCGCCATCAGTTTGACCTTTTCTAGTCATTCTTTATTCGGGTCCATGTCAATGTGCACAAGAAAGAGTGATCAGGTGCATACCATTCCACCATAAGCATAACCAACATCAATTCCAGTTGGCATGCACTGTAGAATATTCACGGCCATGATGTTCTCTGTACAAACAAAATAGATAGTTGGTAGTGTGTTTCAATAGGCTCAGTTCACAACATGCAGCTTTTAGTACGGGCTAGGTTGTCCTTTTATAAAAAAAACAACTTTCATAAATCTCATGTAAAAAATAAACTTTTGTTTTTCTAGCCTTGCGTAATTACCAGGTTAACAAGTCAGGGAATGTAATGTTAGTATGTAAATATAACTTTTTTGTTATTATAAAAAAGAATGGAACCTGTAGGTAGAGCCTTATCAACTATACGTTCTCCAAGTCTTTCCATGTGGAAGGAAGTTTGGCTTCAGCTGATCAAATACCATGTACTGCATAAATACATAGTAAAGAGGTCAAAACGGGTCAGATTATAATATTTATATAGTTATCACAGTTGTTTTACATGCATACAGATTGTATATCAAGATTGATCTACTTATACTGCATAAGGTTTGATAGCATGACATTTCTTTATCCATTATACAAATAATCTGAATGATTTTTTTAATAATACCTGGTGACAAAAATAGTGTGCCGAGTGACTCTTTTTAAAGAAACAGTCCACTGTATTAGACACAGAACGATCACAAGCACCTAGAAAGTTGGTTATGATGATGAGACTTGAAGAAGAACTTCAGGTTCATTTGGTCTAACTGAAAAGGCCCGCCTTCATATAGAGTACCTTATTGCAAAAATCTATATAGAATGAACAACACAATTATAGTTGGAACTAATAGCAAACACAAAATAAATGTGTAAATTCTAGTACCTTTGTTGTGTTCACCGAACTTTCAATTATTCATACCAGATTCGACCATTGTCAACACCATTCAAACCAATTTTATGACTAAAATCAGTGATATGAATATTTGGACATACATTTCCATTTTCAACCCTGATTTGGGCTATAAAAGCATGTACTCCTTGATTCACACCATTGATTTCAAGTTGTGAGAAAACGACTGTATGTGTAACATGCTGAAAACAATTTACAAAATTATTAAGCCAAATAAACTAAAATACTATATATTAAATGGAGAGTGAAATAATGAAGTCTTACGTTAGCTGCATCTCCAATCCAATACATTTGAGCAGATCCAGATGTGAGTAAATTCACATGGAGTGTTGATGATAAATTCACCAGTGCTTGCATCGTATCTATGACCGTTTCAATGCCTCTAACCTGAAAAACAATTCAAGAAGCAATATATTACGGCTATGTGACACCTTTAATTTGAAGAACCAACTGACCCTTACTACATACATTGTTGCCATGTCCTAACTCGGTCATTGCAAAGCAACTCTGAGTTCCAACCATCAACAGCCCAACATGGTTGACTATCATCCCTAACTTGAACACAACACATGAATTTCACTGCACTCGTTGCAGCTACGCTCGTATTAGACCCAGACACAGAACGATCAAAAGCGCCTAGAAAGTTGGTCATTTGATGAGACTTGTAGTAATAAAAAAAGGTGTTGAAAAAAATAAAAGCAAGAAGTATAAAATTGATGACTTACAACTGTTAACCAAAAGTCAGAAATTGACTTAATGATATCACTCGCTCATTATACACAGGCTTCCGAATCTCGTTATATTTCTGCTCGACTTCCAATACTTTATCACTTGCCTCCTCACTGATCTGTAGCCAAAATAAAAGATATAAATTAGCATATTAACATAATTTTTCATAAACAACCCTGCACTTTCCTTTAGATGGTATAAAATGTGACCAACAAGGTAATGTTCTACGATCTTCCATTGCTCATCCCATATATTTGTTGTGTACGCCGAAGGATTTAAAAAAACCAAGTTTCCATAAGTTATTGTAGAACGTCTCAACTTTTGTTGCTATAGCTGGACAATCAACAAGATAGATTCCCAATACCTTCACCTATAAATAAAACATCAAACATTGATACAAAATTACAAATCTATGCAGACGCGCAACACATCTCATATATCAAAACATGACTCAAAATTACCCAAGTAAGAGATTTCTAGTCATTATTAGCCGACCCAATATAAACATCTCGAGAATCTGCAATCCAAACTTTAGCATGTAGCACCCCTGAAATCCAAACTTTAGTCATGAATTTTGTGTTTATAATTTCATCTAAAGTCAAGAGATTAAGCATTTTTTTGCAACCACAACTCAAGCATAAATGATGCAATAATTGAACATTCATCAGGAAAAAAAACTTCACGAAATAAGTGTTTCATTTTTCATCACAAAACAAGGAATCAAACAATCTCAGTAACTATTAATAGCCAAAATCAAACACAAATGATGAAGAATTAAGCAATAACAAACCATCATCACCAAAAATACACACAACACACACATGTATGGACCATGGTTTCTAGTTTCATCATAAATCTTCTGTAATTACTCACTCATAGAGCAAATTAAGCATAAATGTTTTTTTAAACAATAAATGAAAAAAACATGTTCTTGACCCATCAAGTCCTGCAACCTAGCCATAAGGTCCGGGCCATGCCTCCCACCACTTTTAGAGTTTATAAACACCACCATCAGACACTCAACTTCTCCGACGGCGACTTCTCACCATTACAGGCAGCAATATCCTTTGAACTAATAGAATATCTCATAGCAACTCTCAAATACTCCAGCATAGTTATCCTCATCTTCAACTCCTCTTTCGGAATACTTATTCCTGATAAAGAGCACCGCTTCATCAAATCCACCCACGACCGCTGTTCCACCATCATGTTCACCGTCCTCTCCGGTTCCCTGCGACTCCATCTTCACCTCTGTTAATTTGCGACTCCATGGTCAACTTTGTTAATCATGTAACCTCAAAACCCTAAAAATACGAATAGGATTTTGCTAGATCAGCCCTCAAGCCCTAAACCCACCAAAAATACGAACTAAAAATGAACGAATCGTACCTGATAGTTTGCATAGCATACATGTAGAAGTAGATCGGTAGTCGAAACTCTAATTTGGTCGACCTTCGTCATTAATTGGAACCCTAGGTCGCATTGCTTGATTCTTTGGAGATTGGTGATGGCAAAACTCACCTTGAAGATGCCATAAACCCACCTTGAAGATGCTAGAAACCCTAGATCTACAAAATCGTTATTAGGTTGGGTAATACGAATTGAAAAGTGAGCGACCGTAAAATACCAGTTTTTGAAATTTGAAATCCCGACCAATGTGCTTTGATTTTCATGTGCTTTAAAGGCCTGTAAATTATGCATTAAATGAATTTTAAGTAAAGTGGCAAATTACTTAAGTTGTCTTTTAGATATGCTTATATATATATATATATATATATATATATATATATATATATATTTTAAATGGATTAGAAATTTTATACATAATATTGTTTTACACAAAAGTCTCCAAATAAAAGAACCTAAATCCTTAGTCTCGTTTATATCATTCTGTTTATTTAGTATTTTTTATTATATGTTTTAGGGTGATTTCTTTTGGATATTCATTTTCTTTGTGTGGTATCATTTTCATGAATCATTGTTCGCAAACACTAAGTAAATCTTTTCCATGTTTTACATTAAACATTTTGGGTGTATCAACGTGTCATGCAAATTTCATATTCAATTTATGCAATTATCAAGCATGCAATTTCATTGTGTATTTTATATGTTATGTGTTTATTTGTTTGTGTGCAATGTTGATAGAAGCAAGCAAGCAATCACATTGTGGATCCACAGGCTGACCTTTCCCCATGTCAATGGGATGTTGTATCGCCATCATTCAGTCTCGCTCTTCATGTGTTGAGACTCACACATTGGTTTATTTTATTTATTGTTAGTTGTTCATTATTTGTTATTATTTCATTCACACATGAATTGCATGTTTATTTTCAACTTAAATTAACTTTTATTTAAACTTAGATTTGCTCACCAGCTCTCATAGTTAGCTCTCATAGTTGACCAAAATACTTTACACGAGATACCGGAAATGAGAACTGAAGATGCTTGAAAAGGACAGGTTTAGAATAAATAATGGAGCTTTATTTGTGTTTCCTTTGAATTATGTTGAATTATATCAAAATTATATGTTTGGTGAGACAATTTTAATGAAGTGTCTTGTTTAACTTTGAAACATTAATTAGTGCCATAAGCTTTGGACAATCATCTCGCCTTGACTGATAATTCCCCACAAGTTGGGGTGTGATAACAGCCTTACGAATAAAGGGAAGATAAGTGAGACCTAAAGACCTAGAAGTTTCTATATGCTGAATATTGTAAATAAATAATGTGTTGTACTCAAATTATTATAAGCCTTAATGAAAGTTTAGTTTTTTTTTAATCTGTAAGTGTATCAATTGTACATAATCACCTAAGTTATGAGTGGGGTGTTACAAATGTATTTTAGTATTTCTCTTAAAACATATTGTGTTGTGATATATGATCGTCCCATCCTTACGTTTTCACATTGTCGAGGATGTTACAGTTCTTGTTCTTAGAAAAAAAATGTTTAATAATCGTCATCAATTCACATTTTAACATCAATTACAACATCAACTTCAATCATAATATAAACATTAAAATTGTGAAGCGAACTTCACCATCATCTGCTTGTCACAAATTCAATAAGGCTTATACCGGAATAAGACTTCATCATAATAGATAACATCAATCATAAATTGTATCGTCAAACAATAGCACATAATGACTAACACTTGCAAGATATGGTTCCAATCATGAACATTCCAGGTAACATGCACATCAGTCCAAAATAGTAAAAATCAGCATCTAAAACTCACGTGGTAGTTAGCTTCTTTACTACTTATAACGTACAATCTAACCTTTGAACATTTAGTCAACTAATAAAATATTTATATACATATAAGCCTTTTTGCATTAGTATAACCTAGTGAAGTGAGGGTTTTTCGCTCCAAGTATCCCCATGTGAAGAGCTACATTACACATGGACGTAGTATTTGCCACACCTCAACATTACGCAAACTACTTACCACATTTCGCCCATCATACATTTCACATGACTTATCCCATGAAAAGCATTCTTTTCATGCTAGTCTGTCACGCGAAATCTATTTAAAAGAAATCTTTTCGTGTCATCAATTATACACAAAAAGGACGAAATGTAATTATGAAACCCTAAAAACGCTTCAATGGCGGCTGAGTTATAGGTTGATTAAACATTAAGATCCAAACCTTTTGATAAGAATGCATTAGGATCAATCCATGACATCGTTCTATGCTTCAAACATCAATAACCTATACACATTTACATGATTTCAGACTTTTTTTTCGTCAAAACCCACGAGTCTAGCTCGGTGAATTTGAAACCCGATTGAAGTAGCTTCCACATCCACCGTACACTTAAGAGATTCCTTCTCATATTATGGGTTTCCCATGTTCAATTTACCATTGTGCCCATATGGTCTTTGTCCATTTCATTTCCCTTTTTTAGGCTTTTAAAACCATGACCACACTTTAAATCCATACCATATATTATTAAAATTGGGTGTTACAGAAGATGAATAAAAAAGATAAAAAATTGAAGTTCTTTCTAGAGCGGCATAATCAATATAACGGGGCAATGTTAAACATGGTGCTACGACGGAAACATGAAATAGCAAAACGTTGCAAATGAGATGATTGATGATTTCTTGTTTTTTTTATCTAATGAAATTTTAATATTGCATTTTCCTTTTCAATCATATGTTTGCTTTTACATTAAAGACATGTTCATTTTATTTATGTTTGTATGTTGCTAATTTAAGTTAATAATATAAAATAGAAGGTTTATTATATAGCCTTTTAAAAAAATGTATGCTGTTAATTTAAGCTAATATTTAAAATAAAAGGTTTATTATATAGTCTAATTTTTTTAATTAATATTATGTGGCACTTTGATAGTTTGGGAAGAATATCTTGAAATTTAAAGGTATGGTGAAAAACTGTTGTGTATTGATATAACAATTTAAGATAAAATATTGATACATAACCTACACAATAAACTGATATAATTTGGTTATTTTGATTGTGAGGTAAGGTTCATTTATTGGGTATAATTATTGGTATTAATTTAGTGATAAACTAGTTCGTGTTATTGGTAACCATTGATGCATGTTGATTTGTGAGGAAGTTTAACCAACTATGCTTTGTTATTGTACTTTTTCTAACGGTTAAACTTGCACACTATCTTAAATTGTATTTAACCCACTAATACCACTAGTCTATTTCGAAGTGAATAATGCTTTGTTATTATTAGCTAGGTTATAGACCCCGTGTGTTACACAGGTTGAATAAAGAAAATTTCTTATGTAAGTAAAAGATGATAAATACCATAAAAAAATTACTTAAGAACACCCATAATCAGAAAAATGTCAATTTCTTTGAAAGTAGAAGAAAAATAAAATAAGTTAACACAATTTAAGATGCTAATATATCATAGATAATTATTGTTATTATCGCTACGGACTTTTGATTGGTATCAATTCGGTTCGTTACGATAGCGACACTCATGTATAACAACCGGAAAAGATAAAAACGACTACCGATACTTGTACATAACCATTTGATTAAATGTAAATGGTTCTTTTTTTCTTTTGTTGTTGGAATGTTGATTTGTTATATTGCCGGTACTCGATGTTGTATGATACAATTTTTTTATCTATAACGGTTCCATTTCATCAAACTCGTCTCATGTAACCAAAAAATAAAGTCGTTTAATACATAGATCAAAAAACCATAAAACAAACACTGGCAACATTTTCAATAATATCGATACGCTATCGATGTTTAAGTTATTAGGAAAAAAAAATTATATATTAAGTTTAGACAATTCTAGATTCACGTGTAAGCTCTTTTGTTTTTAACCTTGTTATTTGTTACTTAGGTAATTACTCATAAAAAATAAAATGGATTTATTACTAATTTAAACCGGTAGAATAAAAACGAACTATTGTCAAGTAAAATAAAATAGTTGCAAATTAATTATTAAGAGAAATATGAAGAAGGAATTAAAGATTGTCATGGACGACAGAGGTTAGAAACTTGTTTGTTTGTGAATATGAGCGTGCATAAACTTGATTTATTAGAAATTTGCTTGTTTGTAATGTGAATGTGTATAAACTTGATTTTGATTTATTATTTCTCTTGGGTTCTCTGATTCTCTCCAAATGTAAATATACATGGTGGGATGACGGTGTGAAAACGGTTTGGTATAAGTTAAAATGAGAAATTAAGAAGTCATGGTTGTGTGGAGAAAGCAAAATGCAAGAAACCATTGCGGTAAAAAAGGAAAAAAGAAAAGTAGACCGGCGCAAAAAGTGTTTCAAATTGATATATAATAATAATAAGGATAATAAAAATATTTTTAAATAAAATATAAAAGTTAAATTATAAGACTAAAAAAGAGATTGCTATGTGTCATTAATTAGAGTCTTTTATTAGTATTTAAATTAAATTAATTAATATAGAAGTTTAACCAACTATATGCTTTGTTATTATTAATTCATACATAATAAACAAGTTAAAGAATTCTTTTTTTTTCCTTTTATAAGGACGGGGCCGTATCTTCCATTTTGGGTATATTTACACAGAATGGCCCAATTTGTTCATGAGCCTAACCAAGAATACATTTTTATCAAGAATAGTAACCACGCAGAGCCCATTGGGTATTTCAAGATGCAGAGTGGCTCAATTTGTTCATGGGCCTTATGTATCTTCGATATAGATGTAGAGATGGGCATAAAAACCGGTTCCGAACCCGAACCGGTAGAACCGAACTGGAACCGGTTCCAGTTCCTACCCGACATTAAGTAGAACCGGTTCCGGGTTCAAAATACCCGTTGGTTCCAACCCGGTTCCACAATTTTACCATTTGAATCGGGTAGTAACCGGTTCCTAACCGTACCCGGTTCCTACCCGTACCCGGTTCCTACGTGGAACCGGTTCCTGACCGTTATAATATTACCGTTGGAACCGGTTATAGCCATTAAAAATGTTACCGTTGAAACCGGTTATAGCCGTTAAAAATGTTACCGTTGGAACCGATTCTATATATATTGTTTAGAAATCTATTGTTTAGCACACAATTTCTCATATCTATTCTTCTTGTTACATTTATTTCTTGTTCTTTTTCACATTCTAATCAACAAATGGCCTCAAAGAGTTCCAAAAACGCAAATTCCCAATCCGTTAACAATGTTCCTCAAGATCAATCGGTTCCATATGTGGTTGGAATATTGTCTCATATTCGCAGTAAGGAAGTTTGGAGCAATTGGGAGTTGGTCGAGATGAGTGACGGCTCGCAAAAAGCTCAATGTAAACATTGTGGATCGTTATTAGCCAAGGAATCAAACTCAACGTTAACGAAGCATATTAATAAGTATTGCAAAGTTTTAAAGGAAATGACATCCGGTCAAGTTCCACTATCCAAAGATGGTACCATTTTTCGTTATGAGCAAAAATTAGCTCGCAATCGGATGGCGAAGTTGGTGATACAAAAAAGCGTTGCCGTTTGGACACTTCGACGACCCCGATCTTACAAATCTTATTAGGGAGACGCTACAACCTCGCTATAAACATGTAAGTCGTCGCACTTTAAAACGTCTTTGTTTAAGTTTATGGGAAAATGCAAAAAAAGATTTAATTGTTTTTTAAGAATTTAAAAACTAGTGTAAACCTAACTAGTGATATGTGGTCGGATCCACATGGTTACCGGAATCGTACATATGTGTCATCGCTCATTGGGTTGATCCCGATACATGGCAAATGATGAAGCGTACGATTGCGTTTGATGAGTTTCCTTCTCCTCATACGGGAGAAAATATTTATAAAATTATAAATGGCACAATAATTAAATATAGTTTAGAAGATAAAATTTTTTCAATATCCTTTGATAACGCTTCAAACAACACAACGGCGATTGAAAAATTAAAGTTGAAGTACAAACCAATACTTGAAGGTGTTTTTTTTCACACACGATGTGTTGCACATATTATTAACTTAGTAGTGCAAACCGGTTTAAAAGATCAATTTGTATCAGATTTTATTATAGCATTTAGAGCTATGCTCCAAGATGTTTTCAAAAGTGGAAAAGAAAGATATCAAGAATATAAAAAACTTTGTAAAGATGTCAACCAAAAAATTATTAGACCGAATTGGGATATACCGACTCGTTGGAATTCAACTTGTCATATGTTTGAAATGGCTATAAAGCAAATGGGCACTTTAAAATCTTTTCATACAACTTTAAGTGATGAGTACCTTGTCGTCCCCTTTCCCGACACGGCTTCGGAAAATATTAATAACCTAAGTACTTTTTTACAAGTTTTTAAAACTACAACGACTTTGATTTCCGGTGTTTATTGTCCTACTAGTTCTATAGTTGTGGACCAATTGTATTTGATAACAACTAATTTTAAAAAGTTTGAAATTCTAGTGACATGTTAAGGAATATGACGAGAACAATGATTCAAAAATTTTAAAAAATATTTTTTAGAATTACCACCCGTTTTTCTATGTGCCGCTGCTTTAAATCCAGCTTTAAACGTACCGGGTGTTGAAGCTTTAATTAATGAAATTTATAACAAGTTGGATATGCATGAGGAGGATCCAACTTTAAAAGCAAAAACAAAAAAAATATTCAATGAGTATATGGCCAAACTTTATGATCATTATTTAAAAAAATATGGTGAAAAAAATCATACAAATTTGTTTGAGTCTCGGTCCACGGCCTCTAACGATGAAACAAGCGGGGATCCACTTATAAACATGTTGAATGTCGTTAGAGACGAGACCGCTAGACAACAAAGGGGTAGTGAACCAACAAGTGAACTTGGGAGATATAAAAAAAATCAGTATTCGCTTACTATGACCACCGAGGAGTATAGGAAATTTGATGTTTTAGCATGGTGGAAATCGAAAGAATCCGAATACCCGATTCTAGCCACCATGGCTCGTGATATACTAACGGTCCAAGCTTCCACGGTAGCTTCGGAAAGTGTGTTTTCTCTTAGTGGCAGGGTTTTGTCAATTAGAAGAACAAGACTAACTCCGGAATCGCTAGAGATGGCAATATGCTTAAAGGACCATTTGGATGCCGTTGATCGTGTTCAACATAAAACTAGTCTAGAAGATGAAGTTGAGTTAGAGCATAAAATTGTTGACGAAGAAGTGGAGACTAACGATTCGGACGACGATTGTACCGAGGTACCCGCACCTAAGAGAAACTCATCGGAAAGTGTTGCACCTGCCGCTAGTAAACGATCAAAGAAATAAAATCTTACTAGAACCGGTTCTGAGTAATTTTTTATTTTTTTTTGTAACCGGTTAATTTTTTTTATATATTGTAACCGATTAATTTGTTTTTTAATTTTAACCGATTATTGTTACTATTTTTATTTATCAATGTAACTAATAATAAAAATCAAACATAACAAACACAATAGAAAGAAACATTACACAAACTTTATTAAAACACCAACGATAACATTTATCAGGAACCGGTAAGTAGGAAGAGGTTTATATACAAAAAAAAAACGATTTTTTAATCAGGAACCGGTTCCACCGGTAACATTTTATCAGGAACGTTCTGAACAGAAAGCAGGTTTTACTGTCAGACCGGTTCTGAACATAAAAGTCAGGTTTTTACTGTTCAGAACCGGTTCTGAACATTAAAAGTCAGGTTTTTACTATCAGGAACCGGTTCCGCACCATACCCGGTTCCACACCATACCCGGTTCCATAATACCCGTACCCGGTTCTACACGGTTCCATATTCTTGGGTGTGAACCCGGGTAGGAACCGGACCCGGTTTCACACCATACCCGGTTTCAATGACATCCAAGCATAACCGGTTCCGGGTAATAATTAAACCCGATTATGCCCATCTCTATATAGATGTGAAAAATAAAACAAAAATCAAACAAAACTGGTACGTTAGGAACTGTTTTATGTTAAAATAACTGTAGGTTAAAATCTAGTTTGGAGATCTTTTAGAACAAGAACCACTTAGTAAGAGGTTCTTTTTAACATAAAATAACTGGTTAACCGCTTATTCTCGTTAGGAAAAAACACTAGCCATTTCTATATAGCATAGTTTCGAGTTTTTTTGGACCATTTTGCTCTTGTATGTTGATATAAACTAATATTACGTGTATTGATTTGATAACGACACATTTCAACTCTAAAGATTTTATATATATATATATATATATATATATATATATATATATATATATAAATATGTAAAATATAATATATTGTAATAGTTTAACGTACGCGCGAACGTTATGAAATTACGCACGTCGTAAAATTCAAAACCCTAATCATGCATGTTATGCTTATGTAATGAAGCATGTGATAATTATGTAATGAAACATGTTATGGTTTTCAACATGCTTGATTATGTCTTTTCAACATGCATGATTATGGTTTTCTAACATGCGTGATTAGGGTTTTGAGTATTATAATGTGCGTAATTCCACAGCGCGCTCGTACATTAAGGAATATTACAATTAATTTTGTAACAAAATCATCTTTTGTTGATTTTAAAGTTTCAAAATAAAAAAAAAAGAACTTTATTGAGTTTATCTAATATATATAGTACTTAACTGATTTTTTAATTTAAGTAAATAGGTTCGTTAATAACCTAATCGGTCATGCTCGAATCGGTTATTGGTCTAACTAGCTTTAACCAAGTTGACTAATATCTGGCATAAAAAGAACCGGTTATCTGGTATGTGAACATCTGGATATAAATAAAGGGTAGTAATGATGCGTGTTCAAAATATTTATTTATTTGAAGATCTAGTTAAATACTAAATTTGGTTGATATTTTGATATACATGGTGATGGAAGACCTAAAAAGTATTCAGTGTGTGTGGTGGGGTGGGGGTGGGGGGGGGGGGGGGGGTATATGAATTATACATTAATACAACAGAAGTCATAGTCAAGGCAACATGTGCCGTTCATTTTAATTAGCATAGTCAATATTTTTAACTTTTGCTTTTTATTTTCCCTTCAGTTTAATATTTAAATTCTATCGACTTGCTTACTTTAGTTCTTTTATGAAGCTTTTAGTTTGATCAGTTGTATTACTATCCAAGACTTCAACTTTGTTCTTTACTTTATTAATGTTTTTTACAAGCAGTGAATGAAAGTGATGATCTTATCGGTTTACCTCGTTTAAGTGATGATGTAATTTGTCCCCATGGTAATTTTTTGTAACCTTTATTAGTATAGAGCCTAAATACTACTTCCAGAAAATGTATTAAACACAGTCTCATTTTTTATCCAAGTAAAAAAATATACATAGTTTTTCTTTTTAAATTTTTTTTTACCAATTTTAGACATAGTTCTCCAACAAATACCATTGTTTTTTAACAATCATATTTTTTTAACGACAAATTTGATCACTGACGTACCACTGAAATATTATTGTGACATCAACGGAAAACCACCCGATCATATCCATCTCCACTAGGCAATAATGCCTATACACCAATTTAAGAGGAGACCCAATAAGTCTGAAAAAACCCTCCTTGTAGGAATCGGCCCCCGAACCTAATTGTCCCTAAACCTTATCTCACACAAAAGATGTCACTAGGCTATAAACATTTTAAACATGATTAATTTGAAGTCATATGAACTAGGGGTGCTCATCGAATCGAATACCGAATTTTACGAATTGTTCGAATCGAATTGTTCGAATAATTTTTATTTTCCCTTGCATTCGAATTCGATTAAAACCTACCGAATTCGATTCGAATTCGTATTTGAATAAACCCAATTCGTATTCGATTCGTATTCAATTTAAAATTCAAGTTCGAATAAATTCGATTTGATTTAGATTCTTTAAACATGTAAAAAACTTTCATAATGAAACATAAATTTTAAAGCAGCCATAAAGAACGATATCACATGAAACAGTTCCCAATAAATTATCATAAGTCTAAAATTCAAACAAGAAGTCAGGAATAACCACTCTGCATTACAAGTTAATAATTCTAGGGTTAAAAATCTATTGATAGATTTGTTACTTATGTGTTAGTTACGGGCCATGTAATGAATTTGGTAATGGGTAATTTTAATACCTTGAATAAATTTTGAAATAATTTATAGTATGGCCTAAGAAAAGTTATATATGTATTATATATAAAAAATAAATAAAAATGTATAATTTTTATACCAATTCGAATCGAATTTTAAATTATAAATTTATATCCAATTCGCATTCGATTTACTTGACTCGAATTAAGCGAATTCGAATTCTTATAATCAAAACGAATTTTTTGATAATCGAATTGAATTTAAATAAATTTTAAATTCGAAATGAATTTTGAACCACCCTAATATGAACGAACATATGAGAATAAAGGAATAGTGATAAAACAGCATGTGTTTATAGATTAATCCCATTTAATGGTGCACTATAATTGACTTTTAAACATTGCTTTGTTGTTCTTTAATATTAAATAAAATAAAATAATAATAAAGAAATAAATTCAATAAATTAATAACTACAGGGATGTACATGTTTAGTAATTTGTGGTTAGGGAGTAACCATCATTTTTTTTAAGTTATATAATCTGCACGTATGATTACCATATAAAAGTTTCATCCTAGGTTGTACCTTTTTATAAGAAGAAAAATCTACCAACAAATTATAGAATAGTATTTAATATTAAAATAACAACCACAATCATTTAAACTAGAACCAACATTATATCCATATAGAAGTATTAGTTTATACTTTTATTTTCTTATAGAAAAATATGAGGAGTAATTAATTAAAAAGGACTTTAGTGTTTATAGGTGTACATGTTTTTAACAAGTAAAATATGGATAGTTCGATTCTTAACAATTCCTTTTTTTATTAACAAATAAAAAACATGTTATCGTGCCACTTATTTAATTGTTTAAGTGAAAAGGCCAACTCTTTTGGATTCATTTAGAGTTCCATGTTTTAGATTTTTATAACCAACAAATTATCAAGATTTATCAATTATATTTTACTGTTAAATTTTGAATTTTAATTTATGTATAATACCAACAGGAATATTCATTTTCACACGCCCACACACATATATAATTTTTATAGTTAACTTTTTTAAGAAAATATACATATATAATTATATATATAATTCTTATAGTTAATATATTTAACAAAATATATCTAATTAATTTAAATATTAATAAAAGATTCTAATTAATGCCATATGGCATTTTTTCATTCAACTTATTAAATATTAATTAATAATATTGTTAATAAATCTAATATCTATAAATTATTAATACCTTCTGAATTAATATAAATATATCTAATATCTAATAAAAAAAATCAGATATATGGATTTACTTGAACATTAAAGTTATAAGAACAAGTAATTAGCTATTATTTTATATTTTAGATTATTTAATGATGTTATCTAAAATATGAAGAAAATATAAAAAGTTATCAGGTATAAAAATGTAATCGAAAATTTAATTTCCATACTATTAATTTATAATTTTTTCGTGCTTCATAGCATTGTACCTTATGCTTAAGGGGTTTAAAAAATTAATTTTTCACTTCTAACCCAAAACTTCTCATCTTTTACAATTTAACTTCTTTGATTTTTTTTTTACTTTTAATCTAAAGTTTTTCATTTCTTTGCAGTTTAACCCAATTTTTTTTTACTTTCAACGTTGGTCTCCCATACTTTCATATTTTTACATTTCGTTCTAGATTTTGTGAGTTAACATGTCGCAATGTGCGAGTATGGTTCAACGTTTTTTTGGCTAGTTTTTCTCGTTTGACATGCCTGCCGCAAGGCGTGTATTTATTCTCATTCAACATGTTCGTCACAACTCTAGATCGGCTTAGTTGTTTTTTTATGCTTTACGTTTCGGACCAATTTTTTTGCATTAACACGCTGCAACGGTTTTGTGTGGTTCAACGATTTTACGTTTGTTTGTCGTTCGGTTTTATTTTTTCCTTTTTTATTTATTTTTTATGAACTTTTCCACTGTTTGTATTCATGGACAGTGGAATGACATTGATGCTACCTAGCATGATTTTACACCCCCGTCGCAACGCAAGAGACTTAATACTAGTTATACATATATAATTATATATACTGGATTTCAATCAATTTTAATATGAGACACGTTCAAGGGAATGGATAGATAATTGCATGTGGTCGTCATGGCTAATTTCTTATTCTAAAATAGATTTTGAGTTGTATTGTTTTAACTTTTGAAAATTTTGTTTTCAAAGATAAAATTTCTATGTAATTTCTAATCAAGTTATATTCAATTTTGTTTTCAAAGATCAAATTTCGATGTAATTTTTAATAATATTATATTCAATTACAAATTTAAGATCAAACGAAATCAATCTATAATACACGGGTATTAATTATCTGAATCAAACTTAAAAAAGCGAAATTTAAACATAATCAAATTCTAAGTAGATCAGATCTTGAGGTTTGGGGTTAGTATGAACTGAATTTCGAATTCCATTTTCAAATCAAATTCAAATATGTGATTTTCAAGATTTGGTTTAGATTCAAATTTACCATCCAAAAATCAAATTGTAAATAATCTAAACAACCTAAAAACCGAAATGATGAATACTCCTAAGATTGTTCAAAAATCATTTCAATATGAATTTATTATATTTTTGTGGTAACATAGAAAATTGCTTCTAGAAAGAATCCAATTAGTACGTCATTTGTTTTGGATCAAGCTCTTCACACACCTTAAAATTTATCGTAACACCTTGACACATATACGACCCGTTTAGGTATATATACAAGTTGTATAAGGTGTTAATGAATGTCTTATATGAGTTGTGTTTTTTAGGGAATGTCAGCTATACGACCTAAATACATCTATACGGAGCATACATGTCACCAAATGTTAGTTTGTCTAGAGATGTGAATGTATGCAAGTTGTATACTTGTATATGATATGCATACAGGTTGTACATATAATTATCCCCTTTATCTTCCATTGGAAGACTCCTCTACAAATTTAGGAAGTCATATGATCAGGGGACGGACCCAAGCATAAGCTTGGGTTGGCGGGCGCCCCTCTTTAGAATATTTTAGTGTATTTTATAGGCAAAAACTTAATCGTACCTTTTGAAAGTTTGATTGAACCCTTTGTTTGTATCCAGAAAAATAATTCATGGGTTCGCCAGTGCATATGATGGAAAGTCCATCATGATGCATGCATTGTGAGGGCTCAATATGACTTGTAGGTGTTGCATGTCTGTAAATTTTGTGCACTAGTATCTTGACCAAAGAGATAAGGGTTGGGAAGTCAATAACTGTCTTCTGGCAGTGGTATTATTAATCTCAAAATTGCTTGAAAAAGAAGCCAAAATTCTATTTGAAATTTTAATGAACCACCTTATGCCCCTTGAACCCTACTACTAGGGGTGTTGTTTTCAGACCCCTGTCAAGAGGTTGTTGTCCCCTTGGGAACCACCATCGCATAGGGTTTTCACCGATAAGAACTAAATAGTTTTCTAAACACGTAAAATCGTAATAAACTCAACCATACATGCACTTTGCACTCTCCTTGCTTGTTTGATCTATTTCATAAATACTTTGATAAAAAAAAAGTAAATCCAATTGCACTTAAATATCTAAAAACAAACATCTGTATCAACTACTACTAGATTGAATGCTTTGTAAACTCAATGTCAACAAACTAATCTATGGTCAACAAAGTAAATTCAATTGCACTAAAATATCTAAAAAACAAACATATATATAATACAAGATTGAATGCTTTGTGAACTTAAATGTTATATCCCATTTATAAGATTAATAATGGAAAAAAGAAACATATTTTATATTATCTATATACATTATATTATATTTGTAAACTTGTGAATTAATGTTTTGAAGTGGTTGAATGATAGAAATGGTCTTGGATGACAAAACAATGACATTGACATTATATTATCTAAATCTTAAGTATCTAAATCTTAATAACAATTAGTATTTTATAATGAAGATATATGAATAATGAAAGCGTGTGGGGTCACGGACTTATGTCTATATAAGTGATAATTAATAAGTGAAATAAGGTCCGAAGACAAAGTTAATGATATAAAAATCATGATGTTGTCATTGAGATTATCAATAAGATATTCTTAATTATTTTAATGGAAGATAGAAAATGACATCGAAACTAGCAACTTGGGTAATAGTGGGAACACACATAAACACAGGTGAAGGAGCGTGTGTGTATTATATAAAGGACCCATTAGAATAAAACAAAAATATATAATCTATTTTTATCTTAAAATACAACTCTGTGCAACAAAAAGAGTTTAGTATGTTAAATTAATGAAGAAATTACCTTCTATTTACCTATTAAAAGTCATAACTCTTCAAACTTTTACACTTTTGTTAATCACATATCAGGTGAGAAGAAAAAAATGCCTATAAAATGGCTTCCTTCTTTCCTAAAAAATTCATCTATTGCATTGTTCATTTGTTCTATTGAAAATAGTCTCTTTATTTATACGGGATAGATGTAAGACTATCTACATCTTATCATTCTCAGAGTCTACTTTAGCTTTGTTATTGGTAGGATTTAGTGAGTATGATGATGATGACGACATTGTTCATTTGTCCCACATTGATAAAGAAACTAAAGTGAATAGATCATCTACTATATAATGGCAAATTAATCCTTACAAGAGTTCAATAATTTGTGTCTTACATACTCAATTATCATTGGCTACGTAAATTTTATTTTTAGCTATTTGACAATAATAAGTTATATTCTTTGATCTAGTGAGCCAACTCGTTTTTTAATTGAACTGAGCTCGAGTTTAAGATTCCATCTCGATTTTTAAGACGACTTGAGCCATCTAGGTGTAAAAATTAAGTCAAGTTTAAGCTAGCCTTTGCTTAGTCAACATTTAAGTGTTACGTGTTCTCTTGCAAAACTTATATATATAAATTTACGTATACTCAAAAACTTATAGATAATTTAAATCAAAATTTATGTACACTCAAAACTTATAGGTAGTTTAAATCAATAGTTTAAAATAACATAATGGCAGGAAGTGACAACAAAACTTGCAACTTGGGTAATACTGGTGGGGACACAATTACATAGATCACGAGGTGAAGGAGCGTGTGTATTATGTGGAGGATTCCTTACGAATCATAGGTGTTATATATACATTTTTTCCTCTGTCTCTCTATATAGATAGATATATAAAGAGATAGAATAAAAATAGTGTATATATAAAATTTAAGAGTTTATAAATAACATGACCTGTAATATATGTAAAATAATTATGATAACCATAAAAACATACAAAATTTCTTGAACGAGTGAAATTAATGATTTAAACTTGTAACTAGCATTTGAGTTTGTATTTTGCGGTAAAATCGTTAAACCATATAAAAAGTAGAGGTATACACGTTGAATCACTCACGTTCGTTGCCGTGCTGATAAAAATTAGACTGAAATGTAAAACATAGAAAAGAATAACTAACTCGACTTAGGACCCGCATGTTGCGATGGAAACGTTAAACCGTGAAAAAATAAACGTAAAAACGTCAATCCCACACACGTTAATTGCCGAAACGCAAAACACTATCATAAAAAGAATAACTTAAATTGAAACGAAAAAAGAACTTACATAAAAAGGAAATACTAGAAAAACTATAACTCAAATAATAGTTGTGGCATGTTTGGTGATATGGAACACTCATAACGAGGTAGTTTTTTCAGGGAGGCAAGCTGATATTCGAGTGATGATCGTGACCATTAGAGCTACTAGATTTCTTTGGGTGAAAAATTAGGGCCGTAAACGAATCGAACAAACACGAACAAGACTACGTTCGTGTTCGTTTGTTAAGGAAAATTTGAATGTTCGTAAACTGTTCGCGAGTACATGTTGAACAAAAGTTTATATTCATGTTCGTTTGTTAAGGAATTTCAATTGTACGCGAACATTTCGTGAACACTGGTCGCGAACACGTGAACACTGGTCACGAACATATATAAACGCAAACGAACATGAAACTTGAAATAGAAGAAAATACAATCAACTATTCATTGAACACAAGTAGTCAAATACAACCATTAAATGATAAATCCAAAATTCAAGATACAAAAAGTCTACTACAAACATCATACGATAAATCAAGTTTAGTTAACTTAAGACATAATTTTCAAAGTTACTTAGACATATCTCAAAAAATGTCTTTAGTTCATATGTTTAGGTAAGGGTTTACATTTTACTATTTTTAATATAATCACTAACTAGTGTTTACGGGGAAGTAAAACTTAAGAGCGAAACTGAATATTAAAAAGAGAACATTAAAAATTTTAGAAGGGAAAGTAAAACTTAAAAGGGGAAGTGAAATATTAAAAACTTTTGTAAATTAACATAAACAAATTAACACAAACAAACATGGATGAATGAACGTGAATGAACGTCAATGAACATATCACCGAACATTCATGAACGTAGTCAAAGGAACGGGAGCTTTGTTCGTGTTCGTTCATTTAGTTAATCGAACGGAATATCTTGTTCACGTTTGTTCATTAACTAAATGAACACACATAAACAAACTTCCCGCCAAACTTCAGCGAACTGAACGCTTCATAAACTATTCGCTGAATATTTGGTTTGTTTACAACCCTATGGAAAAAGATCTAAACTCCATTCATTAGATTGGGATTATTGTTGTAACTTTAATTTTATTCCTTCGTAGGTTTGTAATGTTTATTTATATAGGGCTATTTGTTATGGCTCCAAAAGGGGCTTTTTGGTATCACATTAGCCAGACGCAAACGGGAACATCACAATGCCAGGGCATAGGGAAAAGGAATACAACCGTTGGGGGTTCTTAATTCCCCCTATTGTTGTTGGAGGCCTTTAAAAATAAAACAATTTTTACACATAATTAAACCATTTACATAACGAAAAGAATTCCACGCTATACACCCCTATCCATCCATAAAATAAAAATAAAATTGACACATCAAATTTTACTCCCTAGTTTTCTACACTACTCTAAAGGATATTATATAAGTTTCTTTATTTATTGTGATATCATCCCTGTGACTTGCATTCAGATTAGTTAGTTATATTTATTTATTGGTATTTTGTAGTAATTTAAAATATATTAAGTGAACTTGAGTCTTTTTTCATGTTATTTGTATTAATTTAACTAAAGTGTTACTTATAACTTAGTGGTTTGGTGATGAGATCAACTTGAGTTCTCTAACCATGTTTTATTGCCACCCGTGTGCTCGTGTATTCAAAATCTGACAATCTGCATCTCGACCTCTAACAACATCAACATATTTTGTCCAATACTTAACGTCAGGAGGCATTTTGATCTTTCACCCCATCTAAAACCCTAATCTCCCTATATATTAAGTTTATAACATACTGAATTAATGAGTCTCTAAGCTTTACCAAATACCCTTCCACTCCACTCTTCCACCAACCACCACTCTCCAGCAAACACTACCGCTCCACCACCAATCTCCTACCGGAACATATAACACCCAAAAAATATTAAATTCACATAAATAATTAGGGGCATTTAACCCAGTTAGTGGAAACCCCTTTAAAAGGAATGGACTTGTAACGTCCCTAAAATATATATAAAGTATATAATCATACTTAGTGTAATAGTAAAATATTACACACATAACTATTTAATGGATTTGAAACTTGATTAATTACTTATTTGATAACTAATGGAACATTTAGATAGTGCCCATATATAACAAACTAAACATAGAGGACTGAATTAGGCACTTAGTAAAGTGGTTGATATAAATAGGCAACCAAAACCCAAAACACCCACAAGTGTGTGTTTATTAGGTCGACCAGTGTAAGCAGAGAAGGGGAAGAACTCTTCCAACCCTAGAATTCATAAATCCTTCAAATTGAAAGTGAAATCAAGTCCTAAATCAGTGTATGAACTGAGATTAAAGATCATCCAAGCTAGGAGCTCTTAAGGTATGTTGAATTTCAATGTTTTAGCAAAGATTATGAAGTTTGATGAATATTACAAACTTCAAAATAGACATAAATTGAAGATATGATAGCAGGATTGAGATGTATTTTAGCCTAGATGCAAACCATTGATGAAAGATAGTGACCAAAGATTACAAATTTAAGTAATTGAATGATATTTGATACTTGTGTTAAATGGGTTAGGAAAGGATGAAATATGTATGTTATTATGATTAACCTATGCCTATGAAGTTTGATAAACTAAAATCTTGATGTGAATAGGATCATAATCGGACATACTCGTTCGATATGGTGTAAATATAAAGACATAAGATGCCTTATTTGCGATGTTGAATGTAGCGCATAAATCCTTGCTTACATGTGTATAAGGAATTATCTATGAGAAAAAAGATGTTTTACTTGGTAACATGAAAAGTTATTGAGAAACATATGTATGAATTGATCTTTGACGAATATATTGACCATTTATTGATTAGCCGAGTTGTTCGTCATAGGCAACTCGAGTGAAAAGACGAGCGATAAAGCCGGAGGTGATACACGACAAAAAGGAAAACTTTAAGGTACGTGATTTTGCGTTTGTAGTATCATAATGTATGGATAATTGTATTAATGTCAATAACATGATGAATGATGGTTTGGTCGAATAAAAACGATAGAATTCGCTAAGATGACCAAACGGGTCAAACAACATGGTAAATGATGGTTTGATCGAATAAAAGCGATGGAATTCGCTAAGACGACCAAACGGGTTAAACAATATGGTAAATGATGGTTTGGTCGAGTAAAAGCGATGAAATTCGCTAAAATGATCAAACGGGTCAAACAACATGGTAAATGATGGTTTGGTCGAATAAAAGCGATGGAATTCGCTAAGACGACCAAACGGGTCAAACAACATGGTAAATGGTGGTTTGGTCGAATAAAAGCGATGGAATTCGCTAAGACGACCAAATGAGTTAAATGATAAAAAAGAAATAAAAGTTTGGTTAAATAAAGCGATGGACTTTGTTGTGATAACCAAACATGTCAAAAACTTAGTGGACAACTATTTGCATATAAACCCGATAAAAGGGTAAAATCGAAAATTAAGCATAAATCGAATAGAGGAAACGTATAATACTCTAAAGTTACTCCAAGAATATTGGGTGTAATATAGATAAAGGATATAGTTAAACAAGTTAAATTGTCGAAAATTTATAAACGGGTCAAAATAATTCGATCTAAGAACTTAGAATTTAATAGTATAAATACGTAAAATAGAGGTACTACAGAAATGAAAACATGAAATATCATATTACGAACGTTTTCTGAAATTATTGAGTCACGTTTTAAAGTGCGGAACTCGAAAACGGGTCAAACGGATGATTTAACAAGTCTTCAGCAAAATGGCTGCAGGAAGCAACGTCGCCGACGGCACAACCTCCTGTCACCGACACAACATAAATTCTCCGACGCTCTAAGCTACTGTCGATGGTAGTTCAGACCCGACGGTGAATTAGATATACCGTCGACGACACCACTCCTGGCCGTCGCCTGTCACACCCCGACCCGCAGCGGAATAAGAGTCGGGGCATAATTGGGTTATCACCGAAGCTCATGATGTTTACTAATATGTTTCATATTTATTAAATTCAAATTACATCTCAAAGTTTCAAGTCAAATTCATACAATACAAGGAAAGGAAAAATTAACTAAAACAATCCAAAATCTAAACTGGTTTATTCTTCTAGGCCGCCCTATATGTTTCTTGCTTCAACTTGATCACCTGTATCATGTGTAAAAATGGGAAATTTTGGGTCAACAAAAGTTGGCGAGTGAACCTTGTTAAAAACATTTGTTATTGATACCTTGTTGTATTTAATATGGAAAAATTGTGCAATAATCATACATGAACAAACGTATGTAAACAAACAATCACAAACACCTTGCATGAGTATATGATATGAATGACAATGTGTATGTTGGCAACGTCTCGTTCAAGCTCATAGGTAATGGGGAACGGACGGCCTATGATGATGTATGTGAGATCAAGGCTCAATCAAACGGAGCCGATCTTATGTTGGCAACGCCTCGTTCACGCTCATAGGTAATGTGGAACAGCTCACGCTCATAGGTAATGGGGAGCGGCGGCCTATGATAATGTATGTACTGAAAATGATAACTTTAAATCTAAACATTAACCACACGAACAATTGATATATATATTGGCAACAAATTTGATCATGAATATGATGGATGCACAAGTGTTTAATTTAAATAATAATAGCGACACATGATACACCCCAAAGTGTGATTAAAACGGGGAATTGGTAGAGGTTCACTCACCTTGGGTGCGTTCGGTGGATGATGTTGAATGCGCACGAGTTAGAGGATTGATCGACGAGGAATAACTAACCTAATTAATAACGAAAAGGTTCGGTAAGTAAGTGGATTTTATTAACAATTTTAATAGGATTTTTGGATATATTTTTGTGAGTTTAAGGCTATTTTCTAACTTTAAAAACGTTATTTTTAAGTATTTTTAATTGATTTTTAAATTAAATAAATAAATAAAAATAATAAAAAAATGTTGACTCTTGACCGTTGACCGTTGACCGGTTCGGTTGTGAATATTATTGCACTGAGTGAGACTCGAACCCGTGACCTCTCGTACGCGTGCACGCAGCTCTACCAACTGAGCTACGTGTCTAACCCGAAATATTTCTGTTTTTAATTATATTTATATACTATTTAACTTAATCCGAAAATCATTTATTTTTTTTTAAAAAGGATTTTAATTGCTTTGAACCGGTGCCGTCAACCAGTCTCGAACCCGGGACGTATGAGTTAGTGTTGCACACAGTCCACCGCTGGACTGTGTGTCTAACCTGGTTAATAATCCGGTTTTTATTATATTTAACATGATTCTGTGAGTTATCCCGGTTCGGTTAAAAAGAGCATTTTTTTTTTATTTAAGAGAGTAAGGTTGTGATAGGAATCGAACTCGCGACATGTATGTATTTGTTTGCACACAGTCCACCGCTGGACTGTGTGTCTAACCCGTTCATAATACTGATTTTAATTAATCTTATAACATAAACGAATTTCGTCTTCTTCGCTCAAGAACATAGATAATGATAATTCAACTGTTTCATGTCCAATTCGATTAACAAGCATTATAAGCAATTGAAAGGTAATGAACGGAGAGGGTTTGGGGAAAGATGTACCGATCAGTGTCTTTCACAGAACTCCGGCAAGGATTCGTCGGCTCTGTTTTGTGAACTTCGGCTGTTAGGATCAATTAACAGTTTGGATGGATTATGTCACACCCCGACCCGCAGCGGAAAAAGGTGATCGGGGCATGATTGGGTTATCATCAAAGCTCATGACATTTATTATGCGTTTCATATTCATTAATTACAATTTAATGGAAATTTACAATAAATGTTACAACATGTTCTAACTATCAATCTAAGCTTCTTTGTTCTCTTCTAAGGCATATCCTATGTTTTCCTTGCTTCAACCTGTTCACCTGTATCATGTGTAAAAGGGTTTTTTTGGATCAACATAATGTTGGCGAGTGAATCCTATGGAAAACATTTGAACAAATTTATTTAAATTGATTATGAAATATGTGCACAACCAAACATGAGTAAAAATAGATGTAAACTTAATCAACAATCATAAGATATTAAATAAAACACACATGAACAATAATGGAACATTTAGAGGCACGCGATGCTCAACTCGTCTCTCACGAGGAACTGAGGGGCCTAATGAATGAATTGCATAACATGATAATATGAAAGACACAACTACAACCAATATAAGCTCAATGATACACACATGAACAAATAATGAATTTGATTTGAAGCACGCGTTGTTCAACTCGTCTCCCACGAGGAACTGATGGGCTTAATGAATGAGTTTCATATGAATTGGCAAAAGGAAATAAGTAATCACAACAATATAATCAATCTAAGTTTAGATCATGATGTGGTATGGCACAAGTTTAAATAAACAAGTTAATTATTTTTATAACACATGACACACCCCAAAACGTGTAATTTAAAAGGGGGAGTTGTAAGATTCACTCACAGTGGGTGCGTTCGGTTGATGACGTTGAATGCACGCGAAGTGGTTTTAACCACGAGTGAGTTTAACCTAGATAAATCGCATTATGGTTTGGTAAGTAAACGGATTTTATTAATCTATTTTAGTAGGATTGTTGGGTGTATTTTTGTGAGTTTAAGGCTATTTACTAACCTTAAAAATGTTATTTTTAAGTATTTTTAATTGATTTTTAATTAAAATAATTAAATAAAATTAATAAAAAAATTTGATTTTTTTCTGACCGTTGACCGTTGACTGACCGTTGACCTGACCGTTGACCGGTTCGATTCATATATACAAGTGCGCTGAGTGAGGCTCGAACCCGAGACCTCTCGTACGCGTGCACGCAGCTCTACCAACTGAGCTACGTGTCTAACCCGTTATATATCTGATTTTAATTATATTTATACATTAATTAGTTTAAACCGAAAATCATTTTATTTTAAAAACAGTTTAATTTACTCGGACGGTGCGTTCCACAGGTCTCGAACCCGGGACCTGTGGCTTAAACTAACACACAGTCCACCGCTGGACTGTGTGTTTAACATGTTATATATTCCAACTTTTATTATACTTAAATACAAATTATCTGTTTTCATTTCTGACTTTATTTAAAAAGGTTAATAATTGTCCGGGTCGACGCAGAAGACCGGACTTGAACTCGTGACGTGCGACTTAAACATACACACAGTCCACCGCTGGACTGTGTGTCTAACTTGGTTATTATTCCGATTATTAATATACTTAACATATACATGTGGCGACTCCGATTCGGTTAATCAAAAAAATCATTTTTATTAAAGCAGCGTGTGTGGAACCGGATTCGAACTCGAGACCTTTCTGTGTTTATTGTGCACACAGTCCACCGCTGGACTGTGTGTCTAACCCGAGTAATAAGTTGATTTTAATTATACTTATAAGATACCGAACTTCATCTTCTTCGATGAGTTTTAACCAGACTCGACAACAGACTGGTTCGAGGTTTAAAACATGTTCTTTAGTGTGTTTCAGTTCATTATGGTGAGATATGAGTGAAAAGATAAAGATATTAGGCGAAGAGGTATACCGACTGGACTCTCTGTTTTCCGGCAGAACTCCGGCGACAGCAATAGGCTCCGGCGACGAGTGTCTTGCAGCGGAGAAACTTCAGAAAGCTTACAAAGGGTGTGGGTGACTTCGGTATAAGCTTAGAAGGTTCAATAAGGTTCAAAAATGAGGAAACCGGTTTTCCGGCGACGAACAGATTAATTCCGGCGAGTGGAATTACGCCGAGAAAAAGTGTGGTTTTGAGCGAAAAGGTTTGTAGTGGGTTGTGGGTGAATTTATAGGGCAAATCGTCTAAGAACTTGGTCTGATTTCCGACTGTATTCATCGGTTATAAAAACTCCAGCGGTTATAGAAAGTGTCGCGGACTCAAACGTCGGTTATAACCGATATCCTAATAATAGTTTACGTTATAACTGAAAATGTTGTTAAAAGCTCGCGAGATTATCGGGATTCCGACGACTGAACTATTGGGCGCCGGTTTTGAATTCGTAACGTCATGATATCAATTTAATGATTCTAATATTTAACAAGTAATATCAGTGGCGCAGTGGTTTGTGTGTTGTGCGATAAGACTTGTTGTTGAACCGGTGCTGACCCGGGTTCGAAACCCGGCAGAGGACTTTTATTTTTATTTTGCGATTTTCAACAGTTTTTCAAAAACTAAATATATATTCCCGTATAATAATCGATTACGTATCGTTTAAAAATATTTTGGGCATTTAATTCGCCGAAATTTTTGACTGACTGATCGGTTGATAAACGGAGCGGGTTTGGTAAATCCGTGTTTGACGGATGTTACAGATTAGATGTGAAATTGAACTACTGAGCAACGATTATCAGTAGGTTTAAATGATCATACCGGCTCACGGCGTGATTTTGGAAATTTCAGAAGTTTTCCGGCGAAAGCGGAATTTCCGACAACGTCATCTGGGATTGATTCTGGATGGTGGATTTATGTTAGTAACGGTCTAATAATGGAATGAAACAGAGAGAGTCGAGGTATTTACCGTGTTGATGTGAGTCTCGGTTTTCCGGCGAAAGTCCGGTGATGGCTGAAAAATTCCGGCGAGTGAAATTGCGTCGAGAATTGGTGTGATTGTGAGCGAAAAGATTATCAGAGGCTAGAGTGTGTATTTATAGGGAAGAATATCGATGAATTGGGTCTGATTACCGTCTGGATTCGTTAGTCAAAAATTTTCCGGCGGTTATGACTGATGTCGCGGACTGGACATCGGTATAACCGATGTAAAAGTTATTATACACGTTAAGTCACAAGAAACCGACAGTAATTGGCGAAATCGTCGGGATTTCCGACGACTGCGAATTAGGCGCGTCGGTTGACTGATTTGAAATCGAGATTTGATATTTGAATTAATTGTTTTGATATATTACTAAAGAACACAAGTGGCGGAGTGGTTTGGTGAATGAGAGTTAAGACTTGAGGTTCCCGGCTGACCCGGGTTCGACTCCCGGCAGCCGGTTTTTCTTTTTAATTAATTTATTTTTACTTTTTAACAATTATAATTTATAAATTCTAATTTGTTTATTAGTTATGTATCGTTTAAAATTAAAATAAGTCATAAATAAACAACAAAAATTTAAAACTGATTGTTCTATTAATAAACGAAGCGGGTTTTGAAAACCCGTTTTTCGACGGATGTTACAGTATCCCCTACTTTTAGAAATTTCGTCCTGAAATTTAAGTAGTAGTAGTAACAGGAAAAAGATGTGGGTATTTCTCGCGCATTGAGTCTTCACGTTCCCAAGTAAACTCAGGTCCTCGTTTCGACTCCCAGCGTACCCTGACAATTGGAATGCGGCTTCGTCTTAAACGTTTCTCTCCGAAGTCCATAATTTCTACTGGTCTTTCAATGAAATGCATAGATACATCGACTTGAATGTCTTCTAGCGGAATATGGAGATTTTCATCGGCGAGGCACTTCTTCAAGTTCGATACGTGGAATGTGGGATGAATTCTGTTGAGTTCCTCTGGTAGGTCAAGCTTGTATGCTACAGGTCCTACTCTTTCGAGTATCTTGAAAGGTTCTACGTAGCGTGGTGCTAGCTTGCCTTTTTGGCCAAAACGAACCACACCCTTCCACGGTGATACTTTTAAAAGTACTTGATCACCAACGCTAAACTCCAAGGGCTTTCATCGTTTGTCTGCATAACTCTTTTGACGACTTTGCGCCGCTAGAAGATTGTTTCGAATTTGATGAATCTTGTCTGTTGTTTCTTGTATTAACTCTGGACCGGTGATTTGAGCTTCTCCAATTTCATGCCAACATATTGGTGATCGGCACTTACGACCATATAACGCTTCGAAAGGTGCCATGCCGATACTTGAATGATAGCTGTTGTTGTACGAAAATTCAACTAATGGTAGATGAGCGTCCCAATTCCCTTTGAAGTCTATGACACATGCTCGAAGCATGTCTTTAAGAGTTTGAATGGTGCGTTCAGATTGTCCATCAGTTTGAGGATGATAAGCGGTACTGAGGTCTAATCGTGTACCCAAAGCGGCTTGTACGGCTTGCAATGTTCGTGAAGTGAAACATCCATCACGATATGAAATAATGCTTAACGGTACACCATGACGGCTTACGATTTCGCTGATGTAGATACGAGCTAACTTCTCATTTTTGAAGTCCTCGCGAATCGGAATGAAGTGAGTTGATTTTGTAAGACGATCAATGATTACCCATATAGTGTCATACCCACCAGAAGTGCGAGGTAACCTGGTAATGAAGTCCATGGTTATGTTTTCCCACTTCCATACAGGTATTTCGGGTTGGACTAGAAGTCCTGAGGGTCTTTGATGTTCAGCTTTCACTTTAGAACAGGTAAGGCACTTGGAAACAAACACAGCAATATCCTTTTTCATGCCAGGCCACCAGTAGGTGTATCGAAGGTCTTGATACATCTTGTCGGCTCCTGGGGGTACAGAGTATCGTGTTTTGTGCGCCTCTTTCATAAGGGTATCGCGAATGTTATTGTGATCGGGAAACCATATGCGATCTAGATAATACAGAATGCCGTCAGATTTTGTTTCGAGTTTAAGTTCTGCTCCACAAGATAACTCATTGCGTATGTCGTATTCTGTTATGGAAACATGTTGAGCTTCTTGGATTTGATCTTTAATGTTGGTTATGATTTGCGAACATAGAAGACGAATGGAGTTCGCATAACCCTTTCGACTGAGTGCATCAGCCACCACATTTGCTTTGCCAGGATGATACCGAATTTCACAGTCGTAGTCATTAAGAAGTTCGACCTATCTTCGTTGCCTCATATTCAACTCCTTTTGGTTAAAGATATGTTGGAGGCTCTTGTGGTCAGTGTAAATTTCACACTTGGTACCATAGAGGTAATGTCTCCATATCTTAAGAGCGAACACAACGGCTCCAAGTTCTAGGTCGTGGGTAGTGTAGTTCTTCTCATGAGTTTTGAGTTGCCTAGAAGCATAGGCTATCACTTTTCCCCTTTGCATTAATACACAGCCTAGTCCTTGCCCTAATGCGTCGCAATATACTACAAAGTCATCGCAACCTTCGGGGAGTGTGAGGATAGGTGCGTCACAAAGCTTTTGCTTAAGGGTTTGGAAGGCTTCTTCTTGTTTAGGTCCCCATAAGAAGGGTTTTCCTTTATGTGTCAAAGCCGTGAGTGGTACAGCGATACGAGAGAAATTTGATATGAAACGGCGATAGTAACCAGCCAAACCAAGGAAAGATCTTACTTCGGTTGGTGTACGTGGCGCTTGCCATTCTTGCACTGCTTTGATCTTTGAGGGGTCGACATGTATTCCCTTGTCATTGACGACATGTCCAAGGAATTGCACTTCTTTTAACCAGAATTCGCATTTGAAAAACTTAGCGTAGAGCTTTTCGGTTCTGAAGAGCGTGAGGATGAGTCGAAGGTGTCGTTCATGATCAGTCTTAGACTTTGAGTAAATGAGAATATCGTCGATGAAGACTATAACAAGGCGATCGAGATAGGGATTGCAAACTCTGTTCATTAGATCCATGAAGACGGCTGGAGCGTTGGTTAGACCAAATGGCATGACCATGAATTCATAATGACCATAACGAGTTCGGAAGGCGGTCTTTGGGACGTCTTCTTCATGTACTCTGAGTTGATGATAGCCAGAACGAAGGTCGATCTTTGAAAAACATGTGGCACCCTGGAGTTGGTCTAGAAGATCATCGATGCGAGGTAATGGATAGCGGTTCTTGACCGTTAATTTTTTGAGTTCTCTGTAATCGATACACATGCGGAACGTTCCATCCTTCTTCTTTACAAACAGAACAGGTGCACCCCAAGGCGATGAGCTAGGACGTATGAATCCTTTGTCGGTCAGTTCTTGTAATTGACTGGCCAGCTCTTGCATTTTGGATGGGGCTAACCTATAAGGAGATTTTGCGACGGGTGTAGCGCCAGGTATAAGATCAATACGGAATTCGACTTCTCTCTTGGGAGGAAGTCCTGAGATGTCGTCGGGAAAGACTTGCGGGAATTCTTTCACTACAGGTATGTCTTCGAGTTTCTTCTCCTTCCTTCCTTTCTTGACAACGTGAGTTAGAAATGCTACATAGTTCTTGCGGAGATATTTTCGGGCTTGAAGACAGGACATCAGTTTGAGTCCTTTCGAAGGGGTTTCTCCAAAGATTCGTAGGGTTTGACCGTCTGCAAGAGGAATGCGAATGAACTTTTCGCGGCAAACTACTTCAGCATGATGTTGGCTGAGCCAGTCCATACCAATTATAATGTCGAAACTTCCCAACTTCATAGGAATGAGGTCAACTGAA
Source organism: Scalesia atractyloides (assembly GCA_947069175.1). Taxonomy (NCBI): domain Eukaryota; kingdom Viridiplantae; phylum Streptophyta; class Magnoliopsida; order Asterales; family Asteraceae; genus Scalesia; species Scalesia atractyloides. Next base: position 4,131,176 of record CAMTDV010000020.1, on the reverse strand, counting down.
AAGTCGTGGTCGTTTAGAGTGAGAGTACAGTTTCGGATAATGGAGTTTAATGAGACCGGTTTTCCGTCGGCAACTTCCACCGTTATGGATTCCATGAGTTTATCACGGGTTTGGTTGAGGATGGGTTCAAATTCTAATGACACAAAACTCTTATCCGCGCCAGTATCAAATAACATGGATGCATAACTACCATTGATGAGAAACGTACCGCTAACCACGTTGTTGTCGGCCCTAGCTTGGTTGGCGTTGATGTTAAAAGCTCTTCCTCTCGCAGGTGGAGGAGCTTGGTTAGCTTGGTTCACCGGATTTGCTTGAGCTTGAGCATGTATGATGTTCACCAATCGTGGACAAGTGTTTCTAAAGTGGTTTGGGTCTCCACAATTGTAGCAAGCCCGCATGGGTTGCATCATGGGGTAGTTGGGTTGGTAGTAGGTTTGGGCCGTATGTTGTGTAGGTGGTAGTAGTAGGGGTTGTTGGGCTTGACCCATTATTTGATGATGGGTTTGGGTTGTGGGTTGGTTGCGGTTCATTCGCTGCAGAGAGCGGCAGGTTTGGATGGTGTGACCTGCACGGCCACAGCTGGTGCAATATTGACAGGGGTGTTCGGGAGAGTGATGGTATTGGCAACGGGTGCATTTTGGATAGGGGCCGGAGTATGGCCTTTTGTATGGTGCGGGTGAAGGGGCAGCTTGAGTAATGGGTGCAGCAGGGATAGGGAAATTGGTTTGGGTGACAGCAAAATTTCTGGTATTTCGTTTCCTCTTGTTTGAAAACCTTGAGGAGGAGGTGGAATGGTTTGAAGTTTGGCCCTCAACGGGGGCTTTCTTTTTCTCCTCCTTGAATTTACCGTTTCTGATGCGGTTCTCGGTAAGTTCGGTAGCCAATTCCATAGCAGCTTCGAGAGTTGTAGGCGAAGTGCTGAGGACTGAGTCTTGAATCTTTGAGGGGAGGCCTCGAATGTAGTGTTCAACCAAGCGGTACACTGGGGTGAACAAGTTAGGGACCATCTGGTTCAGCTCAAGAAATCTTTTGTTGTAGGAAGTATGGTCTCCTTCCTTTTGCTTCAGCGAGTGGAATTCGTCTTCCAACTTCTTGAGTTCGCTTCTTGGTCAAAAGCGTTTTGTCATTATTTCTCTTAACTCTTCCCATGTTAAGGCCATAGCGTCTTCAACTCCTCTCTTACCCTTCTCGGTGTTCCACCAGGTCAGGGCTACCCCAAATAATCTCCGGTTGCGTAACGTACCTTGCGATCCTCGGGACAATCGCAATTGAGGAAGGTGTTTTCCATTTCCTCAAACCAGTGGAGGAGAGCGGTGACACCTTCGGTCCCTTCATACTTTGGGGGTCGCAAGATTTGAAGTGTTTGTAGGAGCACTTCTTGGAGGGAGGGTTGTCGATGTTTTGATCCTCTTGATTGGGTGGGTTGATAGGATTCGCGGTGAGAGCTTGTTGGACTTGTATTACAATATCAGGAAGCACCGCGGCCATTTGTTTTGCAATTTGAGTGGCCAAGCGTTCGTTTGACCTTCCTGACTTTCGTCCTCCACGTAGCTGCCTAGCCGACATCTACAGGAATATACATAGGAAGATGGTGAGTTTAAGGAGTGTTAAGGTGTCATGTGTCGTTTAAAAAAAATAAAATAACATAATCATCAATAATGCACTACATCCATAGGATGTCTTGGGTTTGCTCATGTTTGGGTCTCCAATGTCCCCCATACCATCGCCCGTATAGTCATGTGGGCCCCCATGACTATTGGCTTAGTAGGATTCACATTGTATTGGCGGTTTAACACTCGCATCACCCGAATGAAAACCATGATATGTTTGCGAGATGTATGGTCGGAGGGTGTCCAGGTGTAGACACAATGACAACTCAAAGTGGTGTTAGTTCACACGACGTTTGGTATAGCATGCTTTGGCCTAATAGGTCCTTCGTACTCTCATCGTTAGTCCCCAGGTAGGCAAACTGGTGCTTTATTTTGGATTTATACGAATGCCAAGCCTAGACAGGACGTTCCGACTACCGGTACTCGTACCCTTCCAGTTACTACATGCCCGTCATGAGAACTCACTTTGATGTGATTTGAAAATACAAAAATGGTTGTAAAAATCATATGAATTGTGAGGTGTGTGCTCCCATGGATATGATATGTTATGAGAATATGATTCATGATAAGCATTGTATAATAGTATGTATTTATGAACATGCTTGCATAACTTTGAATGTAACAATAAACATAAAGCAAAACATCATGAATTTTGCATGTAACACACAAACAATTTAAAAATTCTAATCAACTATAGTATAGGCTCTAAGGGTCTAATAACCTATCCTATATCCCTATAGTCATGGCTCTGATACCAACCTGTCACACCCCGACCCGCAGCGGAATAAGAGTCGGGGCATAATTGGGTTATCACCAAAGCTCATGATGTTTACTAATATGTTTCATATTTATTAAATTCAAATTACATCTCAAAGTTTCAAGTCAAATTCATACAATACAAGGAAAGGAAAAATTAACTAAAACAATCCAAAATCTAAACTGGTTTATTCTTCTAGGCCGCCCTATATGTTTCTTGCTTCAACTTGATCACCTGTATCATGTGTAAAAATGGGAAATTTTGGGTCAACAAAAGTTGGCGAGCGAACCTTGTTAAAAACATTTGTTATTGATACCTTGTTGTATTTAATATGGAAAAATTGTGCAATAATCATACATGAACAAACGTATGTAAAAAAACAATCACAAACACCTTGCATGAGTATATGATATGAATGACAATGTGTATGTTGGCAACGTCTCGTTCACGCTCATAGGTAATGGGGAACGAACGGCCTATGATGATGTATGTGAGATCAAGGCTCAATCAAACGGAGCCGATCTTATGTTGGCAACGCCTCGTTCACGCTCATAGGTAATGGGGAACAGCTCACGCTCATAGGTAATGGGGAGCGGCGGCCTATGATAATGTATGTACTGAAAATGATAACTTTAAATCTAAACATTAACCACACGAACAATTGATATATATATTGGCAACAAATTTGATCATGAATATGATGGATGCACAAGTGTTTATTTTAAATAATAATAGCGACACATGATACACCCCAAAGTGTGATTAAAACGGGGAATTGGTAGAGGTTCACTCACCTTGGGTGCGTTCGGTGGATGATGTTGAATGCGCACGAGTTAGAGGATGGATCGACGAGGAATAACTAACCTAATTAATAACGAAAAGGTTCGGTAAGTAAGTGGATTTTATTAACAATTTTAATAGGATTTTTGGATATATTTTTGTGAGTTTAAGGCTATTTTCTAACTTTAAAAACGTTATTTTTAAGTATTTTTAATTGATTTTTAAATTAAATAAATAAATAAAAATAATAAAAAAATGTTGACTGTTGACCGTTGACCGTTGACCGGTTCGGTTGTGAATATTATTGCACTGAGTGAGACTCGAACCCGTGACCTCTCATACGCGTGCACGCAGCTCTACCAACTGAGCTACGTGTCTAACCCGAAATATTTCTGTTTTTAATTATATTTATATACTATTTAACTTAATCCGAAAATCATTTATTTTTTTTAAAAAGGATTTTAATTGCTTTGAACCGGTGCCGTCAACCAGTCTCGAACCCGGGACGTATGAGTTAGTGTTGCACACAGTCCACCGCTGGACTGTGTGTCTAACCTGGTTAATAATCCGGTTTTTATTCTATTTAACATGATTCTGTGAGTTATCCCGGTTCGGTTAAAAAGAGCATTTTTTTTTATTTAAGAGAGTAAGGTTGTGATAGGAATCGAACTCCCTTTGAAGTCTATGACACATGCTCGAAGCATGTCTTCAAGAGTTTGAATGGTGCGTTCAGATTGTCCATCAGTTTGAGGATGATAAGCGGTACTGAGGTCTAATCGTGTACCCAAAGCGGTTTGTACGGCCTGCCATGTTCGTGAAGTGAAACGACCATCACGATCTGAAATAATGCTTAACGGTACACCATGTCGGCTTACGATTTCGCTGATGTAGATACGAGCTACCTTCTCGTTCTTGAAATCTTCGCGGATTGGAATAAAGTGAGCTGATTTTGTAAGACGATCAATGATTACCCATATCGTGTCATACCCACCAGAAGTGCGAGGTAACCCGGTAATGAAGTTATGGTTATGTTTTCCCACTTCCATACAGGTATTTCAGGTTGGACCGGAAGTCCTGAGGGTCTTTGATGTTCAGCTTTTACCTTGGAACATGTAAGGCACTTGGAAACAAAAACAGCAATATCCTTTTTCATTCCAGGCCACCAGTAGGTGTATCGAAGGTCTTGATACATCTTGTCGGCTCCTGGGTGTATAGAGTATCGTGTTTTGTGTGCCTCATTCATAAGGAATTCACGAAGGTTGTTGTGGTCAGGAATCCATATACGATCTAGATAGTACAGAATACCGTCAGCTTTAGTTTCAATTTTAAGTTCAGCTCCACAGGACATCTCCTTTCGTACGTCGTCTTCTGTTATTGAAACATGTTGGGCTTCTCGAATTTGATCTTTAATGTCAGTTATGATTTGCGAACATAGAAGACGAATGGAGTTCGCATAACCCTTTCGACTGAGTGCATCAGCCACCACATTTGCCTTGCCAGGGTGGTACCGAATTTCACAGTCGTAGTCATTTAGAAGTTCGACCCATCTTCGTTGCCTCATGTTCAACTCCTTTTGGTTGAAGATATGTTGAAGACTCTTGTGGTCAGTGTATATTTCACACTTAGTACCGTAGAGATAATGTCTCCATATCTTAAGAGCGAACACAACGACTCCAAGTTCTAGGTCATGGGTGGTGTAGTTCTTCTCATGAGTCTTGAGTTGTCTAGAAGCATAAGCTATCACCTTTCCTCTTTGCATTAGAACACAGCCTAGTCCTTGCCCTGACGCGTCGCAATAAACCACGAAGTCATCACAACCTTCAGGAAGAGTGAGAATTGGTGCATCACAGTGTTATTGTTTAAGGGTTTGGAAGGCTTCTTCTTGTTTGGGTCCCCATATGAAGGGTTTTCCTTTATGAGTTAAAGCCGTGAGTGGTACAGCAATGCGGGAGAAATTTGAAATGAAACGGCGATAATAGCCAGCCAAACCAAGGAATGATCTTACTTCGGTTGGTGTACGTGGCGCTTGCCATTCTTGTACTGCTTTGATCTTTGAGGGGTCGACATGTATTCCCTTGTCATTGACGACAAGTGTCACACCCCGACCTGCAGCGGAATAAGAGTCGGGGCATAATTGGGTTATCACCAAAGCTCATGATATTTACTAATATGTTTCATATTTATTAAAGTCAAAATTACATTCCCAATAATCCAAACATGTTCATACAATACAAAGGAAATAACCAAACAAAACAATTCCAAGCTCTAAATCATTTTATTCTTCTAGTCCAATCCTATGTGTTTCTTGCTGCAGCTGGTTCACCTGTATCATGTGTAAAAATGGGGGGGTTTGGGTCAACATATGTTGGCGAGTGAACCTTGTTAGATAAACATTTATTATTGATTTTCTTGTTAGTTTATCAATGAAAAATTGTGCATAATCGTAAGTGAGCAAATGTAAATAATCCAACAGTAGCAATAACAATCACAACTATAACATACAATAACATACAATAACATACCAACATCATACAATAAATAACATGAATGAAAACTGTGCGATCAAGGCTCAATCAAACGGAGCCGATCGTATTGCATGTACTGAAAATGATAACTGTGCGATCAAGGCTCAATCAAACGGAGCCGATCGTATGTTGGCACGCCAGGTTCACGCTCATAATGTAATGGGGAACATGCTCAACGCTCATAATGTAATGGGGAGCGGCGGCCTATGAAATTGCATGTACTGAAAATAATAAATTGAATCTAACAATAACCACACAAATAATTTGATCAAACTGTATGTTCATGATATGATGTATGCACAATGATTTAAATATATTAAATAGCAAGACACATGATACACCCCAAAACGTGATTAAAACGGGGAATTTGTAAAGATTCACTCACATTGGGTGTGTTTGATTGGAGATGGTGAGATGCACACGAGTTGGAAGAGCGGAACAACGAGAATTACTAACCTAAATAATAACGGAAAAATATAGTAAATGAGTGGATTTTATTAAGGATTTTAATAAAATTTTTAGATATATTTTTACGAGTTTAAAGCTATTTCCTATCTTTAAAAACATTATTTTTAAGTATTTTTTAATTGATTTTTAAATTAAATTAAATAATTAAAAATATAAAAATATCTTGACTTTTTGGGTTGACTGTTGACTTTTTGACTTTGACTGTTTGACCGGTTTATTGTGTAATTGAAATGCGCTGGGTGAGGCTCGAACCCGAGACCTCCCGTACGTGTGCACGCAGCTCTACCAACTGAGCTACGTGTCTAACCCGAAATAATTCTGTTTTTAATTATACTTATATATTAACTCAATTTATCCAAAATTCTTTTATTTTCAAAAACATTTTAATTCATCGAACCGGTGCCACTAACAGGTCTCGAACCCGGGACATGTGCTTTAACGTTACACACAGTCCACCGCTGGACTGTGTGTCTAACTTGGTTAATATACCAATTTTTATTATACTTAACAACTAACGTGAATTAACCCGGTTCAGTTAGAAAAATAAAACGTTTTTATTACATATAGGGTGCGTGTATCAGGGATCGAACTCGCGGCGTGTGCGTATAATTTGCACACAGTCCACCGCTGGACTGTGTGTCTAACCCGTTTAAAATACCAATTTTAATTAGCCTTATATTGTTAGCGCAGTTCATCTTCCTCGTTAGTTTTTACAGACAGCGGATTACACCGTTATATCTTGTTTAATTCGATTGATAAACATTGTACAGACTAATATGAAATGGCAGAGACGATAATTAGAAGTAAACATACCGGTGAACGATTTATTTCAGAATTCCGGCAAAGCGTCGGTCTCTGTTTTTATGAACTTCAACTGAGCAAGCCAATTAACCGTTTTGATTAGCTAATCGTGGAATTGAAGTGATAAACAAACGTTAACAGAGTGTTTGAATGTCCTTACCGATTCACATATGAAAATAAAGATTTCCAGAAATTTTCCGGCGAACTGGAATTATCCGATAGCAGCGTCTAAATTCGATTTCAATTGATAGGTCCGAGTTAGAAACAGCTTAACAATTGATAGACTACGACGGTATTGAAAGACTTACCGTTTTGATGAAGAATACGGTTTTCCGGCGAACTTGCAGAATTTTCCAGCGAGTAAAATAAACTTTTCTGATGAACTGAAAGTATGACGAAAGTGAAATGGCAGGTTTGTGGAATGTTTCTAAGTCGCGAAAAGATCTTTGATTGCAGTAATTCAGATTATGGGATATTTTCGGTTATAAAACCCATCATCATCATCAGAATTTAAGTCAATTCAAGTCTGAATTGATTAGAATCATCGGTGCATCGGTTATAAACCTGAATTCGCGATTATTGAAACGTTTTAGACGGTTGAATAGCCGATTTCGGTTTTCAGTTGGCGCAACCGGTTAATCTATGTTTGTTTATAAGATTTATTTGTTTCCTAGAGTTGACAGAAAACAAACAAGTGACGGAGTGGTTATGCGTGTGAGTGTTAAGTCTTTGGAGTTTACAACCTGGCTGACCCGGGTTCGAGTCCCGGCAGCCCCATTTTATTTTTTATTACTTTATTTATACTTTTTATCAATTATAACTTTTATGGTTTAATTTGTTTATTAATTATGTATCATTAAAAATTAAAATAAACATAAATAGGCAACGACACATTTATAACTTGATATTCGATTACAAACGGAGCGGGTTTGGTAAAACCCGTTTTCGACAAGTGCTACAACATGTCCAAGGAATTGTACCTCTTTTAACCAGAATTCGCATTTGGAGAATTTGGCGTAAAGCTTTTCATTCTCTAAGAGTGTAAGGATGAGTCGAAGGTGCCGTTCATGATCAGACTTAGACTTTGAGTAAATGAGGATGTCGTCGATGAAGACTATAACAAAATGATCGAGATAGGGTTTGCAGACTCTGTTCATTAGATCCATGAAGACAGCTGGAGCATTGGTTAAACCAAATGGCATGACCATGAATTCATAATGACCATAACGAGTTCGGAAGGCGGTCTTTGGGACGTCTTCTTCATGTACTCTAAGTTGGTGATAACCAGAACGGAGGTCGATTTTTGAAAAACAGTTGGCGCCTTGAAGTTGGTCAAGAAGATCATCAATGCGAGGTAATGGATAGCGATTCTTGATCGTTAACTTGTTGAGTTCTCTGTAGTCGATGCACATGCGAAACGTTCCATCTTTCTTCTTCACAAAAAGGACAGGTGCACCCCAAGTCGAGGAGCTAGGACGTATGAATCCTTTGTCAGTTAACTCTTGCAATTGACTGGCTAGCTCTTGCATTTCGGATGGGGCTAACCTATAAGGAGACTTTGCAACTGGTGTAGCACCAGGTATAAGATCAATGCGAAATTCGACTTCTCTCAAGGGAGGAAGTCCTGAAATGTCGTCGGAAAAGCTTGCGGGAAATCTTTTACTACTGGGATGTCTTCAAGTTTCTTCTCCATGGTTCCCTTTTTGACGACACGGGTTAAAAATGCGACATAATTCTTGCGGAGATATTTTCGAGCCTGAAGACAGGACATTAATCTGAGCCCTTTCGATGAGGTTTCCCCAAAGATTTGTAGAGTCTGACCGTTTGCAAGAGGAATGCGTATAAACTTTTCACGGCATACAACTTCAACCTGATGTTGGCTGAGCCAGTCCATACCAATTATAATGTCAAAGCTTCCCAACTTCATAGGAATGAGGTCAACTGGAAAGTCGTGATCGTTTAAGGTGAGAGTACAATTTCGTATAATAGAGTTTAATGAGATCGGTTTCCCGTCAGCAACTTCTACTGTTATGGATTCCATGAGCTTATCACGAATTTGGTTTAGGATGGGTTCAAACTCTAAGGACACAAAACTTTTATCCGCGCCAGTATCAAATAACATGGATGCATAACTACCATTGTTAAGGAACGTACCGTTAACCACATTGCTGTCAGCTCTAGCCTGATTAGCGTTGATGTTGAAAGCTCTTCCTCTTGCAGGTGAAGGAGCTTGGTTAGCTTGATTCACCGGATTTGCTTGGGCTTGAGCATGTATAATGTTCACCAAACGTGGACAAGTGTTTCTAAAGTGGTTTGGGTCTCCACAATTGTAGCAAGCCCGCATAGGTTGCACCATGGGATAGTTGGGTTAGTAGTATGATTGGGCTAAATGTTGGGTAGGTGGTAGTAGTAGGGGTTGTTGGGCTTGACCCATTATTTGATGGTGGGTTTGAGTTGAGGGCTGGTGGCGGTTCGTTCGCTGAGGTATGCGACAGGTTTGAACAGTGTGACCTGCGCGACCACAGCCGGTGCAATGTTGGCAGGGATGATCAGGAAAGTGATGGTATTGGCAACGGTTGCATTTTGGGAATGGGCCAGAGTATGGCCTTTTATATGGTGCAGGTGAGGGGGCAACTTGGGTAATGGGTGCAGCAGGGATAGGATAATTGGTTTGTGTGACAGCGAAGTTTCTGGTGTTACGTTTCCTCTTGTTAGCAAACTTAGAGGAGGAGGTGAAATGGTTTGAAGTTTGGCCCTCAACGGGGGCTTTCTTTTTCTCCTCTTTAAATTTACCGTTGCGAATTCGATTCTCGGTCAGTTCAGTAGCTAGTTCCATAGCAGCTTCAAGTGTTGCTGGTGAAGTGCTGAGAACTGAATCTTGAATTTTCGAGGGAAGACCTTGAATATAATGCTCGACTAAACGGTAAACTGGGGTGAACAAGTTAGGGACCATCTGGTTCAACTCTAAAAACCTCTTGTTGTAGGAAGTATGATCTCCCTCCTTTTGCTTCAATGAATGAAATTCGTCCTCTAACTTTTTAATCTCACTTCTAGGACAGAATCGTCTCGTCATGATTTCCCTTAACTCCTCCCACGTTAAGGCCATTGCATCTTCGATTCCTCTCTTACCCTTTTCAGTATTCCACCAGGTAAGAGCTACCCCAAATAGTCTCCCGGTTGCGTATCGTACCTTGCGATCCTCGGGACAATCGCAGTTGAGGAAGGTGTTTTCCATTTCCTCAAACCAGTGGAGGAAAGCAGTGACACCTTCGGTCCCTTCAAATTTCGGAGGATCGCAAGACTTGAAATGTTTATATGAGCACTTGTTGGTAGAAGGGTTGCCGATGTTCTGGTCTTCTTGCTGGGGAGGATTGGTGGGATTTGTGGCGAGAGCTTGTTGTACTTGAACCACAATGTCACGAAGCACCGCGGCCATTTGTTTTGCGATTTGAGTGGCCAAGCGTTCGTGTGACCTTCCTGATCTTCTACCCCCTCGTTGTTGTCTAGCCGACATCTACAGGAACATACATAAGAAGATTGTGAGTTTATGGAGTTTTTTTTAGGTGTCATGTGTCTTAAAGAAAATGAAAATAACATAAATATCAATAATGCAACTACATCCATAGGATGTCTTGGGTTTGCTCATGTTAGGCCTCAAATGTCCCCCATACCTTCACCTGTATAGTCATGTGGGCCCCCATGACTATTGGCTTGGTAGGATTCACATTAGTATTGGCGGTTTAACACTCGCATTACCCGAATGAAAACCACGAAATATGTTTACGAGATGTATGGTCGGAATGTGTCCAGGTGTAGACACAATGACAACTCAAAGTGGGGTTAGCTCTCACGACGTTTGGTATAGCATGCTTTGGCCTAATAGGTACTTCGTACTCTCATCGTTAGTCCCCAGGTAGGCAAACTGGTCCTTTATTTTGGATTTATATGAATGCCAGCCTAGACAGGACGTTCCGACTACCGGTACTTGTACCCTTCCAGTTACTACATGCCCGTCATGAGAACTCACTTTGATGTGATTTGAAAATACAAAAAATCATTGTAAAAACAATCATGAAAATGATGTGGTGTGTGCTCGCATGGATATGATATGTTATGAGAATATGATTCATGATAGGCATTATATAATAATATGTACTTATGAACATGCTTGCATAACATTGAATGTAACATTGAACATAAAACATATAAACATCATGAATTTTGCATGTAACACACAAAAATCTTAAAAATTTCTAATCAACTATAGTATAGGCTCTAAGGGTCTAATAACCTATCCTATATCCCTATAGTCATGGCTCTGATACCAATCTGTCACACCCCGACCCGCAGCGGAATAAGAGTCGGGGCATAATTGAGTTATCACCAAAGCTCATGATATTTACTAATATGTTTCATATTTATTTAAGTAAAAATTACATCCTCAATAATCCAAACATGTTCATACAAATACAAAGAAAAATAATCAACTAAACAATCCAAGCTCTAAACCAGTTTATTCTTCTAAGCCAATCCTATGTGTTTCTTGCTGCGGCTGGATCACCTGTATCATGTGTAAAAATGGGGGTTTTTGGGTCAACATAAGTTGGCGAGTGAACCTTGTTAGATAAACATTTATTATTGATTTCTTGTTATCTTTATCATGGAAAAATTGTGCAATAGTCATATGTGAGCAAAATGTAAATAATCAAACAATGACAATAACATTAACAAACAATAACATACAATAACATACAATATCATATTAACTTGCATGAATATATAACATGAATGAAACTGTATATGTTGGCAACGTCACGTTCACGCTCATAATGTAATGGGGAACGGACGGCCTATGATGAATGTCTGTGCGATCAAGGCTCAATCGAACGGAGCCGATCGTATGTTGGCAACGCCCGGTTCACGCTCATAATGTAATGGGGAACAGCTCAACGCTCATAAATGTATGTACTGAAAATGATAAATTAAATCTAAACAATAACCACACAAACAGTTGATACAAGTTGAATACACATTTGTTCATGGATATGACGTATGCACAATGTTTTAAATATAATAAATGGTAAGACACATGATACACCCCAAAAACGTGTTTAAAACGGGGAATTTGTAGAGATTCACTCACCTTGGGTGCGTTCGGTGAATGATGTTGATTGCGCACGAATTTAGAGGATTGATCGACGAGGAATAACTAACCTAGTTAATAACGAAAAGGTACGGTAAGTAAATGGATTTTATTAACAATTTTTAATAGGATTTTTGGATATCTTTTTGTGAGCTTAAGGCTATTTTCTAACTTTAAAAACGTTATTTTTAAGTATTTTTAATTGATTTTTAAATTAAATAAATAAATAAAAATAATAAAAAAATGTTGACTTTTGACTGTTGACCATTGACCGTTGACCGTTGACCGGTCCGGTCGCTTATATATGTGCGCTGGGTGAGACTCGAACCCGTGACCTCCCGTACGCGTGCACGCAGCTCTACCAACTGAGCTACGTGTCTAACCCGAAATAATTCTGTTTTTAATTATACTTATATACTATTTAGATTTATCCAGAAATTATTTATTTTAAAAAGGATTTTAAATGTATCGAACCGGTGCTGTCAACAGGTCTCGAACCCGGGACCTGTGGGTTAATGTGCACACAGTCCACCGCTGGACTGTGTGTCTAACCTGGTTAATAATCCGGTTTTTATTATACTTAATATGATTCGGTGAGTTATCCCGGTTCGGTTAAAAAGGGCATTTTTATTTCAAGAGAGTGAGGTTGGGACAGGGATCGAACTCGAGACGTGCGTGCATTGTTTGCACACAGTCCACCGCTGGACTGTGTGTCTAACCCGTTCAATATACTAATTTTAATTAATCTTATAATATAACTGAACTTCGTCTTCTTCACTCAAGATTACAGATAATGATAATTCAACTGATTCATGTCTAATTCGATTAACAAGCATTCAAATGACTAAAATGAAATGGCAGAGAAAATTTCGGAAGTAAACATACCGGAGTAACGATCTATCTCAGAATTCCGGCGAAGTCGTCGGCTCAGTTTTTACGGATTTCGTCTGAGCGGACAGATTAACAATTTTGATTAGCTAGATGCGAAATTGAAGCACTGAACAAGAATTACCAGAAAGTTTAAAAGGCTATACCGTTTCACAACAAGAATTGGGAACTTTCAGAAGTTTTTCGGCGAGAGTTAATTATCCGATATCGTCGTCTGAAACTGATTCTGATTGAAGGGTTTGTGTTAGCAAAAACTTAACAACTGATAGACGATGAAGAATTGAGAGACTTACTGATTTGATGGAAGACACGGTTTTCCGGCGAAAGTCCGGCGAGTTCAAAAAGCAATTCCGACGATCAGAAACGAGAGTAAACGCGAGAATAGAAGTTCTGGGAATGTAATTGAGTCGCGAAACGAAGCTTTTGTTGAAGTAATTCCATAAGTGAATGTTTTCGGTTATAAAAACCAAACATCACCTGAATTCAAGTTCATTAACGACTGAATTGATTTAAAAAGTCGGTTTATCGGTTATGATCAAGATTCCGCGAGCACTCAAACGTCTTGGACGGTTTGAAAGCCGATATCGGTTTCAGTTGGCGCAACAGGTTGATTCTCGGTTATAGATATGATTTAATTCTTTCCTAGAATTCACAAAAAGATCAAGTGGCGGAGTGGTTATATGTGTGCGTGTTAAGTCTAGACTTACCCGGCCGACCCGGGTTCGAATCCCGGCAGCCGGTTTTCTTTTTTTATTTAATTTCTTTTCACTATTTATTAATTATAGTTTTTAATTTCTAATTTGTTAATTAATTATGTATCGCTTAAAATTTAAAAATAAACATAAATACGCAACGAAACATATATAACTTGATATTCGATTACAAACGAAGCGGGTTTGGAAAACCCGTTTTTGACAAATGTTACAAACAATTGATATATATATTGGCAACAAATTTGATCATGAATATGATGGATGCACAAGTGTTTAATTTAAATAATAATAGCGACACATGATACACCCCAAAGTGTGATTAAAACGGGGAATTGGAAGAGGTTCACTCACCTTGGGTGCGTTCGGTGGATGATGTTGAATGCGCACGAGTTAGAGGATTGATCGACGAGGAATAACTAACCTAATTAATAACGAAAAGGTTCGGTAAGTAAGTGGATTTTATTAACAATTTTAATAGGATTTTTGGATATATTTTTGTGAGTTTAAGGCTATTTTCTAACTTTAAAAACGTTATTTTTAAGTATTTTTAATTGATTTTTAAATTAAATAAATAAATAAAAATAATAAAAAAAATGTTGACTTTTGACCGTTGACCGTTGACCGGTTCGGTTGTGAAAATTATTGCACTGAGTGAGACTCGAACCCGTGACCTCTCATACGCGTGCACGCAGCTCTACCAACTGAGCTACGTGTCTAACCCGAAATATTTCTGTTTTTAATTATATTTATATACTATTTAACTTAATCCGAAAATCATTTATTTTTTTTTAAAAGGATTTTAATTGCTTTGAACCGGTGCCGTCAACCAGTCTCGAACCCGGGACGTATGAGTTAGTGTTGCACACAGTCCACCGCTGGACTGTGTGTCTAACCTGGTTAATAATCCGGTTTTTATTATATTTAACATGATTCTGTGAGTTATCCCGGTTCGGTTATAAAGAGCATTTTTTTTTATTTAAGAGAGTAAGGTTGTGATAGGAATCGAACTCGCGACGTGTATGTATTTGTTTGCACACAGTCCACCGCTGGACTGTGTGTCTAACCCGTTCATAATACTGATTTTAATTAATCTTATAACATAAACGAATTTCGTCTTCTTCGCTCAAGAACACAGATAATGATAATTCAACTGTTTCATGTCCAATTCGATTAACAAGCATTATAAGCAATTGAAAGGTAATGAACGGAGAGGGTTTGGGGAAAAGATGTACCGATCAGTGTCTTTCACAGAACTCCGGCAAGGATTCGTCGGCTCTGTTTTGTGAACTTCGGCTGTTAGGATCAATTAACAGTTTGGATGGATTAGATGTGAAATTGAACTACTGAGCAACGATTATCAGTAGGTTTAAATGATCATACCGGCTCACGGCGTGATTCTGGAAATTTCAGAAGTTTTCCGGCGAAAGCAGAATTTCCGACAACGTCGTCTGGGATTGATT
This sequence comes from Scalesia atractyloides, assembly GCA_947069175.1. Taxonomy (NCBI): domain Eukaryota; kingdom Viridiplantae; phylum Streptophyta; class Magnoliopsida; order Asterales; family Asteraceae; genus Scalesia; species Scalesia atractyloides. The sequence goes on along the minus strand of CAMTDV010000020.1, from coordinate 4,116,031 downwards.
CTGGATGGTGGATTTATGTTAGTAGCGGTCTAATAATGGAATGAAACAGAGAGAGTCGAGGTATTTACCGTGTTGATGTGAGTCTCGGTTTTCCGGCGAAAGTCCGGTGATGGCAGAAAAATTCCGGCGAGTGAAATTGCGTCGAGAATTGGTGTGATTGTGAGCGAAAAGATTATCAGAGGCAAGAGTGTGTATTTATAGGGAAGAATATCGATGAATTGGGTCTGATTACCGTCTTGATTCGTTGGTCAAAAATTTTCCGGCAGCTATGACTGATGTCGCGGACTGGACATCGGTTATAACCGATGTAAGAGTTATTATACACGTTAAGTCACAAGAAACCGACAGTAATTGGCGAAATCGTCGGGATTTCCGACGACTGCGAATTGGGCGCGTCGGTTGACTGATTTGAAATCGAGATTTGATATTTGAATTAATTGTTTTGATATATTACTAAAGAACACAAGTGGCGGAGTGGTTTGGTGAATGAGAGTTAAGACTTGAGGTTCCCGGCTGACCCGGGTTCGACTCCCGGCAGCAGGTTTTTCTTTTTAATTAATTTATTTTTACTTTTTAACAATTATAATTTATAAATTCTAATTTGTTTATTAGTTATGTATCGTTTAAAATTAAAATAAGTCATAAATAAACAACAAAATTTTAAAACTGATTGTTCGATTAATAAACGAAGCGGGTTTTGAAAACCCGTTTTTCGACGGATGTTACATCGCCGACACCTTCCCGGATAAGGTTTAGAGTTTAATTTGATTTATTATTTTTGAAATTAATTATAATTTAAATTTCGAACAAAGATAATACTAATCCATTAGATAGTTTGGTTTCTGTAGGAATATCTTAAAAAGTTCTCAAATGACGATCAAGTTGGGCTAATGAACCGAACACTCGAAAACTTTAGCTTTCGCATGTTTGTACATTTCATGTATACATTTTGCTTAAAATGTTTTAAGTAGTATTAGTTATTAAGATGTTAATCTTAATTACTTATAAAGTTTTGAAAATTTGGTATTAGAATGTAAGACGAAACTTTATAATTTCAATCATGAATGTAGTATCATTTACGAAATGCTCATTTTATAATATGGGTCTTACAAGTTGGTAATTAGAGCTCAAGGTTAAAACGATATGTGTTCGGTTCAAGGCTTGATCAAGACATTCAGTAAGAATTAGTTATAAATTTAAATTCTTTATGAAATAATAGAAAGAAAGATGATTTAAAGTGTATGGGAAGGAGTGTCTTAATACACTCGAACCCGAGAAATACACTGAACATAAACGATGAAGGCAAGTTCTATACTTGATCAAACTGAAAACAAAAGATATACCACGTGTGCTATCAAATGAATAGGGTAAATATCCATATAAAATATGGAAATTATTAAACAAGTTGCTTACCAAAAATTACTATGAACATTTCAGCTAAAGAAATGTCAGGAGCAACAGGAGATGATACAATGTCTCTTATGACAGAAGAGATACGAGAAAAGATTTCCGAGGAAGTCGGAAAGGCCTTGGAATCAAGCTTACCTCAATTTATGGATAGGCTACAAACTACAATCTTATCGGTTGTTGAAGAAAGAAAGAATTAATGAAAAGAAAGTCTTGTACAAGAAAAAGACAAGACTAAAAATAAGAACAGTGTCCATACGACAAGTTCATGGCATGTAAACCACCAATCTACAACGGAGAGGTAGACCCTATAGTTTGCCAACGATGGATAAGTGATATGGAAAGAATCTTTGAACGAACTCATTGTGACGAGACCGTCTTTGTAGCTTACGGGACCGGTCAATTGAGGGGTCAAGCAAAAGATTGGTGGGACAATCTTAAGAAGGAACAAGGGGTTGAGGCCACGAAGAGTATGACATGGGAGGAATTTAAGGTGCCATTTCTTAAACATCATAGCCCCAAAACCATGATAAATAAAATAAAAGAAGAATTTATTCAGCTAAGGCATAAGGGTGAAACAATTGATAAGATCACGGGAGTGTTCCTTGAAAAATTGAGGTTTTGTGACGAGTTGGTGCAAACAGAGGAACAAAAGATCTACTAGTATTACAATATGTTAGTACTGAGTATAGAGAATTCATGACTCCCTAAAATATGAAAATCTCATAGAATTATAGACGTTGCACGAGAATGTGAGATTGAGTTAAGGAAGTAGAACGAGAGGGGTGAACGAAGAGCAATGGATGTAAATCCAAGTTCTAATAAAAAGCAAAAGGTGAATGAAATTCCAAAGAAATGGAGTACAAAAGGAGGATCACCAAGTTGCAAGACATGTGGTCGTGCCCATAGGGGTGAGTGCTATTTCAAAAACAAATCGTGTGTCATATGCGGGAAAACGGGACATGTAGCATCAAATTGCCCTAGTAAAGTGTCGGTGTGTTATAAATGCTACCAACCGGGTCACAAGAAATTTGAGTGCCCATAATTAAAAGGGAAGAATGAGGTGCCCGACACAAAGATCGAAGTCCCAAGATCAAAGCCAAGATCCTTCCATATAATTGCGGCCGAGGCCAAGATTGAACCCGACGTGGTTTCAGGTACATTTACTGTAAATTATATTCCCGCACGCATTTTATTTGATACAGGTGCAAATAAATCTTTTGTTTCAAAAAGATTTATCAATACCCTTCGTTTACATTGATAAAACTACATAAGCCTATGGAAGTAGAAATAGGTAAAATAACGAAAGTTTTGTTGTCTATGAAATATGTCGGAATTGCAAATTGAACCTTGACGATGAGGATTACTCGATTGACTTGATAACCATGTCTATGGGGGAGTTCCAAGTGGTGGTTGGAATGGACTGGTTGTCTCGCTACCACGCCAAGATGATGTGCTTCCGTAAAGAAATACAACTAACATCACCAAGCGGAAGGCGTATCACTATTTACGGGGAGAAGAATTGCAACCCCATATTATGTTCAATGGCGAAAGCTCGTAAACTCGTTCAACATGGGTGTAAGGCATACTTAACTTACTGCGCGATTCGGAAAAAGAATTGCCAAAGATTGAAGACGTACCTGTTGTAAGGGAGTTTGAAGACGTATTCCCGGATGACCTACCAGGAATACCACCTGAGCGCGAAGGTAGAGTTTGGTATTGAACTAGTCCCGAATGCAAAACCGGTAGCTAAGGAACCTTATAGGCCAGCACCGTAGGAACTCCAAGAGTTAATTAGAGTGCTTGATGTATTTGTGTGTGAAAGGAATATAAACAAGTAAATATCATGAGTTTGCATGTAAACATCTTATTACGTAAGCAAATAAATTTCTAAGTGACTATAGTATAGGCTCTAAGGGTCTAATAACTATCCTATATCCCTATAGTCAAAAGCTCTGATACCAATCTGTCACACCCTGACCCGCAACGGACATGGTAGTCGGGCATGATTGGGTTTTCATCAAAGCTCATGACATTTACTTTACTAGAGTTTCATATTTATTATTTCAAATTAAAAGGAAAAATTACAACCAACAAATAATCCATACAAGCACAAAATGTTCTAAACAAGACATTCAAGTAACGATTTATTCTTCTTCTAAGGCCCATTCCTATGTGTTCCTTGCTTCAACCTGATCACCTGTATCATGTGTAAAATAGAGATTTGGGTCAACAAAAGTTGGCTAGTGAATCCATTTAAATATTAGAAATAATTGTTATGTTTATTAATTTAATAAAAATGTGCATAAACCAAATATTAGCAAACGTATAGGTAATCTATCCACAAACCACGTAATCATCTAGCAATGTACATGTGAGCACGATAAGCGATGCGCTGTGAGATCAAGGCTCAATCAAACGGAGCCGGTCTAATTAGGCAACGCGATGCTCAACCCATATGAAACGGGAACTGATTGGCCTAATGTGAAAGCTTGACTGAAATGAGAAAGTATAACATCAAATAACAATAAACCAAATATCACATAGCACGTTAGTTCATATAATGGTAGTAGCACAAGTGTTTGAATAATGATATAAATAAAACGACATATGATATACCCCAAAACATGAATAAAAAGGGGAGTTTGTAGGAATTCACTCACAATGGGTGCGTTCTTGATTTGATAACGAGCGCGCACGATTTAAAGATTCCAACCGATGAGAAAGCTAACCTAAATATTCACGTAATAATTCGGTAAATATATTTCTTTTATTTAAAATTAGTATTTTTATTTAATGAATTTTATTAGACTCTTTAGATAATTTTATAGTATTTATTACTAATTTTTGTGCTTAAAAAGGACTCATTTTTCTTATATATTTTTATGGATTTTGGAGAAAAATAAAGAAAAAGGTTAGTTAAAAAATATACCCTTTTTAGGGGTCGAACCAGGTCGAACCGGTCATATCAGATGGTTTTGGCATCGTGTAGGACTCGAACGCGTGACCTTTCATTTACGTGCACGCAGCTCTACCAACTGAGCTACGTGTCTAACCCAGAATATATCTGTTTTTAATTACATAGAAACACATATTAAGTTAAACCATAATTTGATTTTATTTAAAAAGGTTGGGTAATTTCAAAAGCGTGTAACTGACCGAGAACTCGGACCTGCGACCAATTGGGTTGTGTGACTGACCCTAAGGATATATGATTTTTATTAAATTTAATACACTTACTGAATGTTAATATATATAAATATTAAAAAGGGTTGGTATAATATAGGAAATCGGAACCGTGTGTGAGACTCGAACCCGGAACACTTTGTTTAATATGCACACAGTCCACCACTGGACAGTGTGTCTAACCGGTATAAACACCGGTTTTAATTATACTTATACGCTCATTCTAGCTTCATCTTCTTCATTTCGTTTTAACAGTTTGACAAAAACCCGATTGTCAATCTGATATCATTATTTGTTTGATTTACTTCTATTGACAATAAAATAAATAAAAGGGAAGGATTTAAATGCTTATACCGAAATAGGGGGAGTGACTTGATTTCTCCGATGTAATTCCGGCGACGGAAAAAGTTTCCGGTGAAGTGTGTTTTAACACAGAGAGTCTTCTGAGAGAGGTTTTGCAAGTGTGTGAACGAGTTTCTAAAGGTGTTTAGGATCACTTATTTATAGATGAATGTTGATATGAGTTGAATTTCGGTTTCTATTTCGTCAAAAATTGATGACCGAATGATTGTGTAACCGATTTGGTTATAACTGATCCAATGATTGCGGTTAACACTCAAATTAGAAACATTCCCTCGGTTTAACTAGAACATGAAATGAAGATTTTATTATGAATTTGGGGTTACAACCGCTTTTAAAGCGAGTGAACTGAAATTGATTTCAAGGAGTTGTTTTAATATAAGTATCATTTGTTTTAAAATTATAACAGATGTTGTGTGTGTGTGGTGTGGTGGTGTGTTGTGTGTTTTATTTGGGTGAAGACCCGGGTTCGATACCTGCGGTCTACACCCTTTTTTATTTTATTTTTATTACTTATATTTTATTTATTATCATTATTGTTTTAACCTTAGTATTTTATTTATTATTTAATACAAATAATATATCAAACTTTTAAACATTTAACATAAATACGTAATGAACATCATAACGTATACTTTTATTACAAAACGGAGCAGGTTTTAGACCCGTTTTACGATAAATGTTACATGGGTTTCGAACACTTGTGGTGTCAAAGATCTTGTACTTGATGAGGCTCATAAATCGCGTTATTTGATTCACTCGGGAGCGACCAAGATGTGTTGAGACTTGAAACAAAATTACTGGTGGCTCGGAATGAAAAGAGATATAGCCAAATATGTAGAAAAATGCCTAACTTGTTTACAAGTGAAAGCAGAACATCAAAAGCCATACGACAAACTCCAACCGCTAGACATACCAGTTTGGAAATGGGAACATGTTACCATGGACCTATTAACCAAGCTGCCGAAAACGGCTAGAGGATTCGACGCCATTTGGGTGGTCATCGATAGATTGACAAAAAGTACTCATTTTATTCCAGTTCATGAAACATATACTTCTGAAAAGATGTCGGAAGTATATATAAACGAAATTATAGCATGCCATGGAATACCAGTATCAATCGTATCCGATAGAGATACCCAATTTACATCAAACTTTTGGCAAGAATTCCAAGAACGGATGGGCACAAAACTGTTAATCAACACAGCCTATCACCCCCAGACAGATGGACAACGCGAACGAACATTCAAACATTAGGACACGCTTCGGGCATGTATTATCGACTTTGGTGGTAGTTGGGATGCTTATTTACCATTAGTTGAATTTTCATCCAACAATAGTTACCATTCAAGTATTGGGGTGAAGTTGGTATGGCCCCGTATAAAATGCTATATGGTAGGAAGTGTCAAACCCCGTTGTGTTGGGGTGAAGTAGGTCCTCGCAAACTTGCTCATCAAGATATAATTAGAGCCACAAACGAGAAAATTGATGCGGTCCGAGCCCATCTAAAAGCAGCTTAAGACTGACAAAAATCTTATGCGGATAAAAGACGAAGACCTATTGAATTCCAAGTTGGCGATAAAGTAATGCTTAAAGTGTCTCCATGGAAAGGGGTTATTCGATTTAGAAAAAAGAGGAAAATTGAGTCCGATGTTTATTTGGCTTTTTAAAATTTTGATCGGGTGGGTAAAGTAGCATACCGCCTAGAACTACCGAAAGAACTAAGAAGGATACACAACACATTCTATGTTTCGCATCTGCGAAAATGCATAGCTGACGAGACAGCCCACGTTCAATATGATGACATAGAGAAAGACGAGAAACTCAATTACTTGGCAAAGCCGATTGCAATCCTTGACCTAAAGGTCAAAGGATTAAGGAACAAAGAAATAAATCAAGTAAAAGTCAAGTGGAAGCATAAAAAAGGTTCAGATACCACTTGGGAGTATGAACAACTATGAAGGTGTACATATACTATGAAGGTGTATGAACAACTATTGCATAAACCTGGTAAAAGGGTAAAATCGAAAATTAAGCATAAATCGAATAGCGGAAACGTAAAATACTCTAAAGTTACTCCGAGGATATTGGGTGCAACCATGAAAATGATTATATAGATAAATGAGATAGTTAAACAAGTTAAATTATCGGAAATATATAAACGGGTCAAAATAATTCGATTTACGAACTTAGAATTTAATAGTATAAATACTTAAAACAGAGGTACTACAGAAATGAAAACATGAAATATCATATTACGAACGTTTTCTGAAATTATCTAGTCACGTTATAAAGTGCGGAACTCGAAAACGGGTCAAACGGACGATTTAACAAGTCTGCAGCAAAATGGCTGCAGGACGCACCGTCGCCGAGGGCACAACCTTTCGTTGCCGACACAACATAAATTCTCTGACGCTCTAAGCTACTGTCGACGGTAGTTCAGACCCGACGGTGAATTAGATATACCGTCGGCAACGCCACTCCTGGCCGTCGCCGACGCCTTCCTGAAAAAGTTTAGAGTTTAATTTGATTTATTATTTATGAAATTAATTATAATTTAATTTCGAACAAACATAATAGTAATCCATTAGATAGTTTGGTTTCTGTAGGAATATCTTAACAAGTTCTCAAATGACGATCAAGTTGGGATGATGAACCGAACACTCAGAAAACTTTAGCTTTCGCTTGTTTGTATATTTCATGTATACATTTTGCTTTCTTTGCCACGTGTTTGGTTGTGAGTGATTGTGTTGCCATCATTCGTGGTAAGATCGATGAGTATCAGGGCCGGCCCTGAGAATTTGTATACCCTCTTCGAATTTGAAAAAAACGTGTCTTTGGGCCTTAACGAAATTGAGTATTGGACTCACTAAAGGTCTAAACCTAATGTTAATGTGCTAATAACTAATCTAAACCATAAGAATAGTTTTGTAAGTAGACCTATGTTTTTGTTTGTATGGGTATACCCTATTAAAAAATTTCTTTTACATATACATAGTAGGTTTTTTTAATTATGCGTCCTTCGAAATATCAGGCTCTAGCCAGTGATCCTCTCCGCCCACCTTAACACCACCCTTGTTGAGTATAATTTGGTCGATAATTGGGTTAGTCTTTTTTTAGCAACAATTTTTTAATACCTTATTTCACCTTTACTTTTCATGTTTGTAATAGAAGGCTCACCATGACACTAGATTAACTTTGCTTCTTTTTTTATGATTTAAAAATATAAATACTGTGTTACATAATACTAATTTAGATGTTTAAAAATTTAAGTATTATTGTGTCAATGTTTACAAGTCAGTTCAGGTATGAAATTGTGTTTTTTAGATGTTTAAACTTAATTAAGTAATATTTAAACTTAATTAATTAATGAAATTGTGTCTTTTACGATTTAGATGTTTAAATTTAATTAATTAATTACTTTATACGTTTCTAATCTAACTTATATAAAAAACTTCGAATAATATCACATGACATTCTCTGCATCAATCTCATAGATTTTTTTATATTTATTTAATAAATTACTTCTAATATTAATATTAATAACTAATATATAGGTATCTCTTATTATTATCGTTATCTTTATCTAAAATTAATAAATAACTTTAATTTTGTAATTTAGACCCTTTGTTTTTTTACTTTTAATCCAAAGTTTTTCATCTTTTACAATTCAATCCTAACTCTTTTTTATTTTCAATTTGGGTCCACCATACTTTTCATCTTTTCCAAGTTTTTCGTTTCGTTCTAAATTTTGTGAGTTAACGGACCGCAACATGCGGTGAGGTTCAACATTTTTTTCGTATTTTTTTCCTTTTGACTGGTCCGTCGCAACACATCTATATTCTCCGTTTGACAAGTTTGTCCAACGCGCGGGGTCCTAAATTGACTTGGTTATTTTTCTATGTTTTACGTTCAGGTTTAATTTCTCTGCAACAGGCGTGCCTGATTTAAAGGTTTTACGTCTGCTTTTCGCTCGGCGTTAATTTTTTCCATCATTATTTATTTTGTTTTTACGAGCTTTTCTGGTGTTCGTAGTCGTTGACAGTGGTATAGCATTGGTACTACTTGATAGGGGTGAGCATGGTGCGGTTCGGTTATTGCCTATAACTGAAACCATAACCACACACTTCGGTTATAAAAAAAACATAACCGTTCGGTTTCGGTTAATCGGTTATTTGCAGTTAATGTGGTTCAGTTCAGTTATAGGTTGGTTATTATATCGTTTCTAAAGTTATGCTTTAATGTGTAAGTTATGCAAAATTCATGCACAAATACTAAATATACACAGTTAAAGCTTGTAGAACTATCAGTTATATTTTACTTCCACATGTATACTGAATTCCAAAAACAAAGGTAATACAGTTATGTGGAAGCATACATACGAACACAAAGTGGCTAGAATTTTAAATTCAATGAGGTTGGGTCATGGTTTAAAGACCTAAACACTTCAACAAAAAACATATGGATTAGGCCATGGTTAAACACTTAAACACTAACTCAAAAACCTATGGTCATATGGATTCGGCCATGTTTAAAACATTCGGTTCGGTTCGGTTATTTTCGGTTATGAAACTAAGAATAACCATAACCGAATCGCAAGATGCGGTTATCAAAAATATAAATAACTGACCCTTTGGTTATTTCGGTCACGGTTTGGTTAATTTGGTTTTATGCTCACCCCTACTACTTGACACAGTTTTACGACAACTGTTGCAATGCATTGGCTTTATACTAGTAGTGTAACATTCGTCGAAAAACGGGTTTTCAAAACCCGCTTCGTTTATCAATCAAATATCCAGTTACAAATTTCGTTGCGTATTTATGGTTGATATTGATTTTAAACAATACATAATTAATAAATATATTAGAATTTAAAAACCATAATTTATAATTAATAATAAATAATGAATAAAAAAATAAATGGAGACGCCGGGTTTCGAACCCGGGTCACCCGCATGAACAAACACACAACACACCACTCCGCCACACAGCCTTCTTTGTGAAAATACTGAAATAAATAATACTTGAAGTAAAACCCGAACTCAAAAACGGACATCAGCGCGCCAGAACTCGCAATCACCGGAAAATCCGGCAATCCGCGATTTTGGCCAAATTCCTTTTGACTGAACCGCACAAATTGATGTCGACGTCGGTTATAACCGTTGCCGGCAGTCAATTTCCGTCATAACCGACGGAAATCTTCAATCACGAACCTTGACTCAATTCAAACCCAATTCAGCCTGTTTCCACTATAAATACCCACTTGAACACTCTGGAAATCCTTTCGCTTAGAACCACGATCGTTTCCGAAGCTTTATTCATCCCAAAACACGTCGCCGGAGATATTCTGCATTCGCCGGACTTTCACCGGAAAACCGAGACTTACTTCAAATCGGTAAAATTCTCGACTCTTTTGTTTGTAATCCATTATTCGGCATGTATTAACCTAAATCGTTCAACCAGAATCTGTCTCAGACAACGTTGCCGGAAATTCCCGCACTCACCGGAAAACCACTGAAAATCCGAAGTCTCACTGTCGATCGGTACAATCATCTAAACCCTCTTGATATCTCTTGTTTAGTAACTTAATTGCACAACACATTGATCAAAACTGTTAATCAATTCACTCAGCCGGAAGTCACCAATCAGAGCCGACGACTCTTGCCGGAAATCTGAGAAAACATTCTGTTTGGTACATTTTATTCCATAATCTTCTTTATCTATTTCATTCCAAACAATTATAAGTCTTGATGATCGATTTAAACAGAACAGTCGGACTTCACTGTTCTGTGTTTTTGTAAACGAAGAAGATGAAGTCGAGTATAGGTCTAAATATAATTAAAACTGGATATTCGAACGGGTTAGACACACAGTCCAGCGGTGGACTGTGTGCACAAACAATACACACGTCCCGGGTTCGAATCGCACACGTTACCGACTTTCAGAAATAAAACCAACATTTTTAAAACTTAATCAGATCAAGTCACAGAATGTTTATAAGAATAATATAATCCATAAATTAAACAGATTTGACACACAGCCCAACTGGTTGGGCTGTGCGCACTCGAACCGAAGGACCCGAGTTCGACTCCGGGTCCCTGCAACCGGTTCGGCAATATAAATCATTTTTAATAAAAAACCAAATAAGTTTAAAATTTATTTAGTATATAAATATAATTAATACAGAGAATATTTCGGGTTAGACACGTAGCTCAGTTGGTAGAGCTGCGTGCACGTATACGAGAGGTCCCGAGTTCGAACCTCACTCAGCGCATATAAAAACACAGTCCGACTGGTCAACGGTCAACGGTCAAAAAGTCAAATTTTTTATTTCTTTTTATTTATTTATTTAATTAGAAAATTATTTAAAAATACTTAAAAATAAGATTTTTAAAGTTAGAAAATTTCCTTAAACTCACAAAAATAAATCTAAAAATCCCATTAAGAGTATGAATTAAAAGTATTAATCTCAAATAAAATCCATTTATTTACCGAATCATTTCGTTATTATTTTAGGTTAGTTTTCCCTCGTCGATCAAATCCTAAAATTCGTGCGCATCCAACTTAATCAAAGAACGCACCCAATGTGAGTGAATCTCTATCAATTCCCCGTTTTAATCATGTTTTGGGGTGTATCATGTGTCGTTTAATTCTTTATTATATTTAAACACTTGTGCATACATCATATCCGTGATCAAATGTGTATCAATTGTTGTGTGGATTATATGTAGTTTGGATTTATCATTTTCAGTGCACGCATTTCATTAGGCCCATCAGTTCCCCATGGGAGACGGGTTGAGCATCAGGTGCCTCATAAGATCGGCTCCGTTTGATTGAGCCTTGATCTCACATTCATCATCATTCATATCATATACTCATTCAAAGTGGTTTGTGTTTGTTTACTTATATATGTTTGCTCACATGTGATTATTGCACAAATTTTCCATATTAAATAAAACAAGAAATTAATAACAATGTTTTATCAAGGTCCACTCGCCAACTTTTGTTGACCCAAAATATCCCCCGTTTTACACATGATACAGGTGATCCAGCTGAGGCAAGAAACACATAGGAAGGCCTAGAAGAATAAACCAGTTTAAGCTTTGGATTATTTACATAGTTTCATTTCCTTGTAATTGTATGAACTTTGATTTGGATATTTAAGTTGTAATTTGAATGTAATAAATATGAAACATTTTAGTAAACATCATGAGTTTTGGTGATAACCCAATTATGCCCCGACTCTTATTCCGCTGCGGGTCGGGGTGTGACAAGTAGTTTATATAAGCAATATGAATTCATGAAGCTTAGTATAATATTGAATTAAAACTTTGATGAAACTTAGTATAATAGGATGGGTAGGGTCTGATTTTTGTATCGCACCGAATACCTGTTTTTTTAATATTTTTAAAGACGGTGCTTAAGTAACATATCCGTAAGCCCTACTCGCAAAGCGCTCCCTCCTCGCTAAAGAAAGTTAATAGCAAGGTACTTTAATAATATATGTAATTTACACCTCATATTGCTTTACCTAATAGGTGACTTGACAAGCTGTTTCGATAAGAATCCTATTCGCATGACCATTAACCTTCGCTAATCCCACTAATTCCACGTCCACTAAATTATTATACTTATCATAAGCCTATAATATTAAACCGAAATATAATAACTAATAGTTAACATTAACAAAACGCCATTAGTTTATTCGTAAATGTGATAATAAAGTATAGTCAGTTGTCACCTAAAAACTATTAATCTACAAAACATAACAAACAAAATACTACTGCCTTTTAAAAAACTATTAATCAACGAAACATAACAAACAAAATACTACTGCCTTTTAAAATAATAACTATAATTAAACATAGTCCAAAAAACAAATAGAAAGTTTGATCCTTGTAACTTGTAACACCGTGTATAGAGACCTGTGAAGTGAGTGTTTTTTGTCTGAACGCGTCTTAACCACCGCCCCGGGTCGTTTTCTTCCAAAAAAAATGGATTGGCCGTTTTCTTTAAAATGCCGGAAACTTGTGAGGATTTCGAATTGTGCCGTTGGGCGACGGGAATAAAATAAAAAGATAATTTTCAAATTTTTTAATTCACCTTTTCACCTATTTAAACCCCAACTCAACCAATTTTTATACACTCTTCTCTTATTCTTATAACCTCTTTTTTTATTCTTTATACAAAAATACCATGCAACCATTCCGCCCCCCTTTTGGCGTTCCGTCTCAGCCAAGCAACCCAAACTCATATTGCCCAAGCACCACCCAACCACTACCAACCTTTAACTACCAAGATTAAGATCGGAATATGATGAGGAACACGCAACTCTCAAACATGCCACAACAATATTTTCACCTCCAAGGAGCTAGGAAATGGAGAGAGACATCGAGTATTTGTTTAAACCAATCGATCACCTCATAGGAGACGCCTTGATCCTAGCACAAATACGTAGGCAACAAAACGCAATGAATGCAGACTTTAGAGGTTTAATTTTTGAATCATTCGTATGTTTTTTAGTACTTTTGCATGTCTTGTCTTTATTTTTTAGTATTTTAGTTAGTGTTAATATACTTTATTTAGTTAATGAAATATTATTTGTTTTAGTTCTTCTTAAAAAAGAAAAGAAATTAAAAATAAATAATGTAGTAATGATTGAATGGAGCATTATAAGGCATTATATCACTACACCCCTTTTTAATTTCACATTGCATAATGCCTCCCATGTGACCAATTGAGTGTAATCACATCACCATACTTGTTGCATGTTCAATCCCCAACCAAATCAAGTGTTTACCTACCAATTCAAACTAAAACATCATACATTATCACAAACAACATACTCTTAAACAAAAAGTTCAGAATTTCGAAAGAATTAACAAACCGTATGATAATCATGCTTAAATTCAATTCAAGTAAAGGTCATACCTTTGATGATGTAGACTAAAAGAAAGTAAGAGAATATGAAATCTAACTTAAAGAACACCCTTGCAAAAACCCGAAAATTCAAGTTCAAAAATCTTGCAAACAAACAAGAATTGATGAAAACCGTGATAGGGGTTTTGTTCCTCTTGAAAAACTACACAAGTTAGGCTCAAGAATCACTGGATTTGGTGAAGGATTGAAGAAGTTATGAGAGCTTGAAGGTTTTAGGGTTCTAGGAGGCTAGAGGAAGAAGATGAAGTGGTTAGGAGAGTGTGAGAGGTTGTGAACATAGAAGGTCTAATGTTTGAACACTTGTGGATCAGGTTGGGTGATTCACGGTTCAAATGTGTGGCTAATACTGAATCCCGCTTCAAACTAGTTTTTACGCTGGAGATAAAGCAGCGTCGGTTGACAAACCACGAGTCGTCGCCGACACACCGCAAAAATCCCAAAAAGCTCCTACGACTTAATTATCTGTCTACGAAACTTCTAACCTAACATACCCTTTCCATAAGCCATCGACGATGGCTTGATGCCCGTCGCCGACGGTCCCTCCTTTCCCATTTTTTTGAAAATATGGACAAAAACAAGCGACTTTTATAAAAGAGACCTAGGCAAGAAAAGTTCCTAAAAATCACTAAAAATCTTTTTGTGGATTTTTTACGGTTTTAAGATTACTAACAAGCAATCGTTTACGATTCCTACCCCCCCCCCCCCCGAAAAATCGCGTATTGCTCCCAATACACACAATAAGTCTAAGACATACCTTACATCTTTATGACCCATTTCTGATGTTCAGAACTTCACACATCAAAGAGATTAGTACGAGACGAAAATGATAAAACAAAGAACAATACCAAACAAACAAATAATGAAAATTGTACAAAACTCTACACAAATGTTATCGGTCCCTTAGTTGACCTCATAAGTTGGCATGCTTACCAACGCCATGTTCGCATCATTATTCTCCTCGTTACCATCAAGAAACAGTTTAAGGCGATGGTCGTTGACCGTTCGCTTTGACCTATCCTTCAGATCCTCGATGTAACATCTCCCAACTTTCCAACCCATGTAACAACCAATGGGCCCATCCACTTACTCTTGAGCTTACCCGGGAAGAATTTGAGCCTTGAGTTGTAAAGCCAACCTTTTGAACTACAACGAACTCCTCCGTCTTCAATTTGGCATCATATGCTCTCTTCATGCCATCTTTGTATTTCGAAGCACATTCATATGCCTCCACCCGAAGCTCTTCCAACTCGCATAGCTTTAACTTGTGTTCCTTACCTGCATCATTGTATTTGACATTAACTTCTTTAATATCCCAAAATGCATGATGAACAAGCTCAACCGGCAAATGACATATTTTACCATAAACTAAGCGGTAAGGTGTAGTGCCAATAGGTGTTTTATGTGCCGTTCGATAGGCCCATAAAGCATCGTTCAACTTCGTTAACCAATCCTTACAGTCCGGCGAACGGTCTTTTGCAAATCTCTTTGATTTTCCTATTAGACACTCCCACTTGACCACTCGTTTGCGGGTGGTAGGGGGTAGCAATTCGATGGTCAACACCATACCGTTTCAAAAATTTTCCAAAATAAAATTTCTTAAACTGAGATCCCCCATCACTAATGATAACACTAGGAACCCCAAATCGAGAAATAATATTGGTTTGCACAAAATTACAAACTACGGTATGGTCGTTCGTTCTTTTTGGTGGCAAGCGTTTTCACCCATTTAGATACATAGTCGATCGCCACCAAAATGTACAAATTTCTATGCAAATTCGGGAATGGGCCCATAAAATCAATTCCCCACATGTCGAAAATATCAACAAAGAGAATCGGTTGCATGGGCATCTCATCCCGCTTAGATATATCCCCCAACTTTTGACACTCAACACAATTTTTAGCAAAGTTAAAGGCGCCCTTAAAAATAGTCAACCAATAAAGACGCTATTGAGCACTTTGTGCCCTGTTTTGTGACCACTAAAATGGCCCCCACAAGCAAATGAATGCAAGTGCGTCAAGACACTCGAAATCTCATCGTCCGGTACACATCTTCTCACGACTTGATCCGGGCATATCTTGAACAAATCTGGCTCTTGCAACATGTAGTACTTGATTTGCGAGAGGAAATGCAATCTCCTCTTCCTATCCCAATGAGCCGGTAAGTTACATGTCACCAAATAATTGACAATGTTAGCAAACCAAGGTAATACCGAAATTTTTGGAATGTGCTAATCTGGGAACGTTTCGTTAATCTCTACACGGGAAGAACCCTCCTCTACCAACAACCGGAACAAGTGGTCTGCAACCACATTCTCACTACCCTTCTTGTCCCGTATCTCGAGGTCAAACTCTTATAACAAAAGAACCCATCAGATTAACCGCGGCTTCACATCCTTCTTTTTCATGAGGTACCTAACAGCAGTATGATCAGAATATATAATCACTTTGTTACCCCATATATAAGCCCGGAATTTATCCAATGCATATACCACCACGAGTAGCTCATTCTCGGTAGTTGTGTAATTTAATTGCGCATCCGAGATATTCATACTCGCGTAGTATATAGCAACGTGTTTCTTTTCTATCATTTGACCCAATACAGCCCCCACCGCATAGTCACTTGCATCACACATAATTTCGAACGATAAAGACTAATTCGGTTATTGCAAGATTGAGGCCTCAAACAACTTCTCTTTCAAAATATTAAAGACATTTTGACAATCTTTGTTAAGATCAAACGTTTGGTCTTTTAGCAACAAGTTACACAAAGGTTTTTTTATGTCACTAAACCCTTTAATGAACCTTCTATAAAAACCCGCATGACCTGAGAATGACCTAACACCCTTAACACTCATGGGATACGGCAAAGTAGAGATGGCTTGCACCTTTGCACGGTCAACCTCTATCCCACGACTCGACACCACATGTACCAACACAATCCCCTCTTGAACCATAAAATGGCTCTTTTCCCAACTCAAGACCAAATTCGTTTCAGCACATCTTTTCTCACTCGTACGAGTGACCTTATGTGGTTTGTACGAGTGACATCTTGTCACTCGTACGAGCAACCATTTGCACGAGCTGGTCATATCTATATATAGGTGTTTTATGTTCATTGTTTTGTAAGTTTTGGAAGTTCCCTGAGGGGAAACGCTGGCGAATTCTCTCTGGGAACTCCGCCAGCCAGACAAGATGTATACTCTTTCGGTATGAATGAATGAATGAATGCTTCCACTGATTCTGTTCCTACTTCCTTCTTAATAACGTTCTACCGAATTGGTACTATCATTCGCCCAGACTTCCGTCTAGATACGCCGCCATCGGGACCACACCTTTAACTGTTGGGTTAAGTTTCTTCTAGTTACCTGCTCGATCTCCGGTTCAAACACTAACTATGAGGTCCTCCCGGAGTTCCGTGTATGCATGCACTACTTATAACCTGCACAAGTAACACACCCACAAAACACAAAAGCAGAAACGATATAAGAAACAAAACACTTAAATAGTTAATCATGAAATCAATTAATATCCAAACGCAAACACACGAACTCCCCGGCAACGTTACCAAAATTTGAATGGAGTGTCGTGCCCCGGTCAAAGATAATATATATAGTCCCAAATTACCCTTAACAATGTGTTAGTGGTAGTAAGGGGTCGAAACACGAAGAGTTTGTGGTCTGCGCGCGGACGTGATTGATTTTAAAGAATGTCTATGTTGTTAATTTGAATGTTTGTTTGTTTGTTTGAAAGAATGTCGGAATGAACCGACAAGTTTATTTTGATTACTTAACTACTAAAAATTTGAATAATTGCACGAAAACTTAATTAACGATTTTAAACAATATGTGAGAACAAGGTTCACACCCAGTTCGCTAATTGAAGTCCTAGAGTTCCTACACGTCTTATATTCAATTCTATTGTATAAATGACCAACGAATTTAGTGTCGTGTGGCTTAGGTGTCAAGAGCTATCGACGTCGTCAACGACGGACCGCAATGCACTTCGTTACCAAGAACATGTAAACTCTAACCTAGACATGGCATAATTGCACATAAACATTTCGCAAAGTCAAATTAATCTTCACTCAACAATTCACAAATACGATACAAATGCAAGATAATTATCACATGTTTCAAAATCAAATTACAATTTGTCACAAATCAAAACTCAAAACAATGTTTAAACCTAGAAACTTACAAAAACCTACATCAGGGTGAAACCCAAAGAGATTAGCCGCTCATGGTGAACGGAACATGATCGCCGGATGATTGAGACTTTAGCACGAACATCTTGAAGCTTTGAGAATGATGGAATGATGGTTAGGGTTTGGAATGGATGGTGTGTGTGAATGAATGATGGAGGAGATGATGGTAGGCTAGGGTTAGGATCGAAGGTTGTGATTCGTATGATTGGATGGATTGGAAGAGACTCAGGATGATTGTGGCAAGTTTCTTGGCTCCAAGATGAAGTTTTAAACTCAAAAATATGTAACTCCCTTGAGAAAATGGTCAAAAAATGTGTTATACCCGTCCCCAAACCTTGCAAATCAAAAATTCACGTTCTGGTGCAGAAGAGGTCGTCGCCGACGGCCAGAAGGGGCGTCGGTGACGGCCCTTGGTTTTCCTGATTTCTTCCGATGGGCAAATCTACAGTCTATGGACCTTTTCTTCCGACGGCATAACTACGGAGCGTCGCCGACGGCCAAGGAGGGTGTCGGCGACGGTGCCTCCAACTTCTGTATTTCTGTTTTTGCCATTCTCACTCCTGGTTGACCCAATTTCCGTCCCGATGCATCATGTAGCTCCGAATAACTCCTTAAACTCCGTTAGACCTGCAAAACACAACTCCAATCAAAAGTAGACTATTCGAAACTAAAAGTTACGTAAAAATATCAACTTAAACATAAGAGAACACCGTTTTCAACCATGCATCAAGTGCGTCTCGATCCCCGCTTTCCTTCGTGCCGCCTAAAGTTGAACCCCACTCGCCCCAAGCACGTACTTCAACTAACCAAGTCACCCTCTTGGATCTTTTAAGCCTGCTAGACTAGCTTAAAGGGTCGTCTCCTTTTTCCGCGTCGGTCCAATGCCAAAAGGCCAACATAAAGTCTTCCCTCGCGTCGTTTTTCCTAGCTTTACCTTTACTAGCCCAATAGTCTAATGGCTTTCCTACCCTCACTTTGGACCAGCCTCTTGACTGGGGTACACTTGTTGGACCTTCATAAAATCCCCAGTCCACGTATACATGAACCACTAATAGAACTTGGGGCCTCCCATTACCTTCCTCATATTAACCTTGTCTCATGTAAGCCTATTTCCCATCTATCCCTAACACACTAGACTTCCATCCATAACACACTGGACTTAGCTTAGCATCCGCGTTCCAAAAGCTTGAGGCTCATAACTTAAATCCATCTCAACTCCCCCACAAGTCTTGTCATCCCCAAAAATCCCATACGACCCAGTAACCTTGGTACCCTAATGCTATGTTGGGCCACGTCTAGTGAATCGGTGATTCAAAATATCATTTTTCTCACAGGCCATTAGAAATAACCAAAGCTCTAATGCCATTTAATACAAACAACTGAAACATTTCAAATGGCTCAAAAACACTCACGATAACCGAGAGGTTTCAAATAAGAAGCTTAAAGCTTCCAATTGTTTATCATAATTCAAAAGACTAATTAAACAAGAACTCTACTTTTACCAAATTTAAAAAGGATAAACTAGCAAACTAATTAATAATCAAAATTGCATAAAAGATAAACATAGAATTAAATCTTGATATCCATCTTGATCTTGAGTCTTGCGTTTCGGACATTCTAATCCTCAAAACTTACCCATCGCATAGCTAGCCTGATTAATTTCTTTAGCACATCACTGCTTTTGGGAGCTCAGCCCGTACCCGTTGAACCGGTTCAAAGAATTTTCCTGGATAGTTTTAAAATTTTGATCCAATGCATATTTTTTTTCAATTTTTGAAGAATGTCTTCATTGATATAAATATGTGCGATATTTAACTTAAGATTGCAGCAATTCATAAAAAAAAATAAAAAAAATTAAACTTTCTTCCATGATTAATTCTAAAGCACATGAGATACAGCTATTGGTAATGACCATTTGATTGTAATAATTGAATATGAAAACAACACATTTGAAATTGCTATCTTTTTAGATTTAAAAGAAATCCATCAATGCTCATGCAGTCATGCTTGAACTTTGATGGCATCCCATGAGATTAATGACGATCATCTATTTAAAAATATCTCTAAGCTCCAAGCATCAAGGTAAGAAACTGTGGTTTTGCAATTAGAACATAGATGGAATACAGTTCAATCTCACCCTTTGTTTATCAATATTCAATCTTTGAGTTGCAAGTTGCTGAACCTGCCATTGCCAATTGGTATATAATTAAGTTTATCTCATCTAACGAACATCCTCCTTTTCTTGACTTAAGACTTTGAGGTCGTTATGTTTTCTAAGAACTTTATGAAGAAACGTGAGCCATTAAGTAAGTTTCCCCGGGTTTCGAGCAACCACTGAGGTGATGTTGAATGACAGGCTTCCAACTTAAATACATTTTCTATTAGCATCTTAAAAGTTTTAAGAAGTATTAAGTATATTTGCTTATGGCATAATAGATAATGCATATTTTAACTACTTTTCAAGTGTAAATTTATCTTTAAAATAATACTTATATTTTTCCCTCTCACTACTTACAGTTTGCTTCTTTACTTTTACCTATGTATTCCTTAATTTTATTTTTTTTCTCTTATCTCTTTTAATATATTATGTTTTAAAAAATTCCGAACATACTGTTACGACGTACTTATTTTTGTCAACGTGTTGATATAAATTTTATTCAACGTTGAGATGTGGATTATAATGTATAAGTCATTTATGCACTAATGTAAAAATCTTTTTTATATAGGACTATTTGACTTTTAGAAAAGCATAAGGGTTTATAAAAATTAAAAAGTAGTTATAACTTTCCCTTTACCCACTAATATTATTTTTGTTTTAATTTAGTATAGTATAAACGTTATTAATTATTTGTATGATGTTTATAAATATTTTATTTTATTATAAAAATAGCAAAATCTATAAACTTTAATTAAGTGCTGAATTATAAGGCATTACTTATAAATTTACAACGATCTATATTTTTTATTAAATAATAATTGATCATTTATTATTTAATTTGTATAAGTAGTTACTTTCATTAAAAGATTTTTCTAAAGGACAGAGGAATTTTATTACCATTAAAGAAAAAGATAAATTAGAGAACTTAAACCAAAAGAATCCGTTGACAGCCACCTCACAAAAGAAATTTTTTATTAATTATGTTTAATCAGATAAATTAAAATTCAAAATTTTATAAAAGTCATGTGTGTAAACCAGAGTATGATTGTCATGAGAATGAAATTGTGATTGGTGTGATTGTGATTAAAACTAATTAATATCATAGTATAGGGTGTAATTAGAAAATATGAGATGGTGTCATTAGAAAAACCCTTAAATAAAACAATTCAACCAACTTTCCCATGTTAGGGGAAGTTATGTTAGGGAAGTTAATTTATGCACTTAAATGAACATGTCATCTAAATTTTAGATAACTTTTTTATTTCTTGAGTCCTATTTATTTGCATGATATCTATCAGATTAATTTTTTTGTACGTTTTTCATATTATCACTTATACATCGGTATCTATTTCTTATTGTTGTTTAATTCATGCAGAGTCATTCCAATATTTTTGGAGACCCTAAACGAATGAAGAAGTAGGGGCCTTTTTAAAAAATATCTTTTTTAACATATTTAGTAATAAAACCTTCCTCCTTTACCTGGGGTTAGGACCGACAATTATAAACTAAAGAGTTGATAGTTGGCGAAGTTAAATTTTTAATTTTGAAAGTTCTATGTTTTGTACAAATATAGTAAATGTTTGAATAAAATTTATTTCTCTAGCTTTGGGATGGGTTGAAATGGTTGATGGTTGTTGTAGTATTGTCTGTAGTTTAATTTCGAAACTGGACCTTGAATGTGGGCCTTTTTTCCTAAACCATTTTATGTGTGCTCCTATAATTTAAAAAAACTGGTTTAGTTTTGTTTTTATCTAGGGATAATACATATAAATTATATAAAACTACTAAAATTGGAGGCTCTAGGCCTATTCCTAGGTTGGATAGCCTAACGGGCCGGTCCTGAATTAATGCGTTGCAATCTTCCATTATTTACCATCGAAACACATCCTAATGTTTGCCTAATATGGAACGATGATAACAGTGTGGAGATGATAGAGTTTTAACAAGCATTAATTTCAAGAATTAATCTTAATATACAAGGTACATACTTGCTAAATTCGTTATTATATACTTGATCTTCTATTCAAAATGCGATAAGCGGTTGAAAACACAAAAGAGGAATCATCGTCTCAAGAATATTCTGATTAGCCGATATGAATGAACTGCCCGGACCGAATAGTAAAATATTACTTGCTTTCGATTCAACTCTTTGAAATCAGTGGATGTGAAAATAATATCTAACTTAAGATTAATGGGCGGTTGCGGCCACTATTAAGCTTTTTTTATGTGTTTTTTTATCTTTCTCAATTAACTAGAGAACAATTATAATTTTGCTATTCTTTTTACCAATTGATATTTTACCATGATGTAGAAGAGTTACAAATTATTTAGTTTTGTTATTTGTTTTGAATTGTGTTATTTTCAAGATCGTTTATTATATATTTTATATTATCAAGACCTGAATCTGAATTTTTATATACTATTTCAAAAGTCTATTTTGAAACTCTTTTTAAATATTTAATTTTTAATATATTAACATGTTACATCTTTAAAAAGAGGAGCAATTGAATTTTCTTGTTAAATTTCAAAAGAATCAACTTTTTTACGTTAGCTTAAGATAATAGTTTTAAATTAAAAATTCTCCAACAATACTTTTTTTTAACTTATTACTCTTTTTATAAACAAGAATAAAACAATTAAGATACAGTATTTTTTCGTTGTCTTTAAGTTAATTAAAGGTGTTTAATACATACTGTAAAAATCACTTACAGTGTATTCAGCAAGCATCAAGAGTTGGAAGACTTACTGTGTGTTTTTGAAGTCCGAATTGGATATTATACGTCATGCGAATACTATTGGTTGTATAGAGTGGTTATTTGATTGTACAACTAACGAATGATATTTGTTAGGTTTGTATAGAGTGGTTATTAATTCACCCTTTATTTTGTTTGTATTTTTCTAAGTTTAAAAGTTGTGATTCTTGTTTTTCTCTTTTGTATTCTATGATCCTATTTACTTAAAATTATAAAAATAAAATTAAATTGTATTAATTCAACTGTGTAATATACGAAATTCTAACCTAGTATACAATAAAGAAACTATATGACAAGTCACAATATAACTATTAACTATTCATTTTGACTAATTTTGTTAATCATGTATCCGATATATAGGTTACTATAAGATGAAATGTCACCACTTGTGGTTGTGGCCTAGTGGTAAGGAAGCTTAGGTTCCCCGATGAAGACTGAAGTTCAATCTTCATTGTGTCATTTTGGTAGATTAGGCAATAATTGATAGAGTTTAGTTTTCTTACAGAGGTGTCAAGTTCTATCCTGAGCCCACTTGGGTTTTCGTCCCATCGTGTGTTACGCTAAAGAGTGTTCAGCTCTTTTGGTGGCATAATGGTTGTCAAGTGGTAGTCAGCGGTATAGTTTTTCGGGATAACGCCCAAACTAAACTCTGAAACTAACATAGGCCGGATTAAAACAACATAGTTTGATTAGAGTGAGACAACGAGGCTCTACAATTTAAAAATGTGATAAGATGATACAAATACTAAGAATGTCAACTTAAAAGTTATTTTAATGAGCCTTAGATACACGGACCAATGATTTATTACATCTAAAACATATAAAAGAAACACATATTATATGAAACTCCATTATTATTATTATTATTATTATTATTATTATTTATTATTATTATTATATTAAGCATTTACATGTTTACTTTGCGATGCATTATTAAATTTGATGGCACAAGTGTGGGTATTTTTTATGCCTATTTGAATTTTAGGTTGTGAGGTATGACTGCATTTGTCCCCCTTGTCTCTCTCCCCCATCCCTCCCCCTTTTCCTGTACTCACAATATCCCTTTTTTTCTAATCTAGGGTTCGACTTCCAGAGCTTTGTTTTGTTTGTTTAGTTTTTCTTCCATTAAAAAATCCCTACTTTTATATCATTTCTTGCAACTTTTTTTTTATAATTTTATTGTTAATGTTAATTTTCTGTTACTTGATGTTTGTATAATCATATTTCCATATGGCTGGTTTGGATTTAAGCACTGCTTCTCGTTACATCCATCATCAACAACAACAACAACAACATCTTTCCGACTTGCAGCTTCATTCAACTCACTCGGAAAACCATCACCTTTTCTCCCACCAGAATCAAGACCAGGATGATCAAGATCAAGACCATGAACTTGTGTCACCCAACTCCGGTGGTGCTGGTGCTGCTGGTGGTGGTGGTTCTGGGTCAGGTGACATCATAGGCAGGCGGCCTAGAGGCCGTCCAGCCGGATCGAAGAACAAACCAAAACCACCAGTTATCATCACTAGAGAAAGTGCCAACACACTGAGAGCACACATATTGGAAATAGGAAACGGTTGTGATGTGTTTGACTGCATAGCAACTTATGCTAGAAGAAGGCAAAGAGGGATTTGTATACTCTCCGGTAGCGGTATTGTTACTAATGTAAGCCTCAGGCAACCAGCTGCTGCCGGGTCTGTCATGGCGCTTCATGGCCGGTTTGAGATTTTATCACTTACCGGTTCTTTTTTACCACCACCTGCCCCACCAGGAGCCACTAGTTTGACTATATTTCTGGCTGGTGGACAAGGGCAGGTGGTTGGTGGTAACGTGGTGGGCGAGTTGACTGCGGCTGGGCCGGTTATTGTTATTGCTTCATCTTTCACTAATGTTGCATATGAAAGACTTCCTTTGGAAAATGATGAACCTGACGTTGAAGGGTTGCAGATGCAACCACCGGCTAACGGTGGCAGTGGCAGCGGCGGTGGTGGTGGAGGGTTAAATAGTAGCAACCCGTTTCCGGATCCGTCTTCTGGACTACCATTTTTTAACCTACCGGTTAATATGGGTCCGAATCATGTTCAGTTGCCTGCGGATTATTCACGGAGTAATAATGGTAATCCGTTTTAATATCGATGTTTGTTTGGATCGGGTTAGTTAGTTTAATTTCTTTTGGATTATCATAAACAATGTTTACTTGAACTTACTGCATCAAACTATCTTGTGATCCTTTGGTCTTGATAATTTCTTGGGGTTTTTGTAACTTTATATGTTATGTGAAAATAGGCTCTTTTTTTAACATATTTGTGTTCCATTTTTATGATCAAGATTTTAGGAGTTTCAGGATTAATGTGTCACTGCTGATTATAATGAAACTAAGAGTTGATGTTTCCTGATAATCAAGCATTGATGATGTTTTGGGGTACTTTTTGTTTCTGTTGCATTGTTTTCAATAAGAAGAGTAAATATTGCATCAGAAAGTAAAAGAATATTTAAAATGAATTCAGTTAAGCAATTTTTGAGGGTTTTGTAATACTTAATGGGAACGATAAGTTAACAAAACTTTTTTTTATATATCTAGCTTTGATCTTGCTAGATTGTCAGTAATTTTATTTTAGCTTGTACCTTTTTTTGAGGTTGCAAATATATAAACTTATTGTGTGTCTTTTGATTAGATTTTAAGTCCAGCTTATAATTTATGGTTAATCCGTTCTATTATAAGTTTGTTGTCATTGCTAAACATATATAATTCACTATTTTATATCTTCTTCTATATTTAAATGCACACCTCCCTCGTTTATTATTTTAAGTGTTTTTTTTTTTGTCTAAACCCATGCCTTATTGTCTAACCAAGTCTCTCTCTCTCTCTCTCACCTGACACACACCCCACTTGCTTGCATTTGTATTCAGATAGGAGATTTGATGAAAGACTAGCAGCTTCCATGCAATGAGAATAATTAGAAAGCTACTGTGGGCTAACAAAATGTCAGCTCAATCATAGTTACCAAATTATTATTACTCAACTTTGACTAGGTGTTGGTATTCAAAATGCTGGTTTATTCTGTATTTAATTTTGTTTTTGGGAAGAACTAAACATGTGTAGTTTTTAGACTAAAGTAATCTTTCTGGTCATGTGGGTAACATGCATGTTCATTTATGACTAACACTTGATAAATGATGTTTAATTAAGTACTTCATTAATGGTGTCCCTGTAAAATGGCAATTTAATTCTTTTTTGCTGACAAATAGTTATGGATGTAGTTTTTAAAAGACATAGTTTTGTTACTCAAAAAAGGTAGTGACGCAGCTTGTTGTCTGTTTACCTTCTATCTCGATGTAATTTTGATTAGTTTAATATGGAATTTATAGTACAACCGCTGAATAATATTTTTCTTTTGTGTAGTGTTTAATTTAGGGTTTAGTTGTCTACAGTTCACAAGGAAAAATCACCACTTTTGTAGTGATATGAAGATGACTGTAGCTAGTTTTATTCTTTATGAACAAATCCTATAGGTTGATCAAATACAAACTGCTTTATTCTCCACTGCATTTCATATTACAATGATGTTATTATAGTTGGATTTGTATCTGTTGATCACATATATCATCACTGAAGTTGAAAGAAACTAGCAAAGTCCCATAGTTAGCGTGCGTATCGCGTTGCTTTAGACTCCTTAAACAAGATAAAGAAAGCATCTACGTGGGTTATGGTAATCTTTATTTAGCTTAAAGTTTGTGGTTACCAAGAATAAGTTTGGATGAAGTAATGTATGGCTTTGAGTCTCGAGAAAAAGAAAAAGCTTTGTTCTTTGTATATTTTTTATTTAATTCTCTTTACATTTCTTTTGTAGTTTATATATTAAGTGCTAATTGATAATT
Source organism: Scalesia atractyloides (assembly GCA_947069175.1). Lineage (NCBI taxonomy): Eukaryota > Viridiplantae > Streptophyta > Magnoliopsida > Asterales > Asteraceae > Scalesia > Scalesia atractyloides. The sequence goes on along the minus strand of CAMTDV010000020.1, from coordinate 4,089,144 downwards.
GATCGTATAAACTATTTAAAAGCCATATTAGCCCAATCTGGCAATGAAGTGCCATTTGAAGAGAGGTTAGAAAACATGATTCCTTGAAATAAAGGAGTGGTTGGTGCAAAGCTACCAACTCATTTTGGTATATAATTATAAACTTCTCAAATTCTTATCATTATAGTTATTTATAAGGTTTGACATCATTTCATGATGATAATCCATTCAAGATGAAAGACTTACTTATAAATGATACAAACGATAGCGCACTTTAGCACCCGATGATAGGTACACTTGCATATATCCTTCGACAATCACTATTTAGACACGCAAACGTAGACATACTAACGAAAAAAGTTGGTTGAGGCATAGTATATATCCTCTCTTAATAGTTCTTGGAGATTATAATGAGATGAGAACAAGTTCGAACTATCCGACACCAGTTCTTGTCCAATGGACCTTTTTGATCTTCCTTGAGGATCACAATTTTCCCAATTCATCTTGTCCTAGGAAAGAGAAATTAGAATGACTCTAAATTAAGCAAAATTAACCACGCACGTACTTGTATCAAGCCAGTTTGTTGATAAATGGCCCAATGTTCACTTATTAGCTAGTCCTAGAGAATCTATGAACATTGCGCTCTAATTTTCAATAGCTAGGTGATTGACGTTGGGTTGTAAATATATGATTTAATTAGTACTGTTGTTTTAATATATTAAAATTAAACGATGGGTTGTAAAAGATGTAATATATATGATTGACGTTGGGTGGTAAATATATGTAATACATGATTGACGTTGGGTTGTAAATGTATAATTTAATTAGTACTGTCGTTCTAATCCATTAAAATAAAATGATGGATTTTATAAAAGATGTAATATAATAAACCGGTGGATTTACACCGGTGTAAATTGTTAGCTTTATATAACAGTGTTGTCGATAGGGTCTTAAAAGATATATTAAAATATATGATTTAATTAGCAACGTTGTTTTACTCTACTAAATAAAAAGTTCATAGCGAATTTCAAGTCAAGTGTTATCTAGCGGTCTTAAAGTGTTTGTATATACCGGTGTTGTATTAACCCGCTATAGTTAATTTATGTTTTTGTAGTAGTGTGAAGAACATGCATCATATTTATTTCAAACACTTGGGCAAATATAGATTTTTAACCATCCATAAATCTAGCAATATCATCCAATAATAAGCTCAGGAAGTTAAAAATGGTCACAAAAGTATAAAGAATCTCCACATCATGTTTGTAATTATCCAGGATCAAGGAACTAAAAGCCGATGTCGTAGAAGACAAAGCCGAAAGCAATACATCTAACTCTCAAGACAAAGAGAATAGAATCTCATTTGTGAAAGAAATCTTGGTGGAAAATATTAACTCAAAGATCTTAAGCAACTTAAGTGAATATGATATTTGCCTCATATAGGGTATCCATTAACTGATTGTGTATTCACAACTGTTGTCTAACTACACTTTCAACTTTTTTGAATGCTAGAGGAGAAAAAAGAGTTTTACAATAGAAGTCCATTTCAGAATAGACTTTAAAAAGTTCTTTGACTCCCTCAAATGGGTAGTCTTGGATTCCATCATGACCCAAATGGACTTTTAAGTGTGCAATGGAGAAAATGGATCCAAGGTTATCTCCACTTGGCTTATGTTTGGTATAGGTCAATGGTTGACACACCATGTAGTTGAAAAACAACAAATTAAGGTCATAGGCAAGGTGACCCATTCACCATTCTTATTTGTTTTAGCTATGGAAGCACTTCATGTGATGATCCTTCTAGAATCTCAAGCTAAGCATATCTTACAGGTCATCAAGATTGGAAAAGATAAAATCAAGATTTCGTGTATTTAATTCGCTGATGATGCTGAAATACGGGTTTTGGTCCCTCGTCGCGCTAAAAGTTATCTGTAATCCTATAACATGGTAGGGGATTAAAGTTATACTTTTCCAAAAGAAAGTTGTTTGGTATTGGATTGAGTAATTGGATGTAAGCTTTCTAGCTACTACTAATGGTTGCCAATAAGCAATACTAAGCATATCAATTTCCATGCATTTATATGTTTTTGGCTTTCATTAGGTTCTAACACCTCAAGATACTCATATATAGCACCTGTCATTGAAAAAAATCTCAACTTGGAAGTCAATCTCCTTTGTTGTGCTTCTCATCAGTGGCGTTTCTAAGAATTCATGCATCATGTTCGAGCTTGAAAAATATGCCCTTCACTAATGTTTTAGTATTAATATTTTTTAAAAATCAAATGAGTATTGGGCTCACTAAACCTAATGTTAATGAGCTAATTTCTAAATCATAAAAATTGTTTTGTAAATGGACTTATCTTGAAGTTGATATGGGTATACTATTTGATATATATATCGGATTTTTTCTAAAAACACGTGCCCCTTGAAATCATGGGCCTAGTGCGGTGATTGTGATATCCCACATCGGTTGTGAAGGGGAACAAAAGCTTCCTTATAAGCTGGATATCTTGACCATCACGATGCGTTTTAAAAACCGTGAAGGGCGGGCGTTGAGGGCGTGTTGGCTGCCAAAGCGAACAATATCATGGTGCAGTTAAGCTGTGCTGTTACAGTGGTCATCCCCGCACACCCTCATCACCGCCTCTACCGTCTCATGCTCGCTAAACATGAGCTTAGAAATTCTTTCAGACTTGTGGAGGAATTTCCGACTTAATTTTCATAGTAAATTTCGGCCCTTTTTAGTAGTGTTTGAATTATCCATTTAAAGAATTTTGAGAGTGCCATTAAATAGCTTTAATATAAGAGTGGGTTCATACACATTCACATATATTAATATATTATCCAGGCTAATCCAAACTATAAAACCCGCATCTAAGTAGACCAAATTCGCCCATGGCTTTACAGCCTAGTGGCTTCTGAGGGGTGGGATAAGGTTTCTGAACCAATAGGTCCTGGTTCGATTCTCACCAAGGGGGTTCTTCACATATTTGTTGGGTTTCTTCCTGAATTGGTGTAAAACATTATGCTTAGTGAAGATGAATATGATCGGGTGGTTCCACTGGTGACACGATGATACTCCAGTGGTCCGTTAGTGATCCAAATTTTTCGTTAAAAAAAAAGTAGACCAAATTCATCCCAATTACAAGTTGTTGATTTTAGTGTGATCCAACTGTTTGAGGTGATCGAGATTACATATAATACCAAATGAGAAATCATAATAAACAACCGCTCAGTATTTTTTATCACGTCAAGATGCTCTTTCGCTCTATGTTTCTTCGTTATTCCCACACATAGAATTTGGTGATTGATAACTGGTTACCAATATCTGGTTTTGGATGGTTTCTTAGAAAGGATTGATCTCGAGTTTGCGCATTACCTTCTGTATGATTGCACAAAGATCACCTCGTAGTTTTAGGATAGATTCATACAATATATATAGTACAAATAGGATTACATAACAACCTACTATTTTACAAATATAGAGATACACATAACTAACAAACTCAAACTTATCTTACTAATTCAATCTTATCCCATTTGGTGATGTGAATAGGTGGTCGACCAATGCGAAGCTAACACGTTCGAATAGAGAATACATAAGACTTTTAGTAAATATGTCCGCCATTTGAAGCTTGATATAAACGAACTTATTACACAACTGGCGGGAAGAAACAAGCTCATGAAAGAAATGATCATCAATGCCAATATGTGTGGGGAGACTGGATTTTGACAGAGAAAAGTGGCACTGGATTGTCAAACAAGAGTGTTAGATGATCAAGTAGCACTGCATGAAGTTCTCAAAGAAGTTACGTGATTCGCACAATTTTAGCTGTTAGTCGTGACACGATATTAAGATCCACACCTTGACCGATACACCATTTGCTGTTTTTTGGCAGACGAGATTACCGACTGGAAAAATGAAATAACCATATATGGTGCGGCATGATTTTATTCACTGAAACCGTGCCGTACGGTTCGGGACCGTACGGACCGGTACCGAAAACGCCAAAAGTCGGTAGCGAATCGGTACCATTCGGTTCGGGAAATTTGGTACTGGTTCTGAACCGGTACCTGATACCATTTGCTCATCCCTAACTTCAAGAATGACCCCAGATTAATTCTTGAAGTACACTTGGATCTTGATTCCTATATTTAAAGTTTCGCGGAGATGCTTTACTAATATGTAGATCAATATCTTAAGCTAATTAACTAGCCATGTTATCAAGAGGATTAAGGAAACATGTAAAAATTTTCAAAAAAAAAAGATTTTCAAGCATAATTGCGGTTAGCATATGTGAATATACTCGATGCTACAAGCACCGTTGTCATCACTCTCACCCTACCACCACGATCATCATCACGATGTCAGCTTTATTTTAACGAAACTTTGCATTTGCAGTCAATGCGGTAGCATGTTCATGGTGGAGCTAGGCCATCCCATGTTTGCATACATCTGCAGATTCTGCATGGTTGGCGGCTGCTGGTGGTGCTGGTGTTGGTGTTCAGTAGCGTTTTTATAGAAATCAGGGAACATATGATCAGGGCTGCCGCCACTTTCTTCAGACGGTTCACCTGACGGCCCGTCAGATTGAGGACTTGTACCAGGAACCACCCCTCCACCGCCACCGAAGCTTAACATGTTCGGCGGTGCCGCTGGTGATGGCTCGATGCTAGACTTTGCTTTCTTCCCATCTGTAACGAAGCTACCGACGATAACCTGCTACATAAAACCATAGTTAATACACGCTACTACGCATATAATATTTATACCACACATTGTGTGTGTGTGTGTGGAGCGGGAGAGGGGGACCTGCACGGGCGACGCTGCCACCAACACTCCGGCAACACCACCACCCAAAACACGGCCATCAGAACCAGCAAGAGAAACGCTTAATCCACTAAGTTTGCTGTGGTTACCGTATCATCACTTTCTGAGTAAACAAAGGAGCCGGATAACGATATTATCTCAAATCGGCCCTGAAAATTGCATCATGAAACACACTCAGATTTAAGAATATGTAAGGTTACAAGCGATAGATACAAGTGTTTATGCGGTTCTTGCAGTTAGCTACTTCAAATTGCTTTTGTATTGTGTGTGTGTGTATAATAAACGAAAGAGCTTAAATAAATTAAAAGAAAATGAAGCTTCGGCCAGAGAACATGTTGTCAACATGAGTTGATTAGAGAAATTGTAGGCAACAATGTATGAAGTAGGTAACTTTGGAGTTTTATTAGGAATGATTAATTGGCATGATATATTGTTTGAACATAAATTTTAATCAAAGAAGTTTATGAGCAAAAATTATTTACATTCATGATGCTATAGAACAATTTAAAGGTAAAAGCGTTGTGAACATGAATATGAAAATGCCATAATTTATGCAAAGGAAATTTATGAAAAAATGAATGTATAACATATACTTAACAGACGCGAGAGTAAAAGGGCAAACCTCATATGTTACAGTGCCAGCCGATATTGCGGACTGTTGAAGAGTCACATTGCTGATGGCACCATTGGCAGATAAAATACAGATTGTACGAGGTCCTTCTTTTGAAAATGACACCATCGTTGAGGCTATATCCTGTTAAAATAATTAATACAACAATCAAGAAACCCTAAATACGTTCCATATAAGAAATAAATCTAACCTGTAAAATCACCAAAAGATAACCAAACCAAGTAAAAAACTGATATGATTACAGTTACATGTATGGTCTATATTTTATAGTTATCACGGCATTAAACGACAAAATATGATCGTAATTACCTGTTGGTGACATAATTTTCACTTGGAGATAAAGCCATAAAGTTCGATATACATACATGAACGCACTTTAGCTATTCTGAAGGTAACATTAAATTATTTTGAGGAAAAAGTAAACCTTTTGCAAATAAACAATACCACATAACATTGTTATTAAGCCACAACAATTAAAAAAATCGATAGTGGCCTGATACACTACAAAAAGTAAGTAGTCAAAGTGGTCAAACATAGCAGACACTCAGCCGATGCTGCACGTAATAAATTATGCATATTTAACATGGATAGTGCCGTCTACCGAAACTATCTATGTGCATCGATCTACCATGCATTAAATATGTGTCATCCAAACTATAGAACAAACAAATAACATACAACAAAAGGAAAACATCGCAGCTGTAAAACGGAAACACTTAATAGACACTACATGCATATAAATGTAAATGCAACTATGCAAGGCAGGTGCGTGATACACGATTAACCAGATAGCCAATAAATTAACCAAATCACACACCCCAATATCATCAAGACGAAATCGCAATCTTTCTTTCAAGAAAATACAATTAAAACTAGCTGCAAACCAACTAATCTACTAAACAAACGAAGCGATCAAGCTACTTAGAAGCTTGTGATTATGCACGACTCTCATTTTATTATGTACTAAACATGTAACCCTTATTGAAAGTACTAATGCGCTTATTTACCTCTCCTTCTTTAACAACAATAACATGAGGAGTAAAGCCACTTCCAGCCACACCTATCCATCACATAAAAACCACTATAACATTCACCAAAAACATAAACTTCAAGATACATCATCAAAACCACAAAACTAAACATCAAAAACACATACCCAAAGCATCCAACTGCCTCTTCAAAATCCCAGCAGACCTCCCTCTCTGTCTCTTACCAGATGAATCCACATTAACACTTCCACCATTCCCATCAAAACACTCCAAATTCCCACCACCATTAACCGGAGCCAACCCGATCGCAATGTCGCCATCCGGCGACCCCTTATACTTCCTGGGCCTCCCCCTTTTCTTCTTCTCCGGCTCATTTCCATACCCACCAGCCCCAAACCCGCCAGACTGACCCGATCCAGCAACCAAATGGTCCGAACTGTCAAAGGGGTTGATCAAGTTAGAATCTTTATTGTTGTAGTATGAATTTGGTGGCATCATCAAACCAGAAAACTGCTGCTGCTGGTGGTGATCCATTGAAATTTAAGCGTTGATTGTTGATGTTGAAATGTGGGTGTGAGAATCCGGTTGAATTGAGAGGATTTTCAGGCGAAAGATGTGGTTGAATGGGTGTAAAGAAAAGGGGAATTAGGGTTTTGAGTTGATGAAAATTTGGGGTTTGATTGAGTGACTAGTTGTGTGCTTCAGAGTTTACATGTGTTTGCTACAAGTTTGAAGTTTCTATCACGGAATCCACCGTTACAGAATTATGTATCCAACTTATTAGAGTTAAATGCTTGGTTGGTCCCTGTGGTTTGCAAATCTTGCAGACTTGGTCCCAGTGGTTCACTAATTACACACTTGGTCCCAGTAGTTTCAAATTTTGCACTCGGGTGGTCCTTACCACTAACCTTTGTTAGATTTCTCAGTTAAGTATATGCAAAATTACTATATTACCCTCCTTCACAAACCTGCAACCTCCACATCCACCTTAAACCCACCACCACCTCCACCGTCAACTGACCACCACCACTGCAACAATCACCGGAAAGGTTAGAAGAAGGAGGTACACCGAAACCGAAGGGGTGTTGAGGGGGTATTCTCGGCGGCTTCAGTAGTCTTCTTCGGCGCTCCGGCAAGTTGCAGGTTTTTCGGCGGCGTTTGTTTCCATCGCTGATTTCTTATTTGCTTTGCCGCATCTATCTAACCGGTAGCTTGCAGTTCGTTTAGATCTGAAATTTGTTTCAATTGTTTGCAGAATTCTCGAAATTAGTTGTTGGGCCAAACTGGTTTTTCTGTTCGTGGAACTCGAGCCAGCGGTTCAACGGGTTGGTGAAGTTCGATTGCAACGGAATCGCAGGCATTGGGGCAGTTGATGGGATGGGCATCCAGGGCAGCCATTGTTCGACGGTTGTGAGGCTTTATGAATGGGAGAAGAAGCTATATGATGAGGTTAAGGTAATGTTGTTATGGTCATGTGATCTGTTGTGAATGTGGCGATTTTTGTGTTAAGTGTTGTTGAGTGGTGGTTGGTTTTGCAGAATGCGGAGAGTTTGAAAATTGAGCATGAGAAGAAGACGGAACAGCTGAGGAAGATGGAGTTGAAGAGAGGTGATTATGTGAAGATTGAGAAAACGAAGAAAGAGGTCGAGAAGTTGGAGTCGAGGAGCACGGTTTCGGCTCAGGCGATCGAGTCAATGTCACAGGGAATCGAAAATTGCCGAAAAAACTATGAGTTGGTGCTTTCGAGGGTGTCTGATTGTAATGAGTTGGGTTTGAATTGTTGTAAAAAGGATGTTTATGTGAAGTTGTGTGCACCCAATTCCATTGATGGCGGCACGAAGGTTCGATTATGAAACTTTTATTGTCTCTGTTTTGGACTCTGTTTTTAATTAGGGTTTTTGATGAGGAAGATGGCGGTGAAAGGCGGTGAAAGGCGGCGAGGGTGAGGGTGGTGGTAGCAGAGTAGTTGCAGGTGGTAGCAGAGAAAGGATGAAGAAGACGAGGGGTATAATAGTAATTTTGCATATACTTAACTGAGAAATCTAACAAAGGTTAGTGGGAAGGACCACCCGAGTGCAAAATTTGAAACTACTGGGACCAAGTGTGTAATTAGTGAACCACTGTGACCAAGTCTGCAAGATTTGCAAACCACAGGGACCAACCAAGCATTTAACTCAACTTATTATTATTAGAAAACAAAAATATATTATATTATATTATATTATATTATATTATATTATATTATATTATATTATATTATATTATATTATATTATATTATATTATATTATATTATATTATATTATATTATATTATATTATATTATATTATATTATATTATATTATATTATATTATATTATATTATATTATATTATATTATATTATATTGTGTTTTTTAATGAAGTATATTACACGTAATCTAATATGTGATTAATTCATAAATAAACTTAAGTTATAGTTTCCGTTTCATATGGTGGTTATTATTAATTTAGTTTAATAAATCAAACTCTTTATATCTAGATTGTTTACACTAGATTTGAGTCTTTGAATACAACATGTTGAATTATAAGGATTTTCTTTTATTTATTTATTTTCTCAATGATGAAGCCGACTTGTATAAAACCAAAACCAAAACCAAATTTAAGTAAGCAGCTAGAACAGACAAACGGAAAAACGTTACGTAGTAAAATTAAATTTACATTAACGACGTCAATTTAATTCACTAAATCAGCTCTATTCATGAGTTGGCCTTTATCTCTTCTACTGTTTTATTTGACGATCGGTTCACGTTATTAAAACACCTTTTATTTATGGTTTCCAAATTAACCATAAAAAAGATATGAATAATGAATAACGTTTTGTCCTTATTTCTAAGAAACTTTGCTTCTCTGGACTGATTTGCTGGAATTGCAGCCTCACTTTACCTGATCACCCTTATTAACCAGAATCAAGCTCCTTCAAACCCCTCTCTACTAAGAGAACAAGAAATAAGCAAGTGATGTGAAGACCCTAGTGTACAATGCTGAATTATAAGGATTTTCTTTTATTTATTTATTTTTTCAATGATGAAGCCGACTTGTATAAAACCAAAACCAAAACCAAATTTAAGTAAGCAGCTAGAACAGACAAACGGAAAAACGTTACGTATTAAAATTAAATTTACATTAACGACATCAATTTAATTCACTAAATCAGCTCTATTCATGAGCTGGCCTTTATCTCTTCTACTGTTTTATTTGACGTTCGGTTCACGTTATTAAAACACCTTTTATTTATGGTTTCCCAATTAACCATAAAAAAGATATGAATACGAATAACGTTTTGTCCTGATTTCTAAGAAACTTTGCTTCTCTGGACTGATTTGCTGGAATTGCAGCCTCACTTTACCTGATCACCCTTATTAACCAGAATCAAGCTCCTTCAAACCCCTCTCTACTAGAGAACAAGAAATAAGCAAGTGATGTGAAGACCCTAGTGTACAATGCAAACATCACAAATTGTTGAAGAGACAAAAATGTTTCTTTTTGCGAGTGCCACCTTGGATGGGATTCTATCAAGTGGGCTCTTTAGGTAAAGAAGTTCACTTTTTTGGTAGCTATTTAGACCAAACAAATATCTTCATTTATTTTTGTTTACAAGTGTTTCTAGCTCCGTGTTAACGTTCTTCTTATTATAATTTATTTTTACCATATATTCATAATCAAACTTTTGTTTTAAGAAATTTTGTTTATATAAGTAAAAGTAGATTTAGTATTAGCTAGTTTATAACATATTTTCATTATTCAGGTAATTAAAAAAAGTTGAATAGTTAACCACCTTGTTACATTTATTATAAAAAGTGATATTCGACATTGAAAACAGGATAAGAAATTTCATATTGAATATCGATACCGTAATAATGGAGATGAGATCTTTTTCTAAAAGGCCAGACATATATTGTGCTTGTAATCGTACTGATTTTACATATTCGATACATGTATTGGTACCAAGTTATTAGTATCTCGGTAGTTGGTACTTATGGATACGGGTACTTTTTAGTAATATATGGTATTATACCGAATTCTTGATGGAATTCCAAGAGTTATTTCTTGGAATGAATTTGGTATTATGCTTATTTTCGTATTGTGGGCTCATGTCAATTTTACTTGTATTGGTACTCGTACCGATTTTACATATTTGGTGTTTGTATTGGTACTTGTACCAATTTTTACCTATTTTCTACTTGTACTAAAAAACAAAGTTGTACCAAAGTGGTTATCGTAACGATACCCATACTCGTACTGGTACCATACCAATATATTCGGTACAGTATTCAATACCTATTTTTGAGGTAAGTTTTACATCAATCGACAGGCATCGTCGTTCTGATCAAAAGCCCTAAAACATCTGTTTGTAATTGGACGGGGGACTGGTGGAAGAAAAATAGGTAAAAGGTTGGACTGGCAGTGAGAATATTCAAAAATGGGACTGTCAATGGCCAATGACGCCTACTAGGATTATTACAGGTCAATTTCTAAAAAAAAATCATAAAATATACTACGTAAAATATTTAACAAATATATTCCTAAAATTAATTTTTATAACTAAATTCAAAAATAAATATAATAAATATAAAACTCATACAAATTATCTCAAATATAGATTCACACATCTTTTTATCTTTTATTATATTCGAATCTAAAATTTTATTACAATTCTTTGTTTAGTTTAGTTGGTTAATATTTTATTATATAAATATAGTGTAATATAATATATATATATAATATAATATAATATATAAAATAAGAAAGAGTGCCAAAGATTTTTTTTTACAATTCTTTGTTTAGTTTAGTTTGATTAATATTTTATTATATAAATATAGTGTAAGATTATCTAAACTAAATAAATATGATGTAATATAATATTTATATAATAAAATATTAATTAAACTAAACAGAGAGTCGTAATAAAAATTTTAGGTTCAAATGTAATAAAGATAAATAAAATGTGCATGTATATTATATTTGAGAAAATATGCATGAATTTTATATTTATTGTATTACTTTTGAAGATGATAGTTATATAAAATGATTTTCGGAATAGAAAATATTCAATAGTTTTATGTTGTGTGTTTTATAATATTTTTTTACAAATATAATGTGCTTCGATATTTATCTTAAAATTAATTACACAGACGTACTTGTGGTTTATTAAAAGCAAACATTGGAGTGCTAATTAAAAATTATGTAAGGATATTTTAGTCATTTTACACTGATTTACAGAAAGCTTAATGACAATTAGCCTTAATACTAAAAGGTGTTACAAAATCGAAATTATGGAACATGAACTTGTTTCAAAAGATAGTTAATGCTCAAAGGTGTTACTTTTAATAAACTTTAAGAACTATATATGTAATTAACTCTTATAATAAACCCTTGCTGTTTTTCCGCTCTACATGTTATTGATGAACATTCTTAAGCATGACATTCATGTTACAAAATCTATCTTCGAAAATCTCACGGTTTTGGAGATCATTTAGGTCCTTGAAACAATCAACCATAATGAATCTAAAGTTATATCCAACATGAGTATCACAAGTTTACAACTAACAAATCTATTAAATCAAACCCAACAAATTTGTATTCAAACCACCCTAAGATAAGTGTTCCTGTATATTTGAATCACAAAAATGATTATGAAAATAGAAAAGATTCTGTTGACATATAGTTTTATCGATAAGTATGTCGTCATGTTAAAAACTAGTTCTACAAGGATAAATAGTTTTTGTATCCTAGATCAAGCACTATAGATCACTCGGCTTATACCGGTTTTCAGAAATATTATGTAAAGTCAAAAGTTGACGTTTCTACAGGACGATGACAACATGAATCAAAACATCAACGAAGTTAACTCAATGGCGAATTACGCTCATTAGATTCGATTGGTTTGTGTAAATACAATATTTCCTCACTCTGCAAGTTTTCCAGCATGTCATGAGTTCTAATCAAAGAGCATGCCTTTATAACACCAAGAAAATTCAAATTCTCAATCCGATTATTTCTATAAACCTCAAAATAGCACACGCCACACAACTTCAAGACACATCTCTAAATCGCCGTTTGATTTAGCATCGGATCTCATATGAACCGGCTTTGGTAATATACCTGACCCACTCAACCGTGTTGTACCCGCTCTTCTCCCATACTTTGAGAAACCTGACTCTTAATCCAGATGCTGTAAACATTGGAACCTACAAAAACAACATTGAAACCATTTTACTTCTCAAATTTAAACAATTCAATAGTATGAGGGTCAAAAACTATTTATAAATGATTTATTTGAGTAAAATGTCATTTCGTCCCCTGAGGTTTGGCTAGTTTTGCGACTTTCGTCAAAAGGTTTGTCAAAAGGTTTGAAATCTTGCCATTTTCATCCGGCTCGTTAACTCCATCCATTTTTCCCTTAAGTCAGGGGCATTTTCGTCTTTTTTGTTAACTTAAAGAGCAATTTGGTTTTTTTCACTTTATGTACAAGCATTTAGCATAATGTACAAGTGAGTCCTTAAGTGAAAAAGACCGCATTGCCCTTTAAGTTAACAAAAAAGATAAAAATACCCCTGACTTAACGGAGAAATAGGATGGAGTTAACCAGCCAGATGAAAATGGCAAGATTTCAAATCTTTTGAATCCATATGCGAAAAAACAATTAATGGAAAATTGAGGTGATGTTAAAAAGTTATCACCTGAAACTCCATCTGTATCGGTGGTCTAGTCCATGACTTCTTTTCGGCAATCGTTGAAATCAACTCCACTTCGGCACTCAAAGTTGCTTCTGTTTGTCCTGGAAATTTCCGTATCCTGCAAACGTATTATAACAAGCACGTGTTACAAACCACTACCTAACTAAAGGATACGTAAAATTTTAACATAACACACAGTGGTTGGACACTCACTTCCACATTAAACAGTCCATAGAAGCATTGTACTTTGCTCGTCCTGATGTAACTTGAACACTCGTTTTTGCTGTCTGTTTGGGTACTGGAACTTTAATCACAACTCCGAGTGCAAACATTTTCGCACCAAAAACGCTCTTTACCTGAAAGCCATTAATATTGATATCATTATGTAAAAGACGGTGAATTAGGTCATGATCTAGTAGTTCACGACAGGTGGCAATTTCTACTGATTTACTCATGAATGGATCAATTCGGTTTTGTTTTATCACTCTAATAAATGAATCCACGTCTATTAAGTACGAACCTTAACGTTAACTTCCATGCGTGTCCTGCCGAGTTCTTTGATGGTGGGCAATACCCGGAATGGAAGATTTACACCCTCAGTAATACGATACCTGTTGAATACAAAATCAACTTATCAACAAAAATGTTACAATATGTTGATATACGATTGAAATATTAAGAAAGGAAACTAAAATAAGACAAATATAGTTACTTCATTAGTTCGAATTCGCCATCTGGCGGCACAAAGCTGACAGTTTTTTCTGAATTAAACCTGGTCAAGTTCACACACTGATGGAAGGTAACATCATCCAGCTCAATGGTTTTCCCACTGCGTTATATAGCAAGGTAAATTTAATTAAACTGAAACAAACATGAAACATTTAAAATTAATTTATGTGACTTTAGTAATTACCTCTTAGTAGGGCGTGACTTAAGTTCAGATTCTTTTTCCAGTCCAATTTTGTCATTTAATCCCAATTTCAAATCAGGCATTCCAGAAAGGAAACACTTCATAAGAATCTTTCCCGTTACATCACAACGTAGTACGCTACCTATAAGCATTATTATTATCGTTATTAATTAATCAGGGAATTAGGTATTCAACATATAAGTATTTAACACATTGAAACTGTACCTTTTGAAGACATAAGAAGATTAACACTTTCCACAATATCCAAAAACACTTCGTTCTTTTTATAAACGAGACCTTCCCTGCGCCACCCAACCGCACCAGTTACTTGTAAAGTAGCATTGGGAACCGGTTTATCTGTAGGCTGTTTACATTCATTGAAAAAAATGAGCTACAACTTAGAAAACACTTATACAATATTACCCTAGAGATGAAAGAAAAGATAATAGGTGCATATAACCTTGGATGAGAATGGTGAGCGTACGCCTTCTTGAGTAATGTAAAGCTTTAATATTTCTGGTGAAAGATTTTGCGGATAACCGAAGTCCATAATCTCTGCAAATAGAGCAGAGTGAAACATGGTATGGTACGAAAAAAAACTAACGTAATGTGATTTAACAAAAGCACCTCATACCGTCTAATAACTCGTATATCAAAACAAAGTTGTTACGGATGGCATCCTCGTCAAAAGCACCACCAAAATATGATTTAAATAAATTAACCGCCTGCATGAGAAAAAAAACATAAAATGTAACTTTTGGTCTGCTACCCTAATGTTGAAGTAAGTGGTTAAAAGGTTTTAAATACCACACTCACAAGTCTTGCACTTTCTTTTTTTGAAACAAGTATCAATTGAATAGAAAATGGAAAAAAAAATTACCTCAACAACAAACTTGAAAGCACATGCTACATTGGCATTACTGCTGACAACGATGACAATGTAGACATTGCTAATTCTCATATAGAAAAAAGAGCACCCACCGATCGGGCGAACAGGGCAGGTGCCTAGTTCTTTCGTTTGCATTATGTGCAGTCTAAAGGCATCAACCATATTTCCCCTAAAAGATGTGACAGCAAACACCAAATAAAAATGGTAAGATATGTGAACACATTTTTATGAGGTGGACTGTTGATTGATGGAAAATACACAGCAATTAAGTAAGAATAGTAGATTATTTGATTCTTCAAGGAGGAGATGTCAGTTTGGCCCATATCAGCATTTCAGGTTACCATCAGCCTATCGGGTGCAATACCTCACACCCGTCATAACATTATATGTATGCATTTGCATCAATTGAAAATTATGACCTTGTAATACAATTACTCAACGAGTTCCACAGATAATTTATTGCAAAACAAATTTGACAGATTAAATGTGACACACAAGAGGCAATCACAAACGGGAAAAGATCGCCAGTACAAACAACAAATGGAATGTATAATTTAGTACTAACTATCTTGCTGCCAGTAAGAGATTAGACAGTAACTTGAATCGTGCTAGAGAACTTTCTAGAAATTGCTTTCAAAAGCCAATTCCTTCTTTTATATAGTTCTAAGTTAGTAATCTAGATACACAGATTCTCCATGTATACATGGAAAAACAATTTTAAGTATAAAACTATAGAACCTCATAAACATATGTACTTGTTGCTTTAACTATGAGTTTGTGATACAAAAAACAGTTATATAACCACGTTGCCCGCTTTCTTTCCCGTTCGCCCAGTATATCCTGTTAGCAACATATGTATGTAGTTAAGATCCCTATATATCACTGATATATCAGTGATATATTGGTTACCGGTCCTCTGCCGAGATATCGGTGCAAAATATGGGTCAGAATATCGGTACCGATAAATCGCCGATATTGACCGATATATCACCGATTTTCCCGATATCAGTATCTTTCTTCTTATTTCTACGATTTGTCTTTCTTCTTATTGCTGCTATTAGTGTTTTAAGTCTTAAATGTTAGTTGTTAGTGTTAAATGTTGGGGTTTTAAGTCCAAGGGTGAAAGGGGTGCACCCCTCATGGGATGGGGTAAACTTTCCACCCACCCAATCATATATTGTCATGTCATTTCCCCTCTCTAACTCCCCTCTTGCCCAAAAACATAAGGGGTAGTCACCACTCATGCCATGGGGTAAACTAATTTTTTTAAGCTACTTAATTAATAAATGAAACATATTTTGACCAAAATAAAAGTACGATAAATTAAAAAAAACATTACATTAAATTAAAAATAAAATAACATTACATTAATTAAAAATTCTTAAAATAAACTAGATTAAACTAACTAAAATTACTACTCTTCGTCGATTCCACCAATAGGTGGGGTAAATCCATTCTTCCAAGATGCTCAACGACATCATGTTTTAGTCTCCAGTGTATCTTCATCCATAAGCTCGTTTAACACACTGTCATCGAGGGCGGGCTCGACTGGAGGATCCCGAATGTGTACTGGTGCTATCGCGTTTCTGTCGTCTTTTAAAATCATGTTATGTAAAATAATACACGTATACACCACGTACCTAATTCTTTTCACACTCCTAGCACGCATTGGCCAATTCATTATACCCCATTTTGACTTCAAAACACCAAATGTCCGTTCCACGTCTTTTCTTGCCGCCTCATGTTGCTTCTTGAATTTCTTTTCGTCTAGTAGGTGAGGATATGGAAATGATTTGACAAACACAGACCATGTAGGGTAGATCCCATCCACGAGATAGTAACCACATTTGTATAAGTGGTTGTTAACGTAAAATGGACATTTTGGGGCCGTTCCATTTCGTTCGGTATGAAATAATGGAGATTGCTGAAGCACATTGATGTCGTTTTGTGCACCTGGTGGACCGCAAAAAGCATGCCAAACCCACAATCTTGAGAGGCCACCGCTTCAAGCATAACTGTAGGGTAACAGGATCTCCTCTCATATATTGCCCCGAAACTATGTGGAACACATTCTCCATACGAATGGTGCAATCAAGGCTACTCACCATACCAGGAAGGTGATGTTTATCCTCATGAGCTTGGTACAAAAGCGCCACGTTGTGGCTTGATGGCCTACGTAAGAACTCGGGAGCGTATATTTTACATACCGTTTCGCAGAAATATTCGAGACACTCGCGTGAAGTCCTTTCGGCCATATGTAAATACTCGTCGTATCTCGTCGTGAAGGGTTACCAGTTGCAAGTTGTTAATACCCGATGTCATGCAACATGAACGTTTTGACATACGGAACCTATGACGAAAAATATCTTCGTTGTATTTCGTGGTCCTCGACAAAATAATCCGCCATAAGGTTTCGTGGCTACTCTGACGATCACGACGAACGAAACATTTCTTACTAGATGTGCCCGTGTCTTGTAGTTCGGCTTCATCCATGAGATTTTGGAAAATAAATTATGCTGCTATCGGATGAATCATTGCTATCGGGTGGGAAAAACAATGGTATTTCTTCCACCATTTTTAAATAAAATAGGGTAGAGATTTAGTTTTGGAGAAATGAGGAAATAGGTTGGTGTGAATTTGTTTAAAATGGGTTGGGTTTATACAGTGCAAGTATATTAAAAAGAACCCTTTTTTTAATATTAACGGCTATATAGCCGTTGAAGTGAAACATTCCACCCACCAACGTTCATATTTCAAAGCGGTGACTATCCCCCGCTTTTCAAGTTTGCCGCACGGTGAAAAGTGACGGCGGCGGTGTTCCCCGCGCGGTGAAGGGGTTCACCGCCCTTCACCTCGCACCCGCCCCGTTCACCCTAAGTCAGTTCCAACTTGCTACAATTGTTAGTGTTTTGCAAGTTGCAAAAGGTTAACTCATTAATGGTAAGAGAGAATGAGGAACCTGTTAGTGTTAAATTGCTATATATATAAATTTAGCATGATATTAAAAGTACCAATATCCCACCGCGATAACTGATATCTCAAATATTGGTCCTTGACCAATATCCGATAGTTTACCGCAATTAACTACTTAGGCAACATGTATATATTTGCTTATGGAGTTTGCCGGTTCCCTACTTCAGATTGGTATGTGTATGTATTACTTTAGCCTTACAAAAATCAGTGGCTTACTTTACTAACTCAAAATATGACCTAGATTCTAAACATTCTCTACAAACTAACTTGTTAGTAATAAAGTAGCAACAAAATGTATGTCAATCTTCTACCGGAAGAAAAACAAGAGTTCAAATCAAGAAAATCTATAATGCAAACTAACCTACAGACTCAAGCACAGAAGTGATCAAAATAAAGGCATCGTAACTATTGTTCTTCAAATCATAAACTGGCACTAATAACATAAAATTATATGCATAAATAGGGGAACACAGAGAGCTGACCCAACGTCATCGCGATAAAGACGGTTGATGAGAACATCACCGCGAAGATTTAGAAAGTAGATAGCAGAAGCAGCCACCGGCATCTCTCTCTTAAGCAGCCGGTGAAGTCAGCAATCGTCAACGATGAGTGCAGATCAGATCTAGAAAGTTTTTTTTTTTTTTTGAAAATTGGGATTTCAGATTTGCTGCAAGGTTTTATTCAATGGCAGCTGTCGAAGACTGGAGGTTAGTCAACGGACGAATTGGGGCAGTTTCCCTTTGAGCATAAAAGCCGCTTCTTCGTTTTTTTTTTTTTTGACTAAATTGCAATTTAATCCCTTAAAAACTTGAGACGAGCAAATGATACCCGGTACCTGTACCCAATTTTCCGAACCGGATACATTTTCGGTACCGACTTTTGACATTTTCGGTACTGCTTCAGTACCGGTTTTTACCCTCAAATACCGCTACTACCCATCGCCACCCACCTACACCTCCATCCACCGCTACCACCGCTACCACCACCACCACTACCACTGTCGTTGCCACCCCCACCCGTCAACCACTACCGCCGATTTTATTTCTTCGTCTTTTGTTGCTTACAAAACAACATAAAGTAATGATTCATTCCCTTCCTACATAGTAACAAAACAAGACCATGGAATGGTAATGGTCCATTTCATTTCTTTGTTTATTCCCAGTGGCGGATCTAGAAAATCCGCATAGGGGTAACGTTTCAATGAAAAAGGGTAACGAAATCGAAAAAACGTTAAATTTTTCTAAAATTTACACTACTGTCAGAGCGTCTAGGGGCAACGTATGTTACCCCTTCTATTACTCTAGGTCCGCCCCTGTTTATTCCATTACCTAATACATTTCATTCAGTCGTACATTCCATTACCCCATACCAAATATAAAGTCTTTATGGTTTCATGTTTCTCCAATACAAGCTCTGGTTGATTCAAGTGCATAAATGATGTCGATAAACGAGAATTAGGCAAATGCTAAAAAGTTGTCATAGTCGGTGCACATAATAAAACTAGATCATCGAATAACTAAAATGGTGGATGTATTCTGGTTCGGGACAATGATGACAATCCTTAAGTCATGCAAAAGGAATTACCTAGTTAGAGTAAGCAGAATATCGTATCCATAACGAGTATGTACATGTTATTTGATTATTAAATAAAAACTTAAAAATGTTTTGATAATAAAACTAAAAAAAACTAGAGAAAACGAATTCGGATATATATTTAATCATATCTCATTGCTTATTATAGTTTTCTTTCTCATAAGATATGATTTTTATCAAATACAAGTGAGTTAATAAACATCTAGTTATACAGTATCAGAATTTTTAACAACCAATATTTATAGGCGAAATTAGAGTGGGGTCAAATTTCATTAATCATATAACAGACCAAATTTCATAATAATATAACAATATGTGAATCTAAAGTCGTCATTTTTGGGTCACACATAACATAACAACTCTTTTAGCACTTATAATAGATACAATTCCTTGGACTTCTAAAAGAGTATCAGGAATCGACCAAGTATAAAGTTACAAAGTAGGGATAGCATTTGGTATTGGGACCGCATTTCCCATACCAAATTTTTCGGTACCGGTCCCCACTTTTTGGCATTTTCAGTATCGGTGTCTTCGGTACCGATACTAGTACGGTAAAATACTGAATTTTACCTTCAAATATTGGTCGCCTACCGATACCATACCGTACGGTACCGAATTTCGGTACTTGTACCCAATGTTGACGAATTTCGAAACCGGTATTTTCGATACCGGTACCATGCTCATCCCTACTATAAAGAAAGTAGTTGGTGTCTAAAACACAAATAACAAAAGTTAGGTGTTCATTTCAAACATATTGTATTCTTGAAGGGTCATATTATCGTTTTAAGATTTTAACACTCCCCAGATACTATATATTCATTCATTCAAACGGCACCAAGAAAGTTTGTTGTGAACTCAATATGCTTTGCGTATTGTAGGTAAATCATTTACCTCTTATCTTTTAACCCCATAATTGTTTGTATCAGATCCTTTAAGTGTGCATGATTTACACAGTTTCCTACCCGACTGTTGGAATCCGGTAAGTAGTTGGTTGTGAGGTTCTCTATTTTGAGTTGCCCACCAAGTGTTTGATGAAATGTCTGGCCCAAGTGAGTCCATTAAAAGTTTACATTCTTTCAACTCCAAACCTACCATTTAGTCGTGAAGTGTGCTGTTGATTGATGTTCTGTGTTAATCGTATCAAATCATCAGTTCATCGGTTTTAAAGATTTGCAGGAATCCAAACGGACCAAGCTTCAGCGGTTCTGATTTTCGGAAGTCAAGAAATTCTACTTTACATCGTTAAAGGTAATCATTTATGCCTTAAATTTATTGTAGTTTCATGCCCCTTAATTTGCTATATTATTCTGTGTATTTGCCCAAACTATTGAGTTAATTTGCTAAGCTTGTCAATCGATTATTTTACACTAAATGGTTAAACACTTGATTTTTCTATAAAACGATGTGTTACTTCAAAGCTAAGTTTGTAGGCTTAATTTGCACTATTGAAAGGCTTAAAATTCTGCACTTTTCTTTTATTATAGGTAATAGTTAATGGGTGAAATATAAAATCACAATAGCATCTGTGTTGTGTTATTATGTTAGTTACTTGTTGTTGTGTGGTTGGTTTACTATGTGAACATTCTATTTACATAAGACAACAGACTTTGCCTCCATAGTAACCATGTCTGCACAATTTTCTATTATGGATGGCATTAAGATGTGTACATTTACTATTATTCTGCACTTTCTTTGTTCAATATAACCCCAGTATTATAATTTGGTACAAATGTAGTAAGTACATGACATCCAAAAACCTATTAACGAGTTTTATTTGATAGCAATAAAGTCCCCAGATTTTCATTTCGCTTTTGGTCTCCAAAAAGGTTAAGCTGGCCTTGATTGCTAATCAGCCTTTTTTTTAATTTTAGGGTTCATGTAACTAGATATTGTTGTGTAGCATAAGTCAACCACCATAGGCATGGATGCTGCAGTGCTCTCTTGTTGCTTTTGTAATATCTTAGAAACCCATCGTACTGGGTTTGCAAAATTGCGGAACACTGCAATAACAAGAAACCATAGGGATCAAGTTAGGTTAAGTTTGATGGATCCATCAAAAACCAGGATTAACCTTAGAAAACCCATCAAGAAACTCAAAGATCCTCAAGGCATTAATGATCCACCGGCTTTTACGGTCAATGAATCATTAGATATGGAAACAAGACCTTTTCATGACCCTGGTGATTCAATCTCTATTGATTTCGACGATACGGTTGATGCTTTTAATAATGACTCGGAAACCGACAACGATGAAGAGAAAGAGCAAATCGAAGAAAAAGAAGCAGAAGAAGATCCCGAGTGGGACCCGGAGGAGATTGAAACGATTATTGCTCTGTTTAGAGGTAGAATTCCTCAAAAACCGGGAAAATTAGTTAGAAAACGGCCTCTTCCGCTCCCACTTCCGTACAAAAACCGACCACCGGGACTTCCATCTTCAAAGAAATGGTCAAGAAATACAAACTCTTCACGAAAATATTTATCTAGTAGAGTGTACAAAGACCCGACATTTTTAATTGGTCTAGCCAAACAAATAAAAAATCTCGATCCCGAAAAAGACGTTTCCATCGTTCTCAACAAATGCAGTCGGTTTCTTCGAAAAGGCTCATTATCGTTAACGGTACGGGAGTTAGGCCACATGGGTCTACCTGAACGAGCGTTACAGATATTCTGTTGGGTGCAAGAACAACCGCATTTGTCCCCAGACGATCGGCTTCTCGCTTCAACGGTCGAAGTCCTCGCGAGAAATCACGAACTGAAACTATCTTTCAAGCTAGAAAAATTCTTGAGCCTATCAAG
Organism: Scalesia atractyloides; assembly: GCA_947069175.1. Lineage (NCBI taxonomy): Eukaryota > Viridiplantae > Streptophyta > Magnoliopsida > Asterales > Asteraceae > Scalesia > Scalesia atractyloides. The sequence goes on along the minus strand of CAMTDV010000020.1, from coordinate 4,066,838 downwards.
CCAAAACGTATATGAAGCGGTTGTGCGGGGTTTCATTAGAAGCAGCAACTTAAAACTCGCGTACAAGCTTGTTTCCGCTGCTAAAAACGGGAAAATGATACTGGATTCAGGTGTTTACGCTAAACTTATTCTAGAACTCGGGAAAAACCCCGATAATCACGTGCTCGTATTGAATCTACTAGAAGAGCTCGGGGAACGAGATGATCTGAATCTAATGCAACAAGATTGTACCGCGATTATGAAAGTTTGCATCAGGCTCGGGAAGTTCGAGATTGTCGAGAATCTATTCGATTGGTTTAAAGATTCAGGGATGAAACCGAGTGTGGTGATGTACACGACTCTTATTCACAGTCGATATTCGAATAATTGTTATCGGGAAGCACTGGCGTTGGTTTGGGAAATGGAAGGGTTAAATTGTCTTTTTGATCTTCCAGCGTATCGTGTGGTGATTAAACTTTTTGTTGCGCTTAATGATCTGTCGAGGGCGGTAAGATATTTTTCTAAACTTAAGGAGGCGGGATTTTCTCCGGCGTTTGATATTTATATGGATATTATTAAAATTTACGCGGTTAACGGGAGAATTGCGAAGTGTAAGGAGGTGTGCAAGGAGGCAGAGTTTGCGGGATTCAAGATCGAAGAACAAACACGGTCCCTGTTGATGCAACTGCAAGAATAAACATGTGTTGAGTTTGCAGAGGTTTGCTATGAAATATTTTTAAAATTCTAGAAATAATTAGCAAAGTTATAAATCTTGTTTAATTAACAAAAAACATATTGAAACATTCAATTTTCAACACGATTATTCATCTCCTGATTAAACTTATATACCATGATTACCATTTTGTGTATATAAGAGAAAAAGTAGTCAAATTTTAGTGGTGGATATTCATCTACATGATGTTATCAGTATGAAAACAGCATCTTTATTAGTATGAGAACGGCATCTATCGACTCGTTTGCAGAATTAATTCTGACTTGTGGAACCTTATTCGATGCACATAATACTCTTATGTTTGCGCAATCGCGCATAATAAGTATGACCCATAATGGTCAATGCACTGCTAGCAGCAACCACTGAGGTGCTGCAAGAAAAAAATATTTTATGTAACATGTATATGAGATATATGCTGTCATACAGTCACTTGTTTTTTTCATATTGATTTTTAATATTAATATTAATATTAATTTCACATGATTCTCTCCCCCATCTTTTTGTCTTCATACTTATCTATTGTGGTCTCAGAAGTCATTTTCTTCCTTGTAGGACTCTTCCATTGAATACCACAAATCTTCAAAGATGTGAATTTGGGAACTTTCGAAACATGCTTTGATGTCACACATAACTTGAAATATTACATAAATACCCTTTTGACTTTTCCTATTGTATGTGATCATGTATTTAGTCTCACTCTTTATGGATTAAATTTACTTAATATCATTTAGAAAAAAGGATAAACATAACACACCATAGTTGAAACTTGAAACCAACATTTATTTCTTTCACATGATTCTTCTTTCATCTTTTTTTCCTTAATGCTTATCCTTTGTACTCCTAAGTCATTTTCTATCCAAGATTCAACCATTTAAACCACAAACCTAACTTCTTGCAAACAAAATATGTATGAGGTATCAACATTAACACTAACATTACAAAACCAAACATTAACTTCTCATAACACAACAAACCAAACACCAACTTACAACCATTAATGTCCTCTCATAATCCAATATTTCTCGTATCCAAAACACGCCTGCCAAAAAGTAGGCTTATTCTTTAATCACTATGATATTATGAAAAAGATAACGATAGCCTCAACGAGCTAGAGGAATATCATAACTCTATACATTATACATATAGTGAAACATATGTTCTTGGGTCACCATGGGTTTGAAGAAGTCAAAATAAGTCAAAGTTTTAGGTGTTGAACTTCTGTTCAATAGCACTTGTGGAAGCCTGCACATACCAAATTAGCATATATTACAAAACTGACACAAATTAATCATAGTATTATAAATAAATTAACTACTAAGGCTTTGTGCTAACCCCAACAGATGTAATAAATTGGCAAACCGCGCATTTCACAGAACGAGCTCCATATTGGTACATCAAAAGCATCCTACAGTTTCCACAATTGACATGTGCTACCTGATTTGCTGTTAAATAGTTCAAAATATTTTGAATTACAATAAGTTAATAACACTTTGATCAAATAAATAAAATAATTAATGAGTTAGGTTACCTTCTAAGGCTAAATTAATGGTGTGACAGCATGAACATTGTACACTTGTTGCACCTCTAATGTACATGAGCAATGTGTGACAGCCTCCACAAACCAATTGTGCCATTTCGGTGCCTAAAATTAAGAAAACCCATGTCAGGAAACATATAATAATTACGGTATATTGCATTTTACGTCCTTTTAGTTTCAGCAAAATTTCAGTCACTTTCCTTTAACTAAAATTACAGTAGACGTCCTTTATGTTCTAATTTCTTTACAGGGTGTACTTTACGTTTTAATTTCTATACAACAGATATCCTTTGTTTTTGTAATATTTTTAGGGACCGTAAAGAAACTAGAACATAAAGGACATGCGCTGTAATTTCATTAGTCAAAGAACAACGTCTGAAATTTTGCTGAAGCTTAAAGGACGTAAAATGCAATTTACCGTAAAAATTATAAATTTGTTTTGATAAATTGTGGTTTACCAGGTGGAGGAGCAGCTGTGACAGCATTGCAAACTGCACAGCATACTGAAGTTGCTCCAACTGGATAAAGTAGAAGATTTCTACATGATGAACACACTAGCTGGCTTTGAGAACCTGTTTCACCATAGTTTCTTACATCAAATATATATACATACATACATACATATATATATATATATATATATATATATATATATATATATATATAAACAACTTATGAGAACTGAATATGTATACCATTTGTAGGGGTTGGTGTTGTAACTGGTACAGGAGGGGATGGATATGGAGCTAGAGGAACTGGCATTGCAAATTTTTAGAAAAAAAAATGTCAACTTTCTTCAATTTCTTGAGAAAGATTACAACTTTTGAAGCTTGAAATACAAGTGCCTCTCTTCCATTCTCATCATGTATCTGAAAATGAAACAAGAAAAAGAGAAAACACAGCCAGACACAATGAAATATTAGTCAAGAAAGCTACAGTCACCTTTTGATGAATCAGAGTATGGGGATTCAGAAAAAGTGTCCGGAAAAAAGTTTAGAACAGTGAAATATAAGACACCAACAAGGTTCAACATGAGATTTTGCCACTAAAGATGAATACATGAAGCCATTTATGTGGTTAAATGATGTTTGCTGGCACCATTTCATGTTGTGAACTAGTTGGGAGTGGGGCAAGCACACACCTTTGCTGGTTTTTGCAGATGAGAGAGAGAGAGAGGATGAGTTGGACAAGGATGGTGGTAAAAGAAAAGGCATACCTTGGTGTTTAAATTCTTGCATTTGAAATGTCATGTAGAGATGTTATGCTACGTCGCGTGGTATGGAATAGAGCCCTTAGAACTCTATTACGTCACATCAACGACACGTAAGCAATGAGTTTTAATGGAACCCCGCCTGTTTAACAAAATAACAATCAAGAATTGGTTAAAGCCCCACAATCCCCCCCCCCCTGTTTTCTTTTGGTTTTTGATCGTTTAAAGTGAAGTGGGTCCCACAAATCATCCGTTAGAGCTTGTTATTGGGCTGGCGATTAGAAGAATAGCACCCCTCAACCACGCCCTAGAAATGGTATGGGGGGTTATACCCCACACCACCCTGCCTTAGAGCATTGTTGATATGAAAATGAGAGTTAATACAAGAAAAAGAAATTAACACCGTTTAGACGAGGAACTGACCTGCATAACTAATCTAGTTGAGTTTAAAACCGTCTCTCTTTAAACTAGGCAACGGTTGAATTAGCGAACGGAATTGAATGGTTAGACTAGAATACAAAATTTAGTTGTTTCTTTTTTCAAAATTTTCATTTACTAATTCTAGCTCTGTATTCTTTTTACATAAGTCTTTAAATTTTATTAATATTGTAAATCACTCCAAAAAAATAAAAAATAAAGTAGTTTCATATTTTATTTTAAATTAGTTATATGTACATCACACGTATATTTAAATTTTAGAGTATTTACAATGTCATCTAATTTATAAAACCGATTCAACTAGTGAACTGACTGTAAAAATAACTAGTCTTAGCTACAAAATTGATCGGGATTGTTCTAAATCAATAAATCCGCACACTGAATTGTATACAAGCGGTTTTGATGCTTGCCCCACTATCATTTATGTCCATAGGTCCCGCACAAAAATATCATGGGTCTATTATCGACCTAATTAAAAGATTGTGTTAATTAATTTATTTTTAATAAGAATGCTAAGTTTTGAGCCCGACCTTTTTTATAGAGATAGAATATGATAGAATGTGTTACTTTATATTGTAAATTTGTAACTACATGCTTTATCTATGTTGCATCTAATTTTTGAAACTTTTGGTTATTATTTTTTTTTTACTTTTAGAAAGTTTATAACATTGGTAATCGTACAACCATGTTTTGAAAACCAAATCAGATTAACTAGTCTAATCAACAGCTTAATTACGAGTTAATTAACAAGACACAGAATAATCGAATCCAGATAAAAGAGGTCCATGTTGTAACATCTTCCTCTCACGATTGTGCTAGCTTATGGCCCATTTACAAGACCGCAACGCGATGTGCCGTAAGTGTGAACTTGACGTATCATACACATCCTTCTCTCATAATTATCAATACACATCCTTCTCTCATAATTATCAGACATTACAGATAGTCTTATAATGCAAGTGACTCCACACATGTTTTATATGTCCTCTGAACCATAGGTTCCCTGCTCTTGAAACATAGGTTCCCTGCTCTTACAAATTTATTAATAAGTTCCTATTATTGGTAAAAAGCATATGCAATGTGTGGCTTCCAACCCATATTCGTTAGGTACAAAATTTAATGATAAAATTAAAAACTACCCACCTTTTCAGTGGTAATTTAATATAAAATAAATAAAATATAAACGTTTGATATTATTTTTTTTATTATTCATTAACATAGACTTCATATTTTGGATTATACAACTTGTTTTGTATTTTTCTTCATTTCCCTTTTGTTTTGTTATGCAATAAGCTACAAAATCAAAACCCCACCATTAAGTGTTGGATTCATAGGCATCCACAAATTAAAATTTCAGTATTGCTGTAATTTTCTAGTTATTGTGTAAAGTACACATGTCACCTTATAGAGTTATAGTATAATATTTTGTTTGTTTTATTAAATCGAGTAAACTGTCAAAATGGTCTTTAAGATTTGGTCATTTTTGTCACTTTAGTATAAAACTTAAATCTTTTGAATTTAGGTCCATGTAGTTTCAATTTTGTTGCCATTTTCATCCAAAAGCAAAACCTGATCAAATTTTTCGATTAACATCCAGTTTTTTTTTGTCTTTTCCCTCCTTTCTAATGAAGAGTAAAATAGCTAGATTTTTTTAATTCGTTATAATAAAATGTTGAAATACCATTTTGCCCTTCATTAAAAAGTAGGAAAAAGACAAGAAAAAAACTGGATGTTAACTAAAAAATCTGACAAGATTTTAATTTTCGATAAAAATGACATCAAAATTGAAACCAGAAGAATCCAGATTCAAAATATTTGATTTTTTGGACTAAAGTAACAAAAGTAATTAAACCTTATGAACCATTTTGACAGTTTACTCTATTAAATCCTTTAATTGTACTCATAGTAAGGTTCCTCATCTTTGAAGTGTCCCCACCCATTTATTTAAAATTTAAAACTCAATCGATAAGTACTGTTTTTTAAATCAATAAAGAGCTCTTAAATTTGTTTTAAATAAACAAAGTAAAGACTTTTCAGAAGATTACACGATATGAAATAATATTAGTTGGTGTGATAAAGTCAGCTATTACCGTAATTACTAGATAAATTATTGATTTCGGTTAAAAAAACTAAACTAGAAAAGAAACAATAATGTTAATCGATGAAAACATGTAGGTCTAAAGATACTACCAACATTTGAAAAACAATATATAAAGATGAGCTACCACTTTTCAGGTTTAGGGCCAAACACATGTGAAATAGACCCCAAAACATGATTTGAGACGACATGATTTTGTACCAAAACAACTCATATTACCATCTCTTGATGGACATGATACCATTATAATATACAACTAGTGGAAATAAGCTCGTTGTTGTGACAGTAATTATAATCCCGGTTTGATTCAGAATACAGTTTACATCGAAACAATAAGGACAACAAACGGTATAAAAAAGATATTTATAAAATGTAAAGAGAAAAACGCTAATATTTAGAAATTAGAAGTTATATCTAAAGCAAAAGGAAATATAATTAGCGTACGTAAAACAAGAGCGAATTGAAAAAAATAGGACCAACCTTTGTTTTGTTTTCATAAAATAATAATTTTGTGTGTTTAAATAATTTGAAAAAAGAAGCTTAGAAAAACATTTTTTTCAAATAATAAATACACCATACACCATCTCTACCTTTTCTCTTAAATACTAATTTTTTATATTTTTATCATTATCTTTTTTTCCTTCATTTACAACCACTTTTAAAAAATATTTAAAAACTAAAAAGGATAATCAATGACCCTTCAAATATGTTGATGAGTGATAATATTTCCTCCTCTCTTTCAATCACAATCATTCTAAAAAATACAAAGGATTCGCTTACATAGATTCGTTTGTGAATACTCTTATTATTAATATATATTAAAAATTGCAGATCTGTGAGTATTATCCACACTTTTTAATTTTCTCTTAACTTTTAGCATTGACACGTATACCCTCCTTAACTTTCTAAAAACTTTATAAAATATCATTTTGAATTTCTAAAGTTTTAAGTTTACTCTCGTACTTTCATTATTTAACTTAGAAAATCATTACTTTCTTACGTGTTTATTTTTATGTACGTATCAATATAAATTTAAGTTGTTTTATGTTATGACGGAATTTTTTTAACAAGTCGGGTCACATATAATACGTTTTTATGTTTATTTTAATGTACATGCATAGTTTTTTTTAACCAGTCATGTTAAATATAATACGTTTTTATGCTTATCATTATTTATGTTTTCAGTTAATCGACATTTTAACATTAATTTGTTCCAAAACAAGTCATGTCAAATATAATACGTTTTTATTTGACGGTATAAGTTTTGAGTTATTGTACGTTTCCATTCACATGCTTATTTTTGTGTAAGCATCAGTATAAGTTTAAGTTGGTCTACGTTTCAACATAAAACGTTTTTTTGGAAACAAGTCGAGATATAATACGTTTTCATGTTTATTTTAAAGTATGTACGAAAAAATGGAAACGAGTTGGGTCAAATAAAATACGTTTTCATGCTTATATTTATGTATGTTTTCAGTTGCTCTACGTTTTAAATTAAATTTTGTTCAAAACGAATTATGTCAAATGTAACACGTTTTTATTCGACGGTATAAATTTGAATTATCGACGCCTCGCAACACGCGGGCAAAATTATAATGTACCTTTTTTTTGGTTTAACACAATCATATGTATAAAACTAATGCTGAAAAAAATAACCAATCAAATAGTATCACGTGACACTATTTTATATATATATTTTAAGAATGATAATGAATATTAATTTCAAAATAACACATGGCTTTTTAGTATTTATTATATTACTATATTATTTTTAATATTTAAATTTTAAAATATTTTATTTTATTTCTATTTATTTTTAGTTTTTAATGTATTTTTATTTTTTACTTTTCTAAATTTTATATATTAGTATTATTATTCCTATTCCTATTTATTTTTACGAAAGAACATGAATAGTGATTTTAAATCTAAAATAATATATAAGCTTTTTAATATTTTATTATATCAATATATTGTTTTCAGTATTACTTTTAACTTTTAATATATTTTTATTTTTTTCTTATTTACTTTTAGCTTTTAACGTATTGTTATTTTTTCTTTTCTAAAACCATATTTCCTTTATCATTTATCTTTGTTTTTAAAAATTCTTTTTTATTTTTTAAATTATCTTTACTTTATCAATTAATTTGATATTTCCTTAATAACTTATGTTCATTAATTTTTTCTTAAAATTTTAAGTGCGTAGTTGTGCTTAATTTTTACCGTCGATCAATATAAGTTTTATTAAAAACGAATTTATATTCAAAACAAAGTATTTATTATCACACCCCGACCCGCAGCGGAATAAAAGTCGGGGCATAATTGGGTTATCACCAAAGCTCATGAGGTTTACTAAAATGTTTCATATTTATTAAATTCAAATTACAACTTAAATATTCAAAACAAAATTCATACAATTACAAGAAATTGAAACTATTTAATTATTCCAAAGCTTAAACTTGTTTATTCTTCTAGGCCTTCCTATGTGTTTCTTGTCTCAACTGGATCACCTGTATCATGTGTAAAACGGGGGATATTTTGGGTCAACAAAAGTTGGCGAGTGAACCTTGATAAAACATTGTTACTAATTTCCTGTTTTATTTAATAAGGAAAATTTGTGCAATAATCACATGTGAGCAAACGTATATAGATAAACAAACACAAACCACTTTGAATGAGTATATGATATGAATGATGATGTATGTGAGATCAAGGCTCAATCAAACGGAGCCGATCTAATGAGGCACCTGATGCTCAACCCGTCTCCCACGGGGAACTGATGGGCCTAATGAAATGCGTGCACTGAAAATGATAAATCCAATCTACATATAATTCACACAACAATTCATACACATTTGATACACATTTGATCACGGATATGATGTATGCACAAGTGTTTATATATATATAATAAAAGAATTATACGACACATGATACACCCCAAAACATGATTAAAACGGGGAATTGATAGAGATTCACTCACAATGGGTGCGTTCTTTGATGATGATGAAGGCGCACGAATTTATGATTCGATTGACGAGTGAAGAACTAACCTAGATAATAACAAAATGATTCGATAAATAAATAAATTTTGGTTGAGATTAATATTTTTAATTAGTGCTCTTAAATGGGATTTTTAGATTTATTTTTTTGAGTTTAAGGAAATTTTCTAACCTTAATAATCTTATTTTTAAGTATTTTTAAATAATTTTCTAATTAAATAAATAGAATTAAAAAAATAAAAAAAAGTTGACTTTTGACCGTTGATTGAGCACACAGTCCACCGCTGGACTGTGTGTCTAACCCGTTCGAAACGTGTGTATTGTTAAGTATTTTTAAGTATTTTTAAATAATTTTCGGAACGTGTGTATTGTTTGTGCACACAGTCCACCGCTGGACTGTGTGTCTAACCCGTTCGAATATCCAGTTTTAATTATATTTATACATATACTCGACTTCATCTTCTTCGTTTACAAGAACACAGAACAGTGAAATCCGACTGTTCTGTTTAAATCGATCGTCAAAACTTATAATTGGTTGGAATGAAATAGATAAAGAAATTAAGGGATAAAATGTACCAAAACAGAGCGTTTACTTCAGATTTCCGGCAAGAGTCGTCGGCTCTGATTTGTGACTCTCGGCTGAGTGAATTGTTTAACAGTTTAGATCATTGTGTTATGCAATTAAGTTACTGAGCAAGAGATATCAAGAGGGTTTAGATGATTATACCGATCGACAGTGAGGCTTCGGTTTTTCAGTGATATTCCGGTGAGTGCGGGGATTTCCGGCAACGTTGTCTGAGACAGATTCTGGTTGAATGATTAAGGTTAATACATGCCGAATAATGGATTACAAACAAAAGAGTCGAGAATTTTACCGATTAGAAGTAAAGCCTCGGTTTTCCGGTGAAAGTCCGACGAATGCAAAAATCTCCGGCGACGTGTTTTGGGATGAATAAAGCTTCGGAAACGATCGTGGTTCTGAGCGAAAGGATTTTCAGAGTGTTCAAGTTGGTATTTATAGTGGAAACCGGCTGAATTGGGTTTGAATTGAGTCAAGGTTCGCGATTGAAGATTTCCGTCGGTTATGACTGAAATTGATTGCCGGCAACGGTTATAACCGACGTCGAAATCAATTTGTGCGGTTCAGTCAAAAGGAATATGGCCAAAATCGCGGATTGCCGATTTTTTCGGTGATGACTAATTCTGGGCGCGCTAATTACCGGATTTTGACTTTCGGGTTTTATTATAAGTCTTATTTGTTTCCGTGTTTATCACAAAAGCAGTGTGTGGCGGAGCGGTGTGTTGTGTGTTTGGGTTTTTGGGTGACCCGGGTTCGAAACCCGGCGTCTCCATTATTTTTTTAATTCACTATTTTTTTGTTATTTAACAATTATGGTTTAAAATTCTAATATATATATTAATTATGTATTGTTTAAAATTTATCTGAGCAATAAATACGCAACGAAAAATTATAAATGAGTATTTGATTAATAAACGAAGCGGGTTTGGAAACCCGTTTTTCGACGAATGTTACATTTATTAGGTATATTAAAATGATACGATGATAAACTAAACCGATTATCGGTTTGGCTTTCTAAACAACATGCTACATTTTCAAATAACATTGGTTTTAGATTACCATTTGTTCTGTTTTACCGTGACGCGCGATGGATAAAAACCTAGTTTATATTAACCATTATATTAAGTTTTATCGGTTTTAGAAAACAATTTGTGTACTACATGGTTTATATCCTACTAAGACTACCGGGTATGGGGGACGTCCCCTGCTCGTCAACCTCCAACGCCAAACCACCTCCCTACCCCCTCAGGCTTGTCACTGTCTTCAACGGCCTTCTGCAGCCAATCTCGACGCCCACCCCCCAACACACACACACATATATATATATATATATATATATTAAGGGTCATCCCTTACACCCTAGTCCATCCCCTTTAAGCTCATCCCCATACTCGCTGACGTGAACGCTTACTTGATGGATCATCATTTGAAAACTACCTGACTCCACACCCAATAGCCTAATGTAAATAACATCCCCTTATCATTTTGCCTTTTGAAACATCATAAATAACATCCCCTTTAAGCTCATCCCCATACTCGCTGACGTGAACGCTTACTTGATGGATCATCATTTGAAAACTACCCTAATTCACACTCAATAGCATAATGTAAATAACATCCCCTTATCAATTTGCCTTTTGAAACTTTATAATGACGTCACAATGATTTAATTATGTCATTGCATTATTTGGGCCTAAACATCAATGTCAATTCTCACGGTGTAAAGGGTTTTTTTGGTAGGAGACAAACTTGGATTTTGTATTTCATTAAAATAAAATCTTGTTTAGGAATGATTCAATAGTTGAAATTTAGTATTATGGCAAATTTCATTATTTCATGATTTCTTGATTGTTGAATTCTACATTTCTACTTAGATAAATAACAATTGAATATTGAAAAAAAAATCCATGTCGTTTTATTATTTTCTTTCTACTATTTTCTAATATTTTTGATACATTTATCAACATTATTGTAATAACTAGACACAATTTTTTTAAAGAATGAAACGATGTGACAAAATATGAGGACAACCATCACTTAGTTGTAGTTGTTTTCTGTATGACTAGATGGTACCATTAACCATATGTTTTATTTATACTTTAAAAACCGAATTCTCGCAACTTTCAATTGTGTGAAGCGCATTAACACGTAATACTATAACACTATCATAACATTACGATATTGTTATCAAAGTGATTTTAAATCACTCATAACCCGTTACTCGTTAGAGAAATGTTTGTGTACGTAACAAAGTAAACAATAAGGCCGGCCCTGAGAGTTCGTGTACCCAGTTCGAGCTCAAAAAAGCGTAACCTTAAGCCTTAACAAAATTGGATATCGGGCTCACTAAAAGTCTAAACCTAATGTCAATGGGCTAATAACTAATCTAAACCATAAGAATAGTTTTGTAAGTGGGTCTATGTTGATGTTTATATGGGTATACTCTATTATTTTTTTTACATATACATATCGGGGGGTTTTTTAAAAAGTAACGTGTCCTTCGAAATATCGGGTCCTGTCCGGTGGTCCTCTCCACCCACCCTCAAGGCCGCCCCTGATATACAACCATTTTGCGACGTTCTAGTTGTTAAATCAAAGCTTTTTGATTTCATTAGAAAACATATTTATAGTCGAACTATTGCATATGGTCCATGTAGAGGGCATGAGTGTGGGAAAAAGGCTATGAACCTAGTGGAGGAAATTGCATAAGATGAAAAGGGGTGGTGGCCAATATTATGCATATAATATATGAATGGCAAACAAGCAAAGAGCATGGGCATGGTCCATAGGCCACACCGCATCTTCTATCAGGGATAGCAACGACACAACAACTAAAACAAATTTATTATATTTTTAACTTTTTGTATACATTGGCATTCTTTTTACGGCTTATATTATATATACTAGGTTTGAACTTATGTATTACACGGGTTAAATAAATATAACTATATATACTAAGCAATAAAAAATTAAATCCGCATATTACACTGTACGAGTTGAATAAAGCCGTGTATTAAACCTATGAAATATTAATAATATTGAAGGAGAGTGTAGATATTAAATACTTCTTTATGTTCCTAATCAGTTAGGCATTTGGCCACACAAATTCACGTTGAAAAGGTTAAATGTATAATGAACTGAATTCTTATAATATAATGGTATAATTATGGATTATAATTAATTTGTATTTTATAGTTTTTAAGCAACATTTGATAGACTATAAGGCGAGTAAATTAACCATTATAATCGATAACCGAATATAACTTGTAATGTTAAGTCTATACAATGGATTTATATTTATAATAATTATATCGAGGTTTTTTACTAAGATAAAAATTATTAGTAACAAGATGATTTTTTTGTAGATGCATTTTATCTTGATGAAGAATTTAGGTGTTATGATCATATGCATTTTCTATATAACATTAAAAGATTCCACGGTTCCAATAGAAGGTTTAAGTAGATTTTTTGTTGATAATTAACTTATTATAATGAATCCTATATCGAAAGTTAAATCAAAAAGTGTAATCTTTGGTTGTCTTATAAAAAAGGCCTAAGATAACCATAACCGACTTCATAACTGATTAACCGTAACCAAAGTTCGGTTATGGTTATGGTTAAGGAAATTAATAACCGAATCTAGTGGTTATGGTTTTGGTTAATGGCAAAAACTGAACCAAACCGACCCATGTGCACCCCTATATGTGATAATGTTTGAGCGGGGATTTAATCGTTTGTTGTAAAAATATTCATTTACGATTCAATTGTTTACCTAGTCTATATATATGTTATTATGTTTAATAATATTATATTAAATATTAATAATATTATTATTAAATTTAAAAAAAAAGGATACCACACATTTATTGGAATCTTACTATAAAAGTTAGATTTTAGATAAAATATTAAATTAAAAAGTATATGCACCAGGTGTAAGAAGACAATAAATCTATAAAAGTGTTAAGTGTAAAGGATTTATACTTTAGGGGATATAAAATGACTAATTGCTGTAATTCTCATTCATGTAATGTTACTTGTAGTTTATTCTGGAATTTCCTGATCTTATCTTTTGATATTCATGTAATGTTACTTGTAGTTATTTTGGTTTATCCTCATCTTATTTTTTGATTTTTACAGTAGTTTATTTTGGAATTTCCTCATCTTATTTTCTTTATTTTCACAAAGAATTGTTAATATATCAAACGGAGCATATTCTTAAAAGAATTCTGGAACAATTTCTGAATTATTCGGCCTCATTGGTTGACAGTATGCCCAAACAAACCCCAAAGATTTATTTGTCTCATTTATGCAACTCTAGGAAATACATAAGAGAACAAGGTACTAAGGCTGCAAATAAACTAAACTTTTGAGAAACAGTTCGTGAACCGTTCGGCAAGAAGTTCATTCGTGTTCGTTAATTATTAAAAAAACGAACACGAACAAGAAATTTTGTTGGTTTAGTTAAATGAACGAACATGAATAGAGGCCGCATTCGTTCGTTTATGTTCGTGAACATTCGGTAACGTGTTCGTTTGTGTTTGATAGCTCTTTAGTGTTTTTAGTTTTTATATTATATTTAAATACTTCAAACTTCCGATTAATTAAATATCTAATAAGTGTATTATATATTTTGTTCATGAACATTAGATTGTTATCATTTGTGTTCATCAACGTTCGTTTTGTTCGTTGCCTGAAATTAACAAACAAACACAAACGAACATGAACTTGTTCGTGTTCGCTCGGTTCCTTTGCAGCCCTACTACGATTCGACTATTTGCTTGCCCCTTATTTTTAATATTTACCTCTTGCACTTGACTAGCATGGGCGGAGCTTCGTTTGTGTCTGGGTCCCTAGGCACTTTTGTTTTTCACTTCGTAGTGTAAATTTTACCCATTTTTTTATAAAAACTCTATGTACTGTGTCCATCCCCCCTCCCTTTATTTTTTATCTTTTAAACTTTCGGCCCCTTATTTAAAAGTTCAAACTATGCCATTGTTGTCTATTATAGAGCACTGACATTCAGTAACCTTCGCTTGATTATAATACATCGTATCCAATATAATATATCATGTTAGATATGACGCAATCTATACTAAAATATATGAGTAAGGTTATTGTAGAAACGAGCTTAACATACTAGGAAATGATTATTGTACAAGAGGGCTAAATCGTGCAAAGTGTAGAAGAGATTCAAAGACAATGGTATTTTAGAAATCCAATATTGTTGACTCAAAAACTCACTTTCATCATGATTTACAAATGACTATAGCTTTTACATACGATAATATTTTTTTAAAACTAGAATTACTACTCGCCGCAATACGGCGGGGGATTCATTAGTTATATATCGTATTAGATTAATTGCAAATGTTTCTTACATGATCGCGAGCCTGTGTGTAAAACATAGAAAATAATAACTAAGTCGATCTCTGACCCGCGTGTTGCGACAGAACTATAAACGGGAAAAAATAGTTGTGCTGCGATGGGTCTGTCAAACGGGAAAAGTAGATGAAAAACGTTGAACCCCCACGCACGTTGCAATGTGTTAACTCGAGAATTTAGAACGAAATGTTAAACGAAAATTTTGCGAAAGATGAAAAGTATAAGGGATCAAAATTGAAAGTAAACAAGTGTTTAGGTTAAATCGCAAAGGATTAAAAGCTTTGGGTTAAACGCAAAAAAATCAAAGGGTTAAATTGTAAAAGATGGAAACTTTTGAATTTAAAAGTGAAAAATCAAATTAATCAAAGTGTTAAATTACTAAAGATTGAAACTTTAGACTTAAATTGCCAAACATGAAAAACTTAGCGCTAGAAATGAAAATTCTATTTTTTTTGAAAAAGTCACAAAGCCAAAAATACAACAACCTTAAGCATAAAGGTGTTACTTATTTATAGTTTCATAATACCGTGTTAATAAGAATTTTCATTCTCTTTAATTTAAGTAGACTGTTGCTATAGTTTTTTTAACTTTAATTTCTTTTACAAGATACATGGTTATATGATTACACATTCAATATGATTTGTCATAATTGATATTATTACAATTATGTTTATTACGTGATTACACATTCAGTGATAAGAACTTAATTGTTGATGTTTTATTACGTGATTAAATTAGTAGTATAAGACATTACGAGTTATTATATGTTGATTGGTTAATTTTTTATTACATTTATACTTAGGGTATGTTTGGCATGGAGCTTTTAGAAACTTTTAAGAGCTTCAAGTTTTAAGCTTTTAAGAAAAAGCTCCAACTTAATAAAAAGCCTTGTTTGGTTGAAGGAGCTAGAAGCTTTTAGGTTAGGAGCTTGAAGCTTTTGGTTAAACGCTAGCGTTTAAAAGGAGCTACAAGCTTTTAGGAAAAAAATGACTATTTTAACCTCTAAAAATAATGAACTTTCTAATGTACCAACTTTTTAATGTCCATTTTGGTCATTTTATACATTTTATTAAAAACTCCAGCCACTCTGCCAAACACCTAAATATATCTAAAAAGCTACAACTACAATTACAACTACCAGCTTCCAGCCTCCAGCCACCAGCTTCTAGCCTCCAGCCACAGCTTCCAGCTACCAACAACAGCTACTTTTGCCAAACATACCCTTAATACGTGACTAGACCTGAAATATTAGGCATTCTGTGAAATACTATGTATTATATGTTTTGTTTTTTATTATACTTTTAATTAGTTAATTACCTAATTACTTAGTGTGTTCGGTATTAACATCACACAATGTTACATTTGTTTCAAAAATAAAATAATATTATGTAATTACGTACTATGTTACAAAATTATGTTAATCGTGAATTATATTTTTTGTTCGTAGTTTACATAATTTATCTTTTCCATGTTGATCATGGGATACAGATTTCTAAAACTCCTACCCCTATAATAATAATAATAATAATAATAATAATAATATATAGGAATACTAGTAACAGTAACAGGAGGAGAAATAGTAGTAGTATGATAACAATATTATTATTAGTGTTGTTATTGTTAATTACTTATTCGTACTACTATTTTAATTATTATTATTTAAAAGTAAGATTTATTAGAGGCTTGACAATTAACATTCATTATATTTATTGCCTCTTGAACGGGCAACATCAAACTGAATTGCAGCCTCTCATCTAAACCCACACTCAACTTGTCCTTTATGTTTCAAAACCTAATTTTATGACTTTAGTCCCAAACAATAATGTCTAACACCATTTCATTTCAGAAGTAAACTCAATAATCATGGGAAAAAACTCTTTTGTGAGAATCAATCACAGGACCCTTAATGGTCTCTAAGTCATATCTCACCGCAAGATGCTATTAAGCTATTAAACATAAATATGAATGCCAAGAGGTAGTTTGGAAACAATTTTTTAATTGTTTATTTTCCAACGTGTGTATTGGAAATGACTTATTTATTTGAACCATATATGTGTTTATAGCAAGTCGAATTAACATTTTGTGGAAATGTTAACATTTCTAACATGCACACTAGAATTTTTTTTATTTTAACATGATTGTTAAAAATGGTTAAAATACAAATGCTTTGAAATATTTTATGTAAACATTTTATATAAGTAATTTGTTGTAACATTGAATATAAACACTTATATTATGCTTTGTATGGATTAGAAAATAAAAGGTCATACATTGAAGTTAATGTTTGATTGGCTTCAAGAATTAAATCACCATAAAGTGATGGTGTTATTATTTATATGAATTTAATGAAATTATCATTATTTAATAGATTATTCATATGGAATATAAACTCTTAAGTAGAGTTTTATGTTAATTTATTAGTTTTTATTAGAGTTTATGTCTAATAAAATCTCTAATTAAATGAGACTCTTTTCACCTAATGTCTCTTGTATTAAAAGTAGGCTATGTGCCTAACTTGATGAGATTGGAAAACTACAAGAGTAAGAATACAAGAATTGAATCACTATAAAGTGATGGTGTAGTTGTGTGGGATTTATCGCCAACTTTAATTTGTGATTTCTAAATCCAAATTGTCATGTTTTATATATATAAAATGACTTAATTTTTCTAAGATGAGTGTTAGAAAAAGTGTATCACAAATACAAGGTTAGAGATTGTACAAAGTATAAGCCATAATGCATGGAAATGTTTTATGTAAACATTTAATTGCCTCTGTGTGCATTAAAAACGATGAGAAATGGTTTATTGTATAAACTTTATCATTGGAAAACGTTTTATGTAAATGTTCGATTCTATAATGTATCCGATACAAACATTTTTTCTAACATGCGTGTTAGAAAACATTTAGCACATGCTTAGTAAGACTAAACAACACAAAACCATTTGATATTTGGGGTTTTGATTTATGTTTTCATAAACCCTAATTGATACTATTTATATAGTATTGCAAAACTAAGGAAATGTTTTAGAACAATTTTTAAAACAAAGTTTTGCATAGCATTGATAATTCAAATGGTTTGCTACTCTTGATAGAAGTAGCATATGGTGAACAAAGTAATAATCTCGTTATATTATTTGGTGGAAAACAACTTGGTGTTGTTGTGAATAAATTTAATTGTTTAAGTATACTACTTAAATGTAGTCTTTGTAACAACTTGGTGTTGTTTTAAGTATGATTGTCCAAGTTTATAGTTTCAAGATAAAATGGAAAACTTGTACTTACGAGTACATGGAGTTTTATTAAGGGAGTCCCTTAAGACATGCTATGGGACGATATATTTGCAAAGATTTTGGTCAGATTATTAAGTGTTGAAGATAAAAGCACTTTGATATTTGATGTCTACAGATCGTCTATGCTACCGATTAAATTTCAAAAGTGTTTGGCACTTATGATTTAATTTCGAATGTATTTTATTGTTTTGTATTCAATATCTTCAGATACACATGCAATTTTTACAACGAAGTAAATCACTAATGTTTGTGACATAAAAATTATTTTTGTGGAAGATAATTGTAACGTTAATTATACATTATTTAAAAGAATATGGTTTTAAATGGATAGTACATGAAAATACTTGGACATAAACAACTTAAAAGTTGTTGCATTGATTAAAAGTCAAAGACAAGACATCAAATGTGTAACCACATCACGAGTGAGTAGTGAGTGTATTGAGATGAAATACACAAACGAGATTCATGTAGAAATACTTCGTTAGAAGTCATTGAAAAATTCACAAGTTTGATTCTAACATATGAAAGTAAAAGTACTATATGTTATTGTATACCTTTAATAAATCTTGCGAGATTTATACGTATATGCGTCTACCACTTGAATATGGAAATTTTACATTCGTTTGGGAGAGCATCCTAAATATGCATATCTCCTAATGAATAACAATAGATGTGTGCAAATCACTTATGGCAAAATTATGAATGCCATGTTGTTGAGTGTGGATCTAGTTGACTCTATCTTCCACATAATAGTGACTGTAAACGAGGAACATTCATCTTGTTGACGATGAGTGTGTTCACAAAGTGACTTGGATTAAGACTTATGTTTAAGTACTTATGAGTCAATGGTAAAGCGTTGGAGATCAAAGGTAAACAAGTTATGTTCCTTAATTGAATGATAAAATTTAGCTATGTTCGATATACAATAATTTGTGAGACCTTCCTAATATTGATGTTTTAGGATTATGAATGAGTTTCTACTGTTAAGTATTTGACCCGGCTTGTTTTCGAACAAAATTTACGTTAAAACGTATACCAACTGAAAGTAAACATTAAAAACGTGTTATACTTGACCTAACTCATTGCCGAAAAAGTTTACATCTAAACATGAACTAACTTGGATTATACTGACATGTACTTGAAAATAAGCACGTAAAAAACAAACATGAAGACATGAATTTATATTGTCAAAACACGAATTTATATCGTGTACGTTGAAACGTGAATTTATATCGACATATAAAAACAAACATGAAAACACATTATATTTGACTTAACTCGTTTTTGAAAAAAATATGTCGAACGTAAATTTATAACGACATGTACATAAAAACAATCCTGTAAGAAAATAGTTTTTTTTTTATTTTAAGCTAAAAAAATCAAAATACAGGTTAGAAAGTGGATAATCGAATGGGAAAAACAAACCTCTAGAGTTTAAATTGAGGATTCATTCATAGCCAATTCAAATGTATACATTTTGATCATCTACGTATATTCAGATTGAGTTTAGGGAATTCATAGCTACACATATTCATCACATTACATGTATGTAGATGAGGAACAACAAAAAAAAACTTAAAGTAAAAAAGGAAAACGAAATGGGTATGACACTATGAAAGGACCTATTAAATGGAAAAAATATCATTAAAAGGCGGAAAGGATGAGAATTAAACTTGGGTCTTGAAGCTTCAACAACAAAGTCTTCTAATCCATGTAACTTTTATTTTGTTAACCACTTCTTAGCTACTTTATTTTATATAAAAATTGGGTCGGTGGCTTTTGATGTAACAACAACCGACCATTCTTTAAGAGCTACATATATATTGATAAAAAAAATTGTTAATGCTCGGTCTGTATCTTCCTAATTATCTTCTCGTCTCTCTCTTTTATTAATGTTCTTATTCTCGTAAATTAATCTATCTTTTTATTTTCTCGTATTTAGTATTTACATACTTTCTTAAAAAAAATATCCAACTTTTTCACAGGTGTACTTATGTAGTGTGAAATAAGAACTTTACATGTGTGTTCACTATTAGAATTGATGGTATTTGAACATTTGGCCTTCTTGTGTCCCAAAATGGTTTCCACATATATGTTATAGAATAGTTACATGTATTCTTTTATTTTATTTGTAAGATCTCATTTAGTGTGAAATCTTTGTTTTTGTTTATATCCATACATCCTTTCTGTTCTGCAATACTGTTACCAATACTTGTTGTAACAGTATTGCATTTAACTCGTTTGATTCAGCCCTTTCATCACTATTTGTCGGTAACGTTTTCCACTCCCATGACCACAGTTTCCTTCCGTTGTACTCCACATAGCAATCACTAACCAAAGCTTTTTTATTTTTTGCCAATTAAAAAATAAGAGGGTACTTTTCACACAGTGGTTCACTAGCTAGCCAAGTATCAATCTAAAACAACGTGTTTTCTCCTTTACCCACATCACTTACCAAATGCCTTCTTATGTCGATATCCAGCTTCTGAAAGTCTTAACAATTGATTTCCACACCCCCACCATTTGCTTTCTCTAACAACCCCACTCTCGCATTTTGATGAATTGCTGCAATAATCTTTACCCATATTTGGTCCGGGTCCGATTTTAGACGGCACCACCATCTTAACAATAGGGCTAGGTTAAGTTCCATAGAGATTACTTCTCAATACGATTTCTTTCAAATTCATTAAAATTCCATGTACTACTGATTCTTGAATACCCATTATGGTAGAATATCCGTGTGAGATTTTCTCCAGCGAGAATTTTATTAGATATCTTACAACTAAAATTGCTCTTTTTTTCTGATCCAGTCCCCTCCACCACCGTGAACCCCAGTTAGATTCAGGCATGGATCTCACTGAATTTCATTCGGAAGAGGAGCCTTATAAAAATCGTATCGATTGTCATCCAAGAAAGATAGGATTAACCGAGGCTATTCAAACCGACCCAAATATTCTTGATGTAAAACATGCTTGATTTAGATCGGGAAAATCGTGTGGTTTCTAAAACCATGTGCTATGGATCGAATTCATAGTCAACCCTATTTCCAATAGGCCCTGGTAAGGTTCTTCGCTTTGCATCGAATTAAACCACATGCTCCACCACTTGTGCGGGCCCGTCAATGTATATGATTCATTAAAATATAAATATGGAGAGCCCATTAGATAAGCTCTCTTGACATTTGACAATACCCACAAATCCTTTAAAAATAAAACTCGTTAGCCTAAAAGCCCACAAAATAATGGGCTAATATTTAACCCATGTAACCCTAAAACCCATACTTGAACAAGCATCTGGATCAACTGCCATTCGCATTCCTTATTTCATCGCATGAGTGTCTGAGTTCGAGTCCGGTTAAAGCCTTTTTTTTGCGTTATTAATTTTTTAAACTCAAAAACGAATTAGGGTTTAGTGACAGTTGCCCTTTCCTGATTACTCATCCACTCGTCTCCAACCACCAGCCACCACACGCCGTCACCGGTCTTACAGCCGCTCGCCGGAACCACTCCAGCCTCCACACGCAGCCCCTCCCTCACTCAGTCACTCTCTTCAGCCCTACAGGTTCGTTTAAACCCTATAAGTTGTTGATTTTAACTTTCATTTTGTTGATTTACATGTTTGTTTAGACATTTAATTTCTTTTCATTTCTTAGGCAATCAATTGTTAATTATCCACCGTGTGTTTTTTTTCGGTTAAAGTTTGTTAATTTAGTTGGTATAAGTCTATTTGTTGGTATACATAGGCTAGTTAGTATGAATAGGATGCCTTATTGGCTCATTGTAGATGTTTTAGTTTCACTTAATCTTGTGTTCCCTTTTAGTCGCCTTTGTAGGATCGCGTAGAGTCGTTACGTGTTTTACGCCGGTGAGGTTATTGAGATAAGCCTGTGATAGCCACTATCTAGTATGTTGGGATAAGATATTACTTGCAAACCGCTTGCTGCAGATGATTTTGTGTTGCTTTATTCTGTGTTCCCTTTTAGTCGTTTTTGCAAGCGTAGAGGCTGAATGTAGTTTGCGGTGAGTGACAGTCAGTGTTTAGTATGCTGGAATTAGGGAAGAACTAGGATTGGTTCATTCCATTGGAATGGAAGCAGAACTGTTTGTTTTGAGTAGTGGAATGTAATGGTCCATTCTAGTGATTTTATTACCATGTTGATTTCATTAGATTGTTCACTCAGTTCCATTTTTTGTATTTATTGTGGACAACCAAACCTGCACTTAGAATCATGTCACCTATACAATGAAAACTTACTATTAAGTCTAAAGCACTTCCAATCACTCTCCCTTTAGTTAGTGTTTTAATCAAGTTGTTAAGTTTTACATATGTTCCGACCCGAATCGTCGAACCCACCTGTATATTTTATGTTCGGACGAATGATATTGGAACACTTAAAAAAAGTGAACACCTTGGAAAAAATTCCTGGATCTGCCACTGCTGGTAATTGACAATGTTCTCCTATATAATTCGTTAATAACCACTATTACGATCTTTTCCATTTGTTCTAATATAACAATTTATGGTATTTGTTTAAGTTTTTTGCAGATTGAAAAATGGAAGAGAGAGAAGAAGTGAAATCATTCAAAGAACTTGGAATTGTTGATGAACTGATTGAGGCTTGTGATAGTTTGGGCTGGAAAAATCCTTCTAAAATACAAGCTGAGGTCATTCCTCATGCTCTTGAAGGTTTTATTTATTTATTCATGTTTGCATTTTATTAAAATTTTATATAGATATTTAGATTGTGTATTTTTTATATTAAATGTAGCTTATGTTGGTTGTTTGTATGTATTGTTTAGGGAAGGATTTGATTGGGTTAGCACAAACTGGTTCTGGGAAAACTGGAGCTTTTGCTCTGCCAATTATTCAAGCTCTTTTGGTTGCTAAACAAGCATTTTTTGCTTGTGTGCTTTCTCCCACTAGGTTTGTATTTTGTTCCATAATTTGTTTAGAATATACGTTGGATTATCTACTTATTTTTTTTTTCTTTTTGATGGTTTTGATTTTTTTTGTAGGGAACTTGCGATACAGATTGCTGAGTAGTCTGAGGCTTTGGGATCGAGCAATGGCTTAAGGTGTGCAGTGGTGAGTTTTTGTTTAGTTGCATTTATCTAACTAGGTTTTAAACCCCGCGCGCTTTGCGGCGCGCAATTGGTCCATGTTCAAAACTCAATACGAAACCTTCTCGAATGATGAGGTCCCAGAAAAGCCTTCTTAGGTATGAATAATCTGGATAACTTAAAAACGTGATTTCTGTTTGGATAAGACTTGCAGACATTGTGAAGTCACTTTATTAATAGGTTACAGTGAACTTCTTTTATAATAAAGATGTCATTCAGCTTCCTAAGTTTATACATGCAAATTGATGCAGGAATGTCAAAAAAACTAACAGATAAAGCAAAATAAAGTGTTCTGTTTACACAATCCAAAATAAATATATTACATATAGCATCCTAAAAGGTGTATATATAGTCTGAAGCTAAAACTCTCCTTAAGCCACCTTTCCATTCTCTCTTAAGCAATGGAAAATGATCTGAAGGAACTACAACTCCTCCACATACCATGCACCACACCCTCCTATTGACGTACCTACCATGGTCATCTGACCTCATGACTTCCAACCAGACTGCATTATCATTATCTTAATTGGACTTATCACTTCGGAAATGATTCCTTAATACTTCAATGCAAATTAGTACAGCGATAACACAAACAGAATCCCTACGCTATTAAACAAAATAACATCATGACACAAATATATGGAAACCATGCTAAGTTTTCCGGGCCCCAATCAATGCGATTTAAAGAAGTTACAGGTACTTTTATAAACAGAAGTAACAAAATTAATCAAGTAATACCTAACAGTTTTGTTAATAAGCCTTAGTATTTATGTGCTTTTGAAACTCCTTAATTGTATTAGTTAGTAAAATACTGCCAAATCTTTAGCATAACAGGTAAAAGTGAAGGTCTGACACCCAAATCATCAGTAACGCTATCGGCTTAAGGCTTTTAATGTTTATACATTTTTCTGAAAGAAAAAAAAACGGTTGCCAATTCAGAAAGTTTTAGCTGTATCATTCTTGATATATGCTAAGGGGTATGGGGGTCATGCATAGTTATCGATAGCGAACATAGCGTTCGCTATCGCGAGCATCGACCATAACTCGCAATATGTTACTTAGCGACTCCATAGCGTGATTATAACAGGATTCCGACCACGAATTCCGGCTCCGGTGCTGTAATTTCTGCCGGAAACCTACCGGAAGTCAAGAAGAAGAAGAGAAAAGACGGTGCGTGTGTTCTGTGTTTTAGCTTTTTAGGGTTAAATAACTTTTTGGATTTTAACCTTTAACCCTTCTATCTTTTCACTAGTTAACATATAGTCCCTAAAACTTGTAAAAATTTACATAAAAGTGTAAAACTAGATTGTGTATTTTAACATTTAACCCTCTCTTTCATCACTAGTTTACATTTGGTCCTTAAACTTCCAAATTTATACGTAAAAAGTATAAAATTAACATTATATATATATAAAAAATTACAAATAGCTATTTTTTATTTCTTAAATTTTTAATTACCTTATCGCTAAACACAAAATAGCGGGCGCTATTTCGTCGCTATCACTACGTAGCATATAGGTACCTCTTCGCTATTTGTCGCTATTCGCTATCGATAACTATGGGGTCATGGTTGGGTCATGATTTGCCACATAGGACCATTATTCATGCGCTACACCCCCCTCATTAAATCATGGTGGTTCGCCAGCATTAAACCACGGCAACCACGACCCTCCCATTTGATAATTTTAAGACAAAAATAAATTACAAAAAAATAAAGAGGATAGTGGTTTGGGTCATGACCACACCCTTAGGGTAGTGGTTTTGGATGGTGGATTAGAGATGGATGACATGACACCTATGTGGAGGGTCATGGTGGTCATGAGGATCATGACCATACCCTATAGCCTTATAGTCAAACATCAAAGATAAAAAAGAGACTCGACTGTCTCTGGCCTGAATATGTTCCATAATGTACCCACGATCATGTCCTACAATATTACTGGTAACACTAAGATATGAGAAAGAAAAAGGGAAAAAAACTCCCAACGACTAAAAAAATATAGAAAGAGCAAAATTCACCATAATATATAATAAAATAATGGAATAAATCGGATAACTAACCTGCCCTCAATAAAAGAAATAGTTTTCTCCGGCCAACTTTGTTGGTGTGGACTGATAGGAATTATAGCCTGTCCAAGCAAGCAACATTCTGAGAATTAGGGATATCAAATTGTATAACAATTGTTTATATGCAAAAAAAGTAACCCTGGATTAAACTTTAAAAAGAAAATATTAACAATTATTTTGAACAATTTTTAGCAAGACGAGGCGCTGTGAGGAGTTTAGGCCCCGAAAGCCGAGGCACAAGACAAGAGCTTCATGCACACGAAACGTTGCTCTATGTACAACCCAAAGTTCTCTCATCTCTTATATATGTCAACCTTTTTATCAAGTAACCACATACTGTTACGGTTGTTATTGCCTACTAAGTACTAAGTGCTACCTAATTGACAATTACCATAGATTACCTAAGTTGTACTGCAGCACTCGACAATCACCATTGAATCCCTAACTTGATAAAAATCGTGTACATGTAATGCTGTGATTTAAGATTTACGAACCTGTGGTAATCATGCACTTCAATTCTGCAGCTTGTTGGAGGGGTGGACCATGTACAACAAAGCATAGCACTTGGAAAACGACCACACATCGTTGGAAGTTTTACTTTTGTTAATCTTTATTGTTTTTTTCATCTTGATATACTAGCATCCTTATTTATTCATCATAATGTCAATATAATTCGCAAAAGACAGTTTTAAAGTCATAAAGTACTATTCTTTACTGAAAACTTACATGTGTAATGTATATTAATCTCTCAAAATGCAGGTTGCGACACCTGGACGTCTTGTGGATCACTTGTCTAATACCAAGGGTTTTTCTCTTCGCACAATTAAGTACCTGGTCAATAATAAATTTCTTTCTTTGTTTCTTTTTTTATAGTCTGCATTTTTTATTGGTTATTTGACGTATTTTTTTTGCATAAGATAATAAAAGCTTATGATAGTTCACATGCATATTTGACAGGTGTTAGATGAGGCAGACAGGTTGCTAAACGAGGACTTTGAGAAATCGCTTGATGAAATCTTTAGTGCCATTCCCCGTGAGAGGAGAACATACTTGTTCTCCGCTACTATGTATAATTTTGTTATTATTGTCATCGTTTGCAAAAAAAAATGTTGTTGCTAATAAAGTTTCACATTGCAGGTGCAAAAGCTGCAGAGAGCTTGCCTAAGAAATCCTGTAAAGGTAGCAATATAAACGTCACTACAAATTGCATATTTTTTTTTAACAATTTTGTGATATACCAGTTTTATTGTTTTATTCAGATTGAAGCAGCATCTAAATATTCTACTGTTGACACCTTGAAACAACAATATCGTTTTGTTCCTGCTAAATACAAGGTCTGTAACCTGGTACTAGACTAAAATCATATATCTATCTGTGGTTTGATTTTATAATTATATAATTGCTGTGTACACAGAACTGTTATCTTGTATACATCTTGATTGAAAAATCCGCAAGTACATCAATGGTTTTCACCCGTACATGTGAAGCAACCCGTCATTTGGCTTTGATGCTTAGGAACCTTGGGCTACGTGCAATCCCGATTTCGGTCAAATGACTCAGGTACCACTTGAGCTATTGAAGGTTTAAAAGAACGGAAACGAGTTTCGAGGCGTTTTCCCTACGCCCACGATGTGGCCTCAAGGCGAATCGAGGCGGAATTAAAAAATAAATATAAAATTATATATCTTAAAAAAATAATAGTATTAACTAAATTCATCATCAAAATCAACAAAAACACACATAAAAAGGCATATATTGCTTGAAATTGGCACAAAAAGTCAAAAACATGAAAAACAAATATCAAAAACTCCTTTGGCGCAGCCTTTTTAGCGCCTCAGCCTCTCTGAGGCGCACATATAATATAAACCCCCTGAGGCGTGCCTCAGATTCAATATTTGGGCGTTTCGCCTCAAGGCGCACGCCTCAATCTTTTTTAAAACCATGGAGCTATTCATAAATTTCTTTCAACTGTTTATTTCTATTTTAATTTGTTTATGTTATGAAATCAGGCAAAGAGGCTTGGTGCATTGAACAAGTTCAAGGCTGGCAATTGTAATATTCTTATATGCACTGATGTAGCCAGCAGAGGACTTGATATTCCGTCTGTTGATATGGTTATAAATTATGATATCCCCACAAACTCAAAGGTAACTAGCTGTATTACGCTTAATATAAAATGTTTTTTGGACTTTATTTATGAATTAACAAATGGGATTTCAGGACTATATCCATCGGGTAGGAAGAACTGCACGTCGGGCGATCTGGGGTTGCTATTTCGCTAGTGAACCAGTACGAGCTGGAGTGGTATATCCAGATAGAAAAACTTATTGGAAATGTACAATTTTTTAATAGAGTATAATGCCATTAGGTTTGGCCAGTTTTGCGACTTTTGCGTATAGGTTTGTTTTTTCGCATTTGGATCCAAAAGGTTTGAAATCTCGCCATTTTCATCGGCTCATTAACTCCATCCGTTTTCTTCGTTAAGTCAGGGGTATTCTCGTCTTTTTACTTAGATTATTTTTGTTTTGTAGTTAGTAAGGTATTTTAATGCTTGTACATTATGCTAAATGCTTGTACATAAAGTGAAAAAGACTGAATTTCCCTTTAAGTCAACGGAAATACCTCTGACTTAACGGAGAAAAATGAATGGTGTTAACGGGCCGGATGAAAATGGTAAGATTTCAAACCTTTTGGATCCAGATGCGGAAAAACAAACCTTTGGATGAAAGTTGCAAACCTGGCCAAACCGACAAAAATGGCATTTTACTCTTTTTATTTATAAACCTCCTAAATTGTTTTATTTTAAAATTCAAAATATTTCAAATGCTTTTTAGTTTGTATTTGACATACATTGTAGTTGTATGGTTCAGGCAAAAAGTTACCAGAGTTTACTGCCCAAGAGGAGGAAGTTTTGTTACTGTTGGAACGTGTGACAGAGGCTGAACGATTATCTCGGATGGTAAGTGTTTTCATTAGAAATGTTCAGAAGGTATGGCTATTGATGGTAATTATTTTTTGTATTCATTTTGTGGGTGTTTTAGAAAATGACGGAAATGGGAGGTACTAAGAGAAGAAGAGGGGGTGAAGGTGAGGAGGAAGAAGTTGAAAAGTTCCAAGGGAAGGGCAAGAAGTCATCAAAAAAAAAGTCAAAACACGATAGACATGGAAGTTCGTTTAATTTCCAACAGTTTTGCTAGGATTCTTCCTTCATCTAAAGGTGAACTGCACGGATTTTGTAAATAAGGTAAGATGGATTTATTGTAAACATGAAGTATGAACTTGTTTTAGCTTACTAATTGGTGGATAACTGATCTGGCCAACAAAACCAGAATCAGAACCAAGCCAAATCGGACCAGGCTTGTGTTGTTTCATACTGGTTTACGAAATGAACAAATAAGTTGGTTTGGTTTTAGGTTATGTACTTTGGTCTTTTTTGAAATTGTTCCAATACTTAAATCGATTTACTTAACTGGTTCAGCTATAGCACATATCTCTTTCAGCCAAATTCGGTACACCAAACCTTATTTTTAGTTTCGTTTACTAAAACTTTACTTGAATAATAAAGTAGATCGTTTAACTTCAATCGAGCAAACGTGTCATTAAACAAATGAACTTTTTCCTTGTGTTTGTGAAGAAAATGATTACGCTCTTGTTCATTTTAATTGTTTCTTGACGTCCCAAATGAATATAAAATCAACACAGATGACTATAATGAAAAACATGACAGTAGTTCATTGTCATACAAGCTTCAAAACACCATTTTTAGATCATTGTTGAAAACTCAGTGCAGCATAACAGACAACTTAGGTGGACGTGACATTCTCCACCACCTAAACTCATTGCGCTCTCGTTTCAAAGCACTTGACGTTTGCGTCCATATCACTTTCCCTTGGCTTCCTTCGGTGGAAACAGATCTGGGGTTGAATTGTCTAATTCCGTAGGCACCATGCGAACTTTATCCCTGTCCACCATGGATATTTGTAAATGTCATCTAAATTTCTATCTATGTAAATTTGGTCCCGTATACAAATTTGAAATCATCCGTAGGTGTCATCGGTATATTTAACTCTCCTTCCCATCCCTCAATCTTTAGCCTTCACACCAATTGCTATCACATATATTGGTTTGGTACCCTCATTCGTGACTTTGATCCACCTGAGTTTTTTTCATTGTCGTGAACCCAAGCATTTTAGCTTCATCCTTCGAGGCAAAGTTGTTCCTTGCTCTTGTGTTGAACTTGTTTTATATACTAGACTTGTTTTGAACTCTTTTCAACCCGATCTCGAGTAGATAGGCTTGTTTATACCTTAATTTTTAAGTGCATAAAGTACACATATAGGCTTGTTTACACCTTAATTTTTAAGTACATAAAAGTACACATATGTATGTATGTGCAAAACTTAAAAGCAGGAACTACTCATAAACAATAAACGATTTAGGTTTATTTTATTATCTTAAAAGAAGGGAGTCGGCACCACCTTGGAGCCCGAAAGGCACTACCATACTTTTCTAGTAAGATTATTGAATTATTAAAATGTGAACAAAGCTCAAGTGATCACCGAAACTAAGTTCATTAGGTTAAACCCAATGAACTACGTAAGAAAGTTTCGGGGAAACGAAACCTCTATAAGGAGGGTAGACTTGTAACACCCCAAAAACAGATTCGGTAATTAAACTACGTCAATATCGGTATATAAAAAAGGCCCGGGTTATCGAGACATAAAGTAAGACGGATCGTAGACCTCCCCGAAATTTGGTAATCTAACAAGGGATGTTTAACCTAGTTGACTACACATATTATGTTAATAAAGGAGGGGATAGTGTTTTAAATATAATAAAACCGAACCTTGGGACTAAATGAGGTTAAGTACAAACATGAGGTATTAAAGAATGAAAACATAAAAACACACACAAGAGTGTGTGTGTGTGTCGTGGTTTAGAGAAGAGAATGGGAGAAGAACCCTATGTCACACCCCAACCGATGGCGGAAACATCGGGATGAGACGAGCAAATTGTTCAAAAGATCATAAACATATTGTGACAATATAATTAAATTCAATTTCATAAATACTAAGAACTCAAATACAAAGTTTCGAATAAAGTAAACAAGTATAACATAATATTTATTTAAGGTGCGTTTCTAAGCTTGTCCTAACTTGATTTCTTGCATCATCAGCTTTCCTGCAACATGTATTAAAAGCGTAGATACAAAAGTATTGGCGAGCATACAAGTTTAAAAATAAAATCTAAGTGTAACAGTTTATTTCAATCATGACGGGAGTATAATAAAGCTGAATCGCATATATATGTAGACGACTCTCACATAATAATATATAATTGAATTCCTTAACTAGCATGCTTAGTATCATAATCATAACAATGTCGTGAGAATACAAATTAAAACTAATAAGCATAAACAACTCAAACGTAACAAGTAGCATGTATAAACGAGTTTAATCTAACACATATAATTCACATAAGCGTAATTGATAACCCGTTTGGTATTGGGAACACATTTAATCTTGTTAAAAATAAATTTTGTAATTTATACATGTTGCTCCCCAAAATGCTTAAAGTTAAAAAGGGTCGAGTATGCTCACATATTTTGCGAAGTTTCTCCTGGTATTTCGTGAAGTGTTGAAGGTTGAACGATGAAACACTAGGTCACCTCACAAGGACAAATGAAGATATATATTTAAATATTAGAGGTTGCCGAAGTGTTATTAAAATAAGTATACGTTTGTATTTATTTTTATAAAATTTAATTAAATCCGTTAAGCTTCGTCTTATACTCTTGGCGCGTTTCGAGTTATGGATTTTTACAAAAAAAGGGCAGAGTTTCCTCTGTTTTTGGATGATCCTGACAATACAAGTTGTCGATATATTTTACAAAACACATTAGTAAATGGTTTTGCATTTAGAATAACATTAACATAGCTGATATATTGAACGTCGACTAAAAGAACATTAACATGAATGATATAAGGTTGGTTCCATAATTAAAATAATATTAACATTAATAATATTATGAACTTCACGACGTTAGAATTTTTACCAAGTTTTGCCGAACGATTTGCCCGGGTGGACCCGACAGTTGACCAGTGTTGACTGTTGACCACTGTTGACATGTTGGCTGCCTGTGACTTGTTTTGACTGTACCCGAAACAAAACCCAACCGGAGTATGACTGAACCGAGACTTGAACCGGAATCCGGGTTGAACTGTGACTTGCACCGGAACCAAACTGGAACTCGACTCGAGCCGAAACAAAA
Source organism: Scalesia atractyloides (assembly GCA_947069175.1). Lineage (NCBI taxonomy): Eukaryota > Viridiplantae > Streptophyta > Magnoliopsida > Asterales > Asteraceae > Scalesia > Scalesia atractyloides. The sequence continues at coordinate 4,035,133 of CAMTDV010000020.1, read as the reverse complement.
TCTGTCCCGAAACCCGAACTTGCCGAAACATGTCCCGAACCACCAGGACTCGAGTCACATTCCGAACTCTGATGAACCCGCACATCAAACCGGAAACCCTAACCGAAACCAAACTGAAACAAAAGTGACCTAAACTGCCCCGGAACTGAACCGACCGAGTCCATCGCCGAACCACCGCCTCTGCCGCTACGGCTCTCGTTGTCTGTCGATACCATCACCATCATCGTATGCCAACGATGTCGCCGGCTCCGCCGGCTTTTTCGGCCGGAGCTCGGTCGAGTGTTAGGAAGGACAGAAGGAGGGGGTGTTTGGGTGCTGCCTGTTCACCGGAGAACGACGTCGGGATACGGCGCGAGTGAGAGGGAGCAGAGGTGTCTCGGTGAGGGGGTGAGAGGAGGAGGAGAGTGGTTATGGTGAGGTCGTTCGCCAGAGGTGAGGGGCGTTGTGCGTCGCCGGAATTCGTCTCCGGTGACTGGAGATGAGAGGGAAGAGAGGGGCAGTGTGTGTGTCGGCTATGTGTGTGTATGTTGAGTGTGTGAGTGTGGTTATGCTTATAATAGGTTAGGGTTAGGTTTAGGTTGTGTTTGGTTGGTTGGGCCTAAGCCCACAAATCGGGTTCTTGTGTTAGAGCGGCCCGTCTATGCTTTTAGACTCGTTTTCATACGCGGACTTCACATAATATCGGGTAATAGCATGTATTATTAATATTATTAAAGGTGTGTTAAATACGGTCGGTAATCGTTGTTTTGGACGCGAAAGTAACAAACCGAAAATGTATGGTTTCGCGTACGTATACGTATTTAAATGTTTGATTATACGATTTAGCTACTAGTAATTATAAACGAAAAGGTGAGGTGTTACAGTCTCCCCTACTTTAGGAAATTTCGTCCCGAAATTTATTCGAGGAAGAGTTTAGATAAATTGACATTTCTTAGTAGGGGTGAGTATAACCGAGAATAGAGTGCGAGTGATCAAAGTTCGCTTTTAAATATAGCAGTGAAACACCGAATTTCTCATGGCACGTTTCACGAGGCCTTAGCAATATGGTATTAACACTTATACATAGGAAGTACCAGGGCGTATCCACCATGTTCATACCATATTACGTTCGTTTCGCTAATCGATGCCATGTTACGTTCCGTGTCATAATCAGGTTTGTTTGCGTGTTACGAGTAAGACTGATAGCGTATATAGAGTCTCAAGTATGTAAGTATAATTGTATTTAAGTATGAGATAGTATACATTATAAGTATTAGTATAAGTGTAAGTGTGCGTATTCGCACATTCGTGTACAATACAGATGATATATTTTAGTTTAACCAAGATTAACGGATTACTGGCATGTGAATAAACATGTCAAACCATCGTGTACTGCAATGTAGACTACCCATCATCGTTAAAACGAAGAGGGTGTGAAATAGTTTACTTAACATGACCTCAAGAATACGGGCGGGCGTCACTCTATAGCGCTACACAAGCGCAATACATGTTAAGGTGTGGCTTGATCAAAGTTAATGACGAGTCTACCACATAAACATGCGAATAAACAAGTCAAACCATCGTGTACGCAATGTTGACTAGTCAATATTGTCGAAACATAGTGTAAAATAGTTTACTTAGTATGAAATAGTTTACTTAACATGACTCCAAGTCTCAAGGGCGGTGCGCTACTCCTATAGCACTACGCATAGTGCTATACATGTTAAGGTGTGGTTTTATAATGAGTTTATCACATATAACGTTCCAGTAATCCCAAATCAAGTATGATGTTTAGAATGCACCTCTAGAATCGTTGTGTAATAGATTTAGTATAAATGCGGAGTTTGTCGTGCATAAATTCGATTTTAGTATAGTGTGACATTGAAAAAGAGAAGGAATAAAAATTATATAGCATAAAATGTAAGATAGCATAAAAGAGAGGCTTGTTAAAATGTTGGAGTGTTTCGGTTTAGAAACTTCGACTATTCCAAAGTGACTCGTAAGTCCTTTCAAATTAGGGGGACATGATTTGGCCTAATAGGTGTAATACTCTCGTCGCCAAGCGATTAACGACACTTTACCCTTCCAGTTAGTACATGTCCCTAATTTGATCGAAAAATACGAAACTTTGGCAAGATTGAAAACTGAGGAGCGAACCAGTCATCAAGGTGTGGATGTCAATCCTGGCTTGACTATTTCGTCCCCAAATTGTGGTTTATTGAATGTATCAAGATATAATCTCGAATCGTCAATAAGGATCCACTAGATTATGAAATGAAACTCCCATCAAGATATGTATATCACTCCTGACTTGATGGTGACTTTCGTGCGAAATAACATGTAAAACGGATTGAAACTCGTCACCAATGGCGGGAATCACCCCTGTATTGATGAGTTATTTCGATTGTGGAACAAGAATATATCAAAAGCGTGTATTGTGTTTCATGTCTTAGGAAAGACATATTGTAAGCTTTAGGATCAAAAGGGGGAGAAGCATGATAGAAAGAAAAACATTTTAGACAAGTATCACAAATGGTCAAGAGTATGGTACTTAAACTATAGACTAGGTCGAACATGGCAATTCTACCTAATTCCCTATAGTTATGGCTCTGTAACACCCCTGCCCCTCGTTATCACCAATATTGTCCGCTTTGGCCCTGATGTGTGGCCCATCCAGGAACTCACGGCTTTGTTTTTGGTTGCCCTGGTGGAGACTTCCCAGGAGGTCACCCATCCTAGTACTACTCCCACTTGAGCACGCTTAACTGTGGAGTTCTCCTCTCATCCACTAGCATTAAGCCTAAAACGCGTTAGTGATTTTAGAGGGAGGACATTACTTATGAACCAGGAATCTCTCTTGTCCACGACGATGTTGGGAGGTATGTCATTAGGTGTTATAATCACCCCCTAAGGACTCATCGTCCTCGATGAGGTTTTGCCTAGGAGGTTGTCACCCCCTAAGGACTTATCACCAATATGTCCGCTTTGCCCCGATGTGTGGCCATCCAGGAACTCAAGACTTTGTTTTTGGTTGCCCTGGTGGAGACTTCCCAGGAGTCACCATCTAGTACTACTCCCACTTGAGCAGCTTAACTGTGAGTTCTCCTCTCATCCACTAGCATTAAGCCTAAACGCGTTGTGATTTAGAGGTAGGCATTACTTATGAACCAGGAATCTCTCTTGTCCACGGACGATGTTGGGAGGTATGTCATTAGTGTTATAATCACCCCCTAAGGACTCATCGTCCTCGATGAGGTTTTGCCTAGGAGGTTGCCATTATCATCGATGAGGTTTTTTGCCCCACATTTGGGAGGTTGCCATTAGGTGCTACAATCACCCCCCTAAGGGACTTATCGTCCTCGATGAGGTTTTGCCCCAACATCCCGAACGACATAGGAGTGGCTCTGATACCGCTCGTAACACCCCTGACCCTTGTTATCACCAATATTGTCTGCTTTGCCCCCGATGTGTGGCCCATCCAGGAACTCACGGCTTTGTTTTTGGTTGCGCTGGTGGAGACTTCCCAGGAGGTCACCCATCCTAGTACTACTCCCACTTGAGCACGCTTAACTGTGGAGTTCTCCTCTCATCCATTAGCATTAAGCCTAAAACGCGTTGGTGATTTTAGAGGTAGGGCATTACTTATGAACCAGGAATCTCTCCTGTCCAAGGACGATGTTGGGATGTATGCCATTAGGTGTTATAATCACCCCCCCTAAGGGACTCATCGTCCTCGATGAGGTTTTGCCCCAACATGTAGGAGGTTGCCATTATCCTCGATGAGGTTTTTTGCCCCACATTTGGGAGGTTGCCATTAGGTGTTACACCCTAAAACCTTCAAACATCAATTCTAGCAAATTGGAGGATGAATTGAGGCTAAACCTTATGCATGGACCTTGATTATTGATCATCTATGCTTGATGATCACAAGGTATGTTACAATTTTTTTACACTTTGAAAGAGGTTCCATGAAAAAGAACTTGTATGTGGTGATCTTGAGATGGGTTTAGATGATATGATGAAATTGATAGTGTAGTAATGTTCGTAACCACCATGCTTGCTTGCATGAGTGAAATACATGAACAATTTAGAGAAATTGCTAAGTGTTCATACATGACATGAAATGAATTTGTATGACATGATGAAATTTATGTATTATTGATGTTAATAGGTGCTTGAAATCATCATATGTATGGAGAACTTGATTATATTAGGTGTTCGGATGAATATCTAGTAATATGATGAAATGGGTTTTTACATAGAAATGAAAACCTTTAGTTTTAGCATGATAAATGGATTAACTAGTATTGATAATTGAAAGCTAAGTTAACTTGAGGTTAATAATTACATGAACTTGTCAGAGTAACAATAATGAGATGAAATTGGTTCGGAATTTAGTTAAAATGGTGGCCTAAAAAAATGCCTACCAAGTATTTAATGAAATGCATAAATGATTTGTTGAACTTAAATGTGCATTTGCATATATTAATAGGCAGGTGATTTTTAAAAGTCAAACTTACCTATAATAAATCAAATGGTAATTTTGATATAAAGCCCGTAAGGTGAGATAGTCGTGATAAATGATGACTAATCTAACCATCTTGCGAATGATAAATGGTAGTTTGACGTTTAACAAGCTAGGTGGAAGCTTGGGAGAAGCTGGTCAAACGAATCATATACGCGGGAAAAGCATAATCGGATGCAAGGTAAGTAAAGCTTACGTCTTTTAAGTAGAACAACTACTTATGTATTGGTTAATAACAAAGTGATCTAGATTTGAAATATGACATTCCGACGCGAACCGATACGGGTCGAGACAAGTAAAAATGGTAAGAAACCATATTTTTTGGTAAAAAGGGTAAAACGGTAATTTGGTCACGTGTTGACGAATAAACAGTGAGTTATGAAAAGTTACCTTATGGTGTAAGCCATAATGGGTAAAACGGTAATCTGGTCACGTGTTGACGGATAAATAATGAGTTTTGAAAAGACACCCTATGGCGTAAGCCATAATGGTCAAACGAATAAAGAAAACGACTTTTAAGTAAAATGATCACATGGTGTAAACCATAACGGGCCAAATAGGTGAGATGGTAAATAAATACCATCTCGAACTACATAATGTATGGTCATCCTAACGCAATAAGAGTAAGTCAAGAGGTGGGTAAAATGGTCATTTAGACCAAACGGGTCAAATGGTTGCTTGTCGAGTTTTGTGATCATGGGATAGAATAGCGTATGGCTTGCATATTAAAAGGGTCAATGCTACATAATGGGTCATTTTAGTAAAAGTGTCAAATTCGAGGGTAGAATAGTAGTATAATTATTTTCCTATCATAACCATCACAATTGGAGTTGTGATGATAGATGAATGAAGGTCATAAAGTGGGAATAAGAGATATGAAGAGATGCAGATAATTTAAGCTTAAGTGCTTAAATCCGTAATGGGTCAAAATGAAAATGCGCATAAACCGGGTAACTGTTGCGTAATTCATAAAATTTATGAATCCGGTTGAGGATTTGGGTTAATAATGTAGGCAAACGTATTACGGTCAATTAGAAACAAGTTTCAAGCTAAACGGATAAATATCAGAGAAGTTACGCACTTTTACTAAAAAGGGCAAAAATGGCCAAGTTCTATAACCAAGACTTGTTAAATCTATGTCTGGGTTATCAGTTAATTTTTGAGACACAACCCAGACGAGTTACCTGGTCATCTGGGTTATAAGTTGTGACTCAATTGAGACATAACCCAAATGAATTGTCACAACCCAGATGTTCATCTCACCCTGTCGGTACGCCAGCCGTAGCTACAGTAGGCATTGACTGTTTCATGTGATTAGTTTCACCGTAAACTACAGCCACTCAACCGTAGCTTACAGTGGGCTATTTGGCAAAATGTTGATTTTGTTGTTTTGGGCCTTCGGGTTCAATTTGTTATGTTATATAAACTAACGTATTTGATGATTTATGAAATCTAGGTAATGATTTTGAAGTTACGGATGGCGATCAATCTTAGCGAAGAACCGAACACAGTCAAAGATCAAGCTTCCGTATTTTTTTAATCGTTTACGAAACTAAACAACGATAACATGTTGAAATGTCCTATTAATACTTATGATGTTTTATGAAACTCGAAAATATGTATGGACGTGTATTTGCATTTTATATATATAAATGCAAAAGATTTATAAAATTTGTTTAGTAATTTAAGACTGGGTTTTACAATTTCATAACTCTTCACTCACACCTCGTCAACACGTGATGGAAAACAGTAGTTTAATATTTTTTAGGAGTAATTTTATCATTTTTATATGTAATTTTGTTATTACATATATGTATATTGATTATTACACATATATAAATTACATATATAAATTAGTTGTTATACATATATGTAATTTGGTTATTACTAAAATGTAAACTTGTGATTACATATATGTAACCGCAAAATTTCATATAATAAATGACATAATACCCTTAAATAATAATAAATACATAAAATGATTGATTGTTAGGATTTCACAAAGTTCTTAATTTTATTTGACTTCCGAAGAGAATCAAAACCCACATAGGAAAGTATTTCTTGAAATAAATTTAAGTTATATTGAACAAGTAACTTAGTGTCTAGAAAGTAAAGAGTGAAAGTGTTGGAATGTGTACTAGAGTTATTTTGAATTGATTAAGTTGCCAAGTAAGATTTGATGAATATGGACAGACTAGTCAGATAAGTAACCAATGTATATTTGGCATTGGGGTGGGGGAAATGTGGTGGAAAATATGGCAAATATCATCAATTACAAGGTTGGGAAATTCCCTTGTAAATACTTAAGGTTACTAGTGGGGACAAACATGAACCAAATTCGAAATTGGAAAGGTGTGGTTGATTGTTTCAAGTCAAGATTATAAAAGTGGAAAGCGAAGACGTTATCCATTAGGGGTAGAGTCACACTATTGAAATCGGTCCTTGATAGTCTTCCACTTTATTTCTTCTCACTCTACAAAGCTCTTAAATGAGTTCTTGAAGCATTAGAAGCCTTACGAAGACGGTTTTGTGGGGAGGTAATGAAGACAAAGCAAAGACTAATTGGGTGTGTTGGGAAAGAGTTACCGGGTCGGTAGATAAAGGTGGTCTAGGTTTGGATTCTCTACGGGATATGAATATAAGCCTACTATCAAATGGTGGCGGAAATATAAAAGCTAAACGAATAGTCTTCAGCGGAAAATTGTCACGGCTATTCACTTTCAAGAAGCTTCATGGTCTTATATTCCAATAAAAGATGGATTAAATGGGGTTTGGTGTGGGATTTACAAGATTGGAAAGGAGTTATGGGACTTAAACGTGAATATTAAGTCTTTGATCAAATAAAAAATCGGAAACGGGGAATCCATTTGGTTCTGGGATTCTTGGTTCAGGGACGGACTGCTTTTGGAAGTTTCCTAGCTCTTTTTGCTCTAGAAACAAATAAAAACGTCTTGGTGGTCGAGCGACTTAGGGGTTGGGATTGAATAAGAGGTGTATCCTGTCACACTCCGACCCGCAGCGGAAAAGGTGACCGGGGCATGATTGGGTTATCATCAAAGCTCATGACATTTATTATACGTTTCATATTCATTAAATACAATTTAATAGGAAATTTACAACTATAATTACATCATGACCTAACATCAATCTAAGCTTCTTTGTTTTCTTCTAAGGCATTTCCTATGTTTTCCTTGCTTCAACCTGTTCACCTGTATCATGTGTAAAAGGGTTTTTGGATCAACAAAAAGTTGGCGAGTGAATCCTATGGAAAACATTTGAACAAGTTTATTTAATTGATTATGAAATGAGTGCACAATCACACATGAGTAAAAATAGATGTAAACATATTCAACAATCATTAGATATTAAATAAAGCACACATGAACAATAATGGAACGTTTAGAGGCACGCGTTGCTCTACTCGTCTCTCACGAGGAACTGATGGGCCTAATGAATGAATTGCATAAACATGATAATATGAAAGACATAACTATAAACAATATAAACTCAATGATACACACATGAACAATATTGGATTGGTTTTGAGGCACGCGTTGTTCAACTCGTCTCCCACGAGGAACTGATGGCTTAATGAATGAATTTCATATAATTTGACAAAAATGAAATAAGTAATCACAACAATATAAACAATCTAAGTTTAGATCACGATATGGTATGGCACAAGTTTAAATAAACGAGTTAATTATTTGGTGACACATGACACACCCCAAAACGTGTAATTAAAAAGGGGAAGTTGTAAGATTCACTCACAGTGGGTGCGTTCGGTTGATGATGTTGAATGCACGCGAAGTGGTTTTAACCACGAGTGAAATTAACCTAGATAGAAAGCATTATGGTTTGGTAAGTAAACGGATTTTTATTAATCCATTTTAGTAGGATTGTTGGGTGTATTTTTGTGAGTTTAAGGCTATTTTCTAACCTTAAAAATGTTATTTTTAAGTATTTTTAATTGATTTTTAATTAAAATAAATAAATAAAAATAATAAAAAAGATTTGACTTTTTTGACCGTTGACCGTTGACCGTTGACCGTTGACTGTTGACTTTGACCGGTTCGAATGCGACTATATGTGCGCTGAGTGAGGCTCGAACCCGAGACCTCCCGTACGCGTGCACGCAGCTCTACCAACTGAGCTACGTGTCTAACCCGAAATATTTCTGTTTTTAATTATATTTTTATATTAATTAGATTAATCGAAAATCATTTTTTTTAAAAACTATTTAACTGAATCGGACCGGTGCTCTCCACAGGTCTCGAACCCGGGACCTGTGGGTTGAGTTTACACACAGTCCACCGCCGGACTGTGTGTTTCACATGTTATATAAACCGATTTTTATTATACTTAAATACAAACTGAACTTTTTCATTTCTGTCATATTCTAAAAAGTTAGATAATTGTCCGAGTCGGTGCAGTAGACCGGACTCGAACTCGTGACGTGCGATTAAACATACACACAGTCCACCACTGGACTGTGTGACTAACTTGGTTATTATTCCGATTATTAATAAACTTAACATATAACAGTAGTGTCTCCGGTTCGATTAACAAAAAAATACATTTTTATTAAGGCAGCGTGTGTGGGACAAGATTCGAACTCGAGACGTTAGTGTTTATTGTGCACACAGTCCACCGCTGGACTGTGTGTCTAACCCGAGTTATAACTTGATTTTAATTATACTTATACATTACCGTAACTTCGTCTTCTTCGTTGAGTTTTTAACCAGAATCAGAAATTCGACTGGTCCGATGATTAAATCATGTTTGTTAGTGTCTGATGGTTGATTACATGTGAGATTAAATAAAAAGAATGAAGAAATTAGGCGTGAGGTATACCGACTGGATTCCTCTGTTTTTCCGGCAGAACTCCGGCGATAGCAAACACTTCCGGCGTCGTGTGTCTTGCAGCAGCGAGTCTTCAGAAAGCTTACAAAGGACGTGGGTGACTTCGGTATAAGCTCAGAGGGTTTAGTAAGGCTTAGAAGTGGAGGGTTCGGTTTTCCGGCGACGAGCAGAAGATTTCCGGCGAGTGAGTTTTCGCCGAGAAAGGGTGCGGTTTTGAGCGAAAATGTTTGCAGAGGTTCGAGGGGGTATTTATAAGACAGGTTATCGCTGAACTTGGTCCGATTTCCGACTTGATTCGTCGGTTATAATTTCTCCGGCGGTTATAGTTGGTGTCGCGGACTCAGGCGTCGGTTATAACCGATGTCCTAGTAAATGTTCACGTTATAACTGAAGATGTCGTTAAATCTCGCGAAATCGCCGGGATTTCCGACGACTGAACTTTGGGCGCCGGTTTTGAATTCAGAAAGACACGTTATGAATTAAATGATCGTAAATATTTTCAATAGCCTTGTGTAGAGATTTGCTCGGAAAAATGTGGTACCTTTTTATCCATATTATTGGGTTAAATGGGTTACAAAAAAAAAATCATCGTTTTCACGTGTAAGGCAGAACAAGATCGTCTCGCAACTCTTATTGGTCTGTAGAAACGGAACATGCTCAAGGGCTCGACACTATGTCGATTTTGTGGTGAAGTTGGAGAAAATGTTGAACATCTCTTTGTATCTTGTTATTCTGCAACATTGCTATGGCAAAAGGTGAGTGTGTGGTGCAACATACCTAAATCTACGTATTTACTGTTCGAGATCTATTCTAAGTGTACAAAGGTGCGATGATAAATGAGTACAAGAGACATCTACTGCAAGTGATTATTTTGGTTTCCTGCTGGGCAATATGGAAAGCACGCAACGACCTCATTTTTGCCGGTAAAAGAGTATCAATTGACAGGATTTTCGGTGAAATGCAAACTTTAGCCTTCCTATGGATAAAAACACAGGTCAAAAGCCAATAATCTCGAATGGGAAGACTGGGTGAAGTTTAGATTCAGTTGATATGTATGTTTTATAAACTTTTTGGGGTGTTTTTTGGGTGTCCGACTGTTCTGTGTAAGCACCTTGCTGACATTCCTTGGCTTGTAAAGTTTGGTGTTGATGAAATGAAAGAGTTCTTTACTGTTAAAAAAAAGTAACCAAGGTACATATAATGTCTTATAAGTGGAGAGAAAGGTTATTGTACAAGAGGAAAGAAGTGTTCGAAGTGTATGATAGAAGTTTGACCCTTGATTTGCAGGATCACTGGTTGAGATTAAGTGGTCCCAAAAATAGAATTAACATAACTAAAAATAAGGAAACAATTGGGGAAAAGGATAAAATAGGAAAATATAATATTGTTGACTCATAAATTCACTTCTCCATTGATTTTCAAAAGGCTATGTCTTTTCCATACGTTAATATTTTTTATGAAAAATACGCAGCATTTCATTCTCTTTAATTCGAGCAGCCAGTTGCTATATTTTTCTTTAAAAAGGTTGAAGGATTTTGAAGGCATTACGTAATTACGTGATTTTGAGTGCCCAGTAAGTGACTATGTGATTTTGAATACCAATTACGTGATTACTTGATTTCGTTATAGTATTTTATGTGAAATCCCACTAAGTGATTACCTAATTACGTAACAATAGTTGACTATGTAAATTATATGACTACATGATTTTAAATACCTATTTCGTGATTACGTGATTTCATTATAGTATTTATGTGAAACCTATTGAGTGATTACGTAATTACGTATAAACAAAACATATAATACATAATATTTCATATGAATACCTAATATTTAAGGTATAATCACGTATTAAGGAGAAATTATATACAAAACATTAGCAAACCAACCTATAATAGCAACATAATGTCGTATATTAGAGATTTAACCATATAATAAAGCATAAACAATCAAATCCTTATTATTGAATGTGTAATCGCGCAATAAGCATAATTGTATTAACATTAGCTATACAAATCATACTAAATGTGTAATCACGTAATAAATTTAAATTGAATGTGTAATGATTTGTGTGTGGTAATGGTTGGAAAATCATGTAGTCATGTACGGGTATTCAAAATCACGTAATGGGTATTGGGTATTCAAAATCACGTAAAGGTATTCAAAGTCATGTAAATTATTATTAAGAACACTATGGCAATAGGCTGCTCGAATTAAAGAGAATTAAATGCTCGTTAATATGGTGTAATTTAAAAAAATATTAACATATGAAAAAGTTATAGCCATTGATAATAAGGAGGACACTAGTTAAAACGAGAAAAGACCATCAACCATTCATTTCTTAAATTGAGAAAAACAAAGTAGTCATGATTGTTTTCTACACTTCCTACAAAATTTCTCTCCTCTAACATCATGATCTCTTATCTATAAGTTGAATAATTAATATGCTGAAAATTGGCGTTTACTTGAAAGGAAGTAAATGGACTTGTTGGAATTTGTTAAGTTGAAGTCCATAGTAATTGATACATTTTCTTTGGCCATAAATGTACCATATATCGTATTGCGGATGTAACTGTGTGTAATGTACCATATATCGTATCGCGGGTGTAACCGTGTAAAGACAATAATAGTAGGGCTAGGTATCACGAGGTGTACAATGGTGTGTGCTTTGACTAAATTACGCTTGTCACCATAGTCCACAGGGTTAAAAAAATGGTGAAAAACTTGTGAAGTATGTTAAAGATTGGATCCATATCTAAAGTGTAAGCAAAACATAAAATGTTGAAAATTTGAATATTTGTATTTTGGGTGTAATTAATATAATGAAATTCAAGTCGGTGTAGCCTTATGCTCGTAGATCATAGCCTTACGATGGACAAGGGTGTTTCCTGTTGGCGCAAGAGTATGCAAGCTGCCAACATAGTGGTATGGGAACAAAGTATCCAAGCCGTGCAATGATGTTGCGTATTCATAAAAGTTGTACACGTGTGATTATTTATTGAAAAATAAGTCTATAAAATAGTTATATTCAAAGAAAGTTGTTATAAAACCAGATGAGACAGAGCTGATGAGGAATTTGGTCAATACCTATTCCGTTCATTATGGTATTGATATAAAATATAATGTTAACAAAAGAGAAACTAAAAGGTTACTCATAACAAAACCAAACAGTAGATAACAAAATAGAGATGTAAAACTAATTTATTAAAAAAAATATTAACACTAATATTTTGAGCTAAAATAAAAATAATAAAAAAATGTATATTAAAAAAGGCAAGTTAAAGAAACAATTAGTAAATCAACATGCTTATAAAATACTTGTGCTCAAAATACTTGAAAATATTTTATTAGAAAAGTCAATTGTATATATTAATATAATATAATGGTTTGACCAAAAGCATTTTGAAGCACTATCACTTTGAATATAAATAAAAAAGTTCTTATAATTTCTTTTATAAAAAGGTATAAATAAAAAAGTTCTTATAATTTCTTTTATAAAAAGGTAAAAACGAGGTTTGGATAGGATTTATCATGTAACTCTATAAGTCAAAAGAAAATTCCAAATTCTTTTTTACGAAGTTAGTGTATTTTAAATATCCTAAAAACATATTTTTTTCTCGTTTGAACCTCAATGGCTATTATCAACTCATTTGACTCAAAAATTGTGTCAAAATCCTTATGTTGTTTTGGTTTAGTCTTAAATGTTTTTCATGTTTCTGTTTTGATTGGATGTTGTAATCGTTCCAGCTTCCCGTCATTGCCTTTTTTTTAATATAATACGTGTTTGTTGTTTCCATTTCAGCTTTGATTGAGTGGACGAGGCTTTTGCCTCTTGGGATAAGACTAGCGTTTCGATTGTTAGCATAAGGTAGATTAATCTAATAAATTCTTTGTTCAAAGTGATTAAAACCTTAAAAAACTTCAAATTTTAGCAAGAGTTTCTTGATTCTTGGAACTCCAATATTAAGTACAAAGATGACTCTTTTCAGATAATAGTTATAAGGGTAACTATATAATCTATGTTTATTAGAATTACACGATCTTAATCGCCTTATCAACACTGTTGAACAAGTTTTTAGTACATAAGTTGTGACTCTTAACTTTCTAATGTTTTTGGATCCTTTGAGTTACAAACTACTGCAGATGGTTGAGACTCAAGATCTTGAACAATGACTTTTTCATTTTCTGGGATTTGCAATTCTTTGTTCTTTCCCCACAGGAGAATGTAGAGTCCTGCTACCACGATAGCCGATCCAATTAAACTGTTCACCATTAAGGAACAAAGAACCTTAGTTAACGAATGTATGGTTTATAAATCATTAGAGTAGGATGATGAAGAGGTTAAATACCTTCCGATATGCAATGGTTCATGTAGAAATGGAATGTCGATTACGGCTGCTATTATTTGGACAAGAGGACTGAATGCTGCACCGAAAACTGGACCCCGTTTCTTCACACACCAAGAGATCCCAACGAAGCATAGCCCGGATCCGACAATCCCCTGTGTTCCATCGAGATCGTTAAGGGATAACTTTACTTAATAGTAACCAAGTTTTTAAAGTGTTTTATTAACGTTGCTTAAAGTTTTTGGCGGACGGTAAACAAACATGAACGACACGTTATGCACACACCACTAACGTGTGGTATGAGAGAGAAAATGACAATATGGGCCGAATTACAAGGTGAAAAGTAGTCATATGGGTCGTACGAGGGCCAATCTTGTGAATTCTTTTTTTAATGTTTAATTTTAAAAAAATTAAGTAAGCGAATCAAACATAGATGAATCTTGGTAATATGGGTCGTATGAGGGTTGGCCCTTAGAAATTTTATTCTATATGTGTTTAATTGTTTTACAATTAAGTGAGCCAAATGAATTTTGTTTATTATTTAGTGATAGTTTTTTTTCATATCTAAACCAACAAAAATTTAAAGTTGATCTGCAAAGTGAGATGACAAGCTTCAAATCAGTGTTATGGAATTGAAACACAAAAAGATGAAGAATGATATTCACTTACAATATAAAGGACACTAAAGATTTGCAGCTTCCCTTTAAGAATCCATAAAGAAAGATCTCTATGGATGAACAAGCTTAATGCAAACGACTGGATCGCACCAAAGAACATCATGATCGCGGTGCTGGAATACTGCAACGGGTATCTTTTTCCGATGCTTGATTGGACAAGAAACCATGAAGACCACAAAACTATACCAGCAACCAATGCCAAGGTACCTGAAGTCCATCTTGCTTTCTTGGTTGCTAAAACTGAACTTAGCCTTCTAATAGATTCAACATGGATGGATTCATTGGTGGCTTGCATATGTGAAAAATTGTTAAATAAAAGCATCCCTTTGTAGAGAGTCAGTAAAGTGGCACCCCTACACAAACTAATGTCCCTATCACTTTTGCTCTTCCACCATTTGATTTTTATTCACACTTTCCAACCTAAACCAAAGTGATATACATATAAGTACTATAGAGTAAAAAAGTTGTATATAAAGTGAGAATTTACATGGATTATAAAAGCCTTAAAGGATTAGAGATTAGAGGTACAAAGTTACAAACCCAAAGGGTAATGACATGATGAAAGTGATCACAGGCACCATGTTGAGAAAAGCACAAGCGAAAGTGGCTGATGTGTATTGTATACCCACAAGGAACAAGTACTGTGTGAGAGATGCCCTACACCCACAGAAAGATTTAAATATAGATACCAACACAAGATAATATATGGTAGATTTATTTAATATTTAGTTATTTACTAACTCGAGAATCGCCTTCAAGAAAAGGTGGAAACATATGTTGTATGTAAGCTTCGTTTCGCTCTTCCTAATCAAACATATAATCAAAACATGCATATATACAAAGTTGCATGTTAAACACACAAACAAAGATGTACCTTTCAAAAATGAAGGCTACCGGGGCCAAAAAGATCGCGGCAACACCCAGGCGACAGGTGATAAAAACGAGATGATCAAGTCCATCAACTATAACCTTCTTGAGAAGTACATTAACGGTTGCGAAGGTGAACTGGATGACAATCATTAGCAGAACCGGATACCATTTGCCAAAGCTCTTAGTATCCATGAGTATTTTTGGCTAAGCAGGAGTGTGAATATGGTTAGTAAATGTTGTAATGGCTAATCCAGAGACAAGTTGAAGGACCAAAACCTTGGTGGTGTGTAAATATAGTGTTAGGATATACAACACGTTGAGAATTGTGATCAAAGAAAGGAAATTCTCTAGATAGATCACATCAACTTCTTTGAGATGACAACTTATATTTACACGAGTTAAATAGTTGTAATTTATATATATATATATATATATATATATATTCTGCATCTCTTTTGACCGTTCCTTTAAGCAGGAGTGTGAATATGGTTAGTAAATGTTGTAATGGCTAATCCAGAGACAAGTTGAAGGACCAAAACCTTGGTGGTGTGTAAATATAGTGTTAGGATATACAACACGTTGAGAATTGTGATCAAAGAAAGGAAATTCTCTAGATAGATCACATCAACTTCTTTGAGATGACAACTTATATTTACACGAGTTAAATAGTTGTAATTTATATATATATATATATATATATATATATATATATTCTGCATCTCTTTTGACCGTTCCTTTAAACTATTGGTGACATATGGAAGTTGGGAATCAGCTGCTATCATCAAGCATCAGTAATGCAAAATATATGCAACTAATAAAAGAGAAAAAGAAAAGATGCATGCTTTAAGATATTATTAGTTTATTATATAAGATAGAAAGTAGCCTTCAGTTTCTCCTGTCCATCAACATTATCCAAAAAGAGTCATGTGACCAATTCTTTTTTGAGTTATTAACATGACATAATGAGTCACTAGAAGAGTAACACATACGAAACTCTCTCTCTTTCTCTCTCTATATATATAAATATATATACACATGCATACATGTATGTGTGTATGTATAGGTATGTATAATGGCAGCAGTTATGAATACGACCTAAACTGTTTAGGTTTTGGGTCACTGATACGACATGTTTAATTCATTAGTCAGTGGGTTGACATGTTGACCCCTTTAAGGGTTTTTTTTTTAAAATTAATATTAATATTTAAAGTTATATATTTTTATTAAAATTATTTTCCTGTAAGTATCAACTACTAGAGGTGAAATAATTATTACTTTGCATTTTATCAACTCTTCATTTCCAATAATTCTATTTAATTAGTTCTAACTATACATCCTTCAATCTTTTTCATTTGCTTATTCTAATCTCGTGTTAAGGACATGAACCCAAGTTAGTTAACTCGGAATGAAAGATAAAGAAACAAGAACAGTTAAAAGAACACTAATTACAAAAAAGAAATTCATTTAAAGTGGGTCGGCATGACACACGAACAAGGGCCGTTTAGGGTTGAAAGTTTAACCTGCCAACCTGAAACCCATCAACTCGACATAATTTACACCCCATGTATGTATGCATGTTATCTAATTTTGAGTTTAACCCGCCAGCCTGAAACCCATCAACTCGGCAGAGATAGAGAGGAAGGTGGAGAGATATCTCCCTAGGCTTAGCCTCTGATACTTTGGCTGAAACTTAAAAAGGCAGCAATTGTATCTCCATGCAAGTAGAGAACAATATGTCAAATCTTAGCAGATGGCAAATAATGGTTATATATTCTACAACAGTAATGTAAATGTGGGCGGTCTACTTAACAGAGACTCTTGTCTCTTAAGGGGATTTTGGGTTCGATCCAAAGCAAAAAGCAGTTTAGAAATTAAATTTGGTGTAAATTAAAAGTGTAAGCATTGCTATTCAAAAAAATTCTACAACAATATTGTATCTTAAAATTTTTACAAATGTCATAATATTACTCTGTATGATGTCATATAGGTTGTAGGGCAAGCGAAAAATAGTTATATGGGTTGTATAAGATAATGTTTGTCAAATCATACGACCCATATGATGTGTTTAACTGAGATAGAAATAACCAATGTGGCCTCTGATAAAGCCACACCGCATTGTACAGTTGATACGATAACGTCACCAAACTGATGAAAGGTAGAAGCTAGTATTCCTGTAATCTAATTGTCTGTATTTAACTCCTCTGAAAAGGTCAACCTTGCTTAGGAAACGGTGTCGCTACATATGGATACACTTATCCAAAAGGATGCAGATTTTGTTCAACAAAAATATATTATAGTCAGCCATTAGGGACCTAAAGCATCACACTAATAATGATCTTGATAAGTTTATTACAAAACAACTAAACATGAGTTGTTAGGTGTTTAACTGTTTATGACTCACCCATGTTGACTCCATTACATATTTCATACAACTTGGGACATGAAAAAGACAGATAATAAAAGACTTCCTTTCTCCAGAAAGCATCTGATATCGACGTTTGTAAGATATGCCAAAAGTTGAAGACACATTGCTCTTTTTTTACAGAAAGCGATCCCTGTTATTTATTGTCAACATAACAATTCTGACTACTGTTTATCAACAATGATGCATGCATGCATGCATGCTTCAGTGAAATGGCCACCATCTAAGAAGCTTCAAGTCTTTAATGTTCTTGCTATTTATTTACCAAGAAGCCATTTTGATTACATTTTTCAAGGTTTTTTTTAATGGAACCTTTTAAAAAATCTGAGTTAAAACCATCATAATGTTGGCCTTAATTGTTTGATCAAAGTTTGATTAGAAGATACGGGTCAAAAGTGTAAATAGTTTAAAGTTAGTTTAGATGGCGGTTACAAAAATACAGGGACTAAAGGTGGCAAACCAGAAAATGATAACCATCACCCCAGGGGTTGAGAAACCCCTTGGATCGCACATGTTGGGTCGTCGGCTTTAATGGAAAAAGGAAGAGACACATCGGTTTAAACTTGTGGATAAGAATCAACATACCTCTTCATATTCAATTACAACCACAAGATCTTAGAGACGCAACTATTCGTGAAAGGACACGTCTCCACACTCACACCCATTGAAGTCTATAAATAGATTAGGTTTTCAGTTTGTTTTTGTACCTTGTATCAATCAGATTCAATTGTTCAGTTATAATACAATTGCATATTAGGGTTAATCTCTCTCTTCTTGTTCTTTGTTCGATTGCTATTTTGTTCTTGATTGTTGGGTTGAATTCATGGTCTCATCGGATCTACACATAACACCAAACCTAAGTGTGGATTTTGTTCCAAAACACAGTCTTGTTGATTATGAGTTATGAATTGAAAACTAACAAGACATGAAGCTATTAGAATCTAGTTAACATCTAGCAGTAAATAAACTAATAAAGACCTTTTTTCTGATTTTACCAAAAGCAATTAGTGTATTTAACTTGGTAGAAGTTCGTTAATTAAATCATCCACATATTAATCTAGCTTTAAGTTGTGAACATGTATATAATGCATATCAATAATGAGTCGGCCGAGGATTGATCATAAAGTAGAATCTGGTAATTAGTGAAACCTGGAGTGATGCTTATAGAACATATATGTATCATACACATGATGTCTTAAATCAATTATCTTAGTTCAGATAATAGCGCGATTGGATCTTAGCTCAACTAAGGATTAGATAACTGAAAACAAGAGCGAGATCGTATGCACTACTTCACTTTATGTTCATAGTTAATGCTCGAAAGTTATGGTTCATGGTCTTATTGCGAATTAGTCATGTCATCGATTGAATTGATCATGTGTTGTTTTGGGGGATTGATCCTTAATAAGAAAGCTAAGAAATCAACTCCTTGTGTCTGTAAACATTGTATAAAATGAACTCTATTAATTCTAATATAAGAACCCTAATCTAGAGAGAATGTATATTGTGAAAATGTGTTTATAATTGACAATTCAGTTGCTACAGGCTTAAGATCCCTAACCATGTATTTAAACTCGGGGAAAATTACTAGAATAGACAAGTTAACCTTTATAGTTAATGGAATAGACATGCATATTCAACTTTGACAAAATAGATTGACAAAAATAGCCAATTAGACGACGCTAAACAGGATCCATGGGCTACGACAGCAAGGCTTAGTATACACAGAAACTCACGGTGAAGTACAATGGAATCCAAAATACCAAGCTATGTTGTCTTACATAAAAATGTTACACCGAATTATTACATTGCTAAGACCTAGTTGTTACTTTCGTATGAGCCCCCTTGACTTTTGTAAACTACCCATGGTGTATATCCCATACCGTCTATCCAAAATACTATTGTTATATGAGTGCAAAATAAAAGATAATAACTTCCTCTATAAGAATTTCTCCTACAATTCCTTCATAATTAGTGTTGTTTATTATGTGGTCAATTATGGAGGAATTCTAAGAGAAATTCTTTCAAGGAAGTTATTATCTTTTACAAAAATGTATTAATATTAATTCAAAATAGCTTCTTAACATCATACGAGTACATGTCTCACTACCATATTGAAACAAATAGAATAAAAACTAAACTAAAAAGCTTAATGTTAGTATGCATTATCTACATAAATTTGATGATAAAACCACTTCAGTGAATCTTTTAAATAAAATCCATATCATATAACAAGTAAGCAAATTAAATATTAATTTACTGTAAAAACTATATGTAATAGATATAGCTATTCATTGACAGAAATAAAGTTGAGTTCAAGTTGAGCTAGCACTACATACAAAGATACATGTAACATCAAAGTAAAAATTTTGTACAATTTCTAATACATGTGGTACAAGTCATATCGTTAACCTACAAATTATATACACATGCATGTTCAGACTGATACGAACCGAATCGTATATCAAATGGTCCTAAGAAAATAGAAAGGAACTTGAACACATTTAGAAGGAAACAAGACTTAGTTCATTTCTTTTCATACCCTTTAAACAAATACAAACAAACAAATACAAACAGACTATAAATAGCCTTAGAAAGTAACTCCTTGCACGCGAACTCCTTTTTATAATTGGCTCATGACAAAGGTCGGATCACGATCTTAAACTATAGTGGTTGGACGACACTCGTGAAGTTTATAAACATCATCCACAAATTCTTGAGCAAGAGAAGCTGTTGTGCAGTGGCAGAGCTTGAACTTTTAAATAGGGGGCGAAAGTTTTAAAGAAAAAAAGGAGGCCGGACTCGGTATAGATACAATTTTTAGGAATTTTAGGTAAAATTTACACTATGAAGCGGAAAATCAGGAGGGGTCGAGCCACCCTTAAGCTCCGCCATACTGTTGTGAATGGGTCATAAGATTTTTGGATTACACTCAATCACACAAACCGAGAAAAATATGAACCAATCGGAGAAATTAATATTATCTAATTTGTTGCATACAAGTAGTTCCTTTGCCTCAAATATTAAAGCACCAAAACCCTATGCTATCTCAGGTGAATGATACATATCTTGCAGCACAACTACTGCTCCAATATTATACCTTGGGAGCTAGACTAGACACACTCATATAAGGAAGGGGAGCTGCCAAATTTATTTTACATGACCCATGTCTGTTACAAAGCCTGAACCAAAGCAAACGGTTTAGTTCCTTCGTTTCTTGCTATCAGGGGCGGACCTATCTTAGGCGAAGGGTAAGCCTCCGCTACCCCTTGGCGCTGCGACGGTAGTGTAAATTTTGGAAAAATTTGACCTTTTTGACCTTTTTTTGATTTCGTTACCTTTTTTTTATAAAACGTTACCCCTACGAATATTTTCTAGATCCGCCACTGCTTGCTATCAAACACATTGGTTTCAATCTTTCTAAGTTTATTTTTAATGCCTAATCTACATGTCTTGCAATTCGTTTATGTTAATGTTTTAAAAGTATACAAGTTATTATAAGTTTAGTTAATTGCAATTCTCATCCCTAAGGTTAGTTAAAGGTATGAGTCACTCTCGTTTGATCTTTTCACACTTTACGCCCCCAAACCTTAATATTGTTAACTTTTCAGTTAGTTTGTGTGTGAAATTACTAATATGCCCACCCATGCATCTTATTCTCCAACTAGCCCCGATTCAACCGCCACCACCCCCACCATCTTCAAATGCCCCTTTTTGTACTCTTTAAATCCCATCTACGAAAACATCCTGATGTGTTGGCGGTGATTCAGATCGTCGGCGAGAGCTTCACGCCACTTGTTCTTTGGAGTTTGTTGGCCTAAGAAACCAGAGAGGCCTTTGGTCCGAATCAAACTACGGTTCTGATGTTATTACCGGGGTTTTTTATGGCGAAATCTAGCTGGAGAGATGGAGCTTTCCCGATCTGAATCTAGGACTGATTCCGAAGTAGTGAAGAGTCGTTTACCGGATCGGAATACGATTCCGTTCGATAACTTGTAACTAGAAGGTGACTGGAGCTAGGTTTGGGTTAGCTTATTTTGGAGCAACTTATAACTTATTGACTTATAAAAGTTAATAAGTTGTTTTTATAGTGTTTGGGTTAACTTATTTAAGATGATTTTATGTGTTGAGAATTTGTCTTTAATAAGTTAGGATTTATAACTTGTCACTTATGACTTGTATAAGTTAATAAATTCTTTTCGAAAAGGATTCCCAAACACCCCATATAAGGCTGTAAACGAACCAAACGAACACGAATAAAGCCTTGTTCATGTTCGTTTGTTAAGGTTCTTTTTGTCTAACGAACGGTTCATGAACACGTTAATGAACAAACTCTATGTTTGTGTTCGTTTGTTAAGTAACTTTAGCTGTTTGTGAACAGTTCATGAACACAAATTCTGAACACAAATGAACATTAGGCATGATAAGTTAAATTATACTATTTAAGTTCATGATAATCCACCACATGATAAGTTAAATTATACAAGTTTAGACATAATTTATCCAAAATTAATACATGATAATCATAATTCATAAGTTTTTTTGTTATCTCAAAAATGTCTTGATTCTTGAATGACCAACTTTCCTATTTTCATGATAATCCACCACATGATAAGTTAAATCATACAAATTTAGACATAATTTATCCAAAATTAATACATGATAATCATAATTCATAATTTTTTTGTTATCCCAAAAATGTCTTGATTCTTGAATGACCAACTTTCCTATTTTCATATGATCCTCATATAAATAACCTGTCAATTTTTTTGGTAAAGAGTTAATATGTAACGGGGAAATAAAAATAAGGGGGAAAAGGTAGATGGGAAAAAAGATTATGGGAGAAAATATTGAGAGAGAAACAAAGATTACGAGGGAAAAAAGTCCGGAGGGAAATTGATTAATCTTTAGAGGAAATAAAAGCTAGAAAAAATTGAAAAATTAAAGAATTTAACTAATGAACATAAACAAATGAACACGAACGTACATAAACAAACGAACGTAAACGACGAACATATTACCGAACGTTCAAGAACGTAATCGAAAGAACGAGACCTTTATTCGTTTTCGTTTGTTTAGTTAATCGAACGAAATGTCTTGTCTGTGTGTTCGTTTGTTTATTAACGAACGAACAGTTCAGTCCGTTTTGAGCCCGGGGTGGTATGTTCATCTCCTTGGAAAACCCGTTCTTAAACTTGTTGGTTCACTTGAGCTGCCTCGTTAATGGAGGCCTCGACGTCCACTTCGTCATCGGCGATCAGGCCATGGCGGACTGCCTTTCTGTCCTTGAGGGACGAAGTGCAGAACTCTCCAACGAACGCCACTCTCATTCACCTCCTCAACACTCTCATTTTCTCCAAATCTCAAACCCTCATCCCCGCAATCGCCAATCTTCCGGTCCACGAGGTACAGTACAAAACCCTTCTCTAATCCTCTCCAAAATCTCAACTTTTTCATTCTTTATGCATTAATCTTATTAGGGGTTTTCAGGTTACCTCCGATGCGATGTTTCTTGTGGAATTAGCTCGGAATCTTTTGGGTTCGAGAGGGAATGACGATGCAGTTCATGCTTTGGTGCAATTGTCCCAATTGGTAACTGTTTATGTTTAACTTATTTTGTTAGAATTGTTTTACTATATTTTTGGTCATATCTAATGATAATTTTAGGAAAGTTTGAATTTTGACTAGCTACTTTGTTAAGACTTGTAAATCATGATGGATGTGTGTTGGAATATTGCGAAAACCGGAATTAGTGTCTGGTAATAGCTTGTTTTAAATCTATGTTGTTTGAGATGTACGGTTTAAAATCTCAGTTTTCTAATCCAAGAAAGATGTTTAGGGTTTTTTTACGGCCGATGTTGTTTTGTCCGTTAATTTGGTAATGGATCTTGATTTATTTAGCTCACCGACGACAAACCCGAAACTTTGTGGATGACAAGCGTAGACGTTATATACCATTTTTTTAATTTGTTACTATTTTGTGATTTCTTCGTGTCTGTTGTTTATATGCCATTGCTTTAGGAAATCAATTAGTAACACAATGAAAGTTTTTTTAGGTGACAAATCGCAGTAGTGTTTTACCTCTTTTTTTCAATTTGAATTCCACTCTGCTCAGTCTTTCATATTCATCGATGATTATTTTGATTGATTGTTATAGCTGACTTGCACGTTGCGCTTGTGATTGTTATTTTGGGTACAGATCCACTACATCAGCGATCGTGTTTCTTTCAAGATGACGTCAGTGACATGGGTTCTTGTACTTCACACCTTTGGCGGAATGGTGAAAATGTTCCTCGGTGCAGATGGAGTAAAGAGAGATAACGTTGCTGAATTTGAGGCCACAAAACAGTGCTTAGACACCGTTAGGTTTGTTCGTTTTTTATTTTCTTTATATTAAATCTTGTGTAATGTTGATGTTAATCTTGAACGTATATTCTTGAATATTTCTGCCTTATTTTTACTTAAAATTAGCAACTTTCTCTCCAGGTCTCTTGTTGACTATAATCAAAGAACAATCATGTTATCAGACAGTGTGCAACTACTAGAATTTCTTCTCAAAACAGCCTCGTTCTCACAAAATGTTATAGCTCCATGGTTTTCGGGTAATATACACGGTTACTCTCTTGAATCTCGGAAGATAGGGCTTCAAAGAAATAACTTATGGGAAATTCAGACAACCGCTTTCACCATGATTACTGACGTTTTCTCAAGAGTCGCAACTTCCTTACCAGCCCATCATTGGAAATCAACCGTTGATGTGCGCATTTTCTATTGCATAGTTAACAAATTAGTATTATAATACGTTGGTTCGGTTAAAACTATATACATCTCTTCTGTATTAGGTGTTTAGAAACGTTATGGATGCGTTGACAAGTAAGAGTCTTCTTGTGGAAAACAATGTAATGGATAGGTAGTCCTCTTTTTTGCTTTAAAGGTAATTTATTATTTTAACGTGTATACTTCAATATCTGTAAGTGAACGTTTATTCGGATATGTTCTACAGATTTTATACTTCGCTTCTGCATTGCCTGCACGT
The DNA here is from genome assembly GCA_947069175.1 of Scalesia atractyloides. NCBI lineage: Eukaryota > Viridiplantae > Streptophyta > Magnoliopsida > Asterales > Asteraceae > Scalesia > Scalesia atractyloides. Next base: position 4,010,415 of record CAMTDV010000020.1, on the reverse strand, counting down.
GGTTCTGATAAACGCAAAAGGACCCATTCAAGATCATGTAATTTATTATCCGGACTAAATTCGACGTAATTGTGCGTAGTACATTCTTTTTACGGTTTACGTATGCTTTCAGGTTGCCGGTTTTGTAGCTGCGCTGAGGATGTTCTTTGGTTATGGGCTTACCAATAACTCCAATAAGTCACAGATTGTTTACAAGAAGGAGTCTAGGACCACACACGTTAATTCTCATTCCGCTGAATCGAATAGCGGTGCGTACGTGCCTCCACACGTGCGTAAAAAGAACCAATTGAAAGATTCCAACTCGTTAAGCACGTCAGACGGTCCACGTGGAACTTTAGACTACATGTCATCTGATTCTGATTTAAGTGATAGTGATGGATCGGCTAAAGGTATCGGCAATTTTAGGAGCTCGAAGGTTCGAGTAGCTGCGATAGTTTGCATACAGGTATTTGTTCTAGTGCTTTTGTTAGTATGAACAAGATGTAAGGATTGTTATATATTTTAAGTGACATATATTTTTAATTATGTAAAAGGATCTTTGCCAATCTGATCCCAAATCGTTCGCTGCTCAATGGACAATCCTTTTGCCCTCTAGTGATGTGCTGCAAGCAAGGTAAAAGATGATTCTTTTCTTATCTAATTTGGTATTATTAGGGCTGCAAACGAACTGAACGAACACGAACAAGGCCTTGTTCGTGTTCGTTCGTTAAGGAAATTTATGTGTTCATGAAAGCTTACCGAACAAGATTATCTGTTTGTGTCCGTTTATTAAGGAAATGAACGTGTTCGCTTGTGTTTGTTCGTGAAGTTTAGATAATTCACACAAACGAATGTTCATGAACATGAACGCGCACAAACGAACGTTCATGAACACAAGTGAACACAAACAAACACAACACAAACGAGCATATATTAAATATTGAATAAAATTGGTATTTTTCATCACAAATGATACGTAGATCCACCCATAGTATACTAACCTAATACTTGTTAAATATTTTAATAAATTACAATACACTAATAGTTAATAAATATATTGTTAGTGGGAATTTTGAAGTACTTATATAAAAAAAATTACGAAATTAAAACCCCAATGAACTATCGAACCCAAACGAACATGTTACTAAACGTTCATGAAGATAAACGAACAAACGCAACCTCTGTTCATGTTCGTTCATTTAACTAAACGAGCCATTTATTAAACGAACAGACACAAACGAACTTCCTGCCGAACGGCTCACGAACTATTCACTGAACGTTTAGTTCATTTACAACCCTAGGTATATTATTTGTTTTCACCCCATCTGGTATGATGATTTGCTACATGACAGGAGGTATGAAGCAAACCTTATGACATGTTTGCTATTTGATCCATATCTTAAGGTAATGTTGGTCTTTTAATCTTTTTAACGTATTTCATAAGTATGTTTCTGCGATAATTCAAACGGTGTTGATACTTGATGCATGCCTTTTCTTTCTCTTCATAATGTTTCAGGCACGCATCGCATCTGCGTCTACTTTGACGACCATGTTGGAGGGGCCCGCATCTGTTTTTCTCCAGGTGGCAGAATACAAGGAATCTACTAAATTAGGATCTTTTACCGCTCTTTCCAGTTCTCTTGGTCAGATTTTGATGCAGCTTCACACAGGTATTCGACTTTCGCACCCATGTTTTTTGTCTTGTACTTTGGGTTAGGGGTACAAACGAGCTGAGCCGAGCCGAACTCAAGCTCAGCTCGTCGGTAGTTTCTCAAGCTCGAGCTCGGCTCGTTTATCATCTATTAATTAATATATTAAATAAAAATAATATAAGTAAATAATAGACTTGTTTAGGCTCGCGAGCTCAATAAGTGAAGCTCGGGCTCCTTTACTAAACAAGCTTATTTTTTGGGTTCGGGCTCAGCTCGTAAACAGGTTTAAATAAGCTCTGCTCTGGTCGGCTCGTTTACTAGACAACTTTTGAAAGGGGTAAATGTTATTATATGTTGATAAAAACTAATATTACACCAAGGCTCGATAAGGCTCGACGAGCCTAACGAGCTTCAAATGCCAGGCTCGAGCTGGGGCTCGATAAATAAACGAGCTTTATTTTAGGCTCAAGCTCGGTTCGGTCTCGATAAGGCTTGACTCGTTTCAAGCTTTTTCTCGAGCCAATCTCGAGCTGCTCGGCTTGTTTGCACCCCTACTTTGGGTGTTCTTTAATGTTGGTTTCTTGTAGGTATCCTGCATTTAATCAAACAAGAAAAAAATAATGGATTACTAACCTCCTTGTTCAAGATTCTCACACTTTTAATCTCATGTACACCGTAAGAATTCTCCTCATCTCTACCTCACAGTTCTGCAAAATAGAGTATGATAATGCTAAGGCCATTACATCAGTCGGTTTTTCCGTAAGCTGATAATAAGTTAATTAGTGTATTACATTATTGTCAACAGATACTCAAGAATGCCCGATGAGTTGTTGCCGACAGTTATCTTAAGTCTTCACCAGAGGATTATTGAGGGATTTCTTACTCCTAGTGATCAATCCGGGTTACTGGTGAGTGCTCTATTATCACATAACTAGTAAGTTTACCACCCGCGCGTTGCGTCGGCGTCGAAACGTATAATAATTCGAATTTATACCGTTTAATGAAAACGTATTATATTTGACCCGACTCGTTTCTGAACAAAATTTACGTCAAAATGTAAACCAACTGAAAACATACATAAAAATAAGCAAGAAAAAGTATTATATTAGACCTGACTCATTTCTGTAAAAAATTACATGAAACCAACGTTTATACTAACACATACATAAAAATAAACACCTAAGAAAATAGTGTTTTTTAAGTTAAAACTATTGTAAACTTGAAACTTTATAAACCCGATGGGGTAAAATTGACATTTTATAAAGTTAAAGAATGTTGAGGGGGTGTAAATGTCAATGCTAAAAGTTGAGGGGGTAGGATAACAAAAAATAACAAAAAACAAAAACCAAAAGTCTAAAAAAAGGAAAAAAATGTTATATATGTAATTTGCTTTTGGTTTTTGTTAATGGTACTTATTGTTTTTCTTCTTAGCCACATATGAATCATGTTTATAAACAAAACTTTTGCAGGCTGTTGCTTTAAGTTGTTTGACAGATGCTTTGTCTGTCTCACCTTCTTCTTTCAAAGTGAATGAAATGTTTGTGGCGGAAATATCTAAAGGTTCGCATGTCTTGATAGATATTACAACCTTTGTTCGATTTTTTTGTATATTTTTTAGTCGAAACCTCTTAAGAAGTATCCCATTTCAGGTCTTAACGATGATAAAGCAAGTTCTGGTCTTCTTTCTACCTTGCTTCATTATTCTCGGTCGTTTACAAACCCCACAGTTAGCCTTGAGGCTCTACAGGTGAACTTGCATTTTAATTATCATTCTTACTGTTATTACAAATAACATGAAGTGTATTATTAGTTATTGTAAATAATCGCTTATTTAATATTAATCTCACTATCTTGCATCAGGTTCTTAAAGCTGTGGCGCATAATTACCCGAATATAATGGTTCTATGCTGGAAACAGTTCTCTTCTATCATTTGCGACTTTTTAGATCCTCCAGGCTCTTCAAGGGCAGGAACCGTAAATTCTCGACACACAGTCGGGACAATCGGGGAAAAAGTTTTAACCAATGCAATCAAGGTGAAGTTTATTTTGTAATTGTTATAAATTTTCGGCTAAACCTTTGTGTTACTAACGCCATCTATATGTAAAACTGTGTCACAGCTGCTAGATGAATGTCTTCGTGCTATCTCTGGATTTAAAGGAACAGAAGATCTTTCTGATGATAAATTACCTATCAGTCCTTTTACGTATGATTACGTCAAAGTTAAATCGATATCATCAGCTCCATCATATGTACTGGACGGCCAAACGGTGGCTAGTGATGATAATTCGGTATCTGGCAGCCAGCAATGGTGTGAAGCGATTGAAAAACAATTGTCGTTAACGCTGTTTCATAGTTCATCCATGGTTTGTTATTTTACTAAATCGTGTTTATAGATGTAAATAATGTAATCTTACATTAACCTTCTTTTTGGAAGGTGAGGGCTGCATCGGTGACGTGTTTTGCAGGAATAACGTCTAGCGTTTTCTTTTCACTTCCAGAAGACAAACAGGATCAGATTATCAGTTATTCCGTAAGATACTAATGTAGTTATATTCTTTTAAAAATCTTTAATATTACTATTTTCATTTTGTTGAAACTTCTGTAGATCAACGCGGCTTTTAACGATGAGGTCCCGTCAGTAAGATCTGCTGCTTGTCGTGCAATTGGTGTCATTGCGTGTTTTCCACAAGCTTTAAAGAGGTAATTGTTTTTCAAATAAATAAATTATCATAATGTAGATTTGTATCTAAAGTTTAAAGTTTGATATATTATATATAATATTGTCTGAATGTATAGTGTGGAGATTCTTGGCAAGTTTATAAATGCTGCTGAAATCAACAGTCGTCATTCTTTAGTCCCGGTAATCTTTTATTTCGTTATATATTTCACATCTTTTTCTCTAAATATATATAGTTTCTTATATATGCCGGTCTTTAGGTTCGCATTGCAGCCGCGTGGGCTTTGGCTAACTTATGTGATTCTCTTCGGCACTGTATTGATAGATTTACCTTAGAAAGGTCTGCTGTAGGTGGGTATCAAGTTTTCGGTTGACTATTCTATCTCTAAGCTTTATTATTCCTTTTTGAGTAAAATGTCATTTTCGTCCATGAGGTTTGGCCAAATTTGTGACTTTCGTCCAAAGGTTTGTTTTTTTCCGCATCTGGTACCAAAAGGTTTAAAATCGCCATTTTCATCCGGCTCTTAGCTCCGTCCATTTTTCTCGGTTTAAGTCAGGGGTATTTCCGTCCTTTTTGTTAACTCAATGGGCAATTCGGCCTTTTTAAGGGGTATTTGGTCTTTTTACATAAAGTGAAAAAGACCAAATTGCCCTTTAAGTTAACAAAAAAGATGAAAATACCCCTGACTTAACGGAGAAAAGTGTCTGGAGTTAACGAGCCGGATGAAAATGGCAAGATTATAAACCTTTTTGGATCTGGATGCGAAAAAACAAACCTTCGGACGAAAGTCACAAACTGGCCAAACCTCAGGGGACGAAAATGGCATTTTACTCTTCCTTTTTTAACAACTTAATTCATCTTTAATGTGATAGATCTAATAGAGTGCTCTAAGATGGTTTCTCTGTTAATTGATTGTTCTGTTCGGCTTACAAGGGATGGCGATAAGGTAAATAACATCTATAAATACTGTCCTCCTATTACTTGGATTCTTCTGCTATATAATTTCTTTTCATTTATATTTTTGTGTTATGACTGCTTAGATAAAAGCAAATGCTGTGAGAGCACTTGGTAATTTATCGAGATTTGTTCCGTGTTCAAGCCAAGATGTTAACGGTAACTCCGCAACTTCATTTCTGCAACTAACTTGGGAAGATTCATCGTGGTTGGAAAGAATGGTGCAGGCTTTTCTTTCTTGTGTTACAACCGGGAATGTAAAGGTAACATCTTAAACCCTATTTTACGCATATTTTCTATTTGGATTACTAAGTATGGGCATTGATTAACTAACAGGTACGGTGGAATGTTTGTCACGCGTTGAGCAACTTATTTCTTAATGAGACATTAAAACTGCAAGATACAGATTGGTAAGCAACTGAGCCTTATTTTTAGGATAACCACTGTAGTTAAAAAACCTGAAAATTGTCGTATTGGACAAATTATAGTTATTACTCTGTTATTTACTTTGGAAATTTCTTTTTAATGTTTAACTTTTAAATCACTATTGATGGTATTGTTATTTACTCTGTTTTGCATAGGGCTTCTTCAGTTTTTAGTATTCTTTTACTTCTGCTCCGTGATTCTTCTAATTTCAAGATAAGAATACAAGCTGCAGTTGCATTGGCGACCCCACCCGCAATTTTTGGTAAGTCAGTATGCCCGAACCAAACCGTTAACGCTCCTAGAACATGAAATCATTCTGTTTCATGCTTTTTAATTGTGTGTTCTGCAGATTACGGGAAGTCATACTCGGATGTTGTTCAAGGGGTCCTTCACACGCTAGAAAATCTCGGGACAGACCAGATGTTTGCTCCTTCAAGTTTCAAATATAGGGTTGCACTTGAGAAGCAGGTTCGGTTTTATCGTTCTCCTTCTGGGCATGCATGTACGCATCTATATTAATCTCTCCACCGTTAATCGTTTTTTCATTTTACTACACAGTTAACATCAACCATGTTGCACGTCCTCGGGCTTGCTTCGGAATCTCTTGATCAACCTGTACATGAATTTCCTTACCAAGGTAATTTATGATCTCCAATTTAAATTTGTTTAATGTTTTCTTTCATGCTGCGTGTATCATGTATATCGGGTTTTAAGGCTCATGATATATTTGTAGAAAGCATCGTTTCTTGAGGACTGGCTTAAAGCGTTGTGTTCGTCTCTTGTGAATCAATTTGAAGCTGAACATGATTCGACGTTGAATCAAAAGCACGAGACGAATCAATCTGAAGCTGAACATGATTCGACGTTGAACCAAAAGAAAGAGGTAATAAATAGAGCGATAAAGTCGCTTGTTAAGGTATATGAAGGCAGAAATAATCAAGCCATGGCTCGAAGGTTCGACAAGCTAGCGAATGAAATAGTGTAGAATAATTCTTATGTTTCTGTTGTAAAAAACAAGTCCTCTGTACATTTCTTGTTAACAAATTTTGAAATCACTGATAGCTATAGATTTACCAAGTATAAATTATTAAAAGTTTCAAGAATAGTTCTTATCTATGAATCATTTTTAATAAAAGTGTCCAAATAACTATTTATATTATGTATATAAACACAACATTTCATCTTTTATGAATAGTAATAGTAATAGTAATTCTCATGATGCTATACAAACACCATACCTAAAAGTGTACACCAAGTCATTGTACGAGTCATATCATATGATGTCAAAATTAGTCATACCAGCCATATGACTTTGTCAATGATCATATTGGTATTTCTGTGTCGGTCAAACACATCATGCAGACAATATAATTTGGCAAACACGACCCATATGACCTTTTTTTGTTTGTCATAAGACTCATATGACATAATACCGCTTGTATTACATGTAAATAGTGTAGATAGTGTGTCGGTGATGTTTCAATAGAAAAGACCATTAGAAATTACCTTAAGTGACGATTTCATTTGTCAATCGGTCATAACACCTGCGGTCACCGCTCCCCCTCTTCTTCTCCCGGTAAATACATTTCATATCGATCACTAATACAACCGCCATGTCACAGTGTTGCCCCTCCTTAGGATAAACCGCACAGTGCTATAAAATGTTCATATGACTATATGAGCAAAAAATTGTGTTGAATCAATAGGGTCCATGACTTTTGACAAATACAAGTGATCCACACTTTATATAGTCAGAAAACATATATTACATATATCATAAGTTTAACAAACACACACCATACACATCTATGTGTTCTTTTATTACAATTATCAACAAAGAAAGCAAACCATAAAAAGGAACATGCACATCACACATTTGCCTGTAAAATATCCATTCAGGCAACGGCGCACCGGTTCAAAGGGATATGAGAACACACCCTGTTTTATTAGCATCACACCACACAGAAAACAAAGATAGATAGCAGTAGTTATGCAACTTGTACATATCTTGCATACCGATACTCCAACCGGCAGCAATTAACCACGGTCACGGAAGCTTCGGGCCGAACGTGGCTCCTCTCCTTCGCCAGCTTGAAGTTTGACCAATGTGTACACACCGGCTCCAGCCAGTGCCCCAAGTGTAGGTGTCTACAAGTAGACCCATATCACCGTATAATTCCCTGCCGCAACTGCTGGACCTAGCGTACGCACTGGGTTCATTGAACCACCGCTCGTTTTCCTACCATAAGATTAACACAAACAATATTATCATTCAATCAACCGCCCACAATCGCACATTACATGAGGTAGGGGTGTGCATGGATCAGTTTGTGTCGGTTTTGGCCTAAAACCATAACCATAACAATGATGTCGATGTCGGTTAATGGATAACCATAATCATAACCGATCAGTTATGGTAGATTCGATTAATCGGTTTTGAAGGTTATAGCGGGTCGGTTAACCATGAATTTAGGCCTAGCTAATAATAGCTCAAAGAACTTTTGACTATGGAATAAATTATTATTACACATTTCTATATATTAGTATTTTACATAGTACTAAAAAAATACATATAAATCTATAATATTAATGCCGATTACTACTGAATATTTAAACAAAACGATATGATACAATCCATAATTCTATTAAACATTCAACTAAATTAATATGATATAACCCATAATCTCTTAACAAATGTTCAACCAAAAACATGAAACATTGAAAAAATGGTGAAAAGTCCAAAATTCGACAAAAAAATACTACATGTTGGTTCGGTTCGGTTATGGTGGGTATGAAAACTTTGATAACCACAACCAACCTGCTACTTTTGGTTTCAAAAAAAAAAAAAATTAACCGACCCATTGGTTTTTTATTTGGTTCGGTTTTTCCGGCACAGTTTTGTCGGTTAATTCAATTATAGTTCAATTAATTCAGTTCTATGCATACCCCGAACATAAGGTCAACTATCGACAAACACTTTGTTTACTCACCCTGCAACAAGAATGTTGAGCATAACAGTAGCTCCAACTGCAATACCAGCCAATTCTCCCACCTGAACATCCACATCTACCAATGAGATTGAATCTTAAAGACTTATAATAAAGAGAACACGTTATACTTACAGCACGCGTATCAGTAGCAACGGTTGTGACAACAAACAGGAGATTAAACGTAATAAGGAACTCGAGTGCAAACGCTTGGCCAGTGCTAATAGAAGGAACCGTAACACCACCCGACATAAAGGGGTGAAAAACACCTTTGAGAACAAATGAAGCGCATATGGAGCCCGAAACTTGAGCCAAGATGTAGGCAGGGACCTGAGGCCATGGGAAATGACGCAGGGCTGAAAATGCGATTGTGAGCGATGGGTTCAAATGAGCTCCTGAGATATGACCCGTTGATAATATTATGATCGTCACCGCTAACCCTGCATATGCTGCATTCCCGATTAACGTCTCTGATCCGGAATACTTTTCGTTCACTATCAGTCCAGCTGTTGCTGCAAATATCAGTATAAATGTTCCCACAAATTCTGCTCCCACCTGCATATACAGTGAATTAAAACATATAACTTGGGTCAGTCTACGCACACACACTGCTGACATGTCATACAGGCCGTATGAGAGGACGAAAATGGTCATACCCCTATAAGAGGGAAAAATTGTCATACGAGTTGTATGAGGCGAAATCATACACTCGTGAGACGTACTTGACTGACACAAAATTACTGATGTCATTGCGATGTAGGGATGAGATCGGTAATGTACCGAAAAGTACAAATACCGAAAATGAGTAAAAAATATAGACAAATACCATACATCCTTACCAATTGTGGTGGTACCGTACCGGTTCGGTAACTATAGTGCAAAAATACCGAAACCGACTAGTACCGAAACCGAAAACCAAAGAAATGAATACCGGCACCGATTTTCTTTGGTCAGTAACAGTTTCATAAGATATCAGTACGGTACCGGTACTCAGTAAAAAGAATGCTCATCCCTATTTTGTGATATGACCATTGACGAAAATACAAGTATTCCCAAATACTTTTCGTGGTATCATGCGGCCCATATGACGTGACAAGCTCTAATGTGCAAACTTGATTTGACATCATATAATCCGTATCACATTGGTATATAAATTGCATGACATTTGAATTCCGTAAGCCATTGCAATAGGCTATAAACCATAGGGACCAAAACCACAATTTACTCTAAATATTAATATGTTTATTTGGATTTCCTCTAAAATATATATTACATTGGTCCGTTAGCCAAACCATACATATCTAATACAAAAGGAAACCATAATCTCAATTTAACGATAATCTCAATTTAACCCTAATCTCATATTGTAATTACGTCCTTTAGTTCTCTATCTTTATTTCTCAAGTTGTTCAAGATTTTAGTTATGACTGAATTACTTGACTTCCTATTTCAACCCTAATCTTGTCTTGTAATCAATGTCTATCACTTCTCTATCTTTATTCATCGATTTCTCAATTAGTTCAAGTTTTTAGTTATGACTTGATTATTTGGCTTTCTACTTTAACCTTGGTGTCGTCTCATAACCGGCGCCCATCACTTCCCTTTTTATTCATCAATTTCTCAAGTGGTTCAAGTTTACACTTATGACTCAAATCATTCAAATTTCTACTTTAACCCTAATCTCGTCTCGTAATCAACGTCCATCATTTCCCTATCTTTATTCATTGATTTCTAAGTGGTTCAAGTTTTCGTTACAAACACAATTGTTCCGCTATGTACTTTAACCCTTATCTCGTCTCGCAATCATCATCCTTCACTTCGTCATAATTCATATAAAAACAATCTTACCATCTATCATACTATCATACTAGACCATTTCAAAGTCCATTTTGTTACCAACACAATCCCATTTTAACAAACCATGGATATGCTACTAAATACTATTAGAGCATGTTTCCGACCCACTACCTCAACACGACACATCATTCCAAACCTCCACCTAAAAGACTTGTATTTTTTTCTACCAATGCTAAACCAATCCAAACCAAACCTCCGTATGTGTGTGGTTGTGGTCCCCACACAAAAAACGGACCAGAGCTCCCTTTGCCAACTCCTCCAACGCCATAACGGTCCGGTTTGCTTTTACAACTCCCTTTGCCAACTCCTCCAACGCCATAACGGTCCGGTTTGCTTTCGGACTGTACGATCACCGGGTGAAGATGCTCTTATACTCTTAATAGTATGACCCATTAACACTTTTTGGGTACGAACAAACTTGGCCCATACTCACCTGGCCCATGATCACACCACCGTCTCACAATCTCACTCAAATCACCCAACACATATGTTTCCAACTTCCCATTTCATCCTCTATTCTCTGCAAATTCGCAAACCATCAGGCGAATTTGATCTGTAAGTTAACCTAATTTCCAATCTCTATATCCACACACAACTTATCAATCATATATTTTCTTGATCACACACAAAGTTTCAATCTTTATAGGATCAAATGGGTTGCACTGTTAGAGACAAACACATCCGTACAAATCGGAGACCCCGTGTTCCCAAATCAGATTCCGATTCAACCGATAAATCTTTAGCCAACAAATTGAATTTCCAATTAGGGTTTAATGAATTGTCCCCAAATTCTGATTCAAACCCTAGTTTTGGTGAGAATAGTGGGTGGGGGTACTGTACGGAAGAACAATTGGAAGAAATCTTGATGAAAAATTTGGACTTTTTGTATAATGAGGCGATTGCAAAGCTTGTTGCTTTAGGTTATGATGAGGATGTTGCATTGAGGGCTGTTTTGACTAATGGGCATTGTTATGGTGGGATGGATGTGTTGACTAATATTTTGCATAATTCATTGGCGTTTTTGAATAGTGTGTCGAATGGGAACGAGGGGGATTGTGATGTGAGCGAGCATGTTTTCGATGATTTGCGGCAGTTGGAGGGGTTTTCGTTAGCGGGTATGGTGTGTTTGCTGCAGCAGCTTAAGCCGCAGTTGAGTAAGGGTGATGCTATGTGGTGTTTGCTCATGAGTGATCTTCATGTCGGTCGTGCGAGTGTGATGGAACTTCCGGGTTTGAGTTCGAATGGTAATGGTAATGGGGGATGGTTGTAGTAACGGTGAGTCGAGTGGTCCGGTTGTGAACAATGTGGAGAAGATGAGTAATGATTCGGTTGGTGTGACTCCGGCTTTGTGTCGGTTTCACGGTGGATGGGAGTTCGGGAGTGGCGGAACGGCTGATTTTCCGATGAGCCGGTTTTTATCGTATGCCGCTTCGGAATTGAGTCTGCAGAGAGAAATCGAGTGTCCGAAGAGGTTTAATCTTACTCCGTCGATGAAAGTGCTTTTAAAAAGAAATGTAGCTATGTTCGCTGCAGGATACCGAGCCAAGAAAAAAGACGCACAAGTCAGCCCAAGCTCGTTGTCAAACGGGCATTCGTCAAACGCGATTGAAGCAGTTGCTGAAAAAACCGAAGAGGCGGTTAAGAATCAAGAAGGGGTGAACATGATGTTGAGTAAGTTTCGCGATATGAATCTCGAAGGTGATACGGAATACGTACCCGAGGATCAAAAAGACGAGATGATTTTGAGTCTAATGCATCAAATCAAAGATCTCGAAAAACAAGTGAAGGAACGGAAAGAATGGGCGCATCAGAAAGCAATGCAAGCTGCAAGAAAACTCAGTAACGATCTCACCGAACTGAAAATGTTACGTATGGAACGGGAGGAGACACAACGTTTGAAACAGGGGAAGCCGACGGTTGAAGATCCGACAATGAAGCGGCTGTCAGAGATGGAGACTGCTTTGCGGAAAGCGAGTGGTCAAGTCGACCGTGCGAATGCGGCAGTTAGACGGCTTGAAACGGAGAATGCGGAAATCAGAGCGGAAATGGAGGCTTCGAAGTTGAGTGCTTCAGAATCTGTTAATACGTGCTTGGAAGTTGCTAGAAGGGAGAAGAAGTATCTCAAGAGGCTTTTGGCGTGGGAAAAACAGAGGGTTAAGTTGCAGGAGGGTATTGCAGCCGAGAAGCGGATGATCGTCGAGTTGCAAGAAGAGATGGTCCGGGTTGAGGCTGCAAAAAAGGCAGCTGAGGTATGCGCTTTTTATCGTTTATAGTTTTGTATATATTAACTGATATGTTGGCTGTAGTTGTTATCTATGTAGTTAATATTGCGATATATCGGTCCCCCGGTAAATTATGGTGCAAAATATCAATCAGAATATGGTACCGATATTATCGCCGACATTGACCGATATTCGACCAATATTTGACCGATTTTCCTGATATCAGTTCCTTTTTATTCTACCATTCGTCTTTCTTCTTATTGCTGCTATTAGTGTTTTAAGTCTTAATCAGTGCCTACTTGTTACAATTGTTAGTGCTTGCAAGTTGCAAAAGGTTAATTTGTTAAGGGTAGGAGAGTATACTGAATTGTTAGTGTTAAATTGTTATATATATAACTTCTGCTTGATATTAAAATTACTGATATCCCACCGCGATAACCTATATCTTGAATATCGGTCCTTGGCTGATATCTGATATTTTACCACGTTAACTAGTTAGGTTGTTATTGCCTTTAAGAAAATTAAACATATTTATAGAGAGAATTTTATATATATCGTTACAAACTTCTTAAACATCATATATATCCAAACTAAATTCAGTATATAATTGTTTTTGGGTTTTGATAATTTTTAGGGTTCTTGGAAGTTTCACTGTTCATAGACAAACTTTGAATCTTTGGTGTATAATAGGTTTTGGTGAAAAGAATCAGTTTAAAGCTTCATGGTTTTTTTTTCCGAATTTAATCAAGAATTTGATGTGTTTGATGTTTCTGATTAAATTTTATTAAATGTCCAAAAAAGTAAGAAATAGTTTTGGGGTTGGTTAACGTACAATATTCCTTAACATACAATGTGTACGAGATAAAATTATGCACGTTATAAAACTAAATAATCCTAATCACGCATGTTGAAAACCATAATCACGCATGAACATAATCACGCATGTACAAAATCAGAAATCACGCATGGGGTAAAAACCCTAACCACGCATGTTATAAAAATAATCACGCATGTTATAATTTCATCGGCGTGCGCAACGTACGTTAAGCAAAATTGTACAATACACTTTCACAGAGTTTTATTGGTTATGCGGGTTATGTTTTTTACTTTTGTAATGGTTACTAACTGGAAGATAATGTGAACATTCTCTCATTTGTAAAATAAGATCGATATTATACGAGAAAAGGAAGATTGATTTTTGGAAGAGAAAATCTCCGTTCTTTGATCTTTGGACAAATATGTTGGATTTTCTTAATATATGCTGATTCATTGTCTCCTTTAATAAATAGCAATTAGTATTTTGAATTAAAACCAACAATGTAAGAATCGTTAGGCACTAGTCAGTTGGTGGGGTACCGACGGGCAATTAATCGGACTGGGATTTTATATGTAATTTCTCAGTTTTATATGTATACACACACATTTTTATATGTAATTTTTTTAAGTAGACATGTTTCAACACTGTTGACCGATTAGGACCGGATTTGACCACTATTGACCGCCTAGCGATTAATTGGCCGATTAGATGAAAATTACGTGATGCACCTCCGACTAGCGAATTAATCGGAGGCTAGGCACGATTTTTACAACCATGATTGAAACATGAAATGTAGTGGATTTTGTACCCTTGTACCCAAATCTGTGTGTTTTTTTATACTAATAAATTTGAATTCAACATAATAGGCAAAGTGGAAGCAAGAACAGAAAGCTAAAGAACATGCACTCGCACAAGTTGAAGAAGAAAAGCGTCTCAAAGAAGCAACAGAAGTTAACAACAAAAGAAAGCAAGAAGCTTTACGTTCCAAAATAGAGTTAGACTTCCAACGCCACAAAGACGACCTTCAGCGACTCGAACAAGAACTCGCACGCCTCAAAACGTCAACCAATTCAGATAACAAGCAGCCAACTAACGAGTCAGCAAACGATAGTCCCAACGGGTCCCACCCAACAATTGCAAGGCTGCTCCATGAACTCGACAATCTCGATAACTTTGACGAAAAAGAAAGCGGCATTGATCGGGAATGCATAATATGTTTGAAAGATGAAGTTTCTGTTGTGTTCTGGCCTTGTGCACATCAAGTTGTTTGTGCTAGTTGCAATGATGAGTACGGGACGAAAGGGAAGGCAACGTGTCCGATCTGTCGTGTGGTTATCGAACAGAGGATTCGTGTTTTCGGGGCCAGCTCTTGAATCGGAAGCAACTGAAGTTAATATATCGAAAGGTGAAGTATTATAGTAAGCTTGTGATATACAGAAGAATGAAGGATTGTTGTTTTGTTATCTCCTGAATTTGTGTTTTGATCAAGTCTGCTATATTACTAAATATTTATAAATAAAGCTGCAGAGCATGACCTGTTTGTCTGGCAGACAGGGTTGCTTGTGCATTTTACATAGTAAAAGGTAAAAATAATTGGTGTTTTAATGTGCTTTTTCCTGGCTTGTGAAATATGTATCACTTGTTTTGTTAATGCATCTTCTGATATACGCATATTATGATTAGGGATAAAACATAATACAAATCAACCTATTCATAACTAATAAATAGATGAGCCGACAAAAGACTCGGGTCAAAAAGCGTTTTCGTACTTCTTGTGTACAGTTAATAAATTTTACATACGCTGACACGACATGGATGCAACTGTGCAAGGGAGCCTGGAGTGGATGATGAGTTGACAATGTTACTTGGTTTAGCTTTTAAGGTATGACTAATGTAACCGTTGTCGAAATGGTCGGACAAAGTGCTATTTGGGTGCTTGAAATCACAAATGATAGGTTCTTTATAAAGTTTTCAGATTTGAGCTGATATTAGTATAACAAAAGGCTCTCAGTTTTGTTATATATGTCAAAAGTTAGTAAAGTTATGTACTTATTAATTATATTCTAAAGCTAGCCCCATGATGCATTTATATGATCGCGGTTTTGTATTCGTATGAGTCTTTTCAATCTTCCCAAAATTGGTTCGGATAAGATCTTCATAATGTTATAGTATCCAAAATCAATAGTAGAAGGTATACACAACAAATTTTGATATGTGTATGTCAGCGTGTATAGAAATCGATCGTAGGAGTGAAGAAAACGTTGGAAATCAAATCGTCACTACCCCCTCTACTCTCCTAAACGTTGGAAATCAAATCGTCATTCAAATTATCCGACGTCTCTACCTTGAACCATGAAATGACTTGAATAATTATCCATACCATCAGAGTTTAGACTTCAAAGTTTCAAGATTCTTGGCAAACTGCAACGATTGTCTGAAATCCAAACCTTTTGGCCTTCTGCAATTGCTCAATCGGTTGATTGTTTGAAGAAAGGTTAGCAATCAGTTCAATCTGGATTATGTTTCCGTTTATGTTAAATCGCAGATATGCTCTATAGAGGACATCCTTTATGACTTTGATGGTGATTATATAATTACTTCGGTTCTGAATAAGTATCAGATTCCATGACACAATTCATCTCAACCGTAACGACCTTTTATAATGCATGTTCTCTTATGATGAAGGTAAAGTTGATGTGTTTGACAACAAGTTTTGTAACTCTGATGGGATTATTACCCCTAATATGGAACAATTTAGAGTGAAAACTGAAAATTAAATTAGTGATAACAATTCTTGGGTGCAAAATGTTTGTCTAGTGCCATAAGTGTTTATTATTGTTGATTCGAAGCCAGGATGCTAAAGGGGTTCATAACAAAAACAAATAAAATTGCAAGGGTGAACAAAATATTGTTTTAGGAATCAAAATGGTTAAGCCTTCCTTACATTCACGAGTTTAAAAAGTTTATTTCAACAATGAAGAGTGGTTTCACTTTCCACCCAATGAAAACAGTCATGTAGACGCTACATAATTTCTACCCAGGTCATGGAAATCCTTAGATCTTTTTAGATTGTGTGTAGTGGGTTGACGCTCATTGCCATGTCTGCCTATAAAGGCGCTAGTGGCCGTTAAAAGGGAAGATGTGAGTGTGACAATGAAATGTGGAGTTTGAAATTTATGGATAGTGTGTGAAATTAATTTTTGGACAAGTGAAAATTTAACACGATTAAGTCTTGACACTATCCAGCTTGTGTCAATCAATACTTCACCTCATGAGAACAAGATTGAAATTGGATACAATATCCAGAAAGATGGTAAGTTGTAATGAAAACGCTCTCACTATTCACACACCCCTATAATCTTATTTTCATAGCGTTGTTGCACAAACTTAAATGTTTGGGAATGTTTTTTTTTGTCATAACCTCGTATAACATTATACGCTATAGATTGTTATACGACCCATTTTGTCTTGACGTATACGACTCATATAACATTCTACGAGTCGTATAAATTGTTTATACGGCCCATTATTTTTGTTATACGACACTCTCTATACGGGTTGTATTGGGTTATACGACCCTATAAATTTTGACAGTCTTTACCTTATTTTATAGATATCGTATAAAATTATACGACTCATATTATTTTATCCCCAAATAAAAAATTAGTCCATGAAGTCGACTAAAAATAACAAAACTCAACAACTGAGGGCGTTCGTACGGTGACTCTTCCACCGTCTACAACAACCGCAACTCCTCCACACCCCCACCGCAAACAACCAATGGCTGTTTCAGCCTTCACACCCACCATCTTCTCAACCCCATCTCAATCTTTCAGAATACCCACAACTCCACACCTCTCAAACTTCACAAAACCAAAAAAAATCAAATCTTTAACCCCAATTGCTGCCCTTTCAGACCCATTTGTTCTCCAAATTGCAGAATCTTTAGAAGACTCTCTCCCCTTTTCATCATCATCATCATCATCATCACAACATCTTCAAAAGCTTAGAGATTTTGCTTCAGAAGGCCTTCTTTCCACCCCATGGCCTTCAAAAAAGGACGAACCTTTTAGGTTTACAGACACATCTTTCATCAAGAAATCAGAGATTACACCTGTTTCACCCCCTCCACCACAATCTTTAACCAATTTGAGTGTTTTTGAAGATACCCTTTTGGTTAATTTGACTATAGTTGATGGGTACATTGTTGATTCTTTATCTCAATTATCAGGGTTGCCAGATGGGGTTTATGTTGGGAGCTTGTGTAAGATTAGTTCAAGTGAAATTACAAAAAGGGTAGTTGAGTTTTTGCCTGTTAATGAACAAGGTGACTTGTTTTGGTCACTTAATGGTGTTGGGTCACCTGATTTGGTGGTGGTTTATGTGCCAGAAGGGTGTAGGTTTGAGGGTTTATTGCATTTGAGATATGTTGCTAGTGAAGGGAGTGATAAAGATTCGAGAAAGTTGCCGGTTTCGAATCCGAGGGTTTTAGTGGTGGTGGAGAAAGGTGGTGAGATCGGGATAGTTGAAGAGTTTATGGGTGGTGATGGTGGTTTGAGTTATTGGACTAATTCAGTTATGGAAGTGGTGATTGGTGAAGAAGCTAAAGTTAGCCACTCGTATATTCAGACTCAGTCGTTGAGCTCGGCT
The DNA here is from genome assembly GCA_947069175.1 of Scalesia atractyloides. NCBI lineage: Eukaryota > Viridiplantae > Streptophyta > Magnoliopsida > Asterales > Asteraceae > Scalesia > Scalesia atractyloides. Next base: position 3,992,192 of record CAMTDV010000020.1, on the reverse strand, counting down.
CATATTAAATGGACCTCCGTTCGGCAGGTAATTGGTTCGCTTGTCGTTATAGTGTTTATGTTTATGGGAATGAATATATGGTTCATGTAAAAAAACTGAAACTAAATTGTCGGGCTTGGTTTAATTGTGTGTGTATACGTCATGCACGTAATTTAATCTTTTTTGTTCATGATAGCACAACTTCTAAATGCTTCTATTGTTGATACATATTTGTGTTCGTTACTGTGCGATTAGGCTAGATAATGTGTGTGTTGTATATGTATTTGTTAGTTTGATGTGACGCATGAGTGTTACGTTTGACTTGTAGTCATATGTTGATAGATATAGAACATATGTGTCATACGTTAAGTGTTGACTAACGCATGTGTCTTGCGTTGAAGCTCCTAACTTATGAGTCTTAAGACTATATATAGAGAGACATGAACTGTATGTTCTCTCCCTGAGCTTAAAGGTATAAGCTCTTTTGGTATCAATGAATCTGTGATGACGTCGTTATGCTGCCAAAATTTCTACCGAATTTGTTTATCTATCCAAAACTTTCGTCTAGAACGTATTTAAACACTAATCCGTCGGATTTTGATCTATGAACTTGATTATCGTAGGAAAAGTCAAGTAGTTATGATTTAGTAGAAGTAAGCACGGGTGGCAAGTTAAGTCGACACAATGTTCACGTGCAACAAGTTGGGTCAGACACGATTACAGGATTATCGACATTTCACTTGTCTGGTTGTGATCAAACACAAGATCTACATAGTAAAATAGTGTTAGATCATCCACGAGGCTTTTCTCGGCAACTTCACAAGTGCATTGTCGCTCATTCACTCGGTCAAGCTGTTTTTGACGGAAACATAAAGGTCAACAGGTAATTGTTTAATACGTCGTTCGATGTTAGCCAATTAATATTAAAAAACACAGTGGTTATTACTTATTAGAATCATTGTGTTTATATAATTGTTAAATCGATGTTGACAGATACGCACAACAAACGGATGCGGGGCAACTAACAAGGAGCCTAATTCTCGAGCCACGTGCAACGGTTAATGTGAAACCGAATTTGCAGATAATTGCGGATGACGTAAAGTGTTCTCATGGAGCTGCAATCTGCGATTTGGAAGAGGACCAATTGTTTTATCTTCAGGCAAGAGGTATTGATTTGAAAACGGCTCGAAAAGCTCTAATCATCTCGTTTGGGGCCGAGGTTATTGAGCGGTTTCCGTCTAGTGATCTCAGAAAGAAGGTGGAACTATATGTGAAGAAGTTGCTTGATCCTGAAGTAGAAGTGGATTTGTAAGTTGTAACCAAAAGTGGGATATGATAATATTATGAAATTTGAAGTGTTTACATGGCTGAAACTAGAGTTACCATACAATTTTTTGTATGGGATAAATATGTAACATACTTGTACACTGGTTTGTTTTCCAGAAAATAATAATATGATTTTAAATTTCAATCATACTTTCAAATTTGTTATGTTAAACATAACATAGAATGGAAATTTATATCCTTTTATTGGAGAACAGTATAATATATAAAATTTTCAAAATGATTTTATTCAAACAAATTAGATTACCATTAATTAATGCATATTCAATAAAATATATTCAAGTCACTAAAATCAATGCACTTTTCACCTCCTCAATGCTAAAACGTTACTTGATATTGATTTGCTAAAAGTTTAAATCAAAATAAAAATTAAAATTCAAGCTAAGATCAAAATTAAAAAGACACATAAGTTAAAGCTCTTTTAATGAATAAGTTTGAGCATAATGAGTTTGAATAGGCTTACGAGTTTAAATAAGAATAATATTTATATAAATATAATAATTATTATGTTATATAGATGACATAATAAATGTTAATATTCATAAAATTATGGTAAAGTTACTTAATAAAAAATTTTGCTGTGTATTTAAAATTATAATTATGTATATAATAACACTACTTATGCGTATGAATAAAATAATAAACTACTCTATAAATAATAAAAGAGTCGAGCTCGAGCTTGAAAAACTACTAAAAAGCCAAGCTCGAGCTTTTAAAGTAGAGTTGGAAACGAGCAGAGCTCAAGCTCTCTAAAATAAACGAGCCATGCTCTAGCTTATGAAAGCTTGAGTTCTCTTAAATAAACAAGTCATGATCTAGCTTATGCAAGTTTGAGTTCTCTTAAACGAGAAGAGCTTGGGTTCGGTTAGTTACTTGGTTTAGACTGTTGTCTGCAACATTTTATGATGCCATGATCCATTGTTTCTATTTCATATTTGTAAGGGATATTAAGTATGCATGAACACAATCAATGGGTCTTTTCACATGAACAAATTACTGTCAGAAGAATTGATTTCAACTGAAACTGTTCCCCTTGTTGAATCATATTTTTGACATTTTCATTTGCACACCCATATCACTCAACATGGAGTACATTAATCTCCTCTTGTGTAATAAATGGTCCCCTTCAACCGATTTAACACCATCATTTCCGGGTTGACCAGGCTTGACCCTACCGGTTTTTGCAACCCGTTTTTCATCATCATCTCTCTCACATTTTCGACATCATCCCATCTCTCTGCAGTGGCATATATGTTCGATAACAACACGTACGGTCCTACATCGTTAGGTTCCAATTCAATAAGGCGTTTTGCTACCATCTCTCCTAGTTCTAGATTCGAGTGGGCCCTACAAGCTGATAGTAAGGCTCCCCATAAGGGGGGTCCTGTTGTCAACGGCGTATTCATGATCATCGCTTCGGAATCTTTCATCAAGCCAGCTCGAGAAAGGAGATCAACCATACAACCGCAGTGCTCGGGTGGTTTGATCTTGTAGACTCGTTGCATCAAGTCAAAGTACCACCAGCCCTCTAAAACCATACCTGCATGTGTACATGCACTCAGAACGTACACGAAAGTAGCATCGTTTGGGACTAAATCACTTTTCTCTAGCTCTAAGAACATTTCTAACGCCTTCTCTCCATGCCCGTGCATTCTGTATCCCATGATCATCGAATTCCATGATACTATAGTTCTCTCAGGCATTTCATCACACACTTGTTTAGCCATATCCATAGCTCCACATTTCGCATACATGTCAACAAAGCAGTCGAAAGCAACACGTCGTTTAACAACATTCTTGTTGTTTTTAATATACAAATGCACCCATTCACCCTTATCAAGTCTTCGGAGGTGCGCACACGCAGTCAAAACACTCATAACCGTTGCTTCATTAGCCTTCACACCTTGTTCCAACATTTCATCAAAAAGAGCCAAACACTCGTCAAACTTTCTACACCGCACGTAAAGCCCTAGCAAAGTATTCCACGAAACAAACGTTTCGACACGGCATCCACTCAAAGAATTTACGTGCAGCCACAACATCTCCGATTCTCACATACCCATCGATCAAACAATTCCAAGAAACAACATCTCTCTCTGGCATTTCATCAAACAACTCATGTGCAGCCACCAAATCCCCAACCAAACCATACCCTGCAATCATCGAGTTCCAACTAACCACATCTCTCTCCGGCATTTCATCAAACACCTCGCGTGCATAACCCACCATCCCATTCTTCACATACCCATCAATCACCGAGTTCCACGTAACCATATCCGCCTCCAAACTCACATCAAACACCTTCCGTGCATCCCAATTCTCCCACAAACCGCATAAAACCGAATCAACGCATTCCGCACATACAAATCCAACTCAAACCCGTCTTTTACGACCCGGGTATGCACCTTATCCCCTTCTCTAACCCTCTCCAATTCACCACAAACCCTCACCACCAAAGGATACGTATAATTATTAGCAGGCACTAATAATCCCACCATTTGTTTGTAAAAACTCAAAGCCTTTACTGTTTCATTCGAATTTAAAAGCCCTCTTATAATAGTGTTGCATATAAACGCATCAGGGTCATCTAAAGTGCAAAATAGGTTAACAGCATGATGAACTGTAGAATGTGAAGCGCATAGTTTCTTGAACACTCGACTGGCTGCAAGAGAGTGTTGGAAGAGATTTGAAACGATGAGTTGGGTGTGTATTTGGTTGAATTGTGTTAATGTAACGGTGGGATGTGTGTCTAGTTTGGTTAAGATGGGGTGGGTTAGGCGTAAAGTGGGTTCGTTGTGGTTGTCATCAGGCCATAGCTTTGGGGAGGATCTGAGGGAGAGGTTTTTGTGGATTTCTCGGAATTTCTCGATGGGTTTGGAGAGTTTAAGGATCTTACCGACAGCCATGTTAAGATTGTTTTGAAAAGTGTTAGAAGGTTACTCATGTAATTAAATTTTAATGTTTTTTGATTGCTTTTGTTAATTAAAAGTGTATTGTGGTATAAATCAAATAAGTTTGGAGTAGATGTTTGTTTAAATTTATTATGATTTAAGTTTTTTAAATACTGTAAAAATAAATTTGAACATTACTTCTAAGATTTCAGTCTAGATACGCCGCTGAGTACTTGGGAACCTCATTGGTTCCAAGAGGGCAACACCGCTAGGCACAGAGTCCAAGGTGTAGAGCCTATGTATGACTAGTGCCAAATTCAAGAATTTTTTCAGAGAATTCATTTTAAAGATTCTCGCAATTTTTTTTTTCTAAATCATACAAGATTTTCACTAAATTTTATCCATTTTCTTAACCGAGGGAGTTCCTCTGCCGCTAACTTTGACAGTTGGATTAAATCTAATTTACATCAGGAACTTTAAAATTTTGAAAACTGGACTAAATTTTTAAGATAAAAATTGACTAATTTGAATTATCTTAGAAAAATTGCTTCATAGTAGTTATCTGGACTCCATCTGCTAAAATTGACATTCATTCATTTGGTCAAAATGATGGTTTATAAAATTCTCCGCAGATCCATGCTACTTCTCATCGAATTATTTCAATCTGAAAGTGTCCCATACGGTTTTCAAATTATCCAAACATTCGCTTATTTAAGAAATTCCCAAACATATTATTTTAAAAAATATTCAATGCCATGTTTTAAGTTATTATGTGACATTTTCAAGCCTACATCCACCTGGAAATTTGGACTTTGCAATAGAGTAACCCAAAAACCAAGTGGTATTAAAAAAGTTAAGCCACAAAAATTGACAAGATCACCGTAACTATGGATTAGACTTGTTGGCACCCTTCATAGTAGAAGAAGGAGAGCTATATTCGGGAAATTAATCGCATTGTATGGGAATAGGGGTGACAGAAGAGGTTAAGGGTGCACTAAATCATAGATCTTTGGGCTTTGATTACCAAGGAATAGAGACTTTACAAAACATTCCGGGGGATTGACATTCAATTGCTGTCATTTTATATGTATTGTCGGTGGGTTGGTTTATCGGCATTTAGTCACTTTTTTCTTGTTTTCTTACTTACGCAAATTGCCCACAACTTCCGTACACCCCCCTTTCTACTTCATTGCCAGTTGAGTTTCTAACGACGAAAAAGAACAGAAATCTGCATGATTGAGGTGTTTGGGTTCTTATATATATATACCTTTTATTTTTAAAAGCATAAGAGTATAACTATCATTTTACATTAACTTATCATAAATTTTTTAACTCACTAAGTAGAAGAGACTAACCATGTTGTGGCATTGATTGACGAACGCTAACAAGATTCACATTTCACAGTGCTCATACGTGGCATAGGTTAGATATCTAGGACCGGTCCCCCCACGGATCAACTTAATTCTTTCCTTTTTCTTAATTTATTTAATTGAATATTATTTTAGGTGGGTTGGTAGTAAAAACTTATCAAATCTTTACACTTTAAAGATTAAAAAAAATTGAATGAGAACTCATGCCTATATATCACTTAGTGAGTGATATGACATGGCTGAAAACGAAAACGGATGAACCTATTAAATGTACCCTAACAACTAACAGTTATTTAAACCAGTAACATCTTAGGGATGAGATAAGACTTAGGTATCATGAGTTCTTAGGCATAAGGATATTTTCCCCAGATTTATTTATTAGGTTTCCTCCTGAATTGGTGTATAGACATTATAGTCTGATGGAGATGGATATAATTAAATGGTTCCGCTAACGGCACGATCATACTCAAGTAATTTATCAGTGATCTAAATTTACCTTTTATAAAAAAAATTTAAACGTAATCCGATCAGAAACCCTCCCCGGGCCCCAACCCTCTAAGGCTACTCGGTGTGGGTGACGGGCCTCTCTCAAGGACGACCCACCACGTCAGCAAACGCGTCAGAGACCTTGAAGGACGCCCCTTCAGGGATGGAAGCTTGGAAATGGGTGACGACCCGACCCCACCTATTTTTTTTAATTTTATAGCCGTCCACCACACCACCACCATCAGCTCCATCTCCGGCCACCACTCTCACCATCGTCTTCATCTCCGACCAACCAGATAACATAACATATACAATCATACACACATACAAAAACACACACATACTTTCATCATTTTCTTCTTCCTCTCATCCAACACCACCTCATCTTCCTCACTCGACCAGCCAGTAGCAAACCACCGGAAGCCGTCGCCGTAGAGTCCGAGTACGTCGTCATCCTTGCGCTCTCCTCTGCGCTCTAATCTGGTCCTCGGCCTCTTCTCGTCGCTCGCTGCGCCTGCTCCGCCGCGGATCCACCGACACTCGCCGTAATCCTAATCTCACGGCGGCTAACAAAGGAATAAGAAGAAAATCCAGATTTGGGGGAGATCTGGTGGAGGATTTGGGGGTTTTGAGATATGAGGGTGAAATGTGTAAATCTCGGCCCGTCTCCAACGTCCGCACGAGCAGACGCCGACGAGCCGCCCGGCGCGGTGTTGGGGGCGTCGTGGTCCAAGCGGGCCTGGACGGCCCCCAACACCGAGTGGCTATAATATATATATATATAATATATAATATATATATATATATATATATATGATAATATAAAAGGCAAGCTATATATAGATCTTCAACTCTTGCAGAAACCCGAATTCAGATCTACTTCCATGGAGTTCTTCGACGAAGAAAGCAGACCCAGATTCCTCCTTCAATCCCGATCACCCACTAAACCGAACCCCCAAACCGAAACCCTCGATAACCTCCACAAACCCATCCTCTTCATCTCTCTTTCTCTCTCTGCACTCCTCTTAACCCTCTCTCTCTTCTACATCAAATCCGACCCATTTCAATCCATCTTCATCTGGTTCTCACTATCCTTCCTCATCGGCCCTTTCGCTCCACCATCTCTCACCGCCGGCGACATTCGCGTCGGCCTGGGCCCCACTCTCCAACCCCAAACCCCTGTTTCACAAACCCTAGAACCCGACCCGGTAAAAAGATCCAGAATCAAGCATAGAAAGCCCGATCAGGAGTACATTCAGATACCCTCTGTGGTTGTGGAGAATATCCAGAAGGCGATTAGTGAAGTGGTGGTTGTGGAGGAAAAAGATTGGACCTTTGAGGATCTTGAATTGTTGAAGAAACAGATGGTGAAGAACCCGGTTGGGATGCCCGGGCGGTGGGAGGCGGTGGCGGAGGTGTTTAAAGGGAGGCATAAGGTGGAGAGTGTGGTGAAGATGGCGAAATCGATGGGGATAGGAAGTTGAATGATTCGGATTCGTTTTCGCGGTTTTTGAAAGATCGGAAGGCGGTGGATAAGCGGGTCGATGAGGTTATTGAGAGTGAAAGAGGGGATGGGAGTAATGTGAGTAACAGTGTGAGTAATAATTTGAGTAATGGTGGGAGTTGGAGTTCGGCTGAAGATATTGCGTTGTTGAATGCATTGAAGGCGTTTCCGAAAGATGTTGCTATGAGGTGGGAGAAGATTACTTCTGCTATTCCGGGGAGGTCGAAAGCGGCTTGTATGAAACGGGTTGCTGATCTTAAGAAGGATTTTAGGAGTTCGAAAGCTGCTGCTTCTCAGGCTTGATTGTTCTCATGGGTTTTTGAATCAGGAGGTAATCGTTGTATCAGTTGATTATGAGATTTGATTATGTAGCAATTTTGGTTCTTGATAAGGGATTGAGTCATGTAATTCATTATAGTAATTCATAATACAGAAGTTTACAATTGAGAGAGATTAAGAATTCTCATTAGTTCTTTGATTATGATCTTGAATGTTTAACCAAATATTATGTATTTGATATCCATACGAACCGATTAGTTTGTTTTGATCCCAAAAGCCAATGACATATGCGTGTGCGCATTAGGTATGCGAGGTGTTTGTTTTTATTGTTAAATTTTAAACGTTAAAATGAAGTGTATTCTTGTTATCTCTTGTCTGATTTATTCAATAGACAGTCTAATTTGTTCAAATACTAAAAACTCATTGCTCAATTGCTGGTCAGATTTGAAAAACTCAGATCCATTGCAATCGATGGTAATATGTTGCGCTTATGATGCGTGCATTTTAAATCAAGCCGAATAAGCATATCATTAGATAAATTCTATATACTGTATTACATCTTTTCGATACAAAGGTGGCCTCTTCTTTTCTTATGTATGAATCATGCAACAAGACTATCTTTTTTCTATAACATGAAAGCTGACAAAAAGTCAAGAACCATTATTCTAATCCTATAAAAAGTCAACATCTTAGAATGTATTAGTTCAACCTTTATGCTAGTGCTATTGTTCTAGCTCAGCTTCATCCAACATCATCACCGGGGTGAACCGCAGCACTGGTTAAATTGAGAGCCCTGCGTAGTTTTCTTGGGTCAAAGACTTCAACCTCAATTGCAAACACCGAACTAACTGGCCTATGATCCGACATCCTTATCTCCGCTTGGTTAACAAAGTTGTTTTATGCCTTTCCCCATCCATAATATGCGATCACACCTGCACATTCGAGTCGATCCAACACATAAAACACTTTTGACTTTTCAGGTAAAAAAGGCTTCTTGTCAAACAAGATATAACTAGTTTTAATATTTCTCATTAAAGTCTAAAACTTATAAATAATATGGTTGAGATCAAATGCAAAGAAAGTAGTTAGCATGCAAGTATGTATTCAAGGTATTTTTGACTTTGTATGCAAGCCATAAAAGTTTTCGAGTCAAGTTTTGTGAGCGGCCATGCGCAATAATGAATGAAGAGTGATATAGCATCGACGAATCATAACTCTATATGCATCTTGATACAAATACTTTGACTTTAGAGGTCAAACATACTACTTTCAGACATAACATGTATGAACATTGTGATAAATCTTAATCCCAACAAGCTTCCTTTTGAGTTTATCACATATGTTGTATACTTCAATGAAGTAATAATAAAACTTTTTCAACATCTTAAACTCCAGATGAAATGTTAATTTTAGAAGTACCCCCCTTTGACCTCAAAGGTCAAACTGTTAACAGGAGACTACTTACCATGCTGGTGTTCTCCTCTTTTCCCCTTCTTTTGGATTTTCACCTACGTATCGATCTGAATTCACTTCATACTTATATGTCGGTGGAAAGTCGATAACACCCTCATTCCATCCGTCAAAAACATGCCCCCTTCTCAATTCTTTACAAAGCTACAACACATAATACACCATTATAAGTTTATAACTTCTTTTAAAATTGGAAAAAAAAAGTGTTGATGGTTGATGGATCAACCCAACATGTTTTAAAAGTTACCTGATCGCTGTAGAGCACTTGGTCACACTGCTTCATGGCAACGAGTTTTCTGACCTCTTCATCTGGCTTATTGATACGATAATTCAAGTCGCCAAACCAGAGTATCTGACTGTTGATGAAACCAGAAAGCCCGAATCAAGATTTATAAAGAAAAAGACTATAAAAAAGGTGTATTTACTTCCAAAAATTACTTACTCATGACTCGGGATTGTTTGAGGTTGATCAGCATGTAAAATAGTCGAGAAACGTGTACGTTTTAAGATCTCAGACACATTTGAGTTCCGTCTCTCTTCATCACCAACCTTGTGACCCGAGGTCAAATGAGAACAAACGAAGCATAGCCTCGTCTGATAAAGAGTCATGCTAATGGAAACTGATCCCTGTAACATAAAAACATTACTTTTGAGTTTGTGAAAAATTGAACAAACCACCTAGTCAAAAGATCTTGGCTAGCCGCAACTAGCGGTAGAGGTGACATAATGGGCAGCTGATTTATATCATTTCAGAAAATTAAAATTATAAAATGTTATTCGGTACATTTTAGGTAACTTTAACATGTTTGACTTATCTAACCCGTTAGAGATTAAACATAACATGAACGGTCCATTTGTAAGTGAACGAGTCAAACTTGCCACCTCTAGTAGTGAGTTGACTTGTTTTGACTACAGGACTTGCAAGACTGAGCCAAATTACCTTATTACCCATGTAGCCCATAAGCCCGACCCCGACTGGAGAAACTTTTAAGTTGTTTATATGTCTTCTCAGCCTTTTCCGAACCCAGAGTGAAATATATATGCCTACCAGCTGCTTACTAACAACTCTTACATACCTGATATTTTTCCTCAACAAATTAACCAACATAACAAAAAATAAATAAAAATAAATTTGTAGTATGATTTGAGTTTTCTAGACCATCCAGAAAAGGCGATTTTTTGTCCTCCATTTCTATTGGATCTCGAAAAAACTCATCACCATCTTCTTCTTCTTCTTCTTCTTCTTCCAACACTTGCTTTGGCATATCATCAAGTGACTTAACCGTGGCTAACCGCTCTTGCTGCTTGGTCCAGAGCTGACCCAAGCCACTCGAGCTATGGTGCACTCGTTTTAACCCACCACCCACATCTGGTACTGTTAACCAATCAGAACTTACTCTTGCAGTGCTACTTAAACTTAACACACTTCTTAATTTAGCACCAGAAGAAAGAACTTTTGGTTTTATATCCAACGCCTTTTCGGGCCAGTTTAATATGTTGGCCACTTCCATATCTGGAACAGTTATCTTGGTGGGTGCCAAACCACCATTTTTGATCGGAGAAGTTGGAGCGCTGTAGCTTTTATGTAGTGTCTCTTGCACTTGTGATCGGTTTAGAGCTTTTCGAATTATCGATTCCCATTTTAATACAGGCCTCCGCGTTTCAGCTCCCAAAACATTACCAGCACTTAAAGGAACAACTTCTTGAAAACTGCACAAGTAAGTTTGACTAATTAAGTCAAACTAGTAAGTTTCAAGATTCACATTGTTATTCATATGGGCTCTACAAATATAACTAACTTCGTTTCCCTTTTCAGAACAAGTTACAGATTTCTAAGAACATGCTAATTGAATATATCTAGCTTAAAGAATTCATAATAACACTGAAGTTGAAATTTTATAAGTTTGACTTCAAAAGTCAAATCTTACCCAAGAATGTAAATATCAGCTGGTTGATGCATACAAAGCCATTCGTCGATCTCGAGATCTTCATTGGGGAGCCTTCTGGCTACATTCCATGTGCCAATTGTTATCCTGGTGATATAAAGATATAAATATAAATATAAATATGATCAGTTTTTTAAAGCTTCTATTACAAAAAGAAAAAAAGGCCATAAAACTAGTATTTCTGGTATTCTAGAACCAAACCTCACTTCTTTAGTTCTAATATAATGTAAGCGCATCGTCTCTGAATTCCTCCTATCGTGTTTTACCAACGTGTTTGCACGCATCCCTAAATTAACAAAGTAATCACATAAATAGACGAAAAAACTGATTGCAATGGATGTCATATAGATGATTTTTATTTCAAGATTATGCAACTTTATGATATCAGTTGTATACCATCATCTTTGCTTTCGTTCTCTGTATCAACTTCGTCTTCACTAAAATCATTATTTTTCGGCTGAATGTTAAACCATTTCTTCATCACCATTGATGGCCAAAATGCCTAGATATAAACATAAACACACCCACCAGAAAGATCATAACTTTTTGCCATGTTACACCTTAGAAGTAGTAAAGATTACTCAACAGTCAACACGTACCTGAGCGCGCTTTCCTCTTCGAGTCCTCATCGTCTTAGATAAAAACAAGAAAGCAAATATCTTTCTGTTGTAGATTTTGCAGGCACTCAGAAAGGTGCATGAGCAACCCTCTATATATATATATATATATATCTCTGTGTGTGTGTGTATATATATATATGATATATCCAGAGGTAATATTAGGAGGCCCACTAGTTGTTCTAATGCATCTTACAACATTTATTTTGATCAAGTGACTACAACCAGGCTAGCATGCACAACTTGGCCACACATTATATGATATTATATACACCATAAATCTATGATTCTTATAGGATTATTATTCTTTGATATTTAGATTAAACAAAATTGTGCATTAGTTTTCATCTTAAACTAGCCACCGTCCTTGTTAAAGGTCAAATTTTAAAAACACACATTACTTCAACTAACATGAAAAGTCCAAACTGACCTTCTTTACTAACTTTTCTTCAATAAACAAACAAACAAACAAACAAATAAATAAATAACCAAATAAATAAAAAATCTTGTTGAGTGCAGATATGAAAGCAAGCCACAAAAGAAGACATCACTTTCACTACAACTAATATACAGTTGAACTATATGATTGATGGAGCACACACCCTTAACTTTCACATAAATCATTGACTTCTTAATAGTTTTACTTTTTTATATTTGAATTGTATGTTTAACAATATCAACTTGGTATCAATTAACTTATGTTTGTACTGTATAATTAACAATATCAACTTGGTATCAATTAAATTTCTTCGCCTACATATTGGTCTGGACTCTGGCGGTTAACATAACACCGATGATATCTTTATCGTGATACCAATCTAAGCTTATGTCAAATCACTGGTCACCCAACTAATTAATTAGGTTTTGTTTAACATAATATCTAATCAGTTATAGTTTAAAATGCATTTGATAAAGACAGAAACAGTATAAATATTGATAAAAATAGTGCATGACAGTAAAGTTTATGGAGCCCACTTGCAGATAGAACCATAGTTAGGCAAAAAAAGGGAAAAAAATAAAATAAAAGCCTAACTTAATTTTTATCATAACAATCTTGGGTCAGTTTGGTGTTTATGAAGATACTAAATTGCACAGCTGTATGGTGTTCGGCATGCCGGTCCGGTCACACAGAAACACACAAAATGACCCCTTGAATCATGAATCATGAAAGGCGAAGGACCCATAAATGTTACAATTCATTGAAAGTTCTAGGAGCACTATATGTGGAGGTTAAACACTGATCTTAAAAGGGTGTCTGTCATCACCCTTCAGTTAGTATTGAACTAGCCTCTTAAAACTACTTACACTTAAAATAAAAATTTATACATATTGCTTTAACTGTGATACATAAGATGGTTATATATTATAGTCTGCTCACATGTACTACAAAACTTAACATCAAGACTTCTAAATGACCACAGATATTCATCCAAACCGCTGATAATTCAAACCAACCAAAGACTTCTAAACATTGATTTGATTTCAACATCATATTCATGTTGCCGTTTTTAATTGGCGTTGCGGCTCCAACCATTTTAACAAGTTTGCTGCATACTTCTTTTGACCCAAAAATTATTTGAACATATCAAATCTATCACCTCAAATGTTTACATCAAATTGAAAAATAGATGGTTGATATTGGCAACCAATGCTAACATAATTCACACGGTTGAAAGTTGAAACCAAGCCAAGGAGAAAAAGTCTATAATATTTTCAAGATACCTTTAAATGTAATGTTATAATGATTTTAATGGGACAAATAATATATACATCCCAATTTTACTTTTAAATAAGCCTGTAAAACCGGAGTAGTTTCAAGTCGGGTCAAAACAGGTTCGAGTGAAAATTAGTTTGGGTCAAAACCATAGTTTAAGAAAAGTATCACTTTCGTTCAGGTCAATGTTGGTTTGGACTAAAATTAGCCTGGGTTTAATTAAGTATTTTAAAAAGAGTATCAAAACGGATCACCCTTTATATTTATGGCGCCTAGGGAAGTGGCAATGATGGTGGTGCCGACGACGACGATAGTGTTGGAGAAGGTGATGTTTGAGGTGGTATCGGCGTAGCGGTGGTTGAGTTAGTGAAGGCAAAAACCATTAGGCGGTGGAGGCGATGACCGATAGGTGGTGACGACAAACAATGGTCATGGTGATGTTGCCCATTTGAACATTTTAAGCTAACATGTTTTTTTAGAGCGACCTATTATTTAACTTTAATCGACCCAGATTGACCTTTTATTATTTTAGTAGATCAAAAAATATAACTTAAAAACAACTCGTGACCTAAATATACAAACACACATATGATACATAAAATTTTTTAAATTCATACATAAACAAAACCTTTACACCTTTAATACCCGGGCCCACCAAAAGGAGACACTTTGTAGATCATACCATCAATTTCAGTGCTTCACTTCCTGAAGGTGTCAACCATCACACTACACAACCATGTAATAATTTGAACTCACATTATTTGATTTTTCAGGTCATTTGGAGCAAATTTTATACCAAATGTAAAATCCTAATAGGAGTTTACCAAGCATTTTGACTCCTTGTTTTTAATCCCATTCAAAGTCTGTTCACCAACAACTTTAAACTATTTCAAATACACTGCTTTGATTATTCACTTTACATTTATTTCAAGTTGTTTGTTACATGTCTATATATAACAATAATTATTTGTGTGTGAAGTTGGTGAAAATTTTACTACAGGGTTGTTCCTGAGAATTTGGGCTCCATGAGTACAAAAATGGGTCCTAAATATAAACTTATATATACATATATAATCGGTAAGAACGATAAATTAACCAAAACTAAATATACTATTGTTTTAATATTTTTTAATTGGGTTTTAAACTTATTTTAAATATACTTAGAGTTACACATATATATATATAGGGTGATTCTATTTACACCAATTTTTTACTATTTATATCAAGTGATGTGACATTAATAAATTTAATTTTGTGTTTTTCTTTGATAACTTCCAATATACAATGTTTTATTAAAAAAGGTATGCGGTTTTGTGTTGTGCTTGTTTTTATCTACCTTGTGATGTGCTTATTTTTATCTATGTTTTGATGTAATTTTATAAAAAACGGAGTATAAATTTTTTAACGACTTATAAAACGTTATATTGATACGACTCCGTTTTTATAAAATTTATATCAAAACGTAGATAAAAATAAGCACATCGCAAAACCATATTGGTTTTTATAAAACATTATATATCGAAAGTTATAAAAGAAAAACACAAAATTGAATTACTAATGTCACATCACTTAATGGAAAAGTTAAGTATAAATAGTAAGACCATTATATAAAAATAAAATATTTGTGCCCCATAAAATGGGCCCTATGATTTGTGCCCATAAAATAGGCTCATGCATTCGATCACCTAAAGATGACCCACTATTTATCAGTAGATTCCATACATGGAAGGTTGCCAACATTATTAGCTTTTAAGACCATCCGTAGTAGGGGTTTTTCAAAAAAAAAAACGCCCAACCAAGCCCCACAACCGCTCCTAGGGCATTTTTTTTGAAAAAAGTGGGTTTCGCGTGCTTTAAAAAACACCCGGAACTTGTTGGATGGCCGATAGCATTTTCTTATGGTTTTATTTTTATTTTTTTATTTAATTCTATTAAATATAATGCCCAACATGATTTCAAGCCCCACTACATCCCTTTTAACATAATGTCCAATAAAGCCTCATTGCTGACTGAACTGTCATATGACACAAAACGTCCTATGGTGGGGGGCTTTGTTTTACCCTCCCATTAGACATGGTCTAATTATTAAATTGTTTACTGTTCATTATTTAACTATTTTAATTTAATTAATATAATAATAAAGAATAAAGGATATTTATTTTATTACAACGTTTCATTGTATGTGTGTAGTTTTCTAATTTCAATTATCTTGAAGTTACAGCAAAGATCTTTCTATTATGTTAATTATAGTGTTTTTCTACAAAGCTAGAAGGAACTTTGTCGTAATTACATATAGAAATATCGAAACAAGTAGTGAGTTAGTAACAATCAAATGTCTTAAACATCACGCTCACTAGATTAAGATAGCGTTCTATAGAATTAGATATCATAAGGGATTGAAACGAGTTGATTTGAGGTCAAGCTTGACTATATTTCAATTTAATTTATTTAAATTAAAATAAATTGGCATCTATCCATTTTCAGTTATATTACTCTATGTCCAAACTCTAACTCGATTTGTTAGTAATTTTACAAGCTCGAGTTTAACATTGAGTCACCTAATTTATTCTATATTTATTATTAACTGTTTTTATGTGTGACAGACAAAGGCATTTATTGTATAAAGAATAGTATGTTAAGAAGTATGAGAACTACTTTAACTCTTCTAGTATTTGTTATATAAATTGACTAGAATGTATATAGATTTTAATATGTTTTTAAGATTTATTTAAAAAAATATATGGTTTTATTAGGCAAGATTCATGAGAAATGTTATTGAGCGCTCACATGGTGTTTTGAAGATAAGAATCGTAATACTAAAACAAATGGTTACCTTTTCTTTTCCAATACAAAGAGACATAGATTGCTTGTTTCACTGTCCATAATTTATAAGGAAATGCAATATTCGTGATCAATTATCTATGGACTACGACAAGAATACTTTGTTTTCTGAAATAAAGGGTATGTTTGGCAAAAATAGTTGATGGCTGGTAGCTGGTAGCTTTTTTGATATATTTAGGTGTTTGACAGAGTAGCTGAAGCTTTTAATAAATGTATAAAATGACCAAAATGGACATAACAAAAAAAACATAACTAAAAAGTTTATTATCTTTAGAGGTAAAATAGTCATTTTGCCCTAAAAGCTTGTTGCTCCTTCAAAACGCTACCAATAGAAGCGTTTAACCAAAAACTTCAAGTTCCTTCAACCAAATAAGGCTTTTATTGAGTATAAGTTTTTTCTTAAAAGCTTAAATCTAAAATGTAACGCCTCGCGTTTCCGTAAAATTTTATTTTAGAAAATACGTGTCGGTACCACTAAATTATTTATTTGTCCATTTTTTTAACGTTGTTATTATTTATTTATTTATTCTTTTATAAATAATAATAATAATGATAATAATAATAATAAATAACAATAATAATAAACAGAATAAATACGACATTTTTATGGAGCTCGTATTTAAAAACGTATGTCGCGGACATGATCGGGCCGCTCAAAATCCTAAACACTAGCTAACGGGCCTTGGCCAAACGCACAAGCCACTCCAAACCCTAATTAAACCCTATCCTATATAAAACTACGTACACACTCTGCTCACAAATTCACCAGCCGACCCGCCGGTGACCTCCGGCCACACACCTACACACACCTCCACAACCCCTCCCCTTGTACCATCTACCACATACACACATCCAAGCTCAAGCGAGAGAGATCCAGAGGGAGAGAGAGTGCGAGGAGAGAGAGAGAGATAACAGTGGGAGAAAGGGGAGCCGACCCTCCTCCGCTATACACGGCGGAAGCAACCCGACGGCAGAGTCGGCGCACACGACGGACAGAAACGCCGCGTTCGGCGGTGGGGTGCTGGGCCTTGCGTCGGAAGCTGAAATCGACGACGGGGTGAGTGGCTCGAGTCCGAGCAGTGACAACGATGCAAGGATAGCAACACTAGTGCGGCGATAGTGGTGACCCGGGTTTTGTTTGGTAGATGATGTCCTAACTCGGCTCAAGCTCAGGTGCGGGTTAGCTTTGGCTCAACCGAGTTCACATCGACTCAACTCTAGTTGCAGGCACGGTATGATAGTAATTCTAGCTTGAATGGTGATTTGGCTCAGTTGTGTCACGACTCAAGCCGAGTCCCGGTGAAACCCAGTTCAACCCGGTGAAACGCGGTCAACGTTAGTCAACAGGTCAACCTGGTCGACATGTTCGGTCATGGTTCAGTTTGGTTCAATCTTGGTTTGGGACTTGGTTACACTCGTGTTCATTTTGGTTCAGTCTCTCAACAGGTTTCGGGCTAGGTTCACTTCAATCTTGGTTCGGTCAACTCCGGTCAACACAGTCAAAGCTGGTCAACTGTCGGGTCCACCCAGTCAAACCGTCGGCAAGTGACTTGGTAAACAAATCTTAATTTTATTGTTACATATATCTTGATAATATTTTGTTAATTACTATAGTTAACGCGAATCAATACACTTAACAACTAATTATGTTTTAGTATTTGACGCGAAAATTTATCATATTATTATAACATTGTAACCTGACGCGCCGTGTTTAAAACCAATACCTTGCCGATTAATTTCTTCTCGGCACATGTAATGAGAGTTCGATATAAATGTTATCGAATATTTGAATTTTGAAAACATTAAACGACAACTTGTGCTGTCGGGTTCGTCCAAAAACAGAGGAAACTCTGCTCGTTTTTCGTATAAATCCTTAAAGCAAAGCGCGTTAAATAAACAAACGAGCCTATTGGATCCGGCTAATTTTTTTAACGAAATAATTATATTTATACAAATATACATACATACATATATATATACATAAATAAATGTATAATCTTTTTCTAAATACATTTCATTACTTACGTATGCCTATGTATGATGACCTCGGCGTTCGCCGTCAACTCTTCAACTCCTCACGGGATTTCCAAGGAAAGCATTGCAAGAATGTGAGCATACTCGACCCTTTTTTACACTTTAACACATTTTGGGGTGCAACATGTACAAATTAACAAATTTATATACCAAACGTATTACCAGTTTTGCTTAAATGAGTTATACGTGTTAATTCAAATTCGTCTATTTCATGCTATTTGTTATGTTTGAGTTGTTTACGCTTATTTACCTCAACTTGTATTCACATGTTATTATTATGCATAGGATGCCCTGCATGCTAGATAAAGAATTCAGTTATATGCTATCGTTATGCGAAAGTCGTCTACATACATGTGAGATTTGATTTGAACATACACTCGTCGTGATTGAAACAAAGTTTTATACTATTATTTATTTTCAAACTTGTATGCTCGCCAATACCTTTGTATTGATCTATGCTTTTAATACACGTTGCAGGAAAGCTGATGGTGCAAGGAATCTAGTAGGATTGCCTAGAAACACACTTAAAACTTTAAATGTTTATTGTGTTATATCTTATTTCAAACATGTATTTCGTTTCAATATCTTGTATTAAATCGTTATCAATGAAATGAAATTATATTTGTTACGTGTCGGGATCTAAATTTTTTATTATTTGATTTAAACTATGTAAAAAGGTAATTATTAAACGCTTGACACAATTAGCGTTATGAAGCCTCTTGCAATCTAGTTTTCGTCTCATCCTGATGTTTCCGCCATCGGTTGGGGTGTGACAGATTGGTATCAGAGCCATAACTATAGGGAATTAGGTAGAATTTCCATGTTCGACCTAGTCTATAGTTTAAGTACCATACTCTTGACCATTTGTGATACTTGTCTAAATTGTTATTCTTTCTACCTTGCTTTTATCTTCTCTTTGGTTTTAAAACTTACAATATGTCTTTCCTAAGACATAGCACAATACGAATTCTTGAGAATATTCGTGTTCCACAATCGAAATAACTCATCAAAACAGGGGTGATTCCCGCCATTGGTGACGAATTTCAACCCACTCTACATGTTATTTTGTGCGAAATTCACCATCAAGTCAGGAGTGATATGTCACACCCCGACCCGCAGCGGAAAAGGTGATCGGGGCATGATTGGGTTATCATCAAAGCTCATGACATTTATTATGCGTTTCATATTCATTAAATACAATTTAATGGAAATTTACAATAAATATTACAACATGTTCTAACTATCAATCTAAGCTTCTTTGTTCTCTTCTAAGGCATATCCTATGTTTTCTTTGCTTCGACCTGTTCACCTGTATCATGTGTAAAAAGATTTTGGATCAACATAAAGTTGGCGAGTGAATCCTATAGAAAAACATTTGAACAAGTTTATTAAATTGATTATGAAATATGTGCACAACCAAACATGAGTAAAAATAGATGTAAACTTATTCAACAATCATTAGATATTAAATAAATCACACATGAACAATAATGGAACATTTAGAGGCACGCGTTGCTCTACTCGTCTCTCACGAGGAACTGATGGGCCTAATGAATGAATTGCATAAACATGAATATATGAATGACATAACTACAAACAATATAAACTCAATGATACACACATGAACAATAAAGAATTTGTTTTGAGGCACGCGTTGTTCAACTCGTCTCCCGCGAGGAACTGATGGGCTTAATGAATGAATTTCATATAATTTGACAAAAGGAAATAAGTAATCACAACAATATAAACAATCTAAGTTTAGGTCATGATATGGTATGGCACAAATTTAAATAAACGAGTTAATTATTTGAGACACATGACACACCCCAAAACGTGTAATTAAAAAGGGGAGTTGTAAGATTCACTCACAGTGGGTGCGTTCGGTTGATGATGTTGAATGCACGCGAAGTGGTTTTAACCACGAGTGAGATTAACCTAGATAAATCGCATTATGGTTTGGTAAGTAAACAGATCTTATTAATCTATTTTAGTAGGATTGTTGGGTGTATTTTTGTGAGTTTAAGGCTATTTTCTAACCTTAAAAATGTTATTTTTAAGTATTTTTAATTGATTTTAATTAAAATAATTAAATAAAAATAATAAAAAAAATTGACTTTTTCTGCTACAGTGACCGTTGACTTTGACCGGTTGACCGTTGACTGACCGTTGACCGGTTCGTATGCGTATTGTTGTGCGCTGAGTGAGGCTCGAACCCGAGACCTCCCGTACGCGTGCACGCAGCTCTACCAACTGAGCTACGTGTCTAACCCGTCATATATCTGTTTTTAATTATATTTATATATTAATTAATTTAAACAGAAAATCCTTTTATTTAAAAACGATTTAGTTTGATTCGGACGGTGCGCTCCACAGGTCTCGAACCCGGGACCTGTGACTTAAACTAACACACAGTCCACCGCTGGACTGTGTGTTTAACATGTTATATAATCCGATTTTTATTATACTTAAATACAAACTGAACATTTCTTTTTCTGCCTTAAATAAAAAGATAGATAATTGTCGAGTCGTTGCAGAAGACCGGACTCGAACTCGCGTCCCGTGATTAAACATACACACAGTCCACCACTGGACTGTGTGTCTAACTTGGTTATTATTCCGGTTATTAATATACTTAACATATACATAAAATGAATCCGGTTCAGTTAACAAAAAAAGAAATTTTTATTAAGGCAGCGTGTGTGGAAACAAGATTCGAACTCGAGACCTTTGCGTTTAATGTGCACACAGTCCACCGCTGGACTGTGTGTCTAACCCGATTAATAAGTTGATTTTAATTATACTTATATGATACCGAACTTCATCTTCTTCGTTGAGTTTTAACCAGAATCGATAACTGACGGGTTCAATGTTTTAATCGGTTTCTTAGCGTGTTTCAGTTCATTACGGTGAGATATAGGTGAAAAGAAAAAGAAATTAGGCGAAGAGGTATACCGACTGTCTTCCTCTGTTTTCCGGCAGAACTCCGGCGACACCAATAGGCTCCGGCGACGAGTGTCTTGCAGCAGCGAGTCTCCAGAAAGCTTGAAAAAGGTATGGGTGACTTCGGTATAAGCTTAGGGGGTTCAATAAGGCTCGGAAATGAAGAACCCGGTTTTCCGGTGATGAGCAGAGATATTCCGGCGAGTGGAATTACGTCCGGTAAAGGTGTGGTTTTGAGCGAAAAAGCTTGCGGTGGGTTGTGGGTGAATTTATAGGGAGAAACCGAGATGTATTTGGCCCGATTTCCCACTGGATTCATTGGTTTGAATTTCTCCGGCGGTTATGACTTTGGTCGCGGACTCAAACATCGGTTATAATCGATATGGCGTTTATGATTTACGTTATAACTGAAAGAAACGTTAAGTTTCGCGAGATTACCGGGATTTCCGACGACTGAACTTTTGGGCGCCGTTTTGAATTTGTAAAGTCATGATATCAATTAAATGATCTTAATGGTTAACAAAAGACATCAGTGGCGCAGTGGTTTGTGTGTTGTGTGTTAAGTTGTTGCTGGATCGGTACTGACCCGGGTTCGAAACCCGTCAGAACCAAAACATTTTTATTTTGCGATTTTTAACAGTTTTTCAAAAACTAATTATATATTCCCGTATAATAATTGATTATGTATCGTTTAAAATTATTTTGAGCATTTAATTCTCAACGAAAATTTTAACTGACTGTTCGGTTGATAAACGGAGCGGGTTTGGTAAATCCGTTTTTTGACGGATGTTACACTCTAACATTTTAACAAGCCTCTCTTTTATGCTATCTTACATTTTATGCTATATAATTCTTATTCCTTCATTTTTTTTTCAATGTCACACTATACTAAAATCGAATTTATGCACGACAAACTTCGCATTTATACTAAATCTATTACACAACGATTCTATAGGTGCATACTAAACATCGTACTTGATTTGGGATTACTGGAACATTATATGTGATAAACTCGTTATAAAACCACACCTTAACATGTATAGCGCTTGCGTAGTGCTATAGGAGTAGCGCCCACCCGTATTCTTGAGGTCATGTTAAGTAAACTATTTCATACTAAGTAAACTATTTTACACTATGTTTCGACAATATTTGACTAGTCAACATTGCGTACACGATGGCTTGACTTGTTTATTCACATGTTTATGTGGTAGACTCGTCATTAACTTTGATCAAGCCACACCTTAACATGTATAGCGCTTGTGTAGCGCTATAGGATTGACGTCCCACTCGTATTCTTGAGGTCATGTTAAGTAAACTATTTTACACCCTCTTCGTTTGGGTAGTCTACATTGCGGTACACGATGGTTTGACTTGTTTATTCACATGCCAGTAATCCGTTAATCTTGGTTAACTAAAATATATCATTTGTATTGTACACGAATGTGCATATACGCACACTTACACTTATACACTATACTCATTCATACTTAATTACAATCATACTTATAGGCTTAAATTTCTATACGTTATCATTCTCACTAGTAATACGCTAATAAACTCGGATCGTGACACGGGACGCGACATGACATCGATTAGCGAAACGGACGTAATATAGTATGAACATGGTGGATACGCCGCTGGTACTTCCTATATATAAGTGTTAATGCCATATTACTAAGGTTTCGTAAAACATACCCTGAGAAATTCGGTTTTTCACTGTTGTGTTTAATACGAACATCAATAACTCACCACCTAACTCTCGGTTATACCCATACGTACTTCGAAGTGCCATTTTTCCTAAAGCCTTCCTCTTGAATGAATTTCGGGACGAAATTCTCTAAAGTATGGGAGACTGTAACGCCTCGCCTTTCTGTAAAATTTTATTTTAGGAAATACGTGTTGTACCACTAAATTATTTATTTGTCCATTTTTATTATCGTTGTTATTATTTATTTATTTATTTATTCTTTTATAAATAATAATAATAATAATGATAATAATAATAATAATAATAAAATACAATAATAATAATAATAAACAGAATAAATACGACATTTTTATGGAGCTCGTATTTAAAAACGTATATCGCGGATATGATCGGGCCGCTCATAATCCTAAACACTAGCTAACGGGCCTTGGCCAAACGCACAAGCCACTCCAAACCCTAATTAAACCCTATCCTATATAAAACTACATACACACTCAGCTCACACATTCACGATCCGACACCCCTTTTCTCTCCCACAATCCCGGTCACCGGAAGTGATTTCGGCCGACCCACCGGTGACCTCCGGCCACACACCTACACACACCTCCGCAACCCCTCCCCTTGTACCATCTACCACATACACGCATCCAAGCTCAAGCGAGATAGATCCAGAGGGAGAGAGAGTGCGAGGAGAGAGAGAGAGAGATAATAGTGGGAGAAAGGGGAGCCGACCCTCCTCCACTATACACGGCGACAACAACCCGACGGCAGAGCCATCGCACACGACGGACAGAAACGCCGCGTTCAGCGGCGGTGGTGCTGGGCCTTGCGTCGGAAGCTGAAATCGACGACGGGGTGCGTGGCTCGAGTCCGAGCAGTGACAGCGGTGCAAGGATAGCAACAGTAGTGCGGCGATAGTGGTGACCCGGGTTTTGTTTGGCAGATTATGTCCCAACTCAGCTTAAGCTCAGGTGCGGGTCAGTTTTGGCTCAACCGAGTTCACATCGACTCAACTCCAGTTGCAGGCACGGTATGATAGTAATTCTAGCTCGAATGGTGATTTGGCTCAGCTGTGTCACGACTCAAGCTTAGTCCCAGTGAAACCCAGTTCGACCCGGTTCAACACGGTCAACGTTAGTCAATAGGTCAACCTGGTCGACATGTTCGGTCATGGTTCAGTTTGGTTCAATCTTGGTTTGGGACTTGGTTACACTCGTGTTCATTACGGTTCAGTCTCTCAACAGGTTTCGGGCTAGGTTCACTTCAATCTTGGTTCGGTCAACTCCGGTCAACACCAGTCAAAGCTGGTCAACTGTCAGGTCCACCCAGTCAAACCGTCGGCAAGTGACTTGGTAAACAAATCTTAATTTTATTGTTACATATATCTTGATAATATTTTGTTAATTACTATAGTTAACGCGAATCAATACACTTAACAACTAATTACGTTTTAGTATTTGACGCGAAAATTTATCATATTGTTATAACATTGCAACCTGACGCGAATCCGTGTTTAAAACCAATACCTTGCCGATTAATTTCGTTTCGGCACATGTAACGAGAGTTTGATATAAACTGTTATCGAATATTTGAATTTTGAAAACATTAAACGACAACTTGTGCTGTCGGGTTCGTCCAAAAACAGAGGAAACTCTGCCCGTTTTTCGTATAAATCCTTAAAGCAAAGCACGTTAAATAAACAAACGAGCCTATTGGATCCGGCTAAATTTTTTTAACGAAATAATTATATTTATACAAATATACATACACACACATATATATATATACATAAATAAATGTATAATCTTTTTCTAAATACATTTCGTTACTTACGTATGCCTATGTATGATGACCTCGGCGTTCGCCGTCAACTCTTCAACTCCTCGCAGAAAGCATTGCAAGAATGTGAGCATACTCGACCCCTTTTTACATTTTAACGCATTTTGGGGTGCAACATGTACAAATTAACAAATTTATATTACACGATACTAAATATGGTCAAATTACCAAACGTATTACCAGTTTTGCTTAAATGAGTTATACGTGTTAATTCAAATTCGTCTATTTCATGCTATTTGTTATGTTTGAGTTGTTTACGCTTATTTATCTCAACTTGTATTCACATGTTATTATTATGCATAGGATGCCCTGCATGCTAGATAAAGAATTCAGTTATATGCTATCGTTATGCGAAAGTCGTCTACATACATGTGAGATTTGATTTGAACATACACTCGTCGTGATTGAAACAAAGTTTTATACCATTATTTATTTTCAAACTTGTATGCTCGCCAATACCTTTGTATTGATCTATGCTTTTAATACACGTTGCAGGAAAGCTGATGATGCAAGGAATCTAGTATGATTGCCTAGAAACACACTTAAAACTTTAAATGTTTATTGTACTGTATCTTATTTCAAACATGTATTTCGTTTCAATATCTTGTATTAAATCGTTATCAATGAAATGAAATATATTTGTTACGTGTCGGGATCTACATTTTGTATTATTTGATTTAAACTATGTAAAAAGGTAATTATTAAACACTTGACACAATTAGCGTTATGAAGCCTCTTGCAATCTAGTTTTCGTCTCATCCTGATGTTTCCACCATCGGTTGGGGTGTGACATAAAAGCTTTTAAAAGCTAATGCCAAACATATCCACAAAGTGGAGAAAGTGATGGCCAGTTCATTCACGACATAGAATGGGGTTGACAAGGCATTGAGTGTATAAATACCTTACGTAACCAAATTGCTAGTCAACTATGATCAGATAATTCAAATTAAAATTGTGTGCTTAGTATTAATTTCTATTTGGATTATAGTATATTTTCATGCACTTTGAAGAATTTGTGTAACTTGGATTTTCTACTATGTTTTGTATTTTTTTAAATTGTTCTTCATTCAGTACAGAGCACTAAACAAACAGATATATTTTATTTAACACAAAGTAGTTCAGAGGGGTAAAAAAGACATTCTACATGGTCATTCGGAGATCTATCTAAACATTAGATTCAAAGTCTCTTAACCATTTAAACTTTCTATTAATTTAGCACTTAACTATTTAGATATTGTCAACCAACCCCAAAATTATCTATACATATATACTAATACAGTACATGCACACGTAATACACATGTGCACATTTTTATTTTATACTTAGAAAAATATTCAACAGAAAATAGATAAAGTCAAAGAAAAAGTGAGAAGAGACATACATTCACTGACACACATACACATTCCTTTTCCGTTTTGCATAATCGGGAGACCAAGGTCATGCGTAGCAGTAACCTTTGTAACTCTTTACAATGTGGGGTTATACTACACAAGACAAATGTGTAAGAAAATGAGATTATATAACTTAAATGTGTAGTGGTTAACCTTTTCAATTATATATATATAGGCCAGGAATTGGCTACAAATTTCAAATTTTTTAAAAATTCTAAAATGCCATAAAATACCATAATGTCAACCATAAAACACACTAAAAAACCACAAATAACATAATGAAGATTACTAAGACATCATATATGTAACATCCGTCAAAAACGGATTTACCAAACCCGCTCCGTTTATCAACCGAACAGTCAGTTAAAATTTTCGTTGCGAATTAAATGCCCAAAATAATTTTAAACGACACGTAATCAATTATTATGCGGGGGTATATATTTAGTTTTTGAAAAACTGATAAAAATCGTAACATAAAAATGTTTTACTCATGCCGGGTTTCGAACTCGGGTCTGTACCGGTTCAAACAAACAGCTTATCACCTAGCCGAACAACCGCTCCGCCGCTTTGATTTTATGGTAATATCAGGAAACATTTAATTCAAATATTCAAGTTCCGAAGTTAAATTCGTCAATTTCCGCCCAAATAGCAGTCGTCGGAAATCCCGACGAACTCGCCGTTTAATTACGTTTTCGCCCAATTTAACCGAAGCCTTAACTCTCACAACGGTTATAACCGACGTCTGAACCCGCGACATCAGCCATAACCGCCGGGAGAACGGCTGACTTCGAATTTAGACCGAATTCAGACCCCATTCATCTCAATACTACCCTATAAATACACCCACAACTCGCCAGAAACCTTTCACACTCAAATCGCACCTTTTCTCGGCGAAAAATCACTCGCCGGAAATATTTGATACATCGCCGGAAAACCGTATCGTTAACCGCTGAGCTTTACTGAACCCCCTAAACTCTTACCGAAATCACCCACACCCTTTGCAAGCCTTCGGAAGACTTTCTGCTGCAAGAGACTCGTCGCCGGAAGAACTTGCTGCCACCGGAGTTCTGCCGGAAAACAGAGGAGAAACAGCCGGTACTTCTCACGCCTAATTCCTTTCCTTTTTACTTTTATCTCGACTGTAATTGATCATAAAACGCTAAAGGAACCTGAATCAATACTTCGAATCAGTCAGTCGCCACTTCCGGTTAAAACCAGTGAAGAAGACGACGTTTCAGTAATGGTTAAGTATAATTAAAATCAAGTTATTTACCGGGTTAGACACACAGTCCAGCGGTGGACTGTGTGCACTTTTAACGCTAAGGTCACGAGTTCGAGTACTGTCCCTCACTACGCTGCCTTGAGAAAATTCCTTTTTTTTCAGCAAACTGAACCGGGTTGATTTAAGTATATGTTAAGTATATTGATAACTGAGTTTATAACCAAGTGAGACACACAGTCCAGCGGTGGATTGTGTGTCCGCTAACCCACAGGTCCCGGGTTCGAGACCTGTGGAGCGCACCGGTTCGCTAGATTTAATTCATTTTTTAAAATAAAGGGATTTCTGTTTAATTCTAATTAATGTATATATGTAATTAAAATCGGATATATGACGGGTTAGACACGTAGCTCAGTTGGTAGAGCTGCGTGCACGCGTACGGGAGGTCTCGGGTTCGAGCCTCACCCAGCGCACAATAATATGCCTTCCGAACCGGTCAACGTCAGTCAAAGTCAAACGGTCAAAGTCAACTGTAGCAAAAATAAAATATATATTTTTTTATTATTTTTATTTAATTATTTTAATTAAAAATCAATTATAAATACTTAAAAATAACATTTTTAAGGTTAGAAAATAGCCTCAAACTCACAAAAATACACCCAACAATCCTACTAAAATAGATTAATAAAACCCGTTTACTTACCAAACCGTAATGCGATTTATCTAGGTTAATTTCACTCGTGGTTAACACCATTTCGCGTGCATTCAACCTCATCAACCGAACGCACCCAATGTGAGTGAATTCTTACAAACTCCCCCTTTTTATTCATGTTTTGGGGTGTATCATGTGTCGTTTAAACTAATTCTCTTATGCAAATTTGTGCTATACCATTATATGAACTAAACTAGAATGTAACTATTATTGGTTGTGATATATTACATATTGTCAAAGTTGTATGCAAATTATTTAGGCCCATCAGTTCCTCGTGGGAGACGAGAACAACGCGTGCCTTAAAACTCACACATTAGGCCCATCAGTTCGTAAGAACAACGCGTGCCTCAAAACTCATTCATTAGGCCCATCAGTTCCTCGTGGGAGACGACAACAACGCGTGCCTCAAAACTCATACATTAGGCCCATCAGTTCGTAAGAACAACGCGTGCCTCAAAACTCATACATTAGGCCCATCCACGTTCGTAAGAACAACGCGTGCCTCAAAACTCATCCATTAGGCCCATCAGTTCCTCGTGGGAGACGAGTCGAACAACGCGTGCCTCAAAACAATCATTTGGTGTTTGTGTGTTCAATATTCAATATTATGTGTTGTGTGAATAAATTTACATCTACATTTACTCATATGTGGTATGCACATTATTTATAATCAATTGGATAAACTAGTTCAAATGTTTTTCCATAGGATTCACTCGCCAACATTATGTTGATCCAAAAAAAACCTTTTTACACATGATACAGGTGGACAGGTTGAAGCAAGGAAAACATAGGATATGCCTTAGAAGAGAACCAAGAATCTTAGACTGATAGTTAGAACATGTTGTATCATTTATTGTAAATTTCCATTAAATTGTATTAATGAATATGAAACATATAATAAATGTCATGAGCTTTGATGATAACCCAATCATGCCCCGATCACCTTTTCCGCTGCGGGTCGGGGTGTGACAGATTGGTATCAGAGCCATGACTATAGGGATATAGGATAGGTTATTAGACCCTTAGAGCCTATACTATAGTCTGCCTAAATTTTAATTGATTAGGTGGTTACATACAAACTTGTGATATTTATTTGTTTCATATTACAGTCAAACATACATGCTTATATACATATTCGTTATACATATATCAATGTTCATATATTCAATTCATTTTCATACTCTCATTATTCAAGGATTTTGTTGCAATTTTCAAATCCCATCAAAGTAAGTTCTGCGACGGGCATGTAGTAACCGGAAGGGTACAAGTACCGGTAGTCGGGACGTCCTGTCTAGGTTGGCATTCGTATAAATCCAAAATAACGGACCAGTTTGCCTACCTGGGGACTAACGATGAGAGTACGACGGACCTATTAGGCCAAAGCATGCCACACCAAACGTCGTTCGAACTAACCTCACTTTGAGATGTCACCGTGTCCATGCCGGGGCACATTCCGAATATCATACGTTACATATTTCTCGATTTTTCTCCGGGTTTTAGTGTACGTAACCAGGCTAACACATGCGAACCATATGAAAAACCCGGTAATCATGGGGGCCCACGTGATTACGAAGGTGAAGTATGGCGGCATGCAAGGCCCAATTACGAGCAAAACCCAAGACATCCTATGGATGTAGTAGATTTATTTTTCTATATTAATTTTATGAACGTTCATTCCCCAAACACGACCCACGATCCCAAAGGCATCCAACTCATACTCTTGACATGTATTCCTTGTAGATGTCTTCTAACCTCGCCCGTAGGAAAATGAGAGCAGGAAAAGCCCGTGAACGCATGGCTACCCAAATCGCTCAGCAAATGGCGACCGTAATACCAAACATCGTAGTTCAAGTTCAACAAGCCCTTACCGCTAATTCCGTTAACCCAAACCCAACAAGAAGATCAAAACACTATCAATCCTTCAGTCACTAAATGCACCTACAAACATTTCAAATCCTGCGATCCTCCAAAATACGAAGGTACTGAAGGTGTCACCGCTCTCCTCCACTGGTTCGAAGAAATGGAGAACACTTTTCTAAATTGCGATTGCCCCGATGATCGCAAAGTGCGTTATGCTACCGGTCGTTTACTTGGAACAGCACTCACATGGTGGAATACAGAGAAGACCAAACGAGGTGTTGAAGAAACTATGACCTTGACTTGGGAAGAGTTGAAGGGAATCATGACAAGACGGTTTTGCCCAAGAAGTGAAATCAAGAAATTGGAAGATGAGTTCCATGCTTTGAAACAAAAGGAAGGCGACCACACCACATACAACAAGAGATTCCTTGAATTAAATCAAATGGTTCCCAATTTGTTTACTCCCCTCTATCGTTTGATCGAGCACTACATTCGTGGTCTTCCATCAAAGATTCAAGACTCTGTAATAAGCACCTCGCCTGCAACTTTGGAAGCAGCAATGGAGCTAGCAACCGCACTAACCGAGAACCGAATCCGGAACAAAGATCTCAAAGAGGAGAAGAAGAAGGATAAAGCATCAACCGAAACCTCAAACTCCACACGAACCGAATCCTTTACACCACCTACTTCTAAGAGAAAACGTGATGGGCAAAAACTTCGCCGTCACCCAACGCAACCAACCAGCTTCACAAGTTGTACCTCCTCAAACTATCCCAAACGCTCAAGTAGCACCCAACTCAACTTACCCAAACAAGAAACCTTACATTGGACCTCACCCTCAATGCAACACCTGTTTCTATCACCATCCATCTACCTTACCCTGTCGACTATGTGCGAATTGTGGACGCTACGGTCATTTGAGCAACGTTTGCCGCACCTCTCAAAACCAAACCTCAACCCCTACTCAACCCATGATCCAAACATATCAACAACCTCAATACCCCATGTACCCATATGTTCGAGCTTGTTTCAATTGTGGCGACCCTACCCATTTTAGAAACACGTGCCCTCGTTTGGTTAACATCATAAACGCCCAAGCTCAAGCAAACCCAGTTAACCAAGCAAACCAAGCAAACCCAGCTCCACCGCCAGCAAGAGGAAGAGTTTATAACATCAACGCCAATCCTGTTGAAGATGTTAACGGACCAAACCAACCACTTAACTAGCCTTCTCTCACCAAGAATCAAGATTTAACTCCAATCACTTAGTTTTTATGTTTATATCTCGATTTTCACGTATCTCAATTGGAATTTTTATCCAAGAAATTTTTAATGCAAATTACTAGTTCAGTTTGTTTTATACTCATTGATTTAATATTCATATCATCATACTTCACGACATATCTCAGTTTCATCATTTAAAGAAGTTGAGTTGTGCCTCACTTCTACATAGACTAACCTCTCCATCATATTAAACGAGAGAGGTTTTGTCAAACACGGATACTATCAGAATTAAGACTCAAGCGCTGGTTGTTGTGTTGTTTATGTTGTAGAGTCGCATAGAACTAATCATAACTTGCGGAAAAAGTCAATGAGAATTTGACAAGAATATGGTGGATACGCCGCTGGTACTTCCTATATATAAGTATTCTTGTCAAATGATCGGAGGCATTATCAGGCGGTTATGAGAGGTTCCATGCATAGGTTGTTTCTGTGATTAAGTTATTCATTTTCAGTACATGCAATAAGCTCGGCTCCGTTTGATTGAGCCTTGAGCACATAGACAATTTCATTTTTCAGTACATTCAATACGTTCGGCTCCGTTTGATTGAGCCTTGAACGCACAGACATTTCAATTTCAGTACATACAATACGATCGGCTCCGTTTGATTGAGCCTTGATCGCACAGATATATATCATTTCAGTATTTTTATGTTTGTCGTATTGGTTGTAGAGTTATAGGACTAATCATAATTCGCTGATAAAACCAATGAAAATTTGACAAGAATATGGTGGATACGCCGCTGGTACTTCCTATATATAAGTATTCTTGCCAAAGGATCAGAGGCGTTATCAGGCGGTTATGAGAAGTTCCATGTAGGATTTAGTATTGCCTTGGTTGAAATTTGTGTTACATATATATATCATCTCACTATTTAAAGAAATTGGAATGTGATCCATTTCTACATAGACTAACCTTTCCATCATAACAAACGAGAGAGGAACTGTTACCATTCAAACATATATACTATCAGAATGTGGATTCAATTATTAGTTGTTGTGTTTTTGTGTAGATTGTAGTATTAGAAGTTTTGCCTTAGGATATAACCATACTTTTCCAAACATATCTACACTCTTATACACGATATCATTTTAGCGAATCATTCCTGCTTAACAATACTTATACAGTAGGCAACAAAAAGCGATTCCTGTATTAGGATACTTAACCTTTACAAGGAACGTTACCGCCTCAAACCAAAAACTTAAACCCTTATTTCTTCTAAAGCGTGTAACTGTCAAAACTAAGCACCATCATTCTTTTAGTCAAATATATCCCTATTTAAATTTCGGGACGAAATTTCTAAAAAGCAGGGGATACTGTAACATCCGTCAAAAACGGATTTACCAAACCCGCTCCGTTTATCAACCGAACAGTCAGTTAAAATTTTCGTTGCGAATTAAATGCCCAAAATAATTTTAAACGACATGTAATCAATTATTATGCGGGGGTATATATTTAGTTTTTGAAAAACTGATAAAAATCGTAACATAAAAATGTTTTACTCATGCCGGGTTTCGAACTCGGGTCTGTACCGGTTCAAACAAACAGCTTATCACCTAGCCGAACAACCGCTCCGCCGCTTTGATTTTATGGTAATATCAGGAAACATTTAATTCAAATATTCAAGTTCCGAAGTTAAATTCGTCAATTTCCGCCCAAATAGCAGTCGTCGGAAATCCCGACGAACTCGCCGTTTAATTACGTTTTCGCCCAATTTAACCGAAGCCTTAACTCTCACAACGGTTATAACCGACGTCTGAACCCGCGACATCAGCCATAACCGCCGGAGAACGGCTGACTTCGAATTTAGACCGAATTCAGACCCCATTCATCTCAATACTACCCTATAAATACACCCACAACTCGCCAGAAACCTTTCACACTCAAATCGCACCTTTTCTCGGCGAAAAATCACTCGCCGGAAATATTTGATACATCGCCGGAAAACCGTATCGTTAACCGCTGAGCTTTACTGAACCCCCTAAACTCTTACCGAAATCACCCACACCCTTTGCAAGCCTTCGGAAGACTTTCTGCTGCAAGAGACTCGTCGCCGGAAGAACTTGCTGCCACCGGAGTTCTGCCGGAAAACAGAGGAGAAACAGCCGGTACTTCTCACGCCTAATTCCTTTCCTTTTTACTTTTATCTCGACTGTAATTGATCATAAAACGCTAAAGGAACCTGAATCAATACTTCGAATCAGTCAGTCGCCACTTCCGGTTAAAACCAGTGAAGAAGACGACGTTTCAGTAATGGTTAAGTATAATTAAAATCAAGTTATTTACCGGGTTAGACACACAGTCCAGCGGTGGACTGTGTGCACTTTTAACGCTAAGGTCACGAGTTCGAGTACTGTCCCTCACACGCTGCCTTGAGAAAAGTTCCTTTTTTTTCAGCAAACTGAACCGGGTTGATTTAAGTATATGTTAAGTATATTGATAACTGAGTTTATAACCAAGTGAGACACACAGTCCAGCGGTGGATTGTGTGTCCGCTAACCCACAGGTCCCGGGTTCGAGACCTGTGGAGCGCACCGGTTCGCTAGATTTAATTCATTTTTTAAAATAAAGGGATTTCTGTTTAATTCTAATTAATGTATATATGTAATTAAAATCGGATATATGACGGGTTAGACACGTAGCTCAGTTGGTAGAGCTGCGTGCACGCGTACGGGAGGTCTCGGGTTCGAGCCTCACCCAGCGCACAATAATATGCCTTCCGAACCGGTCAACGTCAGTCAAAGTCAAACGGTCAAAGTCAACTGTAGCAAAAATAAAATATATATTTTTTTATTATTTTTATTTAATTATTTTAATTAAAAATCAATTATAAATACTTAAAAATAACATTTTTAAGGTTAGAAAATAGCCTCAAACTCACAAAAATACACCCAACAATCCTACTAAAATAGATTAATAAAACCCGTTTACTTACCAAACCGTAATGCGATTTATCTAGGTTAATTTCACTCGTGGTTAACACCATTTCGCGTGCATTCAACCTCATCAACCGAACGCACCCAATGTGAGTGAATTCTTACAAACTCCCCCTTTTTATTCATGTTTTGGGGTGTATCATGTGTCGTTTAAACTAATTCTCTTATGCAAATTTGTGCTATACCATTATATGAACTAAACTAGAATGTAACTATTATTGGTTGTGATATATTACATATTGTCAAAGTTGTATGCAAATTATTTAGGCCCATCAGTTCCTCGTGGGAGACGAGAACAACGCGTGCCTTAAAACTCACACATTAGGCCCATCAGTTCGTAAGAACAACGCGTGCCTCAAAACTCATTCATTAGGCCCATCAGTTCCTCGTGGGAGACGACAACAACGCGTGCCTCAAAACTCATACATTAGGCCCATCAGTTCGTAAGAACAACGCGTGCCTCAAAACTCATCCATTAGGCCCATCAGTTCCTCGTGGGAGACGAGTCGAACAACGCGTGCCTCAAAACAATCATTTGGTGTTTGTGTGTTCAATATTCAATATTATGTGTTGTGTGAATAAATTTACATCTACATTTACTCATATGTGGTATGCACATTATTTATAATCAATTGGATAAACTAGTTCAAATGTTTTTCCATAGGATTCACTCGCCAACATTATGTTGATCCAAAAAAACCTTTTTACACATGATACATGTGGACAGGTTGAAGCAAGGAAAACATAGGATATGCCTTAGAAGAGAACCAAGAAGCTTAGACTGATAGTTAGAACATGTTGTATCATTTATTGTAAATTTCCATTAAATTGTATTAATGAATATGAAACATATAATAAATGTCATGAACTTTGATGATAACCCAATCATGCCCCGATCACCTTTTCCGCTGCGGGTCGGGGTGTGACAATATATGTGGGTTTTGTGTTGTGTTTTAGATGATAAGCTCTGATTATGGAGTGACAAACATTATTGTATTTTATGTTGATTAGCATATTATGTTTTATGTTCATGGTTCTATGATAGTGTGTTTTAAGTTTTTATGGACTATTAGGGTTTGAATATGGTGTTTAAGTAATCTCCATTATGTTATTTGTGGGTGTTAGGGTATGTTTTATGGCTGAAATGATAGTAACCTATGACTTTTTATACTTTTTTAGGAAAGTTTGGACTTTGTAGCCGAATCCTACTCTTTATATATATATATGTGTGTGTGTGTGTGAGAAACCTTAGTGTAGCGCTGTCACACCCCAACCGATGGTGGAAACATCGGGATGAGATGAAAACTAAATTGCAAGAGGCTTCATAACGCTAATTGTGTCAAGTGTTTAATAATTACCTTTTTACATAGTTTAAATCAAATAATACAAAATTTAGATGCCGACACGTAACAAATATAATTTCATTTCATTGACAACGATTTAATACAAGATATTGAAACGAAATACATGTTTGAAATAAGATACAACACAATAAACATTTAAAGTTTTAAGTGTGTTTCTAGGCAATCCTACTAGATTCCTTGCATCATCAGCTTTCCTGCAACGTGTATTAAAAGCATAGATCAATACAAAGGTATTGGCGAGAATACAAGTTTGAAAATAAATAATAGTATAAAACTTTGTTTCAATCACGACGAGTGTATGTTCAAATCAAATCTCACATGTATGTAGACGACTTTCGATAACGATAGCATATAACTGAATTCTTTATCTAGCATGCAGGGCATCCTATGCATAATAATAACATGTGAATACAAGTTGAGGTAAATAAGCGTAAACAACTCAAACATAACAAATAGCATGAAATAGACGAATTTGAATTAACACGTATAACTCATTTAAGCAAAACTGGTAATACGTTATGTAATTTGAACATATTTAGTATCGTGTAATATAAATTTGTTAATTTGTACATGTTGCACCCCAAAATACGTTAAAGTGTAAAAGGGGTCGACTATGCTCACATTCTTGCAGTGCTTTCCTTGGAAATCCCGCGAGGAGTTGAAGAGTTGACGGCGAACGCCGAGGTCATCATACATAGGCATACGTAAGTAATGAAATGTATTTAGAAAAAGATTACACATTTATTTATGTATATATATATGTATGTATGTATATTTGTATAAATATAATTATTTCGTTAAAAAAATTTACCGGATCCAATAGGCTCGTTTGTTTATTTAACGCGCTTTGCTTTTAGGATTTATACGAAAATGGGCAGAGTTTCCTCTGTTTTTGGACGAACCCGACAGCACAAGTTGTCGTTTAATGTTTTCAAAATTCAAATATTCGATAACAGTTTATATCGAACTCTCATTACATGTGCTGAAATGAAATTAATCGGCAAGGTATTGGTTTTAAACACGGATTCACGTCAGGTTGCAATGTTATAACAATATGATAAATTTTCGCGTCAAATACTAAAACGTAATTAGTTGTTAAGTGTATTGATTCACGTTAACTATAGTAATTAACAAAATATTATCAAGATACATGTAACAATAAAATTAAGATTTGTTTACCAAGTCACTTGCTGATGGTTTGACTGGGTGGACCCGACAGTTGACCAGCTTTGACTGGTGTTGACCGGAGTTGACCGAACCAAGATTGAAGTGAACCTAGCCCGAAACCTGTTGAGAGACTGAACCGTAATGAACACGAGTGTTACCAAGTCCCAAACAAAGATTGAACCAAACTGAACCATGACCGAACATGTCGACCAGGTTGACTTATTGACTAACGTTGACCGTGTTGAACCGGGTCGAACTGGGTTTCACTGGGACTAAGCTTGAGTCGTGACACAGCTGAGCCAAATCACCATTCGAGCTAGAATTACTATCATACCGTGCCTGCAACTGGAGTTGAGTCGATGTGAACTCGGTTGAGCCAAAACTGACCCGCACCTGAGCTTAAGCTGAGTTGGGACATAATCTGCCAAACAAAACCCGGGTCACCACTATCGCCGCACTACTGTTGCTATCCTTGCACCGCTGTCACTGCTCGGACTCGAGCCACGCACCCCGTCGTCGATTTCAGCTTCCGACGCAAGGCCCAGCACCACCGCCGCTGAACGCGGCGTTTCTGTCCGTCGTGTGCGATGGCTCTGCCGTCGGGTTGTTGCCGCCATGTATAGCGGAGGAGGGTTGGCTCCCCTTTCTCCCACTGTTATCTCTCTCTCCTCGCACTCTCTCTCCCTCTTGATCTCTCTCACTTGAGATTGGATGCGTGTATGTGGTAGATGGTACAAGGGGAGGGGTTGCGGAGGTGTGTGTAGGTGTGTGGCCGGAGGTCACCGGCGGGTCGACCGGAATCACTTCCGGTGACCGGGATTGTAGGAGAGAAGAGGGGTGTCGGCTCGTGAATGTGTGAGCTGAGTGTGTATGTAGTTTTATATAGGATAGGGTTTAATTAGGGTTTGGAGTGGCTTGTGCGTTTGGCCAAGGCCCGTCAGCTAGTGTTTAGGATTTTGAGCGGCCCGATCTTGTCCGAGATATACGTTTTTAAATACGAGCTCCATAAAAATGTCGTATTTATTCTGTTTATTATTATTATTATTATTGTTATTTTTATTTTTATTTTTATTATTATTATTATTATTATTATCATTATTATTATTATTATTATTATTTATAAAAGAATAAATAAATAAATAAATAATAACAACGATAATAAAAATGGACAAATAAATATTTTAGTGGTACGACACGTATTTCCTAAAATAAAATTTTACAGAAACGCGAGGCGTTACAGTCTCCCCTACTTTAGAGAATTTCGTCCCGAAATTCATTCAAGAGGAAGGCTTTAGGAAAAATGGCACTTCGAAGTACGTATGGGTATAACCGAGAGTTAGGTGGTGAGTTATTGATGTTTGTATTAAACACAACAATGAAACACCGAATTTCTCAGGGCATGTTTTATGAAACCTTAGTAATATGGCATTAACACTTATATATAGGAAGTACCAGCGGCGTATCAACCATGTTCATACCATATTACGTCCGTTTCGCTAATCGATGTCATGTCGCGTCCCGTGTCACGATCCGGGTTTATTAGCGTATTACTAGTGAGAATGATAACGTATAGAAATATAAGCCTATAAGTATGATTGTAATTAAGTATGAATGAGTATAGTGTATAAGTGTAAGTGTGCGTATATACACATTCGTGTACAATACAAATGATATATTTTAGTTAACCAAGATTAACGGATTACTGGCATGTGAATAAACAGGTCAAACCATCGTGTACCGCAATGTAGACTACCCATCATCGTTAAAACGAAGAGGGTGTAAAATAGTTTACTTAACATGACCTCAAGAATACGGGCGGGCGTCACTCCTATAGCGCTACACAAGCGCTATACATGTTAAGGTGTGGCTTGATCAAAGTTAATGACGAGTCTACCACATAAACATGTGAATAAACAAGTCAAACCATCGTGTACGCAATGTTGACTAGTCAATATTGTCGAAACATAGTGTAAAATAGATTATTTAGTATGAAATAGTTTACTTAACATGACCTCAAGAATACGGGCGGGCGCTACTCCTATAGCACTACGCAAGCGCTATACATGTTAAGGTGTGGTTTTATAACGAGTTTATCACATATAATGTTCCAGTAATCCCAAATCAAGTATGATGTTTAGTATGCACCTATAGAATCGTTGTGTAATAGATTTAGTATAAATGGGAAGTTTGTCGTGCATAAATTCGATTTTAGTATAGTGTGACATTGGAAAAAAATGAAGGAATAAGAATTATATAGCATAAAATGTAAGATAGCATAAAAGAGAGGCTTGTTAAAATGTTGGAGTGTTTCGGTTTTAGAAACTTCGACAATTCCAAAGTGACTCGTAAGTCCTTTCGAATTAGGGAGACATGATTTGG
This sequence comes from Scalesia atractyloides, assembly GCA_947069175.1. NCBI lineage: Eukaryota > Viridiplantae > Streptophyta > Magnoliopsida > Asterales > Asteraceae > Scalesia > Scalesia atractyloides. The sequence goes on along the minus strand of CAMTDV010000020.1, from coordinate 3,952,921 downwards.
CCTAATAGGTATAATACTCTCGTCGCCAAGCGATTGACGGTACTTTACCCTTCTAGTTAGTACATGTCCCTAATTTGATCGAAAAATACGAAACTTTGGCGAGATTGAAAATTGAGGAGCAGGACCAGTCATCAAGGTGTGGATGTCAATCCTGGCTTGACAATTTCGTCCCCAAATTGTGGTTTATTGAACGTATCAATATATAATCTCGAATCGCCAATAAAGATCCACTAGATTATGAAATAGAAACTCACATTAAGATATGGATATCACTCCTGACTTGATGGTGAACTTCGCACAAAATAACATGTAGAGTGGGTTGAAATTCGTCACCAATGGCGGGAATCACCCCTGTTTTGATGAGTTATTTCGATTGTGTAACAAGAATATTCTCAAGAATTCGTATTGTGCTATGTCTTAGGAAAGACATATTGTAAGTTTTAAAACCAAAGGGAAGAGAAAAGCAAGGTAGAAAGAATAACAATTTAGACAAGTATCACAAATGGTCAAGAGTATGGTACTTAAACTATAGACTAGGTCGAACATGGCAATTCTACCTAATTCTCTATAGTTATGGCTCTGATACCAATCTGTCACACCCCAACCGATGGCGGAAACATCAGGATGAGACGAAAACTAGATTGCAAGAGGCTTCATAACGCTAATTGTGTCAAGCGTTAAATAATTACCTTTTACATAGTTTAAATCAAAGAATACAAAATTTAGATTCCGACACGTAACAAATATAATTTCATTTCATTGATAATGATTTAATACAAGATATTGAAACGAAATACATGTTTGAAATAAGATACAACACAATAAACATTTTAAGTTTTAAGTGTGTTTCTAGGCAATCCTACTAGATTCCTTGCACCATCAGCTTTCCTGCAACGTGTATTAAAAGCATAGATCAATACAAAGGTATTGGCGAGCATACAAGTTTGAAAATAAATAATAGTATAAAACTTTGTTTCAATCACGACGAGTGTATGTTCAAATCAAATCTCAGATGTATGTAGACGACTTTCGCATAACGATAGCATATAACTGAATTCTTTATCTAGCATGCAGGGCATCCTATGCATAATAATAACATGTGAATACAAGTTGAGGTAAATAAGCTAAACAACTCAAACATAACAAATAGCATGAAATAGACGAATTTGAATTAACACGTATAACTCATTTAAGAAAACTGGTAATACCTTTGGTATATAAATTTGTTAATTTGTACATGTTGCACCCCAAAATGCGTTAAAGTGTAAAAAGGGGTCGAGTATGCTCACATTCTTGCAATGCTTTCCTTGGAAATCCCGCGAGGAGTTGAAGAGTTGACGGCGAACGCCGAGGTCATCATACATAGGCATACGTAAGTAATGAAATGTATTTAGAAAAAGATTATACATTTATTTATGTATATATATATGTATATATGTATATTTGTATAAATATAATTATTTCGTTAAAAAAATTAGCGGGATCCAATAGGCTCGTTTGTTTATTTAACGCGCTTTGCTTTAAGGATTTATACGAAAAACGGGCAGAGTTTCTTCTGTTTTTGGACGAACCCGACAACACAAGTTGTCGTTTAATGTTTTCAAAATTCAAATATTCGATAACAGTTTATATCGAACTCTCATTACATGTGCCGAAACGAAATTAATCGGCAAGGTATTGGTTTTAAACACGGATTCGCGTCAGGTTGCAATGTTATAACAATATGATAAATTTTCGCGTCAAATACTAAAACGTAATTAGTTGTTAAGTGTATTGATTCGCGTTAACTATAGTAATTAACAAAATATTATCAAGATATATGTAACAATAAAATTAAGATTTGTTTACCAAGTCACTTGCCGACGGTTTGACTGGGTGGACCCGATAGTTGACCAGCTTTGACTGTGTTGACCGGAGTTGACCGAGCCAAGATTGAAGTGAACCTAGCCCGAAACCTTTTGAGAGACTGAACCGTAATGAACACGAGTGTAACCAAGTCCCAAACCAAGACTGAACCAAACTGAACCATGACCGAACATGTCGACCAGGTTGACCTGTTGACTAACGTTGACTGCGTTGAACCGGGTTGAACTGGGTTTCACCGGGACTCGGCTTGAGTCATGACACAACTGAGCCAAATCACCATTCGAGCTAGAATTACTATCATACCGTGCCTGCAACTGGAGTTGAGTCGATGTGAACTCGGTTGAGCCAAAGCTGACCCGCACCTGAGCTTGAGCCGAGTTGGGACATAATCTGCCAACAAAACCTGGGTCACCACTATCGCGGCACTATTGTTTCTATCCTTGCACCGCTGTCACTGCTCGGACTCGAGCCAGCACCCCGTCGTCGATTTCAGCTTCCGACGCAAGGCCCAGCAGCACCGCCTCCCGAACGCGGGGTTTCTGTCCGTCGTGTGCGATGGCTCTGCTGTCGGGTTGTTGCCGCCGTGTATAGCGGAGGAGGGTCGACTCCCCTTTCTCCCACTATTATCTCTTTCTCTCTCTTTCGCACTCTCTCTCCCTCTGGATCTCTCTCGCTTGAGCTTGGATGCGTGTATGTGGTAGATGGTACAAGGGGAGGGGTTGCGGAGGTGTGTTTAGGTGTGTGGCCGGAGGTCACCGGTGGGTCGGCCGGAATCACTTCCGGTGACCGGGATTGTGGGAGAGAAGAGGGGTGTCGGCTCGTGAATGTGTGAGCTGAGTGTGTATGTAGTTTTATATAGGATACAGTTTAATTAGGGTTTGGAGTGGCTTGTGCGTTTGGTCAAGGCCCGTTAGCTAGTGTTTAGGATTATGAGCGGCCCGATCATGTCCGCGATATACGTTTTTAAATACGAGCTCCATAAAAATGTCGTATTTATTCTGTGTATTATTATTATTAGTTATATTATTTTATTATTATTATTATTATTATTATCATCATTATTATTATTATATATTATTATTTTATTATATATTATTTATAAAGAATAAATAAATAAATAAATAATAACAACGATAATAAAAATGGACAAATAAATATTTTAGTGGTATGACACGTATTTCCTAAAATAAAATTTTGCAGAAACGCGAGGCGTTACAGTCTCCCCTACTTTAGAGAATTTCGTCCTGAAATTCTTCAAGAGGAAGGCTTTAGGAAAAATGGCACTTCGAAGTACGTATGGGTATAACCGAGAGTTAGGTGGTGAGTTATTGATGTTTGTATTAAACACAATAGTGAAACACCGAATTTCTCAGGGCATGTTTTACGAAACCTTAGTAATATGGCATTAACACTTATATATAGGAAGTACCAGCGGCGTATCCACCATGTTCATATCATATTACGTCCGTTTCGCTAATCGATGTCATGTCGCGTCCCGTGTCACAATCCGGGTTTATTAGCGTATTACTAGTGAGAATGATAACGTATAGAAATATAAGCTTATAAGTATGATTGTAATTAAGTATGAATGAGTATAGTGTATAAGTGTAAGTGTGCGTATATACACATTCGTGTACGATACAAATGATATATTTTAGTTAACCAAGATTAACGGATTACTGGCATATGAATAAACAGGTCAAACCATCGTGTACCACAATGTAGACTACCCATCATCGTTAAAACGAAGAGGGTGTAAAATAGTTTACTTAACATGACCTCAAGAATACGGGCGGGCGTCACTCCTATAGCGCTACACAAGCGCTATACATGTTAAGGTGTGTCTTGATCAAAGTTAATGACGAGTCTACCACATAAACATGTGAATAAACAAGTCAAACCATCGTGTACGCAATGTTGACTAGTCAATATGTCGAAACATAGTGTAAAATAGATTATTTAGTATGAAATAGTTTACTTAACATGACCTCAAGAATACGGGCGGGCGCTACTCCTATAGCACTACGCAAGCGCTATACATGTTAAGGTGTGGTTTTATAACGAGTTTATCACATATAATGTTCCAGTAATCCCAAATCAAGTATGATGTTTAGTATGCACCTATAGATCGTTGTGTAATAGATTTAGTATAAATGGGAAGTTTGTCGTGCATAAATTCGATTTTAGTATAGTGTGACATTGGAAAAAAATGAAGGAATAAGAATTATATAGCATAAATGTAAGATAGCATAAAAGAGAGGCTTGTTAAAATGTTGGAGTGTTTCGGTTTTAGAAACTTCGACAATTCCAAAGTGACTCGTAAGTCCTTTCGAATTAGGGAGACATGATTTGGCCTAATAGGTATAATACTCTCGTCGCCAAGCGATTGACGGTACTTTACCCTTCTAGTTAGTACATGTCCCTAATTTGATCGAAAAATACGAAACTTTGGCGAGATTGAAAATTGAGGAGCAGGACCAGTCATCAAGGTGTGGATGTCAATCCTGGCTTGACAATTTCGTCCCCAAATTGTGGTTTATTGAACGTATCAATATATAATCTCGAATCGCCAATAAAGATCCACTAGATTATGAAATAGAAACTCACATCAAGATATGGATATCACTCCTGACTTGATGGTGAACTTCGCACAAAATAACATGTAGAGTGGGTTGAAATTCGTCACCAATGGCGGGAATCACCCCTGTTTTGATGAGTTATTTCGATTGTGTAACAAGAATATTCTCAAGAATTCGTATTGTGCTATGTCTTAGGAAAGACATATTGTAAGTTTTAAAACCAAAGGGAAGAGAAAAGCAAGGTAGAAAGAATAACAATTTAGACAAGTATCACAAATGGTCAAGAGTATGGTACTTAAACTATAGACTAGGTCGAACATGGCAATTCTACCTAATTCCCTATAGTTATGGCTCTGATACCAATCTGTCATACCCCAACCGATGGCGGAAACATCAGGATGAGACGAAAACTAGATTGCAAGAGACTTCATAACGCTAATTGTGTCAAGCGTTTAATAATTACCTTTTTACATAGTTTAAATCAAAGAATACAAAATTTAGATCCCGACACGTAACAAATATAATTTCATTTCATTGATAATGATTTAATACAAGATATTGAAACGAAATACATGTTTGAAATAAGATACAACACAATAAACATTTTAAGTTTTAAGTGTGTTTCTAGGCAATCCTACTAGATTCCTTGCACCATCAGCTTTCCTGCAACGTGTATTAAAAGCATAGATCAATACAAAGGTATTGGCGAGCATACAAGTTTGAAAATAAATAATAGTATAAAACTTTGTTTCAATCACGACGAGTGTATGTTCAAATCAAATCTCAGATGTATGTAGACGACTTTCGCATAACGATAGCATATAACTGAATTCTTTATCTAGCATGCAGGGCATCCTATGCATAATAATAACATGTGAATACAAGTTGAGGTAAATAAGCGTAAACAACTCAAACATAACAAATAGCATGAAATAGACGAATTTGAATTAACACGTATAACTCATTTAAGCAAAACTGGTAATACGTTTGGTAATTTGAACATATTTAGTATCGTGTAATATAAATTTGTTAATTTGTACATGTTGCACCCCAAAATACGTTAAAGTGTAAAAAGGGGTCGACTATGCTCACATTCTTGCAATGCTTTCCTTGGAAATCTTGCGAGGAGTTGAAGAGTTGACGGCGAACGCCGAGGTCATCATACATAGGCATACGTAAGTAATGAAATGTATTTAGAAAAAGATTATACATTTATTTATTTATGTATATATATATGTATGTATGTATATTTGTATAAATATAATTATTTCGTTAAAAAAAATTAGCCGGATCCAATAGGCTCGTTTGTTTATTTAACGCGTTTTGCTTTAAGGATTTATACGAAAAACGGGTAGAGTTTCCTCTGTTTTTGGACGAACCTGACAACACAAGTTGTCGTTTAATGTTTTCAAAATTCAAATATTCGATAACAGTTTATATCGAACTCTCATTACATGTGCCGAAACGAAATTAATCGGCAAGGTATTGGTTTTAAACACGGATTCACGTGAGGTTGCAATGTTATAACAATATGATAAATTTTCACGTCAAATACTAAAACGTAATTAGTTGTTAAGTGTATTGATTCGCGTTAACTATAGTAATTAACAAAATATTATCAAGATATATGTAACAATAAAATTAAGATTTGTTTACCAAGTCACTTGCCGACGGTTTGACTGGGTGGACCCGACAGTTGACCAGCTTTGACTGGTGTTGACCGGAGTTGACCGAACCAAGATTGAAGTGAACCTAGCCTGAAACCTGTTGAGAGACTGAACCGTAATGAACACGAGTGTAACCAAGTCCCAAACCAAGATTGAACCAAACTGAACCATGACCGAACATGTGGACCAGGTTGACCTGTTGACTAACGTTGACTGCGTTGAACCGGGTTGAACTGGGTTTCACCGGGACTCGGCTTTAGTCGTGACACAACTGAGCCAAATCACCATTCGAGCTAGAATTACTATCATACCGTGCCTGCAACTGGAGTTGAGTCGATGTGAACTCGGTTGAGCCAAAGCTGACCCGCACCTGAGCTTAAGCCGAGTTGGGACATAATCTGCCAAACAAAACCCGGGTCACCACTATCGCCGCACTACTGTTGCTATCCTTGCACCGCTGTCACTGCTCGGACTCGAGCCACGCACCCCGTCGTCGATTTTAGCTTCTGACGCAAGGCCCAGCACCACCGCCGCCGAACGCGACGTTTCTGTCCGTCGTGTGCGACGGCTCTGCCGTCGGGTTGTTGCCACCGTGTATAGCGGAGGAGGGTCGGCTCCCCTTTCTCCCACTGTTATCTCTCCCTCTCTCCTCGCACTCTCTCTCCCTCTGGATCTCTCTCGCTTGAGCTTGGATGCGTTTATGTGGTAGATGGTACAAGGGGAGGGGTTGCGGAGGTGTGTGTAGGTGTGTGGCCGGAGGTCACCGGCGGTCGGCCGGAATCACTTCCGGTTACCGGGATTGTGGGAGAGAAGAGGGGTGTCGGCTCGTGAATGTGTGAGCTGAGTGTGTATGTAGTTTTATATAGGATAGGGTTTAATTAGGGTTTGGAGTGGCTTGTGCGTTTGGCCAAGGCCCGTTAGCTAGTGTTTAGGATTTTGAGCGGCCCGATCTGTCCGCGATATTTATTCTGTTTATTATTATTATTGTTATTGTTATTATTATTATTATTATTATTATCATTATTATTATTATTTATAAAAGAATAAATAAATAAATAAATAAATAATAACAACGATAATAAAAATGGACAAATAAATAATTTAGTGCTACGACACGTATTTCCTAAAACAAAATTTTACAGAAACGCGAGACGTTACAAGCGCCGTGATAAGCGTAACAACCATCAAAAGTTCCAGCTCATAGCGTCCTGGGCGCTATGAAGCGTCATGTGTGATTTTGACACCATATGAAACCTCACTATGAAAAGACTTAAAACCTTTTTTCTCTTTGAGTTTTACGTTTTTTATTGAAGTGTTATATATATATATATATAATTATCACGGTTCTTAACATTATATGGATTTTGAAAAGAATACACACACCAATTACACGTGTATAAGTAGTATTGTTTAGTTTTAGTTATCACACACACCACATACACATATGTATATTGTTTAGTTTTAGTTATGATAATTATATATTCAGTTCTATATTTTATTATATTTACATAACTAATATGTATATTGTTTAGTTTTAGTTATCATAATTATATATTCAGTTCTATATTTTATTGTATTTACATAACTAATACACTGGTTTGTGCTTTAGCCTAATCAAACTCAATGTACAATATTCAGGTCTAGTTTTATTATCTTACACTTAAACTCGTTTAAACTTAACGAATTTAAAACTTTTAATAGTCGATCTTAAATTAGTTACAATCAAATAAAACATGTGAGTTTATCCATACTTTCTAAGTGGTGCTTAAAAGTATCGCACACATAACATAAAAAGTAATATAAAACCATCATGAGTCCATGATATCATGTAATACGATAAAGACAATACAAAATTTAATATCAACTGTAGAATAACTATCTTCATCATAGTAGATAATATATTTATAATCTATCTTCATAAAAATAACACTATTGTATGACGTATTTTATAAATTAAATGCAATTAAATGACATGTTACATCCCGAAAAGAACATAGGAATGTGAATAAAAAAACCATAACAAATGATGTGACACCGTTTTATATCAAAATTAATCCGTCAAAATGGACTATTTATAATCGTAAAATTAATAAATTTGTGGAAAGATCTAACCTAGTATCATAATATTATATAAACTTTATATATTTATTAAACCTACCCCATAACATATTTCTTTTTCGGGTTAAACTGAGTTTCTGATATTTTTATTATTTATTTTTTGTTTTTTTTTATAATTATTATCTTTTATGTTTTGTTAATGTCAAATGATGCAACATATTCTCACTTTAAAAGAAAACAAAGAGTAGGGTCCGAAGCCAAAAATGCAGGTGTCAACTCTCTAGTTTTTTTTTAGAATAATAAACTTCATATTAAATGATATTTTAATATGATTTGTATTTTAAGTAACAAAAGTTGTACATTAAGTTGAACTTTTAAGTTTTGGAATATAATTACAATGGCCCTTGATTTTGATTTATCAATACATTGCTAACTTTGAAAATGAATTCCACTTACCAACCTTCCAAACAAGTGCCTTGTTCTTTTCTTGATATTAGTTGAGTAAAATACGCAATTTGCTAATAACATGATAATCAAAACCGAAAATGATAGCTACAATAATTAGGGTGATATATTAACTTTTAGTATTAATAGCGTCGTTAAGGATTGGTGAGCTGTGTGAATTTATGGCTAAAAATCCAATATTAGTGGTAGGCGTGAATGGTGAATTGCAAATTGAAGGATAATCAGGTATAAGTTTTTAATTTATTTGTAGCAAATTCTAATTTGTATGTGAGACATTCTTGAATTCCTAGTGTATGTAGTATTCTGTTTTCTAATTTTGCAGGTCCCAAGTCCGAGTAAAAGAGGAGGGTTTTTTGTTTATAACATGTTACCATAACGAAAGTAACTCAGAAAAATTCGAAGGCAACATGGTGGAAACCTTTGCACGCCTCCGTTACCTTTTGCAAAGCCTACGCCCCATAGAAACTGTCTACCTTTTGGTTCTCCTTTTAAGCAATAATAACATTAAGTAAGCCATTTACAACACAAAATGAAATGGTTATTAACAAAGATATAGAAACCAAAACTTTAGCACTTCCAAAATCACATAGCTTGACCTATGGGTATGTGGATCTCCCTGTCAAAAGTACATACATACGCATTATATGTGTATTTACGCATATGTGCTATATGAGCTAATACTATTCTGTCTAATATTCCTCCGCAAGCTAAGGTCGGTAAATGATCTAAGAAGTATCTTAAATAAAGCTAAAATAAATTCCGCATATGTGATTTTAGAGAGACAAATATAAAAAAAAAAACTTACGCATATAACACCATCAAATTATAGCTTATACTATATAACAATTCACCTCATAACTACTTTAAATAAGGTTGTGTGTGAGGGTTTTTTTTTTTGGCCAAATCCAAGACTTTATATTATAAAAAAATTGTGTAACTAGTAGTATATAAATCCCCCATTTAGTTTAATGTTTAAATGACTTTGTACAAATTCTGAATTCTGAATTCAAGGTCCTTCCAATAAGTATATGTATAAAATACATTAAATTAAAATATATAGATAATTGTGACAAAATTTGAATTCATAATCGGCCCTAGTAAATTATTGTTCTCTCTTTAAGGAAATATAAGCTTAGCATAGGGTGGGAAAGTTTTCCCAAAAAAAAACAAAAATGGTTTAGACTTTAGATCAGTTTTTGGTTTACTTACCGGATTTACATTATTGGTGTGAAGACTTTATCTCTTTACTTTTATTTCTTTAAAGCTTTCGTTATTATTATTGCACGTTCCCGACCCCTAAAAAGACAGACATGCTATTTGACAGGTGATATCAACACCCATTTTTCTGCCTCCCTCCATCTACATGTGGTCAAAAGTCTATACATGTAAAATATAATGCTTTGGTAAAGTATAAAGCATTACCACCTTACAAATTTATACCATATAAATTTCTCAAAAGACAGGTATATGGAAACTTTAAATTGCAAATCGGCAACTCATCGGCTAGCAGCGGTAAAAGATGGGCAACAGTCATGACGGCGTCGGTAGTAGCATGGGGTGGTTTCTGGTGTTAGAAGTGAACTCATGATGGAGGAATGCAACAAAAGACAAACTTGTCAACACTTGAATAGTCAGTCTCAAACAGGCATATAATCAGTTCCAAATAAACAGGATATCAAAGATCTTCTTGAAAACAACTTTTAAAGTTCACAAGCATTAAACAGTTTCACTCTACCCAAAACACTAGAAAGCGTTTATTAGTTGCGTCGAAACGAGATAAGTTGTTTAAATAAGTAATCCCAAACACTCCCTATATACTTTCTAAACCTATGGACTCCGCAAATGAACTCAAAAAACTAAGTTATATTACATAAATTCAATTTCTCACTTACACCATAGTGAAGCTCCTGTAAATTTATGTTTTAAACATACTATACAATAACAGATATGTTCTTCTATTCAACATGCATATATAATATATCACACCCTATATTTCGGTTGTTTGGCTTACATGATGGCACATCGACTCTTCTCCTCTGCCGGTGGTGTGGTGCCTTGCTGATACCTATTTGGGTCATTCGGATTGTAGGTGAACTCTGACGTATCAAGCCCGTACTGGGATCATACCGACAAAAATTAGTTATTGCGTTTTATTTAATAACGGGTCAGATAAAATGACATTTTTATTAAATAGCAAAGAAGAAGGATGAACCTTTTCCCTCATACGTGCACTCCAAGCATCATTTCTGCTGGGACGGCTATCAAGGGGTCCAGTAGTAACAGGAATACCCGTTGCTGGAACTTGTTGTCGTATGACCAAAGGCTGTCTTTGCTGTCTGGGACCATTAATGTACTCGTCATCACTATCATATTCTGCTGGTGCGTTTGCAGCACGTACCATTAAAGCTACCAGAAATATCAGCGCCTGCATATCCACAAGTAATCATTTTTTATTATAAATCATTTACCCACAAGTAATCATTTTTTACTATAAATAATTTACTGTTGTCTATAATATTCTTTAAGTTACCTTACCTGTAATATAACAACTCCAAGAGCAACCCATTTACAGATATTCCAGTTTTTGCTTAGGAAATGATATATTGTGTCAAATTCTCCGGTTTTGTCTCTTGGGATATCCTGAAGAAATGTTTACGTTTGATTAGATGATATATCTGAAACACGTTGGAAACGAAGGTGTAACTCAGAGAACTCACTGATCTCCAGGTTTTGTCGAAGAAGATGAAAGCAGCACATCCTACTTCGACCAAGATTAATAATATCAAAAGTACAGAGTACTACAGGTTCTTAAGGAAATAAACAAACACAAAAGGAAAGTAGTAGTAGTAATAATCTCTGTTGTCAAGCTCACCCAGGCGCGCACCTAGGCCCAGCCCAGCCTTCTCGCTTCGCTTCAAAAGCCTCATTTCAGGGCCTCAGGCACATTTTCAGGCCAAATTCCAACGAAATTCCGGTCAAAAATCATTTGAACATGTTTAAAACAATTATAAAAACCCGAAACAAGCCTGGAAACAACCTAAAATAACTTAAACTAGCCCTAAAAGAGCCTAAAACTTGTCTAAAATCCTTAAAACTGTATTTTTATACTAAACGACTCGCCTAAAAAAGCCCTCGCTTTTTAAGCGCCTTGCATTGAGGCCCAAGGCTCACCCTTTGTGCCTTGAGTGCGCCTTGCGCCTTTGACAATTATGGTAGTAATAATAAAAATTTTACTTAACAAGACAAATGCATTACATTTTAATGATCCTGCCACGAGGAAACCAATGCGTATAGAAATGTAAATAGTTTATAAAACCTAGGATACACAGGTTAAGCAACATCCGTTGCGTGTTGCTGCACCGATACACCCGCAGCAAGATATAACGAAGAGGATGGCACCAACGCCGATAAATAGATAAATGAACCTGCAGCCAACAACAGCATTGGTTACTATTGAACAGTTCAAGTGGGTCAACAGGATTGGGGGGAAGCTATGCAACTTTAAGTATGAAAGTTCAATTGACAGTGAGCTCAAAATACTAAAGGTCTCAGTTATGCTTTCCGTTACACCTGGATCCTGCAAATCTATAGCCTACGAAATATCTATATCATGATCTCAGTTAGTTATTTCTGGCAATTCTATAGCTCTACAAGGATAATATGCAGAAAACTACTTGTTATTGTTTTAAAATGCGTTTACTGGTAGGGGTGTAAACAAGCCCAGAGGCTCAAGAGCTACTCGTGATCGGTTTGGTTAAAAGCTCGAACGAGCCGAGCCCAAGCCTGAGCCTGAAATACAGCTCGTTTAGTTATCGAGCCTGAGCTCAAGCCTGATATACAAAGCTCGTTTAGGTTCACAAGCCTAAACGAGCCCAAGCAAAATTTTAGTGTGTGTGTATATATATATATAATGATAATGATGATTATAACCCAATTCTAAAAGCCCAAGTCGGTTTCAACTTAGGCCCATATGATACTTTGTAATAGACTAACAATAGACGATATCGAAGCGAGCTCGAGCCGAGCTTTTAGCTCATTTGAGATTGTTCTCAAAATAGCTCGAGCGGAGTCAAGCCGAGCTCGAGCTCATATAAGTAGACTCAAACCGAGCCGAGCTCGAGCTTCTGAAAAACAAGACAAGCCGAGCTCGAGTAGTGAATGGCTCAGGCTCGACCCAGCTTTTTTACACCAGTTACTGGCAAACAAGCAATATGTGTGTTGTCTAAATGCAGACAAAATGTCAATGCAGAGCATATGCATATGGATATAATACAAACAGTGTTTCAGGTAACAAACTGGGGAAATATGAATACGATAGCTGAGATGAGGGGTGTTTGTTCATTCGAGAAAAATCAACAAGGAACCAACTGCTGTAAACCTATGTCGTCAAAAGCCTTTCGGGCGTGCACCTAGGCCTTCAGGCGAGGCGAGACGCAAGGAAAACGCCTTGCGGCCCTCCGGCGACTTTTGGGTGAGATTCCGGCAAGATTTCGGCCAAATCTTGTGCACTCTAGCAGAATTCTGCAAATTCCGGGAAAACTGGTCTGAAACAAGCCAAAACAACCCCTAAACAAGCCTAATACATGTCTAAAACCCCAAAAATTGGTATGTTTATGCTATGCGACTAGCTTATCACAGGCCCTCGCTTCTAGGCTCAAGGCTCACCCTTTGCACCTTGAGTACGCCTAGTGCCGTTGACAACTATGATGTAAATGAGTAGATCCGTGAGTTCAACTCATTTAACTAAGAGAGCTCGAACTCAATCTCAGCTCATGTCTTGTGTAGCTTGATGATAGAACATTAGAACCCCTAATCAAGATAATAAAATTGGAATTAAAGGTATAGATAGCTGGCCGATTCGAGAGGGGCTAGTCTCCTAACATGATCCTGAAAGACGCTTAAATAAACTAGGAACAAAGAAAGGTAACTGCCCACTAGTCCCACTTCCACACTAATATGAACTACCTTAATTCTTCATTAATGACATATTTACAGAGTTATAATAGTCATACCTTTTAACAAAATGTATCATAAAAATCCATACTTTATACAGATACAGACATCCACATGCAGGAGTGATACTCAAAATCCAAAAACATCAAACATAGACAAACATGAAGCAAATTACCAAGCAGTAGGCAAGTCATCGTAAAAGTCGTTGCTAGACAATGACGCAGCCATTAGCATAGGACGTCCAAGCTGTGTCATTCCTTCGTTTGGTCGTATAATATCAGCATCATCCGTTGCATTTTTGTACATAACAAATAGGTATATCCCGTAGCCCACCATCGCTAAACCCGAAAGAGTCAATAAGAAGTTCAGTAGCTTCAACAAGCATTCCAAAAACCCCTTACAAGCCATCCTTGTTTTATTTCCCCCTGAGGTAGCTCAAACTGCAAATGTCACATAACAAGAGAATAGGTTATATATTTCAAGAATGAAGAACACTAGCGTTACATTTACTATGATAAAAATACATCACTAAATGCAAATTTGACAAACACCAACACTACAAAATCTGTTAATGATCGAGTTGCAAACACACACACAAATAAACTGCAGAAAAGTAAAGAACACGAGGATTTACGTGGTGCGGTGTTAGGTCTAAGCTGACTTACGTCCACAGGCTGCAACCAGGATATTGTATCATTGTCGTGAACAGAAATTACAAGTACAAGATTATCTATTAATACCTACATATAGGGCTGCAAACGAACCAAACGTTCAGCGAACAGTTCGAGGACCGTTCAGCGGGAAATTCGTTTGTGTTCGTTCATTTATTAAACAAACGAACACGAACAAGAAATATCTTGTTCGTTTAGTTAAATGAACAAACATGAATGGAGGCTGCGTTCGTTCATTCATGTTCCTGAACGTGTTCGTGTATGTTCGATTGTTCATTAGTGTTTTTAGTTTTATTATTTTATTTACATACTTCAAGATTACAACAAATAAAATATTTAACAAGTGTCAGTGTATTATATATTATGTTCATGAACGCTTGTTTGTGTTCGTTTGTGTCATGAACATTAGTTTGTGTTCATCAACGTTTGTTTTCATTCGTTGCCTAAAATTAACACACGAACACAAACACTTTCATTTCCTTAACAAAGGAACACAAACATAAAATCTCATTCGGCAAGTGTTAATGAACATATATGTCTTATCAAACGAACACCAATAAGGTATTGTTCGTGTTCTTTCGGTTCGTTTGCAGCCCTACTTACTTACATATTAAGGTTTATAACTTAAACCCAAGTAAACAAGTAAATGGCTATTATAATGAAATGAAACGTGTCTTCAACAAAAAATAAATAAATTGTTGTTCATCAGTTGACTTTAGTATGTTAATAAAATCCAATTTTAACTCTTCAAATTGCTATATCATGATTATTATCATGAATCTATATTCAACTGGTGACTTTTTCCGAATAACTGAAGGAAAACGCAATGAAATTAAGCTCTAAACTGGATAGAATCCATAACTGAAGGAATTGAAAAGTAAAACATGATCAAAATAAACAGAGAAAAGCAATAACCGTGGTTGAATTGTAGATTGTGAATAATTTATGAAGAGATTAGAGTTATGGTGTGAATTGAATGAGTACTTACTTACTTACAGAGGTAGGAATGATATGATAATGGCGAAAATTCAGAATTTGGTTCAGCAACGACGACGAGAATATTAAATGATGATATTTGCCCTATTTGTATTTATTATCCGAATTGGGAAATTATCATATGGGATAATGACACCGCCAAAATGCTACTCACAACTTATGTTACACTTATAGTCCCTTGAGTATCTATCTATTTTTGTTGCATGTTTGGCTCAAAAGCAAGAGAGAGAGTCGTGCGTTGTCGCTTCGGTCACTTATGTGTCAGTGTAACGCATCGTCCGACGGACATGTATAAACCTTGTGCCATGTATAACGACTCAGTGTGACATTCATACCACCTTGTATAACTTCTTATATGACCCGTATGATGTGTCAGTAGTGTGTGATTAGTATGTCAGTGGTGTGACATTCATTCTCTCTTGAGAATCATCTTTTAAGCTTGAAGTTTAACTTGATACATAAAAGAAATATCATCATTTTAGGTATCAACCGGTTTGAGCGATACTCGTAATGTATTCGAATAAGATGATGTTACATAGCTTGTCTCCAGTTTTGCCGTTCAAATTGTTATCACTTAAACATATAACATTTCAATGTGTTTCAGTTTTACCAGTTGTGTATGGTTTAATACTAAGTGTTGTGGTGGGCTTTATTGGGGCTTCAAGGGGACAAAAAGTGGCGTTGCATAGACGACACGTAAGCAACCATTGTTCGCTTTCTTCTAATAGCGCCCATGGTGTGGTTACCACACCCCTAGCGCCCCGTTCTTCTTTTCTCCCTCTTGCAGCCTTCATTCTCCACCAACTTCTCGCCCCATACCCACAAATCCAGCCGCAGAGACGCCCCACGCCACTCCGATGTGGCAGGGCTTCCATGCCCACAACAGATGGCCTAATATAACATTTTAAGACCACTTTTATCAAACAGCTAATGGTGTGCAGATGGCCTAATATAACATTTTAGGTTGTTCAAACCACTTTAAGATACGTAAGATTTCATGAGGCTTTTTCATCGAGCACCCTACGAGCAACATTTTCTTTTGGGCTGATACATCATGTTAATGGCTCAAAATGACGTATGACTGCGAGGTTCTTGTTTTCTCCATTCCACAGAAATATGTATAATCTAACCACACCTGCCACAATCGTGAGTCGGTCACCACATTCCAGCCTATTTTCAAACCAAACATGATTATTTTGAGAGCTAAACACATCATTTATTATTTATTAACAATGCAACTGTCATTCATAACTTGTGAATCTTATACATGACTTTCTTACATAATGATATAATAAACTTTTTCTTCTTCGGTTGTTGTATCTCTCTAAGACCACAGAATTTTGTAACTTGTGTTACGTATATTACTAGTACTTTCTAAAAAATATATATCACTGACTCATAACTTATCCTTTTATACAATTATAACCAGTTCAGGCCTTTTGTCCCACTTGTAAAGACAATAAAAAATGAGACACAAAAAGTGAGAAAGCCGATTTCAACTCAACCATGAGCATTTCCATGAAATATGCAGCCAAAACGGCAAAATGACCAACACCATCAGGTTATAAGTAAGCATCAATGTCACACAAGGCTCACTTATCCTGAAAATAATCTATTTCAAAACAAAAACGAACGCCAGCTCCCGTTTTGTTCGTGTCTATAGGTGTTCTCGAAGCTCATGTAAAGATACTACTTACAGAGTTATCATCATGAACACGCCAAATGGTCTCCCCCAAAAGATTTGCTACTGACAGCACAGTTAGCTGTGGGAAGTAATGCTGTTCCTTTAACGGGATTGTGTTTGTAACAATCACTTCTTGGAACAGACCGCTCGACAACCTCTCAATTGCAGGGGGACTGTAATAATAAAGATTCAAATAAGATGTGGGATTTTAATAAAAAAAAGTTACAAAAAAATAAAATAATGTAACATATAGTTTACCTGAATACACCATGAGTGCAACAAGCATAGACTTCCCTAGCTCCCTCTTCATGAAGCAGAGCTGCACCTTTAGATATAGTTCCTAAAAATAACATACAATATAAGGAAACTGTTATACAAGATACAAGTGATATATATCGTACATATTAGATGACTCACCAGCAGTATCGATCATATCATCCAGCATCACAGCAACTTTTCCTTTGACATCACCGATCAGATTCATTATCTGAAAATATACGATGATTGGATAAAACAGAACAATTGATAGATAGTTGGATAAAGATTTAAGAGTAAAATGCGATTTTTGTCCCTTAGGTTGGCCAGTTTAGCGACTTTTGTCCAAAGGTTTGTTATTCTGCATATGGATCAAAAAGTTCTAAAATCTTGCCATTTTCATCCGGCTCGTTAACTCATCTATTTTTCTCCGTTAAGTCAGGGGTATTTTCATTTTTTTGTTAACTTAAATGGCAATTCGGTCTTTTTCACTTAAGGACTCACTTGTACATTATGGTAAATGCTTGTATATAAAGTGAAAAGGACCGAATTGCCCTTTAAGTTAACAAAAAAGACGTAAGATTTAATATATGTGGTCAGATATTATAACTACCTCAGCTACGTTGTGTCCATGGCGTCTTTTGTCAACAATGGCCAAAGGGGCATCGGATAACTTTTTGGCGAAAGCGCGTGCTCTAGCAACTCCACCGACATCAGGCGACACCACTACCAAATCGTTGGAGCAAATTGCCTTGCTGGCAAGGTAATCAAGGATAACAGGCTTGCGGAACAAATAAAGAACTTCGTTATCAGCAAAAAAAGTTGGACAAGTTTCCAAACATACGAAGAAGTTGAATATTACCTGACAGTACACATGGTCTACTGGAATATCGAAATAACCCATTGATTGTCCGGAGTGAAGATCACACGCAAGAACACGATCCGCACCTGCTTCGGTTATAAGGTTTGCTACGAGTTTGGCGGCAATAGATTCACGCCCTTGTGTCTGAATCAATCGAAAAACATGTCAGCAAAACATAAATACATATATACGTGGATTTGTAATTTTTTATACTATAAAGGAAAAATGGGTTCACCTTTCTATCGGCTCTAGCATAACCAAAGTAAGGGATGACGGCTGTGATGTTTTTGGCTGATGCTCTTCGGCACGCATCAATCATTACTAGAAGCTCCATCAGATTTTCATTAGCAGGAGGGCTGGTAGGCTGCACAAGATACACATCACACCCTCGCACACTCTCTTGCAGCTGAACGTAAATTTCACCGTCTGCAAACCGTTTTATTTTGATCATTCCAAGATCGAGAGCCATGTACCTAGCGATTTCCTAAAATGAAATAGAAACATGAGAAAATATAACAGACTTAAGCAAAAACAAATCAAGGAACATGTCATGTGCCACAATATCTTTGGGCTACTTTGATGGTTACATAGCCTGCAATGTCACATGACTCACATGCAACATGACACTTTATGGCTAATTTAGTATTTTATTGTCGCATTTTGAGTAGCCATACCATTAAATCATGGAAATTAGCATATATCCGTATGTACGTGCGTGTATGAGTCAAAATGAATAAAAATGTGAAATACCTGAGAAAGTTCAGAATTTGCAGTGCCAGAGAAAATCTTAAGCCTTCCATTAATAACAGTATTGTTCATGCGTCCAGCTTGCATAAAGTTCGGCAGCACCCCGTCATTAGTAATTGGTACCAACGGCTTCCCACTCAATGATTTGCTAATCTCACACCTCTATAACAAATAAAAACAAAAAATCTCAATCAATCTCTTAACCTCATACACCACATTATTCCAAATACAAAAATATATCACCTCTACATTTCTAACAAACAACACGTGAACCTCAAAGTATATTAATAATTTGATATTAGTAAGGATTATCTGTTACGCAGTGCAAGGTATCTAGGCCCTGTCCTTCATCAATCATCATATATACATTCAATATTATTGCAAAACAATCTGAA
Source organism: Scalesia atractyloides (assembly GCA_947069175.1). Classification (NCBI taxonomy): domain Eukaryota; kingdom Viridiplantae; phylum Streptophyta; class Magnoliopsida; order Asterales; family Asteraceae; genus Scalesia; species Scalesia atractyloides. The sequence goes on along the minus strand of CAMTDV010000020.1, from coordinate 3,933,723 downwards.
GAACAAATCAAACAGGACTCCTGTTTCTAATGGTTGGAGCTTTAATCTTGATTATTTCAAATCCCAACTGTTCACTAATTTTCACAAAAAAAATTGAAAAATCTAAACAATAATTTGACATAACAAGTTGCTCTTTAACTGTTGGGGCCGGTTTCATTAAACTTTATTTACGCCCATATTTGTTTCTCGTTGACTAAGCTATTAACCCTAATATAGTCTTGATGTAATTGTATTCTTTGAACTCCGAATAAATTGCAATCAGAAGAGGACGTACGTCACCTTGACCGACCCACGTTATTATCGTGTTCTTTATTTTTCTCGTGTGTGTTTGTTTGCTTCGCAGGACCGACTCTTATCTAGTACCTAACATTAACACTACCTAATTGCCAAGTATCCTCAATATTATATTCAGTCGATACACAACAAATCATGTAAAATTATAATATAAACATAAAAAAATTAAAAAAAAAATGCATCATTCCGTTACCACTCGAATAAGTCCCAAATCATCAAACCTAAACGAGAATAAACAAGCAACACATCAACAAAAACAAACTACGATAATCAACAAGCAAAACACAAACGTTATATTCAACTTTCTCCATCATTTCCTCCGAGAAAACAGGACTTTAATAAAAAAAATACATAAAAAAGCAGAAAAGTAAGTAAACTTACGATGCTGTTATTAGTTGGAGGGATACGTGAGTAATCGTGGATGAATCGACGGCTGAAAGAGCGCGGGAGAGAAGTGATGACGACGAGATGTGGAGCATGGCGACGGAGATGACGGCAGCAGAGACGCCATTGATGCTGCGTGATATTGAGGTTAGGGTTTTGAACAGCAATTGTTTATGAAATGCAAATTTATTTTGTATGGTGAGACTTTGTTCTGAAACTGCTTGTGATCTGTTTGTTATGTATACGTAGGTTATCAGTCGAAGGTGGCATTTTGAAACGACGTCGCTTTAGGGCTTAAAAGGCCAAAAGGCATAATAAAAGTGAGCAAACCTCAACCAACCATTGGTCAATGGTTACACACCCAGATGCCAAAGTGATAATTTTTTTCAACTCACGAATCAAATTATTAATTTTTTTAAATGATAAAGAATCTCAAGTTTAAATTCTTTCCCTCGGGGCTATGTCTAAGGTCGACTCCTGATGCGGGAAACCAGATAAAATCTGTAAACCCTTTGCCACTCATCAGGTTTGAAACCGGGATTAAAGCCCCGATTCGTCCATTTCACGCAGATGTCCATCAAAATGACCCAAGTGGAAATCGAACCTACGTCTCCACTAGAAAAGACATACCAATTAACCGCTATACTAAATTCTCAGAACAAATTATTAATAGTTATTTTAAAACACATGTCAAACATTTTTAGTAACATAGTTATCATAGATTAACACACGAATCAAATTATTAATTATTAAAATAATAACAGTTACTTTAAACACACGTCAAAACATTTTTAGTAACATAGTTATCATAATTAATTTTGTATTTTGCTTATTTTGTATATGATATATTTTCAGTAACATAGTTATTATAATTTGTATATGTAAAATATGAGATATAGTTTTGATTATTTTGTATATGATATGATTCATTGATTCCCCCCTTAAAGGTGGAAAATACCAAATTGAGGATGAGATTTGTTTGTGGATAGAATTTTGTTGGCCCTAGCAATTTGTCTTTTACAAAGGCAATGTTATAGTCTTCGTATATAATGGTAATTTATTTATTTTGTAGGAACTAGAAAGTGTATATCAACTAATATGTGGTATCATATATTTTATGTTTAAAAGTGGTAGGGATTTAATCAATGGATAGTGGTCTATTGGGAAAGCAAAGCATATCTTAGGAGGGGAGGTTTTGGGCTCAAGTTAAAAAAAATGGTTCAGAATTCAGTGTTGTAGTAACCGTTAGTCTCTAGTCGGGCGGGGTTGGGACTCTTTAATGCGTATTATTAATCGGTGAAATTATTAACGGGATTAATTTGATTAATCGCACCTAGTCGAGATTTTTACAACCATGGTTCAGATTAAAGTGTTACAAAAGAAATTATATGAATTTTAGGAATAGGTTTTAGAGTGGTGTGTTCGATGTTAAAAATGATATGTATAGAAAAAAAAGATGAAATTCAAAGATAACTGTCTATACTTACTTTCTTTTAATATTCAAATAAATAAAAATACTTTTTGTAATAATTTCTTAATATGCTCATGGCTTTATATCTAGTGACATTTTGAGGTGAGATAAGATTTTAAGACCAATAGGTCCTGGGTTTGATTTCCACAAGAGGGGTTTTTCAGATTTATTGGGTTTCATCATGAATTGATGTATAAACATTATGCCTAATGAAGATGGTTATAATCGGATGGTTTCACTGGTGGCACGATGATACTCCATTAATTTATCAGTGATCCAAATTTGCCATAATTTTTTTTTCTTAATATTAATTATACTTTATATTTGTTTAAAATCATACAATCCAATATGATCTAGAATTTCATGTTTTTGGTGATTTGATATGAGTATTCTATATCAATTAGAAAGGGTAACTTTTAAAGTATTCCATATACACATTGTTGATTATTAGAGTGCATTAAACCACATTATAAGGATGTAAAAAAAAGACAACGCCAAAAAACATAAATGGTTTGTGATACACATTTAGGTAATGGTGCGTCAAAATCATCGCAATAGTACGTCAAACTCTGCAAGTCTAATGGATTGTTGTGATAAATTTTGACGCACATGTTTATAGCAGCGAGTCAAACATTAAAATCGGTGCATTGAACTTTGCAAAGTTTTGATTTATAATATGATAAGTTTTGATGCTTTAATATATATGATGTGCCAACTCTATCATAATGGCACGCCCAAGTGCCTTGCAAAACTTCATTTACTATATAATGAGTTTTAATGCATTACTATGTGTCAAAATTTGCAACAGTTTTGATTCATCATTTTAGCAACTTTTGATTCACAAGCATAATGGTTCATCAAACCCCAATTATGCGTATACAACCACACATGTTTGGTTCACTATTGTAATTAGTTTCGATACACTAGTATACAACGATGCATCAAACATATTATAACAATGTGACAACCGAAAAACGCTTTGTTGCTTTATTTTGATACATGTTAAGCACCTTTAATTCATTTGATTATGCAGCTAATTACTAAATCACTTAGGGACTGTTTGGCAACTTTTGAATGGTTGAGTGCTGAACCAATAAGAGGTCTGAACCATTAAGAGCAGTATAATGCTTAACCATTCAGAGGCAAATGTCTGATCAATTCAGATTAGAGGTCTCGACCATTCAGACTCGGTATAATACTTAACCATTCAGAGACAGTATAATGCCTAACCATTTAGAGACAAATGTCTGAACCATTCAGACATCCGCTCGTGAAACAAACACTCTGAACCATTAAGAGTCTCATTAAGAGCTAAAACAAACAACCCCTTAGTGGTGTAGCTTGCGTTTGGCGAAATACCTGTTGCAGCTAAAAGTTATTAAGGACGTGTTGTGCTTCAAATGTAGGTTTGTACATGGTTCACAATCGGACCAGACTATGTCGAGGCTAATGACAAAACAGAAGCATGGCATTTGATCAAACATCAGACCACCAAGAGGTCAGTCGGTCCAGGTTCAGTTCGATTTAAGTCGGTTGGTTTACATATAGCAGTTGGCACCAGGCTTGATTCTTAAGTCAGGACACTGAAATCTCTCTCAACTTTAAACATGATGAAATACAACAATTTTTTTATTCTTGACGTTGACTATGAATGTTCATAGTGTTTCACATGTGCACAGTAGTTGTTTTTTTTGTCCAATATTCAAGCCTAAAGGTCTATTTTCATAGTACATGGTGATTCATAACATATGCATTAAATAATTCTCAGTAGAATATTCAAACATAAGTTTTGTTACTTTGTAACATGTATGCATCAAATGTCAAGAGACACAAGTTAAATAAAACCACTTTTAAAATATCTTTTTATGTTCACATCTCTAACAGACCACGTTTTTTTAACATACCATGAAAAACACTCTTTGACTTTTGTGACATTATGATCAATTTGTACTCTGTTTTGCCAAATGGATGTGTCTATGTCTACGTCTATAGAACACTCAATTTTACCACAATTTACTCATCAATAAGCATGAAAAATTATATACAATAAATACCTAATAACAAAAAGCTCAGTCATCATAAGATATATGAAAACAAACATGTATTCTAATTTCTAAACCTCACTGCGACGATGCAGCCTTGATCGCTTTCTGCAGTTCACCCTCCACATCGCCCGAACCGCCATTCTGATTCGTTTCTTTCTGCGCATTCGCCTTCTTCGCCCTCCACTGCTCAAACCCATCCGAATTTTCAACCGCCACCTTCTTGTTCTTCCCACTACCTGCATTGTATCCATTATGATTCCTTAACGGCTGACGTGACTTAACATCCTCCAACGCACGTCTCATCTCTCGGTTATCCTTCAGTAAATCACTCAACTCTCTACTCATCCAAGAACACATACCCTTCAACATCTCAAACTCCCCCTCAATCCCAACTTTTGATCCACATTCTCGTCCTTCACATCGTCAAATTCAACCCTCTCAACCTTAATCTTATTCACTCGTAAATAAGCCAATTGCTTATCGTTATTCGGAACGCCCACACCCCACCGCAAATTCACCTTAAACCGTTTAGCTACCGGCAATTCGGTATCCGCCGCAACCAAAAAACCCGACAAGATTGAACCTTTTTCGGCCGATTCCACCGTCAAATCTTTCCATATGTTCAGCCGATCCAACGACACAAATCCATAAGAATTGTTACTCTCACCACCACCATTCCCACCATTGATCTTTTTACTGTTGGAAACAGAAACAGTGGAGGTTATTGATTTACGAAGCGAGAATGAGCCCAATTGGGTTTGAATTGGAGGACGAAATAGGGTTAGGGTTAGGGTTTTTGAGGGGAAAATGAGAAATTAGCGGAGATGATTAGGGGGGAATTGTTGGGGGAGCCGAAAAGACGGATGCCTGATTTGAGAGTGAGCGTGAAAGGTGCTGCCGTGGTGGGGTGGAGGTGGAGGTGGAGGTGAGTGGAGGTGGTGTAGGAGAGTTTGAGGGAGGGGCCAGAGGGGAAGTGGGTGCGGAGGGAGAGGGAGAGGGTGTCGGAGGAGGGAGAGGGGTGGTGGTGGGTGGCGGAGAAGCCGGAGAGGAAGGGGATTCCGAAAACGGCGATGGGGATTTTGGCTGTGAAGTGGATAGGGTTATGGGTTTGGTTGGGTTGGTTTCGGTTTAAAGATACTTTCATGGTGGTTACGAGATTAAGATACAGAAGAAAGTTTGGTGCCTTTTGGATTATCGGATAAGAGAAGAAGCAGTGAGTGTGATTGGAAGCCTTGAAGGTGAAGAAGCATTTTTTGTTGTATAAACATAACATATATAATAATAATTGTAAAAGAGTAGTTAAGTTTTATTAGGATCTTTTGTGTCACGCGGGTTTGAAATCCTAACACTAACTTAACATAAAATTTATGGGTTTGGGTTTACTTTAAATGGGTTCGAGTCAGTTTCAGGTTGAACCTGCAAACTCGTTTAGCTAAACGGGTCTTGGCCCGGGTCAACTCAGTCGGGTTAACGAGTTAACCCGTTTAACCTATTATATTCTATATTTTACAATATGTTTTATGTTATAAATTAAATTAATTAAATTACAATTTTAAAAAGAGAAATTCACATAATATTTTATAATTTAAATGTGATTTATACATTTGTGTTTTTTCAGGTAAATTAATTTAAATGTGATTTATGCATTTGTGTTTTCAAGTAAATTTTAATTTTAATATATTAATTTGTAGAAAAAGAATAAAAATTTAAAAAATTGGGGTTGAATAGGTCGTGTTTGGGTAAATATGCGAATTTCCTGGTCGTGTTCGGGTTTATATGTATGACACATTTTTCGGGTTCGGTTCATGATTGGGTTCGTCTAAAATTTTCGGTTCAGGTCGGGTTGAACCTACCAACCCGCGAACACGACTCGTTAAGCACCCCTCGTTTTCTATGTATTGGATCTTTTGTAAAAGAGTAGTTTAGTTTTGATGATATTTGAACACCAGTTCGGTCCAGTTTTATACACCCAGTATTCATTGTAAACTACAAACTAAACTGTTCATTACGGTTTGAAAATTTCAAAGCTGATTGACCGAAAATAAAAATAATGACTGTCAAACCAAATCAATAACCAATTTGGGCGGTTTCACAGTTTATACCGAACTGTGAACACCCCTAGTTATAGAAAAGGTTTAGGAAGATAATATCACAATTAAAATGTTTGTAATTGTTGTCCTAAATGTTTTAGCCATTGTTCACTCCAATTATAGTTATAATGGCATCTTAGTTCTGCAAGAACATTGTGAAATCAAATGAAACAAAGCTCACATTCACATGGCATATGCATAAATTTGTTACAAAATACAGACTCCAACTCACAAATGACAAAACACATGTTAAATCAGTGTCATGTTGCACACCAGAATGAACTAATGAAACTAAGATCATGATAAACCCATAACCAACTACACTAACGACAAATCACCCGCGATTAGCTTCGAATCCTCAACTTCCATAGCAGATTAGATCTAATAACAGGGTCACGTCTGCCTGTCGCCTGTCCTAAACCCGACCGCACACCATTTTAACCGAATAAAACCATTTACACAGTGTTTCGCCTTCATTAATCCATCCCACTTTTATTTATTTATGTTTCGGGTCATTCATCGTTTATATCTTTAGACTATTTCACTATCATCAGTGTCATTCTCGTCTTCATTCTTCCCCTCAAGCTTAATACTCTTGTACCATTTAGCAAACATGACATAGACTAATAAATCTATCGCAGTTAATCCCGCTAGCAGGAAGAAAAACCGGTCTAGGTGGCCTCGGTTAAGATTTCCTGGAATCCACCCTGGCATGTCGTCTTCAGTTGATATCTTCATAACTATCGTCACGATGAAGCAACTGACATAATTCCCGAGTGAAATAGATGTCATGCAAAGCGCGCTTCCAAAGCTCTTTAACGCATCAGGCGCTTGCGCATTGAAAAACTCGAGTTGACCAACATACATAAACACTTCGGACGCGCCAACAAATGCGTACTGAGGCACTTGCCAGAAGATGCTTAACGAGCTCGACGCATCACAATAAGGGCAGTCTTGATTAGCATACTTTAATCTAAAACATTCCACAATGCCGGCTGAAACCATTGATAGTATCGCAATTATGAGCCCGATTCCCATTCTTTGAAGCTCGGTTAACCCTTTAGAGTCTTTCTTCTTGAAAATGAGGACGAGTGGAGTGATAACTCTTCGGTTGAGGAAAATGAATAGCGCAACGCTTAATATGTCGAAGCTAGACATGCTAGATGCGGGGATTTGGAACCCTGATATCGCACTTTTCATCGCTGCACCTTGCTCGACGAATAGAGACGACATTTGTGTAAATACGACTGAGTATATTATCGTGCATAGCCATATGGGAAGCAATCTTAGTATGCATTTCACCTCTTCAACCTGCGAAATCGGACATAGAGTCCACGGGTTGTGAGTGTTCTGTTTCGGGTCGTTGAAATCCCTCGAGGTAATGTATGCTGCTTTATCCAAAAACCTGCATTAGTAACATTAGCTGTAGTGTAAGAGGTTGTGGTACTTTTGACCCATTAACTTATAAACGGGTCGATATGGGTAGGGTGTTCAAAAAGCTCGCGGCTCGTTCGAAACTCGCTCGAAAAAAACTTGGTTGTAAACGAGCCAGCTCGGCTTGGCTCGATTTGTAAACGGTATGAGCTCGAGTTTGGCCTTGCTCGGCTCGTGAGCTCGCGAGCCGGCTCGAATTAATTATTTTATATAGATAAACTAAAAAAATATGTGGGAGGGAAACGTTAACATTTTAAGTTTAGTTAATTAATAACATATATAAATATAGGATAATAAACAAAAATTATACATATAATACTTTCGGTATGCCTTTCGGTCTTAAATTATTAGAATAAAAACATATACATATATGTGTAGTATTTTCTTTGTTTTTTATGTTATCAATATTTGTAAAAAAAACAAAAAATTAAAAAAAATTTAATGAGCCTGCTCGATTTTGCTCGAACATTTTACAAGCCGAGCTCGAGCTCGACTTTTCAGCTCGAGCCGAGCTAGCTCGTTTAAGTTCGAGCTTGAGTTCAACCTGGCTCGGCTCGATTAGAGCCCTGGATATGGGTTGTATTATGTACCAAATGTCATAGATTTACAACATCATGCTTACTTGAATTCATGTGTATGAAGTATCTTTCTTCCTGTGCTTAAAGAAGAGTCCTTTTCTTCTTCTTCATCAAACAAACACTCTTTACCTTGTGGCAGTCTAACCCTCCACTTCTTTGATGCAGCCACAAACACTTGACAAAATCGGTTTAACGGGTTCCCACTCGGCTTAAAATGTCGGTACCTTATAGTTCCACCAAGAAATAGCGCGAGTCCTATAAACGCGGATCCAGTTGACGCCCAAAACCCGAGGGTCCACATTCCTTCATCCTCAAAATAGCTCAAGAATGTGTTGGAAAAGAGTGAACCAAGGTTAAGTGCAAGATAAAAGTAGCTAAAAAAAGCCACTTTAGAATAACCCTCTTTAGCATCCTCTTCATCAAACTGATCGGCTCCAAATGTCGCGATATTCGGTTGGTACCCTCCATATCCTAAAGCGATCATGTAAATCGAGATGTAAAACAACACGATTTCCCAACTTGAGTGGCTACTACATATAGTGGTCCGGTCGCCACATCCTTTAGGAGTGATCAAGAACATGCTCGATGCCACCGATAGTCCTCCTAAGCCCTGTTGTTGATTTGTAATTTAGTAACTTACTCTTTTGTCGTTTAAACGGCTTGCATACGAATGCAGCCCGAATGAGGGTAGTTAAAAGAATAAAGAACTTACCAACACAAAGATGGCTTGAAAGATGGCACAAGTTTTGTATCTACCCCAATACGAGTCGCTGAGAAAAGCACCGACTAGCGAGAAAATGTAAACTGTTCCGGTCCATTTGCTAACACTATTTGCAGCCTCAGCATTGCCTTGTTGTAGAACCCTGGTTAGATACAGCACTAGGTTCACCCCAACTCCAAAAAAAGCTAAAGTCACTAGCCCTTGATTCACTGTTTAAGAAGAAACATGCAAATTATAAGGAAATTTCTACACTTTTGGAAAATTAAATTTCATGTTTGCTTCTTGTAATCTTCTAGGTTGGCCATATAAGCATAGTTACTGTTTAGTAACAATCTTATATATATATATATATATGGATTAGAATCATTTGTGAACAACTTCTTGAAAATAAACTGAGTGAACTAATCTTGACCATTGATATTTTTTAGATTAAAAGGGTAAGATTGACATTAGTTATCTCTCTCTCTCTCTTAATTAAAATCCTTAATTTTCTCATCTATTAATTCTCTCTCTCTCATATTTTTAATTACTTCTCCATTATTTTAAACTCGTCTAAAATCAATTGCTAATAACGTATATGAAACTCCTAACGGAAATAGGTACTGGACACCAACTGTCCCTCCCGGATTCAAACCGTATATGAAACTCCTAACGGAACTAGGTCGTGTACTACAAAATACACAGATGTATCAAAAGTCTTCCGTATAAACTAACAACTGTGTATCTTGTATAAAGTGATAGTTAGCGAGACTGTACACATGTGTATAAACTAACATCTGTGTATCTTGTATAAACTGATGCTACCGAGATTGTACACATGTGTATAAACTAACAACTGTGTATCTTGTATATACGGAAACTAGCAAGATTTTAGGAATTTTGATTATATTGTTTAATAAATGCAATTTACAAAAGACGCAAATACCCTTCTGTCAATTAATTTAAAGAGAAGTTACAACATTATAATTACAATCTTGCCATTGTTTAAAAATCTCTAGATGATATAGTTAAATGGCTCAGATTAGTTCACACAATTCACTCTCAACCTAGTGTTCACTCTAGAACCCTACCCATATATATATATATATATATATATATAGTTATTTAGCAGGCAAATCTTATCTAGTGCATGTATTAGTACCATATACAGAATTAACACCAAATTATATGGTGTAGATGTATATGGACCAATTTACACCAACTCTATCCTAGTAGTAGTTTATTATAAGTTAGGATGGTAAATAACGTGTGTCTCAGAGTAAGTCGGATGGTGTCAGAATTTGATCCAGACCTCCATAACAGATGTCAGATTCCCCATCAATTATCGTTTTCGATACGTAAGTTTTCAAGGCTATCGATTGAAAAGCTTATCGCACAAATAGTATGCATGTCAAGATCTTGTACTAAAAGTTAATAATGGATCAAAATGAATCTTGTATGCCATATAAATAACAATTAGACGTTTGAAAAGAAATAAACAACATTAATTAGTTTTTTCTGCTTATAAAATAATAATGCATAAACCAATAAAAAGTCATTTAAAAGGTTACTTTACATTCTATATAAAAAGTAATTATCTTTTTATCCTTTTTAATTATCTAAATAACTAAATGTTTAAATCTTGTTATAATGAAGAATGTAAACCCAATGCATTATTTCTTTTTTATTTTCATATAATTGAATAATTGAACACATTAATTTTAGATAATTAACTAATAACCATCAAATGACTCGTAGTATAGCGATATCATAGTAAAATAATAATAATAATAATAATAATAATAATAATAATAATAATAATAATAATTGTGTTTCTTTCCAAGTGATTTGAGTGTTCTAGCCATATAGTGTAAAAATGTAAAGAAATTTTTAGAGGGACTTTTTCTTATAAAATGTTAAATCATCACATTAAAATGCTAAAATAACAAATTACAAACAAATGGCAAGTAAACAGTCAACAAGTTGCACCACAACCTTCATTTGAATTGCAAAACCGCTCCTACTAAAGAAGAAACAGCTCTTAGGGGTCGAGACATGGAACTTGTACCCTCAATCTCATCCAGTGGCAGAGCTTAAACGAAAACTCAGTTGAAGCCGTACTAATCCAAATCAATGGGGGCCGGACTTTTAAAAATGCAATATTTTTCACTACAAAAAAAATACTCCTAAATCTATGGCATGGAACCTGTACCATCAATCTCATCCAGTGGCGGAGCTTGAACGAAAACTTACTGGACCAGACTTTCAAATCCAAATCAGTAGGGACCGGACTCTTAAAAATCCAATATTTTTCACTATAAAAAATCGGACATGTTCGGTAAAATTAACACTACGAGTGAAAAATCAGACACCGCTCTATGCACACATCTTGATACCAATAGATTACAAGCCATTTAATAAATATGTAATTTTAAAAGTTGGATTATAAAATGAGTGAGTTATCTCTTTATTAAAAAATAAGCAAACAAAAATATTTATCTTATTATGAGTACACTAAAAGCATATACCATGTTTCTAGTACTATATATTGAGATCTCGGGATTTGCTAAAACATCTCGTGAGTTGGAATGATGATCAGACAAAATGTTGGTAACCTTGTCATGTGGTCTAATGAGCTTCCTCATGCAAGATTTTCACCCCTCTCGTGTCGGTAACGTCTCAATTTTTGCATGCTTTTCCCCACCCAACCAAACACATACACACTATGCTATACTATCCATTTCTATATTTATTATTATTATTATTTACCCATCAAAAACTATATTCTTTTCTTCCGGTGTGGTTACGTAACCAATAAAACTTCCAATTTTGAATTACTTGATTTATAGGTATATATATTAACGGTGCATGTTTCCATTTATATATTTTTATAATTTTATTTTACGTGAGATCTGATGCTGCATATTAATTAATATTGTCTGCTATACTCACCAGATGTACGCTCAAGTGAAAACTTTTTAGGTCATTCATTCGTGAATTACCCTAACATGAGCACATTAACTATACAGTTCTCTACAATGAATACGAAGTAACAAAATGATACGAGATTTGCGTAAACCGAAACATTTTAGATTGTAGTTCGTATACACGATGACTTATGTTACGTAAAAAACGGTGTTTCGTTATGAAAAAATATTGTATTTTTTTATTAAACTAGTAAAGTTACAAAGTTCGTGTCATTTTCAAGATTTTTTCATCTCATTTGTTAAAATTATTAGTAATTAATTATTTGATAAATACATTTTCCTGATAAAATAATTAAATGAATATATACCCACACACAGAGCTATCAAATTGTTAGGATAGAAAGGCCTCCACCATTCCAAACTTTCATAAAAAATCATCATTAATTTATATTATTATACAAATATACACTCACTCTAAAATATAGAAAAATATTCAAGCACTATACGAAATTATGAAGTCATGTCTTAAAAGTTATTAATTTCCTTAAAATTTCCATATATTGATCTATGATAGTTAAACACTATAAATATCATGATATAATTCCATTTACTTATGAGTGAATTTAAAAAAAAATGAAAAACAAACTTCAATATGCATATACACACATGGATAGATAAGTTCCCTTATCCGATATAACAGTTAACTAATAATATATTGGTATGAAGATCGATAAGCAAAGTATAATATCAAATTTAATTATATGATATATATATATATATATATATAAATAATATATATTATATATATATATATTTTGTTTTCAGAAAATAATAAAAGTAGGTAGGTTACCGAGGATGATAGTGCCAGCTGTCCATCGACCGGTTTTTGCTTTGATAGCTGGTTTGCCATGAAAATCAACTGTTCCATCCATGGTGTTTGCCTCTTCATCACCCTTGATCACCTGCTATTTATGAATATTCATTTCTAAACCATTAGCTTAATATTTAATGATATTTTATATAAGAAAAAAGAATCATGAAACTGAATGTGTGTTGTGTTGTGTTGTGTTGTCATATATTGATATAATCCACGTGTGATGTGTTTCTTGAACTTCTGACATTGTAACGAATACACAATGTCGTTATCTAAACAGATGATGCTAGCTGGCTTTTAACATATTTCAAATCAATCATTTTTTTTTTTTTTTGTAAATTAACTTATAACCTAACGTTTTGGTACTGGCTGATAAAGAGTGCGATTACACGATGTTTGGGATTGACAAAACAACGAATGGTAAGCATTAGTAAGCTCAGGAGTGTATTGCACAATGTTTGATTAAACGGTATCGGTAAATGCATGCCAAAAAAGTTGTTTTTTAAAAGTCATATTAGTCTCATTTTTCATAAGTCACATAAATATAAATATGTGAATTTTAAAAGTAGATTTTTACGTGACATAAAATCAAATTTAAGATCAAATCAAAGAAATTGTAACTTATAATGCATATGATAAAAACTGTTATAGTTATATAAAAAAATATTTCATGAAACAATTTTAGAGAGAGAGAGAATTCAACCACCTTTGTAGATATATTGAGAGACTCCATTTTTGTTGATGAAGTTAGAGAGAGAAAGTTAAAAGAAAGAGAGAGAGAGAGTTTGTGGGGGAGATGGATAAAACAAGGGAAGAATAGGGAGGTGATTTTATAGACATTCTTTTATGATAATCAACGGTGTAGATCAATCCAATGAAAACCTTTTCAACCACGTGTATATACTTTTCATTTAAAACTAATAAAACAATTTCTACGTATTTTTTATCGTTACTCTTTATATTGTGTTCAGTCGCATAGTCGTTGTAGATCACACTAGACAGTGTTTTTATAAAACCTGATTCAACGTACCTGTCCCTCTTACGAGTCGAAAAACAAAATGTTTTTTTGAAAAAGTTTCGATAACAAAACGCACCCGTCACAACATTCTATTTAAAACTACAGCCTTTAAATTACCAAAAAAAAATACAAGGGTTATTGAAAAATTTCTATATGAGTAAGCAAATTTTTATATTTATAGTTATATCATTTAAATTACAAAATATTATCCAATGGATATTGAATATGGTGTTGGTTTATTTATATTAAAACTATATCATTTTTTTTAACTAATACCTACAAAATATATATATTTTTTCTAATTTTACTATTTGCATCAAAACTTATTCTGGTTACAATGTGTCTCTTATCGCACCTTTTGCTCTTGTAATGATGAGTATAACTTTTCAAGTTCATGCATGATAGGGGTAAAGCAAGTTTAGATCAGACCGAAAATAATCAAGAACTGAACCGAAAATATTCTTAACCCGACCCGAACCTAAGCACCTAGGTATTTAGATTGGTTTCATTTTTCATACAAAATCGAGTCCGGTCGGTTCTCGGTTCTTTTCATGGTGAAACCCGACTTGGGCCTGTGGACCGAATTAAAGTGTTACTTAAAAAAGATTGGGTCATAGCCGAGTAGGGATTGGGGCTTGAATCACTAAAATATATAACATACAATGACTGCATGATGTTCCCCCAAATACATTTGTATAGAGAAAGAAACCATTTGCATTGAATTTGCAGTCGACTTCTTGGTTGCTATTGTGATTCATTAACGAGCTACGTTATCTAATGTGTATCATTATTTTTTATTTGGTGTTGTTTTATTGTTGTTTTCGGAGTCAAAGTGAATGCAAGGAGGTATATCATTCAAAGCGAATACAATAAGGTATAAGGCGAATAATTAATAAGAAAGCACAAAATTTATATTAATAAGTTTGACTTTACGGAGTCAAAGCGAAAATATAAAGCATATAATATTTATTTTTATACACTTGATTAGCGATAAGTATCATAAGAATAACCGATTTTGATGATATTGGATAAGGTAAATTTGACATATACACTGATACTAAGTTTGTTGTTTATCAGTAGTCTTCCCAAGTTCATAACAAAATATGTTGAAAAATGAAATATGTCGGGTGGGTTCTTATATTAGTACCCGACAAACCCGATTACATAAAAACCTGGAACCGACCAATATTTAGGGTAGTGAATTGGTTATGTATTTTATGTTTGATCGGTTATCTGGTCTAGTAAAGTAATTATCGGGTAGGGTCGGGTTTTGCCTTTTGCTCACCCCTAGTTCATGATACATTGTTATCGAAATAAACTTTGAGGTGAAAGATTATGATTAGCAAAAGTAGTTTCTAGGTGTTTACCAAAGTGTTGTATTTTGGCATGCATGAACTCAAACAACGTAGTTAGGATTTGTATTAAGATTAGATGTGTGATGGCACCCTAATCGCTTTTTTTAAACTCATTTTAATAAATGGCAAGTTGTCTGATTCGGTTGACTAGCCATACTAGAAGAAACGAAACTTTTAGCGACGTAAGTCCTCGCTAATTATATTGTTGATAAAGGAGATGAATAATGATTTTAATTTTATAATAATATATAGATTTTTTAATATTTATTATTTAGGATTATAACAATTTATTATTATATTTACCTTTTAACTTTTAACATATTTTCTCTTTTCTTAAAATCATATTTCTTTTATCATTTATTTTTTGTTTTTAATAATTCATTTTTATGTTTTTAAATCATATTTCCTTTATCAACTAATTTGCTATTTCTTTAATAACTTTTATTCGTTATTTTTTTCCCATGAAATTATAATATAAGTTTTGTTAAAAATGAAGTTGTATTCAAGATTGAGTATTTATTTGGTATCGTAAAATGATAGGATAATAAATTGAACCGATTCTAACGGTTTAGTTTTCTAAACAACATTCTTAATTTTAAAATAATGATTGTTTTACATTATCATTTTTCGTCTAAACGCAACGCGCAACGTCAACAAGTCTACTTTAATCAAAATGTGATACTTTCGTTGCAGTAGAGGTTGTCACTATAGGTGGACCTATAGTGACGACATTTAGTCTCCATAAGCATGTTGCTAAACATATTAGAAAAATCTTTAATTAATTTTGATAGATTTGGGTTATGAACCAAGTAAATGAAATTTGATGTACAATTGATTGTTAATAAAAGATCCTTAGAACTTGTTATATAAGTTTGATTTGGAAATCCAACAACTTTCAACATGCATATGATCAAAATTTGCTTGAAACGAGTAAAGATTAACCTAATATTAAAGTTTAAAAAGTTGTTTGTTAGACACCAAATTATTTTTAAATATGTGTGTAACATACTAACACTATCACAAATGTTTATAAAAATAAACTCATGCTTTGATATAGGAAATTGAAGAATTGTGCAAATTGACAATTGCTTTAATCAACTTTTAACCTAAGTGTAATTTTAACCAAATTTGAAAATCTATTAGGGTTATAGTTCTATCAAGTTTGAATATATATTGAAGTATGTATAAAAGGATGATTGGATGATTTGATATGAAAAATGAAATTTTAGTGAAAATCTATTATGAGGAGTCAAACGGATTGAAAACCTAAAGAATTTAGTAGAATGGACTTCTTAACAATCCATGTGAATCTTATTTCGATCAATATGAGTCTTTTTTGAGAAGAAGTTGAAATTAAGAATTAAGCATACGTGGGTGCTAGAGGTGTTTCTGAGAATTCACGTATCTTGTTCGAGCTTGAAAAAAGTGTCCTTCCGTAATGTTTTATTATTATTTGAAAAAAAATTCAAATTAGTATTGGACTCAATAAACCTAATGCCAAGTGAGCTATATTCTAAACCATAAAAAATGATTGTAAATTGACATATATTGGAATTGGTATGCGTTTACTAAGTAAAAAAATAACATATGTATCGAATTTTTTAAAAATCCGCGTACCTCTCGAAATTACGGGCCTTGTGCGGAGGTCCTCCCCGCACACCATCAAAGCTGCCACTGGTGGGTACATAACCTTGAGAGTTAACCCATATTTTAGATAATCTAAAAAGTTTGCAAATGTGAAGCGTTAACTTTGAATTGAGAGAGCTAAATCAAAGCAAGATTGAGATGAGTACACCTAGTTTACAAACAGGTATGGTTTAATAAAGTTATTTGAAATTAATAAAGGATTTCAAAATTTATTTTAGGTAGCTAGATTTCATGTTAATGATACTTATGAAACAATATGTAATCAATTACAAGGTAAAGTAGCTTTTGAGATGTTGTATATTACAAGTGATCCAATGACTCAATGGCTAATGGTGAAAAGGATTGAAAGTTTAGTTTTTGATAAGTAACCAAAGGCTAGAAAAGTTAAGTAATTGGAAAATATAAGTTGTAAAGTTTGATAGTTAAGTAGGCAAGAGAATTTATGTAACATCCGTCGAAAAACGGGTTTCCAAAACCCGCTTCGTTTATTAATCGAATAATCAGTTATAAAATTTCGTTGCGTATTTATGATTAATATTAATTTTAAGCAATACATATTTAATAAACATATTAGAATTTAAAAACTATAATTATTAAAAAGTAAAAATAAGTGCCAAAAAAATAATATCAAACTGCCGGGTTTCGAACCCGGGTCAGCTAGTTTATCAAACAAACACTTAACCACTCCGCCACTTGACTCGTTTGTGTAATCAAGGAATCAAATAAAACTTAAGTTGCACCCGTGAATTCATCTGTTTGCGCCAAGAACTGAAACCGCTCAACGGCTTTCAATTAACCAGAAAACCTTTGGTGTGGTCGTGAGTTCTGAGTGTAACCGATGATTCAATGTCAATTACAGCCCACATTCTTAATCAATTCGGTCTTCAATGAACTCGATTCATATGATTTTCGAGATTGAAAACCGAAATCATATTACTTCCAATTTACACTGATAATATCATCGCCTCATAACTCGGAAACACTCGCATAACCCTCAATTTTAGTTTTCACTCTAATTTCTGTTCGTCGGAATCACTATCTGCTATCGCTGGACTTTCACCGGAAAACCGAAACTTACACAAAATCGGTAAATTCTCGACTCTTTCGTTTTCAATCCATTGTTAGACTTATACTAACTTCAATCCTTCAATCAGAATCGGTCCCAGACGACGTTGCCGGATAATCGCACTCGCCGGAAAATCTCTGGAAATTTCCGAAATCACACTGTAAATCGGTACAATCATCTAAACCCCCTGATATCTCTTGTATAGTAACTTAATTTCACAACTAATTGATCATAACTGTTAATTGATCCGCTCAGACGGAATTCATAAATCAGAGCCGACGACCCTTGTCGGAGTTCTGAGAAAAACATCCTGTTTGGTACAATTCTGTTCTTTAATCTCATTATCTAATACTTTCCAACCAACTATAAGTTTCGTTAATCGAATTAAACCAGAACAGTCGGATATCGTTTGTCTGTGTCTTTGAACGAAGAAGATGAAGTCGAACATCATGTATAAGTTTAATTAAAACAAGATATTAAACCGGGTTAGACACACAGTCCAGCGGTGGACTGTGTGCAAACACATAGCGCATGTCACGAGTTCGAACCTTACAAACGCACCGACTTTCCGAATTAAAACCAATTTTTTTAAAACTGAATCAGAGTAGGTCCCAGTATTTTTATAAGATTAATATAAACTGTAAGTTAAACAGATAAGACACACAGCCCAACTGGTTGGGCTGTGCGCTTACAAATCAAAGGACCCGAGTTCGATCCAGGTCCCTGCAACTGGTTCGACCATTTTAAATCCTTTTAATATAAACCAAATAAATTAACATTTAATTAGTATATATATATAATTAAAACATATAATATTTCGGGTTAGACACGTAGCTCAGTTGGTAGAGCTGCGTGCACGCGTACGAGAGGTCCCGGGTTCGAACCTCACTCAGCGCACACATTACTCACAGTCCGACCGGTCAACGGCCCGGTCAACGGTCAAAAAGTCAAAATTTTTATTCTTTTTATTTATTTATCTAATTTAAAAATCAGTTAAAAATACTTAAAAATAATATTTTAAAGTTAGAAAAAGTCCTTAAACTCACAGAAATAAACCTAAGAATCCATTTATTTACCAAACTATTTTGTGATTATTTTTAGGATAGTTTTCCTCGTCGATCAAATTCCAAAACTCGTGCGCATCCATCAACATCAACAGAACGCACCCAATGTGAGTGAATCTCTACAAATTCCCCGTTTTAATCACAATTTGGGGTGTATCATGTGTCGCTTAATTATTATTATATTTAAACACTTGTGCATCCATCATATCCATGATCAAATGTGTATCCATTATGTATCAATTGTTTGTGTGGTTAATGTTTAGATTAAATTTATCATTTTCAGTACATACATCATCATAGGCTCGTCTGTTCCCCATTACCTATGAGCGGAACGTGGCGTTGCCAACATACGATCGGCTCCGTTTGATTGAGCCTTGATCTCACATACATCATCATAGGCTCGTATGTTCCCCATTACCTATGAGCGGAACGTGACGTTGCCAATATACGATCGGCTCCGTTTGATTGAGCCTTGATCTCACAATACATTATCATTCATGTTATGTACTCAAGCAAGGTGGTTTGTGATTGTTTGTTCATTTACGTTTGCTCACATATGATTATTGCACAATTTTTCCATATTAAATACAACAAGAAATCAATAACAAATGTTTTTAACAAGGTTCACTCGCCAACTTTTGTTGACCCAAAATTCCCCTATTTTTACACATGATACAGGTGATCCAGTTGAAGCAAGAAACACATAGGACGGCCTAGAAGAATAAATCAGTTTAGGCTTTGGATTGTTTTATTTAGTTTTCATTTCCTTGTATTGTATGAGTTTGGTTTGAACATTTAAGTTGTAATTTGAATTTAAATAAATATGAAACATTTTAGTAAACATCATGAGCTTTGGTGATAACCCAATTATGCCCCGACTCTTATTCCGTGCGGGTCGGGGTGTGACAGATTGGTATCAGAGCCATGACTATAGGGATATAGGATAGGTTATTAGACCCTTAGAGCCTATACTATAGTCATTAAAAAAATTTAAATTGTTTATGTGTTACATGCAAAATTCATGATGTTTATATGCTTTGTGTTTATTGTTACATTCAGTGTTATGCAAGCATGTTCATAAGTACATATTATTATACAATGCTTATCATGAATCATATCCTCATAACATACCATATCCATGAGAGCACACACCTCACAATTCCTATGATTTTTGCAACGATTTTTGTATTTTCAAATCACATCAAAGTGAGTTCTCATGACGGGCATGTAGTAACTGGAAGGGTACGAGTACCGGTAGTCGGAACGTCCTGTCTAGGCTTGGCATTCGCATAAATCCAAAATAAAGGACCAGTTTGCCTACCTGGGGACTAACGATGAGAGTACGAAGGACCTATTAGGCCAAAGCATGCTATACCAAACATCGTGTGAGCTAACCCCACTTTGAGTTGTCATTGTGTCTATACCTGGACACCCTCCTACCATACATCTCGCAAACATATTTCATGGTTTTCATTCGGGTGATGCGAGTGTTAAACCGCCAACACCAATGTGAATCCTACTAAGCCAATAGTCACGAGGGCCCACATGACTATACAAGCGATGGTATGGGGGACATTGGAGGCCCAAACACGAGCAAACCCAAGACATCCTATGGATGTAGTTGCATTATTGATAATTATGTTATTTTTATTTCATTTGACGACACATGACACCTAAAAAGACTCCTTAAACTCACAATCTTCTTATGTATGTTCCTGTAGATGTCGGCTAGGCAGCAACGTGGGGGTAGAAAGTCAGGAAGGTCAAAGGAACGCTTGGCCACCCAAATCGCAAAGCAAATGGTCGTGGTGCTTCCTGACATCGTAATACAAGTCCAACAAGCTCTCGCCGCAAATCCCATCAACCCTCCCAATCAAGAAGACCAGAACGTCGACAACCCTCCCTCCAAAAAGTGCTCTTACAAACACTTCAAGTCTTGCGATTCCCCGAAATATGAAGGGACCGAAGGTGTCACTGCTCTCCTCCACTGGTTTGAGGAAATGGAAAACACCTTCCTCAATTGCGATTGTCCCGAGGATCGCAAGGTACGTTACGCAACCGGGAGACTGTTTGGAGTAGCTCTTACCTGGTGGAATAAAGAAAAAGGTAAGAGAGGAATCGAAAATGCAATGGACTTAACATGGGAGGAGTTAAGGGAAATCATGACGAGACGCTTCTGTCCAAGAAGCGAGATCAAAAAGTTAGAGGATGAATTCCACTCGTTAAAGCAAAAGGAAGGAGATCATACTTCCTACAACAAAAGGGTTCTAGAGTTGAACCAAATGATCCCCAACTTGTTCACCCCAGTATACCGCTTAGTCGAACACTATATTCGAGGCCTCCCCTCGAAAATTCAAGACTCAGTTCTAAGCACTTCGCCTGCAACACTTGAAGCTGCTATGGAACTAGCTACCGAGCTTACCGAGAATCGCATCCGAAACGGCAAATTTAAGGATGAGAAAAAGAAAGCCCCATTGAGGGCCAAACTTCAAACCATTCCACCTCCTCCTCAAAGTTTGCTAGTAAGAGGAAACGAAACAGCAGAAACTTTGTTGTCACACAAACAAACCTCCCTGTCACTGCTGCACCCATCACCCAAGTTGCCCCCTCAACTGCACCCTATAAAAAGCCATACTCCGGCCCATACCCAAAATGCAACCGTTGTCAATACCATCACCTCCCTGAACATCCCTGCCAACATTGCACCAGCTGTGGCCGTGCGGGTCACACCACCTAAACCTGTCGCGCACTTCAGCGAATGAACCGCAATCAACCCACAACCCAAACCCACCATCAGATAGTGGGTCAAGCCCAACAACCTTTACTCCTACCGCCTGCCCAACATGTAGCCCAATCCTACTACCAACCCAACTATCCCATGATGCAACCTATGCGGACTTGTTACAACTGTGGAGACCCGAACCACTTCAGGAACACCTGTCCACGCTTGGTGAACATCATCCATGCCCAAGCTCAAGCAAATCCAGTAAACCAGGCTAACCAAGCTCCTCCACCTGCTAGGGGAAGAGCTTTTAACATCAACGCCAATCAAGCTAGGGCTGACAACAACGTGGTTAACGGTACGTTTCTCATCAATGGTAGTTATGCATCCATGTTATTTGATACTGGCGCGGATAAGAGTTTTGTGTCCTTAGAATTTGAACCCATCCTCAACCAAACTCGTGATAAACTCATGGAATCCATAACGGTAGAAGTTGCTGATGGAAAACCGGTCTCATTAAACTCTATTATACGCAATTGTACTCTCACCCTAAACGATCACGATTTTCCAGTTGACCTCATTCCTATGAAGTTGGGAAGTTTCGACATTATAATTGGTATGGACTGGCTCAGCCAACATCATGCTGAAGTTGTATGCCGCGAAAAGTTCATTCGCATTCCTCTTACAAACGGTCAGACTCTACGAATCTTTGGAGAAACCCCTTCGAAAGGACTCAAATTAATGTCCTGTCTTCAAGCCCGAAAATATCTCCGCAAGAATTATGTCGCATTCCTAACTCACGTCCTCAAAAAGGGAACCAAGGAGAAGAAAACTCGAAGACATCCCAGTAGTAAAAGATTTTCCACAAGTTTTTCCTGACGACATTTCAGGACTTCCTCCCGTGAGAGAAGTCGAATTCCGCATTGATCTTATACCTGGAGCTACACCAGTTGCAAATACGTTAGCCCCATCCGAAATGCAAGAGCTGGCCAGTCAACTGCAAGAGCTGACTGACAAAGGATTCATACGTCCTAGCTCATCGCCTTGGGGTGCACCTGTCCTTTTTGTGAAGAAGAAAGATGGAACGTTTCGCATGTGTATCGACTACAGAGAACTCAACAAGTTAACGGTCAAGAACCGCTACCCATTACCTCGCATCGATGATCTTCTAGACCAACTTCAAGGCGCCACCTGTTTTTCAAAAATCGACCTATGTTCTGGTTATCATCAACTCAGAGTACATGAAGAAGACGTCCCAAAGACCGCCTTCCGAACTCGTTATGGTCATTACGAATTCATGGTCATGCCATTTGGTTTAACCAACGCCCCAGCTGTCTTCATGGATCTAATAAACAGAGTCTGCAAACCCTATCTCGACCGTTTTGTCATAGTCTTCATCGACGACATCCTCATCTACTCAAAGTCTAAGTCTGATCATGAACGACACCTTCGACTCATCCTTACACTCTTAAGGACAGAAAACCTGTATGCTAAGTTTTCGAAATGTGAATTCTGGTTAAGGGAAGTACAATTCCTTGGACACGTCGTCAATGACAAGGGAATTCATGTTGATCCCTCAAAAATCAAGGCAGTACAGGAATGGCAAGCGCCACGAACCCCTACCGAAGTAAGATCATTTCTTGGTTTGGCTGGTTACTATCGCCGCTTCATTGCCAATTTCTCCCGTATTGCTGTACCACTCACGGCTTTGACTCATAAAGGAAAACCTTTCATATGGGGACCCAAACAAGAAGAAGCCTTCCAAACTCTAAAGCAAAAACTCTGTGACGCACCTTTCCTCACACTTCCTGAAGGTTGTGATGACTTCGTGGTTTATTGCGACGCGTCAGGGCAGGGACTAGGCTGTGTACTGATGCAAAGAGGAAAAGTGATAGCTTATGCTTCTAGACAACTCAAAATTCATGAGAAGAACTACACCACCCACGACCTGGAACTTGGAGCCGTTGTGTTCGCTCTTAAGATATGGAGACATTACCTCTACGGTACCAAGTGTGAAATATACACTGACCACAAGAGCCTCCAACATATCTTTAACCAAAAAGAGTTGAATATGAGGCAACGAAGATGGGTCGAACTTCTTAACGACTACGACTGTGAAATTCGGTATCATCCTGGCAAGGCAAACGTGGTGGCCGATGCGCTCAGTCGAAAAGGTTATGCGAACTCCATTCGTCTTCTACGCAAATCATAACCGACATCAAAGATCGAATCCGAGAAACTCAACATGTTTCAGTAACAGAAAACGACGTACGCAATGAGCTGTCTTGTGGAGCTGAACTTAAGATCGAAACTAAATCCGACGGTATTCTATACTATCTAAATCGCATATGGATTCCCGATCACGATAACCTTCGTGATTTCCTTATGAATGAGGCGCACAAAACACGGTACTCTGTACACCCAGGAGCCGACAAGATGTATCAAGACCTTCGATACACCTACTAGTGGCCTGGCATGAAAAAGGATATCGCTGTTTTTGTTTCCAAGTGCCTTACCTGTTCTAAAGTAAAAGCTGAACATCAAAGACCCTCAGGACTTCTAGTCCAACCCGAAATACCTGTATGGAAGTGGGAAAACATAACTATGGATTTCATTACCGGGTTACCTCGCACCTCCAGTGGGTATGACACCATATGGGTAATCATTGATCGCCTTACAAAATCAGCTCACTTCATTCCGATTCGCGAGGACTTCAAGAACGAGAAGTTAGCTCGTATCTACATCAGCGAGATCGTAAGCCGTCATGGTGTACCTTTAAGCATCATTTCAGACCGTGATGGTCGTTTCACTTCACGAACATGGCAAGCCGTACAGGCCGCTTTGGGTACACGATTAGACCTCAGTACCGCTTTTCATCCTCAAACTGATGGACAATCTGAACGCACCATCCAAACTCTTGAAGATATACTTCGAGCATGTGTCATAGACTTCAAAGGGAATTGGGACGCTCATCTACCATTAGTTGAATTTTCGTACAATAATAGTTACCACTCAAGTATCGGCATGGCTCCTTTCGAAGCGTTATATGGTCGTAAGTGCCGATCTCCAGTATGTTGGCACAAAATTAGGGAAGCTCAAATCACCGGTCCAGAATTGATTCAAGAAACAACAGATAAGATCCATCAAATTCGAAACAATCTTCTAGCGGCACAAAGTCGTCAAAAGAGTTATGCAGACAAACGACGAAAGCCCTTGGAGTTTAACATTAGTGATCAAGTACTTTTAAAAGTATCACCGTGGAAGGGAGTAGTTCGTTTTGGCCAGAAGGGCAAGCTAGCACCACGCTACGTGGGACCTTTCAAGATACTCGAAAGAGTAGGACCTGTAGCATACAAGCTTGACCTACCAGAAGAACTCAACAAAATTCACCCCACATTCCACGTATCAAATTTAAAGAAGTGCCTCGCCGATGAAAACCTCCATATTCCCCTAGAAGATATTCAGATAGATGAATCTATGCAATTCATTGAAAGACCAGTAGAGATCATGGACTTCGGAGAAAAAAGTTTAAGACGGAGTCGTATTCCAATTGTTAGGGTACGCTGGGAGTCGAAACGAGGACCTGAGTTTACTTGGGAACGTGAAGACTCAATGCGCGAAAAATACCCGCATCTTTTTCCTGTTACCACTACTACATAAATTTCGGGACGAAATTTCTAAAAGTAGGGGATACTGTAACATCCGTCGAAAAACGGGTTTCCAAAACCCACTTCGTTTATTAATCGAATAATCAGTTATAAAATTTCGTTGCGTATTTATGATTAATATTAATTTTAAGCAATACATATTTAATAAACATATTAGAATTTAAAAACTATAATTATTAAAAAGTAAAAATAAGTGCAAAAAAAATAATATCAAACTGCCGGGTTTCGAAACCGGGTCAGCTAGTTTATCAAACAAACACTTAACCACTCCGCCACTTGACTCGTTTGTGTAATCAAGGAATCAAATAAAACTTAAGTTGCACCCGTGAATTCATCTGTTTGCGCCAAGAACTGAAACCGCTCAACGGCTTTCAATTAACCAGAAAACCTTTGGTGTGGTCGCGAGTTCTGAGTGTAACCGATTATTCAATGTCAATTACAGCCCACGTTCTTAATCAATTCGGTCTTCAATGAACTCGATTCATATGATTTTCGAGATTGAAAACCGAAATCATATTACTTCCAATTTACACTGATAATATCATCGCCTCATAACTCGGAAACACTCGCAGAACCCTCAATTTTAGTTTTCACTCTAATTTCTGTTCGTCGGAATCACTATCTGCTATCGCCGGACTTTCATCGGAAAACCGAAACTTACACAAAATCGGTAAATTCTCGACTCTTTCATTTTCAATCCATTGTTAGACTTATACTAACTTCAATCCTTCAATCAGAATCGGTCCCAGACGACGTTGCCGGATAATCTGCACTCGCCGGAAAATCTCTGGAAATTTCCGAAATCACACTGTAAATCGGTACAATCATCTAAACCCCCTGATATCTCTTGTATAGTAACTTAATTTCACAACTAATTGATCAAAACTGTTAATTGATCCGTTCAGACGGAATTCATAAATCAGAGCCGACGACCCTTGCCGGAGTTCTAAGAAAAACATCCTGTTTGGTACAATTCTGTTCTTTAATCTCATTATCTAATACTTTCCAACCAACTATAAGTTTGTTAATCGAATTAAACCAGAACAGTCGGATATCGTTTGTCTGTGTCTTTGAACGAAGAAGATGAAGTCGAACATCATGTATAAGTTTAATTAAAACAAGATATTAAACCGGGTTAGACACACAGTCCAGCGGTGGACTGTGTGCAAACACATAGCGCATGTCACGAGTTCGAACCTTACAAACGCACCGACTTTCCGAATTAAAACCAATTTTTTTAAAACTGAATCAGAGTAGTCCCAGTATGTTTATAAGATTAATATAAACTGTAAGTTAAACAGATAAGACACACAGCCCAACTGGTTGGGCTGTGCGCTTACAAATCGAAGGACCCGAGTTCGATCCAGGTCCCTGCAACCGGTTCGACCATTTTAAATCCTTTTAATATAAACCAAATAAATTAACATTTAATTAGTATATATATATAATTAAAACATAGAATATTTCGGGTTAGACACGTAGCTCAATTGGTAGAGCTGCGTGCACGCGTACGAGAGGTCTCGGGTTCGAACCTCACTCAGCGCACACATTACTCACAGTCCGACTGGTCAACGGCCCGGTCAACGGTCAAAAAGTCAAAATTTTTATTCTTTTTATTTATTTATCTAATTTAAAAATCAGTTAAAAATACTTAAAAATAATATTTTAAAGTTAGAAAAAGTCCTTAAACTCACAGAAATAAACCTAAGAATCCATTTATTTACCAAACTATTTCGTGATTATTTTTAGGATAGTTTTCCTCGTCGATCAAATTCCAAAACTCGTGCGCATCCATCAACATCAACAGAACGCACCCAATGTGAGTGAATCTCTACAAATTCCCCGTTTTAATCACATTTTGGGGTGTATCATGTGTCGCTTAATTATTATTATATTTAAACACTTGTGCATCCATCATATCCATGATCAAATGTGTATCCATTATGTATCAATTGTTTGTGTGGTTAATGTTTAGATTAAATTTATCATTTTCAGTACATACATCATCATAGGCTCGTCTGTTCCCCATTACCTATGAGCGGAACGTGGCGTTGCCAACATACGATCGGCTCCGTTTGATTGAGCCTTGATCTCACATACATCATCATAGGCTCGTATGTTCCCCATTACCTATGAGCGGAACGTGACGTTGCCAATATACGATCGGCTCCGTTTGATTGAGCCTTGATCTCACAATACATTATCATTCATATCATATACTCAAGCAAGGTGGTTTGTGATTGTTGTTCATTTACGTTTGCTCACATATGATTATTGCACAATTTTTCCATATTAAATACAACAAGAAATCAATAACAAATGTTTTTAACAAGGTTCACTCGCCAACTTTTGTTGACCCAAAATTCCCCTATTTTTACACATGATACAGGTGATCCAGTTGAAGCAAGAAACACATAGGACGGCCTAGAATAATAAATCAGTTTAGGCTTTGGATTGTTTTATTTAGTTTTCATTTCCTTGTATTGTATGAGTTTGGTTTGAACATTTAAGTTGTAATTTGAATTTAAATAAATATGAAACATTTTAGTAAACATCATGAGCTTTGGTGATAACCCAATTATGCCCCGACTCTTATTCCGCTGCGGGTCGGGGTGTGACAATATATAGGGTGTTTGGTGAAATGTTGCTAAGAAGTTATTGATCACTTATATGGACGTAGAAAATAGATTAACATCATAGGTGGAAGCACCATTCAAATTGCTAAATCATAAATGGAATGACCACTTTGGTGAATCCTAGTTGAGTGAAATAGCTTGTTTTGTAGAGCTCATTCCAATCTAAACTAAGTTTAGTGAAATAGGTAATTTAATGATAACAACATGTTTGAAAGGAAATATTGCCAATTGTGTCTAAAATGGTTAAACTAGAAAAATGGTGAGTTTGAACAAAAATAGTCAAAAGGATTCAAAACATGGAATTTCTCTTGGATTTGGCTAAATTATTCCTTAAAAACCTACTTATATTATATATTGAATCTAATGGAAATTGGGAGTTAAAAAAAATTAATGCCAAGTATGGTTCTGGGATGAATGAGTGACAAAAAAGGATGAAGGATGTTGAAACACACAATTATGTATAAGCAATAACATAGTCATGTGTTGTTTTGTAAGAGATCGAGCTATCTCATCGAAGTTTATACGACTGATAATCTATATATATAATAGAGAGAGAGAGAGAGGTTATTGTAAAAAATATAAAAGTGTGAGAAAGATTAAGGATATTGAAACACACAATTATGTATAAGCAATAACATAGTCATGTGTTGTTTTGTAAGAGATCGAGCTATCTCATCGAAGTTTATACGACTGTATAATCTATATTCATATATATATATATATATATATATTATATATATAGGATGAGGTTATTGTAAAAAATATAAAAGTGTGAGAATGATTATTAGATAGAATCTAATGGTTGAGACTTGTAAATAGTGTTAACTATTAAACTAATTAATTTTTTAGATTAAGGGTATAAAGGTAAATTTAACATTTTTAAATTAAGAAACTAACATTAATGCACCAAGTCTCCCGTTCTTTTTTAAACGTCAATAACTTTTTATACGTAACTCTTTTTTTTAAAATTACACCATAATAACGAATGTTTTTTTATCTTTAATATGAGTACCATATTGATATAATTATGTAGAGAAAAAAATTACATCTCGCTTGGATGTTTTAGTCCATGGTTTTTTTCTATGTTCATACAATAGTGTTTTAATTGTAGGGTGTTATTTCTGTTATATTTCTGTTCTTCGTAAGATGTATGCCTTCAATATACATGTTGTGGTGTTTTTATGAGTTAGGGTATTATTTCTGTTATATTTATTGTGAGAACAAAGGTACTTGATTTATTAGGGTGTTATTTCTGTTACATTCAATGTTAGGGTGTTCTTTATAAGATGTGTGCCTTTAATATACATGTTGTGGTGTTTTTATGAGTTAGGGTGTTGTTTCTGTTATATTTATGTCCTTTATAAGATATGTGCCTTCAATATACATGTTGTGGTGTTTTTTATGAGTTAGGGTGTTATTTCTTTATAAGATGTATGCCTTCAAATTTGAAAATCCCTACAATAACTTCCAAAAATCGGTTACATATATTCATTTCATAATGAGATTTTATTAATTAAATTACACTTATACCCTTAAACTACCAAAATAAAAAAGGAAACGTGTCACCTCCAAAATCTTTCTTATCTTTCTCACACTTTTATATTTTCTTACATGAACACCTCTCACTCTATATATAGTGTAAATTTAATAAAATAAAGTGATTTTTTTCGTAGAAGAGTACATGACTACGTGATTCAAATTCAAGTAGTCACATGCATACTAATTTTTGAAAAGCTAGATTTATTGTTTACTTGTATGCTAATATTATTGTTTTATTTATATATAATGTAGTTCACTTAGTAATTCATTAAGCGTGCGTGATGTGTGATTTTAGGTAGCTAAACTGCAAAAGACCGTGTCAAAAAGCTTACCGAGAAACAAAAGACTTGTTAGTGTTTGTTATATCTTCTACATTTGTATTTAACAAACAATTTAGATAACTAATTTATCAAGATTTACTTTGTATGCTTCTTTTTAATGAATGTACGCATCATTTGTGAATGTTAAGGTCTTATGACATGAATCTATTAAAATCATATTTAAAGTCTTCTCTATAATTGCCTTTTAGGACAATATAATTTTTTGAAAATAATATGCAAAATTAAGGTGTTATATTGAGTCATATTAAACATGTAATAATGTGTCTCTATCTTGTTAATGAACTAGTGGTAGAGTGGTAAAGAGAGACTAGCGTTCCAAGTAACCCAGTTTCAATTTTTGTTCTTACCATTTAGTTTTAGCGACACCTGGTGATGATGGGAGAGTAGACAAGTAGGCGGCAATCGCTAGTTCGATCCTTTAACAGAGTTGGTTTATCTCACCGCACTGTTGTGCCTTCGAACAGGTGTTCACGGGCTTCGACCCTAGGTGAGGGTTTTTCTCTGGTTCAAAAGCGAGTATATCCTGATGTTCTGAATTTCATCAATAACCCATTTGAAGGATTCGTTGGCCATTAAAAAAAATTTCATCATATTATAGCAAAACTAAACATCAAATTCAAAACATATATTAAAGAAATTCGTTCTTTAGTTGAGGTCCAAAATTTAAATAGAGGCGATATGTTCCTAACAAAGTCGACATAAAAACTATTTCTAAATGGATAAATTCTGACCTTACATATTATTGATTTTGTTTCGTTAAGATTTTTCTAAATATCAAACTGGCGCTTTTCTTTTGCTATCAAAGATTCAAAAGTAGTGGTTGTTGTTGTTTTAAATTTATTTAAGTTGTCTTGTACAGTTTTATTTTACTTTTGTTTTTATTGATATATTTGTTTTGATAAATTTCCATATATTAAAGAATCATTTACAAAATATTTTGTGCTAACATTACATTTAACTAAACAATAAATTGTTGTTAAAAATACTCCTTACAAATCATGTTTGTCAATAAAAAAATATATCGCGATAGAAGGTAAACGACCAACAAGCTACGCTGCTATCCTTTTTTTAATAACAAAACTATTATTTTTAAAAAACTATATCCGTAGATCTAAGAATTATAAATTACTGTACATGACTCTTTAAACTCAGGTAAGTAAATTTACAGTCTTTGATGCAAATTTCCAATCACGTTTAAAATTTAAAAAAAATACGAAAAAAAGGGACAATGAAAATCTTCAACTTGATTAAAATAGTTTAATTAAAATTTGACAAAAGTAATACAATGGCTATAATCACATGTCATAATACTTTTTTTTTATTTTTAAATAATACTTGAAAATAAATTTTTATTGTGTTTCTTTTTCAATTGTTGTGGCACCTTTTTTTCACAATCACTTCCTTTTCGCCTTCTGATTTGGGTGCTTTTTTCCCATCGTGATGCAATCTTTCTTATCGTTTTATGTCACGCTCTATTATTGAAAAAACAAGCGTCTTATCAATTTTTTAAAATTATTGGTAGATATTTATAAAATTTATTAGTAGCCATTTAGACCATATCATCAAATACAAAGCTTAGATTAAATTATGCAAGGATAATAAGTATCTTAAGATATCATCAAAAAGTTGCAACGGATATTGATATTTTATATTTTGGGTAAGAGCGATACGAATGGGACAACTTTCGATTTGTGGTGCATATGAGTTGAGTCATTCATAAATTACTCAAGCGTTTTGCTGCAAGAAGCGTAAATCAAGCTCAACTCGCTTAATTTGAGCGAGCTTAACCCATACGTGATTCGAGTCACGTGTATAAAGCTCAAGCTTATTAGGTCATGTTATACTATTTTATATATTATATGATATTTTTATTACACAAATATATATAGTGAAAATGTAAAATACAATATTCTTTAACGTACAATACGTACGAAATGAAATAATAACATGTGTAATTAGTTTTATAGCATACGTGATTAGGGTTTTACCCCATGCGTGATTTCTGATTTTGTACATGCGTAATTATGTTTTTTCAACATGCGTGATTAGGGTTTTGAGTTTTATAACATGCGTAATTTCATCTCGTATGTTAAGTAATATTGTACGTTAACCCACCCTATATATATATATATTATATATAATATAATATATATAATATAATATAATATAACTATATATTATATAAACACTATCACACTTAAATAGCTAATATGCTCATGAACGTAATCATACTCGAGTGTGAAGTTCGGATTTCAACTTATTAATATGACTGATTTAATTTAGGTTTGTGTTTGACTCGAGGTTGCTATTAGGTTTGTGTTTGATTCGAGGTTGCTTTAATTCAAACTTTTAACGAACCAATCTATATTAGCTAGGTAAAGAGCGGATCAACTCATCGACACCCCTTGATGAGTTATCACTACAAATGCTATGAATATGTGGGGATTTGGAAATTGAAAACGACTCTACAATCTAAACCATTTTACCACATGAAAATGTGATTTACCTACTTTAATATCCTACCTTTTTTGTTGTGCTAAATAGATTACAACTGTGGAGCATAAACATCGTACCAATAGTAGATAATGAAAAAGGAGATTTTAAAGGAAACCAAACCACGCAACTACTCAAGGTGTCTTTGCAAGTGCTATGACAACATCAAGGCCACGTTATGCATTTACTAGCTCATCTCTCAATAATGGAATATACGTACGGTGTCATATTATATTATCTCTTCTGTATATTCATTTAATGGTTCTTCATTTGATCCAAATATATGAATTATTCTATAGTAGTTCACTTGGATAAATGTTAACTCAATATCTTCAGGTTAACTTGTAACTTTTCTTTTTAAACTAGGTAGTTTCCTATGTATTGTTTGTTGTAAATATTGTGAAAAGGGTTTGTGAGTTAATAAAAATTATATGGCTTTTCATTAACCTTGCATGTATAGTTGTATGCCCATAAACCATATTTTATGTGTTCTCTTATTCATTCTTCTTGATAAAAGCTTCGCAATGAACCAAACATGTCTTAAATGGAGATGCGATAAATGAAAAGGTGATGTTTAAATTTGCGTACTTGAAATGGAAATGATGTGAAAAACGGATATGGATGGTCGCATGTTCGATCATTCTTACTTAGCTTATCAGTTCGTGCTACTTGCAGTTTGTTGCCACAAGGGCTCATATTTTACTACTAAGCAACTGAAACATAAAGATTTCCAGCTTAAGCACAGACATTTAACCCTAAACGACAATTGAGTTCTCTTAGAGGAGATTCATAATCTATTTTTTACGAAAATTGCATCGAACACGAAGTCTCAATATTTCCATTTAGGTTCTTGCTTTTCTTTTCGTTGTTAGTTGTAGCGACACTGTGATCATTACTTTCCGTATTGTAATATATTTTAAAGTGTTTTAATGTTATTTATGAAGCACGTGTATTTTATTAAAGAAATAAATCATTTTCAAAATATTTTTTTTATTTTGCCATGGATTTTGTTAACATGTGTTTACTTAATTTTAAACATTCATTTTCTTGACTTTGCAATAGATTTATTAAATTATATTCAAATATATATTTTCACCATTTTGCTAGGAACATGTTTTACTTTTACTTTCACAATGGAATATCCGTAAGTAAACGGTAGCAAATACCTCTTTTGTAGTAGTGGATGCAATAAGAAATAAACAACATTGTCCGAGTTCGCACCCACACAACACTAAATCGAACACGCTGGTTGTAGGTAACGGGTTTCTTTCAACAATATTAACCAATATAACCCTGACTAAGAATTGCACTTATCTCCAACAACTATACAAACCCTAATCCAATTATTACTACAGCTCAAGATTGCATAATCTAAATGTGCACTTATAAAGCTAAACTATCCTCCCATCCAATGAAAGTTGCAACAAAACTCTTCTTGCAACATGAAATCTCTTTAGAAAAAGCAAAAGTAGCTAGATCTCATGTGAAACATGCACTTTCTTTAAACTATATTTTAATGAGGAAACAAGTGCATATTTTTTTTCCATTAGCAATTACTGGTCAACTTTTTTTCTAAATTTAAAAATAAAGGTAATGTTACCAGTCAGATGCCACCATCATTTCTGTCACATTCCATTTACATCAGTATCACAATGTAGGCCCAATATTATTACCATATTTCTGAACAATTATTGGTGGGTACCTTCTAGAATTAGGTCATTGTTTTTTAAACTATATTTGTCATCTATATATGTATCTACCAAGAAGCTACTCGCTTATCAGAATGGTTGATATATATGATATGTTCGCTCATATGAATGAAGAGGTAAAAACAAGAGCCTGATAATAAACAACTTCTTTCTCATGCAGGGTCGGACCCAAGCGTCTTGGTGGGTGGACGAGCACAGCCCTTAAAAAAATTAGTGTATTTTTAGACAAAAAAATCCGATCACACCACTTGAAAATATGGTTGAACCCCTGATCTGCACCCCTAACAAATAATTCTTGGGTTCGCCATGCTGTCATGTTGCTTTTCCTTTAATGGTGTGATGCAAAAAAACTTTGGTACTCAGAAAGAATGCAAACCCTACATTTGTTGTTGTTTGTACTTAAGGGGTTGGTGGCAATGATTTCATCTGAATCACGTTTTAATATATATGGTTTTGGGTGCATGGCCCAAAGAAATAGTGAAATCGAAGAAATTTATATATTATTTTGCTTATTTTATATACAAAGTATAGACCTTATAAAACCCTAAAAAGGTAATATCATAATCTTCTTTATATTTTTACTTCATGAGCTTCATTATGTAGTGCGAGAAAGTATCATATGCATACGTGATATTTCTACACAAACTTATCTAGTAAAATGTCACACACGTAGAGTTATTGGTCGGTTATGATAGGGTTTGACGAGGGACGACATTTCATCTATCTAAAGAATAGAGAAATTGCTCATACTAAGACCAGCGTCTTCGAAAACCTTTTATTTTACGTGTATAACCCCGTATAGTGATTTAGATAGCATAAAATATGGCTAAGGGATCAAAGCAACAACCATACAAAATTATGATAGTAGTAAATTTACAGCTACCATAATATATTAGCATATCATACACAAATACTTATTACTTTTTAAGAGCCTTAAACGCCCAACCTAGGAATCTATCCATGATGAAGGTATGATTTTTAACCCATTCTCGTGATAAGACATATAAGAAGTAAATTAAAAATGCAATCCTTAAAGAAAAATAAAAATAGATTAGATAGAACCAAAGGAAATTAAATGGTAACGAAGAAATGCTAGTCCGCACGGATGCTTAGACCAGGATTCCCATAAGTTTGGAGCTCTCTGACGACCCTAAGTCCCTGGAAACGAACTAGTATTCAATACTAACAACGTCGTTAACCTCGTCACCGGAAGGGAGATTCATGTGACCACTCCACCGCATGAGAATAAGTATCGACACGTATGAGTATAATGTTGCAGCAGAGAGAGTTAGATCATAGGGAAAGATAATACCTAGATGCTTCTCCTATCTACAACCAGGGTGGTGTGACGGTATTGAATTCACTCTCAGAATATCCTTGTGATCCAACAGGTTGCAACCGTTAATGGTGACCGCAAGGAGTCTAACCTAGTTAGACCCTCTCTGTCATTATAGTCCTCGAGCATACCACATAATGGGCGAGTGGTTGTTCCCGCATGACTTGTAGCCCAAGAAGTGTTAGGGTGACCTGGATGCGCCTGGGTCCGGTCCATACCTCTTCAACCTAAATTGCTAGGTTTTATAATTTTTTTTTAATAAAAGTTTTCCGCGTTGTTAAAAATTATTAGAGTGAAAGTGATTGAAGACTTCAAGTTGATAGAATTATGATGGTTAGAAAAACAACAGTAGTTAATCTGTTACCTTCATGAATCATGATTACATTACGAGATTTCGAAATTGTGATTTGTGCGGTGGTGTCATCCACCATGAACCTAGTAGGTCTACATGTATTATTAAAATTAAGACTATAACTAAGTGCGTAATTTAAAACAATCAAGGATTTATAGATTTTTAGACTAAATAAGAAAGAACTATATATAGCTAAAAGATAGGGAAAGTCTTGTGTTTAAATCAGAGCCCTAAACGATGAAATTTGGGTTCGGCATGTGGGACAACCATGCTGGTACCCTAACAACGGCATCAATTTTGACTAAACTTCGATATTCATATAATTATTGCTCGATCGAGTTACCAAAACTAACTCAACAAGAGTTACCACCCATACTATTGAACTACAAAATTTGCTAATAAGTGGTGTTATTGAATTAATAAAACTTTCCATGAAATAGTTACAATCATAATATGATTTAATAGTTGAATTTCTAAGACAAAACTTGTACACACATACTCTATATTTATATTCTAGACAAGACTCTCCGGACCACAGGGGTGAACCCACATAGAGTGGGTCGGGTCTCCAGACCCTAATATTTTTTTTTTAAATTTGTAGATTTAGCATATTAATTTTTTTTAGAGAATCCTATAAAGTTAATTAGGTGGACATCATAACATGAAAAAGAAAACTGGTATAATGATAAACTTCCTTGTTTACTAAGACTAACTCCAAGGCACAATCCATAAGCACGCCCTTAATGATGTGGAGTATATCCAAACTTTCAGAGTCCCACTGAAGACTAACCAAATGGAAGGAATCCAAATGAGAAATCCGACTATTAGTTTGGATGTTGTGCCAACTTTTCACACATTTTCCATTTTTCAGAGCCATTTTCCATTGTTCAATTTGTTTTCAACGGAATCAACCAATTGATTTATTTACCAGCTTTATTTTGTTACCCATTATTATGCAATTTATTTAATAGATATTATTAATTTACATGCAATTTATTTAATAGCTATTAATTGATTTACCAACATGATACAGAGCAAACTTTAAATCTAGTTCAACTACGATTTTTATGTAAAGATATATCTATGTTTATCTAGTTCAATTACGATTTTATATAAAGATATATCTATGTTTCTTAAAAATAGTTTACTTTTTATTTTAAATATTACTTATTTACATATATTGATTATATCGTTTAATTATTATACAATTTAATTATTTAGGTAATTAAATTTAAAGAAAAAATGGACAATGATGGGAAAATATAAGGATATGTAAAAATGTTTGTATTGTTGGAGATGAAATTGAGGTTGTAAGGATTTTTAACGATATGATATGGCAGCTGACTGGTCGTCTAAGGGCTCCCTTAGCATTGGAGATAGTCTAACATGAAGTCTTGTGTTTGATCCTTGTGCAACTCGTTATTTGTGTTTTTTTTTCTTATCTAATTTATACTATCGTTCCTAAACAAACAGTTGCAAACTGTTTATATAGAACACAGAAGCATATACAAATAGACGCAAAGTGTTTGTTAGTTGTCTAGTTGTGGAAGGATTTATTACTATGAATATAAAGTTTGGAAATTAGAATAACATGTAAATCTTTGTATCATTGTGTGCTATGATTCTATGAATTTGTGAGTTAGTTTTTTAAAACTTGAATTCTAGTGCTAATGATGCAAGGATCAAAAACTTGTATGTTACGAATTTGAACTTTAAAATCTGCAACTTTTTTTCATTTCGAACAATATCATATTTTTTTGTGAGTAATGATTATGTATTTTTGTTACATATTCCTTGCTTCGACCCGAACGATGATCGACCCGAAAATATAACGTTTGGTTATGAAAAATTTAAACACCAAAAATTTCTGAAGCTCAATGGAAAAAGATCCTGGATCCGTCACAAAATCTATTGGTAAAAATCACTAGATTGACATAAAAAAAAAGGCATAAAAAAGACATTCATGAGTTTTGCAACAATCCAACTCCTTATATCAAGTGTGCTTGCTCAACAAGTACTATATATACACCCACGTCAAGATCTATAGGTAAATATTACTAGATTGCTTAACGATAATTACACAAAATTACATTTTTCAAAGGTAAAATACACATATTATAATATTTAGTTCATTAATGCCCTCTCAAAATTTATATGGAAAATTAGTATATATTGGATGATTTTATTTTTGTTTTAGTCTTATTTAATAAAAAGTTCTACACTTGGGACTTCATTGATTGGTTTTAAATACGAAAGAACTAGTTTCGTTGGAGACAAGTGGTGTAAATTTTGAAAGTATTGTAATTTGTTGCTAAAAATGATTTCAAATTAAGGAATTACAATAATGCATATAATTTGTGAAGGTTTTATGTGAACATGTGAAAATTAAAATTAGGTCACATCTGTAAACATACAAGTAGTTTAAACACATAATTGAGTAAAAATAATATAAGTTCAACATTAATGGTTAATGGAGATTGCAAAAATAACACTTAAAAGCATGATGACTTAAAACTATGGAATCTTGTAAATTTCTCCGCACTTAAAATTGTGGAGCATTTAGGCTTCTTTTTTTTTCTTTTTTTTTTACTTTTTTGGCGTAACTTTTAAGTAGTTTCAATATACTTTCAAACATAGACGAGCAATTAGTCGTGACATGTGTATCTACAAGTTCATAATTCCACAAAGTGTGTAAATATGTCGTAAAAGCGTATACATTCTAATTCCTTTCAAAATATCATGTAAGCCAAACATCATGCAATTAAAACTAATCGGATGGATCACAAATACTTCATCACGTTTAAATGGATTACATATATGAGAGGATGCAAGATTGATACCATGCATACGAACAAGTTGAGCCACTTGTTTGAGATATTGGTGACGAATCATTTGAGTATTGTAAATTAAAAGATCAAAATCAATAAAAGGAAAGTATTTAATTGTGGTCAGGATTTGACTTGAGCAAGAGATTTGGTGGCCACATTAGGTCATGAGGATGCATGATATATCACCTAAATAGTACTTATAATTGCTTTCAAAGATTAGCATACTATCCATTTTAATAAACACGGTACTCATGTTGGTCATCAGAGTAGTTAATTTAAGCTAGGGGAAGGTGAATACGAGTTAAAGGGGAATATATCGAGGATCGAAAGTTCATAATTTACTCATCAACCCCGGTTTTCTTACATTTCTATTCTATTAACACTCAATTTAGGGTATGTGATATGTTTCTTGTTCTCGTGTATGTAATATGTATACATCTTTAAGACGTGTTAGGATGTCACGGGTATACTTTTTTAAGCCGTTTTAGGATGATATATTGATCAAATCACTTAATCGGTTTTTTTCTATATTAGTTTATACACATTAAAAGGTGGAGGAACAATAAATTGAGTTTTTTTAATTATTTCATTCATCACTAAATATTATTTTTCTCTAATAACTTGCGTTCGTTAATTTTAAAAAAAAATAAATACATGGGTATAGTTGCTTGTTTGTCAACATTTTTATATAATTTTTATTGAAAACAGATATTTATTCCAAATAAAATATCTTTCTATGTTGTAAACTATACCAAGAACCAGAATTGTATCGTACCTGACTGAACGGATATCAACATTGTTTTGGTACCGGTATTATTTTTATTTTCAGTTTTGATAAGTGTCGGTTTTGGTATTTATTGCTATTTTGGCACTACCATATATATTAAAAGGCAATGAGGATCGGGAAGGAAAAATATATTGAGTCTTTTTTAAATTATTTCATTCATCAATAAAATTTATTTTCTCATAATAACTTGCGTTGTTTAGTTTTCAAAAAAAATCTAAATCCACATGTATATTTATCATTTTTTTCATCTAATATAACTTTTATTCAAACGGAGATTTATTCTAAATAAAATATCTTTTTGTATGATAAACTATATTGAGAACTAGAAACGTATGAATAACATTGTTCCAGTATTGATATTTATTTTTATGGTTTTTTATTTCGATACAAGCCGGTTTGAGTATCTTTTTGCTATTTTGGCACTACTGGTACTGTTGTGTTTGTGTTTACCCGGTTTCAGTTTTGGTGTTTTTGGTACTGATACGGAAT
Source organism: Scalesia atractyloides (assembly GCA_947069175.1). Lineage (NCBI taxonomy): Eukaryota > Viridiplantae > Streptophyta > Magnoliopsida > Asterales > Asteraceae > Scalesia > Scalesia atractyloides. Next base: position 3,893,876 of record CAMTDV010000020.1, on the reverse strand, counting down.
AATCCTTTTTGTAAACGGTCTTATATAAATTATATTAAAAATAGAGTTGTATTCAAAATAAGTATTTTTTTGGTATCATAAACTCTAACGAATACAAGTACATAATAAACCGAATTGATACTGAGCGAACAATATCGATATCTATACCGGTATTCATTTGTATGGTTTTCATTTTCAATAACGTTTCATTTATCTTTTAGTTTATTTTTTCTCTAATTACCTGAATTCGTTAACTTTAAAAGAAAATCTAATTACACAATTACGTTTAATTTTTTTCAACATTACAATATAAATTCTATAGAAGACGGTGTTGTATTAAAAATAAAATATTTTTATAGTGTCGTAAGTTATAAGTTAAACAAAGTACTGATATCGTACCGAATCATATATATATGCATGTTTTATACTGGACTGTGCAAGAGAACTTTCCAGTTTTCCACTATTTATATTAGGTGTTTTAAGTATCTAAATAGATTATTATTTTTATTTTATTCATTTTAATTGTTCAAGTGACGTTAACTCAATTCACTCATTTCCCATATCGGTGCTCTTTTTATCTCAAGATTACAAATGACCATTTAGTCGATCCTCGATATCATTTAATGGCTTTAGATGGGTTTAAGATTGACCAAAACGTTTAACAATAGATTTATAAAATTCCATTTAACACATAACTTAAAAAGTTTGAATTCAATTTAAGCTTCAATTTAAATAAATACATATATTTCACAAGAAATGCATCTCCTCGTATACCATCATGGTTGAAAAGTCGCTAGGCGCTTCCAAGTCGGTTGACTGGAGAGTTACGAGTAGCCAACCTAGGTAAAGAGTATCGAGGGAATACGATGACATGTTAAATTGTAAAGAATTAGTTTTTCAAGAAATTATATATATGTCAAATATTATAAGTTTACTAATATTTATAACAAGATATATGAATATCAATATAAATAAAAATATATATTCAAATACTAAAGTATTTCAACAATTGATATTTATTCCTTGAAAAACAATATTCATTCTTTAGTACGATAGATATATGAATTATATTTTATTTTTGTAAGTCAAACTCGGCCCGAGTTGACCAACTAAATCTAATTCTGGTAGAGGTTGATCGTCTTTGATCGATTCCGAGTAATTAGGTGGAACCGAAGAAAATCACCTTGGCAGTCTAGCTTGTAGCGATTACTTGATGAATTCAGCCTCCGAGACCTTGTTTTACAGTGTTTTAAACCACCACTGTGGATGAAAGTAGAATCCCATATATAGTTAAGTATGTTTAGACGAGAGCAATCCTAACATGGGTGATCTTCTGAAAATCTCCACTCGGGCAACCAAAGCTTGATCAATGAGTCTCATGTTAGCAAAAAGGATAATATTAGTTGGTATGGTGAGTCATGAGTTATTAATGATGTTAAAGTCACTCATGTACCGTTCAGGGTGGTAGATCAAGTCTCATCAAGCACAATAAGTCCCAGGGTGTGTTTGGTTACCAACATATGGCTAATACTCTATGTTCCACCACTAGTGTATGTTTGTTGAAATTAAACTAATTGGGTGTCACACCTCAACCGATGGCGGAAATATCGGGATGAGACGAACAAATTGCTCAAAACTTCATAACGCTATGTGACAATATAGATTAAATTCAAATTTCATTCAAAACTAAATTGTCATACAAAAATTCCAAATAATAGTCAACAATTGTTTCAAAACGACATAACATCAAAATAGATAAATTAATCTAGGCGTGTATCTAAGCAATCCTACTAGATTTCTTGCATCATCAGCTTTCCTGCAACTGTATTAAAAACGTAGATCAATACAAAAGTATTGGCGAGCATACAAGTTTGAAATTAAGTATAAAAATATAAGTTTGTTTCAATCATGACAAGTATATATTTAAGTTGAATCGCACCTGTATGTAGACAACTTTCGCATAATAATAATAGCATATATTAGAATTCTCTAACTAGCATGCATGAAACCCTAAGCATAACAATATCATAAGGAAACACGCTAAATTAATAAGTATAAACAAACTCAATCGTAACAATTAGCATGTATAGGCAAGTTTGAACTAACACGTATAAATAACATAAACGTAACAGATAGTAGGTGTAAACAAGTATAAACTAACACGCACATCTCACATAAGCAAAACTGATAACATGTTTAGTAATTTGAACACATTTAATTTTGTATAATATAAATTTCGTTAATCGATACATGTTGCACCCCAAAATGCGTTAAAGTGTAAAAATGGGGTCGAGTATGCTCACCCTTAGTGAATCCTCTTTTAGCATTTCCGTGAAGCGTTGAAAGGGTTGGTGATGCGACGCCAAGGTCAACGTACATGAGCAAGCGAAAGCACACGGAAACATTAGTAGATAGATATATCTTATTTATTTTGTAAACGTCACTTGAGTTTTGATATATTCGTTAGCGTAGCGGATAATTAGAAGATATATATATATATATATATATATAAAGTTCGACGAAAAGCATAATAAATATATATATTTTTAAGAAAAACGGGCAGAGTCTCCTCTGTTTTTAGGCGGTCCCGACAATCAAAGTTGTCGATATAAACTTCAAAACGCAACAATTGATAGCACGACACGTATAAAAATGTACGCCAAATGTAAAAAATGTAGATAAGCACTAATGTAATGATTCGATTTAAAACTCGAGTTCATAATAAAAATAGTGCATATATATATATATATTTACTCGAATATATATATATTGACAAGCGAAGCATTGGAAATAATTTTACCAAGTTGCTAGTTAAATTCTCAAATTTTGTATAGTCTCGTTAGTCGAGTCGGTTCGAACTTGGCTTCATGTGAAATTATTATATATATATACATATATAAATATACGTACATATATAAATATACGTACATATATATATATACGTACATATATATATATACGTACATATATATATATATATATATATATATGAAGTTCGGGTCACGTTAAATAACATGAAATAATATATAAACAATGATAAACAGAAATGGCATTGTTTAGAAGGTCATACCAAGTCGCGTGTTGAGGCGTTGACTAACGGTTGATTGAGTCCGACGTTTGACCAAACTGACCGAGCCGAATAGGACCTAAAGCTGACCCGTAACTGAACCAAGACCGGGCCGGCTGAACTAAACTGAAACGAGTCTTGGTCGAGACCCAACCTTGCTGAACCGAGACCTGCATTAATCGAAACTGTCACACCCTCAATTTCCACTTGCGGAGTTTTACCGCGAGGCGTGTGAACAAACCAGGATCGGAAACACTAGTACGTCGAACGACTCTATATGATTCGATAATACGTTTTCCAAAAATCATTTGTTTAACCATTCATCGTAAATTTTATATTGTCTTAGTTAGTTACCAATATTTAGCGGAAGCATTGGTTTTTATGGTTGAGCGGAAGCATAAGATAAGTAGAGAAACGGACGCCAACACAAACGCCAAAACAAATGAAAAACCCAAAACAACGTTTGTAAATGAGACTCGATAAAAGATGTCTTGTTCAATGCATGTGAGTGCACCTAGAGCTCCTAGCGTCCTGAGAAACATGTAAAGAAACAAGTGTCAACATTAAAGATGAGTGAGTTCACAGGTTTTCATAAATGCGTTTGTTCGGTTATGAGTTTGATTCCCCCGTTATCCCTAATCCCGGGATAACGATTTTAGTTCCATTATTCCCAACCCGGAATAACAATGATGTTGGTTCCATTATTCCAAACCCGGAATAACATTGGTTCCATTATTCCAAACCCGGAATAATAAAGTTGTTGTTTCCATTATTCCAATCCCTAACCCGGGATAATATAGTTGTTTCGTAATTAAGTTCAATGTTAACATATATAGGTAGCTAGCCTAAAGTTATGTCACGTAAGAGTTCGCGATCGAAGCTGACTGTTGTGCCTCCGTGTTGCCAGGACTATCACTGACCATGGCGAAGTTAGGCCAAATTATTCACCGTTGACCATACCCGGTCGGCTAGCGCGACTAGCTCGGATGGGGCTTGTCGGGCCCAGTAGTACTACTTATAATTCCCCCGCTATTAAAACCCAATACTAACGATCGAGAGATTGACGAGGACTTAAGTGATATAGCTGCTTAGTGACCATAACATTACATTAACATTAACTTAGTTACCGAATAGTTATGTGACGTTAATTTCATATAACGTAAAGAGATTGAGTTGAAGAGTGTATACATGTTTCTCCCCCTGTTGTTTTAAAACCGGATAAAATTAGGGGCCGTGAACTCACCTTTAGTTGCTCGGTTAGTGTAGCAAAGAAGTTGTAAGGGATGGGACCGCTAATTGCGTCCTAACAAACCAATTGATTTCAAGTCAGTGTGTGAACACACCAATACAAATTCTACACGTAATTTACGCACAAGTGATACACCCAACAAAATACCTAACACTCAAACATGCATGCAAGTATCCTCATGTGAACATAGTAATCAAAACAATTTATCATGAACATAATCCAATCCATGCAACAATTTGGTGCACACAATCACAAGTTATCAAATTTCAGCTTACATACTCATAATTCAGCTGTTTTCTAGGATTTTTATAAAATAGTTCCAACGTTCCAAAAATTCCAATTATTTTACAGCAGGTGACATTTATACTGTAGAAATTTATATAAATTTTCCAAGTCCTAATTCTTTACCAATTAACCATAAATATTAATATACTAAGCTGCAGTCAGATTCGTCGCTTTCTGACTGCAGTCCACGGAAGAATTTATTTAAAAATCACTGATCGTCCAATTAACAAAATTCCAGTGGGAGTTGCCCGAAAATTTCCATACCTAGTTTCTGTACAAAATTCATGACTCGACTCCCTACTGATTATAAAATCCAACTCGATAAACAACTAACAAAATTTCAGGATTTTTACAGCTTTAGTTACTGAACTTATTTGGCCACTTAAAAATATCAAACGACTTTAGAAAAATATGAATCCAGCGCCATTAGATTCGTTATTCAAATCTCTACGTTCTAGACATCAGAAAATCCGTTTTTCGACAACTAATAACCGAGTTACAGCCAGTTGAAGTCGGCTGTAACTATCAATCAGCAAACTGTTTCAGCATTCTATCACCACTATTTTGCATAACCCGTCGATATAATGAACCTAGGCGATCAAGAACTGATTCTCTAATCATAGATCAATACATATAACATATCCATGCAAACCCTAATCAACATCTCTAGTTTTTATAAACAAACACAGCCTATAATTTTCAGATTTCGAACAACATCACTTGCAAGCATTATTAACAAATCGGCTAACATAACCTTTCATTCAAACATACAATCCGAAAACAACAAAATCAAAACACATGTATCCGAATATGATCTTGTAACATATGATAAATTCTAATCTTTTAATGATAAGGTAAACGAACCGTGAGTGAGATGAGGAACCGGTGATCAAAGATAGTTGCGACCGAGAGGATGAAAGGAATTGTAACAAGCTGCCTGCGGTCGAGGGGCTGAAAGGGGAGGCTGCTCGCGACCGAAGGGAGTGCAAAGGGGGCTGTTTGCGATCGAGGAGATGGAGGATTTGCTGCCGTCGGCTGTTTTTCTCAACTAGGGTTTTGGTGTGTTTTTGTTTTGTGAAATCAAAGCCTCATGCATGTGTGTGTATATATAGCGCAACAAGGTGAAAGGGAAAAGGGGAGGGTTGCGGTTTGGGTGTGTGCTTGCGGCCGAATGGTTTGGGTGGGTTTAAGGTTTGGGTTTAAAACTTGGTTCACTCCTAGAGTCACAAGGAATCGAGGTTGGTTCGTGTCGCGGTTCGGTTCGTGTACATATTTACCATAAATATTTTATAACTAAAACAATCACGTAATCGAACATCACATATTCACCAACTCACAAACGTTTAATACACATAGCACATACTTCATTTGACCAGTTCACTAATTTATCGTAACTATTTCGAGCGTGCAAATTCAAGTATCCGAATTAATAACCGTGACGTAGTGCGTTTAAGTTATCCGAAATACCGGGATGTCACATTATCCCCATGTTGAAAGAATTTTCGTCCCGAAAATTGAGTAAACGCGGTTTAGAATGCAGCGTACATGTTTAGAGTGCCACGCACAAAGAGTTAGTTCGTTTACGATGGTATGCGAAGTTACAAGAAGTTCCCAAGTGCCATGCACAAAGATTCCCAAGTGCCATGCACAAAGACTTAGTTAACAATGGTACGCGAAAGTATGAGAAATTTCCAGGTTGTCACAGAAACAAAGCTGGAACTGACACACACGGATCTGAATCGAAACATTGTGACCGAGCCCGAACCAAAATACCCAAATCTGAACGTGAATCTTAGCGGAAACTTGAACTGAGTCGACCACCGTCACTGTCGCCGGCTACCGAGGTCACCACCGTCGTCACTCCTGTCGGAACCACCCTCATCACTTCATCGACAACAGTAGCTCCATCGCCAATGACGGCTGTCGCCGGCAAGCGAGTCGTCGGCCAGACACGAGAGAGAGATGGGTTCGTTGAGAGAGAGAGAGACTGTTTGTTTCGGGCGTGTGTTGTGTCGGCCATAAAGATCTTGGTCACCAGAGCTGAGGCGGAGGTGTATGAGCGACGGCGAGGTCATCGTCGCCGGCGGCCGGCCAGAGTGGCGGCGTCGGTTGTCTTGTGTTTTGAGGGAGGGAGCCGAGAGGGAGAGGAGGCAGGTGTGTGTGTTGAGAGAGGGATGAGGGAGATGGTAGTGGAGTGGTGGTGGTGTGCGGTCGGAGGTCGGCCGGAATTGCTCCGGCGACCGGAAAAATGGCAGAGGGGGTAAGGGTGTCGGCTAAGGTTTATTGTGTGCAAGGGAGATGGGTTTAGTAGGTTTATATGGTTTAGGGTGTTAGGTTGGCCCTAGAGCCCGTTAACTTGGTTCTAGGGTTTTTGAGTGGCCTGGTCATGCCCGCGAAGCCCATTTTCGAACCCGAGCCCTTAAAAGGGTCGTGTAATATAGTAATCTTTGTTTAAGGTTAACGATGTAACGAACTTGTTCGTTAATTATATATATAAATACATATGGTTGTAGTATGGTTAACGCCTCAAATCATATTTTATATATATAATATATATATATATATATATATATATATATATATAAGTACGGATACTAAATTGCGAGGCGTTACATTGAGAGTTCTCTTTATGATAACCAAATTCACAAACCACATAACAAGTTCTACATAACCATTTATTGCTATAAAGTAGTTATAAATAACCATTTGTTGATAAAGCAACTCTAGTAGTTGTAAAGCATATAGGTGCACATGTTGCTACCAAAATCTACACTGGTTAACTCCATGAATCAAGTCTATCATGCAACACGAAAGAGCATTACTCTTGTCACAATGAGAGTTGGGGTTATCCATGTGACCAGACGATGTAAGAATAAGTATTCATTCCCCAACTCTATTACCGAAAACTATATATACTTGTAACCGAACCATATACCCGAAACATATCCTTGTATATTATTACTTCTAGTTTGTTTTATCCCTTAACCTTTGTTTAGCAATGCTTTGTTCTAATAGATTTATTGATTGGAAAATAAACTTTTCTTGATGATATTATTTATATCGGTATGTTACGAATAAGAATTTTTTTATGAAATTTAAATCAATTATGATATTTACATATTTTAGGTATTTTAAACTTATACGGTGATAATAATATGTATGTAATTGATCATATTTTAACTTATTGTAGTTATTAAGAATATAAAATATAGAATGGTAAGAACAAAATGTATTTGGAAAATAACGAGTATTTGTTAAGAAAGTAATGAGTATACCTGACACCCGACGGGTATCGAGCCGAGTATGGAAAACGATTGATGCAACCTTCACTAGGTTGATTTTATGCCTTTGCCGAACCTTCATAATTTTATTTGGTGTCATGTCAGGTGATTGACGCAAGGTTGTTGAGGGGCGCATCAATCCAGACTCTTAACAGACGTCTAGACATGGACTAACATGTCTGATCGTCCTGACTTCATACCATCATATGTAGGGTGTTCATCAAATAACGAATTTTTCAATTAACTGAATCGAATTATTTGATTTTTTGTTTGTTTTACGTGGATTCGTATTTGATTCAAATTCAATTCAGATTCGATTCGAATTCGAATTCAAAATTTATGCCCAAATCGAAACTCGATTCGATTCGTATTTGGAACTTAAATTCAAATAAATTCGAGTTAATTCAAATTCACCCAAGTAATAAATAATTTTACTTTATTTTTGAAACTACTACAAACTATTTTTTTACATCAAAAATACTAATCTATAAAATTAATAAACTATCATTGTGTCAAAATGTATGTATAACTAGAATTTGACCAGCCGCGGCATTGCGAGGGCGTCAAAACTTAAAAAAACTCGAATTTGTAACGTTAAATATCTGACCCGACTTGTTTCCGAACAAAAATTATGTCAAAAACGTAGACTAAATGAAACGTACATAAAATAAGCACAAAAACGTATTATATTTGAGTTGATTCATTTATCAAGAAAAACTTACGTCAAAACGTAAAACAACTCGAATTTATACCCCATAGTGAAAACGTATTGTATATGAAAAAACGAATACCAATTGAAAAACATACATAAACATAAATACGGAAATGTATTGACAAAACGTATACCAACCGAAAACATACATAACAATAAGCATGGAAACGTATTATATTTTACTCATTTACATAAAAATAACCACGTAAAACTGAGATCATCAAAATAAAATTTATAAATAAGAATGTTCAGTGTTTGAGGGTAAAACGGGAGAAAACCAAAACTAAAAAGATACACAAAAAAAAAAAAAAAATGATATGACTTATAATCTTTGTGGATTGAATTGAAAATCCTAAATTCCTATTCAATTACTAAACTTGAAACAAATTGAGTTCGATTTTTTGAAAACCGAATTTAAACCAATTTCAACTCCAATTCAAATATAGTGAAGACCGCTGATCATCAACATCCCTAATCATCTGTGTAATTGACCTGACTTCATACAATCGTTTAGTGTATCACTTATTCTAAATTCTTTCAGTCCCACCACTTTAACCGTAGGACAAAGTACAAACCCTCCTCTCACTAGTTATTTTATTTGTAGATCCAGTTTTTATATTGTATTTGAAATTTAAACCAAGTTTATAACATATTGTTTAGTCTACAATTCAATCATTGAATCTAACTCGTAAGAAAACCAAACATACTTATAAAAGCACTGTTGACACTATTTTTTCAAAAGAGTAAATTGAAGAACGAGCACACGGTATCCTTTAGTAACTCATTTAACGAGCCTATGTGGGACAGATTCTAACTTCTCACTTGGTTGTTATTTTACTTCATGTTTAACTTTTAAAACCATGTTTATTAATTTCTTAATTTTGTTATTGAAATATTTCTAATAATGTTAATTCATGATTAAGACCGGATATAAGAGCTCAAAAGGCTACATATATTTTTCATGAGATAGTGATCTTGAAGAACATATCAACCACTTGTTTTAAATATAGTGACTCGTGTTCATAGCGACGTAAAACATCCTCGCTTGCTTGTATTTCTCACTCGTTTAATCGAATTAAAACCAATTTGGTATTCACTTGCTTAATTTTGTTATGATGTTTTGTATTCTCCTTGCATAAATGCTTTTGAATGACAGGGCCAGAGAATAATCTATGTGTTTATTTGCACTTTTAGTTTAACTTTATGGTTTGTATATAAATTTTAGTGGGTTTAAGTGGACAAATGTAATATAGAAAATGTTGAAAACGGGTCAGAATGGGCCGAGATACAAAGAGAGCGGGTCAGGATGAGAAAAAAAAAAACAACTCATTGCAAAAGTGTGAATTGGAGAAATCAAAGAAATTCTGTACCTCATGTTGGGTTTTAATGGGTATAAACGAGCTGGCCCGAGCCCGACTAATGTTTTTTGTGAAGCTTGGGCTCGACCTCGGCTCGGTTCGGTTCGAGCATACTTATTTGAGCCCGAGCTTGGCTCGTGAATAAAACCCAAAGCTTGGGCTCGGCTCGAATCGACTTGGCTTGAGCTCGTTTCAATATCGCTTAAACGAGCCAAACCTCAGCTCGAGCTCGGCCCACCAATGTTATTATTATATTATATATAAAAATAAAATTTTGTTTGGGCTAGTTTAGGCTTGCGAGCGTAAACGAGCTTTGTATTTCAGACTCGGGCTTGGGCTCGGCTTCGTTAGAGCTTTTAGCCGAACCGATCACGAGTAGCTCTCGAGCCTCTGAGCTTGTTTACAGCCCCTAGGTTTTATATGGTTTTGAGTTTCAGTTTTGTGTTGATCATCTTGAACCATGGTTCTCAAAGTTTGTTAACTTTTTTGCTAATGCCACCAGCATAACCACCCGGTCATATTGTTTAATATCGAATGTTGTGTTGGCGATCAAGGTGTATTTTGTGCTCCACCCGCTCATATTGTTTAATATCGGATTTTGTGTTGGCGATCAAGGTGTATTTTGTGCTCCACCCGCTCATATTGTTTAATATCGGATTTTGTGTTGGCGATCAAAGTGTATTTTGTGCTGTGCTTCACTTGTCTACTCTTACACGCAGTTCGTTTTTGTTTCACTTGCATAAAATCAAAACTGTGACTTGATGGGGTCTTTTCGGATAGAAAGAAGCTCTCCAAATACAGGCGTATGCTATTTTAGAGAAACAAACACACAGTATCCTTCAGTAAAAGGCGAAAGAATAGCTCGCGACATCCTAACCGTACGCCATTCAAAAAAAAAAAGAAAGAACAGTTCAATTTGTGCTCATTGCATAGCTGCATGCATAACTCAAGTGCAGCTAGTCTACTTCTATACTCACTTGCTCTCTTTCTCACTTATTTAATTGTCACTTAACTTCATGTTTTAAGGTTTAAATTCATGTTTATTATAATAATTCACTCCTTATTTTGTTGATTAATAATAATGTGACCGGATAGAAGAACTCAAAAAAAGTACATTACTTTTCATGAGTATAGAAGATGGTGATCTTGAAGAACATATCAACCACTTCTTTTGAATATAGTGACTCATGTTCATAGCGACGTAAAACATCGGCTCTTGTCGTATTTCTGGCTCGTGTAATAAAATTCAAACCAAATTTTGTATTCACTTGCTTGTTTTGATTATGATGTTTGGTCTTCACCTAGTATAAACACTTTTTAGTAGAGAAAGGGCCAGAGAATAGTAATAAAAGTGTTATGACTTACACATACTATTCAAACTGCAACTTGCTGGAGTCTTTTCAAATAGAAAGAAGCTCTTTAATAGAGAGGGCCAGAGAATTTTCAAAGTGTTTACGACGTGCACATAATACTTTCAATAGAACGGAGCTCACCAAAAACAGGCGATAGCAACGGCCACATGGTATTCTTTAGTAAAAGGCGAAAGAATAGTTCCCCTATGCGCTCATCGCATAGCTGATTGCTTAACTTGGGTGCAACTAGTCTGCTTATATGCACAATTTGAAAGTAATTTTGAATTGCATTATATCAAAGGATTTGAGTGAATTCTTCCAGTTCCAAATAATTTGTAAGCCTAACATATTAAGGTTGAAATTTAGATTACAATCCCAATAAATTTTACGAACCAAACACACTCTAAGTATGTTACTAGTGACCGGAAATCTTTTATTGTCCCAACTTGAACACTAAAGACATCTGAGACTAAAGTCGATCGACGAACTTAGATTCTAACCAACTGATGAAAATATTTATATAAACATCTTGTAAAATAAAAAGTTTTGTTAAAGTGACGACATTTGACAAAGGACCGATAAGTGGACTGACTGACCCGTATGTGGATCAACAGAAATGAGAGAAAAGAGTGAAGAAACAGTTTGTAACTCAACATAATCACCTTTAAAGGTTTATAATACAGTTGTAGGTTTTTATTATTTATTTTAATTAAGTTTTTAAGTTTTTTTTATGCTTATGTTAGGATCATTTGTAATATTTGAGACAATGTGCAAATTATCTGATCATTGTTGAGATCTTTGATATTTTTTGTGTCCAGGTTATCGTTGGCACTTTCATATGTGCGGTCTGTTTTTTCAGGTCCCCTCGTTCGCACCTCCAGAAAATAATTTTGGGGTCCGCCACTGTGTCTAATCTATGAAGTCTGGTAAAACTCATTCCAATATATATGTTAACCACTATGCCAGTCTAGGGGTTATAACATAGCAGGGATTTTAAATTCTTCTGGTCCCAGCACTTGAACCCATAGTTTTGTAAAATACTTCAGTAGCTTTCACAGAACTCATACAGCATAGAATATTCTTAAGTATATTCTAAAGTAAAAGGGTAAAGAATTGGGCTGCTTATGTTCATATGTAATTTTTATTTTATATTTGAGTTTTAAATCAAGTTTATAAAATATAGCAAACTTGATCATTACTTTTTTAGTTTATTAATCAGTCTTATATTAAATATAACTCAAAGAAGAACCAAACTAACAGATCAAAGCGCATTTCGCACTATTTTTTTTAAATAGGGTGAAATGCAAATTGTTAAAATAATTTTGCTTAATCTGTTTCCCTCTTTACTACTGTAATGAATTAACTTAATACTTAAACTGCAATTTGTTGGAGTCCTTTCTGATGGAAAGAAATAGGCGTATGCTATTTTAAAGAAACGAGCAGACAGTATTCTTTAGTAAAAGGCGAAAGAACCGTTCGCTTATATGCACACATCCTCACTTTCTATATCCTTTAACGACCCGATGTGGGCAGATTATGATAAACTGTGTTCTTTTCTTCAAACATTTAGGATTAAGGTTTGTATATTGACAATTTAGTTATCTTTCATGAAGTTAATTTTATTTTTGTAATTTGCATATTGGTTAAATTTCTTCACATTTGAAAGGAATTTTGAATATATTTTTAAAGGTTTTTAATTATTTATTTTAGTTAAGTTTTAAATATATTTTTTCATGCTTAGGTTACTAGAATGAGGTCATTTGTAATGTTTGAGACAGTTTTAATATATGATAATAATTTCTCTCATTTGGACTTTGTATAAACATTTGGTAGAACGTATCTAGCATTTCTCGCTTTTGTAACGTCAACATGGTAACGGATATAAATTCATGATATATAGGTAAATCGACATCACCCTTTGAATCATATGATTTATTTAAAACAACGGGTCGAGTTGAGGAAGAAAAATTCACATGTATGTGACAAATCTAGTGAGCAGCATCTTCTTCTTCACAGAACTTTGTATACTCTTTGGCACCCATTAGCGATTCCAACTCCGACGGGTTGCTTGGCTTCACCTTAATCATCCATCCATCTTCATACGGGCTCGAATTGATCTTCAACATTCGCCAACATTACTAGTTAGTTAACCACTTAATCATATCCGTTATCAAAAGCATGTTAACTTATGTTTAAAGATTAAAAAAAAACAAGAAGATTTACCAAACCAGGAGTTTCGCTAAGCTTTGTGTTCACCTCCACGATCTCTCCAGAGATCGGGGAGTTCACGTCGCTGGTGGCTTTCACACTTTCAACAGCCCCAAATCCGGTGGCTTTGGTCACTGAGCCACCGGTATCTGGCAAGTCCACAAACACCACCTCTCCAAGATGGTCCTGCATTTATTTTTAAACAGGAATTTTAAGCAACATTTTAATTTATTACATACAAGTTGCATATATCTTGTATAAAAACATAGTTTTTATTTTTATAATTTTTGAACGGCTAAAATCTCACCACACCTGCCCTTTGCAGTATTTGAACCCACAACCACTTGGTTGAGGAATACACTACTTTAGCTCCTTAAAGTAAAGTAAATTTTATATATATTATTCTACTTGTATATAATAATATTATTCATTTTGAGCTATATAAAGTAAACTAATTATAAAAAGGAAAGAGAAAGAACCTGAGCATGGTCAGTAATACCAATAGTAGCAACAGAGCCTTCATGCTTCACCCATTCATGTGAATTTGCATACTTCAACCCATCCAATACTGCAATACACACAAATGCATGCACACATCAAATGTCTATTTGTCCTCTAAAACTTTACAAAACTTCAAGAGGGGGGGTAGGAATGTAAATCACCTGAAGAGAAGCATCTTGAAAGAGGGGAGAAATGGGGTGTGGTAGCAGTGGAGAGCCTTAGAGCATTGGCAGTGGAAGAAGCCCAGATTCTAAGAGCCATTTGTGTGTGTGTATTGTGTGTGCTTAAACAAGCACATATGATGGAGATAGAGTTGTGTTTTGAGAAGGTCTTTTGTTATCTTCAGATTCAGATGAATGGTGACCATTCAAGGCCTCATCCTGTGAACTCTTGTCAAGGGCTTTCCAATTTTATTGGATATCCTATCTATATAATATAATATTAAATTACAAATAATCAAATTTTATATATTAAACTATTTATTTATAATCTTTTGTGTTATAAATCCTGAGCTTTAATGTTCCTTGTTAACCCCAATATTAGGTGTATAGATGAGTTTGGGGTGATTCTAAACTTGTTTAAGCTCGAGCTCAGCTCGTTCCATCTGTATGTCTGAAGCTCAAGCTTTGATCAATCGGCCATCTATTAGTTATTATTTGTTTTATAATTTTATTTTTAGACACATATAAATATTATTATATAAGATTACAAGTTTATGTGTATTTTCAGTTATTTTTTATCATAATTATACATGTGTGTGCAGAGGGGCTATATGTATATTATAGTGTTTCTTTTTATGATGTAATTAAAATTTTCATGATATTAATAAATAAGTAATGTTATATCTTTATAAATAAAAGACTAATTAAGGCCCACATGCGGAACCGGTTCCTGATAGTGTTCAGAACCGGTTCCTGTCAGTAAAAACCTGACTTTTACTGTTCTGAACCGGTTCCTGATAAAATGTTACCGGTGGAACCGGTTCCTGATTAAAAAATCGTTTTTTTGCATATAAACCCCTTCCTACTTACCGGTTCCTGATAAATGTTATCGTTGGTGTTTTAATAAAGTTTGTGTAATGTTTCTTTCTATTGTGTTTGTTATGTTTGATTTTTATTATTAGTTACATTGATAAATAAAAATAGTAACAATAATCGGTTAAAATTAAAAAACAAATTAATTGGTTACAATATATAAAAAAAAATTAACCGGTTACAAAAAAAATAAAAAATTACTCAGAACCGGTTCTAGTAAGATTTTATTTCTTTGATCGTTTACTAGCGGCAGGTGCAACACTTTCCGATGAGTTTCTCTTAGGTGCGGGTACCTCGGTACAATCGTCGTCCGAATCGTTAGTCTCCACTTCTTCGTCCTCCTCTTCGTCAACAATTTTATGCTCTAACTCAACTTCATCTTCTAGACTAGTTTTATGTTGAACACGATCAACGGCATCCAAATGGTCCTTTAAGCATATTGCCATCTCTAGCGATTCCGGAGTTAGTCTTGTTCTTCTAATTGACAAAACACTGCCACTAAGAGAAAACACACTTTCCGAAGCTACCGTGGAAGCTTGGACCGTTAGTATATCACGAGCCATGGTGGCTAGAATCGGGTATTCGGATTCTTTCGATTTCCACCATGCCAAAATATCAAATTTCCTATACTCCTCGGTGGTCATAGTAAGCGAATACTGATTTTTTTATATCTCCCAAGTTCACTTGTTGGTTCACTACCCCTTTGTTGTCTAGCGGTCTCGTCTCTAACGACATTCAACATGGTTATAAGTGGATCCCCGCTTGTTTCATCGTTAGAGGCCGTGGACCGAGACTCAAACAAATTTGTATGATTTTTTTCACCATATTTTTTTAAATAATGATCATAAAGTTTGGCCATACACTCATTGAATATTTTTTTTGTTTTTGCTTTTAAAGTTGGATCCTCCTCATGCATATCCAACTTGTCATAAATTTCATCAATTAAAGCTTCAACACCCGGTACGTTTAAAGCTGGATTTAAAGCAGCGGCACATAGAAAAACGGGTGGTAATTCTAAAAAATATTTTTAAAATTTTTGAATCATTGGTCTCGTCATATTCCTTAACATGTCACTAGAATTTTCAAACTTTTTAAAATTAGTTGTTATAAAATACAATTGGTCCACAACTTTAGAACTAGTAGGATAATAAACACCGGAAATCAAAGTCGTTGTAGTTTTAAAAACTTGTAAAAAAGTACTTAGGTTATTAATATTTTCCCAAGCCGTGTCGGGAAAGGGGACGACAAGGTACTCATCACTTAAAGTTGTATGAAAAGATTTTAAAGTGCCCATTTGCTTTATAGCCATTTCAAACATATGACAAGTTGAATTCCAACGAGTCGGTATATCCCAATTCGGTCCAATAATTTTTTGGTTGACATCTTTACAAAGTTTTTTATATTCTTGATATCTTTCTTTTCCACTTTTGAAAACATCTTGGAGCATAGCTCTAAATGCTATAATAAAATCCGATACAAATTGATCTTTTAAACCGGTTTGCACTACTAAGTTAATAATATGTGCAACACATCGTGTGTGAAAAAAAAACACCATCAAGTATTGGTTTGTACTTCAACATTTTTCAATCGCCGTTGTGTTGTTTGAAGCGTTATCAAAGGATATTGAAAAAATCTTATCTGCTAAACTATATTTAATTATTGTGCCATTTATAATTTTATAAATATTTTCTCCCGTATGAGGAGAAGGAACCTCGTCAAACGCAATCGTACGCTTCATCATTTGCCATGTATCAGGATCAACCCAATGAGCGGTGACACATATGTACGATTCCGGTAAACCATGTGGAGCCGACCACACATCACTAGTTAGGTTTACACTAGTTTTTAAATTCTTAAAAAAAACAATTAAATCTTTTTTTGCATTTTCCCATAAACTTAAACAAAGACGTTTTAAAGTGCGACGACTTACATGTTTATAGCGAGGTTGTAGCGTCTCCCGAATAAGATTTGTAAGATCGGGGTCGTCGAAGTGTCCAAACGGCAACGCTTTTTGTATCACCAACTTCGCCATCCGATTGCGAGCTAATTTTTGCTCATAACGAAAAATGTTACCATCTTTGGATAGTGGAACTTGACCGGATGTCATTTCCTTTAAAACTTTGCAATACTTATTAATATGCTTCGTTAACGTTGAGTTTGATTCCTTGGCTAATAACGATCCACAATGTTTACATTGAGCTTTTTGCGAGCCGTCACTCATCTCGACCAACTCCCAATTGCTCCAAACTTCCTTACTGCGATTATGAGACAATGTTCCAACCACATATGGAACCGATTGATCTTGAGGAACATTGTTAACGGATTGGGAATTTGCGTTTTTGGAACTCTTTGAGGCCATTTGTTGATTAGAATGTGAAAAAGAACAAGAAAGAAATGTAACAAGAATAATAGATATGAGAAATTGTGTGTTAAACAATAGATTTCTAAACAGTATATATAGAATCGGTTCCAACGGTCAGGAACCGGTTCCAACGGTAACATTTTTAACGGCTATAACCGGTTCCAACGGTAACATTTTTAACGGCTATAACCGGTTCCAACGGTAATATTATAACGGTCAGGAACCGGTTCCACGTAGGAACCGGGTACGGGTAGGAACCGGTTACTACCCGATTCAAATGGAAAATTGTGGAACCGGGTTGGAACCAACGGGTATTTTGAACCCGGAACCGGTTCTACTTAATGTCGGGTAGGAACTGGAAGGGTATTTTGAACCCGGAACCGGTTCTACTTAATGTCGGGTAGGAACTGGAACCGGTTCCAGTTCGGTTCTACCGGTTCGGGTTCGGAACCGGTTTTTATGCCCATCTCTAGTCAAGCTTGGTGTATGAATATCAGGTTTAAGCCCATTAGTCAATATCAAGTGGGGTCCAATTTAGACTCGAGCTTGTTTAAACTCGATAAGTAGTTCAAGTGCGAACTACCAATGTATAATCTTGTGTTATAAATACTAGGATTTAATGTTCCGTGTTAACCTCAATATTAGGGGCATAAATGAGTCGGGTCGATTCAGAAGTTGTCTAAGCTCGAGCTCAAGCAACTCATTAGATCTCTATGCCTAAAGCTCAAGCTTGATCAACTCGGCTATTCATTTTTTGTTTATATAATGTTATTTATTGACATATATAAATATTATTATATAACATTACAACTTTATGTGTATTTTCAGTCATTTTTTTTCAAAAAGTAATGTATATCTTTTTAAATAAAAGACTAACTGAGGACCACAAGCCTAGTTAAGCTCGGTATATGAATATCGGGGGTTTAGACTCCTTTATTAACTGGGGTTCAATTTAGACTAGAGCTTGTTTAAACTCGTCAGAGTAGTTAAAGAGCTAAATTATACACTTGCTCAATTAATCTCATGAGTTGCATTGTTTTCCCATGTTTTACGTACATATTGATTTTAATATTGTCATTACAAATAAGCAATTAACCCTTTTTTTTTTAACAATTCATAGAAAAACTGGGTTTCAACTTTCATCTGTTGCTAACTTGTATAAAAAAAGGTAACAAATCTTAAATAAAATGAAGTTCAAACCATATGTGTCTTAAACATATATCTTTGATCAATATAAAACAAAACTCCATCTTAATGAATCTACATAAATCTTTTTTACACACGACAAATCGCAACTCAAGAACAAACAGAATGATTGAAAAGTCAAAAAAAAAAAAAGAGAAATGGTTACATAAATAATAAATTTGTGGTAAATGATGATACCAAAGCAATAAACACGAGGATGCCGGTTGATATATTTCTGTTTCCGACCTTGAAAATCGTTGAACCATTATCAAGATAAGCATCCATCCATCAACAAGCACAGCCGCCAGATTCAGGCTGCGATGAACTCACGCTCGAAGACTTCAAATTCACATCAACCAGTTCTTCATGTTTTGTTGAGGAAAGCGTTTCCATTCCTGGTAACGCCGCTGCTATTTTTCTAAATAAAGCCTACAGTAACAACAATATTAACAACTTTGTACCAGAAAAAGCATACAACAATTCTTCTATGTCGTAGATACCTTAATGTTGAACCCAGCTTTCGCACTTGTTTCTATAAACATGACATTTAGCTCTGTAGCTTTTGCTTCTCCTTCCTCTACAGAAACTTGCCTGGTAAGTCATCAAAGTAATTCATAAAAAGTTTTAAGTTATATATATATATATATATATATATATATATATGGTGAGGTTATTGTGTTAAACTAACTAATTTTCTAGATTAAGGGTATAAAAGTAAATTTAATATTTTTTAAATTAAGAAACTAACATTAATACACATGCAAAGTTCCTCCCTTCTTTTTTAAACATCAATAACTTTTTTATACGTAACTTTTTTTAAAAAAAAAATTAACCATAATAACAAGTGTTTTTATATCTTCAATATGAGTACCACATTGATATACTTATGTAGAGTTATTTCTGTTTTTATATATTTAGGGTGTTATTTCTGTTTTGATTCTAATTAAATTGTTGACTGGTGTTATATTAGGGTGTTATTTCTGTTATATTCAATGTTAAAGTGTTCTTTATAAGTTGTGTGCCTTCAATATAACTGTTGTGGTGTTTTTGAGTTATGGTGTTATTTTTGTTATATTTCTGTTCTTTATAAGATGTATGCCTTCAATATACATGTTGTGCTGTTTTTATGAGTTAGGGTGTTTTTATAAGTTATATTTCTGTTCTTTATAAGATGTATGCCTTCAATATACATGTTGTGGTGTTTTTATGAGTTAGAGTGTTATTTCAAATTCGAAAATCCCTACAATAACTGCCAAAAATCGGTTGCATATATTCATTCCATAATTAGATTTTATTAGTTAAATTACACTTATACCCTTAAACTACCAAAATAAAAAGGGACACATGTCACCTCCATAATCTTTCTTATCTTTCTCACACTTTTAAATTTTCTCACATGAACCTCTACCTATATATATATATATATATATAGGATTGGGTTCAAGAGTGAACACAAGTGTATTTGCGAACCGAGAGAACTAATCCTGGCCATACACGTGTGTAAATCAATGGCCAAGATTTGATGATGAAATACACTAGTGTATTTTACGGTTTGATGATGAAATCCTGGCCTTACATGTGTGTAAATCAATGGCCGGGATTTGCTCACTCAGTTCGCAAATACACTAGTGTTTACTCTAGAACCCCACCTATATATATAATTATATATATATATATATATATATAGGATCAGTTTCAAGAGTGAACACTAGTGTATTTGCGAACGAGCGAACTAATCCTGGCCATACACGTGTGTAAATCAATGGTGGGGTTCTAGAGTAAACACTAGTGTATTTGCGAACTGAGTGAGCAAATCCCGGCCATTGATTTACACACATGTAAGGCCAGGATTTCATCATCAAACCGTAAAATACACTAGTGTATTTCATCATCAAATCTTGGCCATTGATTTACACACGTGTATGGCCAGGATTAGTTCGCTCGGTTCGCAAATAACCAGTGTTCACTCTTGAAACTGATCCTATATATATATATATATATATATCAACAAGCATGATTAACAAGTGGGAACTATACGGTGGGAAGGATCACCTTTTTTCCACAAGATCAGTCTTGTTACCAACAAGAACGATAATGACATCACTACCTCTCTCTGCACGAACTTCCTCGATCCACTTTATAGTGTTTAGAAAAGTCTGTCGACCTATAGCATACACGTTACAGGTCGTTAGCTAATCTTGAAGACGGAGTAACTAAAATATATATTAGAAAATGATGATTTATTATTTCATACTGGCAACATCATAAATAATCACTGCAACTGAAGAATCCCTTATGTAGCTTGGTATGAGACTCCTAAATCTCTCTTGCCCAGCCGTATCCCTGAAGATAATAAAGTATAAATTGGTTAAAAAGAAAGTGCAAGAGAATAAAGTAGAGACAAATTTGGTTTTCTGATGCTAACTGGAATTTACTAAAAGTTTGAGATATTATTTAGAGAAAGACACAATGAACATCCCTTGGGAAGATCTGAAACAATATAGCAGAATATCTTACCACAACTGCAGGCGAACTGTCCGATCTTCAAGATACATTGTCTTTGACAAGAAGTCAATTCCAATGGTTGCCTGATCAAATATAGAACACAAAGGGATATGGATTGAGCTCAAATTACAAGAGATCAAGTCAACATTAACATTTAAATACAACAGAAAACTTATTTAGCATCGTTTTGATCTTCTAAGAAGTTTTTAAAACAGCAGAAGACACGGTAAAGTCGTTTAGACAACAGTACATGCCCTCACAAAAAACGATGGCAAAACCAAGAAAGACATAAGACGCTAAGATGTTATCGTAACAAGCGTAAAAGGGTGACCCAAGTGCAGCAAGACCACGAGGGTTCACGAGCACACTTATATACAACGAACATCCTCTAGATAACTTTGTGTTACAATATTATTTTTGGGAATACCAACTTATGTAATCAAACACAAGTGTGGCATTCAACCAAAAAGTAACCTAGCAACAGCAATATCTATCACATGTTCTTTTTTATATACCCAAAACAACCACCACATTCTCCGGATCACAAAATCGTAGCATCTAAATAAATAAAAACTAAACACTAACCAGGCCCTAGCTTCTTGTAACACAATTGATCAACTAAACTCCAAAACGTACTTCAAATTTTCAAATAATCAACATTAAACTCATACTAACAGAAACTAAAGCAACAGATCTACAATAAAAACCAACAGATCGCGGATTTGATCTGATGAAATGAAGGATAACATTTTGCCAATTTGGTACCTGATAAGATGTATCGAACTTATCATACATAAAGCGAGTGATGATGCTGGTTTTGCCAACGGATTGATCCCCCAAGAACACTAGTTTGTATTTGGCTAGTGCGGATACTGGTTTTGCCATTTTCTTGAGCTTGAAATTGGTTTGATCGAAGCAGACGAAGGAAGTGATGGTGGGTTTTGCTGATCTTGTGAATGATTTGGTTGTGGATACTCTATTTTGCGCAGTCGATTTTGAATTGGTTTGAAATGGGTCGCAATGTTATTGATCAAGTCTCCGATTTGTATAATCTCACTATTATTGTTTGTAACATGTTATTTGAGATAAATGATTTTGTTCGATAGATTTAAATAAATCAACTTTCACTAATGTTGATAGTATTACTAGTTTTCGATTTGTATCACATCATTTTTAATTTTCAATTTGTTGGGCGACATGTCATTTGACCTGGAATTTTTTATGACATGGCAACTAAGGTGGTATCTGACTTGGTTTTTTTATTACGTGACAGCTGACGTGGCATACGACTTGGCTTTTTTATTACGTGATAGCTGATGTGGCAGCTCATGTCAGCAAAATGGTTAGTTTGGAGTTGCTACCGTTAGTAAGTTGAAAGTTTTAAGAGTGTGTCATACAAATCGAAAGTTGGAAGTGTCGTCAGCCAATTGGTGAAAGTTGAATTTATTTAAATCTACTATACCAAAAACATTCCATAAAATAACCTAAAGAGGGTTTGTTCTAGGAGTTCCATTTTGAAGTTAGAATTGGTTTCACAAAAAATTGGGGTGATGTTTGGTTTAATTTGTTAAAGAAACTAGATAGTAAAAAATCATTTTTTCTTAAGTTAACATTTGTTTATTAGTCGTTTGTTATGTTTCCCTCTCAACTATAATACGACTTGTCCACTCTCTATGTCTCTTAAACCCTCATCTTTGACCTCTTAGTCATCGTCATCAACATTCATCGTAGGCCCTCATACCACTCATAGCTTGACCGTTCATAAGTCGCTCAAGATGACTCTTAAGGGGGGCAGCACACTCCCATGATGGAGCCTTGGGTTTGGCGGGTTCTGCTTTAACATCACCGCAACTCTTTTCATCTTTAGCATGATTTCACGGGTTCATGAACCCAGCCGTGATTGAGAAAAAAAGGCGGGAAAGAAAACATGTGTTGCAATGTGGTTGGTTTGTTGGTGAAAGGAAGTGTGGGGAACTTCTTGGAAAGTTGGGATGGGGTTCAAATGATGAGCTAGAGCACTGCTGCAACTACTTTGATCTCGTAGGGGTTCAAGTGATGGAGACGAGGTGCCAAAATAGGAGTTGTTGACTGTGATGGTTCAAGTGATAAAGGAGAGTACTTTGTCCCCCTTAAGGTCTCCACTAGTGACTTCATTAACTTTAAAATAGTCAAATTTGTTGTGCCAGACGACGGATCTCTAACAACAACCTTTCAATGTTTCGAATTTGTGGTACTAGGCACAGATCTCTAGCAACATTGTCAGTGGTGGCATATGACAGTGGTATGGTAAGCGTGAAGATGGTAGAAAGCAAATAGAGCCGTGTGTCCCAAATGTAGAACACTAGTGAGCACTTGCTTTTTGGTAATCTTCTACCAATTCTATTGTAATGCTTTAAGATTTCATATGAATGAAAGTTACACTTACCATGATTAAAAGAACTTGATGGATTAGTCGATTAAACACATTTTTAGATTAAATTAATTCCAATTTAAGGTAAATTCGTGAACCAGACAACCCTAATTCTTTTAGGTAAGCGTTTAGTATGAAGAAATAAGAGGTGGAATGGAATGGATTATTCTGATGAAATGAAAGAAACATTTTGGTTATCATGTGAAATGGAATTGAGCATTCCAAAATGATGCAACTCCTTTCAAATTTAACAATTTGATTCCTTGGTAAGGGTGTGTTTTATTATTATTATTATTTATTATTATTATATTATCAATTTTTTATTATTATTTTTTTTTACATTAAAATATTATTATTTTATTGACCAATTATATTATTTTTTGTTTTTATATATTATGTTTGTTACTTCGTCTTTTTTTACTATCAAATTGTACAAAGCAATAATTCATTCTATTCACATACGAGTAACTAAACATCACAATGGAATGGAATGATCCATTGCATTCCGTTATCCATTCCATTACCTAGTTCATTCCATTCCCCATCTATTCCATTACCCTTTGATTTGATATCTAAAATAAGTGTTGTTTATTAACTTAAAGTTACGCTTTACCATTTACGTCTAGAGACCAGAGCCTACTCAATAGTTTTGGGGGCCTAGATAAAAAGAAAAATCGGGACCCTTTTCATATATTATTATTATTTTTTTAAAATAAAATAATCAAAATTTTAAGATGTAGATCCAATCTTTTTTCATAAAGTTTGATGATACTAAAGCCTATGTCTTCCAAGATGGCAGGATTTTTCAAAATTAAATCATAATACGAAAGTGAGGAGGCTGGATAACAGGATCTTATATTTTTGCAAACAAAATCTAATATAAAGTTACACATAAAAACTTATTGTTAGAATTTGAAGACCCCAATTGTTTTGAAAACCTAGACGATGGACTAGTTTTCCAAACAATAGGATTGTCGTGTTAAAGACAAATCCGAACCAGGCAAACGATATTTAGAATCAAACAATATACAATAAGTGTCTCCGGAGCATTTTGATTCACTAGTTTTGTAAGTTTAAAATTTAATACATAACTTTATGACATCTAGTTTCTCAAGAGATTTCAAGTCAAGTATCTAGTTTGATTGACTCGTATATTATGTGATATAATAATATTGTAAGCAAGTATCAGAGGAGGCTCTAAGGAGGGGTAATGTGGGCGCCTAGCTAAGGCACGTTTTTTTAGGAGAAGCAAAAATTTTAAAAATTTCTAGCTATATATAGATGCGAATGATCATCCGGTAAAACTTCGACGATTTTCTTTTGTATCTAACCCTTTCAAAGTGAAAAAGAAATATAAAAATATGATAGGTTAATTCCTGATTTATTGTGACATATATGATAGGTTGATTCTTGGTTAACATATTACGATATGTCATACACTCATTCTAATACCATGATTTTGCTAATTTCCGCTTATTACAGCTTTAATGGTCACTTAGAAAAATTTTAGTTTACATTATTTAAATTGTTAAGACCTAAGGATAAGAGGCTTATTTTTTCTCGCTCGACGCCTCTGGCAAGTATCCAAACAAGCCGAACCTATTAGATGACTTAAACGGTTGAAAAGTAACAAAAGTACCATAACCAAGAAGAAAAAGGAAATCAACAATACCCAAGTAGCTAAACCTGTAAAAGTACAAGGATTAAAAATAACTAACTTTAGAAACTGTTTGAACATATCGACAATGATCCATTTCTTGACAAAGATTTATAAAGATGCACATTTTCTTTTTCGAAACTATTGTCAAATTTATAAAATTCTGTGTCTGCTGTTGGATTATTTCTTTATTATATTACATGCAAAACTAGTGGATCAATCTTGATCTATTTTACATTTTTATCTGAATTTGTGTTGTGATTTAGTCTGTGAAGATCATTTGATCGCGGCTAGTCGGAAACTTTCTTCTGAATAGACACGACATGATGGTTGGTTTAGAAATGAACGAGTTGAAAAGTAAGTTTTCAATAGCTTGTTCTCGCTCTTATAAATAACCTTTTTTACGAAAAGGTACCCACTTTTATTATCTGCTTTAAGCCCATAAAAAGCTGTCCATACCGATTGTGCTACACATACCCTAAGACAACTTATTAATAAAAAGTTTCATTAGGATTTCTTAGTGACATTTTCTTCTTTGAAAGGCGCTACGCGCCATTGGAAATGTTGGTTTCTTTAATTACTTATTTAAATTTCTTATTACTTATACTTAATCGACAATTACAAACAAACGGTCAGTTTTATTCGGTATTAACTCAGATCCTATTCGTCTCTGGAGTTATAACGACCATTGGAGTCCAGTCCTCCTTGCAATTCTCACCAAACGCGGCAACTTTTAGGTTCTACTTCTATCTTTTTATATCATAGAAAATGTGTTTGTGTGTTATCATTTAGCCTTTGCTTGTTGGGATGGTGAAGTCACTGGTTTATTGGGCTTTTGGGGTTGACTTTAGAAGACATGAGCCAGCCTGGTTTAGTGATCTTGGTCTCTAAGTTGTTCAACCTAAGTGTTCTCTTAATATATCCTAGTCATGTATTGTAATCTTTGCCTAAGCTTAACGAAATAACCTAGTCGCACCCGTGGAGGTAGCTCCCCCACTGGGACTGAACCACGTAAAATTCTTGTGTCATGTATACTATTTTTTTGTATCGCATGATTATATCGTTTGTGCGTGTGTGTTGGTTCCGCTACGCCACTTTATACCTAACATTGCTTTCAGGGCATGGTTTCTTTTGGTATCGGTTCTTCCTTGTAATCATCGGGTGGCCCGTTATAGGAATGGCCGCAGAGGCTTATGGATTCATTATTCTCTGCAGGTTTGCTTGAGGTCATTTTCATGAGGTTATCATTTCCCTTGTGTTATTACTTATTAGTTACTTGTGATGCACTTTATGCAGTGGCTTCTGGTCCACAATATCAGTTTTCATGCAGAAGATTCCTGTTATCAGTTCGCTTTTTCAACGGTTTGGGCTCAATCAACCGTAGTAAGATGCTAAGTATCAATCCATGTGCGGGTTTTTTAATCTTACCCTCAATCTTTAACCTTTTTTTTCTTGTTAGATTGAAATATCATTTTTTTTTTCAATCAATCTTGTGGATTTGGTCGTTTTTGTTTAGATTGGTCACACTTAACTTAAGTTCATTGATTTGGTAATTTGGATTACTGGCAATATCATCCTAAATCTTAATGTTCACAACTGGGCCCTAAATATTGGGCTAAAATTGGAGTAGTCCTAAGATTTGGGCTAATTGGATTCTGCAACTGATGCGCATACCAAGTAGAGGTGCACAAACCGGTTATACCGGTTAATTTGACTTTTTTACTTTAACCGATTATTTTTACTGCCTTAATTACTTTACGGTTTAGTTAATTAACCGGTTATTTTCGAATTCGGTTTTTTGCCTTTTTTTTTGAATTTTTCGGGGGTTTATTTTCGGTTAACCAATATACGGTTACTATACTAAATATTTATAAAAGATTACTAACCTATGGTTAAAAATAACCACTAACAGATTAATCCTCAAGCGTTATTAACCGGTTACGGTTAATTAACATTTTGTGCACCTCTAATACCAAGAGTGAAGAGACAAGAGTGTGTTTGGTTGACTGGTTCTGGACCTGTTAGATCCTATCAAAATTGTGACAAATCTTTGCAACAAGATTAGGGTTTATTACTAGAAAATGTAACGAATTGTCATGTTTTTGTCTGAACTACTTTTGTTATTATTTGATGTGATATATCTTTTTATTTTTTAATCATTTGATACAACTCACATAACCACCCCATCTTTATTCTTTAGTGTTTGGGTAAAAGATGAGTGTTAACTCACTTTTTCTTACATCTATGATTAAAACTCCAAGCTCCAACGCCGGCAACGGCGACAACTAAGAGAGAACGGAACAACTGTATATTTGACTACCGTAGTCGCGTTATCTATAAACCAAACTCAAGACACCATGTCATCAAGAAGGTATTAAATGTTTAAAAATATTCATAAAATGTTGCATTCTATTTTTATTATTTTTAATATTTTGTTCTTGTTATTTGTTATTTATATTTATTTTAATAAAATATTTAAATTATTTTTCAAAAATATTATTAAAATGTTGCCTTCTATTTTTATTATTTGTTCTTGTTATTTATTATTTATATTATTTTTAATAAAACGTTGTATTTTAACTAGGTATATTCATATAGACAACCATGAAGCGTCATGCAAGACTACTTAGTTACTATTTTAACAATGATCAAATATTCACACCCGAGCAGTTTTGAAGGCGGTTCCGAATGAATAAAGAATTGTTTTTCAGATTGTAGGTGTTTTTGAGAGAATTTTTACGTACTTTCATACTATATTTGATGCATGTCAGCTACACGACAACTAGCATACGAAAATACTCCTGACGCGCTTGATGATTATTTGCATATGTCTGAGGAACATCACGTGAAAACTTGCAAGAGTTTTGCAATGGCGTCATTAGTTTGTATTTTAGAGAATTTCTTTGTAGACCAACTAACACGTTCAACGTTTTTATACGGGAATTTGTAGCATCGGCACAAAAACAATCCACACAATAAACCTTAAATGAAACTTATCGGGGGATTTGGAACATTGGCGCCAATCGTACCTCCAAATGAACAGCCAGGTTTATTTCATTAAAATGTTGTAGGTTTTATTTTTTTCTAGTTTTTAATCATTTAAGCATGTAGTTTTTATTTTAGTTATGTACTTTTATCTTTTTATTTTAAGATATATTTATAAACATTTTAAAATATAAATGTTTTAAAGTTAAATCAAATTAAAATAGTTTAGTTTTGAGGAAATATGAGAAGACACCATGCAATACGAGGAAAACTGAAAAAAGTAGGAAAAAACTGATGTAACATTAACATGTCACATGAGGAAATCTTGGGAAAATGGGAGGACTCTCTTGACCCTAAGGCCATGCAAAGTGATTTTCACTCTCCCTTTTTCTTTATTCTACTACTCACAGTTACATAAATAATTCTCTCTTTCTTAGTGGTACCAGAATATAAATACACAAAAAAAAAAACATAAAAGAGAACATGTTAAAACATATACATATGCAATCACTTTAAATTACTTATTATGCACATCATCCATTGTCTGTCTAGACACCTAATACTCCTTTGATCTCCATCAAAGAATAATAATGTATAGTATTATACTTAACCTTTAATGACTCCCGGATCTGTTACATGGCAACTTCTGAATGGGTAAGTGTTGAACTAGTAAAAGGTCTTAATCATTAAGTGATGAACCAGTAAGAGGTCTGAACCATTTAGAGTCAGTATAATGCTTAACCATTCAGAGGCAAATAACTGACCAATTCAGATAAGATGTCTTAACCATTCAGACTCAGTATAATGTTAAACCATTGAGAGACAAATGTCTGAACCATTCAAAATTTGCTCACGAAACAAACAGTCTGAACCATTAAGTACTGAACCAGTAAGAGATCTGAACCATTAAGAGCTGAAACAAACAACCCTAAGCTTAATTAGGGTAATCACACTACTTTAGGCGAGAAACCACTTTTTAGCCTTTTGACTAATCACATTTGAGTGGATCATCAAGAATCAAGATCGTCATCTCTTATGTCTCTTACACTTCATAAATCGTAACTGTTCCTTGATTTTATTCCATGACCAAAGGCTTAAAGGTACCTCTTTTGGTTCTTACTTATCAATAGTTTTTACTTAACCATCCGACATATACGTGTGAAAGATGTTAAAAGTAACGGTAAAATTATGACGAAATTAGAATAATGAAACAAACACTAAATTAAGTAAGATGTCTCACCTACAACTTCTTTGCTAACTATTTTTAATATTTTTAAAACCATCTTAGTGATTAGAACTAAAACAAGGATATGGGATAAATAAATAAAAAAGTCATCGCCATCTTAAGCCACTACTTTGTCTCAATTAGTTGCCATCCACCACCGTTAACCCTTAATATCGACACCTATATACCATATAACACGTTATTTCTATCATGTAACGCGTTGTTTCTATCAGATTACTTTCTAACACATGACACGTTAATTCTATTATATTATTTAAAAAACGTGGTTTTTTATCTTCCACCGCACACTTAGAAAGTTGGGACGGGGATGAAGTAAATAACGGGACATACTCAAAAATTGGATATCTAGTAGAATGAGACGTGAGATTATCTCCTTTTTAATTAAATATCCTTTTGTATCACAAGTTTCTCTTGATTTGATATATCTCTTAGATCAGTGGAGGATCTAAACAATATTCATAAGGGTAACGTTTTATAAAAAAAGGGATGACGAAATCGAAAAAACGTCAAAAGAAGTCAAATTTTTTCAAAATTTACACTACCGCCGGAGCACCAAGGGTAGCAGAGATACTCCTGCGCCTAAGGTATGTCCGCCCTGTCGTAGATTCTCTGTATACACATATATGAAGTATGTATCAATGAAAATGCTCCATTATAATGACTTTCCAATGTGTCATGCACGACCAAGAGGTACTACAATGGCGATGGGAAAATGTTTGGTGTGTTTTCTAGATTCCGTCTTAGAAGCTTCAACCAAATCCTACCAATAAAAAATATATGAATTTAAAACATGTAAATACATATATACCTAACAACAAATAAATTAGGGAAATTGGATTTTCAACTTTCAAATAACAAAAATCACTATCAGTCCCACATTTCTCTTATTTCATCTCTGTTAAAAAAACTTAATGGAGTAAAGTTTATTTTCTGAATTAAAAACTAATGTTTTAGGGCTTTTAATCATAATGGGATACGAGTTGATTGATGTAAATCTTACCTTCAAACAAAATTTGGGTGTTTAAACTTCCAAATAACAAAAATCAAGTTGTTTGGAGTGGGTTTGAAATTCGGAAAAAGAACCTTAACTCCGTTAATTTTTTAACGGATGTGCAGTGAGAGAAAAATACTTAAAAGGTGGGAATGCCAGTGGTAATATTCAAAGGTAGGGCTATTCAAGAGCGAACCGAACCGAGCCGAGCTAGGGTAAAACTCGGGCTCGGCTTGATTATAAACCAAGCTGGCTCGGCTCGATTGAAACTGAGCTGAAATCTAAGCTTGGGTTCGGCTTGGTTTTAAACGAGTTGCCTCGACTCAGCTTGGTTTGGCTCGATTTTGAAAAAAAATTAATATATAGCTCTCAAAATTCAGTAATCTAAAATATTATTCAATAATTCAAAAGAACATATCCAAAATAAACTCAACATAATACATTAAAAACCAAAATTAAATTTAACACAAAATACGTTCTTAATTTCAACGAAATACAATATAAGTTAATTAGCAAGGTAATCAACCTTTAAATGTGGTATAGAGGGCCAATTTTTATTTTGCTAGGCCCATAGATAAAAACACCCACTTTTTTTTACAATTTGGAACAAGCACATGTAAATAATAATAGTTTTTGTGATATATTATAATTATATAAAAATAAAATATATTAAAAGTAAAATAATACAAGCCAAGCCGAGCCGAGCTGGTATGCGAGCCAAACCAGTCAATCCGGCTCGTTATGAGCCGAGCTAGACTCACTTTCTAATTCAGCCGAGCCGGCTCGGCTCACTTTCAAACCGAGCCAAATCGAGCGAATTTTTTCTGAGCAAGCTCCGAGCTAAATCCGAATAAGCTCCAAGCTGTGAGATTTTTGGACAGCTTTATTCAAAGGTGATATCAATATTGGCTAACCACCTTCCGGATATCCGGCTTTGAACATCTAGAGGTGGGATTATTATAATCTAATTTCCAATAAATAACTTGTGCATCACGTGCCTTTGTAAAATTATTTTACCTTTTTTATATTTCATCCTCAATATACTATTTTATAAAAAAGTTAAATAAAAATAATCAGTCATATCTTATCTTAAAATATCGTTTTATAATTCTAAATTTTCATTACTAACTATCTAATATTTTATTTTTCTAGCCATATAACATATCAGTTTCTAACCTAACTCCTACAATATTATACATGAACGGTGAATGATCCGTTTTCTTATAGGAGTTTCTATTTTACCGATGTAATATATAATCAGTATATATGTTTCCATCATTAACTAACACTCTGAATATTATAATTTAACCTACAAAAGGTATCATGCATAGGCTATCAAGTAGGCTCTTATATATTCTTCGTTATGCGTCTTTATATAAAGAATTAGAAATAACTTTGTCCAAATAATACGGTTTAGGCAGCATGTAATTGGTTTAAACTTCATATATAAAGAATAATTCATTGAAGTGAATTCTGTAACCAGTATATATCTTTGTGTACAGTCATTGTCATTGAGCATTTCGACAATGATCAGTTCAGTGAAGTCATCTTTACTCACGACTGGATTTCTCACGTAATTTCATCAATGGAATGTCTTAAACATACCGTAATTCCCAAAGGCACACCTTTATGGCCCGGGGGTGCCTGCCCCTCACTGATTCGCTCATAATGTTAATTGTAACGAAAATTTCTGATTTTTTTATTGTGAAATATTGGATTTTTAAGTGTCTGGCTCTTCTGATTTGGATTTGTACTTCGCTTATTTTTCGTTCAAGCTCTGTCACCGGTAATTCCATGAACATTATTATAGCATCTAAACACAAACCTTATAAGATTTTGGAATAATAAGATCTTAACTTTTTGTTGTTGATGAAAATCCTTTGATTTGTAGTATTCTATGAACATTATAAGATATAAACAAACGATAAATTCATTTTTGTTAGCTTAGTATTAAAATATGGGATGATTTAAGGTTGATTTTTAATAAAATCGGCGCGTACGTGTATACATATATGTGTACACAAAGTGTATAAAATATATACAACTCCATGAACATTATAAGATATAAACAAACGATAAGATCATTTTTGTTAGCTTAGTATTAAAATATGGTGATAATTTAAGGTTGATTTTTAATAGAACCGGCGCGTATGTGTATACATATAGGTGTACACAATGTGTATAAAATATATACAACTCTATGAACATTATAAGATACAAACAAACGATAAGATCATTTTTGTTAGCTTAGTATTAAAAGACGGTGATGATTTAAGGTTGATTTTGAATAAAACCGGCGCGTACATGTATAATATATGTGTACAGAAAGTGTATAAAATATATACAACACCCGAATCTAGTTTTGTATGTTACTTTATATATTTAGCATCTAGAGAGCCCCCCTATGAAAGGAACAAGCAATGTGACATTCTGTAAATTGTAAGTTTCTATGCATCTCACCGAATTCGAAGTCACAATACCTTATTAAAGGCACAAGCAAAACCCTAAGAGGAAAGAGACAAAGGGGATTCTCTTAAGGGGCATCAATGGATCTTAACCTTCAAGAGGGAGAAAACAACAATTATTTCACGAGTTGTTTTTGTGTGCATGTGAGAGAGAAACTAAGTTTTATTTTCACAAAAAAGGAAAATGTTTGATTGTATTTTTAAATGATTAAAATAGTATTTTAATAATTAAAAGACATTGGAAGATGTTGTCATATGACCTTGTGTATCAAAGAAAGGAGACCCACCATCACAATGGGACCAAATGGAAGAAAAATGGCATGATACCACTCTCTTTCACATTCTTGTGTTTTTTTAGTCTTTAAGTCTCTCACCTTTTGTTTGGTGGTTTCTCTCTTTAATTCTTACCACCCTCATTGATTAAAGCAAATAATGGCCTTCTTTGGTTGAGGATTAATTACCACCACTACCACCAACTCTTTAACTTTCTAGCATATATTTCATCTTTATATGCATACATAGTTGACAAATTAGGTAATGGGAGAGATGGTTTTTTCTTCTTTATACTCATCATTCAAGAGCTAATAAACATAGTGGTGAAAGTTATTCACATGTTTGAAACAAAGACATAACTTGAACAGATTTTCAACAAAAAAAGTTATTTAAATCATGAGTGGGATCAGTGTATGATTTGAAAAGATGTGTATATGACTTGCAAAATATATTGGATGGTTGTAACTCAATATCGATAAGTGATTCAATTTAAAGTTAAAGGGAGTTGCAACACAAAGGTGTCCAAAAAATTTCTCGGTGGGTTATAAAACAAAGTTTATTAAGTAAAGAATATGTTAACTAAACAAAAATGTTGTTAAACAAAGTTAAATCACATTAGATTTTACAAAAAAATGTGTATGGCAATAAGTGTATTGTAATTTTCTCTAAAAGACATATCTATTCATTCATCAATGCATGTGCATATATACTTGCATACATGCATTTTGCATTCGAGATGAATTGTTCATCACTAACTAAATTTTTCAATTCGATTTGGGCTGAGTCCCACATTCAAGCCCAAATCAAGTAATTAATCAGCAAGTTTCAAGCTGACATTCTAATAAATCTAATAACCGCTTGGCTTGAATTATTATAAAGTTAGTTGCACGTTCAAATAAATCTAGTAATCACTTGTTAGACTCGTTAACCACTTGTTAGACTTGTTTAATTGGCTTGCTCATTTGGCTCGAATTATTACACAGTTGCCTGTCTTGTCATTGAATTATTCATTGTAAGAATCGCCTAAACTAGTGAACCAATGCAACTAATCATGTTGATATCCAAAAACAATAACTTTTAAAGACAAACACAAAACGCGAATTTAATAGAAAAACAACAGCGAACAACAGGTGGACAAGTGTCCAACCACTATTCATTTCAAGTCCTCTGTTAATAGATATAAATTTAATTGTTTATTAAGTTAGCCGTTTATCTTTTAAAATATTGAGTTGATTGATTTTGGGGCCTATGTCAAAATATCTTAGGGGCCGGTCACAATTAGATTGCACCACATGCATTAAACAATAAGAAGGTTCATAGGCGTCAATCGGCGTCATCTTAATAATATAGGTATAGGTATGCCCATGCATATACATATACATATTCATATAGCCATTTAGGTATCTATTTAGTTTGTATTTCATAAGTATACTTAAAGTGGACACAATGGTCAACAAAAACCATGTCTAAAGCAATGTTTGAGTCGAGGGTTGATTTATTTAAGGGTCAACAAAAACCATGTCTAAAGCAATGTTTGAGTCAATGGTTGATTTATTTAAGGGTCAACAAAAACCATGTCTAAAGTAATGTTTGAGTCGAGGGTTGATTTATTTTGGTGTTATAATATGGTCTTAATCTACAAAGAAGATAATGCTCATACATAAAGATATGGGCGTTGCTTTCTCTATTCCTTTGCAATTACTTATGGCCACCCAACCAAATGATGGTCCATATGGGTTGTCATGGGCATTTCGTAATTCCAATAATTAGACACCAAAACAAGCCATCTACAAAGAATTACAATTTAATATCATGGTATGTATGCTGTCATATAAGTGTAATAATAATCTCAAATCTCAACTAATTTTTTTTTTTTTTTTTGTAATTTGTATTCGATTTAGCGGTCCATGAAGATTGCCACTTGATAAGGGCATTTGGCCTAATTTTCGTTACATCCCATCTTTTCATTATGAATGTCCTTAGATTTTGACGTATAAGAGAGATTCTTAATTCCCTTTACTAAGGGGAAAGTAACAAGTTGTGCTGATTGGTCGAATCATATTTTAAAAAAATCTACATTATAAGGAAAGGTATAAGTTGAAACCTCCTAGTAGTAGCCGTTAAGGAAAGGCATATGATTTCCCCTAATCAATAAGTTCTCGTACCGTCACATAGGGTTGAGCAGTAACCAACCATTAACTGAACCGAAAACCAACGAAACCGAACTGAAATTAACTGAAAATCGATTATCAGTTATTCTTTCGTACCATCGATTAACCGAAATTAACTTGACCGAACCGAATCTAGCTTTTAACCTCCATTTCATGTATTTATACCCTGTTTTCATTTATTTACCTTCATTTCATGTATTTATACATCTGTTTCATGTATTTATGTATCCATTACATGTATTTCTAAGTAAAAAAACTAACCCTTGTTTGGTTTGGATATTAACCGAAAATCAATAAATTAACCGAATTGATTAACCGATGACTTCGATTACGATTTCGGTTAATACTAGAAATAGTAAATGGATTTCAATATATTCCTTTGCATAAGTATTATAAAGTAAATTTCATAATATCTACACATTAAATGTGTAAAAAAAATAAATAAATAATAAAGTACATTGAAGACTCCGCCCAACATGTTTTGAATGAATAGAGCATCATCGTCCTCTCATGCGTCTTTGTGTTTGTGTTTGCATTTATTAACGCAGACCCATCTCTCTATTTCACCTTCTCTCCACTCCACTGTAATCACCTGTAACTACTAACAACAACAATGGCGGTTCAAGCTCATTCTTCTTCACATATTCTCCTTCTCAACAGGTTTGATACTCCCTCTTATTTAACCCAATGAGATCGGATTATACCATCACAATCAACCCTGTTTTCCATGCAGACCCTTACAACCAGGTGGTCCCGTTCTTGATCATCAAATGTTCAACAACCATCCAGGTATGTATTGATACATAAGCGTTGCATTAGATATGTTTTACATATGTGGTCTGATATGATACACAAGATTTGTTGGTTGCAGTTGTGAATTGTGGTGCGAATCAAGGAAAACAAAGAAGAGAAGATGATGATG
The DNA here is from genome assembly GCA_947069175.1 of Scalesia atractyloides. Lineage (NCBI taxonomy): Eukaryota > Viridiplantae > Streptophyta > Magnoliopsida > Asterales > Asteraceae > Scalesia > Scalesia atractyloides. The sequence goes on along the minus strand of CAMTDV010000020.1, from coordinate 3,857,678 downwards.
ATATGAATCAATTCATCTCAAATCTTCATCAACAATCTTATAGTAATCAACTCATGGATGTCTCTCAGATTCATTCGCGAAACGTCGACGTTTCTACCGGTCTCCGATTAGCTTTCAGTGACCATCAACACCACCACTCATTTGATCCTCAATCCTCTGGTTTTGTATCACCGTCAGATTTTTCCAGCCTAATCAACCAACAAGGAGACGAAATCGAGCCTTATCTCCAAACGCAGGTTAGAATATAATCTCTGAAAAGTTGCACACCACCGGCATTCTTTTTTATTTTATCAACAATAACATATGTGAGGTAAGCTCCTTATTGTCACGCAAGTTAGTTTTCGACCCGTGTGTGGCGTCCCTAAATCCCTGGACAAGCCAATCTATCTTGCTTCTTTGTGTGGGTCACTAGTTGTCACACCCCGACCCGCAGCGGAATAAGAGTCGGGGCATAATTGGGTTATCACCAAAGCTCATGATATTTACTAATATGTTTCATATTTATTAAAGTCAAAATTACATTCTCAATAATCCAAACATGTCCATACAAATACAAAGAAAAATAACCAACTAAACAATCCAAGCTCTAAACCAGTTTATTCTTCTAGGCCAATCCTATGTGTTTCTTGTTGCAGCTGGTTCACCTGTATCATGTGTAAAAATGAGGGTTTTTGGTCAACATAAGTTGGCGAGTGAACCTTGTTAGATAAACATTTGTTATTGATTTTCTTGTTATCTTATCAAGGAAAAATTGTGCATAAACATAAGTGAGCAAATGTAAATAATCAAACAGTAGCAATAACAATCACAAACTATAACATACAATAACATATAATAACATTCAATAACATACCAACATCATACAATAAATAACATGAATGAAACTGTGCGATCAAGACTCAATCAAACGGAGCCGATCGTATTGCATGTACTGAAAATGATAAATGTCTGTGCGATCAAGGCTCAATCAAACGGAGCCGATCGTATGTTGGCACGCCAGGTTCACGCTCATAATGTAATGGGGAACATGCTCAACGCTCATAATGTAATGGGGAGCGGCGGCCTATGAAATTGCATGTACTGAAAATGATAAATTAAATCTAACAATAACCACACAACAGTTGAAACAAGCTGAATACACATTTGTTCATGATATGATGTATGCACAATGATTTAATTATAATAAATGGCAAGACACATGATACACCCCAAAAACGTGATTAAAACGGGGAATTTGTAAATATTCACTCACATTGGGTGCGTTCGGTTGGAAATGATGACATGCGCACGAGTTGGAAGATTTGAACAACGAGAATTAACTAACCTAAATAATAACGGAAAATATAGTAAATGAGTGGATTTTATTGATAATTTTAATTAGGATTTTTAGATATATTTTTGTGAGTTTAAGGCTATTTCCTATCTTTAAAAAAACATTATTTTTTAAGTATTTTTAATTGATTTTTAAATTAAATTAAATAAATAAAAATATAAAAATATGTTGACTTTTTGGGTTGACCGTTGACTTTTTGACTTTGACTTGTTGACCGGTTCGGTCGTTTATAATGTTTGCACTGAGTGAGGTTCGAACTCGTGACCTCCCGTACGCGTGCACGCAGCTCTACCAACTAAGCTACGTGTCTAACCCGAAATAATTCTGTTTTTAATTATATTTATATACTAACTCAGTTTATTCAAAATTCTTTTATTTTCAAAAATGTTTTAAATCATCGAACCGGTGTCACCAACAGGTCTCGAACCCGGGACCTGTGCTTTAACGTTACACACAGTCCACCGCTGGACTGTGTGTCTAACTTGGTTAATATACAGATTTTTATTATACTTAACATCTAACGTAAGTTAATCCGGTTCAGTTAGAAAAATAAAACATCCTTATTACAGAGAGGGTGTGTGTATCAGGGATCGAACTCGCGGCGTGTGCGTATTGTTTGCACACAGTCCACCGCTGGACTGTGTGTCTAACCCGTTTAAAATACCGATTTTAATTATCCTTATAATGTTAACACGGTTCATCTTCTTCGCTAATTTTTACAGACAGCAATTTACCCAACTGTTTCTTGTTTTAAAACGATTAACAACATTCATAAGACTAAAATGAAATGACAGAGACGGTGTTGGAAGCAAACATACCGGAGGAATGATTTGTCTCAGAATTCCAGCAAGGCGTCGGCTCTGTTTTTATGAACTTCAACTGAGCGAGCAATTTAACAGTTTTGATTAGCTAATTGTGTAATTGAAGTGCTAAACAAGCGTTAACAGAAGGTTTGAATGTCCATACCGTTTTACAGCGGAAGATAAGAACTTTCAGAGGTTTTCCGGCGAGCAGGAATTATCCGATAACGACGTCTGAATTTGATTCCGATTGAAAGGTTTGGGTTAGCAATAACTTAACAATTGATTGACCACGAAAGAATTAAAAGACTTACTGTTTTGATGGAGAATACGGTTTTCCAGCGAAAGTCCGGCGAGTCCAATTAGATTCTCCGTCGAATTGAAAATTGTGCGGAAATGTAATTGAGAGCTTTCCGAGTGTGTTTGAGTCGTGAGAGAGAACAAAGATTGAAGTAATTCTGGAATTGAAAGTTTTCGGTTATAAAAACCGATTCACTTCTAGAATTCAAGTTCATTCAAAGCAACTTGATTGAAAACGTCGGTGTAGCGGTTATAATCGGTAAACCGCGTATTATCAAACGTTTTTGGACGTTTGGTGACCGATTTCGGTTACAGTTGGCGTAACCGGATTAATTTGTGATAGATAATAAAATTTAATTGTTTCCTAATGTTTACAGAAAACAACAAGTGGAGGAGTGGTGATATGTGTGTGTGATAAAGCTTTGAGTTCTTTTCCGGCTGACCCGGGTTCGAGTCTCGGCAGCCTCATTCTCTTTTTAATTATTTTATTTTTACTTTTTATCAATTTTAACTTTTATAGTTTAGTTTGTTTATTAATTATGCATCATTAAAAATTAAAATAGCCATAAATACGCAACGTGACATTTATAACTTGATATTCGATTACAAAACGGAGCGGGTTTGGAAAACCCGTTTTTGACAAATGTTACACTAGTTTCATCTTACTTTGAACTCATTTGGAGAGCGGTGCCAGCTTTCAACCAGTGTTGTGTTTGTCGCATAAACATGACTACGCATGTACACCTTCTTATCCGTTGGTGGATCCAGAAACTTTTTTTAGTGGGTTCGTTTTGGTAGATTCTCTCTAACTTTTTTCAAATCATACAACATTCTCACTGTTTTTCCCATTTTTTTCCAATCCGAATGGGTTCGGGTTCATGTGAACCCACAAAACAAGGCTGAATCCGCCATTGCGTTGATGGACAAGTTAGTAACCCATGTGTTCAAACACACTTCGTAATATTCCGACCTTCAAATATTTGGCCCGTGACAATACCCTTTTCATCCGTTTTGTAGGGATAAGAGTTAAGTCATAAATTAGCAGAAAAGCGGCAACGGCACTATCATGCGCTGATCGGAGCGGCAAAAGAGTCAGCATCACGAATAATAAGAGAAAAGGAAGCCGTGGCGGAGCGAGCGGCTCGGCGCAACGCCGAGCTGGAGGCTCGGGCCACACAGTTAATCGCAGAAGCGCAGGTGTGGGAGGCGAAGGCGAGAGCACAAGAGGCGGTTGCGGCGGCGTTGCAGGCGGAGCTGCAGCAGGCGGTGGTGGCAGGAACTTGTGTGTCACAGGTGGAAGAGGTGGCAGCGGCTGACGCCGAGTCGTCATACATTGACCCGGAACGAGTGGTGGTGGTGAGTGGACCCGGTTGTAAAGCGTGTGGAAAACGAGTCGCCTCAGTGGTGCTGTTGCCGTGTCGGCATCTGTGTGTTTGTAGTGAATGTGACGACGTCGTTCAGGCGTGCCCGTTATGCCTTTCGTTGAGAAGTTCAAGCATTGAAGTTTACTTGTCATAAAACGGGCCCCCACCCAAGGGTAAAATTGGAATTTGGTAAGATTAATTTGGAAAAATAAAAAAAGTTTCCAAACTTTGAGGAGAGATTATATAATATATATTAAGAATAACTAAATTTCCTCTTTTATATTTTTTACCAAATTTTTTTTCATTTTAATATTTTGCAATTTACTCTTTTGGCCCACCCACCAAACAACCAAACACATTGTTTTTTTTTTCTTTATTTGTTATTGGTGTCGTAGACGTAATGTACATACCATAATAAATGTGGCATTTACAATTTTTTAAATTAAATTAAAGATGAGTTTCTTTTTTATTCTTAAAAATGTTTTATGGGTGTGATTATGAAAGCATAATTTGAGAGATTACTGATGTTAGTTTCTCTTGATCCATCGTTGGGGGAAAATTGTGAGAGAGTTGCTTATAAAGAGCGTCTAGCCTCGTTAGTCTAAACAAGCCGGTACAAGAGAAATTTAAACGATCCATGTATCATTGTAAATTCGCAATCCAGCCAAAGCCCATGGTTCACGTGTGTCCATATCAGCTTCTTACGTCCACAGTTCACAGTCTTGAGAATTTGGTTCAGCGGTTAATTGGCATGCTCTTCCAAGTGGAGACGCGGGTTCAATTTCCGCTTGGGCCATTTTCAATGGAAATCTGGATGAAAGGACGAATCGGGACTTTAATCCCAAGTTTGAACCTGACAGGTCGAATATACAGTTATAAGTTCCGTTGCGTATTTATTGTTCATATTAATTTTAAACAATACATAACTAATAAACATATCTAGAATTTTAAACCATAATTATTAAATAACAAAAAAATAGTGAATAAAAAAATAATGGAGACGCCGGGTTTCGAACCCGGGTCACCCACAAACACACAACACACCGCTCCGCCACACACTTTGTTTGTGATAAACACTAAAACAAATAACATATATAATAAAACCGAAAGTCAAATCCGGTAATCAACGCGCCATAACTCGCAATCACCGGAAAATCCGGCAATCCGCGCTTTTGGCCATATTCCTTTTGACTGAACCGCACAAATTGATGTCTACGTCGGTTATAACTGTTGCCGGCAATCAATTTCAGTCATAACCGACGGAAATCTTTAATCGCGAATTTTGACCCCAATTCAAACTCAATTCAGCTGTTCATCCCTATAAATACCCACTCAATCTTCTGGAAATCCTTTCGCTCAGAACCGCACACTTTTTCGAAGTTGCAATTCCTCAAAAGCTCGTCGCCGGAGATTTCCAATTTCGCCGGAACATCGCCGGAATCCCTGATCAGAAAACCGCGTCCGTTCATCAGACGGTATAATCATCTAAACTTTTCCTACTATCTCTTAATTTATACTTTAATTGTTCAAACCAATAATCGAAACTGTTAAAACAGTTCATACCGCCGGAAATCACAAATCAGAGCCGACGACACTTGTCGGAAAACTGAAGCAAACTCGCTGTTCTGGTATACCATATCATTTAATTTTTCAGTCCATTTCAATCAAGTATAAGTCGTGATCGATTAAACAGAACAGTTGGATTTCACTGTTCTGTGTTCTTATAAACGAAGAAGATGAAGTCGAATATAAGTATTAGTATAATTAAAATTGGATATTCAAACGGGTTAGACACACAGTCCAGCGGTGGACTGTGTGCACAAACAATACACACGTCTCGGTTTCGAATCGCAAAAGTTACCGACTTTCAGAAATAAAACCAACATTTTTAGAACTTAATCAGATCAAGTCACAGAATGTTTATAAGAGTAATATAATCCATTAGTTAAACAAATTAGACACACAGCCCAACTGGTTGGGCTGTGCGCACTCGAACCGAAGGACCCGAGTTCGACTCCGGGTCTCTGCAACCGGTTCGGCCATATAAATCATTTTTAATAAAAAACCAAATAAGTTTAAAATTAATTCGTATATAAATATAATTAAAACATTCGGGTTAGACATGTAGCTCAGTTGGTAGAGCTACGTGCACGTATACGGAGAGGTCACGAGTTCGAACCTCACTCAGCGCATAAGAAAACACAGTCTGACCGGTCAAGACCCGGTCAACGGTCAAAAAGTCAACTTTTTATTTTTTATTTATTTATTTAATTGGAAAATTATTTAAAAATACTTAAAAATAGGATTTTAAAGTTAGAAAATCTCCTTAAACTCAAAAGAATAAATCTAAAAATATCCCATTAAGAGCACTAATTAAAAATATTAATCTCAAATAAAATTCATTTATTTACCGAATCATTTCGTTAAGGTTAGTTTTTCCCTCGTCGATTAAATCCTAAAATTCGTGCGCATCCAACGTCATCAAAGAACGCACCCAATGTGAGTGAATCTCTATCAATTCCCCGTTTTAATCATTTTTTGGGGTGTATCATGTGTCGCATAATTCTTTTATTATATATATAAACACTTGTGCATACATCATATCCGTGATCAAATGTGTATCAAATGTGTATCAATTGTTGTGTAGATTATATGTAGATTGGTTTTATCATTCTCAGTGCACGCATTTTATTAGGCCCATCAGTTCCCCATGGGAGACGGGTTGAGCATCAGGTGCCTCATTAGATCGGCTCCGTTTGATGAGCCTTGATCTCACATACATCATCAATCATGTCTATACTCATCCAAAGTGGTTTGTGTTTGTTTATCTATATACGTTTGCTCACATGTGATTATTGCACAATTTTCCTTATTAAATAAAACAAGAAATTAGTAACAATATTTTATCAAGGTTCACTCGCCAACTTTTGTTGACCCAAAATATCCCCCATTTTACACATGATACAGGTGATCCAGCTGAGACAAGAACCACATAGGAAGGCCTAGAAGAATAAACAAGTTTAAGATTTGGAATAATTATGTAGTTTCATTTTCTTGTAATTGTATGAATTTTGTTATGGATATTTGAGTTGTAATTTGAATTTAATAAATATGAATCATTTTAGTAAACATCATGAGCTTTGGTGATAACCCAATTATGCCCCGACTCTTATTCTGCTGCGGGTCGGGGTGTGACAGATTGGTATCAGAGCCATGACTATATGGATATAGGATAGGTTATTAGACCCTTAGAGCCTATACTATAGTTGATTAAAATTTTAAATTGTTTATGCGTTACATACAAAATTCATGATGTTTATATGCTTTATGTTTATTTTTACACTCAATGTTATGCAAGCATGCTCACAAATACATGTTATTATACAATGCTCATCATGATTCATATCCTCATAACATATCATATCCATGTGAGCACACACCTCACGATTACCATGATTTTTGCAATGATTTTTGTATTTTCAAATCACATCAAAGTGAGTTCTCATGACGGGCATGTAGTAACTGGAAGGGTACGAGTACCAGTAGTCGGAACGTCCTGTCTAGGCTTGGCATTCGTATAAATCCAAAATAAAGGACTAGTTTGCCTACCTGGGGACTAACGATGAGAGTACGAAGGACCTATTAGGCCAAAGCATGCTATATCAAACGTCGTGTGAGCTAACCCCACTTTGAGTTGTCATTGTGTCTACACCTTGACACCCTCCTACCATACATCTCGCAATTATATTTTTCCGATTTTCATTCGGGTGGTGCGAGTGTTAATCCGCCAACACCAATGTGAATCCTACCAAGCCAATAGTCATGGGGGCCCACATGACCACACAGGCGATGGTATGGGGGACATTGGAGGCCCAAACATGAGCAAACCCAAGACATCCTATGGATGTAGTTGAATTATTGTCAGTTATGTTACTTTTCATTCTTTTTACGACACATGACACCTAGAAACTTCTTAAACTCACAATCTTCCTATGTATGTTCCTGTAGATGTCGGCTAGGCAACTACGTGGAGGTAGAAAGTCAGGAAGATCAAATGAACGCTTGGCCACACAAATTGCTAAACAAATGGCCGCAGTGCTTCCTGACATCGTGATTCAAGTTCAACAAGCTCTCACCGCAAATCCCATCAACCCTCCTAATCAAGAAGACCAGAGCGTCGCCAACCCTCCTTCCAAAAAGTACTCCTACAAACACTTCAAATCTTGCGATCCCCCAAAGTACGAAGGGACCGCAGGTGTTACCGCCCTCCTTCACTGGTTTGAAGAAATGTAGAACACTTTCCTCAATTGCGATTGTCCCGAGGATCGCAAGGTACGTTATGCAACTGGAAGACTGTTTGGGGTAGCCCTTACCTGGTGGAACACGGAAAAAGGTAAGCGAGGATTCGAAGATGCCATGGCCTTAACATGGGAAGAGTTAAGGGAACTCATGACAAGACGCTTCTGTCCAAGAAGCGAAATCAAAAAGTTGGAAGATGAATTCCACGCGCTGAAACAAAAGGAAGGAGATCACACCTCCTATAATAAGCGATTTCTCGAGCTGAACCAAATGATCCCTAATTTGTTCACCCCCGTGTACCGCTTGGTTGAACATTACATTCGAGGTCTTCCCTCGAAAATTCAAGACTCGGTTTTAAGCACTTCGCCTGCAACACTTGAAGCCGCGATGGAATTAGCTACAGAACTCACTGAAAATCGCATTCGAAACGGCAAATTCTAAGATGAAAAGAAGAAAGCACCCATAGAGACCTCAACTACAAACCACCCAGTCTCATCCTCAAGGTTTGCTGGTAAGAGGAAACGTAATGGCAAGAATTTTGCTGTCACTCAAACCAACCCTCCTATCACCGCTGCACCAATCACCCAAATTGCTCCCTCAGCTGCACCATTTAAAAAGCCATACACCGTCCCACACCCAAAATGCAACCGTTGTCAATACCATCACCCTCCCGAAACTCTTTGCCAACATTGCACCAGCTGTGGCCGTGCGGGTCACACCATTCAAACTTGTCGCACTCTTCAACGAATGAACCGCAATCAACCCCCAACCCAAACCCACCTAGTGGGTCAAGCCCAACAACCCTTACTTCTACCATCTGCACAACACATAGCCCAATCCTACTACCAACCCAACTACCCCATGATGCAACCCATGCGAGCTTTTTACAACTGTGGGGACCCAAACCACTTCAGAAACACTTGTCACGCTTAGTGAACATCATCCATGCTCAAGCCCAAGCGAACCTAGTAAACCAAGCTAACCAAGCTCCTCCACCTGTCAGGGGAAGAGCTTTCAACATCAATGCCAACCAAGCTAGGGCTGACAACAACGTGGTCAACGGTACGTTTCTCATCAATGGTAGTTATGCATCCATATTATTCGATACTGGTGCGGATAAGAGCTTTGTGTCCTTAGAGTTTGAACCTATCCTCAACCAAACTCGTGTTAATCTCATGGAATCTCTAACGGTGGAAGTTGCTGACGGAAAACCCATTTCATTAAATTCTATTATACGCAATTGTACCCTCACTCTAAACGATCACGATTTTCCAGTTGACCTCATTCCCATGAAGTTGGGAAGTTTCGATGTTATAATCGGTATGGACTGGCTCAGCCAACATCACGCTGAAGTAGTGTGCCGTGAAAAGTTCATTCGCATTCCTCTTGTAGACGGTCAGACCCTACGTATTTTTGGAGAAACCCCTTCGAAAGGACTCAAATTAATGTCCTGCCTTCAAGCCCGAAAATATCTCCGCAAGAACTATGTCGCATTCCTAACTCACGTCGTCAAAAAGGGAAACAAGGAGAAGAAACTCGAAGATATCCCCGTTGTGAAAGAATTCCCACAATCAGGACTCCCTCCTGTAAGAGAAGTCGAATTTCGCATCGATCTTGTACCTGGCGCTACACCAGTCGCAAAATCTCCTTATAGGTTAGCCCCATCCGAAATGCAAGAGCTGGCCAGTCAACTGCAAGAGCTGACTGACAAAGGATTCATACGTCCTAGCTCCTCGCCTTGGGGTGCACCTGTTCTCTTTGTGAAGAAGAAAGATGGAACGTTTCGCATGTGCATTGATTATAGAGAACTCAACAAGCTAACGGTTAAAAATCGCTATCCACTACCTCACATCGATGACCTCCTAGACCCACTTCAAGGGGCCACCTGCTTTTCAAAAATCGACCTTCGTTCTGGTTATCATCAGCTCAGAGTACATGAAGAAGATATCCCAAAGACTGCTTTCCGGACTCGTTATGGTCATTACGAATTCATGGTCATGCCATTCGGTTTAACCAACGCCCCCGCTGTATTCATGGATCTAATGAATAGGGTATGCAAACCCTACCTCGACCGTTTTGTCATAGTCTTCATCGACGACATCCTTATCTACTCCAAGTCTAAATCCGATCATGAACGACACCTTCGACTCATCCTTACACTCTTAAGGACTAAAAAGCTCTACGCTAAGTTCTCAAAATGCGAATTCTGGTTAGGAGAAGTGCAATTCCTTGGACATGTCGTCAATGACAAGGGAATTCATGTTGATCCTTCAAAAATCAAGGCAGTGCAAGAATGGCAAGCGCCACGTACCCCTACCGAAGTAAGGTCATTTCTTGGTTTGGCTGGTTACTATCGACGCTTCATTGCCAATTTTTCTCGTATTGTTGTACCACTCACGGCTTTAACTCATAAAGGAAAACCCTTCATATGGGGACCTAAACAAGAAGAAGCCTTCCAAACTCTAAAGCAAAAACTTTGTGACGCACCTATCCTCACACTCTCTGAAGGTTGCGATGACTTTGTAGTATATTGCGACGCATCAGGGCAAGGACTAGGCTGTGTATTGATGCAAAGAGGAAAAGTGATAGCCTATGCTTCTAGGCAACTCAAGGTTCATGAGAAGAATTACACCACCCACGACGTGGAACTTGGAGCCGTTGTGTTCGCTCTCAAGATATGGAGACATTACCTCTACGGTACCAAGTGTGAAATATACACTGACCACAAAAGTCTCCAACATATCTTCAACCAAAAGGAGTTGAATATGAGGCAACGAAGATGGGTCGAACTTCTCAATGACTACGACTGTGAAATTCGGTATCATCCTGGCAAGGCAAACGTGGTGGCTGATGCGGTCAGTATGCGAACTCCATTCGTCTTCTATGTTCACAAATCATAACCGACATCAAAGATCGAATCCGAGCAGCTCAACATGTTTCTGTAACAGAAAATGACGTACGCGATGAGCTGTCATGTGGAGCTGAACTCAAAATCGAAACCAAATCCGACGGTATTCTATACTATTTAAATCGCATATGGATTCCTAATCGAGATAACCTTCGTGATTTCCTCATGAATGAGCCGCACAAAACACGATACTCTGTACACCCAGGATCCGACAAGATGTATCAAGACCTACGATACACCTACTGGTGTCCTGGCATGAAAAAGGATATCGCTGTTTTTGTTTCCAAGTGCCTTACCTGTTCCAAAGTAAAAGCTGAACATCAAAGACCTTCAGGACTTCTAGTCCAACCCGAAATACCTGTATGGAAGTGGGAAAACATAACCATGGATTTTATTACCGGGTTACCTCGCACCTCCAGTGGGTATGACACCATATGGGTAATAATCGATCGTCTTACAAAGTCATCTCATTTCATTCCGATTCGCGAGGACTTCAAGAACGAGAAGTTAGCTCGTATCTACATCAATGAGATCGTAAGCCGTCATGGTGTACCTTTAAGCATCATTTCAGACCGTGATGGTCGTTTCATTTCACGAACATGGCGAGCCGTACAAACCGCCTTGGGTACACGATTAAACCTCAGTACCGCTTTTCATCCTCAAACTGATGGTCAATCTGAACGCACCATCCAAACCCTTGAAGACATGCTGCGAGCATGCGTCATAGATTTCAAAGGGAACTGGGACGCGCATCTACCATTAGTTGAATTTTCGTACAACAATAGCTATCATTCAAGTATCGGCATGGCTCCTTTCGAAGCTTTATATGGTCGTAAGTGCCGATCTCCAGTATGTTGGCACGAAATTGGGGAATCACAAATCACCGGTCCAGAATTAATTCAAGAAACAACCGACAAGGTCATTCAAATTCGAAACAATCTTCTAGCGGCTCAAAGTCGTCAAAAGAGTTATGCAGACAAACGACAAAAGCCCTTGGAGTTTGACATTGGTGATCAAGTACTTTTAAAAGTATCAACGTGGAAGGGAGTGGTTCGTTTTGGCCAGAAGGGCAAGCTAGCACCACGCTACGTAGGACCTTTCAAGATACTCGAAAGAGTAGGTCCTGTAGCATACAAGCTTGACCTACCAGAAGAGCTCAACAGAATTCATCCCACATTCCACGTATCAAACTTGAAGAAGTGCCTCGCCGATGAAAACCTCCATATTCTCTAGAAGACATTCAGATCGATGAATCTATGGACTTCATTGAAAGACTAGTAGAAATCATGGACTTCGGAGAGAAGCGTTTAAGACGAAGTCGTATTACAATTGTCAGGGTACGTTGGGAGTCAAAACGAGGACCCGAGTTTACTTGGGAACGTGAAGACTCAATGCGCGAAAAATACCCGCATCTTTTTCCTGTTACCACTACTACTTAAATTTCGGGACAAAATTTCTAAAAGTAGGGGATACTGTAACATTCGTCGAAAAACGGGTTTCCAAACCCGCTTTGTTTATTAATCGAATATACAGTTATAAGTTCCGTTGCGTATTTATTGTTCATATTAATTTTAAACAATACATAACTAATAAACATATCTAGAATTTTAAACCATAATTATTAAATAACAAAAAATAGTGAATAAAAAAATAATGGAGACGCCGGGTTTCGAACCCGGGTCACCACAAAACACACAACACACCGCTCCGCCACACACTTTGTTTGTGATAAACACTAAAACAAATAACATATATAATAAAACCGAAAGTCAAATCCGGTAATCAACGCGCCATAACTCGCAATCACCGGAAAATCCGGCAATCCGCGATTTTGGCCATATTCCTTTTGACTGAACCGCACAAATTGATGTCTACGTCGGTTATAACTGTTGCCGGCAATCAATTTCAGTCATAACCGACGGAAATCTTTAATCGCGAATTTTGACCCCAATTCAAACTCAATTCAGCTGTTCATCCCTATAAATACCCACTCAATCTTCTGGAAATCCTTTCGCTCAGAACCGCACACTTTTTCGAAGTTGCAATTCCTCAAAAGCTCGTCGCCGGAGATTTCCAATTTCGCCGGAACATCGCCGGAATCCCTGATCAGAAAACCGCGTCCGTTCATCAGACGGTATAATCATCTAAACTTTTCCTACTATCTCTTAATTTATACTTTAATTGTTCAAACCAATAATCGAAACTGTTAAAACAGTTCATACCGCCGGAAATCACAAATCAGAGCCGACGACACTTGTCGGAAAACTGAAGCAAACTCGCTGTTCTGGTATACCATATCATTTAATTTTTCAGTCCATTTCAATCAAGTATAAGTCGTGATCGATTAAACAGAACAGTTGGATTTCACTGTTCTGTGTTCTTATAAACGAAGAAGATGAAGTCGAATATAAGTATTAGTATAATTAAAATTGGATATTCAAACGGGTTAGACACACAGTCCAGCGGTGGACTGTGTGCACAAACAATACACACGTCTCGGGTTCGAATCGCAAAAGTTACCGACTTTCAGAAATAAAACCAACATTTTTAGAACTTAATCAGATCAAGTCACAGAATGTTTATAAGAGTAATATAATCCATTAGTTAAACAAATTAGACACACAGCCCAACTGGTTGGGCTGTGCGCACTCGAACCGAAGGACCCGAGTTCGACTCCGGGTCTCTGCAACCGGTTCGGCCATATAAATCATTTTTAATAAAAAACCAAATAAGTTTAAAATTAATTCGTATATAAATATAATTAAAACATTCGGGTTAGACATGTAGCTCAGTTGGTAGAGCTACGTGCACGTATACGAGAGGTCACGAGTTCGAACCTCACTCAGCGCATAAGAAAACACAGTCTGACCGGTCAAGACCCGGTCAACGGTCAAAAAGTCAACTTTTTATTTTTTATTTATTTATTTAATTGGAAAATTATTTAAAAATACTTAAAAATAGGATTTTAAAGTTAGAAAATCTCCTTAAACTCACAAGAATAAATCTAAAAATATCCCATTAAGAGCACTAATTAAAAATATTAATCTCAAATAAAATTCATTTATTTACCGAATCATTTCGTTAAGGTTAGTTTTTCCCTCGTCGATTAAATCCTAAAATTCGTGCGCATCCAACGTCATCAAAGAACGCACCCAATGTGAGTGAATCTCTATCAATTCCCCGTTTTAATCATTTTTTGGGGTGTATCATGTGTCGCATAATTCTTTTATATATATATATAAACACTTGTGCATACATCATATCCGTGATCAAATGTGTATCAAATGTGTATCAATTGTTGTGTAGATTATATGTAGATTGGTTTTATCATTCTCAGTGCACGCATTTTATTAGGCCCATCAGTTCCCCGTGGGAGACGGGTTGAGCATCAGGTGCCTCATTAGATCGGCTCCGTTTGATTGAGCATTGATCTCCCATACATCATCAATCATGTCATATACTCATCCAAAGTGGTTTGTGTTTGTTTATCTATATATGTTTACTCACATTTGATTATTGCACAATTTTCCTTATTGGATATAACAAGAAATTAGTAACAATATTTTATCAAGGTTCACTCAACTTTTGTTGACCCAAAATATCCCCTGTTTTACACATGATACATGTGGTCCAGCTGAGACAAGAACCACATAGGAAGGCCTCGAAGAATAAACAAGTTTAAGATTTGGAATAATTATGTAGTTCTTGTAATTGTATAAATTTTGTTATGGATATTTGAGTTGTAATTTGAATTTAATAAATATGAAACATTTTATTAAACATCATGAGCTTTGGTGATAACCCAATTATGCCCCGACTCTTATTCCGCTGCGGGTCGGGGTGTGACAGGGCGAGGGTTTTACGGATTCCATCCGGTTCCCGCGCATTAGGGGGCGCGGTCTCATGGCGGTCGATGAGTCGACCTTGGACATAGCCTCGAGCAGAATGAGTTTACATGTGAGATTTTTTGAACAACCAAAACACGAGTATCATTAAGCTCGGATTTGGGTTTTGATTGAACCCAAAAACAGTTAAAGCAGTCATAAGCCCAACCCAACTTGTAATCTTAACCAAGTTGGCAATTGTAACCAAGATAAACATGTATCTTCAGCGGAACATGCATGAATATACTTCAATCCGTTCATTCTCCCATATTGAACCCAATCACAAAAGAAAAAAAAAACAAAATTGCAAATGCTTTGCAAACAACCATTTGCGACAAAAATGATTTTGTTGGATAGATAGGCCTCGCAAATTTTTGTCACAAATTTTCCTCTATATGCTATCACCATTTTATTTTTAATTTTGTTTTAGTTTTGCTACGTATTGGCAACCGATATATTATTGTTTCTACATGTTTCTGACGGATAATAATATAAACAATGACGATGATGATAATAATAATATTATTATTATCATTATTTATTATTATTAGTAATATCAAATGCGTCGGTCAAAACTTGGTCGCAAATCTCTGATGCATTTGCAAGGATTCTGTGATTTGTCGCTATTTTGTCGTAAATCGGACCGTAAACTAGTATCGTTGTTTTTCTTTTATGTAATAGGTTTGTCGCAAATTTATAGGAAATTGTGATTTTTGTTACGCCCCTTTGTTGTTTTTTTGTTATTTTTATTTCTTTTGTACACACGCCTTTTCTTTCTCGCCATTGTAGACGAAACTCGCCCTCTTTTGTCCACACCATTTTTCTACATCCAAATAGTGGGTACCATATATTTCCTTTCATCCTTTGTCACGGTTTGCTTTATTGACTTGCATAGTACAAGTACAACCAAGGTTGTCCTAAGAATTCCAGAAAATCCGAAGGCTCAAAACGACTAGAAAATATGGGCCCCTGGAAACACAATGAAACATACCTTAATACAAATGTACAATTAATCAAATTAACAATAACAAACGATCAAATTCAAAATCCGCAAGCCCTCCTTGTTTGATCACTTGTTAGGTTTCAAATTCATTCCATCAAGTTAACAATAACAGGTTTCAATAGCACCATGGCAGGTTTCACTTATACATGCTTTAATTAATCATTCAACAACCCATGGCTTTATAATATAGTGGTATCTTGGGGGTGAGATTAGACTTTGGGACTAATAGGTCCTGGGTTCGATTCCCACAAATGAGTTTTTCCTCATATTTATTGAGTCTATTCCTGAATTTGTGTATCGGCATTATGCCTAATGGAGATGAATATCTATGGTCCATAAGTGATCCAAATTTACCGATAAAAAAAATTAATTATTCAACAATACTAATGATTATGAACAAGAAACTCTAGCATAGAACACCACTACACTAATAATAATAATATTTAATTAACTATTCATAAACTTCAATGATTTATTTCTTTTTTTTACCTTTGCATTATCTTTGAGATGGTTTTTTCAATTGCACTAACAAATACTTCAACGTAATATAAAGAGGTGTTGATATAGTTTTGTGTCTGTCGCTTGTTCTTAATTACAGTTGTAATTGTACGGTCTTTGCTCAAGTGTCTGTATAGGTTTCGTCGTGTCGAATAGATCGAGATATCCTTCTATCTTGATCTAGTACGACATCTTAGCTTGTCTGTGTTAATCGGTTGCATGTGTGCATATTGTTGAGTCTTGTAAACGTCATGTCTGCACACGTTCTCCAAGAATAAGGTTCTGTGCGAGCCAGAGGATTCGTATGAATCAATGAGTATTTCGTACGAATTAAGTATTTCGTATGAAACAGTTGACTCGTACCAAATATTCTGGAGTTGTGCCTCGTGTGAAATAGTGTGTTCAGTATGTCTAGATTCGTGTTTCGTACGAATGTCTAGACAGACACTATATAAGCAGACATGCACCTCTCAGTCAGAGTTAGTCAGTTGGTTAGTTGGTTGGTCCAGTGAGCCTCTCAGAAGCGTTTCTGGTGAAGACGAAGACACAAGAACACAACAAGTTTGTTTGAGTCATACGAGCATTGTGTATATGTTTGTACTTGTTCTCAATCACTAATCAAGATAGTGAATCTTTGGTTACCCCGTGTTCTTAACTTTGCTTTGGTTGCATGCACACTTGGATTCCGCACTTGTGTGTATGTTGTTTGAACAAGGAACAGGTTTAACATCATCCGCAGGTGGGCCTACAAAAGGCAAATTGGATTTAAATAATCTCAACTTTCTTAATTGGCTGATAACAATTCCAACTCAGTTATTTTTCGAATTACAAACCGATGTTTTGGGCATTTTAATCAGAACGATGATACGAGTCGATTGAAGTAAAACTTACCTCGAAACGGTGCTCCAAACGGCTTGATTTTTGTTAATTGGAAGTTTAAACACCCGAATTGAAGCACCGTTTTCGTCGTTTGGGGCAATATTTCGAGGTAAGATTTACATAAATCGACTCGTATTCTCGTTCTGATCAAAAGCGCTAAAACATCGGTTTGTAGTTCGAAAAAAACTTAACTCCGTTAAGCAATTTTTCATGCGACTATTATTGGCCAAAAGTGAGCTAGTTCGGATTATTATCGACAAATAACTATGTTGGGATTATTGTCAGCCAAATTGAGAAAGTTAAGATTATTTAAATCCAATTTGCTTTATAAAAACATGTAAAAACTAAATATATTATGTAAAATATATATGTTTTTTTAAGAAAATCGAGACACTGGCAGACTCGGCCGCCCACCTCACCCCTCCTTTTTGCCAGCCCGAGTACAACGCAAGAATGCATCAAGATTAACTAATTTTAAAGTTTTTTAGCCCGAAGTTTGATTTACTCAACCATCCATTTGGCGTAACACCCGTTTGGTGGTATATGAGACTGAGTCTTAAAAGCCATAAACGTGTGGAAATAGTGTCAAGTGGACCTTGGATATACCCCACATGCATTGACCTTGATTGCGACAAAGTAATGTTAACTATATATTTACCCTCTATTATCTTCTTGCTTAGACTCATTGGCGAATCCAGAAAATCTTCTTAGCGGTAACGTTTTATAGAAAAGGGGTAACGCAATAAAAAAATGTTAAATTTTTTAAAAATTTACACTACCGTCGGAGCGCCAAGAGGTAGCGAAAGCTACCTCTACCAATAAGGTAGGTCCGCCCCTGATTATCTTGATCATATATTATATGTTCAATTTTTGTCCGTTTATAAAGAAACATTGGTGTGTCTTCAACTAAAAGGGAAAAAAAAGTTTCCAGTAGCAAACAAAACAATAGCAAAAAGTCTACTTATATGAATAAATGTTTTGATCAGTTAAAGAGTGGAATATAAAAACACTTAAAACTCTTTTAAAACTAATTAACTTTTTCTTTATTTATGGTCAATTAAATAGTTTCTTCATTTCAGTAACTAGTTAATAAACAAAATCTCAAAATCAAAAATCACAAAGATTTTACATTTTAAACCTCCTCAACTTTTATTATTTAACTAAAATTCAATTATATGCATGCTACATTTATATTTATTTGGTTTTCTTTTTCGTTTACAATAGCGACTACACAAAAATCTACCAGGGTTTTTGCCCGTTGCACACGGGGATTAATTACACCGGTTAAATTTAAAACCCAATTGAAAAATAATAAAGCAATAGCATAGTTGGTTTTGACTATTTAAGGGCCAATTTTCTCAAGTCAAACAGGGTTCACAAGAGCTTTCGAGTTCTCAGAGACGGACCTGTAAACAAGTAACGAGGGTGTTGATATAATGATATATATCATAGTGAGGCTTTGAATCGTTTTCTGTTATGTGACCTTCTGAAATACCCAAAAAATATTCATTTGTTAATTTCATATCTTTTATAGGGTTGCTACATTATACTTCGATTAGGGTTGGATTTGGGCTTAGACCGTCAATTTTGAAAGCCGTTTGGTGTAGGTATTTTGGTTTCACCATAAGTTGTTTTTTTATTTCCCCATTTGAGTTTAAACATTTTTGGGCCGAAAAAATTGAATATGCGATTGAACACTTTGAGTTAAATTTTTTTAAGAGTTAATGATTTATTGATTATTACACATTTATGACTATTTTTTGGCTACACTATTTAGTATTTTTGATAATTCAATAACATTGAAAACAAAAACTATAATCTATAAATTCAATAACAAGTATTATACAGTAAAATGGTTTTTCGGTTATTCGGTCCGGTCCAGTTTTGTTTTGGCTTTCGCAAAACACATAACTGAAACTAAAATCTAAAAATTGTTTTTGTTTTCAGAAAATACTAAACCAAACCATCGATTGTTGTTTACTTATGTTCATTTTCTAGTTATTTCGGTTACGGATTAGATCTTTCAGTTTCATGCGCATCCCTATTTATAATTATATGTTGTGGTCTAGCTTAAAAGTGTATAATATTCTTGCCCTTCACTACCATGTAGACAATGAGCTTTAACTAACTCATTCTTTAACTATCACGATTTGGTTTAACTAAGAATTAAATAAAAATAAAATGTGATTGATTTATTAGGAGTAGACCCCACAACCTTACCCCTCTAACACCACTTAAAGCCCCCCCCATACTATTATTTTTTCCTTTTTATTTCCGGTTTTTTACTTTTTTTTTCTTTCTTCAGATTTTTAGCTTTTTTTGTTATGTTGCTTTCACTATAGTTTTTACTTTCTCGTTATACAAAATAATTTGTATATTAATTAGTTAGAGATATTTATTATTTTTCTTGGTTTATAAGTCTTAGAAATATCTTACTTAAGTTAGTTGTTGATCTTATAAATGTTGCTCCAAGTTATGTGTACATGGAGTGTACATGATCACATTATGATATTGAGTGGGAGAATATATTTTAAAATTTGAAGCATCGAACAACAAGTGGGTCCTTAAAAACATGTATTCTATTCTCCCCTCTTCCACTTCAATTATTTTTACGCATACGCCACTCAGATTCTGAAGATCTCATTGCATCATCAAATCATGGCGCGCCTACCGATTATTTGTTTCGGTTATGGACCATTGTAGTATTATCGT
Source organism: Scalesia atractyloides (assembly GCA_947069175.1). Classification (NCBI taxonomy): domain Eukaryota; kingdom Viridiplantae; phylum Streptophyta; class Magnoliopsida; order Asterales; family Asteraceae; genus Scalesia; species Scalesia atractyloides. Next base: position 3,837,698 of record CAMTDV010000020.1, on the reverse strand, counting down.
CACACCAATGGAATCACGTATGAATATCTTTCATGCATTATATGTTTATAAGACTTCCATAGATTTTTAATTTAAGTTGGCTATGTATTGATTACTATATGGTTGTTAGTTTGTTTAGAAAGACCAAAAATCCTAAAATTGTAACAAGTCACTGAGACACGACACATCTACTTTAGGATTGAGAGATAGTAAATCAAAACGAATAACAAACGACAAAAGAGATCTTGATACTTTGATGTATCGATTTAGTATTATACCATTAAAATTGGGTTAAATGCAATGTTTGTCCAAGTTTTAGACACACCGTTGTATGCACGGTGCATGAACTCGTTAACAAACCTTATTTCCTAGAAAAGAAAATATATCAATGCTATATTCAAGTTAAAGAGACTAAAATTCTCAATATTTGTATATATATATTTTTAATAGTAAAATATATAAAAGTTGTTTACATTTAAAAAATGATGAAAACACATGTAATAACAAAAACATGCCAAAAATGACATCTAACCCAGTGTTAATATGAAACAGTTATCCCGTCAACTTAGTAATTGATACCGCTTGATTAATGGTTCATATCTCTTTCTACACTTTTAAAGAATTATATTATTAAGGGGCGGCAAATGTACAAATTGATTTTAGCGCGGGAAGCACACAAATTGAACCAAATGTGACTCATGTAATTTAGGTGATAATATATACATTAGTTAAAAAGTTACTCGCATCATGTCTTACAAACATTTTTTACTAAGTTTGTAACAATGGCTTTATAAACAACTCCATCATCAAATTGATTACCTTAAACCATGCGTAATAGACATTATAACGGTGTGAAGCAGCTTGATATGCGTAACTTCATATTAACAAAATATGAAGTTTTAAATAGTTAAAAGATGTGATCTAAAAGAGTAAAATAGATTAAAAGAAAAAAAATCAAAACTTTATCTAATCATATCATTTGGTGACCGCTATGGTTCACTAATTACCCAACTGCAAACCAGACCGGTTTTGCTAACCTTGACAATGTGTAAACAGCATGAATTTTTGTTAACTATTTACTTTAAGAAATTTAGATTAGAGTTTAAAGAAGGTTTACTTACTATTTATTTACTTTAACAAACTTAGATTAAAGTTTAAATAAGGTTTACTTTAACAAATTTAGATTAAAGTATAAAGAAGGTGAGTTATACTTCCCATTTCATAAAAACACAAAAGCAAAAAAATAAAATAAATAAAGTTACTATCATAAATTTCATGGATACTAATAGCTTTTTGACTACAAATTTCACTCCTTTTCGAAAGACGGTGGCGATATTTAAAAAATAAATAAATAAATAATCAAAGTGTTGAAAAACTGAAAAACATAATGAATTGCGTCATTCTTGTTCACTTTTTAACTAATTATTTAATATTTAATTAATTAATTTCCGTGACTTTTTGACGTGGTTTACACACCACTTTCTGTACCCTCTCAACTCACCAACTTCTCTTTATAACCTTCCTAACTCCTCTTTTCCCCTTCTCTCCACCACCCATCGCCACTGTCACCGTCACCGACACCTTAAAAAAATGGACTCCACCACCACAAGGAACAATGGCCTTGCATCTATTGCCATCACATCAGAAAACCACCACCACCACCGTTTGATCTCACGAACAACCACTTTAGGAAGTCCTTATTCGTCTTTTTGTCCGAGATCTCGGATGTTTTTTAATGGAAGATTTCATGAACAACAACCTTATTTCTTGGATGCATGTTTTCTATGTAAGAAACCACTTGGTTCCAACAGAGACATCTTCATGTACAGGTATTTTTTTTCTTTCGTAATCAATGTTTTCAAAACCATACCAGACAAACTTATGTACAAATCTAGATCAGACTTGCAAATGTTACAAGTCTGATCTAGGTTTTGTAGTGGTCTGGTGTTGTCCCCACAAAAGTGGTGTGTCATTAAAACTAGGGTGTGAGTTTCTGACATGACCCGAACCTAACACGAAATTCGTAAGTTTGTGTGTAGTCTATACGGTTCGGGTCAATCTAAGGTTGCATCCGCTAACTCATTTAGCTAAACGGGTCGGGTTCAGGTCAACCCAGTCTCATTAGCAGGTTAACCCATTTAACTCATTTTATATTATTTTTCTTTTAAATATGTTTTATATCATTACTTAAATTTAAATTTGGTATCTCATTTATGCCATAATTACAATTTAGAAGAGTAAACTTACATTTGATTCTATAATTTAAATGTAATCATATCACATACTAATTTAAATGTAATTGTATCACATACATTTGTTGTTTTCACACAAATTTTAGTTTTAATATATTACTTTGGGAAAAAAATTCGAAATTTAGAAAATTCAGGTTTAAAAGGTTGTGTTCGGGTCAAGCTGTGAATATTTAGGTTTTTATGTATCACATGATTTTTGGGAAACAACCAACCCAACACCCGGGGGAGGTGGTTTTAAAATGTTATTTAGGAGGTAAAAAATAAATAAATTTTATGTTTTAGATAAAATAATTTGGCGGAAAAAATACAAAATTTAAAAATTTTAAATTCAGGTTGAACGGGTTGTGTTCAGGTCAACCTCTGAATATTTAGGTTTATATGTATCACATGGTTTTTGGGTTCGGCCTACTAAAATTTTCGGGTTCGAGCCAGGTTGAACCTGCGAACCCGACTCATTTAACACCCCTAATTTAAAACACACCCCACCTTGTTGGGTTGGGAGGAGGGTGGTTTTAAACTGTATTTAGGATTAAAAAAATGTTGATAAAAAGTATTTTGGAAATTTTGCAGGGGAGATCTACCATTTTGTAGTGTAGAATGCAGAGAAGAACAAATTGAAATTGATGAAACAAAAGAGAAAAAAAGGAATCTGTCTAAATCGATCAAGGCATTGAGGAAGAAAGAAGAGCGAGAGAAATCTACTTCCCCAAAATACCCTTTCCATTCTGGTGCAGTTGTTGCCGCTTAATTACTTACTTTATTTTTAATTACTAAACTAGGAAAGAAAATACTTTCCTTTTACAATATTAAAGTTAAGTTTGTGAAAAAAAAAATTATATAACTTTTGTTATTTTGTTACTAAACCATGACATGATATGGTGTACGGTACAACTATTCAAAGCGTGTGTCCATTGTACGTGTGTGAGTATATTTGATCCACATTGTACAAGTTATAAATACGGTCGGTTTTTTATATTGACTATGTATATGTGTTATAAACTTATAATGACTTTTTTATATTGACTATGTATTTGTGTTATAAACTTATAATGCCTTTTTGATTTGATATTGAAGTATTTGTTGAATTAAATATTTGTTACATTTGATTTTAGTGGCCATTTAATATTGATAATAGTATTAATAAAGAAAATAAAAAAATTAAGACTTGAAACCAACGTTTAGCATTTCTTTTTAACATTCTTTTGCTTATTTATCATTGCAAACACTATATTATTCGATATGCTAAATTCTCTTTAATACGTTATATAAAGGAGGATGACGTCACATAATATCATAATCTTTCTCATATGTAAATGATCGATACAATCGTATCATATATATTCATGTCGGTGAGATTGTGATTCAAACGTAAAGTATTTCTAATACTTTATTCCACTATTTCAAAATTTTAAATATTCCAACGTCTCTTTCTTTACATAAAATATGAAATACATTCAAGTATTATAGTTCTACCAATTTGATATTATTAGCTTATAACCAGAATTATAACTTTCAAACATTCTTAACTTGATGTATTAAATAGCGAATGTTTGATTGTTAACATCGTGTTAAGGTAAAAAGTTCTACTAATTTGATATTATTAGCTTATAACTAGCCATTGAATTATAACTTTCAAACATTCTTAACTTGATGTCTTAAATAGTGAATGTTTGATTGTTAACATCGTGTTAACGAAAAAAGTTCTACCAAATTTGATATTAGGCCTTCGGGTGTAACTTAACATCTAGGGTAAACGATGACATGGCATGTTAACTGACATTGCAAACCATTCCCTTCTTGTGTTAGGGGGAGTTAAAGGGATTATATGTTAACATGATGTTAAGAGATTGTGTTAATTTGTTTTACTTTTTTCACACCCAAACCATCAAAAGTTTTTACACCCAAGCCATTAAAAGAACAAAGTTAAGGGAATAAACAATTTTCTTGATGTGAGGTAAAGTAAAACGAAGAACCTAAGTGATGTGACACCTAGGTGTGTTAAAGAGAGTTAAAAGTATATCTGAAGGTCTTATTAGCTTAAAACCAGCCACTGAATTATAACTTTCAAACATTTATAACTTGATGTCTTAAATAGTGAATGTTTTTTTATTGTTAACATCGTGTTAACGTAAAATGTTGTTAGCGGCTGTTTAGAAAGGTAGTTCATCTGAAGGTGTAATTCAACAAAACTAGCTTATAAACATGTTATGTAATGCTCAATAATTCCAATATTCTCAACAAAATATGTTATAAAAAGGAACACCAATTCTCAACAAAATATGTTATAAAAACGAGCACCAATATTTTCAGTTAAGTATGGTAATATAATGATAGTTTTGTTTTTTTTACCCATTTGTTGTAAAATACTTTAATACATAAAACAATAATAATGTAAGTCCTACATCGGTTGAGAAGGAAAAAAAAAGTCTTACTTATAAGGAGGTGGAAACCTTCTCTTCCAATACACGTTTTGCCTAGTTGAGCAACTCGTCAGGTAAAAACAAAACCGTGAGTTCCTGAATTGGCAACCCGTCGGAGGCAAATCGAACAACATAAGTTAGTTAGAGAGTGTTATTGGCTAATACGTTGAAAGTTGAGAGTGCTGGTTTACAAATCGGAAGTTGGGGGTGCTAGCAGCCAATAGATGAAAGTTGATGTTATTTAAATCCAATATCCCTTATTTTAATTAGAAATTTTAGCAGGACTGTGTTTTTTAGTTTAATGTTTCTTTGGTCTCCAAATAGTTTATATAGAGAGAGCGTGCTATTAGAATTATTTGTTTTGTATTCCTTTCACCAGAGGCTATGGACCTGTTTGGTCGAGTCTAAAGGATCATGCATAGTAATGTTATGACCCGAGATCTATGAATGTAGCTTTTAAAAGACTTGGTTTTGCTATTCAAAAAGGGTAAAGCCACAGCTTATTGCCCATTTACCTTCTAATTTTATGTAATTCATAATTAAGTGAGATAGTTCATAATTAAAAAAATCTAGTTTTTTTAATTAAGATTTCTTCTTGATCAATAGAAAGAGTCAAACAAGTTGCTCAATCGTTTTGTGTTCTTCGTGTGTGATATCCGCTTGCTAACGTCTTTTTCTTTTGATCTACATATTGAATGAGTTATGTGGTAACATGTTTTTGTTCTTCTGTTTACATATTGTACGGTTAACCCGTCACTAATAATTGTGTTTACATATGTCTAGAAGTGTATATGTCTTACGAGCCAAGCTTGAATGAGATCAGCTCAAATTTAAAACTAGTCTGGTTCGACTCGAATTTTAAACTTAGCTGAAAACTTGAAGTACGGCTCGACTTGTTTTTAAGAAATGGCTTAGCTCAACGTCGGGTCAGGCTATAACAACATTGAAAGATTGGTTAATTTAAGGGAGCCTAATGAGCAGGACTAATAAGCAAGCCAACATTGGCTCGAGGTCGGCTCATTTACAAACCCAACCACTTCTGAACAAGCATTTTCCGAACTAACTTTGTAGGCATGTGGTGTTTCATAATTTCCTTTAAATCATGGATGTGTGATGTTTCTTATAGTCAATTTTCTTATCGGAGATCACCATGTCAACAATTTTTCATGTAAGAAATGGCTAGCTGGGTAAAATTGGTATGACCTACAATTGTCGACTTTTTTAAGTTCTTTCATTTTTTATAATCAGATGCTTTTTTTTATAATATATAATGGTTTTAAGAAAATACACATAAAATTGCTCATTTTATTTTCTTAAATTTTGAATATAATCTGCTTATACCTGCTTTTAAACCCCTTTAAAAAACCGTTTATTTATTATGCGTAAAACATACATAATTATGACTATGCATAACTATAAACATAGGTGCATGTTATAAACATATGTTGCATGATTACAAGCATAGGGGCATTATAATAAACATGTTGCGTAGTTATTACAATTTGTGATATATATTATGTAATATGTTGCGTAGTTTTGTATGTAATTAGTTATATAAAGTTGCATATTCATTTACAATTGTACATGTTTATTGCGGACACATACACCCTTGTCCACACGTCACGTGCCACATTCTGGTGGATTCGAACCCTTTTCGGGTTAGTTAGGGATGAGATAAGTACTCGTAACATACTAAATCAATACCTACCAAAAATTTATGAAACCAAAAATAAGCTTAGGGTACCGAATACCGTGACAGTTTTATTGTTATGGTACCGGTATCTCAAAAACTACCGAAAAAGTCTGATAACGAAATGGTTGAAAACAAATTCCAAACTAATACCATCTATGTTCGATTGGTACTCTCTCCGTATTCGCGAAAAACAAATTCCAAACTCATCTCTAACATTATTTCCACTTTATACATTAACCCACCTATATACACACATACATTATCATGGGGAAACAAGGCTCGATCTAGCTAGGCTTTCATGATCTATATCACATGAAGACATTAATTTTTTTTTATGTGAAGTATATGTGTATATGACATTCAAATTATCAATCTATATTTTCAAATCATGACACCATGAATGGTTTGGTCAAAAATCGGTTTAAGAAAATGTAATCAAACTTTGATTGGGGGTATAGTGCTAATGTGTTAAACAATTATATGAACAAACGTGAAATGTAAATAACGATGAACACAAGGATTTATACAAGTAAAAAGCCCTTGATCTTCAAAAGATCTCCGACATAAAAAACCTCGAATAGTGAAAACTATTAACTATATTGCACAACAAAGATTACAACTTTGAATGTTGATCAAGTGTGGTACATTATTGTTTGCTAAGTGTGTTGTAAAAGCTCTGTTTTGCAATGCATATGAATGTCTGTGTGTGTGTAACTATAAATCTACTATCTAACACTTGATCAACCCCTTTTGAAATGCGCTACCAACTAAGGCCGAAATTTAGGGTAGGCCACGTCCAAGCTCATGAACGTTAGTGGAATTCGTCACGTGCATCATCTCCAGCGAATATTGACCGAGATTCTAGCTTATGATTTGGTCCACGTCTTCCAGAACCTACACATATTCGTTAGAAACGTAGAGAATAATTTTTAGAAATCATAAGTAAAAATAAGGATCCTTAATCCTCAGACTCCCTGCACCATTCACTAAGGATAAGAGATCTAGACCCGGTCTTAAAATACATGATCCAAATCTAATAAAATTTAACCCCTAACAATAAACACATGTGAAAAAGAATTTGATAGAGTTTAAAGTACTTTTTGACTTTTCAAATTAGTTAAATTGAGAAACTCTTTATGCAATTACCATTATATGTATATCTTGTAACAGTATATTATCTATAATTAAAAACAAAGGCTGGTGGGGTGTCCTAACTGACAAACTAACACCCTCAAGTTTAAAACTTAACATAAGAAGTCCTTTTTAAAAAGACAAAATAGCTTTTAAAATTTTAAAATTGGATTTTTATGTTATACCCCAACTGATGGCAGAATCATCGGGACGGACGTAAATAGATTGCTCAGACATCATAACACTATTGTGACAATAATTAAACAACAATATTCCATTTCATTTCCAAAATTCAATACATTGTTTGGAAGCAAAGTACAACATCGAAATCAAAATACAACAACGAAATCAAAAGTATAAGTACAACATAAGTCTAATTAAAATGGGTTTCTAGTTCGTCCTACTAGATTCCATGCTTCCACCGTGTCATCGTATTCCTGCAACATATATTAAAGTATAGTTTAACACACAAGACATTGGCGAGCATACAAGTTTGAATACTAAGTATAATAAAAGTCTAACATTCAACATGGCATAAACGTTTATTTAGACTATCATACAATACTAGCAATGCTACTACACATGTCAACCCAAAGTTTACCGCTAGCGTAATCTAATCATAGCAATGAAAAGACTGTTTTGTTTACTTCGCATGACCTCACGAATACGGACGGTGCGTTACTCCTATAGCGCTATACATGTTAAAGGAGGTTGTACGAAGTTAAAGACGTAGTATAAAGCATATGATTCTAGCATGAATAAGTTAAAAGTATTCGATTTAAGCATGCTTGATTAAATGTTTGTATAATGATTATGTATAAAGCATAGTGATTTTTATGGGTTTAATAAGCATATATGTTGCACCCCAAAAGTGTAAAGAGGAAAGTGGAATCAAGTATACTCATGGTTTTGCAAAGCTTCCTTTGGTAATCTCGTGAAAAGTTGGAAGGTTGGAGGATGGAACACCGAGTTATCCTGCACGAGGAACGTCGGTGCGTGAGTATTCGGATGTTTAATGGAGGATTCGAATTCGGAATTAAAGTATGCAAAAGTATGTATATAAGAAAATAATTATCTAGTCTTAAACACTCGTTCTTGACACTATAAATCCCGTATGGGTTGATGTGATTTCATGGGTCAAGATACCCATTAGAATCGTTAACGAGAGGTTCAAGACTTAGTTAATATAAGATATTACCATGACAAGTAAGCATGTTGATTATCATCAAGGATTCGGTTATGTATATATATATATATCGTATAGTTTATATAATAATTCTAAGCTAAGTCCAAAAAAGAATATCATAGATTGTCATATAATTCAAGCATGAAGGTAAGAGGGTAACCATCCTTTAACCTCATTTGTAGGATTCACCAATACACAAATCATCACTAGGATGATTCAGATGGTCATGAATGAAAGGAAATGCAAAACTAATTACTGTATCAAGTAGCCAAGTAAACATTAACCCGGTAAGCACTTCCGACATGGAAAGAGTTAACTAAGTGTAGGAGGCTAGACGGGGCTAGGTTACTTTTAATCTAGCAAACTACTTGAGAAAACAATGGTAAAACATCAAGTGAGGTGGTGGATTGAAGTTAGGATAGCCAAGGCTTCCAAGTATTCACACCTATACCAAAACACTAGCCTTGCCATAAACTTCATAGCAAGCTCGGATGGTTTTATCACTTGTGGGTTGTATAAACCCTTGCAAAAATAGAAAGTTTAGAGGTGTTTGTACCTCTTAAACCCAAAAGAATCTATTCCTAAAAGTCTGTCAACCTTAGATAAGCTCAAGAACATGTAGGCACAAGATTGAACAAAGTTTTAATCAAGAAAAAACAAGATACAAAAGTATAAATGAAAGCAGAAATTTAATCCTACTTTGGACCTCACATGTGGTGAGGTTTCATCTTAGTTTGCCAAGGCAAACTTGTGAAAACCTTCCTTGAGGTTATCAAAGTAGAAAGAAAGAAGAAAACTGTCACACCCCGACCTGCAGCGGAAATAAAAGTCAGGAAATAATTGGGTTATCATCAAAGCTCATGACATTTATTAACAAGTTTCATATTTATTAGATTGTATTTAAAACCTCAAATATCAAACACAAGGAATCATACAAGCACAAGAAAAAAATTAAAACATTGTTCGAAACATAATAGATTTGTTTAATCTTCTAAGGCCATTCCTATGTGTTTCTCTCCTCAGCTTGTTCACCTGTATCATGCGTAAAACAAAGGTTTGGGTCAACAAAAGTTGGCAAGTGAATCTAGGTAAAAACAATTTAAACAATTCTTATATTTGTTAATTAAATAAAAATTGTGCGTAAATCATAAATGAGCATATGTATATGTATAAACAATCACAAACCACACAATATCCACAATGACCATATGACATGATAAATGATGAACTTGAGATCAAGGCTCAATCAAACGGAGCCGATCTAATGAGGCACCAGATGCTCAACTCGTATCCCACGAGGAACTGATGGGCCTTAAATGAATGATTGCACTGAAATGATAACATGTAACTTCACATAATCACACAATTTAAAAATACACATTTGATCACATTACGATGTTAGCACAAGTGTTAAAATAAATAAATAAAACATGTACGACACATGATACATCCAAAAATATGATTTAAAAAGGGAGTTTGGGAAGATTCACTCACTGTAGGTGCGTATCCTTTGGTTGAGTGCGCACGAGTGGAGGATTTGATTGACGAACGAATACTAACCTAAAATAATAGTACGATAATTTGATAAATATAACAAATTAGTATTTTTATTTAATCACTTTTGTTAGATTTTTAGATTATTTTTGATGGTTCTTATGGGAATTGTATAGCCCTCAAAATTGTTTTATTAAGTATTTTTAATTAAATTTTAACTAAAAAGTATATATATAAGTAAGATAAATAAATAAATTAAAGTAAAATAGTATTAAAAAATATAAAACCACACAATATCCACAATGACCATATGACATGATAACTGATGAACTTGAGATCAAGGCTCAATCAAACGGAGCCGATCTAATGAGGCACCAGATGCTCAACTCGTATCCCACGAGGAACTGATGGGCCTTAAATGAATGATTGCACTGAAATGATAACATGTAACCTCACATAATCACACAATTTAAAAATACACATTTGATCACATTACGATGTTAGCACAAGTGTTAAAATAAATAAATAAAACATGTACGACACATGATACATCCAAAAATTTGGGAAGATTCACTCACTGTAGGTGCGTATCCTTTGGTTGAGTGCGCACGAGTGGAGGATTTGATTGACGAACGAATACTAACCTAAAATAATAGTACGATAATTTGATAAATATAACAAATTAGTATTTTTATTTAATCACTTTTGTTAGATTTTTAGATTATTTTTGGTGGTTCTTATGGGAATTGTATGGCCCTCAAAATTGTTTTATTAAGTATTTTTAATTAAATTTTAACTAAAAAGTATATATATAAGTAAGATAAATAAATAAATTAAAGTAAAATAGTATTAAAAAATATAAAACCACACAATATCCACAATGACCATATGACATGATAAATGATGAACTTGAGATCAAGGCTCAATCAAACGGAGCCGATCTAATGAGGCACCAGATGCTCAACTCGTATCCCACGAGGAACTGATGGGCCTTAAATGAATGATTGCACTGAAATGATAACATGTAACCTCACATAATCACACAATTTAAAAATACACATTTGATCACATTACGATGTTAGCACAAGTGTTAAAATAAATAAATAAAACATGTACGACACATGATACATCCAAAAATATGATTTAAAAAGGGAGTTTGGGAAGATTCACTCACTGTAGGTGCGTTTCCTTTGGTTGAGTGCGCACGAGTGGAGGATTTGATTGACGAACGAATACTAACCTAAAATAATAGTACGATAATTTGATAAATATAACAAATTAGTATTTTTATTTAATCACTTTTGTTAGATTTTTAGATTATTTTTGGTGGTTCTTATGGGAATTGTATGGCCCTCAAAATTGTTTTATTAAGTATTTTTAATTAAATTTTAACTAAAAAGTATATATATAAGTAAGATAAATAAATAAATTAAAGTAAAATAGTATTAAAAAATATACTGCCAGGTCTGACAGGGGGGGCCTGACCGATTTTATAGACGAATTAGACGCGTGCGATAGGATTCGAACTTGAGACCTTCCGTTCACGTGCACGCAACTCTTCCAACTGAGCTACGTGTCTAACCCGTTAGAATCGGGATTTTATTTATACTTATACTCTTCTTAGCTTTATTCAGAAATTAATAAGATTAAAAAGGTTTTAAATCAAACAAATCGTCGCACAAAATGAGACTCGAACCCACGCCTGAAAGTTGTTTTGCACCTAGCCCAACCAACAGGGCTGGGTGTCTAACCCGGTTAGATCGCATGTTCTATAATATAAATATACTAACAACACTACATCTTCTTCCCCAATTATATAAACCCAGCAGTTAAACCCTCCAAATTGAATTAAGCAATAACATAGATTAAGCACAAACGGTTAGAAACTTATACCGAGGTCGGGTGGGGGCGACTGATTTCACCGGTGGTTGAACAGAGATTCCGACGGCGACTTCGTCGGCGGCAAGGGTTTCACGATAAAAAGTTTGGTAATGGAGAGAGGTGTGAGCGAGTTTGCTAGGATGTTTAGAATCGGTATTTATAGATTTACACTGTCTTACCTTTAATCAGTTTCAGTTTCAAGATTTAATGGCCATATTTGATTTTCGGTTTCAAGACTGAATTCACGAATCAATGATTTGTTAAACGGCTGGATCTTTAAAGTTCAAGATTTGCGGATTGATTGAACGCGAACATAAACGGTCAGCAAGATTTATGTTTAATCAGGGCGGTTTCAGTTCTTGATGATCTGATCTTGCAGGATGAAGCGTTTGTTTGACAGCATAAACTTTTGATGTTTCCTTATTTCAACACAACTGTGTGTGCAGTGCAGTGGTGTTGGTTGTGTGTGTGTGCACAAGTGACCCAGGTTCGAATCCGGTTTCCCCCTTTCTTTTTATTAAAAATTTTTGATTTATTATTTTAGAGATTAATTTAACTTACTTATTGTGTTATTTATTTCTCATGGTTTAAATTTTATTAACATTTATTTATGGTGACCAATTAAAATATTCTACACTAATAATTACGAAACGATCAAATAATTCACACTTGATTAATAGATGATGCGGGTTTTTTGGAACCCGTTTAACACGATTGTTACAAAACATAAGAAAATAAGAAGAAAAGTGAGCTAAAACTCACTTAGAACACTTGAAATTTTCTGCCCACTTTTGAGTGTTCTTGGAGAATTTGGAGATGATTGGCACATGATTCATCTTCAACCGAGATTACATCACATCAATGAAGGAATGCAAGTAAGATCAGAAAGTCCATCATTAAGGCAAAGAATGCAATATCTTCGATTAAAAATTTACGATAGAATGTCAAAGGTATTAACCTTATAACTAATAGACAGTGCTGCTAAGGTTCACTTCTGTTATTGGAATGCCTCTTTGTCACAGAAAGAGAGGCCTATGAGATGGGAGTTTTTTGGAGGATTGGAGAGCGTTTAGAGGGAGTATAAAGTGTTTAGATAGTGAGGAGAAGACCTATTTATAGTGGGGTTATCAGGGTTTGGTTATTAATGGTGTTGGTGAGGAGTTGGTGGTTGAAAAGTAGAAGTAAATGTTGAAATTTACGTGTTTCTAAGGCAATTCTGCCAGCTCTAACGTTTTGGCATGGTCGTACCAGTCATAAGCATGGTCATGCGAGCCATGAGCATGACCGTGCGAGTCATGAGCATGGTCATGCGGGTCATGAATCTTCACTAAGCGATCATTAGCACTATCGTGCGAGTCATGAGCATGGTCATGCGGGTCATGAATCTTCACAAGTGGTCATGAGCACTATCGTGCGAGTTAATGTGCATGGCCGTGCGGGTCGTGAGTATGTCATGCTTCCCGACAGAATTTTCCCAAATTTGTAGTTTGACCTCTAGAGTTTGATAAGATTGGAAAGGAAATACGAATACGATACGATTACAAGTTTGGAAAGGAAATACGAATACAAGATTGGAAAGAAAATACGAATACGATACGATTACAGTTTCCAAAATAGAAATACGAGTACACTTTCTAAATAAGGAACGTATAGAAATGCGAAGCCTTACATTTCACCCCTTGAGTTCTAAGTTTTTATATTTACCCGTGTATTTTCATTCTTTAGTTTAAAAAAAAAAAAAAGACTATTACGCACGTAATTATTTTCATGTACATGTCAGTGTAAATTCACGTTTCATATTTTTATGAGCACTTTAGTTGGTCTGCATCTTAAAGTTTAAATGTACGTGTCGGTATATATTCATGTCTCATGTTTCAAATAGTTTTTTTTTCGAAAAGAGTCTGGTCAATATAATATGTTTTCATACTTATTTTTGCATACATTTTCGGGTAGTCTACGTTTTGACGTAAACAATGTTCGAAAACGAGTCGGGTAAAATATAATACGGTTTCCTTCAACGATATAAGTTCGAGTTGTACGTTTTGACACCGCTAAGTCTTGATACAAAGGTAAGGGTCATGGGTGGAACTATAATGTTAGGAGTCGTAGCACGGGCTACGGCTCAACCTTGTATTCATAGTGTTTTTTTTATACAAGGATACCCCTAAAAAATACAAGGATGCCATTAACCAAAAAATATGATACTTGATATTTTACTAAAATCCATTTTTAACAAGCCCAAACATTTTACAACCCGAAAACTTGTAGATTAATTAAGCCTGATTAAAAATAGTCAATTTTACAATATAGAATTGAAAGAAAGCCCTAAATATAATTGATAAAGTTAGTCCAAGACCCAAACAATAATTTATTAAGTATTTGTTTTACTTTATTTATGATCGGTTTTTTGTATTACTATATGATTGCACAGTAAAAAAATTCGGATACCCCTAAATTAATGGGCTAGTCCTGCCACTGGTAAGGGCGGTGTAGTAGTTAGGTTAAACGCACACTAAATAAACCAACTTGGGTTCGATTCCGTTTCTTTTATAACACAATGCTTAAGATCGAATAGGCCAAAACACACGTTTTCATATGTTAATACTTCACACACGTTTTCATTGCTTAAAGGCACCAACTTTAAGCAATTAAGACGTCGTCGTCGCAGCGTGGGACCATACAGTCTAGTTATTAATGGAATTTCGATGACTAACTAGACCGTGAACATCTTTGTTTTTGTTTGGAGAGCCGAGATGGCAGGGGCGGATCTATAGGGAATTAGGGGTTACTACGAACCCGTTCGGTTCGTAATTTATAGTGTTCAAGTATATAAAAAATTCTGAAGGAACTTTTTAATATTTTGTAAGAAAACCTTATAACCAAAAGTTTAGACTCGTAAACTTGTTCAGTGCGCGCTTTTTAAACTTGAGGTCACGAGTTCGAGTCAGTTTAAGGCCTTTTTTGCACCTTTTTTTTCTTTCTTGAACTAAAAAACGAATTACGGTTCTAATACTTGTTCATGCCTTTCACCCTTTCCTGTTTACCTCAAACGCAAACACCCTTATACACACAGAAGTTGCAGAACACCACACGCCGCCATTATCCTCTCGTCCCAGCCACCACACACCATCACATAGCTGCTCGCCTACTCGTCGGAGCCACTCCCTCTTCAGGCTTGTTTAAACCCTATAAGTTGTTGATTTTGACTTTCAATTTGCGTATGATACATGTGTGTTTAGAGATTCAATTTTATTAGTGTGTACAAATTATATTAATGTTGTTATAGAAATGGTAAAGAGTTGTACATTAGCCAATTTGGGTTCTTTAGTGGTTGCATTGAAGATTAGAGATTTAGCTGGTTTGTATTAAATTGGTTGTACATTTAGGACACTAAGTATGCACATTAGCTTTGAGAAGTTAGGAATATGCATTTATGTTTAGTTTCATTTTAAAAATATTATATGTAATAACATGTTCCCCACTTTTGTGAACAAAAGTAATAAGAAGAATTTGTTCAAGTGAAAGATTTGAGAAACATGTTTATGTATTTATCTGCTGCTAAAGTCCTATTGGTCTTAGGTGCTCATATAGATAGTTGGGTTACCAAAATATGAGCAACATATGTAGGCATTAAAATTACTCTTTTGATCTTTTAGTGCGCCTCAACACACGCGGCTTCAAACAATTAACTCATAGATAATTAAACTCTGTTGTGATGTTTCTTCCTTCCTCGCCTACGTCGCAACACGCACGTGTCAATCTTTTATTTGGCAATCTATTTTACCAATTAAATACAATATAATTTTAGAATTAAGTAATTATGTGTTGAATAACATTTGAAGAACATATAGTTAACCATAATTATTAAACTAGCATACATAAAATCACGTGCAAGTAGGGCTAATCATCGGTTAAATCCCGTGAGAACCGAACCTAAACCGATCTGGAATCCGAAATCAAGAACTAAAACTGACCCTTTAAATGCACATATGGTTTAGGTCCTAAACGGGTTTAATGGTTCTTGGACGATGAACCTTATCTGCCCGAACTGTCGAACCGACCCGAATTTTTTTATGTTTGGGCATATGAAATGGGAACATTTAAAAAAGTGAACCATTGGAAAATTTTCTGAATCCGCCACTGCGAGATAGGTCGGATAGCGATGGTGGATGCTCTTAGTAGACGAAATAGCTATGACTGGGATGAAAGGTGCGTCTTATGTGAAGATGGGCCAGAGTCAGCTGTGCACCTTTTCTGCTCCTGTTACATAATGGTTGCGGTGTGGAATTCCGTGAGTCGTTGATGTGGGATCAGCCCCATTTATGCCTTCTCGTTGAAGGACCTGATGGAAATGCACTAGGAATGGCAATGGGCCGGCTGGGCATTGGTAATCCCAAGCCCATATTCGGTTGTAATTCTTTGGCCCATACCCGGCCCGTTACCCGTCGGGTATATTTAGGGTAATTACCCATAGGGCATCGGGTATACCCGCTGGTATTTGGCATACCCGTTAATTTGTTAAAAATACCATTGAGACTCTCGTATGTATTTTTACTCTAATGTTTATATAATTTCCTATTTTAATAAATACAATAAATGAAAATGTAACCAATAACATACATACATATCCTATTAAAATGCATATTTGAAACATACATCTACATAACTAACCAATTAATGTACTGCTACTTTGGATAAAAACAATAAAAACTAAACATAAAATCTTGTATGTGTATGTTAAAGTCTTGAAAACGAACAAAATAGCAAAATCTATGAATAATTGTATGTACTAAAGTTTATATAAATAGAAAACTAAATTTAATGTAATATTCTTTTCGGGTATAATTCGGGTAAACGAGCCGGGTATCGGGCGGGTATCACTAATTCCATACCCATACCTGTACCAGTACCCGACTTTTTTATATTTTTAATCCCATACCTGGCCCATACCTGTTGGGCTTCAGGTATACCCGGCCCATATATTTCAGGTTTCGTGTATACCCGTCGGGCTTGGGCTTTTTTGCCATCCCTAAAGTGCACGAGTACCAGGTTTGGGAAGTAAAGCGAATATGATCCAGCAAGGCATCATCATGGTGGGATGTTGGTGCATCTGGAAAGCAAGGAACGAAAGAAGGTTTTCTAATAAAAAAAACGTAGATAAACAGCATCATTCAGGAAGTTAAGTCTCTTGGTTTTATGTGATATAAAAATAGATCTAAAGATAGGAACATTACATGGGATAACTGGTGCTCTTTTGGTCTGTTGTAATTGGTTTTTGGCTGTGTTTGGCTAGCCCTGTTTCTGGGTTAGTCTGTGAATAAATCTTACATTCAAAAAAAAAAAAAAACTAGACCGTGAAAAGAAACAATTGATTTTTAATAATTTTTGAAAAGAAAAAAAATGCTTTCCGCTTAAAATTTCAAATTGTGACCATTCAAAACTAAAATACTTGTGGACTATTTGTGATTCAAATCTATGAACTTAAAAATTGACAACACCACTCCACGTAGGAGTGAAAAGTACATTATCTATAGGCACGTGGAATATTTACACATATAATATCTCATAAAGTGTATTATCATGTGGTAAAAAGAAAAAAACACAAATAAAGTAAATTGTATTGTAACACTTACGAATTTAAAACCAATTAAACTAAACTAATTTGGATTTGTTACACGTTTTTAAGTTCCACTTTGGTTTTGCACATTAAAGTTGTAAAGTGGATAAGAAATGTCTAGACTCAGATACAATGAACATGTTTACGTCATACTAAGGGTAAACGGGGCGCATGCGGGGAGTGGTTGTGTCGCACGGGGCACACCGCCGCCATCACCATTCACCGTGCGGGGTGAGGTAAAATCGGTGGATGTTCATCGCATTGAGAATATGGACGTTGGATGAAGCTGTTTGAATTCAACGGCTATATAGCCGTTATTTTTATAAAGAAAGGTTTTTTATATATTAAAACTATATAAACTCAACCCCTATTAAACAAATTCACATCAACCCATTCCTTCATTTCTTCTAAAACTAAAAAATTGTACCCCTATTTTATTTAAAAATGGTAGAAGAAATACCATTGTTTTTCCCAACCGATAGCAGTAATTCATCCGATAGTAGCATAGCTTTTTTTCCAAAATCTGATCGATGAAGCCGAACTACAAGACATGTGCACATCTAGTAAGAAACGTTTTGTTCGTCGTGATCGTGAGAGTGGCCACCAAACCCTTACGGCGGATTATTTTGTCGAGGACCCGAAATACACCCAGATATTTTTCGTCATAGGTTTCGTATGTCAAAACGATTGTTTCTAAGAATTGTGAGCGACGTGGAAGCGAATAACCCATGGTTTGAAGAGGGCGTAGATGGGAGAATGAAGACGGGTTTTACACCGTTGCAAAAAGTTACATCGGCTATTAAACAACTTGCAACCGATAACCCTCCAGACGAGATATGGCCGAAAGGACTTCACGCGAGTGTCTAGAATATTTCTTCCAAACGGTATGTACAATATACGCTCCCGAGTTCTTACGTAGGCGAACAAGCCACGACATGACGCTTTTGTACCAAGCTCATGAGGATAAACATCACCTTCCTGGTATGGTGGGAAGTCTTGATTGCACCGATTTCATATGAAGAATGTGTCTCACAGAGTTTCGGGTCCAATTTATGAGAGAAGATGACCGTTACACTACAGTTATGCTCGAAGCGGTGGCCTCTCAAGACTTGTGGGTTTGGCATGCTTTTTGCGGTCCACCAAGTGCACTAAACAACATCAATGTGCTTCAACAATCTCCATTATTTGATACTGTACAAAATGGAACGGCCCCAAAATGTCCATTTTACGTTAACAATCACTTATACAAACGTGGTTACTATCTCGTGGATGGAATCTACCCTACATGGTCTATGTTTGTCAAATTATTTCCATATATTCACCTACTAGAAGAAAAGAAATTAAAGAAGCAACATGAGGCGGCAAGAAAAGACGTGGAACGGAGTTTTGGCGTTTGAAGTCAATTGAGGTATAATGAATAAGCCAATGCGTGCTATGAGTATGAAAAAAATTAGATACGTGGTGTATACGTGTATTATTTTACATAACATGATTTTAAAAGACGACAAAAACGCGATAGCACCAGTACACATTCGGGATCCTCCAGTCGAGCCCGCCCTCGATGATAGTGTGTTAAACGAGCTTATGGATGAAGATACGCATTGTAGACTAAAACATGATCTCGTTGAGCATCTCGGAAAAATGGATTTACCCTACATACTGGTGGAATCCGACGAAAAGTAGTAATTTTAGTTAGTTTAATTTGAGTATTTTTTAATTAATGTAATGTTTTTATTTTATTTTTAATCTGATGTAATGTTTTTTTTTAATTTATTGTACTTTTATTTTGACAAAAATATGTTTCATTTATTAATTAAGTAGTTTTAAAAAAAGGAAAAATAAAGTAGTTTCCCTCATCTCATGAGGGGTGCATCCCTTATAATTTTTTTGGTAAGAGGAAAGTTAGGGTGAAAGAGATGCACCCCTTGTAAGATGGGGGAAATTTCCACATGAAAAGATCCTATCGCTTTTTTCAAAATGATGAGCAAAATTAATGAAGAATTTCATGCTTTATCGAGTGGCTATCATACTGAAGAAAAACCTTAGGGGTTCATATGTCCGTGATGTTGATGGTTGATGTTTGGTTGAAAAAGATGTACCATTGAAGTATAGTTGGGAGCATGGAGCAAAAGTATGGATTAAAGCTCCAAGTTGTCATGTCTTTTCATTAGTGTGGAGGCAATGTTGGAGACTCCTATAGGTATTACTTAATTTACAACTTTTATATCATGTATAGATTAGTTATTAACTAGAATTGATGCCCGCGATGCGGGTCGTTTTTTAACGTGATTTTAATGTACTGATTTTTTTAGTTATTTATAGATAAAAAAATAGATCAATTGGAAACGTCCATAAAAATAAGTACAAAAAATATATTTTATTTGACATGATTTTTTTTAAAGCCAAAATGTAAACAAGTTGAATTTATATCAACACGTACATATAGTTAAGCATGTAAAACTCGAGGTTGTCAAAATGTTATTACATATATGTCAAAACGTAGACTAACTCAACATGTCTATAAAAATAAGTATCAAAACGTAGTATATATGACATAACTATTGAAAGATAAAGTAACTCAAATTTATACTTGTTCAATGAAAATGTGCATTTAAAAAAAAATCTTATGTCGAAACGATAACCAATTTGAATTTATATCCATATATACATAAAAAATAAACATGTAAAAAATCAAGAGGCTCAAATGACAATTTACAAAGTTTTTAAAAAATTGAAAAGAGTGTAAATGTTAATGTTAAAATTTGAGAAAGGTGAGATAAAAAAAAATTAAAGTTACTTGGCTAAATAATCAACAAATTATATATATAATAATGTACCAACTAAAGATATTTTTTTTTGAATGTTTAGGTGATTTAGTACCGACTAAAGATTCTTTTTTGAATGTTTAGGTGATTTAGGAAAAGGAGAAGCGTTTGTAATCACTTTAGGAAACTTTCAAGTGTTTTTAGGAAGTCTCCTAGTAAGAGTAGTGGACTTCTTTGGGAGAAGTAGCAGATTTTATTTAATTGATTTTCAAATTTTTTATTCACTAGTTCATTTAAAATATAATTTGATTTTTTTTTAATAATTTATAATAATTAACTTTTAGCATGCGGTTACCTACATGGGTTCAAGAAGTCAGTAGAAACCATGACTTTGACTATACAACTATATAAGGATGCAATCTTTTATCAAACAAAAGTTTTAAAAAAATAAAATGATATTACAAGGTTTTATTTATAAACAAAGTGGCTCTAATACCACTTTTGAGTTTTGCACACAGGTTTCTGAATCAAACCTTAATAATAGTATTGATCTATCGATAAATGAGCATGATAATCCAAGAATAACAAACAATATACACATTTTAGTTCAAATTGAAATAAAGATTAAATTAGATTATCAGTTTATTTTAATAATTTTTTTCACATTATTTGTTTATGATGATCACTTAACTTGTTTTTACAATTCGGTTTTAATAATGATATGTGTTCTTTATATACATTTTTTACGTTTAATCACAAGTGGTTATACCATTGTCATGATTATCTAATATTATATCATACTCTACTATAATTAACATTTGTAAAAAGTGAATTTAACTGATTTTTTTTTTTGTCTTTTTGCAAAATTTTATTTTTACCTATTAACTTTTAGTATTGACATTTACAATCTCTTAAGTTTCTAAAGACTTTGTAATCGATTTTTACGTGTTTATTTTTATATACATGTAGGTATAAATCCAAGTTAATTTATGTTGCGACATAATTTTTTGCCAAAAATGATTCGGGTCAAATATAATATGTTCTTATGCTTGTTATCATGTACGTCTACGGTTGGTCTATGTTTTGACGTAAATGTTATATTTTTCTTGAAAATAAGTCGGTTCAAATATACAATACATTTTTGTGCATATTTTTTGTGTACGTCTTCAGTTAATCCACTTTTTAACGTAATTTTTTTCCCAAAACATCGCAACAACGCACAAGATAATTTACTAGTTGTCTCTATTAATCACCACAAATCACCACCATTATCCATCGTCAACACTACTTTCCACCTAAAAGAAAATAAGCAAACATAACATAAGATTTGAATGGTCAATTGAAATCTCAAAGCACATAAACAAACATACTATCATCTACGTAAATGAAACCTAAATTTTAATGTGTATTTGAAAAAGAGAAAAATTCATAAACTAAATGTTAAAAACATTGACATCTATTTCATCTCAATGACTTAGACTAAATGTGTCATTTGTTTGTGTTACACTACATATAATTGAACCTTGAATTGCGAAGGTATTTTGAAATAAAGAAGGGTTTTAGAATCATCTGTTCTAGGGGGAGATTGTTGGATCTATTGAACCTTATAAAAGAACAGATGATTAAAAAGCTAAAACAATCTATAACATCCGATCCTTCATAATAAAGATCTACTACTCTAAACTTTGTTGGGAATAAACAATTGTTCACAAGATCTGCTAGGATAAAGCCCTGCTAGAAGTAAAGGTCTGTTAGAGAAAAACTCTTATAAAGAACCAAAGAACTGTTAAGGCAAAGGTCTGCTGAAGACCAACATGAGATATCTTAGCAATAGTTATCAACAAACTTTATAGTGTATTTTAATGTAACAGTGTTTAGGTCTAGCAATGTTTTAGAGTTTGTTTAGTTTGTTAAATGTCACTTTCATAGTGACGTCAGCCAAAGATGCTCAGTGGTTTGAAATATACTATAAATAGAACAGAGCCTGTATTGTTCTATCGATCACTTTTCTTCTACACATTATGTACGTACAAATTAGAGTGATCTTAAGCTTAGGAGAATTTGTAAATTGCATGCATACGTGATTATTATTACAAAAGCATGTTAATGAAAACAATCTTTCTATTGTTGTGATTTCAAAGTTTACACAATTACGTTACACTGTTTCATTGATTATCTATCTTCTTATATTGATTTCATCTAAACAATCACATCAATATCAAACTCATATCCTA
Source organism: Scalesia atractyloides (assembly GCA_947069175.1). NCBI lineage: Eukaryota > Viridiplantae > Streptophyta > Magnoliopsida > Asterales > Asteraceae > Scalesia > Scalesia atractyloides. The sequence goes on along the minus strand of CAMTDV010000020.1, from coordinate 3,815,046 downwards.
ACACTTCTAAATAACCTTGGGGGCCTCTAAATTTCTTGGAGAGGGAGTTTTCTTCGTAACCCTCAAGTTTTCTCTCTCTCTCTCTTAATAGGGATTTAAGTCCTAAAAGTTTTCCACGGAAATGACATAGGATATAAATTATGCCCTTAGCTTCTAAATTTCCTGGAGTGAGTTTCTTCGTAACCCTCAAGTCTCTCTCTCTTTTAATAGGGGTTTAAGTCCTAAAAGTTCTCCACGAAAACGAAATAGGACGTAAATTACGCCCTTAGAGACGTAATCTACGCCCAACTCCTAAATTCTGAATTTTGGTCTCCTGATTTACATTCCCCTTTTTGTGCTTCTTTGTTCTATATAGTACATAAATTACGTCCTTAAAGATATAATTTATGTCCAATGCGATTTTACATTTCTTTTCTTTTCTTTTACTTCAATTTTCTTCTATTTCAAACACCTTTTAACTCTTGTAAAGCTCCCAAAAAAAACTTATTTTAAACTTCATATACCTGCAAAACATATCATTCTCAAAATAAACATGTTTTCCCAATAAACATGTATGTACACCTATTTAAATGTTATAAATCTAAGTCAAAGACCCTCACAACATATGTTTGGCTTTAGTACATATTTATTTGAATTTTGAGTTAATCATTGACACGTCATTAACCGTATTGGTTTTATAATCATTTTATTTAATTAATTTTTTTACACCTAAATACCACCTAACCTCGAACTTGTAAGGATTTGAACTCACACCACTTTATAGGGGACAAGCACCATACCACTAGACCACTGGGACATTGTTTACACTTGACACTACCTTTGCGAGTTTTAGTCAATCATTGAATCTTTGTTGTATCTCCGACCTTCTAGCCACACATTATTGTATATTGCAATTAAATTGCACAATAAGCCAAGTAAGGTTCTATGTAGGCCAAATGTTTGGAACTACACAATAAGCCAAGGAACTCGTTAATAAGCATGCAATCGAAACTAGGAGAGGGTTGTCATTTTTGAGAAACACATGAGAAAGATCAGAGTAATTTTGTGAAGGCAATGCGCCTACTACATGAAAGGTGAAGGGCCATTTGGTACGCAAATAAATGAAGGTAAGAATAGGCCTAACTCTAAAGATGATAAAGAAGCAACTATTGGGCCTACGTGAGATAGTGAACTTGCTTAAAGCCCATCACATAGAATCTTTAGTAAGGTTCCCTATCATAAAATGCTAACAATTTAAGTGCAGGTAGCAATATAAAAGGCTGGATAAGGTTGTTTGTCATTGGGTGTTATACATTTTCGAAGCAAACTACAAATGAGGAGGCCGTAAACAAATTGAATGTTCAATGAATAGTTCGTGAACTGTTTGGCGGGAAGTTCAGTTACATTCCGTTTAATTAATGAAGGGACATGAACAAGAAATTTCATTCGGTTAGTTAAATGAACGAACACGAACAATCATCTCGTTCGTTCAATTACGTTCGTGAACGTTCGGTTATGTGTTCATGAACATTCGTTCATGTTCATTTGTTTATGTTGTTCATTAAATATTTTTAGCATTTATTTATTTTATCTAAACGTTTGATATTCTTTAATTCTTATTTATCTCATTACCAAAACAAATAAACAGGAAACCCTATCTCCATCTTGTTTATACATCGCTCCACTTTCCTTCTCATTATTCACATCGAAAAATATTATCGACCTTCGTTCAACGATTAAGGTTTCTAGGTCCAGCGCCACTCTCTCTCACCATCCACCTCTGCCCACCATCGTCTTCGCTGATTTGTATATGTTTCGTTTGTATCCGTGAACCGTTCGTGAACCTATTCATTTCCTTAATGAACGAACACGAACATAAAATCTTGTTCGATAAATGTTGATGAACTGTTCGTGAACACATTATATCCTTAACGAATGAACACGAACAAGGCCTTGTTCATATTCGTTCGGTTCGTTTACAACCCTAGACACAGATGGTGAAAACATACAAGTTACTGAAAAGTCTTTTCTACTACAGAACATAGATTTTGCCTTATGCATATCATCATATTATGAAGCAAAAGTAAACGGGTGAAAGGTTTAAAGATTGTTTTGGAGCTTTGCAACAACAACTGGTAACAACCATATTCATTTATAGTTTAGAGATTGCTTTTGGAGCTTTGCAACAACAACTGGTAACAACCATATTCATTTATAGTTTAGTGTAATAACCTCTTAATAATTACTTTAAAGTTAAGACATTTATTCAAACGTGCAATTGTCCTATAGTTCCTGAATTTTAAGCAAAAACTAAAATTGTTGAATATGTACAATGAAGAAATTTTCAATCGGCTAGCAAACATACCACCACATCATTGTTCTAGGTCTCATTCACAAGTACTCATACTCATATGTACTTCTTTGATTGGTTGGCAAACATAGTTGAATGCACTAACAATCTTCTTTGGCTTGGAACTTTATAGTACAACACAATATAATGTTCTAGTAAACAATACGCGTGAAGTGTTGTATCCAAAATTGTTGAAAGGGGTAATAAACCAATCATCTCATGCTTGGAATTTATGAAGATTACATAATGAAGAGAGTAAATTGCACAAAACATCCTTTATGTTTCCTCAAACTTGCAGGTTCCAGCCTTAATGTTTAAAAGTTGCTAAAAACAACCTTTAAGTTTATTTTTGTTGCGGGTTCAATCCTTTACAGCTAACCACGTTATTTTCTTCAGTTAAGTTCCCTCACATTCATAACATGTGAGGGTATATTCGTCATTTTGGTTGATCTGTGAGGAACTTATACTGAAGAAAATAACGTGGTTAGCTGTAAAGATTGAACCCGCAACAAAATAAACTAAGGTTGTTTTTAGCAACTTTTAAACATTAAAGTGGAACCTGCAAGTTTGAGGAAACATAAAGGATTTTGTGCAATTTACCCTAATGAAGAGGATTATCAATGTTATCAGGTTCCAACGAAAGTCTAAGGGGCCACTGGCATTAAGTGCAACAAAATCTTGGAACTAGAAAAGGTGCATTGTGAAAGGGAATGGTGGCAACAAGTATCATGTTAGCATTGATAAGGAACAATTTATTGTAGATATTGCTCATAAATTTTACAGTTTGTTGGAGGTGGAAACTGACAAGAATCACTTGTAATCATGTTGTTGTAAATTGGGAAAAAAAATTCATGGACAAAAGGTTGGTGCACCAAAGTCATGGGTCAATCAATGTTACTTGCTGGACATTTGGAAAGAAGTATAATCCTACAATATTGGTCCATCTAATGGTGTTAACATGTGGCCAAAGTCCCATTGTCCCACAAGAAGGCCTACCATTGCAACACAACTAAATTGGTAGGCCCATGAAATAAAGAAAGCGCCAAATGGAGATTGATGGTCAACTGAAAAAAAGGCAAATTGACAAGGAAGGGGAAGAGTGTGAAATGTGGGAAGTGCAATGAAAGAGACAATAATTCAACGAGTTGCAGCAAAGGCAAAGGTAAGAGAGGTAATGGTGCTACGAAAGTTGCTGAAGGTGGTGACGACGGTACTGCAATTTTTGTAGGAGGTTATGATGGTCCTAATGTTTGTGAAAGAGTTCCCACTTAACTATTTGTTTTGAAACTACTTTATAACACTTTCGGGTTGTTATGTTAACAACTTAACTATTTGATACTAAAATGGTTGTAATGTTAAGCAATTTTGGCTGTTATGATTGCCACCTTTTGTATGACATTTGGTAGTTTTGAGTTGTAATATTAAAATGACTTCTTAGGATGTATTTGACAGTTCTATTGTGGCTGCTTTTATATGACATTTGTTGATTAGTTTTATTGCACTTATAATGTACCTGCATTTGGTAAAAGTAGCTTACACAATAGGTTGGTTCTCATGGTACATTGTGGCATTTAATTTGACAACAAAAGGTACATTTGCAGGTTCTTGGTACATTGTTGAATTTTTTTTACACCAAATAGCGCATTCACAAGGTAGGTTGAACAACTTATTGGAGCATACAACATGTTATATTGCACATTGTTGAACCTTCATTTGGTAAAACTTATTTGCATTATGTGTTGGTTCTTATTGTACATTTGACACTTATAATGCACTATGTTGCACTTCATTTAACATTAAATGATACATTTATAAGTTAGGTTGAAAAATTGGATGCAACATAGTAATATAATCCATGCAAAGGTTTGGCTGAACCATTAAAAGGGACATAGGAGTTAAATTAATGCAAGGGATTGGTTGCAATAATAAATGGAACATTCGTAGGATTGGTTGCAATAATAAATGGAACAGTGTGGTAGGTAAATGTTTTTAATATTTGATAGCAATTAGAGGATGTATTTTAAAATTCTTCAAGTTGTACAATTTCACACAATTAACACTTCAAAATGTATTGAAACTTATTCAAAGACATTAGCCAAACATTTCTCTTATATAGACATTAATATAAAAAATTTTTAGCCCTAATGCTAAAAGAACAAAAGTCATAGTTTCCTTCCATTGAATTTGAGCTTGCAATTCAACCCTTTCATGCTCAAAGCGTATTTCTTATTATTGGAAGGCCAAGAATAACGCGAAGAACACGCAGGCACATAGGCATTAGACGGGTCAACCCAACCTGGAAATCTTTGACACATATAGTGATGTGAAAGGGAAACAACATCAAAACAAAACTAGAAGTGAGTTCGTCAAATTTAAAGCTTATCGGATTAAGAGAGGAGTAGAATCGCTGTCCTATGTTGTGATCAATCCATGAAGTTCAAACAACCGCTACTCGTCAACAAGTACGGGTCTTCATCATTGAAGAACCTTGGTGTTCGGTAAATTGTTAAAATTGCGGGAAAAAGGGAAATGGGGTATTTTAGTAAGAAAATGGGAAAAAAAAGCCAACTTGAAAAGACTAAAGTACCCTCATTGGTGAAATATATGTAAATCACATGGACCATTCATGTAATTAACTCAAAATACAATGAAGGTAATGTTGGACATGTTAAGAAATATTAAATGCTTATTTGAGTCTTAAGTTAACCTCTTTAACACTTCAGTAGCCCCACTAGTTGTATTACTTATTAATTATAAATAGTTTATACCATCTTTGATGAGTTTAGCCACCTATAAAATCTTTGTATCACGTTTTAAACACATATATATGTGTTTTTGTGTGTATATACAAGCTACGTATGAATAGGAAATCCTTTTAAGATGACAAAACTTTAAAAAACCCTAAACAGCCGCTTCTATGCAAATTTTAAGGCATGCATTATACATATTTTCAAGCATCTAAGCCAAAAAAAATACAAAAAAGTGCAAAATGTTCAAGAATATATTTCTTATGTAATGGTGTGTAATACTAAACAACAACAAATTGTTACATATGTAACAAAAAAATATAACTTAAAAAAACCGCTTGACGTTTTTTTGTTGCTCAAAAAAACTAGAAAATATCTACAATAATAAATAAAAATAGAAGTACACTTGGCGACCCATCAACCTCCCTCTTTTAGGGGTGTTTGGTATTGCTTATCAAAAACTCATTTTCTCCTTTTCCTTATCCTTTTCTCCTTCCTGGAAAAGTCACTCATCCCTAACTTCTCATTTTCTCCTTTTCAAAGCATTAAAACCTCCTTTTCAACCCATTACCAAACGTCATTGTATGAAAAACTCCTTTTTGTAAAAGTTATAAGTCAGTAAGTTGGTTAATAAGTAATCCCAAACACCCCTTATTGTAGTTTATTTAGGGGTGTATGATATGTTGACATGTGGAACCCTTATGTTCACCCTTGGTATTTCACTTCATGAAAAATACCTAAACATCTTTACCACCCAATTATCTTTTATGCGATAGAACCCCTAAATCTCTTACATTCGGTTGAATCCTATATCTCCCTTCGAATGTCTTTAATTCGATTAAACCCTAAATCTCCTAAGTTTGCCCAATTTGATGCTCGTTTTGTTTCTTCTAACCCTACATCTGTTTGATAATGTATACTTCGTGAAGAAAAACTAACCCAAAGATACAGGGGCATTGTTGCCTAGTTCTTTGAATGTTAAGGTATGTTTGTTTAACCCCCTGCTTTAGAAATTTTAAAAGTTAAAGGTAATTTTATTACAAACGTGAACATGCTCGCTGCACAAATTCATTGAAATTAAGATTCGTTGTCAACATGTTTTGATTCAGTTTGTGTCATGTGCCTAAAGAGGAATTGGTAAGCATTTTACTGAAATATTGTAATAACTCCCAAAGGACCCTAAAAGAACTCGTAATCAAAACCCTAAGTGCACGCGCTGAAACTTGTAATAATCAATCAGAAAACTCGGCAGTTAAGAAACTTGGCGTTTGATGAACCAATCCGCACAAAAATACCCTTACTAGACTCAAAATTAAAAACCGAACCATTTAGGATCAAGACCCGAGCATATGCGAAAAGAATCGACACGAAAATCGAGAAAAACAAACGATTGGACAATTAAGGCCGCTGATGACACATGTCACGCCTATGCGCCACGTGTCAAACCTATGCTAGACACGTGACAGGTCTTGGCCAAGCCAACCCCCTTGGCGCTGCGCGAGAGAAACCCTGGTTTCTTCTACGACGCGCGGGAGATGCTAGTTTGGGATATATAAGGTCATGTCTAGGAGAAGTTCAGTTGCACCAGTTCGATCGCAAATCGACACTCTTTCCCTCTCATTCTACTGTCCAAAGTACCGAAACCCTATTTTCACCCGTGACGCGCGAGAGATGCTAGTTTGGGATATATAAGGCCAGGTCTGGGAGAAGTTCCGTTGCACCAGTTCGATCGTAAATCCACACTCTTTCCCTCTCATTCTACTCACCAAAGTACCGAAACCCTTAAACCTGTAACATCCGTCAAAATGGGATCCCAAAATTCGACCCGTTTTGAAATTTTTCGAGTTTTAGTTTTCTTCTATAATAACCATTGTGGTCGAAGTTGTCGTATAATACACTCACATGCATATACATATATATGTGTATATATCCAAATGAATATATATGTGTATATATATAAACATGTCAATATAAGGTGGTTATTGAGAATTGAGGGACTGATGTAGTAATCAATCAGTTTTGATTATTTCAATTTTGGTTTTTATATTTATATCATCTGTTATAGTGTTTTTCGGTTATTAACCTTTGTCTAGATTGCGTTACTTAAATTAATTATATTATACTTTTATACAGTCAGTAACTTAAAAATAACACCATGATTTACACCTCTTCATAAAAATGAAGGTACCGCTTAAAAGTGACGTTTAGAAAAACGATTACTTGATTGGCATTTCCACTTGAAAATTAAATATTATACATTAAATGGATACATTTCAATAAATGGACGCTGAATTAAACCTTATTATACTATTATTCCAATTCCATAGTTTAAAATTTAACCCTCCTGTCTTATTCCAATTCCATAGTTCAATGGTAACTATTGTGTATATATCATAAAGTTCAATGCTGAAATATAGATGGGATTTCATTATATAATAAGGTTAGGAAGTTATAAGGAATTCATAATGAGATTGCCGCCACACTCTATCATCGTAATATGGAAGCTCTTGGACATCCAGTCTTAGTTAACAAAAAACAGATTAATGTAGTTTATCTGTTATGAACAATGTTTTATCTATGTAACTGTTTTATTTTGATTATTTGTTATGTGAAACATTCGATATAGATTAATGACTAGTTAATACACGTAATAGCAAGTCATAAGTTTTGGATCAACCAAATCATGCCCCGATCACCTGTTCTGCTACGGGTCGGGGTGTGACAAAACCCCGAAACTCTGCTCCGTAATTAGCGTGCTAACCCTGATCACTGGTACGATACCATGTTCGATCGATCTGAAACCAAATCAACGGATGTTTAAGTGCTGCCTGAATAAGGCTATACTTTGTCATCTACGTTGTGGTTTTGATCTAGTGATTATCGTTAAAGTTTGAATTAGGTTAATACTATAATACGTGTTGCATTGTGTGTTTAATTAGGAACCCAAAAATTAGACCAAGAGGCTATTACTATAAACCCTAAATCTGCAATGTTAGTCATTCTCTTTTATTAAATGTTTTCAAAACCCTAAATGTTTTCTAAATCTGTATTTACATTTATTAAGTCTTTGTATTCTGAAATTACAACCGGTATGTGAGGTTTTATATACATTACTTGACAAGCTTTACTATTCGACAAAGGGTTAACCAATAGTAATATGACCATAGTCACCGAAATTGGCGAGTGACAAGTACTGTGCGTAATTGAAAGATATAAACAAATATAAAAACTCTTAATGTTGTGATTACAATATTGTGCCTTGTATAAATTGAATGAAGTCATCATTATTTTTTGCTGATCAAATGTTTTTAAAACGCGTTTCACGTGATTTACTGTGAAGAGAAGAAAAGTGCTATGAAGCACTCAAGCTTAAATAAATGGTTATGTAAACCTGCATAAAACGTGTTTTATAATCAATGGTTTATTCTTGTGAAAAGCCTTTATATAAATATGGGCTTCATCCCACTGTTTATGAAATGAAAACTACGGTGTTATGAAAACTCTGATATTTTGCCTGACAGCCGGTCCTGATAAAAATTCTGCTGCGATAATTCTAATAAACACCGGTACCACTTGTATCTACCCACGGCTCCCGTCCAGAGTAGGGTTGAGGGTTGTGACAAATATTGGTTCCTTAATAATATGTAACACCTCGTAAAATCGTGTCCAATAATATAGTGACACGTGTTATATATATATATATACATATATATATACATATGTATATATATATATATATTATAAGTCTATTAAAGACTAATATGGACTAAAAGTGACAACATGCTCAAACTGAGCCCCAGAATGATTTTTTGATGTCAACATGCATAAACCTAGCCTCTGAACGACCACTAGTGTCGTCATGCATAAAAATGTCACCTCTGAATGACCATTAGGTCGTTATGCATAAAACATAGCCTCTGAGGACCATTAGTGTCGTTATGCTTAAATTCGGCCTCTGAGTTACCGTTGTGTCAACATGCCTAGCCTCTGAGTGACATCGGGGTCAACATGCTTATACTGAGCTTCTGAGTGATCCTTTACGAAGTCCTAACTCTCATATGAGCAACTAGTTGGACGAGAGGGATTAATTCTGAAAATCCGCTAATGTTGGACAATGGAGAGATTATATAACACCTTGTAAAATTCGTGTTCGGTAATATACTGACACGTGTACATACCCTCAGATCATATCTCAATAAGCTAGTCACCCAAACATGTTCAGAAATCTCAAAAATTCACAAAACTAACCGTAACCTACGGTTGATAACCGTAGGCTAAGGTTTAAAGCTGCTGAAACAAAATAACACTGACCGTAAGCTACGGTCTGGCGACCGTAGCCTACGGCGGGCCTCTGAAACTCTTAGTTTTCACCATTTAAACTTTCAGCAAAATACCCAAAGGCCCATAGACTTTGTCATTTTCATATTTCTTATATTACTAAGCCACCTTAAGACCCGAACGTCTCTCGGTTGAGATGATATATTTTTATTTACCATCCTCGAGCATTCCGCTCTTTTACCAAACCTCTAACTTTAATAATTTGGGTAATTTAACCCATTAAACCATAAGTGTTCGTATATTTCGCGTTTAAGCTAGTAAACGCTTATAAGTCATAAGAATACCTAGCGTGACACCCGTTAACGTTCGGTTGTTCGTACTCTTCTTCAATACATCTCGTGTTGAACGAATAGACCAAGTTGTATCATTATGTCATTGGATGATTAGTCAAGGGACAATTTATGACAAACCACAAAACTAAATTGAGGGACTAAAATTGTCAAAACCCTAAAATTCTGTCAAGATGCCACCTCTCCTGCAATTTGCCACACTCTTGCAGTTCTTGACACCTTGCTAGACACTTGTGATGATCCTAGAACACCTCTAACACCTGGCTTCATCTTCACACACCCTCTTGCACTATAAATACCAACTCAAGTTCACCCCATTCTTTGCTCATTCACTTCTTCTTCTCTCTATTACACTCTTGGAAGTTCCTGACCATTTGGGAGCTTCCCTTTGAGTTCTAAGTTTCCTTTGGATCATTTGTTAGTGTTCCATCTTTGCTCTTTTCTTTTTATAGGCTTTTAATAGCCAAAAGTCAAGCATTTTCGACAAATGCCTTGACTTTCGGTTAAGACCATTATGATCCAGCCATTGTTCAAAACGAACATGGCTAAGTGATTGTAATTAGGTAGGTGTTAATCCCTTAAAAGGGCACCTCCTAATGATCACGTTTACTAGGTCAATTGACGGGTCAAAGTTATTGTTTAAAAAGTCAAACGGGTCAGATTTCATAAAAATCATAATCTGAGTTTATACATGTTATAAATATATTTTTGACACTTAAACAACTTAGTAATAATTATTATAACATGTCGGAACATGTTCGATCCGTCAATTTCAGTCCTAAAGTCGGTTCTCAACCGAGAGTCGTGAAGTTTGACTTCTGCTTTGACTTTCGATTCTGACCCGACTTAGATTAGTTAACTTCTGACTTATGGTCACATTATGATCGTAATACAGTGTAGTATAACCCTATGAGGTTATATTACTTGATCATAATAATAATATGCGTTTATGCACAAGTTCCGTAAAATGTCAAAATTTGACTAAAATGCCCTTTTTACATAAAACAAGGTTTTAATCAACAATGGACTTGCAGATAAATTACCTACTAATATGTTAATGTAATTAACATATTATGATGTTAATATTCTGTTCATAAACTGAATTTACTATAATAACTTAAACTATACTTTTAAATGACCAAAATGCCCTTTCGGTGCATATTTTGGTCTTAAACCATAAACCACACTTATGTGTGCTATCTTACTGATATTACATCACAAATTAAGTATTTTTTTAGAATGTTTATGATCATAACATCAGAATACACGCAAGTTCCTTTTATACGACATATAATTACCAAAAAGCCCTTATGAGGCATAATTTCGTTTCAAAACCTTTTCGGGCATATAAGTTGATATCCTACTGATATTACAACTTATTTAACGTATAATGACATATAGAACTTGTTCATGACTCATCAGCTTACCCGATATCGCTTTTATGCATACGGTTAAGTATATGTAACTAGTTTACGAAAATTAACCGAAACGGGTTTAACCTAATCATTTTAATCTCAAATTCCAGAATGTTAATTGTTTACCCATATTATACAAGTCTTAAGTACTTGTTGGGTTTAAACTACATTATATCCGGTCATCGCTTAATCTAGCGTATCGTACCATTTTTGATCCATTACGCTAGTCGGTCTAAGTCTATGACTTAAATTAAGACCGTTAGCATTTTAATTGGTTAGCTTATGCCATAATCCAGACTAGAGCCTTCCCGTAAATGCTATCTGCACATAGTTCATTTTGAATACGGCTGAGATATAAATCTTGCATTTTAATCAAGACTAGCTTAGGTAAATACTCTTGACTTATTTTCCCTATACGGGCTTGGGTTATGGTAAATTATTACCGCTTGGTCGGAAATGGATCAGTCGAATGCCAGATTGTGGCTAGTAAATCCGCATATTCCGATTTAATCAGTTTTGTTTGATAACTTAAACATTGGGGGTTAACGACCGTGTCCTGGATATCCTTGGCTCATTACATTAGATAATGGCCACGACCAAAGCACGGGTGTAGGCATACATCCGACAGATGCGAATGCTAAAATTATTTTTACCCACAAGTTGGGGATAACTCATTCGTGGGTTCATAAGTGGTGTGTACGTTAATCATGTCTCGGTCTCTGTACTGGGCCCCATATGTATTGGCAAACATGTAAATCTGTTAACAAGGTTACAAAGCTGACTTTCCCAAGTTATAAAAGATTTGTGCCCTGTGCAATTAAATCAAATTTTTAAAATGTTTACAAAATTAGTCAGTCGGGTGTATTTACCAGCGAAAGCTGACGTATTTTCAAAATACTAAGCTTGCAGGTACAATACGAAATAGGGTGGAAGCTGCTCCGTAGTGATATAAGAGGATCTTGCAAATTCTTAGATCTGCCCTAAAGTCTGTTATACATTTTTGTACATTTTACGATCCGCCTGTGGATCTTTCGTTACAAGCCGTCTGTATATTATTTTTGTACTTTGAACATTTCGGTTTGTAATAGTAATTTAAATCCAAGACTTCCGTTGTACTGTTTTTAATTGACTATGATGATATCGACTTTCGTCATAATATTCCCCACCAGGGCCCACCGGTGTTTGGTTGGAAATTCGGGGTGTGACAGGTTAGTATCAGAGCCAACGTTTCAGAGAATTAAACACTAGCCTTCTTGTGTTTAATCTCAAACTTACACCTGCACATTCCTTAGACTTCCGAGTCTAGGCTTTGACCTAGGATTATTCATGTCATTATTAAGTTATTAGTATTGTTTTTGAAGAGGATCCAACCATTCAAGAGGATCCACAAATGGTGGACCCTCCAATGCTTCACCTGTGGTGGAACCAACACCACCACCAATGGTTCAACCACCACCATCGGATTTTAATAGCCCCATTCCTACATATCTGGATATAACTGGATATGATCCTTTTAACCCATCTACGCATGTAGACTATCAAGCACTTTCGCATGACCCTTATATGCAAGCGGTCATGCATAACACACTTTACCCATCTCCTTTCCCACCTACTTATCCACCTACTGGATATCCAACTTATGGGTACCAGTATCCTATGATGCCACAACCACAACCTCCGCCGCAACTCGAGGCCATTAATGAGGCCTTAGAACGAATGAAAGAAATGCAGCAACAAGCGGAGAAGACGGATAAGAAGACAAATAAGTTCTTCAAGAAGCTCTCAAAGTTGGTTAAGGGAAAGAAAGATGAGTGAAGTCTTTTTATATGTAGTCCCTGCGTGGACATTTTTGTTTCTTTTAGTCCTTACATGGACAATCAGTTTCATTATTTATTTCAAATATTGTACTTTCTATTATCATTTAATGAAATATTTTGGAATTATATGTATATGTACTCATCATATTCAAGCGATCGTTTCGATTTTACTCGAAATTTATGATCAGCTATATAATTCCAAAAAGATCATAATGGTTTGATTAGCCAAGTGGCATAAACCATATAATTGGCCAAATGTATAAATGGTAGTTAAGTACGAAGGGGTCTTCTATCATGATAGTTAAGGGAAGTTATCCTTCTATCCAGAGGTGGTGGACTTAAGTTCAAGCCTCCAAGTCGTTAAGGTCAATGCGACCGGACTATTAATCAACCATTAAGATACTCTTATGTTAACATTCAAGAATGTTCATACTCTTGGTAGTGTGACTTGGGGAATCACACTAGCCTTCTAGGTAATGGACTATGTCCTAACCTTATATAGCCTATGTGATCAAATTTGATCCCTGCTAATATCATCAGTGCTATGATTAAACATCCATTAGTGATGTATTTCCCTTGGGGCTATGATTAAACATCCATTAGTGATGTAGTGCCAATGTGCCAAAATTAATGTCCATTAGTGACAGGCTTGTGTGCCATAATCAAATGTCCTTTGTGACAAGCCTATGTGCTATATACAATTGTCCAAGTGACAATGACAGTTGTGACATTACGATCCACTGTCTAATAATATATGGACTATGTCCAAATTGTAATTTGCCTTTGATGGTCCTTTTGAGGCCTAGGCCAAATATAGATAACATTCATTTAAAATGCTAAGCCTGACAGTTGTGATTCCATGCACACTGGTTCAAATAGGCAATGGATTAATATATCCAAACTTCATAGCCTATATGGTTATTAATACCATGTCTAATATAAAATTTAATTTGGTATATAGTACCCAAACATCAGAGATGGCTAACTCAGATGAGGCGCAAAGTAATCGCCGTAATAATTGTCACACCCCGACCCGCAGCGGAAAAGGTGATCGGGGCATGATTGGGTTATCATCAAAGCTCATGACATTTATTATAACGTTTCATATTTATTATTACAATTTAAAGGGAAACATACAATCATAATTACATCATGTCCTACACATCATTCTAGACTTCATTATTTTCTTCTAAGGCATTTCCTATGTTTTCCTTGCTTCATCCTGTTCACCTGTATCATGTGTAAAAATGGTTTTTGGATCAACAAAAAGTTGGCGAGTGAATCCTATGAAAACATTTAAACAAGTTTATTGAATTGATCATAAAATAAGGTGCATAACCACATATGAGTAAATATAGATGTAAACATATTCACAAAACACTTAATATCAGATAATGCACACACATACAATAATAAATTGTTTTGAGGCACGCGTTGCGCAACCTGTCTCTCACGAGGAACTGATGGGCCTAATGAATGAGTTTTAAGGCACGCGTTGTTCTACGAACTGATGGGCCTAATGAATGATTTGCATACAACTTGACAATGTGTAATACATGACTACAAACAATATTTACATTCTAAGTTTAAATCATAATATGGTATGGCACGAGTTTAAATAAACGAAGTAATTTTAGTGACACATGACACACCCCAAAACGTGTAATTAAAAAGGGAATTTGTAAGATTCACTCACATTGGGTGCGTTCGGTTGATGATGTTGAATGCGCACGAAGTTGGATTTAACCACGAGTGAAACTAACCTAGATAATAACATAATGGTTCGGTAAATAAGCGGATTTTATTAATCAATTTTTAGTAGGATTATTGGATATATTTTTGGGAGTTTAAGGCTATTTTCTAACTTTAAAAATGTTATTTTTAAGTATTTTTAATTGATTTTTAAATAAAATAAATAAATAAAAAAATAAAAAAAATGTTGACTTTTTGACCATTGACCGTTGACTTGTTGACTTGTTGACCGTTGACTTGTTGACCAGTTTTATTGTGTAAATGTATGCGCCGGGCAGGACTCGAACCCGAGACCTCCCGTTCGCGTGCACGCAGCTCTACCAACTGAGCTACGTGTCTAACTCGAAATATTTCTGTTTTTAATTATATTTATATACTAATTGAATTAATCCGAGAATCATTTATTTTAAAAACGATTTTAATGTATCGCTCGGTACTCTCCACAGGTCTCGAACCCGGGACCTGTGGGTTAGTTTGGCACACAGTCCACCGCTGGACTGTGTGTCTAACTTGGTAAATAATCTGGTTTTTATTAAACTTATATACAAACTAGATAAATTCATTTCTGTCCTTATGAAAAGTTTGATAATTGCCAGAACCGGTGCGGTAGCCTGGACTCGAACCCGCGACATATGATTTAAACGCGCACACAGTCCACCACTGGACTGTGTGTCTATCTTGGTTATTATTCCGGTTTTCATTAAACTTAAAATCTATTTGCGAGTGAATCCGGTTCAGTTTTAAAAAGGAACATTTTTATTAAGGCGAGTGTGCGTGTGACAAGAATCGAACTCGGGACGTATGCGTGTTTATTTGCACACAGTTCACCGCTGGACTGTGTGTCTAACCCGAGATATAACTTGATTTAAATTAAATATATATATAACTGAAAACTTCATCTTCTTCGTTGAACTTAACCCAGAACCAAAGTCCGACTGTTTCGACAATTTACTCAATTTCTTTAGTAGTTGTGATTAGTTACATATGAGATTAATAAAAACGAGAGATTAGGTGTAAGATATACCAAACAGAGATCCTCTGTTTCGCCGGCGAAATTCCGATGACAGCGGGTTATTCCGGCGACGTTTATCTTGCGGCAGAAGGTCTTCAGGAAGCTTGAGGTGAGTGTGGGTGACTTCGGTATGAGCTCTAGATGTTCTGTTTTTAGAGTAAGACACAGTGATGAAATGGGTTCGGTTTTCCGGCGAGTTGCAGAAAGTTTCCGGCGAGTTTGTTCTTGCCGATTAAGGACTTGTAGAGGGGTTTACGAGTGTATTGAGGGCTGATTCGAGTGAATAACGAATTGGGATTTTCTGAGTGAAGGTATCTTTACGTGAATGTGACATTAAGTTTTCGGTTATGAATTTTACGACTCATGAATGAAATTGAATCGAGTCTTCGGCTATAACCGGCGCTTATCATCCGTTATACTTGCTTGATTCCGGAGTCAAAGGAAAACGGTCGAAAATCGCGTATTTTCCGGCAACTGCGGATTTGGGTGCATTGTGTGACTGAATTCGACTTCCAGTATTATTATATGTATTAAATGTTTTAATAAATCAACAAACATCACAAGTGGCGGAGTGGTTTGATGTATGTGAGTTAAGGCTTTGAGCTTAACCCGGCTAACCCGGGTTCGAAACCCGGCAGCATTGTTTTATTTTTATTTCATTAATTTTAATAAAATTTTCAAATATAACTTTTATATTCTACTATACTTATTAATTATGTATCGTTTA
The DNA here is from genome assembly GCA_947069175.1 of Scalesia atractyloides. Lineage (NCBI taxonomy): Eukaryota > Viridiplantae > Streptophyta > Magnoliopsida > Asterales > Asteraceae > Scalesia > Scalesia atractyloides. Next base: position 3,798,619 of record CAMTDV010000020.1, on the reverse strand, counting down.
AAATTAATTTGAGCATTAAATTTGCAACGAAATTTTTAACTGTATGTTCGGTTAATAAACGAAGCGGGTTTGGTAAATCCGGTTTTTGACGGATGTTACAATAATAGTGCTGACAAAGCTGAAAATATAGCCATCAATAATGATGATTTCCAAGCTCGCATTGATGCAGCTGTAGGAAAAGCCATGGAAAAGGCCATGGAGAGATTTAAGGAAGTGAGCGCTACTCGCTCCAAACCTTTATCTATTCCACCATCATCCGCTCGAAAGGAGAGCTCTGCTCACTCTTCAAATGCGAAGAGTGAACCAAAGAGACTGGAATTTAATGATACGTCCCATTCTTCTAAAGACGGATGTACCTATAAATACTGTCTCCTGCAAGCCCTGAGATTTTAATGGAAAAAAGGGGCTATAGAAGCTTTGAGATGGCTCGATGAGATGGAAACTATCGTAGATATCAGCGGTTGTGCTGATAAGGATGTGGTGAAGTTTGTATCCCAATCCTTCAAGGGCGATGCCCTAATATGGTGGAAGGCCATGGTCCAGTCAACAGGAAAAGTACACCTGTATAACTTGGGATGGACCAAGTTTGCGGACCTTGTTAAAGAAACGTACTGCCCACCTCATGAGGTGGAGAAGATAGAGACAAATTTTCTGACCCTTACAATGAAAAATCTGGACTATCGGAAGTATGTTACCGACTTTAATTCCTTATCCAGATTAGCATCTTATCTGATTTCACCTAAACCCAAATGCATTGCGCGTTTATAAATGGGTTAGCGCCTGAGATAAAAGGCATGGTGAAGGTTGCTCGGCCTACTACTTATAGGTCTGCTGTTGACCTATCTCTCTCACTCACCTTGTATTTGGTGAGACAAAAGTCAGTCAAGATTGAGACTGACGGGAAGAGGAAGAGAGAGGATGGTAACTCCCAAAGATTTAATAAGATGAATAAAAGGAGATTTGGATTTAAATAGAATCAAGATAAGTCGGGTGTGACGCCGACATGTAAGACATGCAACCGCAGACACTAGGGACAGTGTAATTTTGATCCACAGGCTAAACTCTGTGGTATCTGTAAAATAAAAGGGCATAAGACCCTAGAATGCAAGGATTTTAAGGATGCAGTCTGCTACGGCTGCAATGAAAAAGGGCATATTAAGACTAACTGCCCTAAGAATCTCAAGAATAATAATGCGAAGCCTGGAGAGGCCAAGAAAGGAAATGCTCGTGCCTTTCAGATGAATGCTAGAGAGGCTGTTAATGACAACAACGTCATAACAGGTACATTCCTCATAAATGACATATATGCTAGAGTTCTATTTGATTCGGGTGCAGATAAGTCTTTTGTGGACCATAAGTTTAGCAAACTATTAAACTTACCCATAAGAACTCTAGACATAACTTATGAAGTAGAACTTGCTGACGGAACCTTAGAAACAGCGTCTTCTATTCTTGATGGATGTTTTATATCCATTAAGAATCATTCAATTCCTATTTCTCTTCTGCCAATGAAATTGGCGGGTTCGATGTAGTCTTAGGCATGGATTGGTTATCTCATAACCAAGCCTGCATTGCCTGTGATAAGAAACTAATCGAAATTAAAACCCCATCTGGTGAAATGCTCACCATCTTTGGAGATTCACACTATGGATTGCCATACAAAGTGTCGTTATTTAAGGCATCCAAGTGTCTAGGGAAAGGTTGTGTCATCTACATGGCACAAGTCACCATAAATGAACCTAAACCGAACCTTGAAGATCAACCAGTTATCTCAGAATATCCCGATGTTTTCCCTGAGGAATTACCAGGTCTACCTCCAGACAGACAAGTGGAGTTCAATATTGACATTATACCAGGATCAGCACCAGTAGCTAGAGCTCCATATAGGCTAGCACCAACCGAAATGAATGAATTAAGGGTTCAATTGGATGAACTCTTGGAGAAAGGCTTTATTCAGCCTAGTTCCTCGCCTTGGGGAGCTCCTATCCTTTTTGTTAAAAAGAAAGACGGCTCATTACGAATGTGCATCGACTATCGAGAGCTGAATAAGTTAACAATCAAGAATAGATATCCTCTGCCCAGGATCGACGATTTATTCGACCAACTTCAAGGGGCTAGTTATTTCTCTAAGATTAATCAGAGATCTGGATATCACCAGCTGAAGGTTAGAAGTGAAGATGTTCCTAAAACTGCCTTCAGGACCCGATATGGTCATTTTGAATTCCTGGTGATGCCTTTTGGACTCACAAATACACCTGCAGCATTCATGGATCTCATGAATAGAGTATACAAGCCGTACCTAGATAAGTTTGTCATTGTCTTCATAGACGACATACTTATCTACTCTCGTAATCAAGTTGATCACGAGAAACATCTTCGGTGCATCCTAGAATTGTTAAGACAAGTGAAGCTTTATGCTAAGTTCTCTAAGTGCGAGTTTTGGCTTAGAGAAGTCCAGTTTCTTGGACATGTTGTAACTGAGCGTGGTATCCAAGTGGATCCCGCTAAGATTGAAGCCATAATGAATTGGGAAGTTCCCAAGACTCTGTCAGAAATTCATAGTTTCTTAGGATTGGCCGGTTATTATAGGAGGTTCATCGAGAACTTCTCAAGAATAGCCACTCCTTTGACTACATTGACCCGTTAGAATGTTAAATTCGTTTGGGGTCCAAAACAACAAGAATCTTTTGAGATTCTAAAACACAAGTTGCGCAATGCTCCTGTGTTATCTCTACCTTAGGGTATTGAGAACTCTGTTGTTTACTGTGATGCCTCGCACACTGGCATGGGCTGTGTTCTAATACAAAATGGCAAAGTAATTGCCTATGCATCACGACAACTAAAGGTGCATGAAAAGAATTACACCACCCACGACTTGGAATTGGGTGCCGTTGTATTTTCACTAAAACTGTGGAGACATTACTTGTATGGCACAAAGTGTATTATATACACTGACCATAAAAGTCTCCAACACCTGTTCAATCAGAAGGAATTGAACATGCGACAACGCCGTTGGATGGAAACACTTAATGATTATGATTGCGAGATTTGCTACCATCCCGGCAAGGCAAATGTAGTCGCTGATGCCTTAAGTCGCAAGGAAAGAGTTAAACCCATAAGGATTAACGCCAAGAGCATCAAGCTCAGAAATAGCTTGAATGAGAAACTATTAGATGCGCAAAAGCAAGCCCTGTTAGAAGCTAATATTCCTAATGAGGGATTAGGCGAAACCGTTGATCAGTTAACGCCTGGAAAAGTCCGAATCCTTCGATTTAATGACAGAATCGGGTTTCAATATTTGGAGGACTTAGATATCTAATCCTCCAAGAGGCACATAATTCAAGATACTCAGTTCACCCAGGTGATGACAAGATGTATCAAGATTTGAAGAAGAATTATTGGTGTATGGGTTTGAAGAAAGCCATAGCCACTTATGTAGCTAAGTGTTTAACGTGTTCGCAAGTTAAGGCCGAACATCAGAAACCGTCAGGACTTCTACAACAACTTGAGATTCCTACTTGGAAATGGGAAATGGTAACTATGGATTTGATTACCAAGTTACCTAAGACCAAACGTGGCAATGACACGATTTGGGTCATTGTGGACAGGCTGACTAAGTCAGCACATTTCTTGCCAATTAAAGAGACTTATAATTCTGATAAGTTGGCAAAGCTATATGTGAACAAGATTGTGTCCCTACACGGTGTGCCGGTATCTATTGTATCTGATAGAGATACTAGATACACATCTCACTTTTGGAAAAGTTTCCAACAATCGTTAGGCACACGATTAAACTTTAGTACGGCTTACCATCTGCAAACTGATGGTCAAAGTGAGCGTACCATTCAAACTCTGGAAGACATGCTTTGGGCATGTGTGATTGATTTAGGTGGAAGCTGGGATGACCACTTACCCCTAATAGAATTCTCCTACAATAATAGTTATCATACAAGCATCAAGGCTGCCCCTTTTGAGGCCTTGTATGGGAGAAAATGCCGAACGCCCGTGTGCTGGGCAGAAGTTGGGGAAGCCCAACTATCAGGACCAGAGATTGTCCTGGAGACCACGGAAAAGATTGTGCAAATCTGTGATCGGCTCAAAGTTGCCCGTGATAGGCAGAAAAGTTATGCAAACAAGAAGTGAAAACCTCTTAAGTTCCAAATAGGGGACAAAGTATTATTGAAGGTATCACCCGGGAAATGTGTGATGCGCTTCGGAAAGAAAGGCAAGTTAAGCCCGAGATATATTGGACCATTCGAGGTAATCGAAAGTGTTGGTTCTGTAACTTATAAGCTCAAACTGACTGAGGAGCTCAGTGGAATCCATGATGTGTTCCACATATCTAATTTAAAGAAATGTCTAGCCGATGACTCGCTAGCAATTCCATCAAGATGTGTAAATTGATAAAAACCTGAGGTTCGTTGAGAAACCCATTGCGATCGAGGATCGACAGGTTAAAAAGCTCCGAAGGAAGTTTATACCTATTGTAAAGGTTAAGTGGGATGCCCTTCGAGGCCCCGAGTATACATGGGAGGTTGAGTCCACTATGCGACAAAAGTACCCCCATCTTTTTGAATAAAATCTTGAGGTCGAGATTTCTTTTAAGGGGGTGAGGATGTAACATCTCGTAAAATCGTGTCCAATAATATAGTGACACGTGTTATATATATATATAATTAAAGACTAATATGGACTAAAAGTGACAACATGCTCAAACTGAGCCCCTGAATGACTTTTTGATGGCAACATGCATAAACCTAGCCTCTGAACGACCATTAGTGTCGTCATGCATAAAAATGTAGCCTCTGAATGACCATTAGAGTCGTTATGCATAAAACATAGCCTCGGAACGACCATTAGTGTCGTTATGCTTAAATTCGGCCTTTGAGTTACCGTTGTGTCAACATGCCTAGCCTCTGAGTGACATCGGGGTCAACATGCTTATACTGAGCCTCTGAGTGATCCTTTACGAAGTCCTAACTCTCATATGAGCAACTAGTTGGACGAGAGGGATTAATTCTGAAAATCCGCTAATGTTGGACAATGGAGAGATTATGTAACACCTTGTAAAATTCGTGTTCGGTAATATACCGACACGTGTACATACCCTCAGATCATATCTCAATAAGCTAGTCACCCAAACATGTTCAGAAATCTCAAAAATTCACAAAACTAACCGTAACCTACGGTTGATAACCGTAGGCTACGGTCTAAAGCTGCTGAAACAAAATAACACTGACCGTAAGCTACGGTCTGGCGACTGTAGCCTATGGCGGGCCTCTGAAACTCTTATTTTAGACCATTTAAACTTTCAGCAAATTACCCAAAGGCCCCTAAACTTTGTCATTTTCATATTTCTTATATTACTAAGCCACCTTAAGACCCGAACGTCTCTCGGTTGAGATGATATATTTTTATTTACCATCCTCGAGCATTCCGCTCTTTTACCAAACCTCTAACTTTAATAGTTTGGGTAATTTAACCCATTAAACCATAAGTGTTTGTATCTTTCGCGTTTAAGCTATTAAACGCTTATAAGTCATAAAAATACCTTGTGTGACACCCGTTAACGTTCGGTTGTTCGTACTCTTCTTCAATACATCTTGTGTTGAACGAATAGACCAAGTTGTATCATTATGTCATTGGATGATTAGTCAAGGGACAACTTATGACAAACCACAAAACTAAATTGAGGGACTAAAAGTGTCAAAACCCTAAAATTCTGTCAAGATGCCACCTCTCCTGCAATTTGCCACACTCTTGCAGTTCTTGACACCTTGCTAGACACTTGTGATGATCCTAGAACACCTCTAACACCTGGCGTCATCTTCACACACCCTCTTGCACTATAAATACCAACTCAAGTTCACCTCATTCTTTGCTCATTCACTTCTTCTTCTCCCTATTACACTCTTGGAAGTTCCTGACCATTTGGGAGCTTCCTTTGAGTTCTAAGTTTCCTTTGGATCATTTGTAAGTGTTCCATCTTTGCTCTTTTCTTTGTATAGGCTTTTAATAGCCAAAAGTCAAGCATTTTCGACAAATGCCTTGACTTTCGGTTAAAACCATTATGGTACAGCCATTGTTCGAAACGAACATGGCTAAGTGATCATAATTAGGTAGGTGTTAATCCCTTAAAAGGGTACCTCCTAATGATCACGTTTACTAGGTCAATTGACGGGTCAAAGTTATTGTTTAAAAAGTCAAACGGGTCAGATTTCATAAAAATCATAATCTGAGTTTATACATGTTATAAATATATTTTGACACTTAAACAACTTAGTAATAATTTTTAGAACATGTCGGAACATGTTCGATCCGTCAATTTCAGTCCTAGAGTCGGTTCGTAATCGAGAGTCGCGAAGTTTGACTTCTGCTTTGACTTTCGATTCTGACCCGACTTAGATTAGTTAACTTCTGACTTATGGTCACATTATGATCGTAATACAGTGTAGTATAACCCTATGAGGTTATATTACTTGATCATAATAATAATATGCGTTTATGCACAAGTTCCGTAAAATGTCAAAATTTGACTAAAATGCCCTTTTTACATAAAACAAGGTTTTAATCAACAATGGACTTGCAGATAAATTACCTACTAATATGTTAATGTAATTAACATATTATGATGTTAATATTCTGTTCACAAACTGAATTTACTATAATAACTTAAACTATACTTTTAAATGACCAAAATGCCCTTTCGGTGCATATTTTGGTCTTAAACCATAAACCACACTTATGTGTGCTATCTTACTGATATTATATCACAAATTAAGTATTTTTTTAGAATGTTTATGATCATAACATCAGAATACACGCAAGTTCCTTTTATACGACACATAATTACCAAAAAGCCCTTATGAGGCATAATTTCGTTTCAAAACCTTTTCGGGCATATAAGTTGATATCCTACTGATATTACAACTTATTAAAGTATAATGACATATAGAACTTGTTCATGACTCATCAGCTTACCCGATATCGCTTTTATGCATACGGTTAAGTATATGTAACTAGTTTACGAAAATTAACCGAAACGGGTTTAACCTAATCATTTTAATCTCAAATTCCAGAATGTTAATTGTTTACCCATATTATACAAGTCTTAAGTACTTGTTGGGTTTAAACTACATTATATCCGGTCATCGCTTAATCTAGCGTATCGTACCGTTTTTGATCCATTACGCTAGTCGGTCTAAGTTTATGACTTAAATTAAGACCGTTAGCATTTTAATTGGTTAGCTTATGCCATAATCCAGACTAGAGCCTTCCCGTAAATGCTATCTGCACATAGTTCATATTGAATACGGCTGAGATATAAATCTTGCATTTTAATCAAGACTAGCTTAGGTAAATACTCTTGACTTATTTTCCCTATACGGGCTTGGGTTATGGTAAATTATTACCGCTTGGTCGGAAATGGGATCAGTCGAATGCCAGATTGTGGCTAGTAAATCCGCATATTCCGATTTAATCAGTTTTGTTTGATAACTTAAACTTTGGGGGGTTAACGACCGTGTCCTGGATATCCTTGGCTCATTACATTAGATAATGGCCACGACCAAAGCACGGGGTGTAGGCATACACCCGACAGATGCGAATGCTAAAATTATTTTTACCCACAAGTTGGGGATAACTCATTCGTGGGTTCATAAGTGGTGTGTACGTTAATCATGTCTCGGTCTCTGTACTGGGCCCCATATGTATTGGCAAACATGTAAATCTGTTAACAAGGTTACAAAGCTGACTTTCCCAAGTTATAAAAGATTTGTGCCCTGTGCAATTAAATCAAATTTTTAAAATGTTTTCAAAATTAGTCAGTCGGGTGTATTTACCAGCGAAAGCTGACGTATTTTCAAAAGACTAAGCTTGCAGGTACAATACGAAATAGGCTGGAAGCTGCTCGGTAGTGATATAAGAGGATCTTGCAAATTCTTAGATCTGCCCTAAAGTCTGTTATACATTTTTGTACATTTTACGATCCGCCTGTGGATCTTTCGTTACAAGCCGTCTGTATATTATTTTTGTACTTTGAACATTTCGGTTTGTAATAGTAATTTAAATCCAAGACTTCCGTTGTACTGTTTTTAATTGACTATGATGATATCGACTTTCGTCGCAATATTCCCCACCCAGGCCCACCGGTGTTTGGTTGGAAATTCGGGGTGTGACATAATATGTATTTGTTGGTTCCTAATGTTCTTGTGATATAATTGCACCTCATGTTATTGCAAGAGACATATAGATATTTGTATAAATGAATGTGTGTGTAGTTTTATCTTTTTCAGATCGGCATAAATTTATATTAGTCATATGCTTTTATGACACATCTCTTTTCCTATTGTCAAATAAAAATTGTTATCGATGAAGTTTTGATTGTTGATTTTAAGCATACGTTTCATCCTGAACTATTTGAACGTTAACACTGATTTATGAACACGACATATTAGGCGTCAATAGATCATCGATACTTGTTTAATCCAATTTCTGAATCCGAATGGGTGGGTCTTATATTGCCCTTTGTACTCTATAGAAGAAACAACATAAGAACACCATTTGTGATTAATCGTGATCCAAATAATTGTGGATTTTTCACATGTGAATCTATGAAGTTGCTCACAGGGTCGATAGAGAAGTAACCATAATACACTAATATTAAATTATGTTTTTTTTTTCCAGTAGGCGGAAGGAACTGAACAATTTAAACATGATTATGTTATTGAACATACTTACGATGACACCAAAATGAGAACTAACAAGTGTATACAATTTTATGTGTTCTGAGCTCCTTAGAGCGGGGAGACACTAAGTGCTTTTCCTTATAAATGTAGAAGCATTTTTAATTAAAAAAAATAAAAAAAAAAAACAGTTAAAAAAGGCTTAATTTTTTTTACAAAAATGATTTTTATTGGAATAATTCTACTTATTTTTATAAGGCAAAGCGCTGAAATTAAAAAAAATGATTTTTAACATGTTAAGTTAATTCTATAAGATAGATTCTTTAATTGCTTTTAAACATTTTTTTGTATATTTTAATTTTTGATTTTTTTTAATAAAAGCTTTTTTTATATATTTTAGTTTTTTATTTTTTTGTTAAGAATGTTTCTACATGTACTTATAAGGAAAAACATCAAAAAATATTTATAAAAATTGATTTTTAACATGTTAAGTTGAATTTTTAAGAATGTTTCCTGATTCCCTATTTTTTTAGTTTCCCCAATGAACCCTATTATATATATATATATATATATATATATATATATATATATATATATATATATATAAAAGCTCTCACAAATTCTTTGAAATTGGGTTTATCTTCAATTGTGGAGTCTTATTGAAAATTTTGTGAGGACAACTTTGTTCCTGGACAAACTAATGACTGTTTCTAGTTGGCAGTTTAAGCATATGTCAATCCCTAATCCAAGATAATAAGCGTTATGCATTGTTTTTTGCTAATTATGTTTGCTGTGTGATTTACCCAACATGTATGCCATGTGATTAAAGATATGTAAAGATGTGGTATCAAAGTCTTCCAGCCACAAAAATCATAGGTGTAATCAAGAAGACCTCAAGTTCTGAGATGGTAATTATTTATAGCTATTAGACTATGGGGTGTGGTTTCCTTTTCTCTCAAGTCTACATAGGTGTCAAATCACCATTCCTTTCATCTTATCATTTTCCACCAAGATTGGGGTGTTGTTTAGTGCTGTAAACGAGCCGAGTTGACCCGAGTCAGACCCAGCTCAAATTTTAAAGTGAGTAGGAACTTAAGACTCGAGCTCGACTCGATTAAAATTCGAGCTAGGTCGGCTAGATCTAGCTCGAACTAACAAAAAACCGCAAAATTACTAATTAAGAGGCTCTTAAAGATGAAACTCCTCGTAGACTAAGGGCCATAATTGCAATGTAATATAACTAAATGACTAAATATCATGTAAAAATAATTAATCAAGTCTTTACCTTTTTTATAGAGGTAATACACTCTTAGTTTTTGTCTTCTGAGTAATTGAGACAAAAGAATTGAAGGATGTGAAGGTTAGCTTTTGTAAACCTTATCAAGCGATCTGGGACAAGTTGTGACTATACTTATATGTATATATATATTAAACTTTATCGAGCCAGCTCACAAGCCGAGCGAGGCCTGGCTCGAGCTCAGCTCGTTTACAAACCAAGCCAAGTCAGCTCGTTTACAACCGAGCCAACGTCAAGCGGAGTTTTTTTCCAAGTGAGTTTCAAGCGAGCTACAAGTTGCAAGTTTTATGAACGCCTCTAGTGTGGTTCCACTTCTTCCCCCTTCCAATTTTTTTATATTTTTTTATTTAATGTATTTTATTTTTAAACACATTATTATTCGTTTAATGTATTTTATTTTTAATAAATACGAACATTTTTAAGAAAATTAAAAATTACATAAAAATTTTAGAAAATTACAAATAAAAAGATAAACACAAATTACCATCTAAAATTATAAAATCATAAAAATAAATTTTGCCGAATACATAAAAGATATTTTTAATGAGGAGAATATATAAAAGTTGGAGAGTGTGGTTAGGGGTGTGAATTTCTGACACGACCCGAAAACCCGACACGAACCTAACACGAAATTCGCGGGTTTAGGTTTCGTCTAAACGGGTTCGGGTCAGTTTCGGGTTGAACCCGCGAACCCGTTTAGGTTAACGGGTCAGGTTCGGGTCAACCTGGTCGGTTTGGCGGGTTGACCCGTTTAACACATTTATACTATATTGTATTTTTTATAATGTATTTTATTTCATAAACTAAATGGAGGGTGTATTTTATGTCATGATTATAACTTACAAAGAGAAATTAACATAGATTTTATAATTTAAATATGATAATATTATATACATTTGTGTTTTTTAAGTAATTTTTAATTTTAATATATTAATTTCAGAATAAAAATTAAAAAATTCGGGTTAAACGCGTCGTGTTCGGGTCAACCCACGAAACTTCGGGTCGTGTTCGGTTCATATATATGATACGATTTTCGGGTTCGGGTCGGGTTCGGGTTCATGTAAAATTTTCAGTGTTTTGGGTCGGGTTTGAATCCTGCCAACCCATGAACACGACCCGCTTAGCACCCCTAAGTGTGGTAAGTTTTTCGGTATAAACAAAAGGTTTATATAGTGTAAAATATAAAAATTAATTGATTTTTTTATTATAAAAAGAGCCGTTAACAATGGTCATCTTTTCAAAACAAAATCGTCAGAGTGAACGAGGATGAGGCTCCGAAGTTATCGAAATCCACACGGGGGGGGGGGGGGGGGGGGGTTACCACGCCCACACCCACCGGTCTTACCTGTTGAAAATATGACACATAACTTATTTATAGCAAATGTACTTTTGCGATATAGACACGGTTAGAATGTTTTTTAAATTTACGTCAGTAATTTTTGAAAGCATATCTCTAGTATAAATTAGAATACTCTAATTACAATTTTGTATTTTTAATTAATTTCCATGTAGTTTTATTCAAAACATTTATTTACATAACATATTAGTTTAACTCGTATATCAACATGTAACTAACCTAGTATTCTCAAGTATCATGCAACACTAGATGGTAATAGGGTTCACAAGCGAATGGTTCAATCAATCATGCTTATGGCGTGTTGGCTAATCTAGAAGTCATGGAACAACTTGTTTTTTAATTGGAAAAAGAACAAGGCGGAAGGTATTTTGTAGTAGCTGAAACCAGTCGGTTTTTTTATGGATAAAGCACCAAACAACGAAGGCTAGTTAATCTAGACGAAACCAATTGGAGTCGTTTCTCGTTTGTCCAATGCATTGTTGTTTTGTTTTTGTGCTTGTTTGTAGTTGCTAGCTCCTTGTTAGTTATTTTGAATAAAATACCGGTGTTAAAAAAAACTAATCTATTATATTATATGCCCTAAAATTTATATAAAATAGGGCATGTTACATGTGATTTTTAGGGTTTTCTCATCCGAGTAAATTTGTGAAAGGAGCATTTGAAAGTTGTGACATAGGATGACATGGTTTATAATCAACCATAATATGATTTGGTTGAGCTGATTGGAAAAGTCTCAAGATAAGTTGGTGCATATAAGTATTCAACTATTTATGAACTAAATTGCATATTCTGTAAGCCGCCTTTTCTTTCTTTTATCTTTCGGAAGCCGCACGTTGTGACGGTTTCGAAACTTAATATAACTTGAATTAATACCGTTAAATATTTGACTCAACTTGTTTTCGAACAATATTTATGTCAAAATGTAAACCAAATGAAAAAAAAACATTAACATAAACACAAAAACGTATTATATTTGACATGACTCATTACCAATAAAAATTTATGTCTAAACATAAACCAACCTGAATTTATACCGAAATATACTTAAAATAAGCACGTAAAAAGATAGTGTTTTTTAAGTTAAAGAATGGTTTCACGCCATTGCTCATCTTTGAAACACACAATAACTCTAATTTATACCGTCTAGCGAAAACATATTATTTGACTCAATCCGTTTCCAAACAATATTTAAGCCCAAACGTAGACTAACAAAAAATGTAATAAAAAGAAGATCGAAAACGTATTATATTTGATCAACGTACATAAAAAATAAGCACGCAAGTGCCAATGCTAAAATTGAGAGATCGAGGTAAAAAACAAAACAGAAAAAATAAAAAAAAAAACAAAAACCTAAAAGATAAAAACTTATAACAATATTATTCTAATGTAGCGAACATTTGTGAATTGTTATGTATAAATTACTAATTGAAAAGGTAAAAATAAAAATATAAGTTAAAAAAGTTAAAAGAAAGAATATTATGTTGCATTAATTGAAATATTTTATTAGTATTAAAAGATAAATATAAAGATAAAAATAACTGATATCTATATATTAATTATTAATATTAAAAATATAGTAAACACACATAAATAAAATTTATAATGTTGAAGGAGATAATGGCTTATGACATTAGTTGTAGTCTTTTATTATAATTTTTAGATTATATATATAGGTCTCTGCTGGATTTTGTTTATCATTTACTGAATTTGTGGCTGTTAAAAAAGTATAAGAAATAAAAAAATTAAAAATCATGTGTATATATGGAAAGGAATATGTATCCCGCATAAGATACATATCTTTGCAAAGGAAAAGAACTTATTTCCAAAAGCTATCCAATTTGAGATATATGTAAAAGACAACCTATACAATCTAACCTATTCTCTGTGAAAGTATTCAGTAGAGAATATATTCTCTGTGAAATCAAATATAATCCAAATCATGTGAAAAATAATATACTTAATGGATAAATTATGAAGTAGAATCTAATTTAAAGAACTTTTTTACATTGTAATAGTGTGAGGGGTATGAGTTGGGTTATCAATCGTTACGTAGTATTATTAATGGATTGCTACATCATTCTTTTGCTTCATCGATTATGGTTTGCATGGATTAAACCATGACAATCATGGGCCTCCTTTCCTTTTTCATTATTTCTTTTTCCTTTTCATAAAAATAAATTCAAGTAAGAAAATAGTGGTTTTGGATTATGAATTAAAAGTGGGTGACATGGCGCTGATGTAGAGAGTCATAGTGGGTGACTAAGCAAAGCTATGACTGCTGAAGGGTGTGAGGTCACGTTTGAGACATGATTCGCCATATAGGAACATGAATGGAAGACTACACCATCCATTGCCTAATCCACCATGGTTTTATTTGGATTAGACCATGACAACCATGATCCTCTTTTCCATTTTCCAAGATTTCTTTCATTTCTACAGTGTGAAATGAAGTGAAAGAGGGTCAAGTGGATGACGTGACGTCTACGTGTTGTTAAGAGCCGTTAAAATGTACCCCATGGCCTTATAGAAAAAAAAAACACATTGATATTTTAGGAAGCGTATATGATGTCCGGTGAAATTATTTAAAATTGTTTATTTAGAAGTAAACTTTGTTTAAAAAAATAAAGTATATATTTTTATAATGTTAGTTTAAGCCAGTTATATTATTTTTCTTCGTGAAATAAAAAGAGTTTATTTGTATACATTTAGTATTGTACAAGTGATGATGTTGAGAATATTTATTCTTATTATAAAAATAAAGTAAAATTAATGGCACAAAACATAATTTTTTAACAAAAATATAACCTCTGATTTAAAAAAAAGAATATAAATAACAGGGTAACATACTATGTACTTTCTTCAATTTCCTATATATTCCATTCTTTTTTGAGACGACACTATAAATTCTATCTGTACGTGGTACACACTATCTGTAGCTAATTGAGCTATAATTTATGTCAGTTTCTGTTAAAAACATCAAGTTTTATTACTTTACATTTGTTCATACTTCATATCACTATAAAATATAAACACTATGTATATTTTTCATATTGTAGATTTCTTGTGTTTTTATAAACAATCATCTAAATCTATACAATTTCCATATGTTAATTTCCTGTGTTTTTATGCTAGTTATTAACAAAACATAAAGCATTTATCTTTAAAAATGGCATCATTAAAAATATATGATCAGCGTCTTCAACATTATATTATAAGTTTTTTTTTTTGAAAAAAAATCTTATAATATATTTTTTCATAACTGGTCTATACTTGCTACACAATGTCACAATCCCTTTATTCACCTATAACAATTAATATTCAATTAATTTTTTTTTATGTCAATCGATATTACAGATAGAAGTATGACTCCAATTTTAAATATTTATATAAACCTCGCTCTTATCAATTTAATGTTATTTACAAGGATGTCAAATAGAGGTTGATCACAACTTTAAAAGTCATTTAGCTTATTTTTGGTATACTAAAATCAATAAACTTATTTAAAATTACACATTTCTATTACCTTATTTAATAAAGATTGACTTCTAACACAAGCATTCCCTGTGTAAGGCTACATAGACAATGTCTTCTTGGCATTTGAGTCATGTAGACTATTCTAATAACGTGAAACACTATTTTATTGGAAAAAAAAATAAATGCACGGTACCCCTGATCGCGGGAGGGTTCTTCCTCCCCAAGCTAGCTTAGCCCCATAGCTGTCTGCGGTTACTACCCAGCAGGATTATTCGGGCCGAGCTGGACTCGAACCCGCGTCCTCCCGTTTGGAATGAGTGAGGCTGGCCATCTGGGCTGACACCCCGTGGTTACTATTTTATTACGAGATATTGGATTTTAAAATAACTTTAATTTTTACCAATTAGTCGATAACACTTCGAACTTTTGATTTGTATATCAGCACTCTCAACTTTCAACTTATTGGCCGATAACATTCACTAACTTGACCCTAACCCAATTAGTTTTTGATGATGTGGCCTTTTTGCTGATGTGACATATGACGATGACAACTATGTGACAACTTACATGACATTTTTGATGATATGGCAACTTACGTGGCATTTCTAATGACGTGGCAGCTGACATCAGCTAACTGGGTTAGGGTTCAGTTAGTTAGGGAGTGTTGTCGGCCAATAAGTTGAAAGTTGGGAGTAGTGGTATACAAATCAAAAGTTGGAAGTGTTATCAACCAATTGATCAAAATTTTGGTTATTTAAATCTAATATCCGTTTTATGAATCGATATAGATATGAGTACATATAATCAATCAATCTTATAGAGTAAAAGAATATCTCTGTTAACATTTTTTTCGCTTTATACGTCAGGTAAAAAGTAGTTATTATTGTTTTAGATTTATAAGGGTGGAAGGGGCAAGTGGATAAAACTTTTTTTAACCAATAATATTATGTCATGTCAACCTTCTTCTTCACTTACATTTTGCACTCAAACACTAGGGGTGTTCAAACACATGAAGAGTGGTAAACACATAAATTTGTAATTAGTTGAAAAAGAATGAGCCCACCATTAACCCCCCCCCCCCCCCCTCCCCATTCGGTGAGTATTCACCGCTTTAATGCTTCACCGATCCTCGAAAGTAGACTTGCGGCACCTTGCCGCGCGGTAAATTGTCTTCACCGAAGAGGTCACCGAAAGTGCCCCTTCACCGTAAGTACACATATTTGAAACCAATTAATGGATTTTAATATTTGAGTTCACTATTTTTTTTCATATGAAATAATTAAATATATAATTTTTTGAAGTACATTGGATTTAAATGAAATAATTAAATATAATTTTTAAGGATATTGGATTTAAATAACTTTAATTTTACCAATTAGCTGATATCATTCCAAATTTTGATTTGTATCCAACCACTCATAATTTTCAACTTATTAGTCGATAACACTTTTAAAATAACCTTATTTGATGACATCAGATGTCAAGTCAAAAAATACCAAGTCAGATGTCACGTCAGCTACAACATCATAAAAAAGCTAAGTCACATGCCACTTCAGATGTCACATCATCAAAAAATTCCATGCCAACACACAAATGCCATACCAGCAAAAAAACTAACTGAGTTGGGGTTCAGTTAGTTTGGTAGTAGTATCGACTAATAAGTTGAAAGTTGGGGATGGCGTGATATAAATCTACAATTGAAGTGTTATCGACCAATTGGTGAAAGTTGAGAGTTATTAAATTCAATGTCATAATATAAATATTCTAAGATTTTTTTACATGCCTATTCTATTTTTTCAAATTGTATATAAAGTATTATATTGTTTTCTTTGTATTACATTTAATCTATTATTTTAGAGATATTAGATTTAAATAACTCCAACTTTCACCAATTGGCCGATAACACTCCCAAATTTTAACTTATTGGCCGATAACCTCCCTAACTAACTGAATCCTAAACCAGTTAGCTGATGTCAGCTGCCACATCATGAAAATATCACATCAGCTGCCACGTCATAAAAAATGCCACGCTGACTGCCAATCATCAAAAAATGCCAAATCAACAAAAGTGGCCACATCAGCAAAAGTTAAATGGGTTAGGATTTAGTTAGTTAGAGGTGTTATCGGCCAATAAGTTGAAAGTTGGGAGTGCTAGTGTACAAATCGAAAGCTGGGAGTGTTATCGGCCAATTAGCGAAAGTTTGGGTATTTTAAATCCAATATCTCATTATTTTATATAAAACATAATTAATTAAATACGATTACAAATCAATACTAGATCTATATTTGGTAAATTGATAAATTTACATTTTTTCAACAGGTAAAACAAATCGAGTTTTTCCCAAAAGGGTGGTGGTGGAAAAAATATTTATCAAAATGGGTGATTTGAAAACTATTTACTAAAATGGTTATTTTTTGTAAGTTTTTTTCCCAAAACGATGGTGGTGGAAAAAAATATTTACCAAAATAGGTGATTTTGAAAAAATATTTACCAAAATGAGCATTTTTATTTGTTTTATTAATTTAAATTAATATATTGTATTTTTTTCTTTTGTTTTTTTGTTCAATATCACGTTTTTTTTTTCAAACAACTCAAAATGCTTTTTATTTACTTTTATTTAACTTTTTATGTCTCTTTTCTTTTTCTTTTTTAACGTTTTTTATTTTCTTTATATTTAAGTAAGTTAAATAATTCAACTATAAAGTTTACTCTCCTCATTATTAATTTCACAAAATTAAAATTAACAAGAGTATTGAATTGTTAATTATTTATACAAACCAAATAGTTAATGATATATTACCTCAACAAATAAATAAAAAAAATGGGTGAAAGGTCTTACTCAACAGTTTCAATTTGTTTTAACATGTTAGATCATAAAATAAGAAAAAATAAATACAATAAATTATATATATCATTAATAAGTTTATTGAAGAAAAAAAGTATAAAAGTGATAATAGGTTAATTGAACTAAAAAAGGAAGATTTATAATATAATTAGTTAAAAATAAAGAAAAACACCCATTTTGATAAATATTTTTCAATCACCTATTTTGGTAAGTATTTTTTTCCACCTACACCTGTTTGAGAAAAAACTCAAAACAAAGCACCTATCCAAACACGTTTTTTTTAACAAACGACCAAAGAAAAAAATATTTTAAAAAAACAGGGTCAGCTAGAATCTGAAAATCCTTACAACCAACCAAAACGAGAACATTACGTTACAATATCTCTAACATTAAAAATCCAACCAACATAACATTACATATTTAAAACGTATATATACAAAAATCAACCCTAGATTTATATTTTGTAAATTTATATGTAATCTAAACACGTATGTATAGAAATAACGTAATCTCAACAACAACAATAATAATAATAATAATTTCACTATTATGCGCCCCCGCTCATTCTGATTTTGCCCCAAACAAGCACTAGATTCGCCATTATTCTTGCCGTTTCTTTCTCTCCAATCCACCGATACGCCGTCGTATCTCCACGGTTAGCATTGCATTTACTTTTCCGATTTTATTCTCCGGTTGCTGTAATTAGTTCTAATTTTGTCACGGTTAGGTATGTAATTATTTATTCACTACATACTAGATCATAATCTATCTGCTGATGACGTCATTGTTCACCGTACGGTGTGTTTGATAATTGATTGTTCCGTTATTAGGTTTCACTCGATAAGAATATTCAACTGTTTGTTTGTTTGATATGTGATTGATATGTGCTAATGCTGTTGTTGATTGATTGTACGGTGTGTGATTGTTCGTTTGTTAATTAGGTCTTAATGTTTTGTAACTTTTTTAAAAAAAAAAATTGTTGAATGTGTTTTTCGTTTGATGTTTATGTTTTGATTTGAAGTGTGATGTAGTGGATTGAGTTGAGTTGAGTGAGTTGATTCTGTGATGGATTTTTCGAAGACGAAGATCTATCAGCGGACGCGTGCGAGTTATGACAAGCTTTACAAAGAGTATAATCAGAAGAAGAGTAACGCAAGGCGGCGTAATGGCGGTGGTTCGGTTAGCGAGAGTGATGGAGATCGTGTTACGGCTAGGGTTTGTGGAGAGAATTCTAAGGATAAGAGTTCTAGAAAATCAAGTGAGGTTTTGAGGGTAGTGATGGGGGTAGGAATAGGAATAGGAATGGAGTTAATGCTGTGGCAAGGAAAACGAGGCAGGCGGTTCGAGGGAAGAAGAGAGCGGAGATAGTTCCAACGAGGGGTAAGAATGCAGGGGAAGTTTATTTGATTGATGATGATTCAGATGATGATGGTGAGGGTGTGCAGAAGCGTGTTCGTTCTGGAGTTGAAGAGGATTGTGAAAGCGAAGAGATTGAGGAGATGCCGCAAAGCGGTCCGTCTTGTAGTAGGGGTAAAAATGTGTGTAAAAAAAGCGTCGTTGATGAATTAGATGATGACTGTGATGATGTGGAGTTGAGTACAAAAGATTCACAGCATAACAGTTCTGCTGCGGATGACGATGCTCTTTCGTATCCGGGTGATAGTTGTAAGTTGAGTAACGGTTTTGTGAAAAACGCTAGTAAATCTGACAATGCGCATGGTTCCGAGAATGCCGAAAATGAATTGGAAACAACAGTTATGAATAATAATACTACTGCTTTGAACGGTGGTCGTTTGAAAGGGAAGGGGAGATTTGGTGATGAGTGCGACAAAGATGCTAAAGATAGTAGTTTGAGTTCACGTGGTTTTCGACTTTCATCAGGTTTTCAAATATGTGAAAGCGACGAGGATGATGAGGTGGAAGGTATAATGTACTTGGGTGATGATCCTACATGTTTGGATGATTACGATCCCTCACATAGCTCTCGTGTGGAAAGCAACGAGGTAAAGGTGGACTCCATTCAAACAGATGTGGATGCTAAGGTGCAGGGTCAAAAGTCATCTGAAGAGGAAAATAATGATCCACCGAAGCTGGTGTCACCCGAAGAGGATGGTAGTAGTTTGCCGGACATAGAGCTGGTTACGAATAATCATGTTGCACGAGATAACGACGTTATTAGTTTGAGTTCGTCTAGTGAGTGTGAGGTTGGTGAAAAAGACGGACATACGATGGAGGATGATGACTTTAGTGAGTTGGAGGTAGAAGACGATGACAACGATGACGATCTTGGTGAGAGATTTTGGGAACTGCTTCAAAAGGAAACACTAGATGATTGTGAATCTAAAAAGAAGATTCAGAAAGTTAATGATCTTGTGTGCATGGTTGGTAAAAAGCATGGTGGTAGCAGCAAAGAGGGGGAGTCGAAAAAGAGGCGGACTGATGCAGATTCTTCACATGGTATCGCTAGAAATAATAACAAAGGCGTTGAGGATAGTTTTTGGGAAATAGTTATTGAAAAGGGCCCCGAAAAGGGTGGGACGAGCGCAAGCAAAATGAACTGCTATGTTGGTAAAATTAACGTGATGGAGATTCTCACAGATGCAATAAGGGAGGAGGGTGATGGAGATAACGTGCTTAAAAAGTACGTTGACGTTCCTCCGGAAGACATTCCTATAGAAAAAACTCAGGTTGACGAAGTATTGTCGTATAAGTTTAAGTTTGAAGACGAAGAGGATATAAAGCCGGAGAAATTAGAAAGTGAGATGGAAGTCGATGGGCTTTTCGATGAGCTGAACATGTGCTTACAGTTATCAGAAATCGGTTCATCTGACACTCGTGGGGTAAGTTTTCATTTGTTAATAAAGATATTTAATGATGTGTGTTCTGTTTTGGTTATTGTAATTTGTTATATCATATATATCTCTGAATTGCTTTAATGATAACAGGTTAGATGTGGTGATTCCGACTTCTTTGCGGATGGTGCAAATCAAGCTACGCGTTGTCGACGTGGAAAACACACGCTAAATATTAACGATGAATTTGGGATAGTTTGTAGATATTGTTCTTTTGTTGAGATGGAAGTTAGAGATATTTTACCCCCTTTGGTTAGTCATATCTCTTATATTTCTATATTTGCACCTTATTATTAACAAAACTATTTTTGTATTTTGTATTTTGTTTAATTTGTTTTATGCAGAGTAAGAACGGAAGAGGCGGGCATGGCAGACATGACCATGACCATGACAAAACCGACAACGTTAAGCTTTCCGACATTAATTTGCCGGACAATCATCAAGAGCGACATCACGAGTCTAAAGGGGGTGAATACGAGAAAGGGACTGTTTGGGACTTGGTTCCTGGTGTTAAAGAGTCCATGTATCCACATCAGCGTGACGGTTTTGAATTCATGTGGACTAAAATAGCCGGAGGGACTTACATCGATAAGTTAGAGAAACGACTTCCAACTGGCGGAAGTGGATGCATAATCTCTCACGCTCCTGGAACCGGCAAAAGCCGTTTAACAATTGTTTTTCTTCAGGCGTTTTTGAAAATGTATCCAAGTTCTAGACCGTTAATCATCGCCCCGCGGTCTATGCTTCTTACATGGGAAGAAGAGTTTAAAAAATGGAATGCGGATTTTCCATTTTTCAATATGAACGATCGTGAGCGTTCCGGTCAAGAACATAAAATAGCCGTCACTCTGTTGAAAAATTCCGGAAATATAAAAAGCCAACGTGTGCTTCGTTTATTAAAGTTGTTATCATGGAAGAAAACGCCAAGCGTGTTAGGAATCACTTACCGGTTGTTCGAAAGCCTTGCTGGCGAAGAAGGAAAACGGAAACGAGACACAAGCAATGTTGCAGAGGAACAGATGAAAAACTTTCTTCTTAAAGTCCCGACTCTTTTAGTACTCGACGAAGGCCATACTCCGCGCAATGACCAAAGTCATATGTGGAAGACGTTGCTTAACGTCAAAACTAAAAGGAGCATCATTTTATCCGGAACTCCGTTTCAGAACAATTTCGATGAGTTGTATAACACCCTCTGTCTGGTGAATCCCTCATTATCTTTCGGGATTTTATCTTTAAGCGGTGTGGATTCCGGTAAAAGACGTGGATGGAAGCACACTACAGCGAAAGGTCAATGGGATTCCATCACAAGCTCGGTTAAGAAAAGTCAACAAAAACTACTAGAACTTAAAGCCATGATTGACCCGTTTGTTCACGTGCATAAAGGAACAATTCTTCAAGAACGACTCCCTGGGCTAAGGGACGCGTTGGTTGTTCTAAAGCCGACCAAAACGCAACAAACGCTTCTTAACAGGATGTCGGGATCAAAACCGACTTTGGAAAAAGACCATATAATGTCGTTAGTATCTGTCCATCCATCGTTGCTTCCCGAAAGCTCGTGTAACGTAGGGGGGTTGCACAAAATGCTTAAAGTGTTTAAGAACGATCCGAGCGCTGGAGTTAAGACCAACTTTTTAATGGAACTAATCCAGCTAAGTATAGCGCATAACGAAAAGGTTTTGGTTTTCAGTCGGTACATTAAGCCGTTAGAATTTATAATCAAACTTCTGAAAACGAATCTCGGTTGGGATGAAGGAAGAGAGTGTTTGTACATGGACGGACAGCAAGAAGAGAAACGGAGGCAAGGTTCGATCAACACGATCAATGATCCTAAAAGCGAAGTAAAGGTACTTCTTGCATCAATTAAAGCTTGTTCCGAGGGGATCAATTTGGTCGGTGCTTCACGAGTTGTGTTGCTTGATGTGCATTGGAATCCATCGGTTGAAAGACAAGCTATAAGCCGGGCTTATAGGCTTGGTCAAAAGAAAGTTGTTCATGTTTACCATCTTGTCACCGGTTCAATGGGGAGGTGAGAAGTATATTCGACAAGTTGAAAAGAGTCATTTGTCTGAGTTGGTCTTTTCGTCCAAAAATAAAGACAGTTCCAACCCTACGATATCGTCTACCGTCTCGAAAGACAAGATTTTGGAAGAAATGGTGCAACAAGACAAGCTTCGAAACATGTTTGAGAAGGTGATTTACCAACCGAAGGAGGCGGATCTGATCGACACATTTGGTTGATAATGTGCCGATTTGTGGACTGCTCCGGTACTCTTCTGCGCATTTCTTCTCTTTTTCTTTATGGGTTTCACATAAAGGTGCTAAACGGGTCGGGTTCGCGGGCGGGTTTAACCCGACTGGAGCCCAAAAATTTTAGACGAATCTGAAAATTGCGTCATACATATAAACCCGAACACGACCAGAATATTCGCGGGTTGACCCGAACACGACCTGTGCAACCCGAATTTTTTAATTTTTTCTGCAAATTAATATATTGAAATTGAAATTTACTTAAAAAAAACACAAATGTATATAATACAATTACATTTAAATTATAAAATCTTATGTCAATTTCTCCTTTGAAGTTATAATTATGGCAAAAAGTCACACCCAATTTAATTTATAACATAAAACTTATTGTAAAAAAGTATGATATGATATAAATGGATTAATGGGTCAACCCGCCAGCCCGACTTGGTTGACCCGTTTAGCTAAACGGGTTTGCGGGTTCAAGTTGAAACCGACTCGAACCTGTTTAAACTAAACCCAAACCCACGAATTTCGTGTTAGGTTCGTATCGTGTTAGAAACTTTCACATCTGTTTTTAAACTTATTTATTATGTGTATTCAGGTTTTTAAAGGAGACATGATGTGAGTGTGATTGTTATCCAGCACCGGAGTAGACTCTCACATGATTAATCGGTACATATGTGTTTTTTTTGGCCTACTTAACTTTTTAAACCCAGGTAGTTATCTTGGAAGCTTTAAGCTTTTTATTTTTGCTCAACGGATTTTAGCATCTCTTTTCGATGAATTCTACATAATTGTAAAGGTGAAACTGGAACTACGGTTGATACAGTGCTGTAAAGATCTTTAAATTTAAACTTTGATGATGACCACGATAGTTATATGTTAGCCGCCAGCCGACGATCCCTTTATAAAACCATCTACTTTTAGTACCGGCGTGTGTTTTTTTTTTTCAGATGATCCTAACATCTGTTTTAGTGAATCTGGAATGAATTCCAGTGACCAATGTTGCTATGAATGAACACTAGCATTAGAATGGTTGAGATTAAAGATCCATAGATAATTTATAAAGATGAAAGGGGAAGAGTTCATAACAACGAAACAGGAAATTATTACATAATAAATTTAAAAGTTTGATATAATAATACAAAAAGCTTTTTATCTGCTACACAATTTGAAAAGATGCTTAGGCTTAATGGTGTGGTCTGAAACCCCAACCACATTAGCTCTTTAACGTTTTAAACACCACTCTACCTTTGTGAGTGCAATAATGAGTGCTAATATTATCCTCTAATATGCATGTGATTTGAACTTAAGTTTGTGAGTGCAATAACGAGTGTCAACATTATTTTTCTAATATGTGTGTGAGTTGAACTAACGTTTGTGAGTGCAATAACGAGTGCTAACATTATCCTCTAACATGTGTGTGAGTTGAACTAACGTTTGTGAGCGCAATAACGAGTGCTAACATGATCCTCTAATATGTGTGTGAGTTGAACTAACGAGAGTGGCACAAAGTGAGGGTGGGGGCGTCTAAGAGCACCTCTACACTATGTAGCCTTGATACAAAACATTTGCCAACACAAATTAACCCATGTTAAGAAACAGAGCACAACCATTTTACTTAACAATAGCTTATGTGGTTTTAATAAAACATAATAATATATTGAAATTTACAAAAGGTAATAACTTTAATCATATATCATTTTGTAGTTTTTAAATATTCTCTATTAAATGTTTTTTCTTATATTTGACTCGTGTAGACATTCATATACACCTCTATAAAGTTTTAATATTATTATATAACTAGTATTGAGTCCCCCGTGTTGCGGAGCAGGGGTCTCGTAAAACCATGTTAAGTGTCGACCTAACGACGACCAAAATTGTGAAAAGCGTAAAATAAAAACACGAATTTGTAACACGAAGTGACTCACTTGACGTAAAACGTTGACGAAACGTATTAGAAAGTGGGGGGGGGGGGTCAAAGTGTATTTAGAAAATGAAGGCAAAGTCAACCACTTTGAAAGTTGAGGGGAAGGAAAAAAAGCATTTCACTAAAAGAAAAAAACCTGAGGGGCCAAATTTGACTAGCAAACATCGTGTTAAGTAGAAACTAAACGGTGACAAAATCCGGAAAAAAAAAACATAAAACAAAAACACAATTTCTAACACTAAGTGATTTATGTGACCGTTAAACGTAGACGAACTTAACTCATTAAATAACTTTTGTGATAAAATTAGAAAACTCGTAACTTTACTAGGATTAAATAAAAGAAAAAAAACCTCACTAAATGATAAAATTGTCACTGTTCCTCCAACTAATATATATATAGAATATGATATTTGATATATTAATATTAATAAATGTAATTATTCAAAATACATTTTTTGAAAGTTGAACTTTATTAAGCAACTACAGACCACTGCATCTCCAAACAGGAGACCGGCAAGCACAAACAGACTATACATACCTGAATTTACACCAACTTAACCACTCTATAGACTTATACTTAAGAGTACCACAAAAGCCTAAAGCCTTAATATCCCCAATAATCTCTTCGATCTTGATCTCTTTGCCATCATGAATCTTCTCATTTAGCTTTCCGAATTCTCCAATATGCAATAATGATGATTCCCTGCTGGACTTCCTTCTCACGACTGTTTAGCCCGCAATGATTGTGCCACTCAATCACATCTTTCAGCGAGAACCAAACTAGCGGATTTGCTTTACTCGAGCTGTTGATGAATTCCAAACCACATAAGCCACTGAACAATCACGTAAATGTTGCACACATCACTATTTAATCTCAGCAAATTTTTAACCGAGCTATTATTCTAAAGTACAATTTACGTCCCTGGGTTTACACCCACTTACACGTTTAGTCCCTATTTTGAAAGATTCAACACTCCGGTCCCTGTGGTTGTCGATTGCTCGCAATCAGGTTGCTCCCACTAACTGAGTGTTTGTAGATCAGTGAAAAGACCAAAATACCCCATATCTTTAGTTAACGTTTACGTCCGTGAACGTATAAGTTATATATTCCCTCCATATTCAAAAATCTTTCCTAATCTAGTAACCAACCATCGTTTATCATTAATTAATCAGCAATATGAAGTTAATAACTGTTAGTAAAGCCCGTATTAAGACATCTAAGTAGAATTGCACTCTGTTTTACCTTTAGAACTCGAAAGATTTGACCTGCAGAATTTGAAATGGGTTGGGCTATTAGAACTTGATTCGGGTTTTAATTTTACAAGTTGAATTGGGATTGACATTCGCAATTGCAACTGACTTGTAGTTGCAGAACTTAAAATGCCTTCAATTACTCACAGATTTGACCATATATTCTGGTCAAACATGTCATGGCTACCAAAGTTAAGTTATAAGCCATGTCTGCCAACTTGAACTGCCTTCAATTACAAACAGATTTGTGCATTGTATCATCCCTATTTAGAACTCTCCTAATCCTACAAATCCCTGAACAAACTAAGGCCTTAATTATAACAACCTTGACTTATTCCCTTGTCAAATCCATTGTCAAGTTATAACCAATGCCTACCACACAACCCTTAGTATAAGTCTTATAACCAAAGTGTATCATCCCTGTTTAAGATTCACCTAAATCCTACAAATCCTTGATCAAGAAAAGGCTTTGATAATCACAACCTTGACTTATTCCCTGGTCAAATCCATGTTGAAGTTATAAGCAATACCTACCAACAACCCTTTTTATAAGTCTTTTAACCAAATTGTATAATACCTGTTCTATATATAACTAACTCACATTATGCATAACTCTCCTAAATACTATAAATTCCTGATCAAGTTAAGGTCTATAACCAAATTGTATAATCCCTGTACTGTCCTATACATTTTCATTCCAATCTCCAAACAAACCCTGGTAAAAAACAATAGACATTCAAAACAAGCATACCATTCAATAGAAATTCAACAATAAGCATAATTAAATAAGGATCATTGTTAAAGATCATTAGTACTACTACATTGATGCATACTACATTGTCTTGTACCAAAACATGGGTTACCCCGTGATCACTAATCCGACATTCCCAAAAGTTGATCAACCCAAGTAACATACTTTAACTGTTATAGGCCAAACTGATCATCAACGACAACAAACCCAAAAACGACCAAGGCCAAACTTAGCAACATCAATAGTTATAGTTTGGCTATTAGATATGCATCATATATGTACAGGAAAAGCAGCCGGAAGCCTTCACAGGCGACGGGCGAAACAGAGCTCCACTCGAAACCCTCTCCCGGTCCTCATCAGGACCCTGTACTGGATCCTAATGTGACGCCTTGTAACTTGGACCCTGGATCCCACTACAATTTTAGGTATTGATCATTTGCTTCAGTTGTTTCTAGTATGGTAATAATACATTTGCTTCTTTTAAAAGGCAATATTCAAACAAAATCTAATGTCACATTGTGTTATCAATGCTGTATAGTTTGTTGATGGACTCATTCTTAACTAAGCTTTATGTTACACCCAATGTTTTAAAAACCGTTTTTAAATCATACCGGTTGGGCTCTCAAATGGTTCAACCGGGTTACTAGTTAACCCTGTAATTCTATAAAATACATATTAATCTCAAAAAACAATCCACTCTCAAGTAGGATTTATGTAACTGATCAAGGTCTTATGTAAAAACCAACTATTTTATTCTAAAATATTAAGCATTTTAAGAACATTTTTATTACTTATAAACAATTTTGCATTGCACGAGATGACAAATAGCTTCAACAACGATGAAATATTTGAATGGAAGACACTAAGGAAAATTACTGGAAATATGGAAGGTCATTATTACCTTAAAATTATTTATGAAAATGAAAAAAAATCAAATTTTTAGATAAAGAAAAGCGGTTCAACGGTTTAAACTGGTAGAACCGGATTTACCGCCGGTACATAAGACATGCCGTATTCGGGTTTTACCGGCCTTTATCGTACCGGATCCATATCCGGTATCCGGTTTAACCGGTATAACAAGCCGGTTCATAGCGGTATTTAAAACACTAGTTACACCTGTTTAATTATCATTCTTGTCTTTTTTTTCTGAAAATGCCTGATTTTTTGGTTTATAATATATGCAGTGAAGGGAAAGGCTGTTGGAATTTGGGGCTGCAAGGATTGTGGCAAAGTCAAAGCAGGCTGTGCATACACCTTGAAGTAACAATCTTCTTCCCTTTGTGGTTTTCCGTTTAACATCATAATTCCCTACATGTATTTCTACTAGAAGTGTCAAAATGGGTGGATCGTGTAACGGGTCAAAGTAGGGTTGGCATTAGGGTTGCAAACGAACCAAACGAACACCAACAGAACCTTGTCCGTGTTCGTTTGTTAAGGAAATACATGTGTTCACTACCTGTTCATGATCACTTACAGAACGAGATTATTTTCGTTAGGGAAATGAAGGTGTCGTGTTCGTTTGTTAATTTTAGGTAACAAATGCAAGCGAACGTTCATGAACACAAATGAAAACAAACAAGCGTTCACGAATATAATATATAATATGTTGATGCTTGATAAGTATTTTATTTGTCGGAATTTTGAAGTATTTAAATAAAATATAAAAATTGAAAACACTAATGAGCTATCAAACACAAACGAACATAATGAACACGTTACCGACGTTCACGAACATAAATGAACGAACGCGGCCTCTGTTCATGTTTGTTCATTAACTTAACGAACTGAATTTCTTGTTCGTGTTCATTCATTTATTAAACAAACAAACAAGCACAAACGAATGTCCCGCTGAACGTTCAGTTCGTTTGCAGCCCTGTTGGCATTGTTGTGTTGACCTCATAACACTTTTTGACCTGTTAAAGATACAAAATAACCTCATTCATAAGTGAGTGGCTGAACTCGCACTGTTACAACATACTTGTATTGTTTTTTTACTTTTGTGCTGCAGTACCGCAAATGCTGTGACGGTGAGGAGCACAATCCGTAGGCTGGGGAGCAGACCGAGAGTTAAATGTGTCGTCAGTTTGCTTCGAACTTAAAGTGTTTAGAACGATCGTCACCTTTTCATGTCAAAGTTCCCAATCTATCCTTTTAAGCCTTGTTGGATCATGTCAGATCGTTCATTTCGTTGAACCATTCAAGAGTTATCTAAAAACCAGTGGCAATTTATTTGAAATTTATGGCTGTTTAAGTGCCTTCATCTGTTTTCCTGTAGCCATCTTGCTTTGATTATTGCCACTTGAGATATAAAAAACTCCCAACAAGTATGTCGTTGACCAGCGCTCACCTGATGTAATATTATATGAACTCTAGTCATGTGACATCTGAAGACATGCCCAATTTCTCATATGGGATCAAGTTGGAATTATGTACATCAATTTTTAAGATGAAGTAACAATAGTTTTAGTTTTACTAAACGAGCCGAGCCCGAGCTTGACCAGGCTTGAGCTCAGGCTCGTTTACTTGTGTGAGCTCGAGCCCGGCTCGGTTTGAGCTTTGTTTTCAAACCTCGAGTTCGGCTTGTTTGTAGTTTCTCGAGCTCGGTTCGTTGGTAGTTTCTCAAGATCACGCTTGGCTTGTTTATTATATATTAATTAATATATAAAATAAAAATAATATTAGTAATAGATTTGTTTAGGCTCGTGAGCTCGATAAGTGAAGCTCAGGCTCGGGCTCGTTTACTAAACAAGCTTATTTTGGGTTTGGAATCGGTGAATGGACAAGTTTAAATAAGCTCGGATCGGCTCGGTTTACACTAAGGCTTGACGGGCCTAACGAGCTTAATTTTAGGCTCAAGCTTGGCTCGTGCTTGATAAGGTTCAGCTTGTTTCGAGCTTTTTCTCGAGTCGATCTCAAGCAGCTCGCGAGTCCACTCGGCTTGTTTGCTATATGTCATTTATAACTTGAAAAGCAACATGTATGGCCAAGCAATATCAAAATTACAGCAAAATTACTTCTTTTGTGTTTTGAAAGGCAACATGTTTTGACCTTTACTAGTGCTTTTCAAGGACAGTTTAGTGTTTTAGAATTAAGCTTTTTAGCTCACTTGGCAGCTAGCTTTAAAATTTTTTTTATGGCTTTTAACTCATTTTCAAATTAACTTGAACACAACTCTTCCAAGTAAAATCAACTTGGCCTAGTTGAGCCAACTGGCTCATACAAGTTTTTTAGATGATATGAGTTTGTTCAAGTAAATATAAAGAAATCCAACTAATAGAGCTCGGATAAAAATTCCAGCTCTCGACGAGTGAGCACAAATAAAAAACGTAATCCTTCACGTAACTATCATTTTCCTGGCTTCTACCGTCGTCTCTATCTGTCATTTGGCTTCCATAGTTTGTTGCAGAGGGCTATGGTTCTCGAATGAAAAAATAGATGTTAAATGCCGGTTTAATGCTTATTAACGATTGTTACGAAGTCGTTAAGGGTTCTCAAAGACAAGATATACACATTACTATTACTATATTAGCTTCATAGAAACCAAAGAAAACACAACACTAACAACTATGCTCATATATCTATATTTTTCAAGTAAAGACACAAACATGTATATTTTACATTTAAACAAAAGAGGCAAAGGACAAGAAAAAGGCCTCTCCTAATTCTCATGAACCTTGTGGCTATCCTATGCAGCAGTATTACGCTGTAACGAGCCCCTTCGTCGAATATCCATTCGATTTCATGTTACAAAGCAACAGGAACTTTAGTGCCCTTTAAATCATAAACCTCATATACTAATTTTGTACCCAGAAGAAAGAGGGATACCATTTCTAAGCTGATCGCGGTTACAGGTGACACGCCTCCTTGCACCACCAGCCATCAGTTACGATTTAAACATTACTTGTCCAAAAAGTGGTTGTATAAATGCCGGAGAATCAGACAACTTCTAGTGGTAGATCATCGTCGTCACCATGATGACGAATTCGGTTTTGGACCGCCTTAACAGCCGCCACTCTTGCTGCGTTGGCGGCTCGGTTAGCTGCAATCACAGCTCTGTTCACCCTCTCATCCACATCTGCTACAGATACCGCTTTTCCAGCTATACGTCTTGCTTCCTGAAAAAGAACACATTCCTCATAAGACCTAATTTAAGTTTCTAGAAGTCGCAAGATGAACATGTCAATGTCAAGTAACTGATCAAAACGGGCTCGGGTCAAAAAGAGTAAATTTTAGTAAATGTTGGGTCGGTCGAGTCCAGCCAGTCCCACAGTCACGTTTTCCGTACATTCTCTAGTCCTTTGAACAATTAATGCAATAATATGATTACAAAAGCGATTTAGGGCATTAAATGCACTTAAAGTTGGTTTACCTGAACTGCTTTGAGGACTTTGACATGAGAAACCGAAGAAGACGATCCAGAAAGCAACGAATCTTGAGACGTTGAAACAGTGAGCACCCCATTATCCCAATGACCCGATTGAGTCTCACCATTTCTGAACGTATACATACCAAACCCTTGTCTCCTTCCTTCATGCCAAGCACCCTCGTACCGATGCCCATTCGCAAAACGATAAACACCAAAACCATGCATTTTGTCCGCAAAATACTCGCCGGCATACTTGTCCCCGTTTCTGCATCATCATGTATCACATAACCTCAATGTTAAGTTTGTTAACCAAACATATATGATATATTGATTCTCACACAATCACAAAATCTTTAAAAATCAAAACTTTAAGTGAAAAACTCACCTGAAATGATAGTGTCCAAGCCCATGTTTAATACCGCCTTTGAATTCTCCGGTATACTTACTACCATCTTCACATGTATGAACACCATACCCTTGACACTGCCCCTTAAACCATTCACCAGCATACATATCCCCAGTGTAAAACTTATAAACACCATAACCACACCTCAACCCCTGTCGATACTGCCCCCGATATCGGCTCCCTTTCGCCCACGTCTCAACGCCATACCCATCATACTTCTGGTCAACCCAATCACCCTCATACCTCCCATTCAAATTATAATAATACACCCCACTTCCAGAACACTTCCCTTTATAAAACTCACCCTCATAAACATCACCATTGCTGTACACCTTCACCAAGAACCCCGAATTCGCACTTTCGTCTAATCGGGTCTTTGACCCGATTGACCAGACAACCAGTGGGTGTGGTTTTGACACATTATCTGATCCATAAAGCTTCAAACTTGGAAACTTTCTAGCAACAAACAACCGGACTGAAGGTAAATTAGTGGAATTAAAGCTACTAACATCAAATAAAGACACAACAACACTACAGAAAACAATAACAACAAGTACACAGAGATAAGATGATCTAGAACTCAAGCTAAAGTAATAAACTGAGGGTAAAAACAGAAGGATTAAAACCCTAAAAGGGACTTTAATCCAGAACAGCTTAACATGAGCAAACTTCAACAATTTAAGAGCAAATGTTTTGGTAGCTAAAAGGGCTTCTGAAGAAGAGCAACAAATTAACGATTTTTTATGAGAATTTCTTCGATGGTGACTCATAACACCTAATTTCTTTTGTGGGTTTGATGAGAAATTGACTCGTTGTTCATTATATTTCGCAGCAACGGGTATTTGAATTTCAAGATTAGGGTTTTCTTGAAACTGGAATTTGGGGGATTTTGAATCGGAAAAGCTTCGATTTTCTCCGATCTGAAAACCGGGTTTCTTCTGACGCATTGACTGGAAAACGAAATTGATAAACTTGATCGATAATAATCGAAATTTTATGAAATCTTGATCTATTGGGTGTGAATTTGGAATATAATTGTTGTGATTTGAAGATGGGTTTTTTTGGGATTCAAAGATTGCTAAGATTTTTGGTTTTTTTTGTCGTCTGGTTTTTGGAAAAAGGAAGAGGGAAAAATAAAAGGGATCAAGTGGGAGAGCTTTTGGAGATATAAATATGGTAGGGGCGAGTGAGGCTTTTATGGTAATCAGTGGGTTGTGTTTGTAAGTTTAAATTTTGGGAACTTATCGGAGCGTCCCCTTTAGTTATATTAAGAGACGTTTGGTTCGCAAGAATTCAATAAAATTTAGAGGGATTGGAATCTGAATTCTATTTTTTTAAGATATTTGGTTCACAGAATTTGATGGAATTAGAATCTCAATTCCAATCTTTATGTGTTTGGTTGACAATGGAATTTGAATTAGACATAAATTCCTTCAAATTCCTTTAACTAAAGCAATTCAAAATCCTTTCTACATGTGATGGAATTAAAGTAAATTCATTGGAATCTTCAACCGTTTCGACCCGGACGGTTTCGACGTGAACTTTTTTCGACTTGTAAAGTTCCGACACGGACCGTTTCGAATCGAACCGTATCAATACGACCATTTCGACGCATACCGTTTCGGCGCGAACCGTTTCGACCCGTACTTTTTCGAATCGAACTGTTTCGAGGTACGCGAATCGTTTCGCTTCGTACTGTTTCGAAACGAACCGTTTCGGATCGTACCGTCTCGACTCAAACCGTTTCAAATCGAACCGTTTTCGAACCCGACCTGTTGACCCGTACCGTTTAAAAACGAACCGTTTCGACTCGAACAATTTCGACACGTACCGTTCGAAACGAACCGTTTCGAATTGTACCATTTTGACGCGAATCGTTTCGACGCGAACCATTTCAACCCGAACCGGGGGTTGTGGGTGTCGGGGTGATGATTCAAATTCATTTGACAACCAAACACAATAAAAATGAAATTGAGATTCCAATTCCAATTGGAATGTTTAGATTCCAAATCCAATTCCTTCAAATTCTAATTCCTATACAAATTCCAAAACATGTCGTGAACCAAACGCCCCCTTAGAGATAACAGGTTCCTAGCTGGTCAGTATTGAAGGCGGATCAGTGAAAGTTGCTAAGCATGAGTAAGCTTGTACTGAAAATCAACATGCTTTTGTCCCCTTTCTTTTGATACCTTGGATCCCTTGCCTCTGAAACTGTTGGTATCCTAAAGAGAGTGTAGACAGTCGTGCACAACAATTTATCGATGTCAAAGAATCAAAGCTTCTTTTTTTTAGAATCGGTTTTACAATTCAAAATGAAATTGTGACAAAACTTGTCGCTTGTTTACATTACACTATTACGTAATTTCCTACTCATAGATGACTTAATTCTTCAAAAAAGAAAAATCAGGGGTCAATTAATTGTTTTGTTTGACAGTTAACACCACTTGTGTTTTGTGGTATTTGCTAATCTCACCGCCTCATTCGAAAAGTCTTTTTGTTACTTTATTATTTTTTTCTTTTTTAACTGCTTGTTCAGTTGTCTATACTTTTAATTTTTTAACTTTTTTAACGAGAAGTTATGATTTAAGAGAAAGTTATGGACGTATAAGGTGTGATGAATTATTATGGATGTTAGTTAAAACACGGTAATTAAATATGAGATATGATATTAGGTGATGTTCCTCTAGTTACTCGAATCGAAACTGGTATATATTTGTTTACTTGAACCAATAATAATTATTAATATATTATATATCACCTAAGTTATAATAATTAATCATTTAAATTTATTGAAATTGTTGAAAACTTAAAATTGTGGAATTATAAGAGGTATATTCGAGTATTTTATATTTTGAGATAATGTAAGATCCAGGTGATAAGAATTTTAGAGAGTATTATGTAACCACTTAAGATTGTAAATAGAGAACTTGGAAACATGCAAGTCTAACGTGTACCGACTAAATCCGTTTGGCTTATATTCTTGTTTTGGTATTATATGGCTGGCTTTGTTGTTAAAAAAAGAATTTGATTATTTCGATTATACACACTCTGAATCATTAGTTTCTTGGGTTAGAAATATAAAGTCTTTTCAAAATAAGAAGTCGTAAGAAAGGTATCAAACGAATCATTCCGACTGACCCCATTGGAACCGTCTCATATAACTCTACGATGTGAGATTTTAGGTTTTTGCTTTTACATATTTAGCTTGTAGATATTAGAATTTTTGTTTATATCATTGTGTCTTTTTAATATTTACGTCATTGTGTCTTTTTTTTGACATTGTGTTATAATTTTAACATTATATTATATTTTACGATCCATCATGTTTTTATAGAGTTGTTATTTTAAGAAGCTTTTATTGAATAACTTTAAACCAGATTCTTAGTTATCTGATTATTATTATTACTTTTTCATTTGTAATTTCATTACTTGCTCCTTGAAATGGAGTTGGAAAGAAGATGCACCCAAGAAACATCAAGTCACACCTCCCTACCGGGCCACCACCTCCATGTGTCTTCGCTTTCTTAACCTCACCCATGCGCCCACGCTTTTCCCCCTCAAATTAAAACCACTTTCTATATTTATATTTACATTTACAATTTTAATAAAGTTATTATAGGCTTCCCTAATGATTCTTAATCCTTCCATGAGTTTTAGCATTATGATTTACGTATGTTTGGAATAAACCAAAATATATCCAAGTTTTTTAAAAGTTCATGATGTTTATTAAGTTAGAATCTCTTAAAACAAACTTTTAACTCAATCTATGTGGCAATAAACTTTGATAGACAAATGAGGGAATAAAGTAAAATATTATTATCATTAAGAATGTATTTGTTACGGGGTGATGTGGTTATCACGTCACGTAAGCGACGCGTAAGTGATGGACGTTATTATTAGCTTGCACAACGTGAAATAAAACCATTTAAAGCCTCATTTACTGTGTGTAAAAAAAGAAATCTGCTTGGTTGTGGCTCACCCTGTCCTCTTTCACGCTCGCTACTGTAACATCCGTCAAAAAACGGGCTTCCAAAACCCGCTTCGTTTATTAATCGAAAATTCAGTTAAAAATTTTCGTTGCTTATTTAATGCTCAAATAAATTTTAAACAATACATAATTAATAAATATATTAGAATTTAAAATCTATAATTGAAAATTTATAAAAATAAGTGAATAAAAAAATAAATGAGGCTGCCGGGTTTCGAACCCGGGTCAGCCGGTTCAACAAACAACCAACACACCACTCCGCCACACACTTAAGTTTTGAATAATACTGAAATAATAATACTTAACATAAAACTCGAAACTCAAAATCGGTAACCAGCGCGCCCAAATCCGCAGTCGCCGGAAATTACGCGGATTTGCGACCGTTTCCTTTGACTCCGGAATCAAGCGAGTGTAATTGACGACTAACGTCAGTTATAACCGAAATCTAACCTTAATTGCATTCAAAAACTGACCAAATTCAATGATTTACAAAAAAAACCGAAGAATGATTTAACCATAACCGAAATCGGTGATTTGCCCTATAAATATCGATGCCTCGCCTCACTTTCACTCGCTCAAACTCTCAATCATCACCCTCTGTACAAATTTTGCTATTTCTGAAGCCTCACCGGAAAACATTATGTCGCCGGAAAACCGAACCCATTTCATTTCTTCTGCTTTACTCTAAAATAAGACTTCTAGAGCTCAGACAGAAATCACCCACACTCACCTCAAGCTTCCTGTAGATCCTCTGTCGCAAGTTACACTTCGCCGGAATTTCTTTCAGTCACCGGAACTTCATCGGAGATCACACCTGTTCGGTACAACATCCTTAAATCCTTTTCTGTTTTAATTATTTCCGTTATCAGTAATAATCAAACAATTAATTCAATAAGATTTGATTAAACAGTCGAGTTATGTTTCTGGGTATTAAGTCGATTGAAGAAGATGAAGTTGAAATGTGTTTAAAGGAATTTAAAATCGGTAAATATACCGGGTTAGACACACAGTCCAGTGGTGGACTGTGTGCAAATTACAAAGCATGCGCCTCGAGTTCGATCCTTGACACAACCCTATCCTCTGAAATAAAAATGTTCTTTTTAAACCGAAACCATATTAACTCGCTGTAAGATGTTAAGTATAATAACATTTCAATATATATCGGGTTAGACACCCAGCCCAGTTGGTTGGGCTGGGTGCAACACAACAAGAAGGTCGCGGGTTCGAGTGTTAACAGGCATGCCGGTTCGATTGGATTAAAAACCTTTTTAATTAAATAAAATTCGGTATAATCTAGATAGTATATAAATATAATTAAAATCAGAAATATTTCGGGTTAGACACGTAGCTCAGTTGGTAGAGCTGCGTGCACGTATACGGGAGGTCACGAGTTCGAACCTCACTCAGCGCACAGAATAAACGCAGTCCGACCGGTCAACGGTCTGGTCAACGGTCAACGGTCTGGTCAACGGTCAAAAAGTCAAAAAAAAATATTTTCTTTTATTTATTTATTTTATTTAAAAATCAATTAAAAACACATAAAAATAATATTTTTGAAGTTATAAAATTTCCTTAAACTCACAAAAATAAATATAACAACCCCATTAAGAACACTAATTAAAAATATTAATCTCAAATAAAAGTTTATTTATTTATCGAATTATTATGTTATTATTTAGGTTAGTTTCTCTCGTGGTTAAATCCAAATTCGTGCGCATTCATCGTCAATCCAAGAAATGCAACCACTGTGAGTGAATTCTTACAAATTCCCCTTTTTTATTCATGTTTTGGGGTGTATCATGTGTCGCTTAAATTAATTCGCTTATTCAAACTCGTGCCATTCCCATTATATGATCTAGACTTATAATGTAAATATTGTTTGTTGTGATGTGTGTTTACATATTGTCAAGTTACGTGCAAATCATTCATTAGGCCCATCAGTTCCTCGTGGGAGACGAGTTGAACATCGCGTGCCTCAAAATCATTCATTAGGCCCATCAGTTCCTCGTGGGAGACGAGTTGAACATCGCGTGCCTCAAAATCAATCATTTGGTGTATGTGTGTGCAATAATTAATATTATGTGTTATGTGATTAAATTTACATCTACGTTTACTCATATGTGGTTACGCACTTTATTTTATAATCGATACAACAAACACGTTTAAATGTTTTCATAGGATTCACTCGCCAACTTTTTGTTGACCCAAAAACCCTATTTTCACACATGATACAGGTGGACAGGTTGAAGCAAGGGACACATAGGAAATTGCCTTAGAAGAAAAATAATGAAGTCTTGAAAGATGTATAGAACATGTTGTACTTGTATTATTGATTGTAATGATTCTCCTTTAAAAAGAAATAATAAATATGAAACTTTATAATAAATGTCATAAGCTTTGATGAAAACCCAATCATGCCCCGATCACCTTTTCCGCTGCGGGTCGGGGTGTGACAGCTAACCCACTGCCGGAGGCATGCCATAGCGCCCCTTTGGCTATGGCGGGATGGGGGAGGGGCACCAAAATAAATGTAAGACCCTATCTTACTTTACTTGAATTTCTATTAAAATTTCGCATTTTTGATGTGTGAATGCGAATACACATCACTCATATTTACGAGTTTATTAAAACTTTTTCAACATCTTTAAACAATTTAATACGTTATCGTTGGTTAGATTTATTATAATCAAAACCAAATGCGGAAGCTTGAACTTTGATCGTGTTCGGTTCTTTATATAGCTTGATCCACCTCCGGTGCTCCCAAACATCATCTAAATTTCATAATTTATGAAATACATTAGTTATAAATAAATTATAACATAACCGAATAAACAAGAAGTCTTAAAAACAATAAAAACAAAAACTTTATTTCAGACCCCACCGTAAGCTACGGTGGCGACCGTAGCTTACGATCCAGCATTACGGTCCTAGCTCACTGTCTTACGGCTAAGACTTCCAATTTCAATCAGCAGCTGCCTACCGTAAGCTACGGTAGGCCACCGTATCTTACGGTGGGCTGCTGCAGCTTTTCTCTTGTTTGTAGTTTTAGTTACGACATTTTCCGTAACTCACTCAATTCTTCTCTGTTTTACCCGGAACTTGTTTCTAAATATCCGTAGAATATTTTCTTACATATTTCACCCGAAATCCTTGACCCGGATTCTTATTTCTTATGAATTACACATTCACTCTTGATTTATGCGTATATTCATTTTGACCTATTAAGTGATTTAAGTGTATAAACTTAAATCTCACTTCCTCTTACTTCGTTTCTCATTTTCCCACCAAAATATCTATTTACATTCCACCACAACTATACATTGTGGTGGATTGGTTATAAAAATGCTATATTTTAAATTCTACCATTCGGTTTGGTGTTTTTACGAAAAAGGTCTAATATGAAGCATTAAGCCAAAACGGTTTATGCTTTTCGCCTTTACATTACCAAAGAGGTGTATCGTATTATAAAACTCATTTCAAACAAATATTAGAGTCGTTTACCTATTTTATCATTCGAGGGCATTTTGGTCAACTTAGACCCTTCTTTACGACGAAGGACTAACAATATTATGTCTTGACCAAAACGAACATTTAACCATAATCTATGTAGAATCATTATGCTCTTAAGAACATATTATTACAGATTAGATTATTGGATTTACCTTACCTTAGGTAATCCCTTTTTCATTTAGGACTCATTTAACTCTCATCGGACCTTTTAGTCCTGGTTGAGAGTTTGACCCGTTACACGTACTTGGCTCGGGTCATAGCATTGACCCGTTTAATTACTTTGCACTACTAGTTACTAATTAATAGCGATGCGAACCAAATGCCATTTCCCTGTGATTTAAAAACTCGACAAGAGTTCATTAGATATTATTGTCAAATGGTGACATCATCACCATTTGATCCATTTGGTCTAAATGACCATTTTATCATCACGAGATGGTATTTATTTACCATCTCATCATGTATCCGTTTCAGCTTACACCACATGATCATATTACTTAAATTTGTTTCTCAATTCATTTGATCCGTTATGGCATACGCCATAGGGTGTCTATATCAAAATTTAATATTTATTTGTCAACTCGTGACTGAATTACCATTTTACTCTTTTATTTCTTATGGCTTACACCATAAGGTAATTTTTTCGAATTCCTTGTTTATTTGTCATTACATGACTAAATTACTGATTTACCCGTTTTACCATCAAATATGGTTTATTACCATTTTCACTTGTTCCGACCCATATCGATTTAAGTCGGAACCCTGCATTTCATATCTCATTCCGATTACCAAATCACTTATTCTTAGTCAATTACATAAGTAGATTTTCTATATTAAGGATGTAAGCTTTACTTACGTTGAAATCCAATTATGCTCTTTCCGCGTACTTGATCCGTTTGATCCGCTTCTTCCCAAGCCTCCACCTAGCTTGTCAAGCGTCAAACTATCATTTATCATTCGCAAGATGGTTAGGTTAGTCATCATTTAAAACGATTATTCCACCTTACGGATTTTATATCTAATTTATCATTTGATCTTATTATAGGTCAGTTTGACTCTTAAAAGTCAACTGCCCATTTACACATACAAACTCACGGATAAGTTTAACAACTCATTTAAATATTTCGTCAATTACCCGGTAAGCGCTATTCTAAGGACACCATTATAGCTACGTTTTCCAAACCAAATTCATGTCGTTTCTTTCACTTAAACAAATTCAAGCGATTGTTAACATCAAGTTAACTTAGCTTTTGATCAACAATGCTAATTTATCCGTTAGCTAGGTTTTCATCTTTATGTAGCAATCCATTTCATCATATTATTAGACATTCATCCGAATACCTAATATTACCAATTTAACATCTATTAACATTAACTAAACATCTATTTCATCATATCATACAAAACTCGTTTCAAGTCATGTATGATTACTTACTCGAATCTCTAATTTGTTCGAGTATCTTACACATGCATACAAGTATGATGATCATAAACATTCCTACATTATTAATTTCATCATATAGTCAAGAACCCATTTCATTATTTACTTGTTAATCACTAACAAGAACTCTTACAT
Source organism: Scalesia atractyloides (assembly GCA_947069175.1). Taxonomy (NCBI): domain Eukaryota; kingdom Viridiplantae; phylum Streptophyta; class Magnoliopsida; order Asterales; family Asteraceae; genus Scalesia; species Scalesia atractyloides. The sequence continues at coordinate 3,758,084 of CAMTDV010000020.1, read as the reverse complement.
CAAATTGTGCATGATTTCTTTAATTTTAACGAAATCAATCATACACATACACTTAATTTCATCTTTGGATCATAATCCAACTATCTATTTGTAAGTATTCAAACTTGTCTCAAGTTATGATTTTTCACCAATCTAGGTTTTGAGACATATCTTATGATCCCCTCGATTAGGTGATCGTTTATATGCGTTCATGTATCGATTCCGAGCTCAATTCATCCTTTAATTTGATGATTTAGGAAGAACAAGGGTTTGCCCCTTTTTCTCCAGCCGTAGAACACACACACATACACATTCACTATGTGTTTTGTGTTTTAATTTTTGATATTTATAATACAAGTTCCCTTTTTGGTAGCTTTGGTCCCTCAAGTTTAGTTTTGATTATGAATGAGATTACAACTCATTGTTTGGTTACTTGTATAAATGTTTTTAACTAGGTTTATTTGTTCCTAGTCATTTTGTTTATAGTTTAACTTTCACCGTTAACGGTCTTTTACCCACTTTTTAATATTAACGTGGTTTGATCACCAAAGTCGTTTTTGGGGTGTTAGAATAACTGAGGTGACCAGGGGCGTTAAGCCACATCGAAAAATATTTTCATCGTTTAGAGCACTGCTTTCTGGTAAGTTTTACATCAATCGACTCGTATACTCGTTCTAATCAAAAGCCCGAAAATAGCGGATTGTAATTTTGAAAAAAAAACTTAACTCCGTGGGTAAATAAAATGAGCTCGGACCAGTGTGGGTGAATAACCGAGTTGGGATTATTATCAGTAAAAGAAAAGCCAGTTCAAATTATTTAAATCCATTTGCCTTAAGTGAATATATTATTAATTCTTAATATTGTAGTATTTTGTTAAAAATCTTTTCAACATTAGACAGCCTAGTTCATAAGTCCTATAATAAACTTTTTTTCTAAAAAAATCGTTCTTTTGAGTTAAGTAAAAAGTAAAAAAATATATATTAAGTAAAAAAGAGAAGATATTTTCCACCATGGACAACAAACTCGCAGATGAACACGTTTGTGGCAAACGTTCATCTCACATGCCCTTCATGTTCGTAACACCTACATTGGAGATGCTGAAAGACGTTTAAGCAACAGAAAACAATACAAAAGTTCGTATAATTCTCATGAGTTTCAAACTAAAAGTAGTCACGTATACAATTCTCTTTTATAAGCGTTTGGAATTTAAATTTAGAGTACAATTTTATACACTTTGAACCTTATGAATTAAAATTTAGAGTACAATTTGATACATTGTGAACCCTATGATACGTGATTTGCATCATAGAAAATAACCTAGCAGTGTTTAATAATCATTAAGACATTTTAAATCAATTATTTAATAATTCATTGATTCCATTTAGGATAATATAAACTAATACAATGAATCATTTTTCTATTAAAAAATTGAGTTTTATAATACTTGAAAAACAAACGACTTTATTAATTATAAACTTTACTGTATATATGTGACTTTTAAATCTGCCATATCATTTTTGTAAGTCATGCGTCAAATTAAATATTAGATTTGATAAAAAATGCTGATTTGAAATTAAGTGTAAAAAGTGAGGATCTTAACAAAATATATTGGACAGACTGGATTATTAATTAATTACCTGTTATAAAAATAAATAAATTTAAAATATAAGGCTCTGACTAAATCTCACACGAGTACCGAGGTTGAATGTTACAAAATTCATCGTTAATTATGAGGCTTTATTCGAATCCGACAAAAAAACATTTTTTTAATTGAAGAAACATATTGTAATCATCAATTTACATATTCCCGGTTATTAAACTAAAAATATATATAATTCTAGTGTTATTTTTTAGTTTCTTTGCCGATACTCCTTGAAGTTTTTTTATAATTATAATTAGGATCAATTAAATGAACATATCTACATCAAGCATATTGCTACACATTCATGAACTTAGAATTCCAAATTGCATACCTAAAAAACACGAAAACACATTACGGATCTCATAAATAAATACAACAATTCCAGGGTCGGCTCAAAATTTTCCACGCCCAAAGCGGATAAGAAAATTAGGGCCTTGTTCATTTAAAAAGAAAGAAAAAAAAGTTGATTTAGATCCTGTTATTCATATCTCATCTTTGCATATTCATAATTATAGATCATAAACCTCAATATTAAGTGTTAACAATCTCAAAGCCGAAATCACCTACATCTATTATATTTTTTCAGAATTTAAGGTTGTAGAGAAGCTAAGACTTAAAGTCGTTGCTTTATTTCAGTCCCCTTGAGCCAACCTTATCCACTCCAAACAACGACTCAAAGTGGTGCTTGCATCACCATGATAGTTAATTTATGATGTGAAACTCTTATTTTCTCATTTGGGTCAACTAAAATTGGACAATAGATCGGTTTACTTGGAATTATTTATATTTACTTCTTGTAAATTCCATCATACGGATTTAACGCGTATTCATTGATGTAAAATATGTCATTTACATAAGATTACATTATTATTATTATTATTATTATTATTATTATTATTATTATTATTATTCATTATTCAATACACATTATTATAAATAGTGTTATTTTTTTTCCAAATAATAATGATCACTGACATGTAATATTTATATTTTCAATACTTGTACTTCACCCAAATAATATTATCTAAAATGTTGATGGAGTTTTTACATCGAATCACATTTCTAACTACTTAATGCAGTAAAATATTGGATATAGATTAAGGATTGATATTTGAGATATTGGTTATCGCAGTGGAATGTGGTAATTTTAATATCATGCTAACTTTTATTATTTATATATATATATCAATCTAACACTAACAATTTAGTAACTCTTGGATCACTAACAATTAAGACTTAAAACACTAATAGCAGCAATGAGAAAAAAGGCGAATTGTAAAACTAGGAAGAAAGGTTCTGAGATTGGGAAAATCGGTGATATATCAGTCAATTATCGGTCAATATCGCCTATATTATTAGTACGCCGATACTTTACACTGATATCTCGGTAGGGGACTGATAATCGATATATCACAGATATATCGGTGATATATCGAAATACTAACTTCATAGAGTATTTGTTATTATAAATATTGTTTACAATATTATATGCGTAGAGGAGAACTAGGGCGACAACACATATGTTAGGTGTTTCGAGACCAGATTGATTGGTCTGTAAATTGTGGGAGAGCTACATATCCAGTTTTTAAAACATTGCTTTGCTTTCCGGTATTTATCACCCTAAGTCAATAAACATCGGCAGAATAAAGAAATTGTAAATTTGATTTTTGAAACCCAATTTTAATCATTTTAGTAAAATAAAACTGCTTGTTAACAAAAAGCCGGCAAAAAGTTAACATATCATTTTTAAATGTTTACTTGTAAGAAAACAAATGTTATACGTCTTATAGTGTGTATTTGGAAAACTGATAACAGAGAGAAGGTGATGTTTAGGGTACACGACAATGTTTTATAACTTTGTAAGCTAATAATGATGAGAATATGCAAATTGCAAACCAACTTTCGCAGCTTTAATCTGGTATGCATCTTTCAACCATAAAAAATAAATTAATGTTACATTTTTGTCTTTAAATATTTAATTTATCTAATAGTAAAATATACAAAAGATAGCTAACACAAGTCTGTATAATTATTATTATTTTTTAATGACAAATTTATATCACTTATGGACCACTGAATTACTATGGTGTTATCAGTGGAATCATCTGATCATATCCATCTACATTAGGCGTAATGTCTATGCACAAATTCAGAGAAAACCCTCGAATAAATATGAGGAAAAATCCTTTGTGAGAATCGAACATACGACCTATTGATCTCAAAGCTTTATCCGACCTTAAAGATAGCCGCTATAAAGATAGAGTTTGGCTATTAATAATATAGGTTACATTTAGAATCATCCCAATGAAGCTGTTAAACAAGTTGAATAAAAGTAAATAACGTATGAAATAGATCAACATGTTTACAACGTTATAAATTGTTTTAGTTAAAAAGTTAGATTATACTTTAAACAATAATATAACTTTTGTTAATTAGAGAAAGTGTAAAATACAAAAGCGCTCATCGTGCGATGCGTACACAGGTAGGAGATTGAGACGCGTGTCTTCCTCTTTTTTACGTGACTACTAAACAACGTGCGTGATTAGGGTTTGGCATGCATGATTTAGGTTTTTGTTCATGCGTGATTTTAGGTATTTTGTGTTGTTCCCTTGTGTGATTTTGGGTATTTTGTTTTGTTCATGCGTGATTTATGTGTTTTTTTGGTCATGTGCGATTTTGAGTTTACCCTATACATGATTTTGAGTTACCCTATAATTGATTATGGTTGACTTGTATAACATGTATAATTTATTCGTGTACGTATCACACATCAAGGACTATTGTACGTTAACCTTCCCCATATTAATTATATATAAAATAGTTTGATCAAACATATATTTACCCGTATATACTTTTCTTTAACTATTTTCTATACTTAAATATCGTCTGACATTGCACTTGCTGTAAGAATTTACACTCACATCACTTTTGTAAGGGGCAAACACAATACTATTAGGTTATGGGTATCCGTATTTGCTTAAACCGCATAGTTTATCACCTTCGTATTATTAAAAAAAAGAGGTACTTTTTGTTGGAAATTTAGTGAAAATAGCATTTTTCACAAATATAGGAAATGCGTATTTCCTAATTTTGAACGATAAATAAATATTATAAACTGAGGTTTATATAGATATTTATTTCCGGATTTGTGTTCTATGTTGGAAGAGCTTCGCAACGAACTAAACCACGTCCAAAACGGAGCTAAGATGAATGAGATATCGATGCTCAAAGTTTGGTGTTTGAAACATTAAATGCTGAAATAAATGGGAAAGTAGCATCTTGTCCCACATAGGAGAAGTGATGAAACTTAAATGGGTATTTAAGTGGAAACACTCCTTCCTTATTGTTTCATGGAAGCACACACTAAGTGTACTCGCGAAGGGTGCGGGCACCGCACTCGCTCCCGCACTCGAACACGCGCGCGCGCGTGGCGTGGGTGATGGTCACAATGTGGCACTTTGATGGCGCACTTTGCACTTCGGCCGCGAGCCGCTTGAGAACCACCTTTGTATTTTTTACCACGCGCGCGTGGCTCAGCAAAGGCTGCAAGGACCAGGTGACGCAGACCCTAGAAGGCAACGTGGCAAGGGGCGTGCAGGTACACAGGTAGTGGCGCATGGTGCAGGCAGTCCAGGTTGCTCCTAGATGCCTGACATGCGCGCACGCAGCACACAAAGTAAACCAGTATGGCGCGACTATGTGGCGTGACCAGATGAGTTCCCTGGTGACGTGGCGTGCGCGCACAAGGGCTTGCGCACCAGTAGGCTCGCGCAAGGATGTGAGCCATACTGGCGCACGCGCAATAGTACTGTGGAGCAAGGATGCGCGCGCAAGGACTTGCGCACCAGTAGGCTCGCGCAAGGTGTGAGCCATACTGGCGCAGCTTAATAGGACTGTGGAGCAAGGATGCTCGCGCAAGGGGTTGCGCACCAGTAAGCTCGCGTAGGGATGTGAGCCACACTGGCGCGCGCACCAGCAGGCTGGCGTATGGAGGCGCGTGCGCGCGCGACCTGCTGCTTCCAGAGTTAATGACAGATCAGTTACACTTCAGCAGTTGAAACAGACGAGTCAAGGGTCTTAACCAGGAATGTAACTGACGAATTAAAGTGCATTAAAGACGTTTAATGCAATTTAATTCGTTAAGTTAATCTTTTGACTGTTTCAACCCAGATGCAGTATAAATACAACATCACCTCAACACCAGAAGAAAAACCTTGAACACCATCGAATTCTCTACATAAATTTTCTTCTTCTCCTTTCTTGTAGCAAGGTACACCTTCGGGTTGTTGTCATCTCCGGCAGTGCAACTGCTTGGGCTGTTGTATTCTGGAAACAAACGAGTTCTCCTAGGAGACTCGAAATTTTTTTTAAGGGACCCGTGTCTAACACGATCCTCAGCCAAGAACTTACTTTTCTGTTTGAATTTTGTTCTTGTATTTCGATTATTTCAGTTGTAAAAGTATTGTAATTTACAGCTTTATTTATTTCTGTATTGTAATTCGAATTTATAAAAGTTTTTATTTATTTTATGCGAACGGATTCCTACAATCTTAAAACAAATTTTAAAACACCGTTCGTGTAGAATCAAAAACAATCGTTTGTGATTCAAACAAGTTTTATTCACTCGGTTTGTGTTTTCAAAACATTTTTTTTCCGTTTTCATCTTCAAAGGGCGACTTTGGTTGAAAACAATTTCGGATTACCTTCTCTTCGTTCTTATAAACAGTAATAAAAACTTTCTGTTTTGGTCTTCAAAGTTGGACTTAGAAGGCAAACAGTAAGTCTGCGCTAAAAAATTATAAGAATTTTATGTTTTTGGTCTTCAAAGTTGGACTTAGAAGTCCAAACATTAAATTTGTGGTAATTAAAAAAAATATTGAAGTTTACTTCTGTTTTTAGTTGGTTAAAACAGAATTTCGGACTAAACTTAATTTTTTTTATTTCCAGAATGTCGACTGAAAACAATACCAACGTGAATACGAATGTTAACAACCTTGTCGTTGAAACACCTGCCAACATTGTGGGAGCGACCACAGTGGCAAACCATGCTGAACGACCTGAGAAATTCTCGGGTCTCCACTTCAAGAGGTGGCAACAGAAGATGTTCTTCTACTTGACCACCGTGAACCTTTGCGAGGTTCTTGACTGAAACCGCTCCCCAACCTGAGGAAGGGGAGACCGACGCTCAAGCTCAGTGCGCGGTTGATGCTTGGAAGCATACGGATTTCATATGTCGAGGCTATGTGCTTAATAGCCTTTCGGATGCATTGTATAATGTGTACTACAATGTCAAGACTTCCAAAGAATTATGGGATCTCTTGGATAAAAAGTACAAAACGGAGGATGGGGAACAAAGAAATTTGTTGTCGCCCGTTTCTTGGACTATAAAATGGTCGATAACAAGACTGTTATGAACCAAGTCCAATAGTTGCAGATTATACTTCATGACATCCACGCTGAGGGCATGGTTCTTAGCGAGACATTTTAAGTGGCGGCAATAATTGAAAAATTGCTTCCTTCGTGGGTAGAATTCAAAAACTACCTAAAACATAAACGAAAGGAAATGACGGTGGAGGAACTTGTGGTCCTTCTTCGAATCGAAGAGGACAACAAGGTCGCTCTAAAAGGCACTCATTGCGCAAGCTGCGGCTAAAGCAAACATGGTGGAAGTAAGGGATTCCTCCAAAGGCAAAAGGGGTAAACTAACGAAAAAGGACAAGGGGAAAGCAAAAGTTAACAATCTTGGACTAAGAAAGGGGGCTATGAAAAAGAAGTCTGCGCCTTTCCAAGGTAATTGTTACAATTGTAACGAGACGTGCTAACGAATGCAAGAAACTAAGCGTGAGCGTGCGATATGGTTGATGAGGATGGTATGCCTCTAATTGCAATGATAACCGAGGAAGCGGCTATGATTGAAGAAGTCAACGTGGTGGGTCGCCAACCCACCAGGATGGTTCGTTGACACGGGTGCAACCCGCCATGTTTGTGGAGATAAGGCTCTTTTGTCAACATTCAAGGAAGCAAGGGTGAAGAAAAGCTTTATATGGAAAATAAAGCTACCGCCGACATGAAGGGTGAAGGCACAGTGATCTTGAAGATGACTTCTGGCAAGGAGCTCACGTTGAGCAAAGTCCTCTATGTCCCGGATATACGGAAGAATCTCGTATCGGGTTGGATGCTCAACAAGTTTGGTTTTCGTCTAGTGTTTGAATCGGACAAATTTGTTTTATCTAGACGTGGAATGTATGTTGGAAAAGGCTATGCCCTTAATGGTATGTTCAAAATTATGTAACCGTGGTTAACACCAAGAAAAACATGAATGAAATTTCTACTTCTACTTACATGATTGAGTCTTCAAATGTTTGGCATGGTAGATTAGGACATGTAAATTTTAATTCATTACGACGTTTAATTAAATTAAATATGATACCGACATTCCAGATTGATTCCGATTACAAATGCGAAACATGTGTAGAATCCAAACTTACAAGATCATCATTTAAATCGGTTGAAAGAATAACCGAACCCCTTGATTTAATTCATACCGATGTGTGTGATTTAAAAGCGGTTCCCACACATGGAGGAAATAAGTACTTTATCACGTTTATTGATGATTGTACTAAATATTGCTATGTATATTTACTTAAAAGTAAAGATGAAGCAATAGAAAAGTTTATCTTGTACAAAAAAGAAGTTGAGAATCAACTTAAAAAGAAGATAAAAGCGGTTAGAAGCGACCGAGGAGGTGAATATGTCGCACCTTTTGCAGATTTATGCGCAAAAAGTGGCATTGTACATGAGTGTACACCTCCTTATTCTCCACAATCAAATGGCGTTGCGGAACATAAGAACCGTACATTAAAAGAAATGATGAACGCCATGTTGATCAGTTCGGTTGTGAACCGAGAACTGTGGGGGGACGCGATTCTCTCAGCGAATTATCTTTTGAACAAGATACCACTTAAAAATAGGGACGAAACTCCATATGAGTTATGGAGAAAAAGGAAGCCTTCGTACAAATACTTGAAAGTGTGGGGGTGCCTAGCAAAGGTGATTGTACCACCTCCTAAGACTCTTAGGATAGGACCCAAAACTGTTGAATGTGTATCCATAGGATATGCACATCAAAGTAGTGCACATCATTTTCTTGTACATGAGTCCAAGAATCCCGATGTCCACGTAAACACTATCATGGAGGCAAATCCTAACATCGTCTCATACTTTGAAAATGTGTTTCCTATGCTAGGAGAACCACATGAAACCTCACCAACAATGGTTGATGAAGCAGGTCCAAGTTCATCTACGTGGTTAGATGAAACACATGATCGACCAGAGGTCGACCAAGGTGACCTTAGACGAAGTAAACGACCAAGGATTGCAAAATCATTTGCGCCAGACTTCATGAGCTATATGGTTGAGGGTGAGCCCAATACCTATCGCGAAGCGGTTTCTTCCGCGGAAGGACCTCAATGGAAAGAAGCAATTAAGAATGAAATTGATTCTATATTGCAAAATCATACTTGGGAGTTAGTAGATCTTCCACCTGGTTGTAAACCACTTGGATGTCGTTGGATATTCAAAAGGAAGATGAAAGCTGATGGAAGTATTGATAAATACAAGGCGAGGCTAGTAATAAAAGGGTTTAGACAAAAACAAGGTCTAGATTACTTTGATACTTACTCACCCGTGACACGAATAACCTCTATAAGATTGGTTCTTGCGATTACGGCTTTAAGAAATTTGGAAGTTCACCAAATGGATGTAAAAATGGCATTTCTAAACGGCGATTTAGAAGAAGAGATTTACATGGAACAACCCGAGGGTTTTTCCGCCCTATGAAAAGAGAGAGAAAACTATGTAAATTGGTCAAGGCTTTATACGGCTTGAAGCAAGCTCCAAAACAATGGCACCAAAATTTTGATCATGTCATGATTGACAATGGTTTCAAAATAAATGAGTGCGACAAATGTGTTTACTATAAAGACACACCAAGAGGTTATGTGATTGTATGTCTATATGTGGATGATATGCTTATCATTGGGAGTAACGATCATATGATCAACTCAACTAAAAACATGTTGAAAGCGAGGTTTGACATGAAAGACATGGGCTTAGCGGATGTGATTCTTGGTATAAAAATCACTAGAACGCAAGATGGTCTTATCTTAAGTCAAACTCACTACGTGGACAAGATCCCTGGGAAATTCAATTCGGAAGATACGAGTATAGCTTGAACTCCGATTGATAATACTCAACGTTTAAGGAAAAATAGAGGCGAAGGAGTTGCTCAGTTAGAGTACTCAAGGATCATTGGTAGTCTCATGTATCTAATGACATGTACTAGACCCGACTTAGCATATGCAGTAAGCAGGCTAAGTAGATACACTAGTAATCCAAATGATGTTCATTGGAAAGCTATCACACGGGTGCTAAGATACATAAGATACACGAGAGATTACGGATTATATTATACCCGTCATCCAGCAGTGATCGAAGGATACACTGATGCGAAGTGGATTTCGGATATAAAGGATCATAGATCGACAAGTGGATATGTGTTCACTTGCGGGAGCAGCTATAGCTTGGAAGTCATCCAAGCAAACAGTTATAGCTAGATCCACGATGGAATCCGAATTCGTCGCTTTAGATAAAAGCGATGAAGAGGCGGAGTGGCTACGTCAATTTGTGGAAGATATTCCAAGATGGCCAAAGCCGTTGACGGCGATTTGCATACATTGTGACAATACATCAGCGCTTGTGAGAGCACAAAGCTCTATGTACAATGGCAGATCAAGGCACATTCGACGTAGGCACAACACAGTACGTCAACTAATCTCAACGGGTATTATCTCGGTTGACTATGTGAAGTCAAAAGAGAATATTGCAGACCCGTTAGCGAAAGGCTTAAGCAAAGATTTAGTTTATACGACGTCAAGAGGAATGGGACTAAAGCCCATGGATGAAAGGAATATGAGGGAAACCTAACCTAGTTGACTGGAGATCCCAAGATCTAGGTTCAATAGGCAAACTTAATCATAAACCCAAAGGGAGTCACTGTGGGGGGTGCCCCAAAAGATTCATAAAGGGAGTTATATACTTCCTAGTCCATTCCAATCAGTGACATGAAGTAAGGCTAAGCATGTTGAGGTTAACGATTTGAGGAAATCAAATACCATGATGCTTTTAATGATTCGACGAATCACCTATGTTAGAGAGAAGTGGGGTCGCTTCGAATGGATTTGTGGGGAGGCGCAAATCCTAGAGCTCTCGCAGAACCAGGAAAGTGTTCCATGACCATGAACGGACACAACCATGAGGAGTTGACTAAACTAGGGAGAGTATTGTGTGAATGTATATTGTCGCCTACATAAATGGGGATTGTTGACCCTAGGAGGCTAAGTTGCTTCACAAAAGAGGGTTCAAAGGTTACGCCTACCTATCTTGCAATACTTGACTGTTGAATTTGTATCGTTAAAACTTGAAAGGGGAAAGATCGATTTCCATTCATGTGGGGGATTGTTGGAAATTTAGTGAAAATAGCATTTTTCACAAATATAGGAAATGTGTATTTCCTAATTTTGGACGATAAATAAATATTATAAACTGAGTTTTATACAGATATTTATTTCCGGGTTTGTGTTCTATGTTGGAGAGCTTCGCAACGATCTAAACCACGTCCAAAACGGAGCTAAGATGAATGAGATATTGATGCTCAAAGTTTGGTGTTTGAAACATTAAATGCTGAAATAAATGGGAAAGTAGCATCTTGTCCCACATAGGAGGAGTGATGAAACTTAAATGGGTATTTAAGTGGGAACACTCCTTCCTTATCGTTTCAGGAAGCACACACTAAGTGTACTCGCGAAGGGTGCGGAGCACCCTAACTCGCACTCGCACACGTGCGCGCGTGGCGTGGGCGATGGTCGCATTTGGCGCTTTGATGGCGCACTTCGCACTTCGGCGCGACGCTTGAGAGCCGCCTTTGTATTTTTTACCACGCGCGCGTGGCTCAGCAAAGGCTGCAAGGACTAGGTGGCGCAGACCCTAGAAGGCAACGTGGCAAGGGGCGCGCAGGTACACAGGTAGTGGCGCATGGTGCAGGCAGTCCAGGTTGCCCCACAGATGCCTGACGTGCGCGCGCGCAGCACAATAAAGTGAACCAGTAGGCGCGACCAGATGGGTTCCCTGGTGACGTGGCGTGCGCGCGCAGCGCAAGGCTTGCGCACCAGTAGGCTCGCACAAGGATGTGAGCCATACTGGCGCACGCCAATAGACTGTGGAGCAAGGATGCTCGCGCAAGGGGTTGCGCACCAGTAGGCTCGCGCAGGGATGTGAGCCACACTGGCGCGCGCACCAGCAGGCTGGCGTATGGAGGCGCGTGCGCGCGCGCGACCTGCTGCTTCCAGAGTTAATGACAGATCAGTTACACTTCAGCAGTTGAAACAGACGAGTCAAGGGTCTTGACCAGGAATGTAACTGACAAATTAAAGTGCATTAAAGACTTTTAATGCAATTTAATTCGTTAAGTTAATTCTTTTGACTGTTTTAACCCAGATGCAGTATAAATACAATATCACCTCAACACCAGAAGAAAAAACCTTGAACACCATCGAATTCTCTACATAAATTTTCTTCTTCTCCTTTCTTGTAGCAAGGTACACCTTCGGGTTGTTGTCATCTCCGGCAGTGCAACTGCTTGGGCTGTTGTATCCTGGAAACAAACGAGTTCTCCTGGGAGACTCGAAATTTGTTTTAAGGGACCCGTGTCTAACACGATCCTCAGCCAAGAACTTACTTTTCTGTTTGAATTTTGTTCTTGTATTTCGATTATTTCAGTTGTAAAAGTATTGTAATCAGCTTTATTTATTTCTGTTTGTAATTCGAATTTATAAAAGTTTTTATTTATTTTATGCGAACGGATTCCTACCCTTTTTAAGATAATTGTTAACGGAAAACAAAAGATGAGTCTTAAACCATGTAGGGATGAAAAAGACCACATAATATCATTTGGTCTAATCCATCCAAACATGGCCTACATGAGGCTTGCATTTCAAGTATACACGACACAATAAAATGGACCAGATTCACGTGTTCAATCATTTTTTAATTCTTATATTTTGATATTGGATATTTAATATAAATTATTTCAAATCTAAGATGCAATTAGTTCAGAAAATGTTTTGAAGGGAATTAGGATAAATTTCAATATCTAGTATTATGTTTGGTTTATAAATTTATGACCGAAATTGGAATGTAAAAACTTTTAAAAGCAAAAGTGCCCCTTTTTGCTTCTACCGTCATCTTTTTCTTTCTCATCAAAATCGCTCCCCTTGCAAAGACCTTTTTGTTACGAAGATTATTCTTACACTGTAAACGCGTTGTGGTCTCGTGTCCAAAACACATGTTAATTAATAATTAAAAATCATATGTATCTTTATGATGTGTGGAGGTGGTCATATCCTTGCATATACTATGATTGTATTATGATTTGAAATTATAATGGTCATGAATATTTTAATAATTTAATTTTAGTTTTCTAAATTTTAATTCTAGTGCTATGATAGTTTGAAAATGGATTGGAAACTTTTCATGTTTAAGTCAGCATGAAATGTCATATTGTGAGAAAGAGAGAAAAAAGTGTTCTATAACCACACATAATTGCAGACAAACAAAAGATATTTTACAATAGTACCTTTATTGTATTAAAAAGAACATGTTACTTTACGAACACTTTTTTATGAACAAATTTCCCTTTCATGTCTTCCCAGATATGAAAGTTTTGATAGAAAACGAGCCGATTTTAGCTTTTTTATTTAAAAAAACTTGGAATATAACATAACGCTCGGTTAAAAAAAACTAAGCAAGCTTTGAATAACCCTAAATAAGCATGTGTGGAACCAAAAGTTCCGAATCAACATAAATATGCGTTGAGCGTTGCTCTGGGTCAACATGTTTAGAACCAAGAGTTCGAGATCACTAGAAATACATCCAGACCTTTGAACCAGAATACCTCCAAAAATACTAATATCTAACCACACGAACTATATGCCCCAAGTCATAAACTTTGGAAATCTGCATCACCACAACCTGACAAAAGACGTGGCATGACCCTATAACTGACAGGTGGCCGACAAAGATATTGTAGTCATCTAGCTAATCAATCGACTAATGCGGCATAATAATAACAATCATGACAACTATGTGCAACACATTTCATATTTCATAACAAGAAATATCTCTGTCTTGTTTAGACAACGAAGTCATTTATCCCTAAGATTTGAGTGGCTTCCAACTTTAAAACATACAAATTCATTGAAAATCCATCTCTAGCCTCTATATTGGCTTCAACACGAGATAACTTTAACCTTAAATTATAAAAGAAACATGTAATATCCTTTATCAAGAAAACGTGGATCACTTAGACCTGTCAAACATGTATATCATGTATGATATAATGGACTAATATAAGCTAATATTTGTTGGAACTAACCTTTTTAATACTTAAAAGTTAAAGGATTTAAATGGTTATTTTTATTTGTATTTTATTTTAATATAAAGATTTAAGATTTATACTAGTTTTATTTTATTTAGTTTTCTTATAAAAGTAGGCTACTTGTTCTCTAGGGGGTTGTTTAGTATAAATAGGGATTATAGTTTAGGGTTTATGTAACCTTCAATTTTAATCAAATAGTTTTTCTTGTTAAATCTATAGTTTGATTAAGTTGAAGAAGGTTTGATTTCCAACAATATTATTATCTAAAAATAAAGAATTAATAAAACCTCAATATAAGGTGTGTTTGGACTCCTTTGGGGAGCATGCAGTGCATTGTAGAGAGCTTCCGGATTTAAGTACCGACATGATTTAGTTAAGGATGTCCTATTTGATATATTCAGACGCGCTGAGATTTCTTCTATGAAAGAGACACCGGTGAATTTCTTAACTGACTCATTGGAAGGAAGATCTACCCTCAGACCACCCGACATTTTAGTCTTTGGATGGACAGGAGGAAAACATGTTTGTGTGGATCTAACAGGCGTTTCCCCTCTTGTGGGCTTGGGGAGTAGTGCTTTCACGATGGCTCAGGCTGCTTTAAAAGCTGTTTTGCGCAAAGTGACCAAACACGAGAAAGCGTGCCCTGACAATCAACAAGTGTTTATCCCATTTGCATACGACACTTTTGGTTTCCTTGCGTCAGAGGCTGTGGATCTGCTAGTCGAGTCCAAAGGGTCATGCATAGTAATGTCATTACCCCGAGATCTATGAATGTAGTTTTTAAAATACTTAGTTTTGTTAGTTAAAAAAGGATAACAGCAAAGTTTGTTACCCATTTACCTTCTATTTCGATATAAAAAATCATTTATTGAAATAAAGCCAAGAAAATAATAGTGTAAAAACATTCCGAGTATAATTGAATCCATACATGGGGTATCTGGAAACCACGAGATAAAGTTATGTAAACTCATTTCAGCATATAAAACACCTTGTGCATAAAATTTCAGTTATAGTTGCTGAAAATACACTGAACAATAATTTTTCTATGATGAATTCAATTAATGAAAATAACAGAAGAAAAAAGTGGTCACCTAAGATTTGGATTTTTGGATGAAAAAAAAGTTGGGATCCAAATGACATGAACAAACAAAAGCAAGTACAACCCCTTTATCTCTCCTTTCCACATCAAATATGGCTGGTGTCCCTCCCACCCATGGTCCTTGACCCATCATTTGTAAAAGGCCTGATATTGGGACCTTTCTTTAGGATACTTGGACCTCCTCAATATAACATCTTTATCTTCCATTTTTGTTTAGAACTCTTAAGTAGTTTCATCGTATAATTAAACAAGTTACAAGTATAACTATTGATATAACTTTTCTTATAGTTTTACTTATAAAACTTAAAGTATTCACGCATCTTCCCTCTCGTACGACATAAGTTTCTTCCGCTTTTGAAGAGATTTAAGTATGTGTTTGTGTTTGATGAATGTCATATGGGAGAATTCTATAAATTTAGGGTTTATTATTTATTTATTAAGCCCGATGATGTATGGGGGAAAGGGATGTAGCACACTAAAACCCAAGCTTGTTAATAGTAGAAATGAAGTGTCTTTCAACAATCTCATTTACACTAAGCTTGTTTGTGGGTTTGTATTTATTAATAATGGAAATTAATCTAAACTACACGCTAAGGCCCATAAGGCTACACACTAAACTAGATTAGATTAATATCATCTTACAAATAATGTCCCAAGTTATTAGGCAGTTATCTTTCAACCCAAGTCGTTAAACAAGATCACAAAAGTCTTAGGCTATATGGTATGGATTAACACTCAATAACGCCCCCCTCCACCTCAGCCAATAACGCATCCCTCCTCATTGCCTGGGCGCCATGGGGGGGGGGGTATGACTCCTTTGCTAGCCCAATAAAGAGGAACAACGGATGAAATGTGGGACCCACTTCACTTTAACCCCTTTATAACCAAAAGAGTAGGGGGGATGGCTTATGTGGCACTGATGTGCTTACATATTGCTAATGTGGAACAATGGAGCACCTAAGGGCGTCATTCCATATCATGTAGCCTTATTCCAGGATAATAATTTCAAAAGTAAACATGTAATTCAATAATTGTAGAGCATTTGTCATGATTTTAAGCTTGTAAATCATAGCTATTTCTCTACAAAGGTATGCATCCCAATTTCACTGATGAGATTCATCTTAAGATATATGACCCTTTACCTCGTTCGCCTTGCTTAACCGCTCATGCTACTATTGACTATTGAGTAACCTTTATCAAAGCCACATGTTTAATCACCAATTCTAAAGACTAAGCCACATGTTTAATCACCACTTCTATAAGTTATTGTGCTCTAATTCATTAGACAACATTCTCCTAATGTATGTCATTGGTTTAGTTCCACATAAACTTATTCATCTGTCTTGCTCTGTTATTCAAAGGTGCATATTTTCGATCTTATTTGACTTCCATCCCATCATTTAAAAGTTTAGAAATGTTGACATTTGCATAATATTTAAATCTCTAACATGTTCACATCTAGTTGCTATTTTTGGTTTTGTATTTGGGAGTTTGTTCTCGTATTTCTTCCTATAGTTTGCTTTTCAAGTGCTTTTTTCTCGTGTGTTTCTCGCTTCTAGTTTTATTTTGTGTTAGCGGATCATTTTCCTGGACCGGTTTGTAATTGTGTTTCGTTTTGTCTAGTTTCTTATTAGACTTGTTTTCTTTAATATAAATTTGGCCATTAAAAAACATGTTCACGTCAAAGTTGTCGATAAACTAGTCAATATTTAAAACTTTTGGATAAATCACGTTTTCCTTTAAATAATTGATTATCAAAGATTTTAGTAATACAATTTACTTATTTTTGTTCGGTGGGTGCCCCAAAAATGTTAGGAATTGATTCTGTTGACCGTTAAAATAAAATAATTATTATCAAATAATCTTTCAATTAATATAATTATTTCAAGTGGTAGATATACTTTTTTGCGAGTTGCGACCCTAAAAACAATTTCTGAATGTCAATGTTCTACGTACAATTTCTGGCTCTTATCACTTTCCCAAGTCCAAGTGAATGAAACCATCATCCCATATAATATCTTATCTAGTTTTTTTTTCAAGGGAAACAAAAATGAGAAATCTTAACAATAATAAAACATTTAAGCAAAGTGTCAATTTGTTGATAGGCATAATTGAAAACGACATAATAGTAAGTATTTGCTAAGTAAGAGGTCTGGTTAAGTGTTGAACCAGTAAGAGGTCTAAACAATTTAGTGATGAACCAGTAAGAGGTCTTAATTGTCACACCCCGACCCGCAGCGGAAAAAGGTGATCGGGGCATGATTGGGTTTTCATCAAAGCTCATGACATTTATTATAATGTTTCATATTTATTATTACAATTTTAAAAAAGATCATACAATCGAATCATACAAGTACAACATGTTCTATACATCTTTCTAGACTTCATTATTTTTCTTCTAAGACACTTTCCTATGTGTTCCTTGCTTCATCCTGTCCACTTGTATCATGTGTAAAAAATGGTTTTTTGATCAACAAAAAGTTGGCGAGTGAATCCTATGAAAACATTTAAACGAGTTTATTGTATTGATTATATAAAATAAAGTGCATAACCACATATGAGTAAATGTAGATGTAAATTTATTCACAAAACACATAATATTAAATATTGCACACACATACAACAATGATTGTTTTGAGGCACGCGTTGTTCAACTCGTCTCCCACGAGGAACTGATTGGCCTAATGAATGAGTTTTGAGGCACGCGTTGTTCAACGAACTGATGGGCCTAATGAATGAGTTTTAAGACACGCGTTGTTCAACTCGTCTCCCACGAGGAACTGATGGGCCTAACAAATAATTTGCATACAACTTGACAATATGTAATAAATCACAACAAACAATATTTACATTCTAAGTTTAGATCATAATATGGTATAGCACGAGTTTGAATAAGCGAATTAATTTAAGCGACACATGATACACCCCAAAACATGAATAAAAAGGGGAATTTGTAAGAATTCACTCACAGTGGGTGCGTTTCTTGGATTGATGATGAATGCGCACGAATTCGGATTTAATCGGCGAGGGAAGTAACCTAAATAATAACATAATAGTCCGATAAATAAATAAACTTTTATTTGCGATTATATTTTTAATTAGTGTTCTTAATGGGATTATTAGGTTTATTTTTGTGAGTTCAAAGAAGTTTTCTAACTTTAAAAATATTATTTTTAAGTATTTTTAATTGATTTTTAAATAAAATAAATAAATAAAAGAAAATAAAATTTTTTGACTTTTTGACCAGTTGACCGTTGACTAGTTGACCGTTGACCATTTGACTGTTGACCGGTTCGGTCGTGTATTTGTTTGCACCGAGTGAGGTTCGAACTTGTGACCTCTCGTACGCGTGCACGCAACTCTACCAACTGAGCTACGTGTCTAACCCGAAATATTTCTGTTTTTAATTATACTTATATACAAATTAGATAAATTCATTTCTGTCCTTATTTTAAAACTTGATAATTGCCAGAACCGGTGCGGTAGCCTGGACTCGAACCCGTGACATGTTTAATGTTTTTGCACACAGTTCACCACTGGACTGTGTGTCTAACTTGGTTATTATTCCGGTTTTTATTATACTTATATACTATTTAGATTTATTCAGAAATCATTTACTTAAAAAGAATTTTAATTATATCAAACCGGTGCACATAACAGGACTCGAACTCGGGACCTGTTGTTTAACGTTGCACACAGTCCACCGCTGGACTGTGTGTCTAACCTGATTAGAATACTGGTTTTTATTAAACTTAAATACTAACAGAAAGGTTTCGTATTTGGGTTTAATAAAAAGGGTTGAATATTGTGACGAATCGGAACAAGGACAGACTCGAACTCGGTATCTCTATGTTTCAAATGCACACAGTCCACCGCTGGACTGTGTGTCTAACCCGAGATATAACTCGATTATATTATATATATACACAATCCAAAACTTCGTCTTCTTCGTAAACTTTACCCAGAAACCAATCCCGACTGTTTCGATACATTCATCAATTTCTTTAGTAAATTGTAATTAACTACATATGAGATTAATAAAAAATGAGAGAGATTAGGTGTAAGATATACCGAACAGAGATCCCCTGTTTCTCCGGCGAGATTCCGATGACAGCAGGTTATTCCGGCGACGTGTATCTTGCGGTAGAGAATCTTCAGAAGTTTGAGGTGGGTGTGGGTGACTTCGGTATGAGCTCTAGAAGTAAGGGCAACAGAGATGAAATGGGTTCGGTTTTCCGGCGACTTGCAGAGAATTCCGGCGAGTTGTTTTTGCTGAATAGGGACTTGTAGAGAGGTTAGCGAGTGTGTTGAGAGTTGATTCGAGTGAATAAGCGAGTTGGGTTTTCCTGACTGAAGGTATTTTTGAGTATAAGTGATTTCAAGTTTTCGGTTATGAAACTCACGGTTCTTGAATGAAATTGAATTGAGTTTTCGGTTATAACGACGTTTATCATCAATTATATTTAGTTGATTCGGAGTCAAAAGGGATAAAGATTGATGTCAGTTTCGGCGTTACAGAATTTGTTCACCTGGTGACTCTGTGAGTTTTCGTATAAGTAGTTTTTTTTGTTTAGAATCCATATACTAGTGTGCATGGCGGAGTGGTGTTAGTGTGTTTGGTCTGAGGTGACCCGGGTTCGAAACCCGGCATCAGAATTATTTTTTTTCATTAATTTATTAAACATTTTCAATTATAGATTTTTAAATTCTAATATTTTTATTAATTATGTATTGTTTAAAATTAATTTGAGCATTAAATACGCAACAAAATTTTTAACTGATGTTCGGTTAATAAACGAAGCGGGTTTGGTTAACCCGGGACGGATGTTACAGTATCCCCTACTTTTAGAAATTTCGTCCCGAAATTTAAGTAGTGGCATGTTTTGTCTCAAAAGGATGGTGTTTTAATTTGACAATTACATACTTAGAAGGGAGTAAGAGTTTAAATTTTGTTTGAGGCGGTAACGTTCCTTGTAAGGGTTGAGTACCCTGCACAGGAATCGCTTTTTGATGAATACGATAAAGAATATTGATAAACAGAGTGGATTCACTAAGTATGATTTCATGTGCAAGAGTTTTGATAAGTTTGGAAAGATAAGGTTATACCCTAAAACAAAACTTCTACTACTAAAACCTACATGGAACCTCTCATAACCGCCTGACAATGCCTCTGATCCTTTGACAAGAATACTTATATATAGGAAGTACCAGCGGCGTATCCACCATATCTTGTCAAATTTTCATTGGCTTTATCAGTAAATTATGATTAGTTCTATGTGACTCTAACAAAACACAACTGAGTCTATCTGAGTACATTAATGAGACTACCTCTCGTTTTATATGAGAGTTAGTCTGTAGAGTGAGCAGCCAACTTCTTTGAATGATAGATAATGTGGATGTTGATGAATGAATGTAAATCAGTGAGTAACAAATTCACCAGACATTACTAACTAATGAACTTCTATACGCTGACAATGCTTGATCTTTGACAGTTATATATAGAGTACGCGGGTTCACATTTTTGTCAAATTATCATGGCTTTCGCAAGTTATGATTAGTTCTATGTGACTCTAAAACATAAACAAACACAACAACAAAGCTTGAGTCTTAATTCTGTAGTATACATGTTTGAATGATGACGGTACCTCTCTCGTTTGTTATGATGAAGGGTTAGTCTATGTAAAAGTGAGACACAACCCAACTTCTTTAATGATGAGATCGAGTTACGTGAGATATCTGATGATATGAATGTTAAATCAATGAAATATAAAACAAAACTGAGATAGTAATTTGCATAAAGATTCTTGGATACAATTTCCAATTTATAATGAGATACGTGAAGATTGAGATAAACGTAATAAAACATAAAAACTAAGCGGTTGGAGTTGAATCTTGATTTTTGGTGAAGAAACTAGTTGGGTGGTTCGTTTGGGCCGTTATTATCTTCAACAGGATTGGCGTTGATGTTTGTAAACCCTTCCTCTTGCTGGTGGCTAGTGATTTGGTTTCCTTGATTTGTTGGTTAACTGGGTTTGCTTGAGCTTGGGCGTTTATGATGTTAACCAATCGAGGGCACGTGTTTCTAAAGCGGGTAGGGTCGCCACAATTAAAACAAGCTCGAACATATGGGAACATGGGGTATTGGGGTTGTTGATATGTTTGGATCATGTTTTGAGTAGGGGGTGAGGTTTGGTTTTTGAGAGATGCGGCAAACCTTGCTCAAATGACCATAGCGTCCACAATTCGCACATAGTCGACAAGGTAAGGTAATGGATGGTGATAAGAACAGGTGTTGCATTGAGGGTGAGGTCCAAAGTAAGATTTCTTATTTGGGTAAGTTGAGTTGGGTGCTACTTGAGTGATTGGGATAGCTTGGAGGGGCACGGCTTGTGAAGCTGGTTGATTGTGTTGGGTGACAGCGAATATTTGCCCATTCGTTTTCTCTTAGAAATGGGTTGAGAAGGATTGGTTGGGTGGAGTTTGAGGTTTCAGGTTGAGGTTTTATCCTTCTTCTTCTCCTCCTTGAAGTCTTTATTACGTATGCGGTTTCGGTGAGCTCTGTAGCTAACTCCATTGCTGCTTCCAAAGTTGCAGGTGTGGTACTTATTACAGAGTCTTGAATTTTTGAAAGGAAGACCACGAATGTAGTGCTCGATCAAACGGTAGAGGGGAGTGAACAAGTTGGGAATTATTGATTTAACTCAAGGAATCTCTTGTTGTATGTGGTGTGGTCGCCTTCCT
Source organism: Scalesia atractyloides (assembly GCA_947069175.1). Taxonomy (NCBI): domain Eukaryota; kingdom Viridiplantae; phylum Streptophyta; class Magnoliopsida; order Asterales; family Asteraceae; genus Scalesia; species Scalesia atractyloides. The sequence goes on along the minus strand of CAMTDV010000020.1, from coordinate 3,736,130 downwards.
TTTGTTTCAAAGAATGGAACTCATCCTCCAATTTCTTGATTTCGCTTCTTGGGCAAAACCGTCTTGTCATGATTTCCTTCAACTCTTCACAAGTCAAAGTCATAGCATCTTCAACACCTCGTTGGCCTTCTCTGTATTCCACCATGTAAGTGCTATTCCAAAAACGACCGGTAGCATATCGCACTTGCGATCATCGGGGCAATCGCAATTTAGAAAAGTGTTTTCCATTTCTCAAACCAATGGAGGAGAACGGTGACACCTTCAGTCCCTTCGTATTTTGGAGGGTCGCAGGATTTAAATGCTTGAAGGTGCATTTAGTGGTATTGGGGGAGGGTGACAACATTTTGATCTTCTTGATTGACGGGATTAGCGGTAAGGGCTTGTTGAACTTGAACTACAATGTTGGGTATTACGGCAGCCATTTGTTGAGCGATTTGGGCAGCCATTCGCTCGCGGGCTTTTCCTGATCTCATCTTCCTACGAGCGAATTTAGAAGACATCTACAAGGAATACTATCAAGAGTATGAGTTGGACGTTTTAGGGGTCATGTGTCGTATTTAGGAATGAACATTCATAAAATAAATATAGAATAATAAATCTACTACATCCATAGGATGTCTTGGGCTTTGCTCGTAATTGGGCCTTGCATGCCGCCATACTTCACCTTCGTAATCATGTGGGCCCCCATGATTACCGGGTTTTTCATATGGTTCGCATGTGTTAGCCTGGTTACGTACATTAAAACCAGAGAAAATCGAGAAATATGTATGTAACGTATGAATTCGGATGTATCCAGGTGTGGACACGGTGAAACCTCAAAGTGGGGTTAGTTCGAACGACGTTTGGTGTGGCATGCTTTGGCCTAATAGGTCCTTCGTACTCTCATCGTTAATCCCCAGGTAGGCAAACTGGTCCGTTATTTTGGATTTATACGAATGCCAACCTAGACAGGACGTTCCGACTACTGGTACTTGTACCATTACAGTTACTACATGCCCGTCGCAGAACTCACTTTGATGAGATTGAAAAATGAAAAAATGCGACAAAATCTTGAATAACGGAAGTATGAAGATGATTTGAATATGTGAACATTGAAATATGTATGATGAATATGTATGTAGATGTATGTTTAATGTAAGTATAATTCATTATGTATCACAAAATATAATAGTGGAAGTGTTTGCATGCATTTGTGTTGTAATAAATACGAAAAAATAAACATCATGAGTTTGCATGTAACCACATAAACAATTAAAATCTAATCAACTATAGTATAGGCTTTTAAGGGTCTAATAACCTATCCTATATCCCTATAGTCAAAAGCTCTGATACCAATCTGTCACACCCCGACCCGCAGCGGAAAAGGTGATCGGGGCATGATTGGGTTTTCATCAAAGCTCATGACATTTATTATAATGTTTCATATTTATTATTACAATTTTAAAGAAGATCATACAATCAAATCATACAAGTACAACATGTCTATACATCTTTTAGACTCATTATTTTTCTTCTAAGGCATTTTCCTATGTGTTCCTTGCTTCATCCTGTCCACCTGTATCATGTGTAAAAATGGTTTTTTGGGTCAACAAAAAGTTGGCGAGTGAACCTTGTTGGAAAACATTTATATGATTTTTGTTGTATTTAATATGAAAAAATTGTGCATAATCATATGTGAGCAAATGTAATAATCATACAATCATATACAACATTCAACAAAACAACATAAAAACATAAAAATATACAAACAACAACAATAACAACATATGCATGTTTGAATGATGACAATGTATGTTGGCAATCTCGTTCACTCTCAAGGTAACTGATGGGTCGCTATATGGTTATGGAGGACACGCCTATGATGAAGAATGTATGTGCGATCAGCTAATCGAACGTCGATGTTGTTGGCAAGCTCGTTCACGCTTGTTAATGGACGCTCACCATAGGTAATGGGAGGGCGGTCTATGAAAAATGTATGTACTGAAATTGAAATTTATCTAAACATTAACACACAAACAGTTGTACTATTGATAAGTTTGATCATGGAATATGGATAGATGCACAAGTGTTAATATGTAATTAATTTAAGACACATGATACACCCCAAAACAGTGATTAAAAGGGAATTTGTAAGATTCACTCACAGTGGGTGCGTTTCTTGGATTGATGTATGTATGCGCACGAATTCGGATTTAATCGGCAAGGGAACTAACCTAAATAATAACATAATAGTCCGATAAATAAATAAACTTTTATTTGTGATTAATATTTTTAATTAGTGTTCTTAATGGGATTGTTAGGTTTATTTTTGTGAGTTCAAAGAAGTTTTCTAACTTTAAAAATATTATTTTTAAGTATTTTTAATTGATTTTTAAATAAAATAATAAATAAAAGAAAATAAAAATTTTTGACTTTTTGACCAGTTGACCGTTGACCATTTGACTGTTACCGGTTCGGTCGTGTATTTGTTTGCACCGAGTGAGGTTCGAACTTGTGACCTCTCTACGCGTGCATGCAACTCTACCAACTGAGCTACGTGTCTAACCCGAAATATTTCTGTTTTTAATTATACTTATATACAAATTAGATAAATTCATTTATGTCCTTCATTTAAAACTTGATAATTGCCAAGAACCGGTGCGGTAGCCTGGACTCGAACCCGTGACATGTTTAATGTTTTTGCACACAGTTCACCACTGGACTGTGTGTCTAACTTGGTTATTATTCCGGTTTTTATTATACTTATATACTATTTAGATTTAACCCAGAAATCATTTACTTAAAAAGAATTTTAATTATATCAAACCGGTGCACATAACAGGACTCGAACTCGGGACCTGTTGTTTAACGTTGCACACAGTCCACCGCTGGACTGTGTGTCTAACCTGATTAGAATACTGGTTTTTATTAAACTTAAATACTAACAGAAAAGGTTTCGTATTTGGGTTTAATAAAAAGGGTTGAATATTGTGACGAATCGGAACAAGGACAGACTCGAACTCGGTATCTCTATGTTTCAAATGCACACAGTCCACCGCTGGACTGTGTGTCTAACCCGAGATATAACTCGATTTATATTATATATATACACAATCCAAAACTTCGTCTTCTTCGTAAACTTTACCCAGAAACCAATCCCGACTGTTTCGATACATTCATCAATTTCTTTAGTAAATTGTAATTAACTACATATGAGATTAATAAAAATGAGAGAGATTAGGTGTAAGATATACCGAACAGAGATCCCCTGTTTCTCCGGCGAGATTCCGATGACAGCAGGTTATTCCGGCGACGTGTATCTTGCGGTAGAGAATCTTCAGAAAGTTTGAGGTGGTGTGGGTGACTTCGGTATGAGCTCTAGAATAGTTAAGGCAACAGAGATGAAATGGGTTCGGTTTTCCGGCGACTTGCAGAGAATTCCGGCGAGTTGTTTTTGCTGAATAGGGACTTGTAGAGAGGTTAGCGAGTGTGTTGAGAGTTGATTCGAGTGAATAAGCGAGTTGGGTTTTCCTGACTGAAGGTATTTTTGAGTATAGTGATTTCAAGTTTTCGGTTATGAAACTCACGGTTCTTGAATGAAATTGAATTGAGTTTTCGGTTATAACGACGTTTATCATCATTTATATTTACGTGATTTCGGAGTCAAACGCGATAAAGTTGATTCAGTTTTCGGCGGTTCAGATTTGTTCAACCTGGTGACTTGTGAGTTTTGTATTAAGATTTTTTTTGTTTTCAGAAATCTATAACGTGTGCATGGCGGAGTGGTGTTAGTTGTTTGGTCTTGAGAGTGACCCGGGTTCGAAACCCGGCATCAGAAATTATTTTTTTTCATATTTATTATAAATTTTCAATTATAGATTTTAAATTCTAATATTTTATTAATTATGTATTGTTAAAAATTATTTGAGCATTAAATACGCAACAAATTTTAACTGGATTGTTCGGTTAATAAACGAAGCGGGTTTGGTTAACCCGGTGACGGATGTTACAGTATCCCCTACTTTTAGAAATTTGTCCCGAAATTTAAGTAGTGGCATGTTTTGCTCAAAAGGATGGTGTTTTAATTTGACAATTACATACTTAGAAGGGAGTAAGAGTTTAAATTTTGTTTGAGGCGGTAACGTTCCTTGTAAGGGTTGATACCCTGCCACAGGAATCGCTTTTTGATGATACGATAAAGAATATTGATAAACAGAGTGGATTCACTAAGTATGATTTCATGTGCAAGAGTTTTGATAAGTTTGGAAAGATAAGGTTATATCCTAAAACAAAACTTCTACTACTAAAACCTACATGGAACCTCTCATAACCGCCTGACAATGCCTCTGATCCTTTGACAAGAATACTTATATATAGGAAGTACCAGCGGCGTATCCACCATACTCTTGTCAAATTTTCATTGGCTTTATCAGTAAATTATGATTAGTTCTATGTGACTCTAAACACAACAACCAAAACTTGAGTCTCAATTCTGAAAGTAAGTTGAATGATGACATACTCTTGTTTGTTTAATGAAGAGGTTAGTTTGTAGAAGTGAGACAGCAACTTCTGAATGATAGATTAATCGTGATGTGATGATTAATGCTAAATCATGAGTATAACAACTTAACAAGACTTACTAAATCCTACATGGAATTCTCTAACGCTGACATGCTGATCCTTTGACAAGATACTATATATGAGTACAGCGCGTCACATATTTGTAAATTTCATGGCTTATCCCCATATGTTATTATGTGACTCTAAAACATAAACAAACACAACAACAAAGCTTGAGTCTTAATTCTGATAGTATACATGTTTGAATGATGACGGTACCTCTCTCGTTTGTTATGATGAAGGGGTTAGTCTATGTAAAAGTGAGACACAACCCAACTTCTTTAAATGAGAGATTCGAGTTACGTCTGAGATATCTGATGATATGAATGTTAAATCAATGAGTATAAAACAAAACTGAGATAGTAATTGCATTAAAGATTCTTGGATAAATTTCCAATTTATAATGAGATACGTGAAGATTGAGATAACAGTTAATAAAAACATAAAAAACTAAGCGGTTGGAGTTGAATCTTGATTTTTGGTGAAGAAAACTAGTTGGGTGGTTCGTTTGGGCCGTCATTATCTTCAACAGGATTGGCGTTGATGTTGTAAACCTTCCTCTTGCTGGTGGCTAGTGATTAGGTTTCTTGATTTGCTTGGTTAACTGGGTTTGCTTGAGCTTGGGCGTGTATGATGTTAACCAATCGAGGGCACGTGTTTCTAAAGGGGTAGGGTCGCCACAATTAAAACAAGCTCGAACATATGGGAAACATGGGGTATTGGGGTTGTTGATATGTTTGGATCATGTTTTGAGTAGGGGGTGAGGTTTGGTTTTTGAGGATGCGGCAAACCTTGCTCGAATGACCATAGCGTCCACAATTCGCACATAGTCGACAAGGTAAGGTAAGATGGATGGTGATAAAAACAGGTGTTACATTGAGGGTGAGGTCCAAGGTAAGATTTCTTATTTGGGTAAGTTGAGTTGGGTGCTACTTGAGTGATTGGGATAGCTTGGACGGGTACGGCTTGTGAAGCTGGTTGATTGTGTTGGGTGACAGCGAATATTTGCCCATCTCGTTTTCTCTTAGAAATGGGTTGAGAAGGGGATTTGGTTTGGGTGGAGTTTGAGGTTTCAGTTGATGCTTTATCCTTCTTCTTCCTCCTTGAAGTCTTTATTCCGTATGCGGTTCTCGGTGAGCTCTGTAGCTAACTCCATTGCTGCTTCCAAAGTTGCAGGTGTGGTACTTATTACAGAGTCTTGAATTTTTGCAGGAAGACCACGAATGTAGTGCTCGATCAAACGGTAGAGGGGAGTGAACAAGTTGGGGACCATTTGATTTAACTCAAGGAATCTCTTGTTGTATGTGGTGTGGTCGCCTTCCTTTTGTTTCAAAGAATAGAACTCATCCTCCAATTTCTTGATTTCGCTTCTTGGGCAAAACCGTCTTGTCATGATTTCCTTCAACTCTTCACAAGTCAAAGTCATAGCATCTTCAACACCTCGCTTGGCCTTCTCTGTATTCCACCATGTAAGTGCTATTCCAAACAAACGACCGGTAGCATATCGCACCTTGCGATCATCGGGGCAATCGCAATTTAGAAAAGTGTTTTCCATTTCCTCAAACCAATGGAGGAGAGCGGTGACACCTTCAGTCCCTTCGTATTTTGGAGGGTCGCAGGATTTAAAATGCTTGAAGGTGCATTTAGTGGTATTTGGGGGAGGGCTGATAACATTTTGATCTTCTTGATTGATTGGGTTGACGGGATTAGCGGTAAGGGCTTGTTGAACTTGAACTACAATGTTGGGTATCACGGCAGCCATTTGTTGAGCGATTTGGGCAGCCATACGCTCGCGGGCTTTTCCTGATCTCATCTTCCTACGAGCGAGACTAGAAGACATCTACAAGGAATACGTATCAAGAGTATGAGTTGGACGTTTTAGGGGTCATGTGTCGTATTTAGGAATGAACATTCATAAAATAAATATAGAATAATAAATCTACTACATCCATAGGATGTCTTGGGCTTTGCTCGTAATTGGGCCTTGCATGCCGCCATACTTCACCTTCGTAATCATTTGGGCCCCCATGATTACCGGGTTTTTCATATGGTTCGCATGTGTTAGCCTGGTTACGTACATTAAAACTCGGAGAAAATCGAGAAATATATATGTAACGTATGAAGTTCGGAGTGCATCCAGGTGTGGACACGGTGACACCTCAAAGTGGGGTTAGTTCGAACGACGTTTGGTGTGGCATGCTTTGGCCTAATAGGTCCTTCGTACTCTCATCGTTAGTCCCCAGGTAGGCAAACTGGTCCGTTATATTGGATTTATACGAATGCCAACCTAGACAGGACGTTCCGACTACCGGTACTTGTACCCTTACAGTTACTACATGCCCGTCGCAGAACTCACTTTGATGAGATTGAAAAATGAAAAAATGCGACAAAATCTTGAATAACGGAAGTATGAAGATGATTTGTATATGCGAACATTGAAATATATATGATGAATGTATATGTAGGCATGTATGTTTGACTGTAAGTATAATTCATTATGTATCACAAAATATAATAGTGGAAGTGTTTGCATGCATTTGAGTGTGTAATAAATACGAAACAAATAAACATCATGAGTTTGCATGTAACCACATAAACAATTTAAAATCTAATCAACTATAGTATAGGCTCTAAGGGTCTAATAACCTATCCTATATCCCTATAGTCAAAAGCTCTGATACCAATCTGTCACACCCCGACCCGCAGCGGAAAAAGGTGATCGGGGCATGATTGGGTTTTCATCAAAGCTCATGACATTTATTATAATGTTTCATATTTATTATTACAATTTTAAAGAAGATCATACAATCGAATCATACAAGTACAACATGTTCTATACATCTTTTTAGACTTCATTATTTTTCTTCTAAGGCACTTTCCTATGTGTTCCTTGCTTCATCCTGTACACCTGTATCATGTGTAAAAAATGGTTTTTTGATCAACAAAAAGTTGGCGAGTGAATCCTATGAAAACATTTAAACGAGTTTATTGTATTGATTATAAAATAAAGTGCATAACCACATATGAGTAAATGTAGATGTAAATTTATTCACAAAACACATAATATTAAATATTGCACACACATACAACAATGATTGTTTTGAGGCACGCGTTGTTCAACTCGTCTCCCACGAGGAACTGATGGGCCTAATGAATGAGTTTTGAGGCACGCGTTGTTCAACGAACTGATGGGCCTAATGAATGAGTTTTAAGGCACGCGTTGTTCAACTCGTCTCCCACGAGGAACTGATGGGCCTAACAAATAATTTGCATACAACTTGACAATATGTAATACATCACAACAAACAATATTTACATTCTAAGTTTAGATCATAATATGGTATACCACGAGTTTGAATAAGCGAATTAATTTAACCGACACATGATACACCCAAAACATGAATAAAAAGAGGAATTTGTAAGAATTCACTCACAGTGGGTGCGTTTCTTGGATTGATGATGAATGCGCACGAATTCGGATTTAATCGGCGAGGGAACTAACCTAAATAATAACATAATAGTCCGATAAATAAATAAACTTTTATTTGCGATTATATTTTTAATTAGTGTTCTTAATGGGATTATTAGGTTTATTTTTGTGAGTTCAAAGAAGTTTTCTAACTTTAAAAATATTATTTTTAAGTATTTTTAATTGATTTTTAAATAAAATATATAAATAAAAGAAAATAAATTTTTTTGTCTTTTTGACCAGTTGACCGTTGACCATTTGACTGTTGACCGGTTCGGTCGTGTATTTGTTTGCACCGAGTGAGGTTCGAACTTGTGACCTCTCATACGCGTGCATGCAACTCTACCAACTGAGCTACGTGTCTAACCCGAAATATTTCTGTTTTTAATTATACTTATATACAAATTAGATAAATTCGTTTCTGTCCTTATTTTAAAACTTGATAATTGCAAGAACCGGTGCGGTAGCCTGGACTCGAACCCGTGACATGTTTAATGTTTTTGCACACAGTTCACCACTGGACTGTGTGTCTAACTTGGTTATTATTCCGGTTTTTATTATACTTATATACTATTTAGATTTATTCAGAAATCATTTACTTAAAAAAGAATTTTAATTATGTCAAACCGGTGCACATAACAGGACTCGAACTCGGGACCTGTTGTTTAACGTTGCACACAGTCCACCGCTGGACTGTGTGTCTAACCTGATTAGAATACTGGTTTTTATTAAACTTAAATACTAACAGAAAAGGTTTCGTATTTGGGTTTTATAAAAAGGGTTGAATATTGTGACGAATCGGAACAAGGACAGACTCGAACTCGGTATCTCTATGTTTCAAATGCACACAGTCCACCGCTGGACTGTGTGTCTACCCGAGATATAACTCGATTTATATTATATATATACACAATCCAAAACTTCATCTTCTTCGTAAACTTTACCCAGAAACCAATCCCGACTGTTTCGATACATTCATCAATTTCTTTAGTAAATTGTAATTAACTACATATGAGATTAATAAAAATGAGAGAGATTAGGTGTAAGATATACCGAACAGAGATCCCCTGTTTCTCCGGCGAGATTCCGTTGACAGCAGGTTATTCCGGCGACGTGTATCTTGCGGCAGAGGATCTTCGGAAAGTTTGAGGTGAGTGTGGGTGACTTCGGTATGAGCTCTAGATGTTCAGTTTATAAACTAAGGCAACAGAGATGAAATGGGTTCGGTTTTCCGGCGACTTGCAGAGTATTCCGGCGAGTTGTTTTTGCTGAATAGGGACTTGTAGAGAGGTTAGCGAGTGTGTTGAGAGTTGATTCGAGTGAATAAGCGAGTTGGGTTTTCCTGACTGAAGGTATTTTTGAGTATATGTGATTTCAAGTTTTCGGTTATGAAACTCACGGTTCTTGAATGAAATTGAATTGAGTTTTCGGTTATAACTGACGTTAGTCATCATTTATACTTGCTTAATTCCGGAGTCAAAAGAAACAGTCGTGGATTCGCGTAATTTCCGGCGTCTGCGGATTTGGGCACGCTGGTTTTGAGTTTCGAGTTTTATATTAAGTATTAATTGTTTCTGTATTATTCCAAACTAAGCGTGTGGCGGAGTGGTGTGTTGGTTGTTTGGTGAACTAGCTGACCCGGGTTCGAAACCCGGCAGCTTGTTATTATTTTTTTTGCACAAATTTTTAACCTTTAATAATTATAGTTTTTAAATACTAAAATGTTTATTAATTATGTATTGTTTAAAATTAGTTTGAGCTTTAAATATGCAACAAAATTTTTAACTGATTATTCGGTTAATAAACGAAGCGGGTTTGGTTAACCCGGTTTTTGACGGATGTTACAGTATCCCCTACTTTTAGAAATTTCGTCCCGAAATTTAAGTAGTGGCGTGTTTGACTCAAAAGGATGGTGTTTTAATTTGACAGTTACATACTTAGAAGGGGGTAAGAGTTTAAATTTTGTTTGAGGCGGTAACGTTCCTTGTAAGGGTTGAATACCCTGCTACAGGAATCGCTTTTTGTTGCCTACGATAAAGAATATTGATAAACAGAGTTGATTGACTAAGTATGATTTCATGCGCAAGAGTTTTGATACGTTTGGAAAGATAAGGTTATACCCTAAAACAAAACTTCTACTACTAAAACCTACATGGAACCTCTCATAACCGCCTGACAATGCCTCTGATCCTTTGACAAGAATACTTATATATAGGAAGTACCAGCGGCGTATCCACCATATTCTTGTCAAATTTTCATTGGCTTTATCAGTAAATTATGATTAGTTCTATGTGACTCTAAACACAACAACCAAAACTTGAGTCTCAATTCTGAAAGTATACATGTTTGAATGATGACAGTTCCACCATATTCTTGTCAAATTTTCATTGGTTTTATCAGTAAGTTATGATTAGTCCTATGTGACTCTAAAACATAAACAAACACAACAACTAAAGCTTGAGTCTTAATTCTGGTAGTATACATGTTTGAATGCTGACAGTACCTCTCTCGTTTGTTATGATGGAGAGGTTAGTCTATGTAGAAGTGAGACACAGCCCAACTTCTTTGAATAATGAAATTGAAATACGTTGAGATGTATGATGATATGAATGTTAAATCAATAAGTATAAAACAAAACTGAAATAGTAATTCGCATTAAGATTCTTGGATAAAATTTCCAATTTATAATTGAGATACGTGAAGATTGAGATAACATAAAGAAAAACATAAAAACTAAGCGGTTGGAGTTGAATCTTGATTTTTGGTGAAGAAAACTAGTTGGGTGGTTCGTTTGGGCCGTTATTATCTTCAACAGGATTGGCGTTGATGTTTTAAACTCTTCCTCTTGCTGGCGGTGGAGCTGGGTTTGCTTGATTTGTTTGGTTAACTGGGTTTGTTTGAGCTTGGGCGTTTATGATGTTAACCAATCGAGGGCACGTGTTTCTAAAGTGGGTAGGGTCGCCACAATTGAAACAAGCTCGAACATATGGAAACATGGGGTATTGGGGTTGTTGATATGTTTGGATCATGTTTTGAGTAGGGGGTGAGGTTTGGTTTTTTGAGGTGCGGCAAACCTTGCTCAAATGACCATAGCGTCCACAATTCGCACATAGTCGACAAGGTAAGGTAGATGGATGGTGATAAAAACAGGTGTTACATTGAGGGTGAGGTCCAAGGTAAGATTTCTTATTTGGGTAAGTTGAGTTGGGTGCTACTTGAGTGATTGGGATAGCTTGGACGGGTACGGCTTGTGAAGCTGGTTGATTGTGTTGGGTGACAGCGAATATTTGCCCATCTCGTTTTCTCTTAGAAATGGGTTGAGAAGGGGATTTGGTTTGGGTGGAGTTTGAGGTTTCAGTTGATGCTTTATCCTTCTTCTTCTCCTCCTTGAAGTCTTTATTCCGTATGCGGTTCTCGGTGAGCTCTGTAGCTAACTCCATTGCTGCTTCCAAAGTTGCAGGTGTGGTACTTATTACAGAGTCTTGAATTTTTGCAGGAAGACCACGAATGTAGTGCTCGATCAAACGGTAGAGGGGAGTGAACAAGTTGGGGACCATTTGATTTAACTCAAGGAATCTCTTGTTGTATGTGGTGTGGTCGCCTTCCTTTTGTTTCAAAGAATAGAACTCATCCTCCAATTTCTTGATTTCGCTTCTTGGGCAAAACCGTCTTGTCATGATTTCCTTCAACTCTTCACAAGTCAAAGTCATAGCATCTTCAACACCTCGCTTGGCCTTCTCTGTATTCCACCATGTAAGTGCTATTCCAAACAAACGACCGGTAGCATATCGCACCTTGCGATCATCGGGGCAATCGCAATTTAGAAAAGTGTTTTCCATTTCCTCAAACCAATGGAGGAGAGCGGTGACACCTTCAGTCCCTTCGTATTTTGGAGGGTCGCAGGATTTAAAATGCTTGAAGGTGCATTTAGTGGTATTTGGGGGAGGGCTGATAACATTTTGATCTTCTTGATTGATTGGGTTGACGGGATTAGCGGTAAGGGCTTGTTGAACTTGAACTACAATGTTGGGTATCACGGCAGCCATTTGTTGAGCGATTTGGGCAGCCATACGCTCGCGGGCTTTTCCTGATCTCATCTTCCTACGAGCGAGACTAGAAGACATCTACAAGGAATACGTATCAAGAGTATGAGTTGGACGTTTTAGGGGTCATGTGTCGTATTTAGGAATGAACATTCATAAAATAAATATAGAATAATAAATCTACTACATCCATAGGATGTCTTGGGCTTTGCTCGTAATTGGGCCTTGCATGCCGCCATACTTCACCTTCGTAATCATTTGGGCCCCATGATTACGGGTTTTTCATATGGTTCGCATGTGTTAGCCTGGTTACGTACATTAAAACTCGGAGAAAATCGAGAAATATATATGTAACGTATGAAGTTCGGAGTGCATCCAGGTGTGGACACGGTGACACCTCAAAGTGGGGTTAGTTCGAACGACGTTTGGTGTGGCATGCTTTGGCCTAATAGGTCCTTCGTACTCTCATCGTTAGTCCCCAGGTAGGCAAACTGGTCCGTTATATTGGATTTATACGAATGCCAACCTAGACAGGACGTTCCGACTACCGGTACTTGTACCCTTACAGTTACTACATGCCCGTCGCAGAACTCACTTTGATGAGATTGAAAAATGAAAAAATGCGACAAAATCTTGAATAACGGAAGTATGAAGATGATTTGTATATGCGAACATTGAAATATATATGATGAATGTATATGTAGGCATGTATGTTTGACTGTAAGTATAATTCATTATGTATCACAAAATATAATAGTGGAAGTGTTTGCATGCATTTGAGTGTGTAATAAATACGAAACAAATAAACATCATGAGTTTGCATGTAACCACATAAACAATTTAAAATCTAATCAACTATAGTATAGGCTCTAAGGGTCTAATAACCTATCCTATATCCCTATAGTCAAAAGCTCTGATACCAATCTGTCACACCCCGACCCGCAGCGGAAAAAGGTGATCGGGGCATGATTGGGTTTTCATCAAAGCTCATGACATTTATTATAATGTTTCATATTTATTATTACAATTTTAAAGAAGATCATACAATCGAATCATACAAGTACAACATGTTCTATACATCTTTTTAGACTTCATTATTTTTCTTCTAAGGCACTTTCCTATGTGTTCCTTGCTTCATCCTGTACACCTGTATCATGTGTAAAAAATGGTTTTTTGATCAACAAAAAGTTGGCGAGTGAATCCTATGAAAACATTTAAACGAGTTTATTGTATTGATTATAAAATAAAGTGCATAACCACATATGAGTAAATGTAGATGTAAATTTATTCACAAAACACATAATATTAAATATTGCACACACATACAACAATGATTGTTTTGAGGCACGCGTTGTTCAACTCGTCTCCCACGAGGAACTGATGGGCCTAATGAATGAGTTTTGAGGCACGCGTTGTTCAACGAACTGATGGGCCTAATGAATGAGTTTTAAGGCACGCGTTGTTCAACTCGTCTCCCACGAGGAACTGATGGGCCTAACAAATAATTTGCATACAACTTGACAATATGTAATACATCACAACAAACAATATTTACATTCTAAGTTTAGATCATAATATGGTATACCACGAGTTTGAATAAGCGAATTAATTTAACCGACACATGATACACCCCAAAACATGAATAAAAAGAGGAATTTGTAAGAATTCACTCACAGTGGGTGCGTTTCTTGGATTGATGATGAATGCGCACGAATTCGGATTTAATCGGCGAGGGAACTAACCTAAATAATAACATAATAGTCCGATAAATAAATAAACTTTTATTTGCGATTATATTTTTAATTAGTGTTCTTAATGGGATTATTAGGTTTATTTTTGTGAGTTCAAAGAAGTTTTCTAACTTTAAAAATATTATTTTTAAGTATTTTTAATTGATTTTTAAATAAAATATATAAATAAAAGAAAATAAATTTTTTTGTCTTTTTGACCAGTTGACCGTTGACCATTTGACTGTTGACCGGTTCGGTCGTGTATTTGTTTGCACCGAGTGAGGTTCGAACTTGTGACCTCTCATACGCGTGCATGCAACTCTACCAACTGAGCTACGTGTCTAACCCGAAATATTTCTGTTTTTAATTATACTTATATACAAATTAGATAAATTCGTTTCTGTCCTTATTTTAAAACTTGATAATTGCAAGAACCGGTGCGGTAGCCTGGACTCGAACCCGTGACATGTTTAATGTTTTTGCACACAGTTCACCACTGGACTGTGTGTCTAACTTGGTTATTATTCCGGTTTTTATTATACTTATATACTATTTAGATTTATTCAGAAATCATTTACTTAAAAAAGAATTTTAATTATGTCAAACCGGTGCACATAACAGGACTCGAACTCGGGACCTGTTGTTTAACGTTGCACACAGTCCACCGCTGGACTGTGTGTCTAACCTGATTAGAATACTGGTTTTTATTAAACTTAAATACTAACAGAAAAGGTTTCGTATTTGGGTTTTATAAAAAGGGTTGAATATTGTGACGAATCGGAACAAGGACAGACTCGAACTCGGTATCTCTATGTTTCAAATGCACACAGTCCACCGCTGGACTGTGTGTCTACCCCGAGATATAACTCGATTTATATTATATATATATACACAATCCAAAACTTCATCTTCTTCGTAAACTTTACCCAGAAACCAATCCCGACTGTTTCGATACATTCATCAATTTCTTTAGTAAATTGTAATTAACTACATATGAGATTAATAAAAATGAGAGAGATTAGGTGTAAGATATACCGAACAGAGATCCCCTGTTTCTCCGGCGAGATTCCGTTGACAGCAGGTTATTCCGGCGACGTGTATCTTGCGGCAGAGGATCTTCGGAAAGTTTGAGGTGAGTGTGGGTGACTTCGGTATGAGCTCTAGATGTTCAGTTTATAAACTAAGGCAACAGAGATGAAATGGGTTCGGTTTTCCGGCGACTTGCAGAGTATTCCGGCGAGTTGTTTTTGCTGAATAGGGACTTGTAGAGAGGTTAGCGAGTGTGTTGAGAGTTGATTCGAGTGAATAAGCGAGTTGGGTTTTCCTGACTGAAGGTATTTTTGAGTATATGTGATTTCAAGTTTTCGGTTATGAAACTCACGGTTCTTGAATGAAATTGAATTGAGTTTTCGGTTATAACTGACGTTAGTCATCATTTATACTTGCTTAATTCCGGAGTCAAAAGAAACAGTCGTGGATTCGCGTAATTTCCGGCGTCTGCGGATTTGGGCACGCTGGTTTTGAGTTTCGAGTTTTATATTAAGTATTAATTGTTTCTGTATTATTCCAAACTAAGCGTGTGGCGGAGTGGTGTGTTGGTTGTTTGGTGAACTAGCTGACCCGGGTTCGAAACCCGGCAGCTTGTTATTATTTTTTTTGCACAAATTTTTAACCTTTAATAATTATAGTTTTTAAATACTAAAATGTTTATTAATTATGTATTGTTTAAAATTAGTTTGAGCTTTAAATATGCAACAAAATTTTTAACTGATTATTCGGTTAATAAACGAAGCGGGTTTGGTTAACCCGGTTTTTGACGAATGTTAAATTAATCATTAAAAGGTAGTATAATGCTTAACCGTTCAGAGACAAATGTCTGGTTAATTCAGATTAGAGGTCTTAACCATTCAGACTTAGTATAATGCTTAACCATTCAGAGGCAAATGTCTGAACCATTCAGACATGTGCTCGCGAAACACACAGTCTGAACCATTAAGTGCTGAACCAGTAAGAAATCTGAATTATTAAGAACCCCATTAAGAGGTAAACAAAGAACCCCTAGATATCTAATTATCTTATCGTTTTGGCTTCACATTTGCTAAGGTTTTATTTAGTATATCTTCTTGAAGGGGAATTTTAATAAATATAGCATCCAAAATAAGTTTTTTTTTTTTTGGGTATTTCAGTTTACTATTACACGTTCACATTGTTTTAGTGTTACATTTATACAACAAATAATACATATTTTGAGGTTAATCAAACGCTTCAACATGGATTATCCACTTCAAAGTACCACAATAGGACAAAAATGAAAAATCTGTAAAATCAATATCATTAGTATTTTGTAATGGTTGATATTCATTTGGTCTAGAATATTATTCTGCAGTTTCTTTGAAAAGTCCACCAAACAAATCCACAGTTTGCACACCTTCTTAGATTTACCTTTACGCGATTCAATCAAGTAGATAGATAACTTAAATAGATTTGGTCTAGTCACAGTGCATGTTTGTGTATTTTCTTTATCTTCTCTTATGAATTAATTAGATTACTTGCACTTTTGTTGATTTATTTTTTAAGTGTAGTAGCATACATATCTTTCCCTAATTAGAATCATGTTTTATGCCGGTTGAAAGGATATCGTGATTCGATGAACATGCATGGAGCATGTGTATACATCTCCGGATAAGAACCCACAATCCAGCATGATTTGTACCATAACTATATATTATGAAAACGGAATCTTATCCCTTGTTTCTCTTCGCATATATATATATATATAATATATTATATATTATACCTTTTTCATACCTTTTGACAAGGATGACTATCTTAAATTCTTTATTTTCAGTGAAGAGAAGTTATAAATATATATTTGAGAAAAGAAAAAAAAGATATTCATATTCCATAATATTAAAAGTTGGAAAGATATATGTTAGTGTATTTTTGAAACACTAATATAATTTTAGTAGTTAGATTGTAAGAGGTATTTAGTGATTAAGCCACTAAATCACGAGGTCACATCAAAATGAATGGTTATCCAATTATAAACATGTGTTATTGGGAACTTTATATCTGGTGCACGTGCATGACTTCACAACTTATCATGGTATATTGTAAAACACTTTAAATACAATAATATCATCGACAACTATATTTGTCGGTAAAGGACACTACTAATGAATCTATGTTGGTAACCTCCCTTTGGATTTTTGCTAGTGGGTAATATAATTTGTGACAGATTACTAAAAAAAGTTACCGAGGATCATCAATGGCCAAATTTTCGGATCGATCACCAACGCTTTGTAAAGTCACCCAAACTACCACTAACGCATTACCGACTAAAGCCGTTAATTTAGCCAAGGAATTACTTGTAGTAATTATCTATATACAAATTGAAAGCAGATTTAAACGGCGTGCTACCTCTAAAATGCAGCAACCAATTGGTGGATGTCACATGGCATACACTAATTTTTTTTTCTTTTTCAATCCAAGCTTATGTATCTATTTAATATCGGATGCAATTAAACCAACTTGAGTGTTTTGTAAAGTAGTAAGTACGCGTGGGGAACATTTTTGAGACTTGGGTTCGAGTCTTTGCTACAACTGATTTTTACCTTTTTTTGTTCCAAGTTTAAAGAGCCTTTGCTGCAGTTGATTTTTACCTTTTTTTATTCTAAGCTTAAAGAGTCTTTGCTACAAAAATCGTTGGTTGTCGTATAACACAGGCTTACCTTCTAGTTAACTATGTAAAAAATAAATAAAATATAGTTGCAGTAAAATGAAATTATAAATTTTGTAAATTTAAATTTACAAAATAAGTCATAAACAAAAATTATTATTATGATAATTATAATAAAGTAAAATGCAAAATATTTTTATACAAAAATCTCAACATGACACACATATTAGATCTAACAAGACTAGATTCATTGTATCAAGATCAAACGAAGCAAGAAACCGTAATTGCCAAGAGAGAAAACCTTGAGAAAGATCTAGCTGATCCATGACAAATGAGCTAAAGAAGCCTTTTTATACTTCCGCGTTACAACCCGACTTCAATCCATCAGCAAACTAGAGCGCCTGGGCCTCAGGCCTCAGCTTCACTTGAGCCCATTTCCACTAACCCAACACTTCACTTGAGCCCATTACCACGAACCCAGCTCAACTTCACTTGAGCCCATTTAACATATTCTCAGCCCACATGCATTTAAACAAACCAAACAATTAGAGGTGTCCACGGTTCAGTTGGATTATTAGCATTAACCGTAACCAAAGTCTTCAGTTAATTGGTTTGGTTAATTCGGTTAATTTGGCGATTTTCGGTTTGGTTCGGTTAATTTCAGTTAATAATAAGATGAAACAAGAGCTAAGATTTTGCTTAGAATACATGCAATGGAGATACAAATACATGAAATAGATGTATAAATCATGAAATGTATGTAATAAATATAAATGAAATGCAGGTATAAATAAATGAAATGGATGCATAAATACATAAAATGGAGATATAAATAAATGAAATGAAAGTATAAAACATGAAATACATGAAATGGAGGTATAAAAGCTAGAAACATATGAAAATATAATGATTTGATTATTTCAGATGGTACAAAAATAACCGATAACCAACTTTTGGTTAATAGGTTTTAGTTAATTTCGGTTCAGTTTCTTCGGTTTTCGGTTAACAATTCGGTTATTGTACACCCCTACAAACAATTATAAAAACTAATAATATAAAACATAACTAGAATATAATCAAGAGTATCCAAATTGTACTTTTAACATGTTGTTTGGCTAGTGTGAAACACTTTGTATTTTTTTAATGACAAAGCTTGCATACTTCTAATTATACCAAATAAATCATAATTTACTGCTTGCTTGGGATTAAACTCAAACCTCTCACTAAAAGACAAGAACCTCTACCAAGTGAGCTAATCCTACATAACATGAAACATTTTGTTTACCTTATTAAAATACTACTGAAAGATGTTATGAATTTGCATGATTGATTAAAAGTTGCATAGAAACCGATAACCACTCATAAGACTCATAACAGATTATAACTACTAATTACCAGTAGTAGTAAGTTACCATTGGTGACAAACAATATATACTTGTCACATTAATTTCACTTTGTATTGATCAAAAATATCTCATAATTATAACAATCAAACACATATTAAACCCCTTGTTTTTAAGTTATTTGAGTTTGAGTTTAATTTAAATCAGGTAAGTTTAAATTAAAACTATATTGTGTTTGTCAATTAGGTGGTGGTGGAGTGATAAGGAAGTGACTTGGTATTCTAAGAGACTCAAGTTTGATTCCTGCCATCTCCATTAATTCATGCGGCACCTAGTGATGATGGGAGACTAGGCGAATAGGTGGAGATCGCTAGTTCGATCGTTGAACTGAGTGGGTTTTACCTCAGTTACTGTCGTGCCTTCGGGCGAGTGTTCATGGTCTTCGGCCCTAAGGTGAGGGTTTTCCCGGTTCGGAGGCGAGTGTATCCTGATGTGGTAAACTTCGCCAGTAACCCACTTGGAGGATTCGTTGGTGGTTAAAGAAAAAAAACTTTATTGTGTTTAAGCTTGACTACAAATTAAATCGAGATCAAGATATATATATATATATATGAGTTAAATGCTTGGTTGGTCCCTGTGGTTGGCAAATCATGCAGACTTGGTCCCAGTGGTTCACTAATTACACACTTGGTCCCAGTAGTTTCAAATTTTGCACTCGGGTGGTCCTTACCACTAACCTTTGTTAGATTTCTCAGTTAAGTATACATAAAATGTCTATTATACCCCTCGTCTTCTTCATCCTTTCTATCTCAGCCACTCAGCCACCACTGCCACAACCACCCTCCACTACAACAACCCTCCGCCACAACCACCGCTGCACACACTTCATCTTCCCCATTGCCACAACCATCCTAAATCACCACCCACCTCTTTTTCATCCCAACACCACCTGCAACCACCCACCTCCATCATCAGGTAATCACCGGCGACCACCACCATTTCCTTACCACCGGTTAAATGTTCTTACAACTGTTGTAATGGACGACGTTCTAATCGAATCTGTGGTGGCGAACGACAAAGATTGTGTTCTGATTGTTTGATTTTTTTTCGTTCTGTTCTGATCGGTGAAATCTGCAGGCACTGATCTCTTTATTTTGTTGTGAATTTGTTAAGGAGGTGGGTATGCGATTCAGAACTGTTATGGTGAAAAGCTTGCATTGCATTCTCTATTCAGAACTGTTCTGGTATTGTCCCCAGCATTCATTGCATAAACTTTCCTGATAAGACCGACCAATGATTTAAAATGGTAAGGAAATGGTGGTGGTCGCAGGTGGTTGTGGCAGTGGTGGTTGACAAGGTAGAGTAGTTGCAGGTGGTTGACAAGGTAGAGTAGTTGCAGGTGGTTGTGGCAGTGGTGACTGAGTGGCTGAGATAGAAAGGATGAAGAAGACAAGGGGTGTAATAGACATTTTATGTATACTTAACTGAGAAATCTAACAAAGGTTAGTGGTAAGGACCATCCGAGTGCAAAATTTGAAACTACTGGGACCAAGTGTGTAATTAGTGAACCACTGGGACCAAGTCTGCAAGATTTGCCAACCACAGGGACCAACCAAGCATTTAACTCTCTCTCTATATATATATGGGAATATTCATTTGAGAAGAAATTTAATGTGAGAAGAAAAGAAGAAATGACATAATGGTAAAACATTAAATAGTTTATAACTCCTCTCATTAATTATGTTATTTCTCATTAATAAAACAAAAATATTTTATCCTATACATTTCAAAATTTATCCTACATATGTCTTACATTTACCGGAATTTACCATACACACATGTAAATTTACCCTACAAATTTCTAAATTTATCATACACATACTAAAATTTATCCTACACATGTTGAAAATTATCTTACATCATAAATTATTTTATCTTGAAAGCGTATGTGAGAAAAAAATAGTTACAAATTTAATTAATTAGCTAATTAATGATAATTATAGATTACCTATATGCCTTTTTTCATAACATTAAATACATACATTGAATGAAGTAAATAGAGAATTTCTATTGGTTTAAAAATTATTATTTTTATTGTTACAAAGTTTTTCAAACTTATTTGAACTCTCTAATATATATATATATATATATAATATATATATATATATATATGAAAGGAGTTCAGTTTGAGCTTATAAATATTAGATATGATTTATCTTCAAGTTTTTCAACCGTATCTAATATAAGATACTTATAACCAAATTGGTGGGTTCAACATTTTCTCACCTAAAATAATCTCATTCAATCAAATATATATTTCACATAAAATCCTCCTAACCACCAACTTCAACCGTCCTCTCTCCCTCCCTGTCTTCTTCCACCATTCTTGGATTACAATCTCCGATCAAACCACCATTCTAACAACACCCAAAATGCATTTCACACGCAGGAATTCATCTTATTAATGGCAAAAGGTATAACCGCAAAGCTGCTCCGGAGCAGCCTCTACACGCTCACTAACATCCGAACAAAACCATCTTACAAGAAAGAAGCTGCTGCAACCGAAGAATTATACGGATACCCGCGCGTCATCAACATCAACCAACCCGCGGTCCCAGACGACACACAACCGCCAATCTTCTGCTCAAACTACGTCTCCACCACCAAATACACCCTCTTCAACTTCCTCCCCATTGCCTTGTTTGAACAATTCAACCGTGTCGCCAACTTCTACTTCCTTGTTGCGGCCGGTTTAACCTTCACGGATTACGCGCCTTTTGACTGGCCTAGCCATGTTGTCCCGTTAGCTTTGGTGGTTGGGTTTAGTTTAGCAAAGGAGTTGTATGAAGATCTTCAAAGACATTGGCAGGATATGACAGCAAACTGCCAAAAAGCCGCGGTTCATGTTAAAAATGGTGGTTTTGAGACAAACAATGGCGAGAGGTTTGTGTTGAGGATATTGTGAAGGTTAAGAAAGATGAGTTCTTCCCTGCTGATTTGTTGTTATTGCAATCTAGCTATGAAGATGGTATGTCTTATGTTGAGACCATGAATTTAGACGGTGAGACGAATTTGAAGGTGAAACGCGCTTTGCAAAACCTGTCGTTGCCAGCCGCGGTTGATGATGATAAAGCTTCACATTTTAGTGAATTTCGAGCCACCATTCGTTGCGAGAGTCCTAACTCGAATCTTTATACGTTTACGGGTAATTTGGAGTACAATGGGCATATCTATCCCCTTGATCCTGCTCAGCTTCTTCTTAGAGATTCAAAGCTTAGAAACACGGAATATGTTTATGGTGTTGTGGTTTTCACTGGTAATGATACAAAAGTCATGCAAAACACGACACAATCGCCATCTAAACGAAGCAAGATCGAGCTCCAGATGGATAAGATCATCTACTTGCTATTTGGATTGTTGATATTCATCTCGATTGTTAGTGCTTCAGGGTTTGGTTTAGCGGTTAGGAACACCGTGCGCTTATGGTGGTACTTGGTTCCTGAGATACCCGGAGAAGATTTTGATATAAACAATTTTGCCGTTTCGGGGTTAAGACATCTCGTGACTGCGCTTATGTTGTACGGTTATCTAGTCCCAATTTCGCTCTATGTGTCTATTGAGGCAGTGAAGATTCTTCAAGCGAGATTTATAAACAATGATCTGCATTTGTATGATGAAGTTACTGGGTGCCAGCGAACGCTAGAACCTCGAATTTGAACGAGCAGTTAGGGCAGGTTCATACGATTTTTTCTGATAAAACCGGGACATTAACATGTAATCAGATGGATTTCCTCAAGTGTTCGATCGCAGGGTGTCCGTATGGAAAACGGCTCAGTGAAGTTGAACTTGCAGCCTTTAAACAAATGGCTGCACAAGAGGAATCTTCAGATGGGAGTGAGAGTGATAGTTCATCTTTAGAAGCCATTACCGTCACTGATGATGGTAACATTAACAAGAAAGCGTCGTCAATCAAAGGGTTTAGCTTTCAAGACGATCGTTTACAGCACACGAATTGGTTAAAAGAGCCAAACTCTGATGTCATATTATTGTTTTTCCGGATTCTTGCTGTTTGTCACTCAGCAATACCCGAAGTAAGTGAGAAGACCGGCGGGTTGACTTATGAAGCGGAGTCACCAGATGAAGGTGCTTTTCTTGTTGCAGCGCGAGAATTCGGGTTCCAGTTTATTAAACGGACACAAAACAGTGTCGTTGTTAAAGAACGTCTTAAGAAAGATCAAGAACCTGTTGAGAAAGAATACAGCATCCTAACTTTGTTAGATTTCACTAGCAAGAGAAAAAGAATGTCACTGATTCTACGCGATGAAAGTGGTCAACTTCTTACGTTTTGCAAAGGTGCGGATACTATCATTTTTGATCGGTTAGCAAGTAACGGGAAAACTTACCTAGAAGCTACAACAAAGAACTTAAACGATTATGGAGATGCCGGTTTACGTACGTTAGCCCTTGCTTATAAAAAACTTGAAGAGAAAGAGTACTCGGATTGGCACGAAAAGTTCCATAATGCTCAGATTTCTAGCGGTTCAAATCGAGAAGAACTTTTAGAAGAACTATCAGATGAAATGGAAAGAGGACTAACGCTAGTGGGCGCAACCGCTGTAGAGGATAAGTTGCAAAACGGAGTTCCGGAATGTATAGATAGATTAGCGTTAGCCGGTCTCAAGATTTCGGTTTTAACCGGCGACAAAATGGAAACCGCGATCAACATTGGGTTTTCGTGTAGTTTGCTTCGACAAGGAATGAAGCAACTTTGTATCGTTGTAAGTGCGGAAATGTTAGCCGAAGCTTCTAAAGACGTGGTAAAGGAGAACATTTTATCACAAATCACAACCGCCATGCAAAGTATCCAAAACAAGAAAGAACCACATGCAGCGTTCGCTTTGATCATCGATGGTAAAACGTTAACATACGCTTTAGAAGACAACATGAAGTTTAAATTCTTAAACCTAGCAGTAAACTGTGCGTCGGTCATATGTTGTCGGGTGTCCCCAAAGCAGAAAGCGTTGGTGGTCAGGTTAGTAAAAGAAGGGACGGGGAGAACAAAGTTAGGGATCGGTGATGGTGCGAATGATGTTGGTATGATTAAAGAAGCGGATATTGGAATCGGTATAAGTGGTGTGGAAGGTATGCAAGCTGTTATGGCTAGTGATTTCTCAATCGCGCAGTTTTGGTTTTTGGAAAGACTCTTGATTGTCCATGGGCATTGGTGTTACAAAAGAATCTCAAAGATGATATGCTACTTCTTCTACAAAAACATAACTTTAGCCCTTACGTTATTCTACTTCGAAGCGGAAACGGGCTTTTCGGGTCAAATGCATTACGACGACTGGTACATGTTGCTTTACAACGTGTTCCTAACTTCATGTCCGGTTCTTGCACTAGGAGTGCTAGAGAAAGATATATGCGCCGAATTCTGCCTACAGTTTCCCGCACTATACCAACAAGGCCCGAAAAACCTGTTCTTCGATTGGTACAGAATAATCGGGTGGTTAGCGAATGGCGTGTACGCTTCTTTCGTGATCTATCTTGTGAACATCCGTATATTTAGTCCGGAATCCTTTCGTAAAGAAGGACAGACAGCCGATATGTACGTCATAGGCACCGCTATGTTCACAAGCATCATATGGGTGGTTAACGTTCAGATATTTCTCGTGTCGCATTACTTGACAAGCGTCCAGTTACACACGATCTGGGGCAGCATTGTGGTGTGGTACCTAATCGTTTACATCTATGGACTGATGCGGTGCAATGGTCAGCTGGTAACATATATCAGCAACTACCTGAAGTTCTTGGACCTGCGTATAAATTCTACTTATCGACGGTGTTTGTTACAATACTATGCAACCTGCCTACCTGATCCACATATCGTATCAAAGATGTTACAATCCGGAAGATCATCATGTTCTGCAGGAGATGAAGAACATGAAGAAAGACGTGACGGATAGGAAGATGTGGAAGAGAGAACAAGTTAAAGCAACGCAAGAAACGGAGATAGGTCTATCGGCAAGAGTGGATGCGAGGATGAGAATGAAAGGAAGAACAACTAGAAAGTATTCATCGCTTGCTTATAGTTCTTTGTAATCGACTAAAATGGATTACTGCAAGATCTTCTAGCTAAGTTGCAGGCAACATATCTAAATCTATGAAATGGAGTCCTAGTTTTAGAATGTAAACTCTAATCAACAAGCCTTATTTGTACAGTTCAACTTGATGTATCTAGAGCAATGTATAAGTGTATAGCTCTAATTTACGACTGTTATACGACAATGAATATGAGATTGAGAAGGAATTACCTAAATTTGTTCCAATCTCGGTAGCATTAAATCAGTTTCATAATCGCAATCCACAATCACTAGGCCGAAGATTAATATTCCATGATCGTGTGTATATCATATCACTCTTAGATTGAATCTTTGAATTATATTGGTGGTACTCTCAAAGATTCGGTCGGATAAGTAAAGAGAAAACAAGAACGATCACGTAGATTGTGTTATGAAAACATCATGTCCCAAAACGAAATCAAAACTCTTCGTTTATATTGGTGAACCATCAACTGTTAAGTTGACACAACATGAAAAGCATGTTAGTTAACGATCATAACTGTCGGCAAGTGAATGAGTAATCAGGAACATTATACCTGAAGGTTAATGTAGATAAGACTAGCTTAAGGATAGATGATATTCAACAATCAACCATCATTAATCGCGCAATATTGCATTTATCAAGATAACACATACTATAAATAGGAAGTAAAATAGTGAGGATGGAGGAGAAAAATAACAAATGACAATCAACAACTTTATAGATCAAGGTAGCTCTTGATTGTACATCACAAAATGCTGCAGTTATTTTTTCTTATTAAATTTTGTTGGGGTTTAAACATGTCATAAACCTCCTCTATCAACACATTTACTAGTTATGATTGACAAGAATAGAACTAGCTAGGGCTTTTGTTCATTCCTCCTTTGTCATGATGCAATCTCTTCAACTCGACTGTTGAAAACAAAGCTTGGAAATGAGGTTGTGATATCCCTACATTTGACAAAACAATAAGTTACCGAAAAAATATTTATTGACTATTAGATTTTAACACATATAGTTCACACATACCTTAAATAAGGTAGCGTCATTATCTTCAACAACGAAGGGTTTTTCGTAACAAAAGCCCACCATTCTGATTTGTCTATCTTTCCATCCCGGTCTCCATCCGCCTCTAAAAATGTCTGCTCAAAGAAAACAAAAGTATACACGTCATAACATAGACCGTTACCGACTTAAAAATGTCACTACCAGCAAGAACAAACTCACATTGTCCAATATTGTCTCAATGGTCTCGTCAGCGAGTTTCAGTTCAGACTCATGTAAAAGTGCTATCAGCATTTGTTTAACCTGCATAAGTGTAGATAATATGAGATATAAAGGAGACATTAAAATAATAAAAACCAAAATTTGACATACCCCTCGGCGCTCAATGTATCCAGTTCCATCCAAATCATAAAGCTTGAACGAAACTAAAACAGCAGCAAAGTTAGAAGATCAATAGGTTGGTTTGGAATTCATGTCTAGAATAATAATAGTTTAACTTACAGTTAATTTTTTCTTCTAGAGGAGCATTGGGGTGGAACACGTTGAGTGATCTAACAAAGTCTCCAAAATCGATTACCCCTCTATGTTTAACGTCAAAAAGAGCAAAGATCTGCACATAAAGCTTTCTAAGTGTTAGATATCACATAGCAATGTTATTACTAATACCCTGAAAGTAAAATGGAGGAACATCATACCCGGTTTGCAAACAGATTATGTTTCGTTTTTTTCTTGAACATAGCTAGTAGAAATTCTTCCTGCATAAGTAATATATAAACACAACTTTATAAATATAAAAAAATCTGCACAAACATATATAGATGCAGATATGTTGAGATGAACTATGAACAATGTAAAAACAACCGCGATAATGAAATGCATCATCAAGGTGGACATAAAATACCTTGCTAATTAGCCCATCGTCGACTACAGAACTACTTATGCTCTTGAATAACTCAAATAGCGCTTCGACTTCACTGACACTGACTGCAAAAAGAAAGTTAATCACGAATGAAAACAAGCAATCCTATTTCTATAAAAACAAGCCAACTTAAATGATTATGTAAGATCCAACTTACAAGCTGTTTGAGAAGCAAGTTTCCTTGGGTCTTCATACGAAGGAAACAAATTCCCCATGGAAGAATGGAAACACCCCATTGACACAAGAAAGGTCGCGCAGAATCAAAAAATCATCTCAACCTTCACCGAATCGCAATATGATGCCCAGAGAAAACAAAATTTATCAGTTAGACAATAGTTTGAATTTATCATTTAACTAAACAAACTTGTCATGATTAAATCTTTATAAATTTCCATTAATTGAGAAGAGACTTCCTAACTCCCTATCATTATTAATTTTATGTGAGGTTAGATGACAGCAAATAGAATGATAAAACTAATCATTCATCTTCAAATCCATATATCCAAACGGTAGGATGGTGAAAGACATGCATTACAATGTATAAAGAATGGAATGCAAATCCTAGATAGCTAATGAGCCTATACGCTCGTAATAATAAACATAATATCCAATATCCCCCCACCTCCCGCGCAATCATAACTGAAGTAAACCGGACGCTAAGACTGGAAACATAAAAAACCAATATTATATAAAGAACGGAATGCAAACCCTAATACCTAATAGGCTCATAGTAATAAACCTAATATCCAATACTCCATGTAGTCATAACTAGGGATGCGCAAATGGTATGTAGTACCGAAACCAAACCAGTACCAAGCACTTTCGATAACAGTACTTTTCGGGTTCGGTACTTTCGGTACCGGTACATGATTTACTCACTCTTTACCTTCGAATACCGAACCGTACCGAATACTTTCGGAACCGGTACCATTTTTTGCGATTTTCGGGATCGGCACTTTCGGTACCGAGCTCATCTCTAATCATAACGGAAGCAAACCGGACGCTAAGACTGGAAAACATAAAACATAAAAAAGAAAAAAGAAAAACGTAAAAACCAATAACATGCAAAGAATGAAACGCAAACCCTAGATGCCTAACCGTGGGCTCATAAAAATAAACCTAATATCGCATGCATGCATGCAAACAAACAATTCAAAGAAATGAGATCACGAAACCATGAACAACATTATACTAAATCCATGAACGTATATAACAATAATAGAATGAAGATATAACAATCTGATAGAAAATGAATGCAGATTATTATACCGGCGGGGAGGATACGAGCCGCCCGATCGGAGAGATGAGGTTTTCTTAGACGCCGGAAACCGGGAAGAAAGATTAATGCGGAGACTCGTATAATGCGTATCAATCGGAATCGTGAAAATTTGGCTCCTCATTTTTTGTGTCTACAAACAAACATAAATAGGTTCGTGATTGTTACAATTGCTTGGTAAGCCGCTGATATGTTTTGGAAAATACGTTTAAACCGTTTTTAAAGGTTGACATGTTAATGCTATGATTTAAACGTGTCTAAATATGTCTAATCTGTCGTGTTAAATGGTTAAGACTTGTTTTTCAAAACGACATAGATTTATATCTTTCCAGAACGAGTTAACGTGTTAAATGTGATATATGCTACTGAACTGGTTAGGCTAGGTCTTGCTAAAAGTGTCGTGTATGGAGGGGCGTACCCAAGTGTAGGCGTGTAGCCTTGGGTGAGTGGGCGTCTCCCGTAAAAGAATTTTTTTGTGTGTTTTATAGGCAAAAGTGGTTCACATCCTTAAAAATAATTATTGAGTCCAACACTGTCGTTCATATTTACCAAAATGGTTATATTTGATCGTATTAACATTGCAACACCTCATACAACATTAGTATTTTAAATATTAGTTTCTTTGTTGCAATAGCTAATATATTGATCATAATCACCTTTTTGTTTACTAGGATCAAGATGCATTTAAAAAATATTCAATTATAACATATACTTCTTCATTTCTTGGTATCGTGTGAGTATTATTTTGAATCAAATCAATATATTTTACTTTGTGTTCATGCATTGTGCTCTAAATCGACTTATTAAACGTATTTTATTTTCAATATGATTTTAGTATATTCGTTGTCATCACAGCGGATCTGGAAGGTTCACGATGTTTTCTTGAATATCTTTGGATCACTTAAGGCTAGATTTTGGTTTCTATGTGTTATCTTGTTTATTCTAACTTATAGTCGCTTGACTAAAATCAGATATGTTTAGATTATATCAGGAGAGTTTGCTCTTGAACTCAAGTCTTGACTATTGAGAGCCAAAGATATTGTGTTTCATCTTTTAAACACATAACAAGTAAAATACATGAAAAAGTGGGTTCGTGATGGGTATTTAAGTTAATAAGGTTGAAGTGTAACATTGGGACTCATGTGTTTTTAAGGTCAGTTTAGTTAGAGCTAAAAAAGGGAATAAAATTAAATGAAAACGCGATTAAAACCCGTGACTATAGGTCTTGAGAGACACGGATTAACCACTTGATAGGAATACTTATGTATGTAAGTACATCACAACTAAATGGGATAATAGAGAGGAAACATAGACACGAGTTATATGTTGTTTAGTGTCTAATATTAGATCATACGTAATAAGCATTAGAGGGCACGGCTCCAACACCGTCTCTTGGGCGTTATAGAGACATGAAGAGGTGGGGCATTTCTGGTGATATGCTTATTTTATACAAAATTAATCGATCAAATTCGTTACATTTCAAAGAGTTTGTGTGTTGATTTCCTCATGTTTTCGATATTGATTTGATTAATTTATGAATTTATAGGAAATGGCGTAAAATCAAGCATGTGATGAAGAAAATGAAATGATTGTTGTTTAGGAGGCCTTGCGGACCGCAAGGGGTGTCCCATACAGTCCGCAAGGGGATGCCGGTGGAGAAAAATTGTAAACACGCTACAGACCGCAAGAGATATGCCTTACGGCCTGCAAGGCATTCGCGAAACAGAAAAAAAATAGTTTCTTAAATCCTACGGTTGTAGGGTTTATCACACTTCGCAATTGAAGATTTCACAGTAGTTTGAGGTGACTTTAGGAGTTGTTCTAGCAGGATTGAAGGCTCAGGATCAAAAAGTTGAAGTTAGGAGCGCTCCGGGTTCGGTTTTAGCTTGTTTTTCGCTTTCTTAAACATTGAAAACATGATGTCTTGTGATTTGATTATTGTTTTTGACATGTTTCTGAATATTATGAATAGCTAAATCTTTCAAAGTGCTTAGGTTAGATGATCTAGACAAGTGTTTTGATGAATAATATTGGTTTTTAAATGAATATTGTGATTTACATGGCTTTGTTATTGATTTTTAATTTGTGTGCCAATATTGGTTGTGATTTGTAGTTGTTTGTTAGTTTTGTTGGTCTAGGCATATAGAGATTTTCCCTAATCTAAGAAACCATTCTAGATCGTGAATCTTAGAGTTCGGTTTATTTTTGTCATTAGAAATAATACAAGTAAATTAACTATTAAAATCAACTAATTAAAGTGTGCATCATTACCTGATAATTTGAGAGACGGGACGGGTTTGTTAGGTTAATTTTTGTATGACCTTTAATTCTGGTCACTTTGGTCAACCATTTTCAAATTAACTTTACCCAAATATTCTTCATAATGTAGGGAATAAAACCCTTCATTTACGTCTCGTGATAGCACGTCTAAGTGGTTCAAACTGACAAGTCAAACCTAAATTTTATTATAGTCAAACTCAGCTTTGTTTAAAAATATATATTTACCAAAGAATGATATACAAACATATGTAATGTGATATTTTTATACATCAAAATAATTTGTAAATATAAGAAAAATATAATTTATTATATTCAACTTGTCACCAACCCGTTTTCCCGTCCGAACTGGTAATAAAAATATGACTGGTTAAAATTGTTTAAACCATATAAACAAGTCGTAATGGGTCAAAACCTTTTCAAATCAGAATGCAAGGTTAAACAACCATATTGTGCGAGACTCCTTACTCGTACAAGTATAACCAACGATCTATCCGGTCACCGTTTAATCTAACTAAACCGTATTTAAATCCACGTTAACCGATTAAGTCTTAGTGACTTATAATGATCAATAAACGATTCTCATAGATAATATTTTCATTCACTCTGGACTACAGAGCCTCTAGTAATCGCACTGTGAGCCAATAAACTTTGAATCCAGTTGTACTACAAATTAAAACACTGTGTTCATCTGTAGTACAGGTAAATACTACTTTTAACTTGTACTATCAAAACTTGGGATATAATATAAAACCCATTGGTTCTTGTATCACATAAGAAGCTAAATTCGTACTAAGTGATAATTTGATTTAATACTTATTGCTTGATTAACATAAAGCATTTGGGGGTTGATAATACTGTATCCAGGTTCCCTGATTTATTTATTGTAATAGCCATAAGTGCGGGGTGTAGGCATACACCTGACAGTCACAAAATAGGGTGTGTATTTTGATCAAAGACTAGCTTTGTACTAGTTTTCGGATGTGACAAGCATGTAAAACTGGTAAACTAAGATACTTGTCCCATTATCATTAAATGTTTTATAAATGCGTGTGGTAACTATTTTTTCCAATGAAAGCTGACGTATTCTAAAGATTGACTTACAGGTGGTGAACCAAAATAGTAGGTTGGATACGGTTCGGTCTATAGCTTTGGAATTTGCGACTCCATTATCGAAGACCTATGATGTCTCCCAGTTCATTTAAAATTTTATTCGATTTACCTTTAGCATATAATGTATTAGATATTGATACTTCAAATTTTTAATATATTTTATGAGTTTGTACTTTATTATTATGTAACTCCCTATTTCCAACTTGTATACAATCCTCATGCTAATACCCTACATCCAAGTCCACCGGCAGAGCAGGGTGTGACAATTGATTCTCAGATTCTGTTTGGCCAACGTCACCTCAGTCACCATTAGTCCATAAAAAATACGATTACATATTAAAAACCTTCCTTTTTTATAAAGATCCTTATTAAATCATTTCCATTATCTGAATTACATTTGGTTTTGAGAGAAAAGTTAGTTTAGGAAACACATATTGATTTATGCTCAATATGTTAAATTTAAAGTACGGAAAACATGATTGGCGGAAAAAACTGGGTGGGAAACCAAGGGTGGCCATTGAAGTAATGTGCAACTTTCAAGAGGAAAAGTATATTTACTCTTTCGTTTATGTTTAAAAAAAAGATACAACTCGGCAGTACAATACCCTCAGGCATCTACAACAAACCTTGTTAAATATGTTTCTAATTGAGATGACACTTGGTAAAAATCAATCTGATCCATTGATCAAGGATGATTAGATCATACTTCTTAGGCATCGTTATGAATAATTTAGTCATTACAGTGTCTGATGTGCTATCAAGACAATTAACAAACAATTATACGCTTTATCCTAAAAAGTTTGATTTAATTCAGACATTAAACAATATACCAATAAAAAAGATATAGATTGATTTCACTCGCCAAGAATATCGCGTAGCATCTGGTCTCGAAAAGGTGAATAAACAATACAACGTTTTTAAACACATTTAAACACCACAAATACAACCTTTGCAACATAATCATGACCAGAGTAGACTCTACCATTATCATGTTGGTTTCGAGGCAACGTCTCTTCTTCCTGATCTTCTTACTAACACCATCAACTTTAGTATTGATTCTTGGAGTTTGTTTGGTCAGCGTTACCTCAGTCACCATCGGTCCATAAAAAAACAAGATTACATATCAAGAACCTTATCTTCCTCTTTTTTTTCAAAAATCCTTATCAAATCATTTGCTTTATCTGAAGTCCAATTGATTTTGAGACGCAAGTTAGTTTATGAAACACACATATTGATTTATGTTCAATGCTTTAATTTAAAGTAAAAAAAAACCATGATTTGCGAAAAAAACGGGAAGGAAAACCAAGGGTGGCCATTGAAGTAATGTGTAACTTCTTAGAGGAAAACAATATTTACTCTTTTTTATGTTAAAAAATAATTGAAAGGACGCTTGGTAAAAAACAATCTGATACTCGACAGAGATGTTTAGTTTGTACTTGTTAGGCTTCGTTATGAATAATTTTTAGTCATTATGGTGTCTAATGTTCTATCAAGACAATTATCAAACAATTATGCGTTTTATCCTTAAAGTTCAATTTAATTACAACATTAAACACCTAACTAAAAGATAAATCGGTAAAAAAGATGTAGATTGATTTCATTTGCCAAGAATATTGCCTATCATCGGTCTAGGAAAGGTGAAGGAACAATGCCAACATTATTAAACACGTTTAAACATGACAAATATAACTTTTGCAAAAGAATCATGACTAGAGTAAATTGTACCATTATCATGTTGGTTATGAGGCAACGTCTCTTCTTATTTGTTGTCTTATTAACACTGTCAACTTTAGCATTGATTCGTAGATTATGTTCGTCTCGCGTCACTATCGGTCCATAAAAAAAGATGATTACATATTAATAACCTTCTATTTTTCAAAAATCCTTATCAAATCATTTGCATTATTTGAATTCCAATTGATTTTGAGACGAAAAATACTTTATGAAACACACATAATGATTTATCTAAATGTGTTAAATTTAAAGTACGGAAAACATGATTTGCAGAAAAACTGGGAGGAAAAACCAACGGTGGCCATTGAAGTAATATGTAACTTTATTAAGGAAAAATATATTTACTTTTCTAATGTCGCTCGGTAGTACAACATCATCGGGCATCAAACCTTGTTAAATAGGTTCCCAATTGAGAGGACATTAGGTAAAAATCAATCTTGATCTATCAATCAAGAATGTTTAGTTCATACTTATTAGGCTTCGTTATGAATAATTTTTTAGTCGTTAAAGTGTGTTATTCTATCAAGACAATTGATAAACATTTATACATTTGATCCTAAAATTTAATTTGATTCAAACATTAAACACCTAACTAAAAGATAAACAGTAAAAAAGATCCAGACTGATTTCACTCGCCAAGAATATCGCGAGCATCTGGTCTCGGAAAGGTCAAAGAACAATGCCAACGCTTTTAGACACATTTAAACATGACAAATACAACCTTTGAAACATAATCATGACTGAGTAGATTGTATCATTATCAAGTTGTTTTCGAGGCATTATCTATTCTTCGTTGTCTTCTTATTAAAATCGTCAACTTTAACATTGATTTTCCGATTATGTTGAGCCAGCGTCACCTCAGTAACAATCGGCCCACAAAAGAAACACGATTACATACCAAGAACCTTTTTTCAAAAATCCTTATCAAATGTGATTTAATTCTAACATTAACATCTAATGAAAAAATATAATGGTAAATAAGACGTAGACTGATTTCACTCGCCAAGAATATCGTGTAGCATCATGTCTCAGATAGGTGAAGGAACAGTGCCAACGCCTTTAAACACATCTAAAGATGACAAATACAAACTTAGCAATAGAAACATGACTCGAGACTGTACCTTTATCGTGTTGGTTCGAGGTAACGTCTTTTCTTTTTATCTTCTTACTAACATCATCAACTTTAAGCATTGATCCCCGAAATTCAATCGACTAGCGTCACCTCAGTAATCATTATAGGTTGATAAAAAAACATGGTTAAAATTAAAAACCATATTTTATAAAAAATTTCTATCGGATTGCATTCTTTTAATTCCAATTGATTATGAGATAAAAATTAGTCTATGAAAAAACATAATGATTTATGCTCAACGTGTTAATTAAAGTCCGAAAAATTTGAAAAAAAATGGGAGGGAAAACCAAGGTTGCCAATGATGTAACTGTATCATTATAGAGAGAGAACGACGGCGTAGACTGATTTCGCTCGCCAAGAATTCGTGTAACATCCTATCTCAGATAGGTGAAGTAATAGTGCTAACGCCTTTACACACATATAAAGATGACAAATACAGCCTATATAATAGAAACATGACAACTGTACCTTTATCATTTTGGTTCGAGGCAATGTCTTTTCTTTATTATCTTCTTACTAACATCATCAACTTTAGCATTGATCCCCGAAATTCGATCGACTAGCGTCACCTCAGTAATCATCATCGATTTATAAAAAACACGATTAATATTAAAAACCATATTTATAAAAAATTTCTATCAGATTGCATTCTTTAATTCCAATTGATTAGGAGACAAAAAATAGTCTATGAAAAACACATAATGATTTATGCTCAACGTGTTGAATTAGAGTACGCAAAATTTGAAAAAAAATTGGGAGGGAGAACCAGGGGTTCCCATTGATGTAATGTGCATCATTATAGAGAAAGAACGACATCCTAATCAACTCGTTAAATGATGTAAATAAATCCTTATGATTCTAAGTCTTTGTTCCCATGGTTTTCACGACCGGACTAGACCGGTCGGTCGAACTGGGGTTCGGTAGAGACAATGGTCCAGACATGCATGGTTTGTTTGCTTCTACAAAACCAGTCAGTTTGAAGTAGTTCAGGGGTCAAACCAATGACTCGGTTTGGTGTCGAATAGAAGGTTTAAGAGCTAAGATGTGAAGAGTTGCGTCACGGGCCAGGATCGATAGAGGTGCACTTATCGGTGGGATTTACACAAAAGCAACAATAATGACTAACAATCAGCAACAGTAGTTAGAACCTAGATAGAAATTGCAACAGGGACCGAAAAATTTTTATCGGTGGATGTGTGGTCACCAGAAACATTGCTATTCCTTTTATGTAGCTTAATTGTGAACTTTGTCTTTTAACCAAATGAGTGTGTAGCTTACACACTCCTAGGGTGTAGCGTACGCCCTTGTTGAACTTTTGCTACACCCCTACTCTTTGCTACAGGCTATGATACGACCTTATGCTATGGACTTAGTAAGCTACGCCTCATTGTCAAGGCAATTTTGGCCTCTTTTGCTTCCATCTTTCGTGTATTGAATTCCCAATCCTCCAAGTTCCTTCCTAATTGCATCCAAATGTTTCCAAGACACATTTTAAGCACCTTTGCACCTGGGAACCATAACAAACACAAAGTATGCATGTTTCCACACATTTAAACTCATAAAGACTTCGAATTGAACATGTTAAACCATAGAAATTATCTCAACCACCACTAATAGTTAATCACCATAGTAAGTATACATGTGGTATATAACACCTAAATAGTCATTTTTGTCATCTTAATCAATTCAATTAATCATATCACTCTATTAGGGATAATTTGAGTCAACAAAGATTTATAAATCTTCAATTAACTCTTTTAGGTCATTAGTCCCCGGCTTATAAGTTGAAGATGATCACATATATGTACTCAGACAATTTCTAATAGTTCATAAATGTGATATGATTAACTTAAATCTACGAGATTCATTCAAAAAATTGAATTATAATCTAAAACTTGTTTGCTTACATGAACACTCTAAATGCATGAATATACTTCATCACTCATAAAAACTTGTATGATCTAACATCACAATCAACTTAAACATGATATTTTAGACCCAAATGAAGTATAGATAGAAAACAATAATCGCCTTTCATACATACCCCAATACTTGAGTTCTAGGTTAAACATTTCATTCACTAAACTTGATTTTGCCTTCAATTATCTAATTTCTCATCTTTAATTGATGCTATTGAAATTTTCCTTCGTTTCTCATCATCATCGTTGAACATTCAAGAACATAAATCTCACTTGATTTTATTTTTTTACTAGATGGGTAGGTTAATCCCCTTTTTAACATCTTATTAAATATTTTTCACCAAATAGTAACTATAGTCCCTCGAGTTTAGTGTCTCAAATTTCTACACGAAATCTATGTGGGTTAATTCCCAACAACCATTTATTTAGTTTAATGATTCCAATAAGCCCATATTCATAAAAAAACCCACCATTTTATTGAAATCACATAGTTTTCTTATACTGAAAACATAATTACCTCTAAATCATTTTATAGTAATCTATGCATCCACATTTTTAGATGCTACAAATAGTGTTGCTATTTTGATAACATCTTACCATGTTTTTTCACGAAAGAACTAAGTATCCTAACTTGATCTTCATTTTATAAGAGAAAAAAATGTTGCATGAGTTCTAAAACCAAAAAATGCAAAAACTGCGAGTTAGGGGATATATGCATTCATTTAATCTTTTACACACTCTCCTTTCTGGACAAAATTTGTTGTGTCTTCTCTTAATAGGGGTGCTCAACGACTCGAATAAGAATTTTAAATTAATCAAATCGTATTATTCACACGCTATTTTTTTACATGGATTCGAATTTGATTCATATTCGAAATCAAAATTCATGCCCAATTCGAAATTTGATTTGATTCATATATGAAACTGTAATTCGAATGAATTTAAATTCACCCAAGTAACTATCCTGTCTGTGAATAAAGTCGAATATGGAACTATAAGTTCTGTGATTTAAAAATCTAAATGCCGGATATGGACCTATAAAATCGAATATGGAGTTTCAATTTTCGTGGAGAAGTATGTGAATTAAACCTTTACCATGAACTCGTGAAGAACCTTCACATGAAGTCATTCGTGATGGTTGGCGTATGACTTGCGATTAGGTTTCTACAATCCTACTAGGCTGCGATGGTGTGAAGTTTGGTTGAAAATTAGAATGGACTTATGGGCTATTCACTATTCGGCTTGGCGATAATATGGATAATGAACTTACGGATGTAATTTAGATTTGGCCCCAACACTAAAAAAATTCATTCTTTTTTTATGTATGTATATATCTACTAGTGACCGATATTAATTGAATATTTTATTATAAGTTAGATTATATACTATATACATGTGTGTGTGTGAAATTAGAATAGTATGTATACTTTAAATTCGAATTCCGAATCGAATCGAATTGAATTTGTATTTCATTTGAATTTGATTAATGGACTCGATTTCTAATCTCTAAAACCAAACTCAAACCTTGATAATCGAATTCAAATCAAGTCGAATTTCAAATTTTTCGAATTCAGCTTTGTGACAACTCGTAACTTTGAGATAAAACCTATATATTTCACTTTTATAAATCAAACCATACGCTTTTATTATTTGCTGAATTAATTATGAATTTATTTATATCGCAAAATCATATCGCGTTGAACCGACCCGAACTGTTTGAACCAAAGTGCGCCTATCTCGCTTGTCGATCCAATTAGTAGCTCGAAACTTATGAGGCCCGAACCATAACTCGATTATTACACATTGCGTTAGTTGATTGATTAATTATATTTTTATAATTAGTTGATTGATTGATTATATTTTTATAATTAATTGGAAAAAATATATATATAAAGTTCATATGTTTATACAACATGTCGCCGCCAACCTCCACAAAAATCCCACTCCCCTTGTTACCTTACATGAGAACAGCCCACATCCCATAACTATACTGCCCAACCCTAAGTTCCATTTTTTTATTTTTTTTTTATGTTCGGCCCACCTAAGGGAAATCGACCCAAACTTTCAATCCTTTTAATTATTACATATGGTGCATTTTGCTCTCATATTTCTAAACCTAAAAACTCCTCAAGGTGCGATCATAATTTTCCCTCCATCTCTATCTCGCCATTGTTGACAGAAATCAGTTCCCGGGCTCTAAGAATCCGATTCTAAGTATAACATTTGTGTAAATCGGGTTTCGAAAACCCGCACCATTCCATTAGTCAGGTGTATTTATGTCGTTTATTTCTAGCATTTTTTTTATTATTATTTAAAATATTAGAATCATATTATATATAGTTAATAAATAACTAATGATTTAAAATAATAAATAAATAATCAACTAAATATTTATAATTTATAATAACACATGATTTAAAATAGAATAATAAAGTAAATAAAATGTCCCTCGGGTAAACACACACAACAAACACCACCAAGACACACGCACCATTTGGTAAGAATTTGAAATCAACTTATATATATATATGTACAAATTTAACTACCAAGGTTAAAGCAGAAGGACTAAACATTCGTTTACACAAATTTAACTAACAAAAAGAAATCTTTTTTTAAATATAGAGGCTAAAGATATATATTAGCGAAGTTGAAAGTTTAATAGTAAAATATAAAATTATTAAAAAAAGAAAAACACATGACCAGTGGGTAAGTGTCAAACAGTTGTCTATTACTATTCCCGGCTATGCCTTTTAAATATATATGCAATAGGTAAGTGTCAAACAGTTGTCACTATTCCCGGCCATGCCTTATAAATATATATAGAATGAGATTATTTTGAACGTACAATTGTGTGCCATCATCTAACAATAATCAATGAGATGTCTCGCACATCGTTCATTTCTTTCTTGTGATTTTGTATTATAAAAACAGTGTTAACTCTTAAGAAAGAAGGGAAGATGATTTTGTTATTTTTTTTTTCATATCTTTAATATGTTAAAATTTTCAATAAAGCTGAGAATAGATGCCTAGTGAAACACAGTATTACACTGTTTAAATAGCTTTTGAACTATGGCTTTATAAATTAGGTTGTTAAAAGTTAATTTTCCTTGAGTTAATCGGACAAGAACTAGCTAGCACGAATAAACGTTCGAGTTAAAGTAGCTCGCTCATATACAAACTCGAGTTGATTTGGCTTGAGTGACTTAGTTGTTAACCCATATAAATTAGCTCATTTTCTTTGTATTGATAATTTGGTATTATATTATTTAACACTTGTATAATTTGAAATTATTGTCAAGAGGTCACTTGAGACTATTATTTTCTAGCTCGGTTAGAATGATTGAGCTTACCTAGCTCGTATTATTATCTGCATGAGTATGAGTTGATAAACTTGATCGATGTCGAAAGGTTGATAAGAACAAGTTTAAAAATGAATCCTAAATACCTTTACTAGCAATGGTAAGTAGGGTGTCGAACCACAGAGAATTAGTAGAAAGTGTTAGAATTTGTGAATGTCATTGATTAACTAATCTAAAAACTATTATCTTTTGTTTGGTTGTGAAAATGTTTATGAAAAGACAATTATGAGAAAACGTAATCTACTCCGTGTTTCTGGTTTGACAAAATACAACTATATTGTTAGTCTAAAAGGAAGTCAGTAATAGTGATTACATGTACGATTAATCAAGTGGTAGATAAGGAACCAAACTTAAATGGTCCTATTCACACAACACCAACTCAATTATATGAAATATAAACCAATAAACAAATCATAGACTAAAAAGTTCACCAATTTAAAGTTTCAACACTACAACTGAATCCAATCAAAACTTAAAAAGGTTACATATTCAATCCTAAAAAGTTAGTTTAAACAAGTATCAAAAGTATTTATTGCAAACCCTGCGTCCGAAGAAGATTACGTGTGAGATTAGTCCGCATACAACAGCCAAAAGACAAGGTTGGCGCCTTGGAACTGTGCGTTCCAAACAACTCCCCTGCGTGCTCAGGCTGCCATCGAGTCCCCCAAATTGCCGTTTGTCATTCCTTATTAATTCCCTCCAACTGCCGACTCCGTTGCTCCTATGTACAAGCCCAAATTAAATTACAAAGGCCCAATTAAATTACTTGTATTGTCCCAACAAAAAGTATTATTTAGCAGCCCACGTTTTCTTTAGTAATCTTTTTGATCCATCTTCACTTCCATAATCCATTAGTTCCCTTCAACCAAAGCAAATTGGATTATTCCATTTTTATTCAATTTGTGAATAGCATTGATAACTCAATTTCAGCGTAAACAATAGCTATCACTCAAGCATCGGTATGGCTCCTTTTGAAGCTTTATATGATCGTAAATGCCGATCTCCAGTATGTTGGCACGAAATTGGTGAAACGCAAATCACTGGACCTGAGCTGATCCAAGAAACGGCTGAAAAAATCCTTCAAATTCGAAACAATCTTCTAGCGGCTCAAAGTCGTCAAAAGAGTTACGCCGATAAACGATGAAAGCCTTTGGAGTTTTGTGTTGGTGATCAAGTACTTTTGAAAGTATCACCGTAGAAGGGAGTGGTTCGTTTTGGTCAGAAGGGCAAGCTAGCACCACGCTATGTGGAACCATTCAAGATACTCGAAAGAGTAGGTCCTGTAGCATACAAGCTTGACCTACCAGAAGAACTCAACATAATTCATCCCACGTTTCACGTATCAAACTTGAAAAAGTGCCTCGCCGACGAAAACCTCCATATCCCTTTGGAAGATATTCAAGTTGATGAATCAATGCACTTCGTTGAAAGATCAGTGGAAATTATGGATTTCGGTGAAAAGCGTTTGAGACGAAGTCGGATCCCAATCGTCAGGGTACGTTGGGAGTCAAAACGAGGACCCGAGTTTACTTGGGAATGTGAAGACTCAATACACGAAAAATACCCGCATCTTTTTCCAGTTACAACTACTACTTAAATTTCGAGACGAAATTTCTAAAAGTAGGGGATACTGTAACATTTGTGTAAATGGGGTTTCGAAAACCCGCACCATTTCCATTAATCAAGTGTATATTTATGTCGTTTATTTCTAGCATTTTTTTATTATTGTTTAAAATATTAGAATCATATATATATATATATATGTATATATATATATATATATGTTTAATAAATAACTAATCATTTAAAATAATCTTAATAAAATAATAAAATAAATAATCAATTAAATATTTATAATTTATAATAACACATGATTTAAAATAGAATAATAAAGTAAATAAAATCCAAAAAAAAGGGTAAACCGGGAGTCGAACCCGGGTCCCTCGGGTAAACACACACAACAAACACCACCGAGACACACGCACCATTTGGTAAGAATTTGAAATCAACTTATATATATATATATATATATATATGTACGAAACCGCATGGTTGCCTGCAAGTTCAAATTAGCGAAACCCGACCTCGTCCCTGTTTCTGGAATCCGGAAATTCCAGCTAATCAATCCGCGTAATCACTCAATTCGGTTTCTAAAACCGAAATCAATCAATCAATTCGGTTTCTAAAACCAAAATCAATCACCCAAATTCGGTTTCTAAAACCGAAAATCAAGCACCCCTTTCAATCTATAAATACTAACGACCTACGTCTATAATTTTTGCTCAATCCTTTCATTTAAACCCGAGTTTACTCTGCTCAAAACCTCGCCGGAAATCCGCATTGTAACGATTTCCCTTACCTTCTAATTCTTTTCGTATATTATTTCGTGCAAGTCGGGATATACAAATAAGAATGCTAAACAAATGTATTCGGGTTTTCAAATCGGGAAGGCATTCTGGGTTAAATTTAAAATGAAGAAGACGAAGTGGATTAAGTGTTTTTATGTAATTAAATCCTAAGTTTTAACTGGGTTAGACACACAGTCCAGTGGTGGACTGTGTGCAAACACGACACTCACGTCCCCGGTTCGTGTCTGGTTCATGACCGTATAACTGTTATATAACAGTTTTAATTTTTGATGAATTATATCATTTAGCAGTATGTATATAAATATAATATAAAAATCAAGTTTCATTGGGTTAGACACCCAGCCCAGTTGGTTGGGCTAGGTGCAAATCACAGTTAAGGTCACGGGTTCGAGACCCTCTTGGTACGCGTTTTAATTGATTTCTAAAATCTTTTTAAATTACTTAAACCAGAAATAATTTAAATTGTATATAAATATAATAAAAACCAAGAGCTTAACGGGTTAGACACCCTTGGGCTCGGTGCGAAACACATGAAAGGTCACGGGTTCGAGACCCTTGGCGCACACCGGTTCAATCCAAACCTTTTTAAACTAAATTAATTTCTGAAATAGTCTAAAGAGTGTATTAAATAATTAAAATCAGGATTCTTTCGGGTTAGACACGTAGCTCAGTTGGAAGAGCTGCGTGCACGCAACCGAGAGGTCACGGGTTCGAATCTTGATAACGCTGCTAACTCCCTCACTCGAACCGGTCTGACATAACTTGTCAGACTGACAAGTTTTTTTTAATATTATTTTATTTTTATTTTATTTTTATTTTATGGATTTATATTAAAAGAAAAATCAATTAAAAATACTTAAAAATATAATTTCAAAGGTTTTAATATATCAATAAAAAGTCACAAAAATAACTTAAAAATCTAAACAAAGGTTTTTAACCAAAATATTAATTTATTTATTTATCAACATATCCCGTTATTATTTTAGGTTAGTACTCTTTCGTCGGTCAAATTCTCAACTCGTGCGCACTTATCTTCCACCAAGAACACGCACCCACTGTGAGTGAATCTCTACGAATTCCCCTTTTTAGTCAAGTTTTGGGTGTATCATGTGTCGTGTATTTTTTTATATTTATTTAAACACTTGTGCTAACATCATCTTGTGATCAAATGTGTATACTTGTTGCGTGATTATGTGTGGTTACATATTATCATTTCATTAGGCCCATCAGTTCCTCGTGGGATACAGGTTGAGCATCAGGTGCCTCATTAGATCGGCTCCGTTTGATTGAGCCTTGATCTCAAGTACTTCATTCATCATATCATACGTTCATTGTAGATATAATGTGGTTTGTGAATAGTTATTTATATACATATGCTCACATGTGATTTGTGCACAATTTTTATTTAACAACGATATAAATCAACTATTTAGATGTTTTACTAAGGTTCACTCGCCAACTTTTGTTGACCCAAATCTTTTGTTTTACCCATGATATAGGTGAACAAGCTGAAGAAAGAAACACATAGGAATGGCCTTAGAAGATTAAATAAAGTTTTTGCGTATTGAACAATATTTTGGTTTTGTTGGTTCTTGTATGAATTTTGTGTTTGAATATTTGAAGTTTTAATTTCAATTTAATAAAAATGAAACTTATTAGTAAATATCATGAGCTTTGGTGATAACCTAATCATGCCCCGACTTTTATTTCCGCTGCGGGTCGGGGTGTGACACTAAGGCTTTATACACTTCCTTCTCATCACTAGGTATCTAGTTTTCTTGCTTCTTGTTGTTAAATTATCACAGCCCCCCGACCCCATCCTGGGCGGGAGCCATGCGTAGATACAGTGGTACTGGTATTTATTATAATCGTCGCAGCGGAATTTTCTTTCAAGACCGGGTGTCAGGAGAAATATCAGAGTTTTAAAAAACACTGCAGTTTTCTTTTCATAAGATGTGGGATGAAACCCATATTTCCAAAAGGATTTTCATAAAGATAAACCCTTGATTACAAAACATGTTTTATTCAGATTTACATAGCCATTTATTTAAGCTTGAGTGCCTCTTAGCACTTTTCCTTCACTTCACAGTAAATCACTTGAAACGCGTTCTAAAAAATATTTGGTCGGTGAAAAATACTGGTGAGTTCATTCCGTTTATGAAAACACGGCATTGTAATTACAGCATTAAGAGTTTTTACATTTGTTTACTTACTATTGGCTACCTCATTATCCAATAGTAAAGAAATTATTTTTAATATATATTTGTCACTCGCCCATTTCGGTGACTAGTGGTTAGATCTCTGATTGGCTAACTCGTTGTCCAATAGTGATGCATAACAAGTAATGTATACAAAACCCCACATACTTGCAGTAATTTCAGAATACAAAAACTTAATCACTATAAATACAACTGAGAAAACATTTAGGGTTTTGTAAAAGCATTTGAGAAAAAGAGAATGACTCACTTTGCAGGTTTAAGTTGATAGGTCTTGCCTACTAGTTTAAGGCTGGTATACCTAATTAAATATATAGTGCACA
The DNA here is from genome assembly GCA_947069175.1 of Scalesia atractyloides. Classification (NCBI taxonomy): domain Eukaryota; kingdom Viridiplantae; phylum Streptophyta; class Magnoliopsida; order Asterales; family Asteraceae; genus Scalesia; species Scalesia atractyloides. The sequence continues at coordinate 3,691,526 of CAMTDV010000020.1, read as the reverse complement.
CGTATTAGTGTACTAACTCAATTCAACTTTTACGATAATCACGAGATCAAAACCCCAATGTATGATAAAGTATAGCCGGGTACCGACAACACTTAAGTATCCATTGGATTGATTTCAATCGATCGGATATTCAAGGTTGTAAAAGCTTTTTCCTGCTTGGGTCCCCATTCAAACTTAACTGATTTACATGTTAACTTAGTTAACGGAACGGCTATCCGTGAAAAATCTTGGATAAAGCATCGATAATATCCTGCTTGTCCTATAAAACTTCTGACTTCCGTAGGTGACTTAGGGATTTTCCATTTAGTAATTGCCTCAATCTTTGAGGGGTCCACATAAATTCCTTCATGGTTAATCAAATGTCCTGAGAATTGCACTTCTTGCAACCAGAATTCACACTTAGAGAATTTAGCATAAAGCTTCTCTTTTCTCAGCAGTGTTTAGAGTGCATGTAGATGCTTAGCACGCTCTTCTTCGCTCTTAGAATAAATAAGTATATCGTCTATGAAGATAATTACAAATTTATCCAGGTACGGTTTACATATCCTATTCATCATGTCCATAAATGCTGCTAGAGCATTTGTTAAGCCAAATGGCATAAACCATACCTAGTTCTGAAAGCAGTTTTAGGAATGTCATCTTCCTGTACTTTCAGTTGATGGTATCCTGAGCGTAAATCGATTTTAGAAAAATATCCAGCTCATTGGAGTTGATCGAATAGATCATCAATCCTTGGTAACGGGTACCGATTCTTAATCGTGATCTTATTCAATTCCCTGTAATTGATACACATACGCATCGAACCATCCTTATTCTTGACAAACAACACAGGTGCTCCCTAAGAGGATGAACTTGGTTGTATGAAACCTTTCTCTAGCAATTCATCTAATTGCTTCTTTAATTCTAGCATCTTTGTCGGTGCTAATCGATAAGGTGCTTTAGCGATTAGAGCAGTGTAAGGTATCAGATGAATTCTGAACTCTACTTCTCGATCTGGTGGCAGTCCAGGTAGATCCTCTGGGAAAACATCAGGGTATTCGGATACTACCAGAATTTCTTTTAGCTCCTTGCCTCTATGTTAATGATTACAGAGATCATATTCTTTATGCATTGCTTCCTTGCGTAACTTGCAGCCTTCATCACATAGATGAATTTTGTTGGTTTGGTCGGCTTGTCTCCTTGAATCATGATTGTTTCTCCTGTTGGCGTATGAATCTCAACAATATTTTGATCACATAGGATTCCTGCATGATTGGCTACTAACCAATCCATTCCTAATACTACATCGAATCCAGCTAGATTCATTGGTAGTAGGTTTGCCTCGAACTTATGTCCTAGTAATTCTATCTTCCCTCCTTGAAGTACTTCGCGTATGTTGGTGGAGTTTCCTTCCGCCGTTTCTACCGTACAAGCTTGACTAAGCTTAGTCAACGGTTGATTGAGTGCTTGGCAGAATGCGGTATTTATAAAACTTTGATTTGTACCAGAGTCAAATAATATTTTAGCATATACGTCATGGACAAGAAACGTACCGGCGATTAAAACCCACAACGAATGACAAAGAATAGCCAGGTACCGGCAGCACTTAAACATCCATTGGATTGGTTTCAATCGATCGGATATAGTACCGTGTCAGTGATTAGAGTTATTACCCTGATAACGGGGCAGCGTTTTGGGAATTTAGGGGGTTCGGTATTCGAACGTAGCTTCGAGAGAGAAAGAAATATCGATATTGAATCAAACGGGCGCATTTGAACTGCTCATAGGGCTGCCTTTATATAGCCAATCTGGAATTTTCCCGCGCTTCGTGTGAGAATTAGGGGTCTTCCCCACGTGGCACGACAGCAGCCTATTAGGGCTAGGTCCGCTTTGTCAACTACATAGGCTTGCCACATGGGTGCCACGTGGTTTGGTACTCTCCCGCGCGTCGCGAGAGGGCATGGCGCCAGGGAAGTTCAAATTTTTTTTGCTTCGCGCTGGGTCTCGTCGTGCGTGTTCGGGGTTTCGCTTATGGTATTTTGGGACTTGTTACATAAATAAGTGATTATACGTTGTTTATGTAGTTAAAAATTATGTGATCTAGGCTGCGTATTGCTGGACTGTTATGGTTTTGATGTTCTATGATAATCTTTGTATAATAGATTTGCTAGAAATCACGCGTTACAATGTTTTTTTCGTTGTGATTTTCAGTTAAGTCACTAGGGTTTAATTGTGGGATAACTCTGGTGTATTGCAATCAAAATTATTGATCATGCATGATTTTGGTATGACATCTAAGCTGCGTTTTATGTTTAGATATTAGATCTTGAAGCTTGTTGATTATTTGGGTATGCATATGAAGGGTAGCTTCATGATTTAATGTAGTAAGTTTACGGGTGAGTTTAGTATAATAAGAGACATGTATAAATTGATATATAAAATGTTGTTAGGTTTCAAATTCGCTAAACATGTTAACGGAACCGTTAGAACTCGCGTTAGAATGTTAACGACTGAAAACAGGAAGCTGTCCAACAATTACAACCGACTTTAATCGGCTGTAACCGGGTCATAAAATAACGAAAACGGATCTTCTTGAGTCTAAAACTTGGTGTTTCAAAATACGCTTCTAATGGCGCTAGAATCGTAATTTTTGGACGTCGTGTGATGTTTTAAATAAATTATTTCTTTTTAGCAATTAAAGCTGCATTTTTCTGCAGATTTTCCGTGTTATGTTTTAAGTCATAACTCGGTTAATACTTAGAGTTAGATCATGTGAAACACCCTATCTCATCTATTTGATAACTATTAAAGTTGTGATGTTACATTTAGTTTGGACAATCAAACAGTTATTTCAAAAGTACGAGTTTACAAAAAACTTCTTTTTTTACATACAAACTATTCATAAACCCTTCAACATTGTTACGTTCCATGGACAAAAGAAACTAAGTGGAGGCAAAAATTTTGGAAGTGTTCGGTTCTTCAACAACTTCAATCAGCATCCGCGTAATTATATGGTTCACCTACATTAAAAATTTAATTAGAACTTTAGTTATATATTACATTCAACATATACAAACGTAACCAATCGTTCGAGCATGGCCAAATTGAACAAAACAAATTTTTTTTACCCCACCGTAAGCTACGATGGCCACCGTAGCTTACGGTCATGCCTTACGGCCCTGGCCATCTGGTTTACGGCCAAACATTAAAATCAATACAGCAGCAGTCTACCGTAAGCTACGGTAGCCTACCGTAGCTTACGGTGGCTTGCTGCAGATTTTCCCTTATTTGTCGATTTTGACGCAAATTTCTCCATATCTTTTAATTCGCTTGTCCGTTTAACCTCCCGTTTCTTTGTACATGATCAAAACATGACCCTCTACCTTATGAACCCAAAATCTAACATCCGGACTAATCATATACATTTTTATTGTTATTTATTTTTATACTATCACTCAGTTTACGACTAATTTTCCGGTTTTACCCTTTTACTTCCGGATTTTAACTAAAGTAGTCGTTCATACCATTTAGAATATGTCACGACTTAGTTTTAACCCGTTTGGTTGTTCTAGCGAAATCCATCGCTTTTATTCAACAAAACTTTTACTCTTGTATCATTTTGACCCGCTTGGTTGTTTTAGCAAAGTCCATCGCTTTTATTCGACCAAACTTCTATGCTTTTATCATTTTGACCCGTTTGGTTGTTTTAGCGAAATCCATCACTTTTATTCAACCAAACTTCAATTCTTTTATCATTTTGACCCGTTTGGTTGTTTTAGCGAAATCCATCGCTTTTATTCGACCAAACTTCTATTCTTTTATCATTTTGACCCGTTTGGTTGTTTTAGCGAAATCCATCGCTTTTATTCAACCAAACTTCTATTCTTTTATCATTTTGACCTGTTTGGTTGTTTTAGCGAAGTCCATCGCTTTTATTCAACCAAACTTCCATTCTTTTATCATTTTGACCCGTTTGTTGTTTTAGCGAAATCCATCGCTTTTATTCAACCAAACTTCTATTCTTTTTTTCTTTTATCACATCTATAGTGAACATATGATACATTATATAAAGTATAAGAAATTTATTATGGAGCATAAGCCACAAACCTTATAGCTTTCCTTTCAAGCGCGCGTCCGTCCCGGCTTGACCGCTTGACGTCTCACCCAATTTGCCTATAGAGTTCAATCTGATATATCGCTTGGACTCATAACACAATATAGCACCCACCTCATTGTCAAGATCTCATTTACATGATTCTTTATTCATCTCAATTATTTATAATCACTTAAGCATTACATCAAACACCTTGTGGGCAAGATTTTTATACCATCTTTGTTAAGCCTATTAACCAACAATTAACAATGTATATACATCTCATAACATCAAAGTATGTTCAATTTGCACATATAACCCAATGCATTAAACTTTAATTACAACTTTTTCCTTGATTATACTCTATGTGTCCTACACATTCACCAAAACCCACTTACATACATATTACATTTCATTTAAACACTTAGAATTAGAAATTGATTCATAAACTTCCATCTAGGGTTTGTACCTAAGTTCATTTACATCTTGTAATTCGCACTAATTTCCACAATCCCTGTAAGAATAGAAATCTGACGAACTTCACAAATTTTCATAAAAATCACCAAATATTAAATTTTGACATACCTTATGATCCCTAGTATTGGTGATCAATAATTTAAGTTCATGCAAGGGTTAGAAGCTTGATTATCCTTTCAATTTGGTGATTTTTGATAACTGAGGGGTTTGCCCTCTTTTTTTTTCTCCTGCTTTGATCAATACACACACATACAACTCCAGCATGTGTTGTTTTTTTTAATATAACAAGTTTCACTTACTTGGCTAATTTAGTCCCTCATGTTCAGTTTGATATAAAAAGGACCCTAATTTATAACTTTCATTATTTAACAACTTACCATTAAGTAGGTTAAATATCCCTAGTTATATATATTAATATTTTTGGGGTGTTACAAATCCACCCTCCTAAAAAGGGTTTCATCCCCGAAACACATATACGTACCAAAAAGTGAGGGGTATAGTCGCCTCATTTCCTCTTCGGACTCCCAGGTGGTGTCCGACCCCTTTTTATGCTCCCACTTGACCTTTAGTTGATCAATTTCTTTGTTCCTTAATCTTTTGACCTTTCGGTCAAGGATTACGATCGGCCTTACCAAGTAGTTGAGTTTATTGACTACCTCTATGTCTTCATATCGAATGTAAGCTGTTTCGTCGGCTAAACATTTTCGGAGATGTGAAACGTGGAATGTATTGTGTATTCCACTCAACTCTTCCGGTAGTTCTAATTGATATGCCACTTTGCCCACTCGACCAATAATTTTAAAAGGCCCAATAAATCGCGGCCTTAATTTCCCTCTCTTTCTAAGTCGTATGATCCCTTTCCAAGGAGACACCTTGAGCATTACCATGTCGCCTATTTGAAATTCAAAGGATCTTCGTCTTTTATCAGCATATGATTTTTTCCAATCTTGGGCTGCCTTTAAGTGAGTTCGTGCTATGTTTATCTTTTCATTTGTGGCTTTAATCACATCCTTATGGACAAGTTCTCTTGGGCCCACTTCCTCCCAACACACTAGGGTTCGGCACTTCCTGCCATACAGCATCTCGTATGGTGCCATACTAAAGCTCGAATGGTAGCTGTTGTTGTATGAAAATTCAACCAATGGTAATAGGCATCCCAACTGCCTCCAAAGTCAATAATACATGCTCGAAGCATATCTTCTAATGTTTGAATTGTCCGCTCGCTTTGCTCGTCTATTTAAGGGTGATATGTGATAGACTGTCGTTAGTGCCAATCAAAAACCTAAATAAACTACGTAGATAGGATAAGTCGGGTATCGAACCAACGGAGTCTTGTGGAAAGTGTTATATTCCAAAGTCTAAATATTGAACACAATAAACACTGATCTTGAACTTTAACTTTATGATACTAAAATAAACACAATAATTTGGATTTTAATTCAATAGAGAGAACAATGATACCCCCAAACTTTGGAATGATAGTCAGCTATTATAATACGTTTATATTAACCATTGAGATTGACTATTGATTGCATTACCCATTGTGATGTTACGTGACTAAGTACTCTGATTAACAATTAATGAATAGTTATCACATAGGCATCATTTACAGTTAACCAACCTTAATCCTTAACCAAATAGATCCCAATTTCAAGAACTCTCGGGAATTGAATGGATGCAAATCAAGGATGAACAAAAAGTAAATGTTTACAATGGAAATAATCAAATGCATAGTGAAAAGCATCGAATGCTTAGATCACAAAATCCCAATGATTAGCAAAACGTACTAAATATCTGACTTACATCATTCCTCCATCCAGAGGAATCATAACAAAAACTAGCCACTCATTGTTCTGTTAGAGGCTGCAAAGATTGGGTAATCAGCTGGCATCTTGATCTTGTTGATGATCGGTATGGAATTCTAATGATTGTAGGTGAAAAAGTTACCAACTTTGAAGCCCTAGCTCTGGGTTTTTCGTTCCTCCTCCTGATAATTTTCCAGAATTGACCTAATCCCCTTTTTATGGCTGCAGTAACAACTCCAACGAATTTTTCTTAAACTTGACCGTAAGCTACGGTATATGACCGTAAGCTACGGTCTAAGAGTTCTGTCAATTTCTCTCCCAACCGTAGGCTACGGTACAAGACCGTAGGCTACGGTTACCAGATTCTGTCAATTGTTGTAAAATGGACCGTAAGCTACGGCATATGACCGTAACCTACGGTCCAGACCTGCTGGATTTTTCTTGTTGGTTTAAACCAACCGTAACCTACGGGTAACTAATCGTAGGCTACGGCGGGAACTCAGTAATTGCTCATCTTCATTGATACTTTCACAAAATTACCAATACACCCCCGGACTTCTCGTGGTATCCATTTTTAGTGTAACTCAACATTAGTTCCTAGCTCGTATTACTCCCGTTTGGTGCTTATTGCTGCGTAACTGTATCTCGGGTCTTCCACGTCATTTCTAACTGCCTTAACACGTCCAATTTAACCAGTTATCCTGCAAAGCACCCAATTCTCGTAGTTATCTCATTCAATGCACATAGTAGCCAAGAACTAACTAAAACATGCAATTTATAACCATTATCACTCGGATTTCACCCCATACATCACATTCCCACACTTACCTTTGATTGTCCCCAAGCAAACCAACTGTATATTACTCACCACAATAACAACACACAAATCTCTTAATTGGTTCATTCAATTCAATTCTCTGAATCATAACCATCCCATAGACTAACACAATCAAGATTTACAGCTTGACACGGGTGACACAATTCAAACGCAAGGTTTGTCTGTATAAAACTAACATGCTTATAATTTAACACATGCTAGTTGCCCCTCACAATGTACCCTCCGCTCGGTTCAGCAATTAACTAGCATGTGATGTGCTAGTATATATTCGCTCATGGCCAATTATGACTCCTGCAATTATAAACTTGTGTAACAATCACGCTTACATTGTACGAATGACATGATACATATTAGTAGCCTTTGCAGCATGGACATTAACTCTTAACAGCTTCTTCGTGTACACCCATTTGGTTCTCCACCCGCACCTTCGGATTATTGTTCCCCTCCTTCTTTTATAAACTTGTGTAACAATCACGCTTACATTGTACGAATGACATGATACATATTAGTAGCCTTTGCAGCATGGACACTAACTCTTAACAGCTTCTTCGTGTACACCCATTTGGTTCTCCACCCGCACCTTCGGATTATTGTTCCCCTCCTTCTTTTATTCTTGTTTTCCACGGGTTTTCAGTTTTTCTTTTTTTTTAATGACGGGTAGATCCACTCAAGCCATTAAACTAATCGTTATACAACTGCACCTCTGCTACAATATATATGATTTCTAATGTCTTCATTGTTCATCCACGCATGTCACCGCACAATTTCAACATGTATCAAATTACACAAGTTTTAATGCAGAATGTCATATCGGCCTCTCTCAGCAATTGATTCATCTTGATATCCTATCACAACTATTGGCTCAAACCACACCAAGAAAACAAAAAGATAAACCGTTGCTGACAATTAGCATGTGCAATTTAAAACATGTTACCTTTACACATACATATCTTTCCACTTTAATATCGGGTAACCCTGTCAGACTTACTCTCATGAAACTTAAAGGAACAAATACGACCAGAATGTGCTAATTACTACCAATAAGAGACCCATTAATGTTTGAAATCGTAAGTTTTCATACCAATTAGCATACTTAAGGTGATAAAAATTTGAAAACTTTTAAAAACTCCCAATTTTTTTATCAACTTCCTTATTTCGAGCTTTTCAGTGTTTCCCCCAACTATCTCCTCTCGAGCTTCCCACATCCCCACACTTGGGATACATTGTCCCCAATGTATGGTGCACTTTAAAATTAGCCCGAGAATACTAACCATTACCCAAACAAAGATTAAAACATGTTCAACCCATTAGAAACCATCCCAAATACATCACACCACGAATTAACACAAAATAAAAATTGTCTTAAACTGGAAATAACAAACAGATAGATAGAGTGGAGCACATGGACCTGATCGATGCAACTGATCAGTGAATGCTCATTGATACGATGGGCCTGGCGGATGTCCATAGTAGCCACCCAAATGCTCATAGAACGCGCTCATGTCAAAAATGTCTGCTAATCCTCCTTCTGGACGATCTTGCTGCTGTTGTGATGACTGGGGCTGTTGCTGCTGCTGGGAATACTCATAAGGCGGCGACTAATATGGGTATGAACTTTGGAAGTGCGGCTCTGTGTACTCTCGCGGTAACCACATGGATCCTTGGACTTGCGGCATCGGATGTTGGGTCATTCCAGGCTGATAAGGTGGCTCCTAGCTGTAATCCACGTATGGTGGATTTTCCACATATGGAACCCCTTGGTAGTAATCCAGATGGCGTCGGGTTTGGTTCTCATCATATGCCTGCATATTTAGTTCCATCTGTGATTCAAGATGGCGCATCCGCTCCGTTCGCGCCAAATAATCCATCAACTCCTTATGCTCACGTTCTCGCCCGATATCTTGCTTGGATCCTTGATCGAAGATGGCCTGCTGTGACATCTCCCACTGCCCATAGTCGGACGATCGCCGGCTATCAACAAACACTTGTGTCTCGTCATCAAATACCCCCACGAATGCGTTGACAGTTGCTGTGCTTCCGGTTACCTGCTCGAACCTGTACCTACATCAATACCAGCCTCACTTCTCTGCCGTATCACCTCCTCATCACTGGAATCCAAATCATCCATCTCCCCCTGCTTGGGGGCTGTTTTTCCCCACTGCAGTACCTTGAGCTTTACCCCATCCCCGTACTAAATTTTGTGCCACAATTTTGTCTTCTTGTAGGCAATGCGGTCATGTTTGCACATATCTGCAATGGAGAAGATTGCGTGAGGTTTGGTTAATGGGTATTCTGTTGGTAGCAATGCTCCCTGTCTTCCTAGCAGTGTACTGATCAGTCTAGCGTGAGGTATCAACTTTTTCAGCTTGGCATTCCTGCTCTGCCACACATACATCATCACTAACTGCCTAAATGATAAGTGTGGTTGGCCGGTCATGATAGCATACAGGAGTGGCAGCTCATACTTTCTTATAGCCATTCTGTCTCCCAGTCGAGGAGCCACATTAGTCATGACAAAACTAAGCAATACCCTGACGAGCGGCTTCAGATTATCCCGCCTCATCTCAACACCCTTATCAAACAGGAACAGTTCCGAATACATTAAACGCTCACCCACCAAATTCGTCTGCTCATTAAAATAATCATTCTCGTTGATCAGTTGGTAGAAATCATCGGGTTGCGAATCAAATCTGGCCACCTGGCTCAGTGTCGCAAATGACATGGTGGCTCGCTTCCCATTAACCACGCCAGTGAGGGTAGTGGTCCTTGGTGGATTATTCCCCTCATCCCTTTCCAAGGTGCTCAAACAAGCCATTACACTCTTTATGTACACATCGCCCTTCTCATGACCCTTGAAGTCTGCGACCGCCTCCCAACCAAGTGCTACCAATTTTTGATATAACCCCAATGCTCTTAAGTACGGTTTGTAGACCATTTTCTCGAAGCACGTATTTTACTTAACTGAATTCTCATCTCCCATCTTGGCATAGAACAAATCTGCTTGATACTCTTTGCGTTGTTTGCTGAGAGGGCCCTTTGTCCAGGTTGGGCGGTATGGTACATCGCCATGACCATATTGGAGTTCCTCCTCCTCTTCTGACGATTCTATCTCTCTAATTTCCACCCCTGTTCCCCGTCTACTTTTAGATCTCGTCGGAGCAGGTCCTGATGGCTCGACGGCTTTTTTCTTTCCCAGCTCTCTTCTCCCTTACCATCTACACACAAAGACAATTAACCAACAACAAAAATTCATCAAGTCAATTTCAGTCATATCAGTCAACTAATTCAAACATGTAAAGCCATGACCCTCCCACACTTGTTTCTTGACATGTGGGGATTTTGGTACTCATCTAAGCTTTCATGTATTCCCCAATTCTCTACAAATTGTAAATCACAGTACAGTTATCAATGCATGCCTTAAGATTTCATAAACACTCATTAATAATTGGATGAGTACCCGTCACCCTTTAATATCTAACCGTACCTTCATTCTGACCGTTAAGAACAAAATTGGGGATAAAGATCATACCTTTGTAGCTTAGAATGCTTAGATACTACCAGATTCACTTGACTTGAGATTTGGAGGAAAAGCCCCAAAATTTGAATTTTAGGGTTTGTTGTTGACGAACGGATGTTCCACAATCGGATGTTCTTCGGAGGAAACTGAGATAGGGCTTATATTCCTCTCGAATTTTTGCGCGATTTAGGCTCTTGAATCACCCGATTTGGTTGTGTAACCAAAATTTGGAGATAGAAGGGGGTATGAAGGTTCTAGGTATATTAGAGAGGAAGAAGATGGTGGAGATAGAAGTTTTGTGGTAAAAACTAAGGTAATATGTTGTATATTGGCAGATTATGGATCTGGTTCATTTACCCGTTGGATTTTTTATTGTAACATACTAAACCCGACCCAAAACCCATGCCTTTGCAGTCAACCGTAGGCTACGGTTGAGACCGTAGCTTACGGTCCATTATCTCTGTGTCATCTAAGTTGAACCGTAGCCTACGGTTGGAGACCGTAGGTTATGGTTAGATGTTGCTGGCCAGTTTTGTTATGTGGACCGTAGCCTGCGGTCCTAGGCCGTAGGTTACGGTCAGGCTTAAATAAATTTTTTTATATAAGTTATATATGAGTTAAGAAGTTTAGGTTGTACATGATGGTCCCATAATACCATGCCACCCCCCGAAGAACTTAGTGTCGACCGCGACACACAATTACTCCCTTCAACGCCCTGCGCAGCTAGTGCGTAACCACCCGTGCGCCATGTCCAAGAATAGGGACCATCAACCTATTCAACGTTTCACAGCCCATACAAACAAGAAACATGAAGCAAACAAAGAAGAAAATATGTACCAAAATCCGGGTTGCCTCCCGGTAGCACTAAGTTTACGTCTTCAGCTGGACCCCGCAACTTCCTAAGAGGTTGTATGCGCGGGTGAACTGACGAGGAAGTTCACCTCATCTATCGGTGATTCATTCAGGTCATCCGCGTCCAAATACAGTTTCAGTCAGTGGCCAGTTGCCACTTGCCGGCGTTGGTCCTTAGGATCTTTGATTTCCACATCTCCAAACTTCCCAACACGTACGATCACTAACGGGCCCGCCCACTTGCTCTTCAGTTTACCTGGAAACAATTTCAGACGGGAGTTAAATAAACCATACCTTTTGACCCACGGCGAAAACCTGGCATCGCAACTTCGCATCATGAACGGCCTTCATCTTATCCTTATAAGCAGCCGCCGTGTCATACGCCTCGTTTTGCAACTCTTCAAGCTCACTCAACTTTAACAACCTGTGGGCACACTGCATCAGAATAATCAGTGTTGACCTGTTTAACAGCCCATATTGCTCGATGGGCGATTTCCATGGTATATGACAACCCTTCCCATACACCAATCGATAAGAGGTAGTGCCAATAGGGTTTTATACGCGGTGCGGTATGCCCATAAGGCGTCATCCAGTTTAGATAAACAATCCTTACGATCAATACGCACCGTTTTTTGTAAAATTTCCTTGATCTGACTATTCGACATTTCCACTTGCCCACTTGTCTGTGGGTGATATGGTGTAGCAATGCGATGATCAACACCATACCGTTTCAGAAGTTTACCCACATTGAAATTTTTGAAGTGGGACCCCCCATCATTAATGAGCACGCAGGGTACCCCAAATCGGGAGAAAATATGTGCCTGAACAAACTACACACGACGGTATGGTCATTGGTCCTAGTAGCTATTGCTTCAACCCATTTTGAAACGTAGTCATCCGCTACTAAAATATATAGATGACGGTTAGAATTTGGAAAAGGGCCCATAAAGCCGATCCCCCACACATCAAAAATGTCAACAACCAAAATTGGCTGCATTGGCATCTCGTCACGTTTAGAAATTCCGCCCATTTTCTGACAATTGGTGCATTGTTTAGCAAAAGCAAAGGCATCTTTAAACAACGTCAACCAGTAAAGGCCGCATTCTAACACTTTATGGCCCGTCTTCTGTCCGCTGAAGTGACCACCACACGCCGAAGCATGGGCATGTTTCAACACGTCTTGAAATTCTGTCTCCGGAATACACCTCTGGATGATTTGATCAGCACCTATCCGGAACCGGTTCATCCCAAATATAATTCTTCACCTGTGCCAAAAACTGATGTTTCCTCCTTTTGTTCCATGCTTTCAGCATCGTACCTGAAACAATATAATTAGCAAAATTAGCATACCATGGTTCAGAACTGACAGACATAATAAACTCATCCGGGAATTGTTCATTGATTGCAGGTGTGACCTCCTCACACTCTGGCGATAGTTGTGACAGGTGGTCCGCGACCACATTTTCACACTCCTTTTTGTCTCGAATCTCTAGATCAAATTCTTGTAGTAGAAGGATCCAACGGATCAACCTCGGTTTCGCATCTTTCTTCTCCATTAAATATTTAACTGCGCTATGATCAGAGTAAACAATTACTTTACTTCCCCAAATATATGACCAGAACTTTTCCAGTGCATAGGCAACGGCGAGCAACTCTTTCTCCGTTGTAGTGTAATTAAGTTGAGCATCGGAGAGAGTTTTGCTCGCATAGTAGATGACAACCGGTTTCTTGTCTACTCGTTGTCCTAGTACGGCCCCGATTGCAAAGTCACTTGCATCACACATTATTTCAAAAGGTTTTGTCCAGTCTGGTGATTGCTGTAACATTTGTCGAAAAACGGGCTTCAAAACCCGCTCCGTTTAAAATCCAAATATTTATTCGAAGTTTTGTCGCATATTTATTTGTATTAATTAAAGCGAAAATAATAATAATAATAATAATTGTAATAATAATAACAACAATAATAATTAACCAAGTAATTTAGATTTAATAAATAAATGAATTTAGTTAATAATTCAAGGGACTAAATATGTATTTCTACTAAACTAAGTTCAGGGGCTTTTATGCTATTTTCAAAAGAAAATTCGAACTCAACAAAAAGAATCAAAAAAGGGCAGCGCTCGGACTCGAACCCGGGTCAACCGCAATCACACACACACCAAACACCACTACACCACACGCACACTTGTGCTATAAACTGAAACCATATAAGTCTTATATTAACAACCCGCCTAACACCTGCAAGCTCAGAACGTCAGAGGTGTAACCGTTCCTGAATCAAAGATCGAATCAAGGAGTTCCGTTTCGATCCTCCAAATCACCAGATATAACTGACAATCATCAATCAATCACGACCGAATTTAACCAAACCGTTTCTACAAAATCATTGCTCGTAACCGCCAATGATTTAACCGAAATCAAACCTCACCATAGCAGCCTATAAATACTATCTACCAATCACACTTTCAATCGTTCACGAAATCACTCTGCTAAAAAAAAGCCTTTGTTCTGTTCGCCGGAAGCTAAGTTCCATTCGCCGGAAAAACAAGCTCTGCTCGCTGGAACATTTCAATCATCGGTAAATCTTTCAGCTTTTCCTGCCAATTTGTTATTAACATGATTAATGAATAACCCGTACAGCAATAACATCATTTTAATCTAACATCATTTTGTTCTGTTCGCCGGAAGCTAAGTTCCATTGGCCGGAAAAACAAGCTCTGCTCGCCGGAACATTTCAATCATCGGTAAATCTTTCAGCTTTTCCTGCCAATTTGTTATTAACATGATTAATGTATAACCCGCACAGCAATAACATCATCTTAATCTGACATAATCGAGTTCAGTATTGGGTTTAATATAGGATGAAAACGATGAAGTTATTCAGGTTATAAGTAATCAAACTTGGTCTTTAAAAACGGGTTAGACACACAGTCCAGCGGTGGACTGTGTGCATTTTATGCGGAAGATACCGAGTTCGATACTCGAACCACACCGATCTACTGGAATTAAATCCATTGTTTTTAAAACAAGTCATATCGTTTCACAGAAAGTGGCTAAATAAAATAAAAATCCTATCTTATACGGGTTAGATACCCAGCCCAGATGGATGGGCTGGGTGCAAGTCACACTAAGGTCACAGGTTCGAGTCATGTCCAACACACCGGTTTGTTTGATTTAAAAACCTTTTTAATTAATTAATTTCTGAAATATTCTAATCAGTATATAAGTATAATAAAAATCAAGAAAACTAACAGGTTAGACACACAGCCCAACTGGTTGGGCTGTGTGCACACGAACCATAGGTCCCGAGTTCGAATCCTGCTTCTGTAACCGGTTCTGACAATTATCAAAGATTTTAAATCGAAACAGAAATGAATTAATCTAATTTGTATATATATATAATTAAAAACGAGATTATTTCGGGTTAGACACGTAGCTCAGTTGGTAGAGCTGCGTGCACGTATACGGGAGGTCACGAGTTCGAACCTCACTCAGCGCATAGAATAAACACAGTCCTACCGGTCAACGGTCAACGGTCAAAAAGTCAAATTTTTTTATTTCTTTTATTTATTTATTTATTTTATTTAAAAATCAATTAAAAACACTTAAAAATAATATTTTTCAAGTTAGAAAATGTCCTTAAACTCACAAAAATAAATCTAAAAATCCTATTAAGGTTATGAATTAAAATTATTAATCTCAAATAAAATCCATTTATTTACCGAACCATTCGTTATTATTTTAGGTTAGTTTTCCTCGTCGATCAAATCCTAAAATTCGTGCGCATCCAAGGTCATCAAAGAACGCACCCAATGTGAGTGGATTCTTACAAATTCCCCTTTTTATTCATGTTTTGGGGTGTATCATGTGTCGCTTTATTTATTTCCTTTATTCAAACTTGTGCTATTACCATTATATATCTAAACGTGTGATGTAAATATTGTTTGTTGTGATGCGTGTTTACATTTTGTCAAGTTGCGTGCAAATCATTCATTAGGCCCATCAGTTCCTCGTTGGAGACAGGTTGAGCATCAGGTGCCTCATTGTTCATCATTTGGTGTGTGCTTGTGCATTGATTGAGATTATGTGATTATGTTGTTGGTTGTGATGTGTGTTTATATTTTTGTCAAGTTGTGTGCAAATCATTCATTAGGCCCATCAGTTCCTCGTGGGAGACGAGTTGAGCATCAGGTGCCTCATTCGATCGGCTCCGTTTGATTGAGCCTTGATCTCATTATTCATCATTTGGTGTGTGCGTGTGCATTAATTGTTATTATGTGTTTTATGATTAAATTTACATTTAGGTTTATTCATATTTGGTTATGCACAATTTTATTCAAATAACCAAAATAACTAATCCTTCCAAATATTTAAATAAGATTCACTCGCCAACTTTTGGTGACCCAAAACCCTATTTTACACATGATACAGGTGATCCGGTTGAGAAAAGAAACACATAGGATGGCCTAAAAGAATAAACAAGTTAATGCCTTGGAATGAACGTTTAGTTTTGTTTTCCTTTGTAATTGTACTCTAGTTTGTAATTTGAATGAAAATGTATTTGAACATGTTGTGTTTGTATGTTTATTGTAACTTCTTCCTTAAAGAGAAATAATAAATATGAAACTTTATAGTAAATGTCATGAGCTTTGATGAAAACCCAATCATGCCCCGACTACCATTTCCGCTGCGGGTCAGGGTGTGACAGATTGGTATCAGAGCTTTTGACTATAGGGATATAGGATAGGTTATTAGACCCTTAGAGCCTATACTATAGTTGATTAGATTTTAATTGTTTATGTGGTTACATGCAAACTCATGATGTTTATTTGTTTCGTATTTATTACACACACAAATGCATGCAAACACTTCCACTATCCTATTGTGTGATACTTAATGAGTTATACTTGTTGTTAAACATAACATGCTTACATATACATTCATCACGCATATTTCAAAGTTCACATATTCAAATCATCCTCATATTTCCTTTATTCAAGATTTAGTCGCATTTTTTCATTTTCAATCTCATCAAAGTGAGTTCTACGACGGGCATGTAGTAACTGTAAGGGTACAAGTACCGGTAGTCGGAACGTCCTGTCTAGGTTGGCATTCGTATAAATCCAATATAACGGACCAGTTTGCCTACCTGGGGACTAACGATGAGAGTACGAAGGACCTATTAGGCCAAAGCATGCCACACCAAACGTCGTTCGAACTAACCCCACTTTGAGATGTCACCGTGTCCACACCTGGATGCAATCCGAATTTCATACGTTACATACATATTTCTCGATTTTCTCCGGGTTTTAGTGTACGTTACCAGGCTAACACATGCGAACCATATGAAAGACCCGGTAATCATGGGGGCCCACATGATTACGAAGGTGAAGTATGGCGGCATGCAAGGCCCAATTACGAGCAAAGCCCAAGACATCCTATGGATGTAGTAAATTTATTATTCTTCATTTGTTTTATGAATGTTCATTCCTAAATACGACACATGACACCTAAAACGTCAAACTCATACTCTTGATACGTATTCCCTGTAGATGTCTTCAAGTCTCTCTCGTAGAAAAATGAGAGCAGGAAAATCCCGCGAGCGCATGGCTGCCCAAATCGCTCAACAAATGGCTGCCGTAATACCCAACATCGTAGTTCAAGTTCAACAGGCCCTTACCGCTAATTCCGTCAACCCAATTAACCAAGAAGATCAAAACGTTGTCGATCCTCCCCCAAATACCACTAAACGCACCTTCAAGCATTCCAAATCCTGTGATCCTCCAAAATACGAAGGAACTGAAGGTGTCACCGCTCTCCTCCATTGGTTTGAGGAGATGGAAAACACTTTTCTCAATTGCGACTGCCCCGATGATCGCAAGGTGCGATATGCTACCGGTCGTTTGTTTGGAGTAGCACTTACATGGTGGAATACAGAGAAGGCCAAGCGAGGTACTGAGAATGCTATGACTTTGACTTGGGAAGAATTAAGGGAGATCATGACAAGACGTTTCTGTCCAAGAAGCGAAATCAAGAAATTAGAGGATGAGTTCTATTCTTTGAAACAAAAGGAGGGCGACCACACCACATACAACAAGAGATTTCTTGAGTTGAATCAGATGGTCCCCAACTTGTTCAGTCCTCTCTACCGTTTGATCGAGCACTACATTCGAGGTCTTCCTTCAAAAATTCAAGACCCTGTAATAAGTACCACACCTGCAACTTTGGAAGCAGCAATGGAGTTAGCTACAGAGCTCACCGAAAACCGCATACGGAATAAAGATTTCAAGGAGGAGAAGAAAAAGGATAAAGCATCAACTGAAACCTCAAACTCCACCCAAACCGAATCCCCTTCTCAACCCATTTCTAAGAGAAAACGAGATGGGCAAACTTTCGCTGTCACCCAACGCAATCAACCAGTTTCACAAGCCGTACCCCTCCAAGCTATCCCAATCACCCAAGTAACACCCATCTCAACTTACCCAAATAAGAAACCTTACATTGGACCTCACCCTCAATGCAACACCTGTTTTTATCACCATCCATCTACCTTACCTTGTCGACTATGTACGAACTGTGGACGCTATGGTCATTTGAGAAAGGCTTGTCGCGCCTTTCAAAACCAAGCCTCACCCCTACTCAAAACATGATCCAAACATATCAACAACCCCAATACCCCATGTTTCCATATGTTCGAGCTTGTTTTAATTGTGGCGACCCTACCCACTTTAGAAGCACGTGCCCTCGATTGGTTAACATCATAAACGCTCAAGCGTAAGAAAACCCAGTTAACCAAGAAAATCAAGCAAACCCAGCACTACCACCAGCAAGAGGAAGAGCTTACAACATCAACGCCGATCCTGTTGAAAATAATAACGGCCCAAACGAATCACCCAACTAGTTTTCCTCACCAAGGATCAAGACTCAACTCCAATCGTCTAGTTTTAATGTTTTCTTTATGTTATCTCAATCTTTCCGTATTCCAGTTGTAAAATTTGGAAATTATGTATCCAAGAATTTTAATGCGATTTGATATTACAGTTTTGTTCTATACTCATTGATTTAAGGCCATTGCATCTTCAGTTCCCCTCTTCCCTTTCTCAGTATTCCACCAAGTGAGAGCTACCCCAAATAGTCTCCCGGTGGCGTATCGAACCTTGCGATCCTCAGGACAATCGCAGTTGAGGAAGGTGTTTTCCATTTCCTCGAACCAATGGAGGAGAGTAGTGACACCTTCGGTCCCTTCAAATTTAGGAGGATCACAAGATTTGAAATGTTTGTATGAGCACTTGCTGGTAGGAGGGTTGTCGATGTTCTGGTCATGTTGTTGGGGAGGATTAGTGGGATTTGTGGCGAGAGCTTGTTGTACTTGGACCACAATGTCAGGCAGTATCGTGGCCATTTGTTTCGCGATTTGTGTGGCCAAGCGTTCCTGAGACCTTCCTGATCTTTTACCCCTTCGTTGTTGTCTGGACGACATCTACAGGAACATACGTAAGAAGATTGTGAGTTTATGGAGTCTTTTTAGGTGTCATGTGTCTTTATGAAAAATGAAAATAACATAAATATCAATAATGCAACTACATCCATAGGATGTCTTGGGTTTGCTCATGTTGGGCCTCAAATGTCCCCCATACCTTCACCTATATAGTCATGTGGGCCCCCATGGCTATTGGTTTGGTAGGATTCACATTAGTATTGGCGATTTAACACTTGCATCACCCGAATGCAAACCACAAAATATGTTCATGAGATGTTTGGTCGGAACGTGTTGAGGTGTAGACACAATGACAACTCAAAGTGGGGTTAGCTCACACGACGTTTGGTATAGCATGCTTTGGCCTAATAGGTACTTCGTACTCTCATCGTTAGTCCCCAGGTAGGAAAACTGGTCCTTTATTTTGGATTTATACGAATGCCAGCCTAGACAGGACGTCCCGACTACCGGTACTGGTACCCTTCCAGTTACTACATGCCCGTCATGAGAACTCACTTCGATGAGATTTGAAAAAACAAAAATCATTGTAAAAGCAATCATGATGTGGTGTGTGCTTTCATGGATGTGATATGTTATGAGTATATGATTCATAATAGGCATTTTATGCTAATATATACTTATGAACATGCTTGCATAATATTGAATGTAACATTTAACATAAAACATATAAACATCATGAAATTTGGCATGTAACACACAAAAATCTTATAAGTTTCTAATCAACTATAGTATAGGCTCTAAGGGTCTAATAACCTATCCTATATCCCTATAGTCATGGCTCTGATACCAATCTGTCACACCCCGACCCGCAGCGGAATAAGAGTCGGGGCATAATTGGGTTATCACCAAAGCTCATGACATTTACTAATATGTTTCATATTTATTAAAGTCAAAGTTACATTTCCAAATATCCAAACATGTCCATACAATACAAAGATAATAAACCAAACATAACAATCCCAAACTCTAAATCATTTTATTCTTCTAGTCCAATCCTATGTGTTCCTGACTGCAGCTGGCTCACCTGTATCATGTGTAAAAATGGGGGTTTTGGGGTCAACATAAGTTCGCGAGTGAACCTTATTAGATAAATATTTATTATTGATTTACTTGTTAGTTTATCAATGAAAAATTGTGCATAATCATAATGAGCAAATGTAAATAATCAAGCAGTGGCAAATAGCAATCATAACTATAACATACAATAACATATGATAGCATACATAAACATACCAACATCATACGATAAATAACATAAATGAAACTGTGCGATCAAGGCTCAATCAAACGGAGCCGATCGTATTGCATGTACTGAAAATGAAAATGTCTGTGCGATCAAGGCTCAATCAAACGGAGCCGATCGTATTGCATGTACTGAAAATGAAAATGTCTGTGCGATCAAGGCTCAATCAAACGGAGCCGATCGTATGTGGGCACGCCAGGTTCACGCTCATAATGAAATGGGGAACATGCTCAACGCTCATAATGTAATGGGGAGCGGCGGCCTATGAAATTGCATGTACTGAAAATAATAAATTGCATCCAACGATAACCACACAACAATTGAAACAAACTGAATACACATGTTCATGTTATGATGTATGCACAATGGTTTAAATATAATATATATAACAAGACACATGATACACCCCAAAACGTGATTAAAACGGGGAATTTGTAAAGATTCACTCACATTGGGTGCGATTGAATGGAGATGATGAGATGCGCACGAATCGGAAGAATTGAACAACGAGAATTTCTAACCTAAATAATAACGGAAAAAATATAGTAAATGAGTGGATTTTATTAAGGATTTTAATGGAACTTTTAGATATATTTTTGTGAGTTTAAGGCTATTTTCTATCTTTAAAAATGTTATTTTTAAGTATTTTTAATTGATTTTTAAATTAAATTAAATAAATAAAAATATAAAAAAATTGTTTATTTTGCGTTGACCGTTGACCGTTGACTTGTTGACTTGTTGACCGGTTTGGTCAGCGAAACTGTTTGCGCCGGGTGAGGCTCGAACCCAAGACCTCCCGTACGCGTGCACGCAGCTCTACCAACTGAGCTACGTGTCTAACCCGAAATAATCTTGTTTTTAATTATATTTATATACTAATTCGGTTTAACCAAAATTCTTTAATTTCAAAAACATTTTAATTCAACGAACCGGTGCCAGTATCAGGTTTCGAACTCGTGACGTGCGATTCAGTGTTGCACACAGTCCACCGCTGGACTGTGTGTCTAACCCGTTCATATTACTGATTTTGAATAAACTTATAACTTAACTAACTTCGTCTTCTACATTCAGATTACAGTCAACTGATTCACTAATCCGTTTCTTGGTTTTACGATTAACAAACATTCTTAAGGCTAAAATGAAATGGCAGAGAAGGTAATTAGAGGTGAACATACCGATGAACGGTTTATTTCAGAATTCCGGCAATGTGTCGGTCCCTGTTTTTATGCTCTTCAACTGAACAAGACAATTATCCGTTTTTATTAGCTAATCGTGAAATTGAAGTGATCAGCAAATGTTAACAGAGGGTTTGAATGCCCTTACCGGTTCTCAGATGAATATAGAGATTTTCAGAATTTTTCCGGCGAACTGAAATTAGCTGAATACAGTGTCTGAATTCGATTTCAATTGAAAGGTTTAAGTTAGAAATAGCCTAACAGTTGTTGAACTACAATGTTATTGGAAAATTTACCGTTTTGAGGATGAATACGGTTTTCCGGCGAATCTTGCAGAAAATTCCGGCGAGTTGATTTAAGCGTTCTGACGAACTGAAAGTGTGACAAAAGTGAAATGAAATGTTGGTATGATGTTTCTGAGTCGTGAGAGGGGTCTGGAGATGAAGTAATTGGGACTTGATTAATTTCGGTTATAAAAACCGATAATAAAGAAAATTGATGTTCAATCACTTCTGAATTGATTAAAATCATCGGTTCATCGGTTATAAACGTGAATGAGCGATTAATCAAACGATTAGACGACTGAATTGCCGATTTCAGTTTCTCAGTTGGCGCAACCGATTTAACCGAGTTTGTGTATAAATGTTATTTGTTTCCTAGAGATAACAGAAAACAACAAGTGGCGGAGTGGTGATGTGAGTGTGTGCTAAGTCTTTGGATTCAGTTCTGGCTGACCCGGGTTCAAGTCCCGGCAGCAACATTTCCTTTTTATTTATTTTGTTTTAACTTTTTATCAAATATAATTTTTATAGTTTAGTTTATTTATTAATTATGTATCATTTTAAATCAAAATAATCATAAATATTCAACGTGACATTTATAACTTGATATTCGATTACAAAACGGAGCGGGTTTTGGAAACCCGTTTTTGACAAATGTTACACGGATCCCCTACTTTTAGGAATTTCGTCCCGAAATTTAAGTAGTTGAAGTAGTAGGAAAAAGATGCGGGTATTTTTCACGCATTGAGTCTTCACGTTCCCAAGTAAACTCAGGTCCCCGTTGGGAGTCGAAACGGGGACCTGAGTTTACTTGGGAACGTGAAGACTCAATGCGTGAAAAATACCCGCATCTTTTTCCTACTACTTCAACTACTTAAATTTCGGGACGAAATTCCTAAAAGTAGGGGATCCGTGTAACATTTGTCAAAAACGGGTTTCCAAAACCCACTCCGTTTTGTAATCGAATATCAAGTTATAAATGTCACGTTGAATATTTATGATTATTTTGATTTAAAATGATACATAATTAATAAATAAACTAAACTATAAAAATTATATTTGATAAAAAGTTAAAACAAAATAAATAAAAAGGAAATGTTGCTGCCGGGACTTGAACCCGGGTCAGCCAGAACTGAATCCAAAGACTTAGCACACACTCACATCACCACTCCGCCACTTGTTGTTTTCTGTTATCTCTAGGAAACAAATAACATTTATACACAAACTCGGTTAAACCGGTTGCGCCAACTGAGAAACTAAAATCGGCAATTCAGTCGTCTAATCGTTTGATTAATCGCTCATTCACGTTTATAACCGATGAACCGATGATTTTAATCAATTCAGAAGTGATTGAACATCAATTTTCTTTATTATCGGTTTTTATAACCGAAATTAATCAAGTCCCAATTACTTCATCTCCAGACCCCTCTCACGACTCAGAAACATCATACCAACATTTCATTTCACTTTTGTCACACTTTCAGTTCGTCAGAACGCTTAAATCAACTCGCCGGAATTTTCTGCAAGATTCGCCAGAAAACCGTATTCATCCTCAAAACGGTAAATTTTCCAATAACATTGTAGTTCAACAACTGTTAGGCTATTTCTAACTTAAACCTTTCAATTGAAATCGAATTCAGACACTGTATTAAGCTAATTTCAGTTCGCCGGAAAAATTCTGAAAATCTCTATATTCATCTGAGAACCGGTAAGGGCATTCAAACCCTCTGTTAACATTTGCTGATCACTTCAATTTCACGATTAGCTAATAAAAACGGATAATTGTCTTGTTCAGTTGTAGAGCATAAAAACAGGGACCGACACATTGCCGGAATTCTGAAATAAACCGTTCATCGGTATGTTCACCTCTAATTACCGTCTCTGCCATTTCATTTTAGCCTTAAGAATGTTTGTTAATCGTAAAACCAAGAAACGGATTAGTGAATCAGTTGACTGTAATCTGAATGTAGAAGACGAAGTTAGTTAAGTTATAAGTTTATTCAAAATCAGTAATATGAACGGGTTAGACACAGTCCAGCGGTGGACTGTGTGCAACACTGAATCGCACGTCACGAGTTCGAAACCTGATACTGGCACCGGTTCGTTGAATTAAAATGTTTTTGAAATTAAAAGAATTTTGGTTAAACCGAATTAGTATATAAATATAATTAAAAACAAGATTATTTCGGGTTAGACACGTAGCTCAGTTGGTAGAGCTGCGTGCACGCGTACGGGAGGTCTCGGGTTCGAGCCTCACCCGGCGCAAACAGTTTCGCTGACCAAACCGGTCAACAAGTCAACAAGTCAACGGTCAACGGTCAACGCAAAATAAACAATTTTTTTATATTTTTATTTATTTAATTTAATTTAAAAATCAATTAAAAATACTTAAAAATAACATTTTTAAAGATAGAAAATAGCCTTAAACTCACAAAAATATATCTAAAAATTCCATTAAAATCCTTAATAAAATCCACTCATTTACTATATTTTTTCCGTTATTATTTAGGTTAGAAATTCTTGTTGTTCAATTCTTCCGATTCGTGCGCATCTCATCATCTCCATTCAATCGCACCCAATGTGAGTGAATCTTTACAAATTCCCCGTTTAATCACGTTTTGGGGTGTATCATGTGTCTTGTTATATATATTATATTTAAACCATTGTGCATACATCATAACATGAACATGTGTATTCAGTTTGTTTCAATTGTTGTGTGGTTATCGTTGGATGCAATTTATTATTTTCAGTACATGCAATTTCATAGGCCGCCGCTCCCCATTACATTATGAGCGTTGAGCATGTTCCCCATTTCATTATGAGCGTGAACCTGGCGTGCCCACATACGATCGGCTCCGTTTGATTGAGCCTTGATCGCACAGACATTTTCATTTTCAGTACATGCAATACGATCGGCTCCGTTTGATTGAGCCTTGATCGCACAGACATTTTCATTTTCAGTACATGCAATACGATCGGCTCCGTTTGATTGAGCCTTGATCGCACAGTTTCATTTATGTTATTTATCGTATGATGTTGGTATGTTTATGTATGCTATCATATGTTATTGTATGTTATAGTTATGATTGCTATTTGCCACTGCTTGATTATTTACATTTGCTCATTATGATTATGCACAATTTTTCATTGTAATAATAAACAAAAAATCATAATAAATATTTATCTAATAAGGTTCACTCGCGAACTTATGTTGACCCCAAAACCCCCATTTTTACACATGATACAGGTGAGCCAGCTGCAGTCAGGAACACATAGGATTGGACTAGAAGAATAAAATGATTTAGAGTTTGGGATTGTTATGTTTGGTTTATTATCTTTGTATTGTATGGACATGTTTGGATATTTGGAAATGTAACTTTGACTTTAATAAATATGAAACATATTAGTAAATGTCATGAGCTTTGGTGATAACCCAATTATGCCCCGACTCTTATTCCGCTGCGGGTCGGGGTGTGACAATCCGGTTGAGAAAAGAAACACATAGGATGGCCTAGAAGAATAAACAAGTTAATGCCTTGGAATGAACGTTTAGTTTTGTTTTCCTTTGTAATTGTACTCTAGTTTGTAATTTGAATGAAAATGTATTTGAACATGTTGTGTTTGTATGTTTATTGTAACTTCTTCCTTAAAGAGAAATAATAAATATGAAACTTTATAGTAAATGTCATGAGCTTTGATGAAAACCCAATCATGCCCCGACTACCATTTCCGCTGCGGGTCAGGGTGTGACAATTGCAAGATTGGGGCGTGTACCAATTGGTCCTTTAAAATATTAAACGCTTGAACACACTCATCATTGAACTCCAAGGGAACATCTTTTAAAAGTAGATTACACAGTGGTTTGGTGATGACACTAAAACCCTTGATGAACCTACGGTAAAACCCGGTGTGTCCTAAAAAGGAACAGACGCCTTTGACATTAGTGGGTGGTGGTAATGTGGATATCACTTTGATTTTAGCCCTATCAACTTCAATCCCTTTACTCAACACTACGTGTCCTAGCAAAATGCCCTCTTGAACCATGAAATGGCTCTTCTCCCAACTAAGTACCAAATTTGTTTTGACACATCGTTCCAATACCTTAGCTAGTTCGTTTAAACATGTGTTAAATGATTGTCCGAACATAGAAAAGTCGTCCATAAAAATTTCCAAGGTATCCCCGACCATATCTGAGAAGATACTCATCATGCACCGTTGGAAGGTGGCCGGGGCATTGCACAGCCCAAACGGCATCCGCCTAAATGCGAAAGTACCGTATGGGCATGTGAATGTAGTTTTTTCTTGGTGGTCAAGATGTATGGCGATTTGATTGTACCCTGAGTAACCATCTAAAAAGCAGTAAAATTTCTGACCTGACAATTTTTCAACAATCTGATCAATGAAAGGCAAAGGAAAGTGATCCTTTGATGTGGCGGCATTAAGTTTCCTATAATCAATGCACACCCAGCACCCCGGTTACCGGCCGAGTGGCGATCTGCTCACCGTTTTCACCTTTAACTATTTGGATCCCTGCTTTCTTGGGCACCGTCTGTGTTGGGCTTACCCACGCACTGTCGGAGATTGGATAGATAATGCCGGCATCTAACCATTTAATAACCTCCTTCTTCACCACCTCTCGCATGTTCGGGTTCAATCGTCGTTGTGTGTCTCACGCGGGCTTTGTATCAGCATCAGTTATTATCTTGTGCATTACAATAGAAGGGCTTATGCCTTTGAGATCTGCGAGAGTCCAACCAATTGCCGCTTTATATGTCTGAAGCACCTTCAGCAATGCTTCCTCCTGTTCTTTTGCTAAATTGGCAGCGATGATGCCGGGAAGAGTCTGATCCTCTCCTAGGAAGGCATATTTGAGATGTTGTGGTAACTCTTTAAGCTCAACCTTTGGCGGACTAATTAGGGATGGTTTCAGCTCCGATGAAATTTCGGCCGGAAGACTATCCACTTGATGAGTCCATGGAGGCCTTCTTTCTTGCATTGCCACCACCTCTAACTTCTGCATTTCCTCTTCTAAATCTTGTATCTGATTCTGTTCTGCCCTGTCACACAACAAACATAGATCGGGTGTCTCCTCCTCTAAGTGAAGAGAACATCCATCAATGATATCTGCCATGAAACATTCATCACTGGGAACATGTCAGAAACGTTAGAGAACACATTTAAACGGACCTTCCTATTGCTAAACGTCATATCGACAGTGCCAGTTCGGCAGTCGATTAGTGCATGTGCTGTGGCTAAGAAAGGTCGACCCAAAATGACATTTGGTTGATTGATTTGGTCCGAAGAGACATAATCAAGCACCAAAAAGTCTACTGGAAAATAGAATTCTTCCACCTTGACAATGACATCGCGAACAATCCCCCGAGGGAGCTTAGGGGTCAAATATGCCAATATGACAGTTGTATCGGCTCGACGTAATGGACTAAAATCATATTGGTCATATAAGCTCCCCGGAAGAATGCTCACGCTAGCTCCTAGATCCAACAACGCTCTATTCATTTTAAAATCGCCCACCTGATTGGGAATTAATGGCGTTCCAGGATCTTGGAGCTTAGGTGGGAGTACTCCATTCAGCACGGCACTCACTCTTTCTGTTAAATCAATCTGTTTAGGCACCTTGTGCTGCCGTTTTTGAGTACACATATCTTTTAAATATTTGGCATATGCTGGAACCTGTTTAATGGCATCAATTAAAGGTAGATTGATTTTTACTTGCTTAAAAACTTCCCAAATTTATTCGGGTTGTGGTCCCCTTTTGTTTATGATACCCTTATTACCCGGATTCCACAAGGCTTCGGGAAAGGGAGGTGAATACGGTTCCCCTTCCTTAGCCTTGATCAGTTCAGCCTTTAGAGTTTGGTTGTTATTATTATTATGCTTATTATTTATTTATTTTAACAACCTGTGGTTCTGTTTCGTCATCACTCACCCCATCCTCACCTAGATCCTCCACCACACCTTCCACAAAGTGTGGTGGATTGGTAACCTTGGTGTAAACCTTACCACTTCGAAAAGTACTCACCTGATTGATCTGATTTCCCTTTTTCTGGTGAGTTGGATTCGTGGTTGTGTCGCTTGGTAGCCGCCCATTACTTTGTTTCAGCTCTTTCGATTCATTCGCTAGTTGACCCATCTGCGTTGTTAACAACTGAATAGCTTTGTCACGCACCTCATCCTTCTGAGCCCGCACTTCATCCAATTGATTGCGTTTCTATAAATCTTGTTGAATAGACTTTAACATCTCCATTGTATCAGTACCTGCATTATGGTTAGAAGACCCAGTGGTACCACCCTGGTTCGTTTGGTACCCTCCATGAAAATTCTGCTGAAATCGAGGATGATTAAAGTTCCTCTGTCCCCCAGGCTGATTATTGCTGCCTTGAAATCCCGGGTTGGCTTGATTATTAGCATTTCCATAACTGAAATTCGGGTGATTTCTAAGGCACGGATGATATGTGTTCGAATTCATATTGAAGTTTCTGCCGCCCCCTCCATTGCGTTGGACATAATTAACATCTGTGCTGCCCGTACCAATACTAGGGCACTGATCCGTGATGTGCCCCAGATCCCCACAATGCCCACAGAAAGGCATTTGACCACTAACTTCTGGTGCATTATCGACCGCCCTTACAACAGAATGCCGAGTACTTCTTGAAGATTGAGCCTTACGTTTCGAAGTTCTCGCGTTCCGCTCCAAGTATTCCCAATCAACCTGCTCATAATTAGTGCCAAAAGTTCCATTTGAAGTTGAGCTCAGATCTCGTGCATCTTCATCCGACAAACCTTCGTGAAATGCGTTCAACAACTCCCATAATGGAATCCCATGATGTGGGCAATTCTTTAACATCATTTTAAACCGATTGAATGCTTCGTGGAATAATTCCCCCGGTTACTAGCGGAAGTTCCGAATATCATTTCGTGCATTGTTCGTTCGCAACGGTGTATAGAATTCATCGAGGAACAGCTGTTGCATATCGTGCCATGTGAAAATAGAAGCCGATGGTAGCGAATGGAACCATTGTTGAGCCTTATCTTCAAGTGTGAACTGGAAAAGTACCAGTTTCACATCGTCTGGTGTGAACCCTTGCCCACCAATGGTGTTGCATCGTGCATCGTATGCTGCTATATGCAAATATGGCTCTTCTGTAACTACTCCATGATACTTTGGAAGGCTCTGAATGGATTGTGCCCTTACCTCAAATGATCAACCTCGCAATTGAGGAATAACCACCGGTGACGGGTTATTGGCGATGGCCGGTTTGAAGTGACTTTCGACACCCCGTACAGGTTCCCGTTTGAATCTTCTTGGGATACCTTCAAACTGATTAATCGGTGGTGGTATGTTTCTTGGAGGTATTCTATGTGGACATTGAGCATGTTGTGCCTGAAATGGATGCGGTGCAGGAGGAATTGGCCCTTGCTGTGGTGTTGGTGGAATTGGCATGTTAATTGGCCGGTTGTTAACTGGTTGCTGATTAACCGGCATGGGAGCATTCGCTGATGTAGGAAACCCAGAATTACCATAATGCAACCCATCTCCTGCTCTAAATCCCGTATCATAGTTGTCTTGTATCCCCAACCCCATCATTTGGTTCCCCCCGTATTCATCAGATGTTTCAAAACCGTCGCCCAAGTCTGTTGCCCTATGTTGTTGCTCAAATGGTGAATTCCGTGCAGAGTTAGATGGCCCTGTTTGCATTGGCGGAATCACAGTATCATCAGTGACAATCCTCACATATGGTGAAGATTGTGGAACATTGGTAGATGGAGGAAACGGTTGACTGGGAAAAGGTGGGAGATCACCGAGATTAGGAAATGGTGGCGGTGGTATCGGTGGAACGTTTGTAGTTGTTGATTGAGTCTGTGGTGGTTGTTGCGATGGTATGGTTGTGTTCGATGCAGGATGAGTAGCAGTTGGTGTGAATTGTTGTTGCGCAGGTGGAGTGACTGGTTGGTTTTCGAAGTTACTTGAACTCTCCATTGGATGTGTTTTCGGTATTGTAGGTTGTGTAACCCTATTTTCATGATGCAGTACCCGAGTGTGTCGTGCTGTTCTTTATATCTCTGGATCAGACACTAGTGGAGACGACTGCCCGAAGTGTCGAGTATGATGCATGCAAAAATTGATCACCTGTACTACACAAACAAAAGAGATTTCGCGTAATTCTGAACGAAACAAACAAAAACGAAATAACTAATCAAACACTTTGCGCACGCCTCCCCAGCAACGGCGCCATTTTGATAGACTGTCGTTAGTGTCAATCAAAACCGAAATAAACTACGTAGATAGGATAAGTCGGGTATCGAACCAAGGGAGTCTTATGGAAAGCGTTATATTGTCAGAGTCTAAATATTGAACACAATAAACACTGATCTTGACCTTTAAGTTTATGATACTAAAATAAACACAATAATTTGGATTTTAATTCAATAGAGAGAACGATGATTCCCCCGAACTTTGGAATGATAGTCAACTATTATCATACGTTTATTTTAACCATTGAGATTGAATATTGATTGCATTACCCATTGTGATGTTACATGACTAAGTACTCTGATTAACAATTAATGAAAGGTT
Source organism: Scalesia atractyloides (assembly GCA_947069175.1). Classification (NCBI taxonomy): domain Eukaryota; kingdom Viridiplantae; phylum Streptophyta; class Magnoliopsida; order Asterales; family Asteraceae; genus Scalesia; species Scalesia atractyloides. The sequence continues at coordinate 3,661,172 of CAMTDV010000020.1, read as the reverse complement.
ATCACATAGGCATCATTTACAATTAACCAACCCTAATCCTTAACAAATAGATCCCAATTTCAAGAATGCTCGGGAATTGAATGGATGCAAATCAAGGATGAACAAAAAGTAAATGTTTACAATGGAAATAATCAAATGCATAGTGAAAAGCATCGAATGCATAGATCACAAAATCCCAATGATTAGCAAAACATACTAAATATCTGACTTACATCATTCCTCCATCCGGAGGAATCATAACAAAAACTAGCCACTCATTGTTTAGTTAGAGGCTGCAAAGATTGGGTAATCAGCTTGCATCTTGATCTTGTTGATGATCGGTATGGAATTCTGATGATTGTGGGTGAAAAAGTTACCAACGTTGAAGCCCTAGCTCTGGGTTTTTCGTTCCTCCTCCTGATAATTTTCCAGAATTGACTAATCCCCTTTTTATGGCTGCAGCAACAACTCCAACGAATTTTTCTCAAACTTGACCGTAAGCTACGGTATATGACCGTAAGCTACGGTCTAAGAGTTCTGTCAATTTCTCTCCCAACCGTAGGCTACGGTACAAGACCATAGGCTACGGTTACCAGATTCTATCAATTGTTGTAAAATGAACCGTAAGCTACGGCATATGACCGTAACCTACGGTCCAGACCTGCTGGATTTTTCTTGTTGGTTTAAACCAACCGTAACCTACGGTCAACTAACCGTAGGCTACTGCGGGAACTCAGTAATTGCTCATCTTCATTGATACTTTCACAAAATTACCAATACACCCCCGGACTTCTCGTGGTATCCATTTTTAGTGTAACTCAACATTAGTTCCTAGCCCGTATAACTCCCATTTGGTGATTATTGCTGCGTAACTGTATCTCGTGTCTTCCACGTCATTTCTAACTGCCTTAACACGTCCAATTTAACCAGTTATCCTGCAAAGCACCCAATTCTCGTAGTTATCTCATTCAATGCACATAGTAGCCAAGAACTAACTAAAACATGCAATTTATAACCATTATCACTCGGATTTCACCCCATACATCACATTCCCACACTTACCTTTGATTGTCCCCAAGCAAACCAACTGTATATTACTCACCACAATAACAACACCCAAATCTCTTAATTGGTTCATTCAATTCAATTCTCTAAATCATAACCATCCCATAGACTAACACAATCAAGATTTACAGCCTGACACGGGTGACACAATTCAAATGCAAGGTTGTCTGTATAAAACTAACATGCTTACAATTTAACACATGCTAGTTGCCCCTCACAATGTACCCTCCGCTCGAGGCATAAGCAATCACCTTGCCCCGCTGCATAAGTACACATCCCAGACCTAGGTGTGATGCATCCGAGTACACTACCAAGTCATCGGTGCCATCCGGTAATGTCAACACCGGAGCACTGGTCAACCTTTCCTTAAGCATTTGAAACGCCCTTTCTTGATCGTCGGTCCAGACAAATTTTTCGTTCTTCCGGGTTAGCTTAGTTAATGGCGATGCAATTTTGGAGAAATTCTGAATGAATCTCCTATAGTAACCAGCTAGTCCTAAAAAGCTTCTAATTTCTGAAGGGTTTCTCGGTTGGCTCCATTTTGATATCACCTCGATTTTGGATGGATCAACTAATATTCCATCAGCACTTATAATGTGCCCAAGGAATTGTACTTTCCGAAGCCAGAAGGCGCACTCGAGAATTTAGTGTAAAGCTTTTCCCGTCTCTAACACCTCTCGCAAATGGTGTGCATGATCTGCTTCATTTCTTGAGTAGACTAAAATATCATTGATAAATACTATCACTGACTTGTCCAACATAGGTTTGCACACCCGGTTCATGAGGTCCATGAATGTTGTGGGAGCGTTTGTTAGCCTGAAAGACATTACAAGAAATTCATAGTGCCCATACCGCGTACGGAAAGCGGTTTTTGGTATATCTTCTTCTTTTACTCTTAGTTTATGGTAGCCCGATCTTAAGTCGGTTTTTGAAAACCAACTTGCCCCTTGTAGTTGATCAAATAAGTCATCAATTCTCGGGAGTGGATATCGATTCTTTACCGTAAGTTTATTTAGCTCGCGGTAATCGATACACATACGCATACTTCCGTCTTTCTTTTTCACAAACAATACTGGCGCTCCCCAGGGAGAGACGCTTGGTCGGATAAACCCTTTGTCTAACAAGTCTTGCAATTGTGACAATAATTCTTGAAGTTCCGATGGTGCTAACCGATATGGGGCCTTAGCTATCGGTTTCGCACCCGGAACTAATTCAATCCCAAACTCTACCTCCCGCTCGGGTGGCATTCCCGGTAAGTCTTCTGGGAATACATCTCCGAAGTTTTGTACGATTGGCAAGTCTTCTATTCTTGGCGATTCTTTTTCTGAATCATGTACGTACGTTAAATAGGCCTTGCACCCATGTTGAATGAGTTTACGGGCTTCCATCATTGAACATACTATAGGATTGCAACTCTTTTCCCCGTAAATAATTACTTGTTTCCCGCTCGGTGATGTTAGTTGTATCTCTTTACGGAAACATATTACTTTGGCGTGGTGACGAGACAACCAATCCATTCCAATCACCACTTGGAATTCCCCCATCGACATGGGTATTAAATCAACCAAATAATCCTCGCCCGCGACATTTAATTTGCATTCCCGACATATATCACAAACAAAAAAACTTTTATTATTACCTATTTCTACTTCTATAGGCATAGATAATTTTGTCAATATAACAAAGGGTGTTGAATAATCTATGCGAGACAAAGGATTTATTTGCACCCGTATCAAATAAAACACATGCAGGAATTGAATTTACGGTAAACGTACATGAAACCACATCGGGTTCACTTTTGGCCTCAGCTGCGGTAATGTGGAAGGATCTTGCCCTTGTCTTCAAAGTTTTATCCTTCTCATTGATCGCATCTTTCTTTCCTACCAACTCCGGGCATTCAGACTTTTTATGTCCCGGTTGGTAACATTTAAAGCAGACCGATACTTTAGTAGGGCAATTTGAGGGCGCATGACCCGTCTTTCCACACATAACACAAGGTTTGACTTTATAGAAACATTCGCCCCGATGAGAGCGTCCGCAAATCTTATAACTAGGCAACCCTCCTTTTACGTTTCCTTTCCTTGGAGGTTCATTTACCTTTTGTTTCTTTGTGGGGCTTGGACTCACATCCAGCGCCTTCCTTTCTCCTCTTTTTACTTGCTTTTTCAATTCAATCTCGCGCTCTCGCGCGGCAATTACAATCTCCGTGATATGTTCAAATTTTGAAGGAGTCATGAACTCTCGATATTCTGCACTCAGCATGTTATAGTAATAATAGATCTTTTGTTCTTCAGTTTGCACTAATTTGTCACAAAACCTCAACTTGTCTAAGAAGATCCCCGTGATCTTATCAATCGATTCACCTTTTTGTCTTAGCTGAATAAATTCTTCTTTGATTTTGTTAATCATGGCCTTTGGGCTGTGATGTTTAAGGAAAGGCGCCTTAAACTCTTCCCATGTCATGGTTCTTGTGGTTTCAATCCCCAGTTCCTTCTTGAGGTTTTCCCACCAATCTTACGCCTGACCCCTCAGTTGACCGGTTCCGTAAGCTACGAAGTCGGTTGGGTCACAATGGGTCCGCTCAAAGACTCCCTCAATATCACTTATCCATCGTTGACAAATGATTGGATCTACCTCCCCGTTGTAAATTGAAGTTTACATGCCATAAATTTATTGTAAGGGCATGTCTTTCCTTCTTTAGTCTTGCCTCAGTCTTGATTTAGGCTTTCTTTTATCTCATTCATCCGTTCTTCTATTGTTGTTAACATTGTTGTTTGTAGCCTTTCCATAAATCCGGGTAAGGTTGCTTCCAATGCCTTTCCGACTTCTTCGGAAATTTTTGCTTGTATCTCCTCCGTCATGAGGGATACTGTATCCTCACCCGATCCGTCAGACATCTCTTTTACTGAAATGTCCATAACAATTTGGTAAATAATTTGTTTAATCGTTTCCATATTATTATATGGGAACTGATACTCATCACTCAATAATACTCGTGACGTGTTATTCTCTTTTTTTTTTACTAGTTCTTACCGGATGTCTTGATCAAGCTTTGAACTGAACGCATCTCATTTTTAACCTTAAGCTCTGATTACCAACTTGAAAGACCCTATCTCATCTATTTGATAACTATTAAAGTTTTGATGTTACATTTAGTTAGGACAATCAAACAGTTATTTCAAAAGTACGAGTTTACAAAAAACTTTTTTTTTACATACAAACTATTCATAAACCCTTCAACACTGTTATGTTCCATGGACAAAAGAAACTAAGCGGAAGCTAAAATTTTGGAAGTGTTCGGTTCTTCAACAACTTCGATCAGCATCCGTGTAATTATATGGTTCACCTACATTACAAAATTTAATTAGAACTTTAGTTATATATTACATTCAACATACACAAACGTAACCAATCGTTTGAGCATGGCCAAATTGAACAAAACAATTTTTCTACACCACCGTAAGCTACGGTGGCCACCGTAGCTTACGGTCATACCTTACGGCCCTGGCCATCTATTTTACGGCCAAACATTAAAATCAATACAGCAGCAGTCTACCGTAAGCTGCCTACCGTAGCTTACGATGGCTTGCTGCTGATTTTCCCTTATTTGTCGATTTTGACGCAAATTTCTCCATATCTTTTAATTCGCTTGTCCGTTTAACCTCCCGTTTCTTTGTACATGATCAAAACATGACCCTCTACCTTATGAACCCAAAATCTAACATCCGGACTAATCATATACATTTTTATTGTTATTTATTTTTATACTTATCACTCAGTTTACGACTAATTTTCCGGTTTTACCCTTTTACTTCCGGATTTTAACTAAAGTAGTCGTTCATACCATTTAGAATATACCACGACTTAGTTTTGACCCGTTTGGTTGTTCTAGCGAAATCCATCGCTTTTATTCAACCAAACTTTTAGTTTTGTATCATTTTGACCCGTTTGGTTGTTTTAGCGAAGTCCATCGCTTTTATTCGACCAAACTTCTATGCTTTTATCATTTTGACCCGTTTGGTTGTTTTAGCGAAATCCATCGCTTTTATTCAATCAAACTTCTATTCTTTTATCATTTTGACCCGTTTGGTTGTTTTGGCGAAGTCCATCGCTTTTATTCAACCAAACTTCTATTTTTTATCATTTTGACCTGTTTGGTTGTTTTAGCGAAATCCATCGCTTTTATTCAACCAAACTTCTATTCTTTTATTATTTTATCACATCTATAGTCAACATACGATACATTATATAAAGTATAAGAAATTTATTACGGAGCATAAGCCACATACCTTATAGCTTTCCTTTCAAGCGCGCGTCCGTCCCGGCTTGACCGCTTGACGTCTCACCCAATTTGCCTATAGAGTTCAATCCGATATATCGCTTTGACTCATAACACAATATATATTAATATTTTTGGGGTGTTACATCATAAAATTTATATTGTAGATAGCCTTATGTGTCTGTGCGAATCTCCAACTGGAATTACGTCAATCGGATAATCGAGGATTTTTAAATAATTTTTCCGTGAGTTGCAGTCAAAAAATGATGAATCCCATTGCTGCTTAGTAAATGCTTTTTAAAAATTTTTCGGTAAAGAGTTAGACTCTAAAACTTTTAACACAAGGTCACACCCTCCGAGAGGCACGTCACATAAAATTATAATAATTTTTGCAGCTTCGTAAGTATGGTAAACGGACATCCCAAAACAACCTATTTTCAGTTGCACGCCTCGCGGTAAAACCTTGTATGTGGAATTTGAGGGTGTGACAGATTGTATCAGAGCCAGGGATCGGCCTGGTGTGCCAGCGAGAACGTTGGACCCCTTAAGGGGGATGGATTGTGATATCCCACATCGGTTGTGAAGGCGAACAAGTGCTTCTTTATAAGGGGGTGGATACCTTTACCATCATGACGCGTTTTAACGCGGTGAATGACTATTGTACATAAAATATTTTATCAAAGATATCACAAAATTTAAAACAGGTTATATCAAGATAGCGCAAAATGACATGGTACTGAGGTTGGTGGCGACTAGCGAGAGAAGGGGCAATGTCACGAGCAGGGGGACCAGAGGTGGGGTCAAGAGGGTCTATGGACCCTCGGGTCGTCAAAATTTATTGGATTTTATAATATAAAATCCGAAGTTTTTAAACAAAAACATTACTTGGACCCCCAAATTGTAAAGAGTAGAGAAAAGAAACTTGCGATGACCCACCGACTAAAAAGTTCTAGTTACGTCGTCAGTGATGACGAGATTAGGTTGGGGAGGAATGAAGAGGTGGTTAATTTGTTAAAAAAGCTTACGTGGCACGGCCAGCAATATATGTAAAGGTTAGTTTGTTTGAAATGTTAAAAATATTTCATCTATTACGACTTTTGTCATTTGCGGGTTAGTTTGTTTGAAATGTTAAAAATATTTTATTTTCCATTACTACTTTTGTCATTTGCGTAAATTTTTTAATGGTTAAACTTTTTGAATCTCAATTTTTAATCGTTAAAATGCTCCTATGTCTAAAAGATATTTATTTCACACATGTTCTTCCCTACATAGCTCATTTTATTTTTTTAAATATATATAAAAACTGAACCGACAAAACAAAGAAAAACTATTCGCAACGCACATCCCAAACGATCGGTAGTTATTTTTAAGGAAAAAAGAATAGCCACTCACTATGTCATTGGATCATTACTTTATTCTATTCTTTCTAGTAATCATGGAAAGAAACAAATGGTCAAAGGCTTAGAGATCGTTTTCACACAAGGCCCCCCAGGCCCAGGCCCAGGCCCAGGGTGGTTATTAATTATTATTATTATTATTATTTTTAAACGTTACATCTCTTCAGATGATTAACTGATTTCATTTCAAAAAATAAATATCAAAATCTATACTGTTAAGATTAGAAACAGGTATAAACATGTTACAATTGTTTAGTTTTTTTTTTTAATATACAAAACTCAAACAACAATCCATAAACCGTAAGAGTGGACTCGGAATAATCCATATAATCATAACCCGAGTGCCACCTTTGCAATAAACCGATTACCCACCGGAACCCGCTCCCACCAGGGACGGCGTTCCCACCTACCCGCAAACCCTTTCCTCTACACACAAACACATCTCCCTCTCTCCTTTCCTTTCTTTGGTTCTAGTCCCTGCAAACAATACCCAATTCTGCTATCCATGGAGGTGGCGGCGTACTCGTTAGGATAGGGGTACGTGGACAAGGATACCCGTGAACAACCCGTATGCCCTAATAGTTTTGGATAAAACTAATCGACTGTCCAAATTGAAGAACTTGATAAAAATGCTATATCAAAGCGGTTTCGGTTTAGATTTATCAAACTTGTATACTTTTTCAAAAACCCCTATATAAGTATTTAGATTATATTGTTGTACTAAAAATAATAGGAATATTGGATTTTAATAATCTCAACTATTCGTTTTTGGCCGCCAACAGTCGTAACTTAAAAAATAAGCACTGACAGTCTCAATTATTGACATATTGGCCATCAATGAACCCTGACTAACAGAACCCTATCGCCGTTAAGTCTCCAGTCAACAGAAAACCATTTTTGGCCATAAAAGGATTTCTAAAGATCCGATCTTAGGTTACAAAGAGATATTTGGGACGAAAATGTTGAGCTTTCTGGCAAAAAAAAGTTGAGTTTTCAGGCCAAAAAGGAGTTATCCGGCGACTTCAATAATTGGGGCTTTTACTAGAAAAAAGTTCCTAAAGGTCCGTAATAAGGTTACAAAGAGGTTTGGGACGAAAATGTTGAGTTTTCCAGCTAAAAACGTTTTTCAACGACCGGAGACTAACCGCGGTAGGGTTCTGTTAGTCAAGGTCTATTGGAGACCAATATATTAATAATTGGGACTGCCATTTGTTATTTTTCAAGTTAGGACTGTTGGCGGCTAACGGCGAATAGTTGAGATTATTAAAATCCAATATTCCAAAATAATAAGATTAGTTTAACATGTCATACTGGCTACTATTAATATAAAAAAAAAGAGTGTTTGATGATTTTCGTCCCAAAACTTGATCTAGATCAATGGTTCGTTAGTGATGTTTTAGATGAAAGTATATTTAATTTTTAGATGATCGTATTTAGCAATTCTAAGTCAGGATACACCATAATGCATAATATAATGTTTGGAAATCAGGGCCAATGTTCCATACGCCGCTCTCTTCTTAACTTTGCACATAACCGGCATGTAACAACAACCATGGGTGTATGGTTCTCAACTACTTAGATGTCATATTTAGTATATTTCACATTTAAACACCTTTCTACCACATATACATGAATGCTAACTCAATATACTTCAAATACATAATGAATATAAAATTTTAACGAGTTCAAGCTATTAGAAGATTCAGAACAACTTTCCGATGGATCAAAATTAGGGCAAAGCAGACAAATCTAGACCAGAGAAAAGGGTCAAATTCGAGTTATAAAGTTAATTTTGTATGTTATTTTGTTTACATCAATAGGGTAATTATTTTGAGTGGTTGACTTAGTAGCTTACTAACCATGAACTTTTTTGGTAAGGAATAATATTTATATTTATCATTCCAACAAATTTAGAACAAGACAAGAACTTCAATTACTTAATCATAATTAACATCTTTATCAATTATAATACATTTTGTAACTTCTCTTAATCACTTACATGGCATCTTGATCACATTCAACATTTAATATAAAAGACCATTTTTAAATTCTAGTCACCAACCAAATTCTTATTTGTTTATATCTTTATTGGTTTGTGTATCTATCTTTTATCAATTGATACGAGTATTTATATATTTTCAAAAGATATTATTTATTGATAAATAGTACAAAAGAATAAACTTAAAACATGATACAAGGCGGCCATGTGCCTCGACTATACGTGTCACTTTTTAATATTTTCAAATATTTACCCTTTTCAATTAATTAACCTTTTATTCTTTTTTTATACATAAATAATAAAATTATACCTATGTATAAAAGAAGAGTAAACATTCATTTTGTATTATGTAGTTTGATCATTTTAACGGTTTTGTTCAAATCATTTTAAAATGCTTATTATTCGTTTTGATGTTTCAATCTTGTCGCCAGTTTGCTCTACAACTCTAACTTAGTTAAAACTTTCGGTTAAAAGTAAGCTCATTTTTTGTAATTTACATATAAACAGAAGGATGTTATGGTAATTTTATAGATAAAGATTTATATTTATATTTACAATTAATTTATTGAAATCATTTTTGTCTTTATATACATATAAATATAAAAGATTTATCTCTCTCTCTCTATTTCCTCTCTCTATACCTTCTCTCTACCAGCTTCCACCACAACCTGCCGACCTCCACCCACCGTCATCAAAACGCCGCTGCCACCCGAACACCACTGCCCACACCATCAACGGAAACAAGACCCAATCGGAATTAGCTCTCTTTCTCCCCCTTTATCTATCTCACACGCACACTTTAAATTTGGGAAACCCTAAATCGGACTAGTGTCGTTACCTGTATCAAAGATGAATATTGTTGAAGGTAATGTAGATGAAGGTGGCTAGGGTTTCATAACGAACCCCAATGTAGACGACTGTGAAGGCTCGCTTTTCTGGTCCTCAGATGATAATGTTGTCAGAGGTTATGAGGGAGGGCGCAGATTTGCGATGAAGATGGTGGGTTCCGATTTGAGGTTGGGTGCTGATTTGGTTGGCTATCGATTTGGGATTTGGGGTGTTGTTTTTGTTTGTCGACGTGTAGGGGTGGGTTCAGATGTTCGACTGGTTATTGTGGTGGTTGACAGGTCGTGGATAGCTGGTGGCGGTGGTCGACTGGTGGTAGTTGCATACGTGGTGATCGTTTTTAAATAATTGGAGCAAACCATTGGAGGAAAATGTCGTTTTAACCACACTTATCTCCTAACTTACACAAGCCATTTTGCTAACATGAGTCTCCTAGTTATTTTTCTCTAACGCTTTCTAAAAGTTGTTATTGTTTTTACAATTTTATATATTATTATTATTATTAATTGCTTTTTTATTTACTTTTAATACATATTAAATCAAATACCTATGTATTAAAATAAAAGAGCATTAATAGTGTATACCTGTAAATTTATATAAGCCATTTTGAGGCTCCTACCTATATTTCTCTTTAACCCTTGCTATTTTATTTTACAATTTGTCATAATCCTTAACCCTACCCTGGGTGGGAGCCGTGACCAGATACAGTGGTACCGGTGTTTATTAAAATATTCACAGCAGAATTTTCATCAGGACCGGGTGTCAGAAAAATTTATCCGAGTTTCCAAAACACCAAATTTTCATTTCTTAAACTGTGGGATAAACCGCGTATTTACATAAAGGAATTTCACTGGGAAATCCTGGATTACAGAAAACGGTTTATTTCATGGTTACCTAGCCACTTATTTAAGCTGAAGTGTTTCTGTAACGCCCATTTTAATTCATACGTTAAATACTAACAAAAGTTCGTATCTCACAATATTTTATGAGATAAATACATAAGTCATACTAAATTTTTAAATTTATCAAAACATGAAAATATTTGTTTTACAAAAGATTAAAATAGCGTGCGGAAGTTAAATTCTTCATTGTGTTCGATTCTTCTTATCGCTTGATCTTCATCCTTAATCCTCTTAGCAATCACCCATGGATCAAATTTTACCATTAACATTAGATTTAGTAAATGTATAACGTATCTATATAGACCCATATATCCAAAACAGCAATTTAAACTTTTTATTTTAAGACCCGCCGTAAGCTACGGTTGGTACAACATCTTCTGTCCGGGACAGCAGGTCTTAACCGTAGCTTACGCTGCAGCCCAGCTGTAAATTTTTACTTTAAGTCCTTTAACGAAAACGTCCGTAACTTCTTCATTTTTAATCCGATTTGCTTCAAATTTGTTTCTATGTGATTGTAAATCGATCACCCACAGTTTAGATTTAACATATCATTCAGTATAATGAATTTCTCACCCTTTAGTTTAATGACGTAAAATTAACTCATATAGTTTTTGACCCGTTAATCTAATCGACCACGTTTCTTTCATTCTTATGATAAAAATCAGTTCCTTGCGAAAGCTTAATCCTCATCTAAGTTTGTTAACCCAAGTTTACACAGCCGTCGCTCGGCTTACGTCTTTACCATATCTTTTCTTTCTTTTTTTACCCGTTTGGCTATTTTAACCAAACCAGAAACCTCTTTTCAGCCGTATCATGAATTTACGGTTTACGATCTGCGTTCCCATCACCGGTTTACGCGTTCACATAATCTTGATTAATTAAGTGAATTCCATCACTTACGAACTAGATTCCAACTTTTGTTCATGTACCAATTGCTCGTTTGGTTCATTCGTGCGAAATTCATCGCTTATGAATGAACCAAGTTTCTTTTTAGTACCACTTCATTTATTATCGCACCAACAATCAAGTTTATGAGTGAAATCATACAAAGTGTAAGACCACGTACCTTAGAGTTTCCCTTTCATGCGACCAAGCCTCGAACCGAACACATTTGATCATTAACCTTAAGCTCTGATTACCACCTTGTAAGACCCTATCTTACTTTACTGAATATCTAAGAAAATTTATAATTAAAAATGTAATTTCGAATACACGTCATCTTTTTTTAAAAACAATTTAATATGTTACCAATGATTTGTTTTGTTATAATCAAAACCAAGTGCGGAAGCTTCGTCTTTGATCGTGTTCAGTTCTTCATACAGCTTGATCTCCCTCCAGTACTCCAAACATCAACTAATTTCATATTTTATGAAATACGTTAGTTATAACAAATTATAACATAACCGAATAAACCCGAAGGCTTAAAACAATAAAAACAAAATTTTAGTTTTAGGCTCCACCGTAAGCTACGGCTGACCACCGTAGCTTACGATCCAGCCTTAGGAACCGGACCTTCTGCCTTACGGTCCAGACTTCCAGCCCATTACAGCAGTTGCCCACCGTAAGCTACGGTAGGTCACCGTAGCCTACGGTGGTGTGCTGCAAATCTTCTCTTGTTTGCTATTTTAGTTACGATATTTTCCGTAACTCGCTAAATTCTTCTCCGTTTTACCCGAAACTTGTTTCTAAATATCCGTAGAATATTTTCTTACATATTTAACCCGAAATCCTTGACCCGGATTCTCATTTCCTATGACTTATGCATTTATTTCCGATTTATACTCATACTTTCCGATTTTGCCCTTTAATCCCTTTGGACAAAACTATACATTTATACGCCCCCTTTGGTATGCTTTAACATTCCCTTATTACCCGCATAGTTGCTTAGCAAATACATTGCCCTATTCAACTAGACCTTTATTTATTTATTATTTGACCTGTTTGGTTATCGTAGTGTAATCCAATGCTTATTTCAACCAAACCTTATCTATCTTATTATTCCTATAATAAGATATCTATCTACTTCCAATTGTCCGAAATTTGCTTATCTATGTATTTAGTCTGAAATCCTTATCTCGGATTCTTAATTCTTATGAATTACGTATTCATTCATAGTTTATGCGTATATTCATTTTGACCCGCTAAGAGATTTAAGCGTATAAACTTAAATCTCACTTCCTCTTACTTTGTTTCTTGTTTTCATACAAAATATCTATTTACATCCCACCACAACTATACATTGTGGTGGATTGGTTATATAATGCTATATTTTCAATTCTACCCTTCGGTTGACATTTTACGAAAAAGACCAATATGAGACATTAAGCCAAAACGGGTTATGCCATTTGCTATTATACTGCCGCAAGGGTAAACCTTTTTATAAAACTCATTTTTAAACTACCCTCAAGGTCGTTTACTTGTTATATTACTTGAGGGCATTTTGGTCAACCTAGACCTTTCTTTACGACGGTCTTACAATATCATGTTTTAACCAAAATGTACATTTAACCATAGTCTATATAGAATCATTATGTTCTTGATAACATAATGTCTACGAACTAGAATACTAGATTTACCTTACCTTAGGTAATCTATTGTTCATTCATGACTCTTTTGTCTCTTAACGAACCATAAGTCCTTTTGAGAGTTTGACCATTACACGTACCTGGCTCGAGTCATAGCATTGACCCGTTTAAATACCTTACACTACTAATCATTAATTAATAGCGACGCAAACCAAATGCCATTTCCCTGTGAACACAAAACTCGACAAGCGTTCATTAGATATTATTGTCAAATGGTGATGACCACACCATTTGACCCATTTGGTCTAAATGACCATTTTATCATTACGAGATGGTATTTCTTTACCATCTCATCATTTATCTGTTTCAGTTTACACATCATGATCATATTACTTAATTCTTTTAAGCTATTATAATTTACGCCATAAATGTCCTTATTTTAGAGTTTAATATTTATTCATCAAACTCGTGACCATATTACCCCTTCTTACTCCTTATGGTTTACACCATAAGGTAACCTTTCAAAATTCCTTATTTATTTGTCAACACATGACGATATTACTATTTCCCCCTTTTATCATAAAATATGGTTTAATACCATATTTCGCTTATTTCGACCCGTATCAATACACGTCGGAACCTTGTATTTCGAAATCTTGTTCCGAATACCAAATCACTAATTCATTTTTAAGTACATAAGTGCATTTACTATTTTAAGGATGTAAGCTTTACTTACCTTGAGATCCAATTATGCCCATTGTCCGCGTACTTGTTCCGTTTGATCCGCTTCTTCCCAAGCCTCCACCTAGATTGTCAAGCGTCAAACTATCATTCATCATTCGTAAGATGGTTAGGTTAGTCATCATCTAACACAACTATTCCACCTTACGGATTTATATCAGATTTATCATTCGATTTTAGTATAGGTCAGTTTGACTTTTAAAAGTCAACTGCCTATTTACTCATACTAACCTACGAACAAGTTTAACAACTCATTTACGCATTTTGTTAATTACCCGGTAAGCACTATTCTTAGGCCATCAATTGAGTTATGTTTTCCAAACCAAGCTCACATGATTGCTAATATCAATTAACATAGTTTCTACAATCATATGCTAATTTATTAGTCTTATGCAAGAATATGAAACAACCCATTACATCTTATATATGGAATTACCCAAACATTAAACTTAGCCAAATAGTTTAAACATTCACATTCACATGATGATTTTAAGCATCTATTAATATGTGTTTAACATAAATCTCATCTTATCATCAAAACCCATTTCAAGTCATGTATGAACATCTATTCGAACCTCTAATTTGTTCAAATATCTCATACATACATACAAGTATGATGATCATAAACACTTATATATCATTAATTTCATCATGTAATCAAAACCTACTTTATAATCTACTTGTTAATCACCAACAAGTAATATTACATCAAATTGTGCATAATTTCTTTAAGTTTAACGAAATCAATCATACACATACACTTAATTTCATCTTTGGATCATAATCAAACTATCTAATTGCAAGTACTCTACTTGTCTCAAATTATAACTTTCACCAATCTAAGTTTTTAGACACACCTTATGATCCCCTAATCGAGGTGATCAATAATTTATGTTCATACACTGATTTGGGTCTCGAATTGATCTTCAGTTTGATGGATTAAGCTTGAACTAGGGTTTCCCCTTGTTCTCCAGCCGTAGAACACACACACATACACATTCACTATGTGTTTTGTGTTTTTAATTTTTGATATTTATAATACAAGTTCCCTTTTTGGCAGCTTTGGTCCCTCAAGTTTAGTTTTGATTATGAATGAAATTACAACTCATTGTTTGGTTACTTGTATACATGTTTTAACTAGGTTTATTTGTTCATAGTCAATTTGTTTATAATTTAACTTTCACCGCTAACGGTCTTTTACCCACTCTACGTGGTTTGATTACCAAACCCGTTTTTGGGGTGTTACAATTTTCTCCTACCCATTTACATCCCCATGGCTACATTGCTCAAACACTTAACTTATAGAGTTTGACCAATTTTTGCTCATCAAAATTTGTTCTAAAATGTGTACAGTACATCTTATTTCACTTTGATTTCAAAAACCTATGCAAGAATTGAAATTTCTAGAACCCCATGATTCTTCCTACATCATCAAATACCAAATTTTAACATACCTTATGATCCCCTAGTGGTGGTGATCAATATTCTTCACTCATGCAGTGATTTGGGGCTCAATCCCACCTTCAATTTGATGATTTGGTTTGAAGGAGGGTTTTGGGTGTTCTTGTTCCTGGTCGTATGACTAACACACACAAAATGTGTGTTTCAATTTATATATTTTTTTAAAACATAGTTCTCCTATTGACTATTTTAGTCCCTCTATTTTTTTGTTCATTAACAAAAGGATCAAAATTTGTAATTTTGGTTAGTTACTACTCATCACCAATTAGGCTAAATATTCCTAGTATATTATATATAATATATATATACATATATTATTTTTAGGATGTTACAAATCCACCCTCCTTAAAAGGGTTTCGTCCTCGAAACATTAATACATACAAAAGAGTGAAGGGTGTAGTCTTTTCATTTCTTCTTCGGATTCCCAAGTGGTGTCCGATCCTCTTCGATGTTCCCATTTAACCTTTACTTGGCCAATTTCTTTGTTTCTTAATCTTTTGATCTTTCGGTCCAGAATTTCAATTGGTTTAGCTATGTAGCTAAGTTTGTCATTGACTTCTATATCATTAAGTGGTACATAAGCCGTCTCGTCCGCCAAGCATTTGCGGAGGTGCGATACATGGAATGTGTTACATATTCCACTTAATTCATCCGGAAGTTCTAGTTGGTAAGCCACCTTCCCTACCCGACTAATAACCTTGAATGGTCCGATAAATCACGGACTCAATTTACCCCTTTTTCTAAATCGAATAATCCCCTTCCACGGTGATACTTTTAGCATTACTCTATCGCCTACTTGAAACTCGATAGATCTTAGTCTTTTATCCGCATAAGACTTTTGTCAATCTTGGGCAGCTTTTAGATGGGCTCGTACCATGTCTATCTTTTCATTTGTGACTCTAACCATATCTTTATGGGCGAGTTCTCTCTGTCCTACTTCATCCCAACATACAGGAGTTCGACATTTTCGGCCATAAAGCATCTCACAAGGCGCCATGCCAATGCTTGAATGATAGCTGTTGTTGTAAGAAAATTCGATTAGTGGTACGTAGGTATCCCAACTACCGCCAAAGTCAATAATACATGCTCGAAGCATATCTTCCAATGTTTGAATGGTTCTTTCACTTTGCCCATCTGTTTGAGGGTGATAGGCTGTACTAACTAATAACTTGGTACCCATCTGTTCTTGAAATTCTTGCCAGAATTTCAAAGTGAATCTGGTATCTCTGTCAGACACGATGGATACGGGCACTCCATGACGCGCGACAATCTCGTTTATATACACCTCTGACATCTTTTCGGAAGTATAAGTTTCACGAATGGGAATGAAATGAGCACTCTTAGTCAATCTATCTACAACCACCAAATAGCGTTAAAACCTCGTGTCGTTCTTGGCAATTTGGTTAATAGGTCCATAGTGATATGTTCCCATTTCCAAACTGGTATTTCTAATGGTTGTATTTTTCCATATGGCTTTTGATGTTCTGCCTTTACTTGTAAACAAGTTAGGCATTTTTCGACGTACTTCGCCACATCTCTTTTCATTCCGGGCCGCCAATAATTTCGTTTCAAGTCTAGGTACATTTTGGTTGCTCCCGGGTAAATTGAATAACGCACTTTATGGGCTTCATTAAGTAAGCGGTCCTTAACACCACACGTGTTTGGAACCCATATTCTACCGAATCAGGTTTTCAACCCGTTATTACCATTTACTATATTTTTCACCTGGCCCTTCACCCGTTCTTTTCTCAAATTTTCTTCTTTTACCGCTTCAATTTGAGCTTCTCGGATTCGTTCAAGCAAACCTGAAGTTACCACCAATTGCATTGACCGTACTTGAATAGGAGTGTATCCTTCCTTTCGACTAAGAGCATCAGCCACTACGTTGGCTTTTCCCGGGTGATAATGTATTTCACAATCATAATCTTTCACTGTCTCCACCAACGTCTTTGCCTCATATTTAATTCTTTTTTATCAAAGAAATATTTCAAACTCTTATGATCGGTGAAAATAATACACTTCGTCCCGTGTAAGTAGTGCCTCCAAATTTTCAAGGAAAATATCACTGCTGCCAATTCGAGGTCTTGAGTCGGATACTTCTTTTCGTGGACTTTCAGTTGTCTTGAGGCATAAGCAATCACCTTACCTCGTTGCATAAGTACACACCCAAGACCTAGGTGTGATGCGTCTGAGTATACTATCAAATTTTCGGTGCCATCTGGTAAGGTCAGCACTGGTGCACTAGTTAGTTTTTCATTTAGCAATTGAAACGCCCTTTCTTGTTCGTCACTCTAGACAAACTTTTCATCCTTACGAGTTAGTTTGGTTAATGGTGAGGCAATCTTGGAGAAATCTTAGATGAATTTCCTGTAATAACTCGCAAGTCCTAAAAAGCTCCTAATTTCCGAAGGGTTCCATTTTGACACTGCTTCTATTTTGGATGGATCGACTGATATTCCATCGGCACTAATAACGTGCCCTAGGAATTGCACTTCCCGGAGCCAAAAGGCGCATTTCGAAAACTTTACATAAAGTTTTTCCCTTCTCAATGTTGTTAATACTTCTTGCAAAAGGCGAGCGTGATCTCTCTCGCTTTTCGAATACACTAAGATGTCGTCGATGAACACTATTACTGACTTATCAAGCATTGGTTTGCAAACCCGGTTCATAAGATCCATATAAGCCGCGGGTGCATTCGTTAACCCGAAAGACATCACTAAAAATTCATAGTGTCTGTATCGTGTACGGAACGCGGTTTTCGGCACATCTTCTTTCTTTACCCTCAGTTAGCGATATTCCGACCTTAAGTCAATTTTTGAAAACCAACTCGCACCTTGTAGTTGATCAAATAAATCATCAATTCTCGGAAGTAGGTACCTGTTTCTTACCGTAATTTTATTCAGCTTGCGGTAATCGATACACATACGCATGCTCCCATCCTTCTTTTTTACGAATAATACCGGTGCTCCCCAAGGGGAGACACTTGGCCGAATAAATCCCTTATCTAGCAATTCCTGTAAGTGTGACAATAGTTCATGGAGTTCTGATGGTGCTAATCTATACGATGCCTTAGCCACGGTTTCGCACCTGGAATCAATTCAATCCCGAACTCTATCTCATGCTCAGGTGGTATCCCTGGTAAATCTTCCGGAAATACTTCTTCAAAATCCCGTACGACGGGTATGTTTTCAAGTTTGGGCAGATCTTTTTCCGTATTATGCACATAAGTTAAATAAGCCTTGCACCCATGTTGAATGAGTTTTTGGGCTTTCATTATTAAGCATATTATAGGGTTACAACTCTTCTCTCCATATATAGTGGTGTTTCTTCCGCTCGGAGATGTTAGTTGTATTTCCTTATGAGAACATATTACCTTTGCGTGGTAACGTGACAACCAATCCATCCCAATCACTACTTGGAACTCCTCCATTGACATAGGTATCAAGTCTAATAAGTAATCCTCTCCATCGGCGTTCATTTTGCATTCCCGGCATATATCAAAAAATACAATTTTATTATTATTACCTACTTCTACTTCCATTGGCATAGGTAATTTCGTTAATGTGAATGAAGGATGTTGAATAAATCTATGTGAAACAAAAGATTTATTCGCACCCGTATCAAACAAAATGTGTGCAAAAATATTATTTACAGTAAATGTACCTGAAACCACATCGGGTTCGATCTTAGCCTCGGCCGCAGTTATCTGGAAGGACCTTCCTTCGCTCTTGGAACTTCCACTTTTGCTTCAGGTATCACTTTCTTTTCTGTCAATTCAGGGCATTTAGGATTTCTTGTGACCCGGTTGGTAACATTTGTAGCATACCGACACCTTGCAGGGAAAATTGAAGCTGCATGCCCCGTCTTTCCGCATATAACAAATGGTTTGTTCTTAAAATAGCATTCGCCCCGATGGGCACGTCCGCATGTCTTGCAGTTAGGTGATCCCCCTTTCACATTCATTTTCTTTGAGGACTCGGTTGTCTTTGGTTTCTTTGTGGGGCTTGGGTTTGCATCTAAGCCCCTCCTTTCACCCCTTTCGACTTGTTTTCTCAGTTCAATTTCACGTTCCTGTGCAGCATTGATAATTTCTGTGAGATTCTTATAATTTGAGGGAGTCATAAACTCCCTATATTCTGCACTCAACATATTGTGGTAGTGATATACCTTTTGTTCCTCAGTTTTCACCAACGCATTGCTAAACCTCAACTTATCCAGGAATATCCCTGTGATCTTGTCAATCGTTTCTCCCTTATGCCTTAAATGCATAAATTCTTCTTAATCTTGTTGATCATAGCCCTGGGACTATGGTGTTTGAGGAAGGGTTCTTTAAATTCTTCCTCGGGCTCGCGTAGCCTCAACCCCTTTGTTCATTCTTAAGATTATTCCACCAATCCTTAGCTTGGCCTCTCAGTTGGCCAGTTCCGTAGACTACAAAATCATTTGTATCGCAATGCGTTCGTTCAAATATACCCTCCATGTCACTTATCCATCTTTGACAAGCGATTGGGTCAACTTCTCCATTATAAATTGGGCGTTTGCATGCCATAAACTTGTCATAAGGGCAAGCTTTCTTCTCTTTGTGTTTGTCTCTTTCTTGATTAAGACTTTCTTTTAGTTCATTGATTTTCTCTTCAACAGTTGTGAGTATTGTTGTCTGTAGTCTTTCCATGAATCCTTGTAGACTAGCTTCAAGAGCTTTTCCGAATTCCTCGGAAATATTTTCTCGTATCTCTTCAGTCATGAGGGATACCGTGTCATCACCGGTTCCTCTCGACATCTCTTAACTGAAATGTCCATAACAGTTTGATAAATAACTTGTTTAATCATCTCCATATCATCGTATGGAGATTTGTTCTTATCATTCGATAATGTACGCAGTGTATCTTTCACCTTTGGTTTGGTCAAATATACAGCTTGGATTGACCATTCATGCTTAGTGCATTTTTCCGGGTTCGACTGTATAAATACACTCCTCCCATATACTTTACTTCATTTCTTTTCTAAAATATTTTATTAAGGTTTATTTTATAACCATTCTTACCGGATGTCTTGATCAAGCTTCGAACCGAACACATTCTTTAACCTTAGGCTCTAATTACCAAATCGTAACGCCCATTTTAATTCATACGTTAAACACTAACAAAAGTTTGTATCTCACAATACTTTATGAGATAAATACATAAGTCATACTAAATTTTTAAATTTATCAAAACATGGCAATATTTGTTTTACAAAAGATTAAAATAGCGTGTGGAAGTTAAATTCTTCATTGTGTTTGATTCTTCTTATCGCTTGATCTTCATCCTTAATCCTCTTAGCAATCACCTATGGATCAAATTTTACCATTAACATTAGATTTAGTAAATGTATAACGTATCTAGATAGACCCATATATCCATAACAACAATTTAAAATTTTTGTTTTAAGACCCACCGTAAGCTACGGTTGCGGACCGTAGCTTACGGTACACATCTTCTGTCCGGGACAGCAGGTCTTAACCGTAAGCTACGGTTGAGAACCGTAGCTTACGATGTAGCCCAGCTGTAAATTTTTACTTTAAGTCCTTTTACGAAAATGTCCGTAACTTCTTCATTTTTATCCGATTTGCTTCAAAATTGTTTCTATGTGATCGTAAATTGATCACCCACAGTTTAGATTTAACATATCATTCAGTATAATGAATTTCTCACCCTTTAGTTTAAAGACGTAAAAATAACTCATATAGTTATTTTGACCCGTTAATCTAATCGACCACGTTTCTTTCATTCTTAGGATAAAAATCAGTTCCTTGCGGAAGCTTAATCCTCATTTAAGTTTGTTAACCCAAGTTTACGCAACCGTCGCTTGGCTTACGTCTTTACCATATCTTTTCTTTCTTTTTTTTTACTCGTTTGGCTATTTTAACCAAACCAGAAACCTCTTTTCAGCCGTATCATGAATTTACGGTTTACGATCTGCGTTCCCATCACCGGTTTACGCGTTCACATAATCTTGATTAATTAAGTGAATTCCATTACTTACGAACTAGATTCCAACTTATGTTCATGTACCAATTGCTCGTTTGGTTCATTCGTGCGAAATCCATCGCTTATGAATGAACCAAGTTTCTTTTTAGTACCACTTCATTTATTATTGCACTAACAATCAAGTTTATGAGTGAAATCATACAAAGTGTAAGACCACATACCTTAGAGTTTCCCTTTCAACCGCGTGTCTACCTCGACTTGGCCACTTGATGCTTCACCTAAGTTGCCTATAGAGTTCAACCCAATTTTCCATTTAGAACTCATAGTATATCATATGACGTAATTTGTCAAGGTCTCATTTATAAGATTCATTTCAGAATTTCCTCATTCCATTCAACAATTTATTTTTATTTAGGCATTACATCGAACACCTTATAGGCATGGATCTTTTCTCTAATTTCTGTTTAGCTTCTATTTCATGAATTTGTCATATTATTACTTATGCGAAATCGATATGACTATTATGTTCAACAACATCTAAAGTTCATTCTGCTAATCTCAAGTTCTGTACTATATTTCATGTATCCAATCCATTTTCTCCTACCCACTTACATCCCCATGGCTACATTGCTCAAACACTTAACTTATAGAGTTTGACCAATTTTTGCTCATCAAAATTTGTTCTAAAATGTGTACAATACATATTATTTCACTTTGATTTCAAAAACCTATGCAAGAATTGAAATTTCTAGAACCCCATGATTCTTCCTACATCATCAAATACCAAATTTTAACATACCTTATGATCCCCTAGTGGTGGTGATCAATATTCTTCACTCATGCAAAGATTTGGGGCTCAATCCCACCTTGAATTTGATGATTTGGTTTGAAAGAGGGTTTTGGGTGTTCTTGTTCCTGGTCATATGACTAACACACACAAAATGTGTGTTTCAATTTAATTTTCTTTTAAAACATAGTTCTCCTATTGACTATTTTAGTCCCTCTATTTTTGTTCATTAACAAAAGGATCAAAATTTGTAAAGGTTAGTTACTACTCACCACCAATTAGGCTAAATATTCCTAGTTATATATATATTATATATATATTAATAATACATGTATATATATATACACATATATTATTTTTAGGGTGTTACAGTTTCACGCCACTTTTCCTGTCTTCACAGTAAGTCCCCTGAAACGCGTTTTAAAAACATTTGGTTAGTGAAAAATATTGGTGAGTTCATTTAGTTACAAGGAAACACATTGTTATAATTTAGAGCATTAAGGGTTTTTATATTTGTTTATATCTATCAATTACCCCAAATCGGTAATTGTCACTCGACCGAATTTGTGACTATGGTCATATAACTCATTGGCTAACTCGTTGTCCAATGGTGAAGCTTATCAAGTAATGTATACAAAACCTCACATACCGGCATTAATTGCAGAATACAGAAACTTAATCACTGTAAATACAACTTGGAAAACATTTGGGGTTTTGCAAATCATTTGAGAAAAAGAGAATGAATCACTTTGCAGGTTTAAGTTGACAGGTCTTGCCTACTGGTTTAAGGCTGGTATACCTAATTAAATACACAATGCACACGTATTAGTATATAAACTCAATTCAATTTTTACGATATTCACGAGATCAAAACCCACAACGAATGACAAAGTATAGTTTAACAGCCAAAAATATTAAATTCACATAAATAATCAAGAGCATTTAACCCAGTTAGTGGAAACCCCTTTAAAATGAATGAATTTGTAACGTCCCTAATAAATATAAAGTATATAATCATACTCAGTGTAATAGTAAAATATTACACATATAATTATTTAAAGAATTTGAAATTAGTTACTTGTTTGATAACTAATGAAACATTTAGATAGTGCCCATGTAGAACAAACCAAGCATAGAGGACTGAAATAGGCACTTGGTAAACTGGTTGATATAAATAGTCAATCAAAACCCAAAACACACACAAATGTGTGTTTATTTGGTCGACCAGTGCAAGAAGAGAAAGGGAAGAACTCTTTCCAACCCTAGAATTCATAAATCATTCAAATTGAAAGTGAAATCAAGTCCTAAATTAGAATATGAACTGAGATTAATGATCATCCAAGCTAGGAGATCTTAAGGTATGTTGAATTTCAATGTTTAGCAAAGATTATGAAGTTTGATGAATATTACAAACTTCAATATAAACATAAATTGTAAATGCGATAGCAGGATTGAAATGTATTTTAGTCTAGAGGCAAACCCTTGATGAAAGATAGTGACCAAAGACTACAAATTTAAGTAATTGAATGATATTTGATACCTGTGTTAAATGGGTTTTAGGAAAGGGTGAAATATATATGTTATTATGATTAACCTATGTTTATGAAGTTTGATAAACTGAAATCTTGATGTGAATAGGATCATAGTCGGACATACTCGTTTGATATGGTGTAAATGTAAAGACATATGATGCCTTATTGTGATGTTAAATATAGCGCATAAATTCGTGCTTACATGTGTCTAATGAATTAATCTTTGACGAATACATTGACCATTTAACGATTAGCCGAGTTGTTCGTTATAGGCAACTCGAGCGAAAAGACGAGCGATAAAGCCGGAGGCGTTACACGACAAAAAGGAAAACTTTAAGGTACGTGACTT
The DNA here is from genome assembly GCA_947069175.1 of Scalesia atractyloides. Lineage (NCBI taxonomy): Eukaryota > Viridiplantae > Streptophyta > Magnoliopsida > Asterales > Asteraceae > Scalesia > Scalesia atractyloides. The sequence goes on along the minus strand of CAMTDV010000020.1, from coordinate 3,637,341 downwards.
TGCGCTTGTAGCATTATAATGTACGGATAATTGTTCTAATATCAAACAACATGGTATATGATGGTTTGGTTGAATAAAAGCGATGGAATTCGCTAAGACAACCAAACGGGTCAAACGATATGGTAAGAGATGGTTTGGTCGAATAAAATTGATGGAATTCGCTAAGACGACCAACTGAGTAAAATGACAAAAGAATTGAAGTTTGGCTAAATAAAGCGATGGATTTCGTTGTGGTAGCCAAACATGTCAAAAAAAAACTTAATAGTGACACATACTATAAGGGTGTATGAACAACTATTTGGATATAAGCCCGGTAAGAGAGGTAAAATCTGAATTTAAGCATAAATCAAGTTGCGGAAACATAAAATGCTCTAAAGTTACCCCGAGGAAATTGGGTGTAACCACAAAAAATGATCATATAGATAAAGGACATAGTTAAATAAGTTAGATTGTCAAAAATATACAAACGGGTCAAAATAATTCAATTTATGAACTTATAATTTAATAGTATAAATACTTGAAAAATCAGTACTATAGTAATGAAAACATGAGATACCATATTTCGAACTTAGTCTGTAAGTATCGAGTCATGTTTTAAAGTGCGGAACTCAAAAACGGGTCAACCGGATGATTTAGCAAGTCTACAACATTGTCTAGTTTATGAATTTTCTTTTTGTTTAAATTGTAAAGTACCTTTTAAATACTTAAAAGTTTTAAACAACCTTGTATTGGTATGTAGAACGAAAATTATAATTTTCATAAAAAGAATGTTGTATTTTCTATAAAATGCTTATATTCTATGTATGGGTCTTACATATTGTTGGGTACTGCCAGTACTTAAACATCCATTGGATTGGTTTCAATCGATTAGATATAGTATTGTGTCAGTTATTAGAGTTATAACCCTGATATCGAGGCAGCGTTTTGGGAATTTAGGGGCTTTGTTGAAAGAAACAGAGATATGAGGAGTAGGACGTCGTTTTAAACGATCGAACTGAGCAATCTGAACTAGTCCCATACTGCTGAATATATACTGAATTTTGGCACCTCCCGCGCATCGTGCCAGGCCCCAGGACCCTTCTCGCGTGGCGCGGCGGCCAGCAAATAGGCTAGACTAGCCTTGTCCGCTTGTGTAGGTTAGCCAGACGTCATTTCCGAGTCTCACGTGTCGAGACACTATGTCGCGTGTCGCTGGGGATTGAGGGGATCCTCCCGCGTGGCGCCCGGTGTCCCTGTTACAAGTTTCTTTAATTTTCACATCGGGTCGCGCCGTACAAGTTTGGGTTTCGATCAGAGGTATTTTAAATGTGCTTTGGGAATTGTTACTGGTGTTTTGGAGATTGTTACACAAGTTTATATATATTATTACTAGGTTATAACCCCGTGTAATACATGGGTTGAAAAAAATATAATTTTACATACTAATAACAAAATAATGTATCTTTAAAAATCTCATTTATTACACGGTTATAATAAATATAATTTTATATTTTAAATAATAAAAAAACTATTATATCTTTAAGAACTCGTGTATTGTAAGGGTTGAATAATGTAATTTATATACCAAATTAAAAAAAATTATATCTTTAAAAACTTTGTGTATTACACGAGTTGAATAAATGTAATTTTAGATTAATAGTATATTAAAAAAATATAATTTTGATTGATAGTATATTAAATAAATATAATTTTGGATAAAGTCTTATATATATAAAGTTTAAGTAATCAATATATTTGATAAATAATAAAATACTAATAATAGTAAAAAAATCTAATTTATATACTAAATAATAAAAGAATATATCTTAAAAAACTCATTTATTACATGTGTTGAATAAATATAATTTTATGTATCAAATAATAAAAAATATTATATCTGTAAGAATCTCGTGTATTGTATGGGTTAAACAAATGTTATTTATATATCAAATAATAAAAAAAGTTAAAAAACTCTATATACTACACGAGTTGAATAAATGTAATTTTGGATTGATAGTATATTAAATAAATAAAATTTTGGAATCAGTCTTATATATAATAAATTTAATTTTGGATTAATAGTATATTAAATAAATATAATTTTGGATAAAGTCTTATACATAAAAACTTTAAGTAATAAAGTAATAATAGTATAAAAAAATCTCATACATATATATTATCATTAAGTAATCGATATAGATGTTATCTTATATTTTATTTTATTCAATTAACAATTTTCTATTTTATTTATCTACAATTATTAGAGGATAAATATGAAAGAAAGATAAGAAACCCCAAAAATTGGAGTCTCCAATGAATGATACGTGTTCTTCGATATAGATGTTATCCTATATTTTTTTATTCAATTAACAATTTTCTATTTTATTTATCTACAATTATTAGAAGATAAATATGAAAGAAAGACAAGAAACCCTAAAAATTGGAGTCTCCAAGTGAATGATACGTGTTCTTTTATTATATAGCATAGATTTACTTTTTTCTTTTTTCTTTTTCTTTTAATACATATTTAATCAAACACGTTGGGCAACAAAATATTTTATTTTCTTTTCTACTTTTGATTTTATGAATATATATACATTTATTTTCTTTTTTTTACTTTTGATTTTCTTTATTATATAATTATTATAAATAATTTTATTTTGTTAATATAATGTTTTATTGCTATAATCATTATGATAATATTTTGTTTTATCTTATAGCTGTATTTGAACATGTCAAATATATTACATTTTTTTCTTTATTATAAGGAACGAAATTGACACTGTCTGAACATCGGTACCGATATCGTATTCATTCTTATGTTTTCTTAACATGGAGGCAAAATATTCATTGAAAATGAAGTTGTATTCGCAATAGAGTATTTTTTGGTACCTTGTATAGTAATGAAACCATGAGAAACCACTACATCGCTGCGAAAGTTGTTTTCCGTTACGAAGCGTGCCCTTCTTTTCAACTCTGGTTTAATATAAGTTAGCATGAAATACCAAGGATAGCCTATATATTTTAAAAATATTTACAATCTCACCTTTTTATGTGTACTTAATTAAACTACTGTGTTTATATTTTTGAAGTTCATTAGTAAAAGATCTTTTGTTGTCAAAATGAACTCAAATAATGAAAGTTCAATGATCTTAACTTTGTTTCAATTGTCTCTTTAATTATTTTAATCCATAAACTATGATACACATATTTGTTTCATATTTAACTAGATTTTTACCCGTGTCGTGCGTTGCGCCGACAACGTCACGTTTGTAACTTCGTTAATGCGATACGATGATGACATTCACGTGAGGTACCAACGCATGACGTGACACATTTTTTTTACTTTGCACACACAATACGTTAGTGACATTAACCCTGGATAGACATAGATAAAAAGTATAATATCTCGCATGTTGTGGTGTAAAGTCGTAAAAGTAATTTAAACAATAAAAATTGAAGTGCCAGAGAATATGAAGTGTGAAGATACTAAGTAGAAAATAAATCAGATGGTCAAAGTTGTTAAAAAACAAAAGTTAAAGATCAATATGTCACTTACCAAAAGATTAAGATCAAATATGTGAAGAGGTTAAAAATAAAATTTAAAACCTGTTCTACCCATCATGGTTCATAAATCATTTAGTAGTAGCAATTAACTACTTTATAACATTCAAGTTGCATGTAATAAGCTATGTATATAAATTATAATAACTAAAAGAAAATGGTCAAAGCTAAAAGATAACTATGTAAGTATAATAAACTACATTGTTTACTATTTTAGTATAAATATTAAAAATGTAAAAACAAAAGAAAAACAAAACAAATGCAGCATTAAGAAAATATTAAGAAAGAAATTGGGCCTAGGACAGAAAAAAACAACATTAAATGCAAAGAAACTGAGTGTTAGTGGAATCAAACTCGTAACATAGATGTGAATAAATGAAAGACGAACCAATTTGACACATATCAACGCTTGTTAAAATCTTGAAAAACTTCATATATATATATAGAAAAAAACTGAGAAAACTGGTTGGTACCGACCTTTTTTTTAAAGATTATATAAATAAATATATACTCTTTTGTCATGAGGTGTTTATGCGTACTTATCATCTATAAATAAAGTATTAACGAGCTTTGAAGGTAAAAAGCTAAAAAAATTTGCAGCCAAGAGAATTAAACTTTAAAAATTAAAAAAGTGTACCAATTAAAACATGGCATATGAACCAATCGTGTGATAGTCCTATTAATCAATCTTGCAAATGCGAAGTCATCGTGGGCCTCTAGCGACTGAGTGAAATGACGGGCCAACAATGATGATGAGGATTTTGAAAGACCACGTTATGCTAAATAAATTATTTTATTTCCGTATTATTTGTGTAAAAAGTAATAGTCAATCGCCATATTTAGTATATAAGAAATAATCGGCCGTTCAAAAAAAAAGTATATAAGAAATAAAATTGTAAATGTCATCGTCAGTTGAAATATAAAATTGAGGATTAAATAAAACAACCGACTAAAAATAGTTCTTTTTAAAGAAGTTGTTACGGGGCATCACTTCTTATTCATGTTATTATATATATTTAAATTATATGCACCACTTATATTTTGACTGTTTTTAAATTGTGTTCACTAGAAACTTTGTTTTTATGGTAAACGAATTACTTAATTAAGTATTTTGTTTTATATTTTAACGTATTTCCAACAATTGTTGGTATATAAACAAATTCAAGCAATGAATTTTGATTAACCTTTTTAACTATTAATCTTGTTAGTATATAAACAAATTTAAGCAATTAAATTTGATTAATCTTATTAATCCTAAGGATCCTATAACGTCGATGATCAATTTCTCATATTAAAAAGCGATTAGAATTTAAATACTTTAGTTATTTTATTAATCAGTCTGACTCTGATGCACAATCATAATCCTTACAGGAGCGTGTCTTATTCTTCTTTCATCTGTCTACTTCTTCTCTTTCTGTCTCCCTTCGTTGCGATGGTCCTTTGTCATCGCCTTCTGAACGAAAAAATTACAACATTTTTACGTATCGTTTGTGATTTTTTCCATACTTTAGTTTAAGTATATCAAGAAGTTATTATTTAAAACAAGCTTGAGGACGTAAAAAATAGGAAAAACACGAATAGACAAGATTATCTTCGATAGGACCAAAACGTGATAAAGACGTAAAGTAATAAAATTTTAACTAAAAAACAGAATCTTTAGTCCATCCGGACTTAAATTAATAGTAAAAAAGCTGTTCAAAAAAAATTAATAGTAAAAATAAATAAATTACAAATGTCACAATCAAAACTTCAACTTGAAATAGATTGTTTTAAATAGTATCCAATGCTTAACGAAATCTTATAAAATTTCTTTTTTTTTTAATCCTAACCCTCGTTAGATCCTTTGAATTTGAGCTCGATTTTCAACTTCTAAGCTACGCATTTAAATATTTCTACCAATAGTAAACTTTTTTTCTATTTATATTCACCTCCTTAAACCCAGTCTTTGTATCTTGATTTGGCAATCAACATATCTTCTTTCTAAAAAAGTTGTAATCTTTTCATCTGGGGTTTGATTAATTTGACTTAATTTTGGTGGGTTTTGAAGATAAAGTCATAAAGACTTGTTTTGAACATTTTTTGGGGGTTTCTTGATTTTTTTTTTCTTGTGCTGCAATGGAAGAGAAATATGAGCCATTGAAAGAGCTTGGTGCTGGTAATTTTGGAGTTGCAAGATTGGTTAGAGATAAGAAGACTAAAGAACTGTTTGCTGTCAAATACATTGAAAGAGGGAAAAAGGTATAAACTTTATTTTCTGTAGCTAATTTGATGGAAAGATTCAGACTTTTCTGGTTTTTTGCTGTTTTTGTTGGAATTGGTTGATGGGTTTTGGTTGAATTTGTGTTTAAAGGTTTTGATTATGTCACAAACCCAATTTTTGATTAAGATTTTTTTTATTTTTTTTGTGCTGAAAACAATGATCAAGAACATTTATTTTTCTTGATTTTGATTTGTGAGTTTTGTATGATTTGCATTGTTGAGTTGACCTTTTTTGTTATTAGGTTGTGTAACTTGTAGGCTCTGATTTTGGTATTGCCTGATAGAAGTATCAGTGAAGTTTGATAAAAATAGAAACTTTTAGGGTTTGATTGTTAGTCAACCAAATTTCAAAATGAGCTTTCTTCTTTGAGCAAACTTTATGGGTTCTTAAGAAGCTAAGAATAATACATATGCAAATTTATATATGAATAACAATGCATAATTGAATCTATACATGATATATTGTCATGTATCATACTATTTAAGTCATTATTAATTTATTATTGGGAAGACGTTTGATACACGAGGAAAAGTAGATACACAACGTACTCAGAGAAATGGCTAGTTTCATGACTTGATAAAAACCTCACTAATGATTTGAAAGCTGTTTTTAGACATTGTTAACTTGGAGATGATCAAGCAAAAGACACAGGGGATTCGTTTTCTATGTTAAAGATTAATTTTAAATATTACAAGTAGGTTGCTAAGTGTAAACAATTCTGTACATCTGAATGCACCCATCTCATTTTTTTCCACTTCAATAGAAGCTTTTGCCTGCTAATTTGTTTTTCTTGTTTCAGATTGATGAAAACGTTCAAAGGGAAATCATTAATCACAGATCTTTAAGGCATCCAAACATAGTGAGGTTCAAGGAGGTAAGTTTGAGCTTTTAACCTTTTACGGCATTTAAAACTAAAACTAATAACATAATGACATGAAGATCAAGTTTCTAAATATCCACACATTTGATTAAAGACTTCTTGTTGTATTTTGTGATTTTTTAAAAAACCGTTTTTTAATCGTTTTGAGATGTGATATTTACTAATTTGACATTCAAATTCCAATTTTGCAGGTCTTGTTAACTAAGACACATTTGGCTATAGTCATGGAATACGCAGCTGGTGGTGAACTCTTTAGTAAAATCACAAGTGCTGGCAGATTCAGCGAAGATGAGGTACATAAAAAAATCTTTTAAACTCATTATCTTTGCTTTATTTCAAAATTCTAGAACATAACCGTAGGAAATCTTGCTTTCTACTACAGGCTCGATTCTTCTTCCAACAACTTATATCTGGCGTCAGCTACTGCCATTCCATGGTGAAAAAACACGATACCTTTATAACAATCTGAATTATGAAAACCATCGTAAATGGTACATTACTACATTCTGCTTCTTACATTATTGTTTTCTTGATTTCAGGAAATTTGTCATAGAGATCTGAAACTAGAGAACACTCTTCTAGATGGGAGTCCAACCCCACGTCTCAAAATATGCGATTTTGGTTATTCAAAGGTTTAGTAACATTCAAAATGTCGTCTTTTGAAGAAAAGTTTGCACCTTTTTATATTTCCCATAGAGTAAAATGCCATTTTCGCCCCTGAGATTTGGCCAGTTTTGCCACTTTCGTCTAAAGGTTTGTTTTTCCGCACCTGGATCCAAAATGTTTGAAATCTAGCCATTTCCATCCTGCTTGTTAACTCTATCCATTTTTCTTCGTTAAGTCAGGGGTATTTTGTCTTTTTTATTTACTAAGGGCATTTTGAATACTTGTACATTATGCTAAATGCTTGTACATAAAGCGAAAAAGACCAAATTGCCCTTTAAGTTAACAAAAAAGATGAAAATACCCCTGTACTAGCGGAGAAAAATGGATGGAGTTATGAGCCGGATGAAAATGGCAAGATTTCAAACCTTTTGGATCCAAATACAAAAAAACAAACCTTTGGACGAATTACACAAAACTGGCCAAACCTCAGGGACGAAGATGGCATTTTACTCTTTCCCATATTTTTGGAACTAGTTCTTTTTTTTCATTGATGTTTTTGTGTGCAGTCTGGTTTATTGCATTCTCAACCAAAATCTACGGTTGGCACACCGGCATACATTGCCCCCGAGGTTCTATCCCGAAAGGAATATGATGGAAAGGTATTTTTGCTTTGAGTAGTTAGATATGATTATAGTTTAACAAAAGTAATTTTTTTTGTAATAAAATTTAAAATCTTGTTTGTGTTAGATTGCAGATGTTTGGTCATGTGGGGTGACTTTATATGTTATGTTGGTTGGAGCCTACCCTTTTGAGGATCCTGAAGATCCTCGGAATTTCCGTAAAACAATTGGGGTGAGATATCTTTGACTTTCGGGTCAGTTCCAGTATTCCGAATTTCAAAACTGAAACGTGCCTAATTGTATATTTGACAAATAACTCCTTCTGTTTGTTTTCTGTTTCGGGTTTTAGCTGCTCGTTGCACTTTTCTTGAAAAATCCAAATGTATTAACTAGAATTTGACTTTCGGAGATTCTTAACTTTGACCTCTAAAGTCAAACTAGGAATTATGACCTTAATGTGGTAAAATGGTTGTTCTTGGCAGAGAATCGTGAGCGTTCAGTACTCGATACCGGATTACGTGCGTGTTTCTGCTGATTGTAGGCACCTTCTGTCACATATCTTTGTCGCAAACCCCTCCAAGGTGCTTCATCTATCCACAATATATGGTTTTGATAATACAAATAACGTAATCATATTATATTGAAGTTTTTGAACTGTTGTTAAAGAGGATCACAATAGCGGAAATCAAGAAACATCCATGGTTTCTGAAGAACATGCCAAAGGATTTGGTTGAAGGCGAGAAAACAAACTATGAGAACGCAAATCGTGACCAATCATTGCAAAGTGTTGAGGAAATTAACCGAATCATACAAGAGGCAAAGGTTCCTGGGGAAGGCGGGTCCGCCACCGCCACTGATGGGAAGCTGACAGATATAGGTGGCTCAGTAGATACTGACGACGAGGAGTTCGATGAGAACGAGATTGATGAGAGTGGGGACTATTCAGGCCAGATATGATGATCTTGTTGTTGACCAAATGTGTTTTGAAATGTACCAAGTTTGTGTAGTTTTGTAATTGTTTGCAGTCTTGGACATTCATTTGATCATATAGTTATATGTAATAAGAGCAAATAAGTTGACTTTAAAGTGTTGACTTATGAGGTTTGTGTTGGAAATAATTATTTGAGTATTTTAATCATTCAAGTCATAGGTAATCAGCCTTGTCCTAAGGGCTTAGGGTGGTGTGGTTAGGTGCCTCTCCTTTATCGAGGAGAGAGTGGGGGGTGGGGGGGGGGGGGGGTTAGTATAGAAGTAGCTTAGTTTGCTATTAAAAAAGGGTAATCAATTTGGTGTTAGGTAATAATTTTGATGTGATTATTCAGGGAAATCTGCGGGTGCAGGGCACCTTACAAACTAACCAATCATGAAAAGGCATCTCATTCTATCCAATTTTATTCACACCATCACTAAATCACTTGCATCACTCATCACACACATCACTAACAAATCACAAAAAACCAACCAATCACAACAATGCATCTCCTTCCCCACAACCATGACCGTGAATTCGTGATCACCATCACACCCATTGCTATCACAACCATGATCACAAACTTGCAACGGTGTGATCACAGTGACCACTGTTTCCATTAAGGTGCACCCCGAGCCCCCTAAGAGCAGATAACACTTGAATGATTGCATCCCTTTATATGATGCCTCATGATAACACATAACACTGATACATCATTTTAATACATTAATACTCACTCAGTGCGTCATTATAATACACTCAGGGTGGATGGGACATCTTACTCAGATACCCCAAGTACTCACACCCACTATCCTTTTGCTATCATCATCCACCACTAACGGTTTCCATCACCCATTGATCAACCCTAACACAAACACATGTATATCCAAATTCAACTTAAACCTGAACTAGGAAGATTAAGCGACCAAACATCAACTCAGACACAAGCTCATAACAGTATGAGCTGAGCTAGGTCGACTACAAGGCTCCTATCCGAGTTGAAAGTTTAGCGAGTATTCATAACGTGGCAACAAAGACTCGGTGAGTTAACTCATTTTTCAAATGCATATGGGTGGGGGGTTGCGGCGGTGTATCCTATCGGCCTTACTCGAAGAACTCAGGGTGCCCATGTACTCCATCCCCACCACCCTAAAGCAAGCATACGCATGTAACACCTTTGTGCATCGTACTTGTGTTTTATTGGAACGAAATTAAAAATCTATTCCAAAGTTTTCCACAAATTCAAGGACTGAAAAAGAAAATATATTCTAAAATTGAAAAAGTTGACCAAAATTCCTTGAGCCTTTCACGTGTTTTTGAACAGGCTATAAATAAATAAGGGCTATTAAGATAACATCAAAATAAAAAGTGTTGCACACATCGCGCGCATAAGTGGTGCCTATGTGACTTTTATTCAATTATTCGGTATTTTTTACTTTTACGTAATCTATATTATTTAATTAGATGTGATAGATTTAGTATTTAATGTTGTAGATGCTGAAATAGACTTGTTACTTCAGAAATAAGTATTTCATTCATTTATTATAATATTTCCAATTATTCGGTCACGTTTGAATGTCTTGAAATATACTTTATTTTTCTTGAGGCATGTTACACTAGTCTTCGAGCATTGTCATCTGCCGCTAATTGTCACCTTCATTCATCACCGGTTGCTATCATCATCCACCAATAACTATTTCCATCAACCACCAAATCAATCATAACACGGACACATACAAATCCAAATTCAAATTAATCAACTTAAACCTGAACTAGAATGATGAAGTGACCAAACATCAACACGGACTCAAGCTCATAACAATAAGAGCTAAGCTAGCTCCGACTCCTAGGCTCTTATTGGAAGTTTAGCGAGTATTCATACCCTTGCAAGTGGAAACAACGACTCGGTGAGTTAGACTTATTTTTCAAACTGTACTTGATATAGTAAGTCTAAAAAAACAAGTTAAAAAAAAGTATAAAATTATACAAATTATACAAATATCAAAATCTACAACAAATATCATCAATGCATTGTGTGCATATACGATTTCTTTTTTCTTAAACAAGAATTATAAGTTGTTCTATCCAAATTTGCAACAAACAGCATTAAATAATGGCTTGTGTGTATAAATTCAACCTTAGCTCGATAAAATGCACCCACACTCAACAACATCAACCATGAAGAACATCTTCTTTCTAGTGATCTTCGTGCTTATGAGCTATCAAGCTTTTGGTAAATTTCTTAATTATCTACTTAAAATCTTTCTATCATAATCTTAAAATTTCAACTACAGAAATAAATAATTTTTTAGAGTAAATTACACAGATGGTCCATGTGGTTTACCAAATTTTTAGTTTTGGTTTCTAACTTTTCAAAAGTACACGAGTGGTCCTCGTGGTTTGCAATTTGTAACGCATTTAATCCTTAGCAAACAAATCTAAAGGTTTTAGCAAGTACAAACCACAAGGACCATCCATGTACTTTCGGAAAAAGTTAAGGACTAAACGCGTTATAAAGTGTAAACTACAAAGACCATCTGTGTACTTATGAAAAGATAGGAATCAAATTCAAAATTTTAGTAAAACTCGTGTGCTTTACTTTTTTTTAGCAATGGCAAATAGTTTTATTTATATGTTTTTGCTTCCTCATATAACTTTTATACTGTAATTGTATATACTTACAACACATAGCTTCATCTACTATACCATGCCATGATTGGTTATATATAAAATATATATATATATATATATATATATGGTAGGGTTCTAGAGTGAAGACTAGGTTGAGAGTGAACTGTGTGAACTAATCTGAGTTATTGGATTATATCATCCAGAGATTTTTAAACAATGGCAAGATTGTAATTATAATTTTGTAACTTCCCTTTAAATTAATTGACAGAAGGGTATTTGCGTCTTTTGTAAATTGCATTTATTAAACAATATAATCAAAATTCCTAAAATCTTGTTAGTTTCCGTATATACAAGATACACAGTTGTTAGTGTATACACATGTGTAGTCTCGATAGTATCAGTTATACAAGATACACACATGTTAATTTATACACATGCGTACAATCTCGCTAACTATCAATTTATACAAGATACACCGCTTTTAGTTTATACACATGTGTACAGTCTCGCTAACTATCCGTGTCACACCCCGACCCGCAGCGGAAAAGGTGATCGGGGCATAATTGGGTTATCATCAAAGCTCATGACATTTATTATATGTTTCATATTCATTAATACAATTTAATGGAAATTTACAATAAATGATACAACATGTTCTAACTATCAATCTAAGCTTCTTGGTTCTCTTCTAAGGCATATCCTATGTTTTCCTTGCTTCAACCTGTTCACCTGTATCATGTGTAAAAAGGTTTTTGGATCAACATAATGTTGGCGAGTGAATCCTATGGAAAACATTTGAACGAGTTTATCCAATTGATTATAAATAAGGTGCATACCACATATGAGTAAATGTAGATGTAAATTTATTCACACAACACATAATATCGAATATTGAACACACAACACCAAAATAATTGTTTTGAGGCACGCGTTGTTCGACTCGTCTCCCACGAGGAACTGATGGGCCTAATGAATGAGTTTTGAGGCACGCGTTGTTCTTACGAACTGATGGGCCTAATGTATGAGTTTTGAGGCACGCGTTGTTCTCGTCTCCCACGAGGAACTGATGGGCCTAATGAATGAGTTTTGAGGCACGCGTTGTTCTTACGAACTGATGGGCCTAATGTATGAGTTTTGAGGCACGCGTTGTTCTCGTCTCCCACGAGGAACTGATGGGCCTAAATAATTTGTATACAACTTTGACAATATGAATACATCACAACCAATAATAGTTACCTTCTAGTTTAGTTCATATAATGGTATAGCACAAATTTTCATAAGAGAATTAGTTTAAACGACACATGATACACCTCAAAACATGAATAAAAAGGGGAGTTTGTAAGAATTCACTCACATTGGGTGCGTTCGGTTGATGAGGTTGAATGTACGCGAAATGGTGTTAACCACGAGTGAAATTAACCTAGATAAATCGCATTATGGTTTGGTAAGTAAACGGGTTTTATTAATCTATTTTAGTAGGATTGTTGGGTGTATTTTTGGTGAGTTTGTGGCTATTTTCTAACCTTAAAAATGTTATTTTTAAGTATTTTTAATTGATTTTTAATTAAAATAATTAAATAAAAAAAAATAAAAAAAAATATTTTATTTATGCTACAGTTGACTTTTGACCGTTGACTTTGACTAGCGTTGACCGGTTCGAAGGCATATTGTTGTGCGCCGGGTGAGGCTCGAACCCGAGACCTCCCGTACGCGTGCACGCAGCTCTACCAACTGAGCTACGTGTCTAACCCGTCATATATCCGATTTTAATTACCTATATACATTAATTAGATTTAAACAGAAATTACTTTATTTTAAAAATGAATTAAATCACAAAACCGGTGCGCTCCACAGGTCTCGAACCCGGGACCTGTGGGTTAGCGGACACACACTCCACCGCTGGACTGTGTGTCGCACTTGGTTATAAACTCGATTATCATTATACTTAACATATACCCAAAACACTCTGGTTCAGTTTTGCGAAAAAAGGGATTTTTATCAAGGCGGCGTGTGAGGGACAATACTCGAACTCGTGACCATAGCGTTAAAAGTGCACACAGTCCACCGCTGGACTGTGTGTCTAACCCGGTAGTTATCTTGATTTTAATTATACATAACCATTACTGAAATGTCGTCTTCTTCACTGGTTTAACCGGAAGTGGCGACTGACTGGTTCAAAATGTTGATTCAAGTTCCTTTAGCGTTTTATGATCAATTACAGTCGAGATAAAAGTAAAAAGAAAGGAATTTAGACGTGAGAAGTACCGGCTGGTTTTACTCTGTTTTCCGGCAGAACTCCGGCGACAGCAATCTTTTTCCAGGAACAGTATCTTGCAGCAGAGAGTCCTCCGAAAGCTTACAAAGGGTGTGGGTGACTTCGGTAAAGGTTTAGGGGGTTCAGTAAAGCTCAGAGATTACTGATACGGTTTTCCGGCGAAGTATAAGATATTTCCGGCGAGTGAGTTTTCGCCGAGAAAATGTGCGATTTGAGTGTGAAAGGTTTCTGGCGAGTTGTGGGTGTATTTATAGGGTAGTAACGAGATGAATGGGGTCTGAATTCGGTCTTTATTCGAAGTCAGCCGTTCTCCGGCGGTTATGGCTGATGTCGCGGTTCAGACGTCGGTTATAACCGTTGTAGGAGTTAATTCTACGGTTATCTTGAGCGGAAACTTAATTAAACGGCGAAGTCGTCGGGATTTCCGACGACTGCTATTTTGGGCGCAATTTACTGAAATTGATTTCCGAACTTTAATATTTGAATTAAATGTTTCCTGTATTTATCAGAAAATCAAAGCGGCGGAGCGGTTGTTTGGCTGAGGGATAAGTGTTTGGTTTGAACCGGTACAGACCCGAGTTCGAAACCCGGCATGATTAAAACATTTTTATTTTGTTATTTTTATCAGTTTTTCAAAAACTAAATATATATCCCCGCATAATAATTGATTACGGATCGTTTAAAATTATTTTGGGCATTTAATTCGCAACGAAAAATTTGACTGACTGTTCGGTTGATAAACGGAGCGGGTTTGGTAAATCTGTTTTTGGCGGATGTTACAGTATCCCCTGCTTTTTAGAAATTTCGTCCCGAAATTTTAAATAGGGATATAATTGACTAAAAGAATGATGGTGTTGAGTTTGCCAGTTACATGTTTAGAAGAAAATAAGGGTTTAGGTTTTTTGTTTGAGGCGGTAACGTTCCTTGTATAGGTTAAGTATCCTAATACAGGAATCGCTTTTTGTTGCCTACTGTATAAGTATTGTCAAGCAGGAATGATTCGCTAAAATGATATCATAAGAGTCTAGATGTGTTTGGAAAAGTATGGTTATATCCTACTGCAAACTTCCAATACTACAATCTACACAAATAAACACAACAACTAATAATTGAATCCACATTCTGATAGTATATATGTTTGAATGGTGATGGTTTCTCTCTCGTTTGTTATGATGGAGAGGTTAGTTTATGTAGAAATGGAACACAATCCAATTTCTTTAAATAGTGAGATGATGTAATTGTAACACAAATTTCAACCAAGGCAATACTAAATCCTACATGGAACTCCTCATAACCACCTGATAACGCCTCTGATCCTTTGGCAAGAATACTTATATATAGGAAGTACCAGCGGCGTATCCACCATATTCTTGTCAAATTTTCATTGGTTTTATCAGTGAATTATGATTAGTCCTATAACTCTACAACCAATACATCAAACATAAAAAAATACTGAAATGAAATATATCTGTGCGATCAAGGCTCAATCAAACGGAGCCGATCGTATTGTATGTATTGAAAATGAAATTGTCTGTGTGCTCAAGGCTCAATCAAACGGAGCCGAGCTTATTGCATGTATTGAAAATGAAATTGTCTGTGTGCTCAAGGCTCAATCAAACGGAGCCGAGCTTATTGCATGTATTGAAAATGAATAACTAAATCACACAAACAACCTATGCATGGAACCTCTCATAACCGCCTGATAATGCCTCCGATCATTTGACAAGAATACTTATATATAGGAAGTACCAGCGGCGTATCCACCATATTCTTGTCAAATTCTCATTGACTTTATCCGCAAGTTATGATTAGTTCTATGCGACTCTACAACATAAACAAACACAACAACCAGCGCTTGAGTCTTAATTCTGATAGTATCCGTGTTTGACAAAACCTCTCTCGTTTAATATGATGGAGAGGTTAGTAGAAGTGAGGCACAACTCAACTTCTTTAAATGATGAAACTGAGATATGTCGTGAAGTATGATGATATGAATATTAAATCAATGAGTATAAAACAAACTGAACTAGTAATTTGCATTAAAATTCTTGGATAAAAAAATTCCAATTGAGATACGTGAAAATTGAGATAACATAAAGAAAAACATAAAATGGGGTTGAATCTGGATTCTTGATGAGAGAAGGCTAGTTAAGTGGTTGGTTTGGACCGTTAACATCTTCAACAGGATTGGCGTTGATGTTATAAACTCTTCCTCTTGCTGGTGGTGGAGCTGGGTTTGCTTGGTTTGCTTGGTTAACTGGGTTTGCTTGAGCTTGGGCGTTTATGATGTTAACCAAACGAGGGCATGTGTTTCTAAAATGGGTAGGGTCGCCACAATTGAAACAAGCTCGAACATATGGGTACATGGGGTATTGAGGTTGTTGATATGTTTGGATCATGGGTTGAGTAGGGGTTGAGGTTTGGTTTTGAGGGGTGCGGCAAACTTTGCTCAAATGACCGTAGCGTCCACAATTCGCACATAGTCGACAGGGTAAAGTAGATAGATGGTGATAGAAACAGGTGTTGCATTGAGGGTGAGGTCCAATGTAAGGTTTCTTATTTGGGTAAATTGTGTTGGGTGCTACTTGGGCGTTTGGGATAGTTTGAGGAGGTACAACTTGTGAAGCTGGTTGGTTGCGTTGGGTGACGGCGAAGATTTGCCCATCACGTTTTCTCTTATAAGTAGATGGTGTAAAGGATTCGGTTCGGGTGGGGTTTGAGGTTTCGGTTGATGCTTTATCCTTCTTCTTCTCCTCTTTGAAATCTTTGTTTCGGATTCGGTTCTCAGTGAGCGCGGTTGCTAGCTCCATTGCTGCTTCCAAAGTTGCAGGCGATGTACTTATTACAGAGTCTTGAATCTTTGATGGAAGACCGCGAATGTAGTGCTCGATCAAACGGTAGAGGGGAGTAAACAAATTGGGAACCATTTGATTTAATTCAAGGAATCTCTTGTTGTATGTGGTGTGGTCGCCTTCCTTTTGTTTCAAAGCATGGAACTCATCTTCCAATTTCTTGATTTCACTTCTTGGGCAAAATCGTCTTGTCATGATTCCCTTCAACTCTTCCCAAGTCAAGGTCATAGTTTCTTCAACACCTCGTTTGGTCTTCTCTGTATTCCACCATGTGAGTGCCGTTCCAAGTAAACGACCAGTAGCATAACGCACTTTGCGATCATCGGGGCAATCGCAATTTAGAAAAGTGTTCTCCATTTCTTCGAACCAGTGGAGGAGAGCGGTGACACCTTCAGTACCTTCGTATTTTGGAGGATCGCAGGATTTGAAATGTTTGTAGGTGCATTTAGTGACTGAAGGATTGATAGTGTTTTGATCCTCTTGTTGGGTTGGGTTAACGGAATTAGCGGTAAGGGCTTGTTGAACTTGAACTACGATGTTTGGTATTACGGTCGCCATTTGCTGAGCGATTTGGGCAGCCATGCGTTCACGGGCTTTTCCTGCTCTCATCTTCCTACGGGCGAGGTTAGAAGACATCTACAAGGAATACATGTCAAGAGTATGAGTTGGATGCCTTTGGGATCGTGGGTCGAGTTTGGGAATGAACGTTCATAAAATAAATATAGAAAAATAAATCTACTACATCCATAGGATGTCTTGGGTTTTGCTCGCTGTTAGGCCCTTCATGCCGCCATACTTTACCTGTGTAATCATGTGGGCCCCCATGAATACCGTTTTTCATATGGTTCGCACGGTTTCTGCCTGGTTGCGTACAAAAACCCGGAGAAAATCGAGAAATATGTATACAACGTGTGATATTCGGAATGTGCCCAGGCATGGACACGGTGACATCTCAAAGTGAGGTTAGTTCGAACGACGTTTGGTGTGGCATGCTTTGGCCTAATAGGTCCGTCGTACTCTCATCGTTAGTCCCCATGTAGGCAAACTGGTCCGTTATTTTGGATTTATACGAATGCCAACCTAGACAGGACGTCCCGACTACCGGTACTTGTACCCTTCCGGTTACTACATGCCCGTCGCAGAACTTACTTTGATGGGATTTGAAAATTGCAATAAAATCCTTGAATAATGAGAGTATGAAAATGAATTGAATATATGAGCATTGATATATGTATAACGAATATGTATATAAGCATGTATGTTTGACTGTAATATGAAACAAATAAATATCACAAGTTTGTATGAACCACCTAATCAATTAAAATTTAGGCAGACTATAATATAGGCTCTAAGGGTCTAATAACCTATCCTATATCCCTATAGTCATGGCTCTGATACCAATCTATCACACCCCGACCCGCAGCGGAAAAGGTGATCGGGCATAATTGGGTTATCATCAAAGCTCATGACATTTATTATATGTTTCATATTCATTAATACAATTTAATGGAAATTTACAATAAATGATACAACATGTTCTAACTATCAATCTAAGCTTCTTGGTTCTCTTCTAAGGCATATCCTATGTTTTCCTTGCTTCAACCTGTTCACTTGTATCATGTGTAAAAAGGTTTTGGATCAACATAATGTTGGCGAGTGAATCCTATGGAAAACATTTGAACGAGTTTATCCAATTGATTATAAATAAGGTGCATACCACATATGAGTAAATGTAGATGTAAATTTATTCACACAACACATAATATCGAATATTGAACACACAACACCAAAATAATTGTTTTGAGGCACGCGTTGTTCGACTCGTCTCCCACGAGGAACTGATGGGCCTAATGAATGAGTTTTGAGGCACGCGTTGTTCTTACGAACTGATGGGCCTAATGTATGAGTTTTGAGGCACGCGTTGTTCTCGTCTCCCACGAGGAACTGATGGGCCTAATGAATGAGTTTTGAGGCACGCGTTGTTCTTACGAACTGATGGGCCTAATGTATGAGTTTTGAGGCACGCGTTGTTCTCGTCTCCCACGAGGAACTGATGGGCCTAAATAATTTGTATACAACTTTGACAATATGAATACATCACAACCAATAATAGTTACCTTCTAGTTTAGTTCATATAATGGTATAGCACAAATTTTCATAAGAGAATTAGTTTAAACGACACATGATACACCTCAAAACATGAATAAAAAGGGGAGTTTGTAAGAATTCACTCACATTGGGTGCGTTCGGTTGATGAGGTTGAATGTACGCGAAATGGTGTTAACCACGAGTGAAATTAACCTAGATAAATCGCATTATGGTTTGGTAAGTAAACGGGTTTTATTAATCTATTTTAGTAGGATTGTTGGGTGTATTTTTGGTGAGTTTGTGGCTATTTTCTAACCTTAAAAATGTTATTTTTAAGTATTTTTAATTGATTTTTAATTAAAATAATTAAATAAAAAAAAATAAAAAAAAATATTTTATTTATGCTACAGTTGACTTTTGACCGTTGACTTTGACTAGCGTTGACCGGTTCGAAGGCATATTGTTGTGCGCCGGGTGAGGCTCGAACCCGAGACCTCCCGTACGCGTGCACGCAGCTCTACCAACTGAGCTACGTGTCTAACCCGTCATATATCCGATTTTAATTACCTATATACATTAATTAGATTTAAACAGAAATTACTTTATTTTAAAAATGAATTAAATCACAAAACCGGTGCGCTCCACAGGTCTCGAACCCGGGACCTGTGGGTTAGCGGACACACACTCCACCGCTGGACTGTGTGTCGCACTTGGTTATAAACTCGATTATCATTATACTTAACATATACCCAAAACACTCTGGTTCAGTTTTGCGAAAAAAGGGATTTTTATCAAGGCGGCGTGTGAGGGACAATACTCGAACTCGTGACCATAGCGTTAAAAGTGCACACAGTCCACCGCTGGACTGTGTGTCTAACCCGGTAGTTATCTTGATTTTAATTATACATAACCATTACTGAAATGTCGTCTTCTTCACTGGTTTAACCGGAAGTGGCGACTGACTGGTTCAAAATGTTGATTCAAGTTCCTTTAGCGTTTTATGATCAATTACAGTCGAGATAAAAGTAAAAAGAAAGGAATTTAGGCGTGAGAAGTACCGGCTGGTTTTACTTTGTTTTCCGGCAGAACTCCGGCGACAGCAATCTTTTTCCGGCGACAGTATCTTGCAGCAGAGAGTCCTCCGAAAGCTTACAAAGGGTGTGGGTGACTTCGGTAAAGGTTTAGGGGGTTCAGTAAAGCTCAGAGATTACTGATACGGTTTTCCGGCGAAGTATAAGATATTTCCGGCGAGTGAGTTTTCGCCGAGAAAAGGTGCGATTTGAGTGTGAAAGGTTTCTGGCGAGTTGTGGGTGTATTTATAGGGTAGTAACGAGATGAATAGGGTCTGAATTCGGTCTTTATTCGAAGTCAGCCGTTCTCCGGCGGTTATGGCTGATGTCGCGGTTCAGACGTCGGTTATAACCGTTGTAGGAGTTAATTCTACGGTTATCTTGAGCGGAAACTTAATTAAACGGCGAAGTCGTCGGGATTTCCGACGACTGCTATTTTGGGCGCAATTTACTGAAATTGATTTCCGAACTTTAATATTTGAATTAAATGTTTCCTGTATTTATCAGAAAATCAAAGCGGCGGAGCGGTTGTTTGGCTGAGGGATAAGTGTTTGGTTTGAACCGGTACAGACCCGAGTTCGAAACCCGGCATGATTAAAACATTTTTATTTTGTTATTTTTATCAGTTTTTCAAAAACTAAATATATATCCCCGCATAATAATTGATTACGGATCGTTTAAAATTATTTTGGGCATTTAATTCGCAACGAAAATTTGACTGACTGTTCGGTTGATAAACGAAGCGGGTTTGGTAAATCCGTTTTTGGCGGATGTTACAATCCGTTTATACAAGATACACAAGTTTTAGTTTATACAGATTTGTACAGACTTTTGATACATATGTGTATTTTGTAGTCCATGACCTAGTTCCGTTAGGAGTTTCATATACGGTTTGAATACGGGAGGGACAGTTGGTATCCAGTATCTAGTTCCGTTAGGAGTTTCATATACGTTATTAGCAATTGATTCTACACGAGTTTAAAATAATGGAGAAGTAACTAAAAATATGTGTGTGAGAGAGAGAATTAATAGATGAGAAATTAAGGGATTTTAATTAAGAGAGAGAGATAGAGCTAATGTCAATTTTACCCTTTTAATCTAAAAAATAATCAATGGTCAAGATTAGTTCACTCAGTTTATTTTCAACAAATTGTTCACAAAATATATATATATATACACACACACACTTCTGTACCATGCATGATTGGCCTTTTTTTGTCGTTTAGTGTCTTTTGTCTTTATACCTTGACTTTTAGCATACGTACTTACAACCTCTCAACTTTCTAAAAACTTTGTAATAAAGTTTTATGTATTTATATTAATATATATGTTGGTGTAAATTCAAGTTGAATTACATTTCAACATATTTTTTTTAAATAAGTCGGGTCAAATATAATGCGTTTCCGTGCTTATTTTATGTACGTTTTCAATTGGTATAAGTTTTGACGTAATTTTTGTTCGGAAATGAGTCTGATCAAATATGTTACGTTTTCATTAGACAATATAAGTTTGAGTTACCTTTACGTGTTTTGACCCTGTCGCAACACGCGGAGAAGTTAACTAGTTTGTAACATTATCGGATCCGAAATCTTAAATGTGGCGACATGTGAAAAGAACATGTCACTTGGAGGATTTTGTACCAGCTATTGTGATAGTGCATGCATATTCGAATTCGGTGATGGAGCTTCAGGATCTTGCATTTGGATCTATGTTTGTAGATGCAGATATCCTTGTTAGATTTGATGTCCGGTAATCTTGTTATATATATATATAGGGTGAGGTTATTGTGAGAAAATTTAAAAGTGTGAGAAGGATAAGAAAAAATCTAAACCATTAGATATTTAATCTAATGGTTGAGATCATAGTGGCAATTCTGTAAATAATGTTGACTAATAAACTAACTAATTTTCTAGATTAAGGGTATAAACGTAATTTAATATTTTTAAATTAAGAAATTAATATTAATACACATGCAAAGTTTCACCCTTCTTTTTTAAACATTAATAACTTTTTATAGGTAACTTTAAAAAAAAAAATTACACCATAATAACGGGTGTTTTTTATCTTTAATATGAGTACCATATTGATATACTTATGTAGAGTTATTTCTGTTTTTATATATTTAGGGTGTTATTTCTGTTTTGATTCTGATTAAAGTGTTGACTGGTGTTATATTAGGGTGTTATTTCTGTTATATTCAATGTTAGGGTGTTCTTTATAAGATGTGTGCCTTCAATATAAATGCTGTGGTGTTTCTATGAGTTATGGTGTTATTTTTGTTATGTTTCTGTTCTTTATAAGATATATGCTTTTAATATACATGTTGTGGTGTTTTTATAAGTTAGGGTGTTTTTATTAGTTAGGGTGTTTTATGAGTTATATTTCTGTTCTTTATAAGATGTATGCCTTTAATATACATGCTGTGGTGTTTTTATGAGTTATGGTGTTATTTCAAATTCGAAAATCCCTACAATAACTGTCAAAAATCGGTTGCATAAATTCATTCCATAATTAGATTTTATTAGTTAAATTATACTTATACCCTTAAACTACCAAAATAAAAAATGACACATGTCACCTCCATGATCTTTCTTATCCTTCTCACACTTTTAAATTTTCTCACATGAACCTCTACCTATATATATATATATATATATATATATAGGAGAAGGTTCATTTGAGAAGAAATTTAATATGAGAAGAAATAAAAGAAAGAGTATAATGGTAAAATATTAAATAATTTATAACTACTCTCATTAATTATGTTATCTCTCATTAAAAAAACAAAAACATTTTATCCTACACATTTCAAAATTTATCCTACATATGTCTTACATTTACCGGAATTTACCCTACACACATGTAAATTTACCCTATACATTTCAAAATTTATCCTACACATACTAAAATTTATCCTACACATGTCGAAAATTGTCATACACCACAAGTTATTTTATCTTGAAATAGTATATGAAAAAAATAAGTTACAAGTTAAATTAATTAGCTAATTAATGACAATTATAGATTTACCTATATGCCCTTTTACATAATATTAAATACACACATTAAATGAAGTAAATGGAGAATTTCTATTGGTTTAAAAGTTATTCTTTTTATTCCTACAAAATTTTTCTTCTCATTTGAACTCTCCGCTATATATATATATATATATATATATATATATATATATATAATTGAATAAGTTGTTAGCTACATTGAAATTATATTAACATGTAGGTGACTCAGCAATATAATTTTATTCGATCATGTTAAATGTGATGTCATCTCATTAATTAACACATATGTTACATGAAAAATCTAAATTAATATTATTATAATTTTGATGACTTCTATATTTATTTAATTAATTATATTTTTTAAGGTAACATCATTATTTTATAATTAAAATGAATAATAAATAGAATTAATTTTTATGAAGTCATATGAGTTTAGTATTTGTATCGTGTGTATATTTACTAGAAGTCTATAATTAATTGAAAAGTTTGATTTGAAACAGTCCATGACACCCACCTACGATTAATAAATACAAAATTGTGGTAAGATATAGGTTCAACCGTTGTTAACATTCCATGAGATCCGACTACAATTAATTTCAAACAACTTTGAAAGTATCTAAAAAGTTGGAAATGTAAACACTCGTTATTTTCTCTTTCAAGACAATTAAAAAAAAATCCATACACTCAAATCACATTAAAAAAACTGGTCTCGCAAAACGAGGAATCATTTCTAGTTAACTTAAATCAATGCAAAACCTCTTATTTATAAATAAATGCAATTTTATTGCTTTCTAATAACTTTTTTTGATTCTAACTCGACTAATGAAATGATTAAATTCAGAATTTTATATATGTGTTTAACCTTTTCATATAATATTGCAAAAAAAGTGATGGCAATTTCTAATAATTAATAAAAACAAATAAAAAGGAGAAGTTTACGAAAAAATATAATAATAATAGTAATAGTAACAGTAATAGTAGTAATAATAATAAAAGAACATATGCCAAAAGAGTTATGACATTCTGAAGATGAGAAAACAAACTACGGAAATGCAAAGAGTGACCACTCATTACAATGTGTTTATAATCGAATCATACAAGAGTCAAAGGTTCTTTGGGGAAGGCAACTCATACTACTCTCATTGATGGGCAGCTAATAGTTCTTGGCGGCAGCGGTGAAGTTTGAGATTTCCAACCGGGGGTCGAGAACGTATTTATCAAAAAAATTTCTATAAAACAGGGGGTTGAAAACGTATATACCTAAAAATTTCTATATGAAAACTACGTATTCTCCACTATTGAGCGAAAAATTCGGGGGACGGCCGCCCCCTCCCGTCTCCACTATGTTGTGTCCTGGTTGGCGGATTTGTAGATTTCCATGACTTGGATTTCGATTTGAAGAATGTAATCGAAACAAGGTTGAGCTAAGAGCTAGCAGACTTGCATTTTTAGAATAATTAGACAAAGACAACTGAGCTATAACACTACATTTTGATTTACGGGCCATGAGTAATGTACAAAAACGTTTAGATTTGATCATGAATTTGACATTTTTAAAACAAATTAAAAATGTAGCCGTTTTTCATTTAAACATAAAGCTATATTACCTTAGCAATTAGATATAAGCAAGCGCCTTAATTTGAGAATGAACATGATGTCTAGACAATAAACAAGATTAAGGATTCGTAATAAAGATTTATGAGGTGTCAGAATATATTTTAGACTATGTATAGTCATATAATATACATAGGAAAATTTTATTTTAAAGAATGAAGTAATTGTAATTTAGAATCATCAATAAACCAGTTTAAAACAAGTGATATATATATATATATATAGTGAGATTATTGTCAGAAAATTTAAAAGTGTGAGAAGAATAAGAAATAATTTAAACCATTAGATATTTAATATAATGGTTAAGATCATAGTGACAATTCTGTAAATAATGTTGACTATTAAACTAACTAATTTTCTAGATTAAGGATATAAAGGTAAATTTAATATTTTTAAATTAAGAATTAACATTAACACACATGCAAAGTTTCCTCATTCTTTTTTAAAATATCAATAACTTTGTATACGTAACTCTTTTTTTAAAAAAAAATTACACCATAATAACGAGTGTTTTTTTTATCTTTAATATGAGTACCATATTGATATACTTATGCAGAGTTATTTCTGTTTTTATATCTTTAGGGTGTTATTTCTGTTTTAATTCTGATTAAAGTGTTGATTGGTATTATATTAAGGTGTTATTTATGTTATATTCAATGTTAGGGTGTTCTTTATAAGATGTGTGCCTCCAATATAAATGCTGTGGTGTTTTTATGAGTTATGGTGTTATTTTTGTTATGTTTATGTTCTTTATAAGATGTATGCCTTTAATATACATGCTGTGATGTTTTTATGAGTTAGGGTGTTTTTATGAGTTATATTTCTGTTCTTTATAAGATGTATGTCTCATATACATGCTGTGGTGTTTTTATGAGTTAGGGTGTTATTTCAAATTCGAAAATCCCTACAATAACTGCCAAAAATTGGTTGCATATATTCATTCCATAATTAGATTTTATTAGTTAAACTACACTTATACCCTTAAACTACCAAAATAAAAAAGGACACATATCACCTTCATAATCTTTTTTATCCTTCTCACATTTTTATATTTTCTCACATGATCCTCTACCTATATATATATTCTCTTCAGATAGCCATCATGTTATACAACCTTTTAGAAAATGAAATTATAGGAGTGATTTGAGTCGTTGGAGTAGTGGTATCGGGGAAAGCCCTCCGAGAAGAAAATTCGAAGTTCCTGCATGGAGGCGGTGTTCCACACACCCTTTACCGCTTCACTTCCCACTCTCTCACAAGGGATTGGCTCTCGCGAGTCCTGAGTAGTACTTCCCTTATGTCCGATGAGCGATTCGGCGTGGACCTCTTTCCCGATTGAGCGAGCTTTCGAGGTGGACTCCTTCCACACTTATGCTTATGAGATGTATACATAAACAACTTAGGAGCAGCAACTCATTTATTGTATGCAAATAAACTTACCATTCTAACTTTTGAAAATAATATGTTTATAAAAAAATTGCAATTTCTTTACAAATATAACAAAGTCAAATAAAATTAATGAAGGGCATAAGGCATACCATTTACCATGCTTGTAAAGGTCGGCCGAAGAGTTGAGAGTACTCGGCCTAGGCGTAGAATACTCGAACATGTTAAATTGTAAAAAGATTAGTTTTTGGAAATTAAATTTATGTCAAATAACATAAATTTACTAATATTTATAACAAAATACGGGAAAGTGATATTCATAGACATAAAAATTATGTTTTCTTTTTATTTTTAAAGTCAAACCCTGCCTGAGTTGACCTACTAGTTCCGATTCTGACCACGTTTGATCAATTCCGAGTAATTAGGCGGAGTTGAAGAAAGTCGATTAGCAGGCTACCTTGTATCGACTACTCAAGAAATACTTGGCCTTGGAGACCTTATTTTACAACCACGCTATTTACAAACATAAAAATATATATATATATACATTTAAGATTGATGCACATGGGCAATTTTGCTATTTGAAGGGTCAAGTTACTATCTTGGAGCAAAAATGTCATGAGGAACTCATCACAGTTACAACCAGAAACTGCAAAATGTGCATCCATTTCTGAACACATCAATTATTATTTTTGCATCAGACTCACCCATGCCTCTCTGCATATACTCACCAACTTTCCTAAACTTATGTTCTTTATATTCATTAGTCTCAGTATATGTGTAAGCATATGTCATATAACTCTAAATGGGTCGGAGGCAGATTGACTCTAAGCCAAAGCGTTGGGTCTCATTGATCTATTGGTTGATGGGTCTGTTTTCTTGCTCCTTTGTGTACATGTTGTTTTCTGTGATGTTGAGACCCAGTGAAGACAGTAAGTTGGCATTGGGTCTGGAAGAAAGTGATGGTGGATGTTGTAGAGGGATTGAAGGTTTTTAGTTGTGGGGCACTGCTGTGAAATGGGGTTCTGATTTTAAGTTTAATTCGTCTGTTGAGTGTTGTAATGCTTGTAAGGAGATGTGTGATGGGAAAGATGGGCCTTGTTTGTGTGATTCTTGGGTGTTTTGTGGTAATGTTGAGCGTTGTGGGTCGAAATTCGGCGAGGTAAGTTGCATTTTGACCTTTTGATCTTTGACTCTTTGAGAATTGAGGTTATTGTTTAGTTAAGTTGTTATTCTGATATACTGTTAGTGTGTTAAAACCGGGAAGATTGAATTGAATTCGATTCTATTAGAAGTGTGTTAGCTTATTTGTGAACTGTTGAGATTGGTTATTGTTTAGCCATAACATTTGTGTTAATGAATATTCTCTCGCGTGTAATTAATATTTTCACTTCGTAGTGTTAATATTACCGAAAATTTCTTTTTTTTTACATGTTCATAACTCACTGAAAGTGATTGTTACCTTTCTTGGTACAGTGTTGGCTTAAGAAGCAAAAGGATCCTTTGGCTCCTGATTGGCAAGAAGCCGGAGACAACACCATTTGGACTTCAGGTCTTGTTTTTGGAAAAAGCGAGGTAGTCTTACATAACAGTAATCCTTATTGTAGAATAACACAGGCTGATGTATATAGTACATTCGCAAAAGGGTAAATATGTCAATTGTTAGCTCATGGAGAAGGCTATTATTTTTACTCCCATGTGTTTGTGCCTCTTGAATTCAGGATCTTTGACTGTTAGGGTCAAAAGTTTGAGTTTACAAACACGAAATTAATAAATGTTTTTCGTGTCTCGGTGGCAAAACTATAATTGAATCTGAATTCCTTGCTTTCTATTGATGAAGAAGAGAACAATATATAATACAAGAACCTAACTAATTCCTAACTAATTTAGGGATAATTCCTAACTAATTCAGGGATAAAATATAAACCGGATATACATAAGAAATACATAGATATACATAAACTATAAAACGGATATACATCCGCTAATACGCCCCCGCAGTCGTAGCAGTAGGTCTTCCGATGCATAGACTGGAACGAAATCGTTGAAACAACTGGCGTGGAAGACCCTTGGTGAATATGTCAGCGTATTGATAGTCTGCTGGAACATGAAGAACTTTGACAGAACCCATACGAACCTTCTCGCGAACAAAATGAATGTCAATCTCGATATGCTTGGATCGTTGATGTTGGACCGGATTCTGAGATAAGTAGACAGCAGAGATATTGTCACAGTAGACAACTGTGGCCCGGGTAATTGGAAGATGGAGTTCGAGAAGCAGGTCTCTGAGCCATGTTGTTTCTGCAACAGTGTTGGCCACACCTCTGTATTCAGCCTCGGCACTGGAACGTGAGATAATCGCCTGACGTTTTGAGGACCAAGAAACCAGATTATCACCGAGGAAGACACAGTAACCTGAAGTAGACCGTCGTGTATCAGGGCAGCCTCCCCAATCCGCATCAGAATAGGCTGTGATATGAGCTGATTTGGATGGTAAAATAGAGATTCCATAGTCTAGTGTACCCTTGATGTATCGAAGGAGCCGTTTCATGAACTGGAAATGAGGATCTCGAGGGGAGTGCATAAATAAACATAGTTGTTGCACTGCATATGATATATCAGGTCGTGTGAAGGTTAAATACTGCAGTGCACCAGCAAGGCTACGATATAAGGCACCATCTGAGAAGGGTTCTCCAGCAGTTGCACTTAGTTTAGAATTAGTGTCAGTAGGTGTGGCACATGGTTTACAATTTTCCATTTTAGCCCGAGCTAAGATCTCTGCTGCATATGTGGTCTGAGATAAGAACAGGCCACCATTTCGTCGGGTTACCGTAATCCCGAGAAAGTGATGTAGTGGTCCGAGATCAGACATGGCAAATTCCCTGGAAAGAGTGGCAATGAAGTGCTGCAAAAGTGTCGGATTGGAGGCTGTCAAGATGATGTCGTCTACATAGAGAAGTAAATATGCCATTTGATCACCCTGTTTGTAGACGAACAAAGAAGTATCACTCGTGGTAGATCGAAAACCACACTTTTGTATATAGGTAGCAAATCTGAGGTACCACGCACGTGGAGCTTGTTTTAGCCCATATAAAGACTTTTGAAGTCGACAAACATGCTTTGGATTTTTACTGTCAACAAACCCAGGTGGCTGAAACATGTAAACAGTTTCATTAAGGTCCCCGTGTAGGAAAGCGTTCTTGACATCCAGTTGATGAATGGGCCAAGAACGTGAAGTTGCTAAACTGAGGACGGTACGAATCGTAGTGGGCTTAACCACTGGGCTGAATGTCTCGTCACAATCAACACCCACCTGTTGAGATTTGCCATTTACAACCAAACGCGCTTTGTAGCGCTGTAATGTACCATTGGCATGGTATTTGTGGCGAAATAGCCACATACATCTGATAATATGAGCATCTGCAGGTCTTGGCACAAGCTCCCATGTATTATTAGCTATTAATGCCTGGTATTCGTCGGTCATAGCCGAGTGCCAGTTCTGGTCGGTCAAGGCCTGGGTGTGGGATTTGGGTAGTGGGGAAATATTGTGCTCGGAGGTGGCTAAGAGGGTGGGATCTGTTGAGGGTAGGGAACCCGTTTTAGACCGGGTCTGCATAGGGTGGGTAGAGGGTGGCGGTGTCAGGTTAGATTGTGACGGAGCTAGGGTGGTATGTGCATGTTCTGGGAAGAAAACAGGTCTGGATGCAGTAGAGTCAGACCTGTTTCTGCGGCTGTAAGTGTGGGTAAGGGGTGGGGAATGTGGCTTGTGAGACCGTGGGGGTGGGGGTGGGTGTGGAAGCATGGGCTGGAAAAAAAAATGGGTCTGGATGTTGCTGGGTCAGACTTGTTTCGTCGGCTGTAGGTGTGGGTTATGGGTGGTTTAGATGGTTTGGAAGTAGTAGTGGTGTCGGTTGTGGGAGGAGAGGAGGTGAAATGAAACGGGGTACTCATGGGTGAAGGTTCCGAATCAGGGTGGGAGCTTGGGGTGGTATGAGGTGTAGGTGGGGTAGAGAAAGGAAAAGTGGATTCGTCAAAGGTGACGTGACGTGATAAATAGACACGCCCAGTTGAGGGGTCTAAGCATCGGTATCCACGATAATTCATTGGATATCCGAGAAAGATGCATGGTGTAGAACGGCGGGCTAGTTTGTGGGGTCGAGTGGCATTGTGATTTGGAAAACAAGCACACCCGAAGGTGCGAAGGTGAGTGTAGGTGGGATGCCTGTGATAGAGTTTGTATGTGGGGGTTAGAAAGTTATGGAGTTTGGTAGGAAGAATGTTATGTAAATAGACGGCAGTGTGAAGTGCTTCAACCCAGAAATGGGAAGGTAGGGAAGCATGGGTAAGGAGGGACATAATGATGTCATTAATTCGTCGGATCATACGTTCCGCCTTACCATTTTGTTGTGAAGTTTGGGGACATGAAAATCGAAATTGAAGGCCGTGAGTGACAGCGAATGATTGAAATTTGGAATTATCAAACTCACCACCCATGTCACACTGAAAAGTTTTAATATATTTATTAAATTGGGTTTGGATA
Organism: Scalesia atractyloides; assembly: GCA_947069175.1. NCBI lineage: Eukaryota > Viridiplantae > Streptophyta > Magnoliopsida > Asterales > Asteraceae > Scalesia > Scalesia atractyloides. Next base: position 3,606,989 of record CAMTDV010000020.1, on the reverse strand, counting down.
AGGCGGTGAAATTGAGTAAATTTGGTGAAGGTTTCGGATTTATATTTGAGTGGATAAGCCCAAACAAATTGGGTGTGGTCGTCAATGAGGACCATGTAAGATTTGTAACCTGTGTTGCTAGGTATATGTGAAGTCCACAAGTCACAATGTATGATGTCAAAAGGTTGAAAAGTAACGGAATCAGAATCATGAAATGGTAAACGCTTATGTTTAGCAATTTGACAAGAGTTGCAAAAGAAATTGTTCTTAGATTTATTACAAGAAATTAAATTACGAGAAACTAAGAAATCATAATAAAATTGCCAGGATGGCCAAGGCGATCATGCCAAACAGTAGAGAGCGAAGAAGTAAGCAAAGCAGAAGCAGGTTTGTTGGTTTTGGTGTTGAAGGAGTACAGTGGGCCGGTACTATTGTGGCGGCTCAGGAGCGTTCCATTCTTGTAGTCCTTCACAGAAAAGCCAAAAGGGTCAAAAGACATGGAAACCATATTGTCAGTAGTGAATTTACGAACTGAAACAAGGTTTCGGATAATATTTGGGGTGTAAAGGACATTTTTAAGGGTGTAGGGGCGGACCCGGGAATTGGGTGACTGAATGGTTGTATGACCGGACCCGTGAATTGGCACACGGTTACCATTTCCAACGAATACAGAATTAATAGTAGTAGTACAAGGAGTGTGAATATTACCTGGTTCGTGTGTCAAATGATCAGAGGCACCGGTGTCAGCAACCCAACTGTCATCTCCCGAGTTCAGTGACATCGCCTGGAAAGCTGCCCCTAATTCTGATGGTTCCAGTGGGTTTACATCTGCCAAGTGGGCCTGAGCAGGTTGAGTGGACCAGGGCTGGTGCTGTCGTGAAGTTGGGCCAGTGGCCTGTGGAGGCTGACCAGGAACAATCGGCCAAGATGGGCCTGCCCAACTGGGCTGAGTTGGGTAGGGACATGGTGGGGCCGCAGCCCACCATGGTGGCCAGTAGGGGGATGGACCTGGGCTCCAGACATTGGGTCGGACCAATTGATGCTGGGCCGAAGACTCGTAACCGCGTGCATGCAGAGTGAACAGCTTGACCCATGATGCATAGGTGACTTTGGAACCATCCAAAACACGAACTTTGTGCTGGATGTTAGTCACCGAATAAGCAGGGTGAAGGCTGTCAGTGTGCTTGGAGGATTCTGGTTTGTCTGACATCGAGATGAACAAAAAAAAAGGAAAAAGAATCGGCTGCAGGGTCCGTGGACAGGGGCTGCTGAGATGAACAAAAAGAAGGAAAAAGAATCGGCTGCAGGGTCCGTGGACAGGGGCTGCTGCGGATTTGTTTTAGGTCAGAGCAGTAGGCTCTGATACCATATAATTGAATCTGAATTCCTTGCTTTCTATTGATGAAGAAGAGAACAATATATAATACAAGAACCTAACTAATTCCTAACTAATTTAGGGATAATTCCTAACTAATTCAGGGATAAAATATAAACCGGATATACATAAGAAATACATAGATATACATAAACTATAAAACGGATATACATCCGCTAATAAAAACTTCTTCCACATGTAACATTAAATTTTAAGTTCAATGTGGTTACAATTTTTTTTGTGAAAAATTGAAGAAGAACTTAAAGTCAACAATGTAGTTAAAAGGAAGTCGGTTTGACCTCTAAGTCAAACGTGTTCTAATATCTTGTTACAGATGATAAAGTATACAAGGGGAAGAAACTTGAATCAGTTCACTTAATACCATAAAGATTTCCATGTTTATCACTTAATACCATAAAGATTTCCATGTTTACCTTTCAATTTAGGTTCACGTGCTTCTTGATACAGATTTGATTATTTTTGCATCTTATTAGGCTCTGGGTTATGCGATAAACAAAAGCATACCGACTATATTCATCATCGTTTGCCTTATTGCAGGCCATTGTGAAGATGGAAACGAAATATGGCACCCTTCACATAAAAGTAAGTGGAACCTTAAAACCTATGCAAATTTTGCATATCATGTGCATGACTTTGACTTTTGAGGTAAAAGTTGGTAATTCTCAGTTCTCAAATTCACAGCTTTATTGTGAATTTAGCTCCAATGGTGATGCTTATGATATGAGCTATGAGCTATAATTTAATTTTTCTAGAAATTTTATGAGTAGTTCATATCAATTTTGTAAGTTCAACTATTGGAACTTTTGACTTCAAGATATGTATCCTGTTAAGTCGAATTGGATACTGTAAGTGATTTATATTGGGTTGATAGTTTTTCGAAAAAAGAAACAATATATGGGATTTGTTTTCTACAATCTACAGTTGCATTTTATCATATCAATTTTTTTTTCGTTCATGTTATGCTAAAAAAATACACGGTTTCATGCAGCTTCTCCCTGAATGTGCCCCACGTTCAGTCATGTACATTCTTGAGCTGTTGGCCGCACGCCATTGTGTCGGTTGCCAGTTCTATCGGGCAGAAGGCCGTGGTCAATCGTGGGATAAAAAAGGAAACCACTTGAACTTGGTAAGTAATAATAACATGAGAAAATCACAAAAGTAGTCATTATATAAGTGCGGTATACCTCTATGGTCATGTTAGAGCATTTTAAAGTATAGTCTTTATATACATGAATCTTTGGTCACACATCTACTTTCACTCATCTAAACCCTAAATATTTTGATTCTACACGCGAATATGTACGCGATACGATGAGTAGATACACGACTCTTAGTTGCGTATGTTATAGCTAAATGAGTTATTTGTTTATGACATGGCTATATAGATATAACACACCCAAGAAAATGATTATTTTTTTATTTTATCCGACAAAGTCTTGTCTTAGTTTCGAATTTGACATATGTTTGACGTCAAAAGTCAAACCTTTTTCATCGCCTTCGTAACAAAGAGGGTTTATGTTGTGATCTATGCCTCTTTTCAGGCTTCTTTTGGACCTCCATTTGCCTTGATTCAAGGAACACTCGAAGCTGAAGGCGTCACATTTAAAAATATACCATTGGAAGAATGTCCTATCATCCAAAGGGGCTCGGTTGCATGGATCGGTTCAGGCCCTGAGTTCTTTATCAGCCTTGCGAATCACAAAGAGTGGAAAAGAAAATACACGGTTTTTGGATATGTTCTTCCTGAAGACATGGAAATTGCAGAGAAAATTGCTACTCTTCCCATAGTACCGGATGTTTGGAACAACATTAATGTGTCGGTTCTAAAAAAACCAGTGTCGTTTCTATTTCGAAGGATTAACAGAGTTACGAAGTAGATCGACCTAGGATTGTTCCGGTCTATGGATGAAATGAGTTATATCACTAGTATTATAGACTTGCAAATTTACAAATCAACTCTAAACTAAATGTTACTGAGACTTTGACTTTTAACATATGGCTTGTTCTAACATTATAATGGATTGATTGGCATTAGTTAATCATTACATGACCATGGTTTTGTTAAGAGTTTGATATGCATTGTATTTATTAAATATTAGTTAACTGAAAAATTCTACAATTCTACAGTTCATCTATGCTTCTCATATCCTACAAGCGTTAATTTGGCAAGAGGGGTGGAGAGTTTGTCGACCATACTCTCTTTCTCTCGCTCTCGCTCTTCATGGTAGGCCCTCTCTCTTCACACGTGAGCCAATAGTTATATAAAATTGGTTGTGAGCACGTTGGCGCCTTGGTATATGTACACCGCCACTTGTGCTAAGAAAAATATGAAATTAGTGGAATATGATGACGATGTGGTGCCGGCGTGGAGAAGAGACGTCATGCAGTAAGAAAAGTATGTATGCCTTCCATCCTTAGGCTACATGTTATGGGCTTGGCCCCAACCACGTCCACCTTCCACATCATCGTGCCTAGGGTGCGAACACCATTACGGCAGGGCTCAGAAGGCGCGCGGGGCACAAGGCGTGGGCCGTGGTGCCCTTAGTCCTAGTCTTAGAAAATTGTTGTTAAAAAATGTTTTAATGTTAATTATATTTGATTAAAAGAGAATATATTTTGTATCATCTGATCTAGACCATCAGTATAAATTAAACCCCAAATTCAACTCCCGCGAACCCAAACAAAAATGGTCCAATTCCACGACCACATAATCTCCGATCTGCTCGAAGACCCCACCGCCGGCCGCGGCCTGGTGGTCCTCTCCGCCGGACTCGGCCTCCACAAACTCATCGCCGGTCTCCTCCACCTCCACCACCCATCTCAAGGCTCTCTCCTCATCCTCTCCGCCACCCCTCCCCAAAAACACAACATCCTCACCTCCCTAACAACCCTAACCCTAACTCTCCGTCGGAAATCACTTCCGATCTCCCCGTTCACCACCGCCTCTCTCTCTACACCTCCGGCCAAGCCTTTTTCATCACTTCTCGTATTCTAATTGTTGATTTGCTCACTCACCGGCTTCCGGTTTCTGCTGTTGCTGGAATTGTGTTGTTGAATGCGCATTTGTTGTCGGAGACGTGTACTGAGGCGTTTATTGTGAGGATTCTTAGAGCAAGCAATAAGGATGTTTATGTTCGTGCGTTTTCGGACCGGCCACATGCTATGGTTTCGGGTTTTGCTAAGGCTGAGAGGACTCTTAAGTGTTTGTATCTCAGAAAGCTTCATTTGTGGCCTAGGTTTCAGGTATGGAAGCAATTCAGGATCTAATGTTTTGAACTTGATTATCACTGTTAGGGGTGTTTCGGTCCGGTTTTGATGGTTTTTAGGTCAAACTGTGAGCCAAATTGTTAATAATGGTAGAATTTTAAAACCGAAACGAGCCTAACATTGTGAGTTTCTTATTAGCCAATAGGTTTTCAACTAGATGATCACTATTAGGGGTGTACAACTGTACATAGTCTGGTTTGAAGGTATTTAGGTCAAACCGTTTGCTTTTGATTATCATAAACTGAAAACGAAACCGAACTGTTGAAAGTTAAAACTGAAACGAATCAAAACCACTACGTACGGTTTGGCACTGGTTTTGACAGTTTTTTGGTCAAACTGTGAGCCTTTGATTAATAACGTAAACCGAAACCGAACTGTTGAAAGTTAAAACTAAAACGAATCAAAACCACTACGTACGGTTTGGCACCGGTTTTGATGTTTTTTAGGTCATACCGTGAGCCTTTGATTATCAAAAACTGAAACCGATACCGAAACCGAACCGTTGAAAGTTAAAGCTGAAAACAACCAAACCGCTAGAGTTGTTTGGCTCCAGTTTGGTTTCAGGGTTTGGGCTTTTATGATTGAAATTTGAAACTAATATTGAAAGCATGAAATTGAGGTTTAGATGTCCAATATTGGAATTTAAACTAGAATTGACATCAAAATAGTTAAAATTTTCAGAAAGATCTTGCACCAAATCCAAAAGGTATTGACTTTTAGGATGCTTCTGATATATTACAGTGTATATATTCACACTACAGACAAAAAAGTTATAGAGCATAAACGGAAATATAAACAGAAGGGGACGGCCATATTAGTTAACTGCTCGATTACTATCTAGATAAATGGCTATGCATTTGTCTTGACTCCTAATATAGTGTTTCCGATAGTTTGACTGAAAGTTTGGATGTACTATTTGAGGTATATGTATCAGAAGATCTTGAGAGGGACCCACCTGAAGTAGTGGATATCAGGGTCCCCATGTCTACTTACATGATGGGGATTCAGAAAGCGGTGATCGAGGTCATGGATGCTTGTTTAAAGGAGATGAGGAAGACTAACAAGGTTGATGTAGAGGATTTAACCGTGGAGAATGGATTGTTCAAGTCATTTGATGAGATCGTGAGGCGACAATTAGATCCGATTTGGCATACACTGGGGAAGAAGACCAAGCAGCTTGTCTCAGATTTGAAAACCTTACGGAAGTTGCTGGATTATCTTGTTAGGTATTACTGGAACATATTAAGTAGCATTTGTGTTATTGATAATATAGAGTTAGAGGCTAATTGTTGTTTTGTTTTGGTTTAGGTATGATGCAGTGACTTATTTGAAGTATTTAGATTCACTGAGAGCATCGGAAAATTTTCGTTCTGTATGGATATTCGCAGAGTCCAGTTATAAGATCTTCGAGTACGCAAAAAGACGGGTTTACCACTTTAAGAGTGTGAAGTCCAAAAAGAGGAAGTCGGATGATAAGGATAAAGAAGGTATAGATTCTCCAGTGATGAATGGCAATAGTGGCGTAATGTTGGAGGAAGTATTGGAAGAGGCACCGAAATGGAAAGTGTTGCGTGTGAATGAGTGAGTTCCGCTTATTATTTCTAGTACCGGAGATCATAATGTCTTTCAATTCCGGACTTTGCAGACATTATCTTTAACTTGTGCAAGAAGAGTAAAATGCTATTTGTGTCACCGAGGTTTGGCCAGTTTTGCGACCTTCGTCCAAAGGTTTATTTTTCCGCATCTGGATCCAAAAGGTTTGAAATCTTGCCATTTTCATCCACCCAACTAACTCCGTGTGTTTTTTCTGTTAACTTAAAGGGTAATTTAGTATTTTTAACTAAAGTACAAGTTCATAATGCATAAGTTTATAATGCATAAGGTACAGAGAGGATGTACCTTATGCATTATAAACTTGTACCTTAGTTAACAATACTAAAATACCCTTCAAGTTAACGGAATAAACAAACGGAGTTAGTTGGGTGGATAAAAATGGCAAGATTTCAAACATTTTGGATTCAGATGCATGCGGAATAACAAACCTTAGGGACGAAAATGGCATTCTGCTCTGAAAGAAATATATTATTCAAGTTTTGAGGCATCTAATGTTTGTACTGAGTCTAGTGGTTGTTGGTTAATCTCTTGTTCACTTTTTTACGTACATAATGCAAGAGATTCTTGAAGAAATAGAAGCAGAAAGGGAGAAGCAATCTACAACAGATGATGAACGTGCCGCCGAAAGTGATCAAGATGATAACGGCATTGTTTTGGTTGCATGTAAAGATGAACACTCGTGTGTGCAGCTTGAGGAGTGTATCACAAGCAACCCGAATAAGGTTTTCTTTCACACGCACATGCTTTTGTTTGATTATTCTTCCACGTGTTTGATTATTCTGCATGTATGCTTGCTTTTTATTAAGGTCATGCGGGGAGAGTGGGAAAAATATTTACTGAGTAAAGTGCAACTGCACGCGTTACCAAAGCGTAACAAGAAGAAAACTCAAGCCCCTAAAGGTTTCAGAATCCTCGATGGATTGGTCCCTTTGACACCTAGTAAGGGAGCGGAAGGTAGCACCAGTAGCATAGTAACGCAAGAAAATGACGCACTTTTAGCAGCAGCAACCGAAATAAGCAAACAAGCCGAAAGAGGCGTTGAAGTAGTAGACGAACCTCAAGTTAATGTGGGCGGTGATGGTAAAGGAAAAGGAAAACGGAACTCAAAAGGCACGAACAAGACGCCCACGAAAAACGTTTCCTCAAAAAAAGAGGATAAAAATAAAACCGAGTCAGCATTGACTAATGAATCTGACAAAGTTGAAAATTCAACTATTGGCAGAAGTGTTCTTAAGAAGCATGCGGAAGGTAAACCGATCCCTCCGGTGCACTTTCATGCGTATGAAAGTAGTCAGCAAATACTCGACATCTTGAAGCCCTCTGCGCTTATTGTTTACCATCCCGACATTGCTTTTGTACGTGAAATAGAAACGTATAAAGCCGAAAATCTCTTGAAAAAGGTGAAGGTATATTTTCTATTTTATGAAGATTCTACGGAAATGCAAAAGTTTGAGACCAGTATTCGCCGTGAAAATGGAGCGATTGAATCACTGATCCGGCAGAAATCCATGATGATGCTGCCAGTTGATCAGGTTCAGTTATTCACCCTGTATTTTTGGTATCATTGTAATTTTTTTATAACTCTTCTCAGTATGCTAATTGCAATATGTCAAAATTATCATTAGGTGGCTCATGGCCTCGGTTTAGGTTCTACCATTGAGACAGAATCTCCATCGAAACAAAATATGGTTACTCGGAAAGCAGGTGGACAGAAGGAAGCTAGAAAAGAGATGCAGGTACGCAATCTTATTACACTTTTTTCACATATTTGTTTTTCCGACAAATACAATATTCAAAATGAGAGAAATGTCAACTCGTCTGTTACAGGTCATAGTGAACATGAGGGAGTTCAAGCAGCCTTCCGAATGTACTACATCAAAAAGGGATGAACATATTCCCCGTCACTCTAGAAGTCGGAGACTACATCTTATCCCCATCAATATGCGTGGAAAGAAAAAGCATGCAAGACCTTTTCGGTAGTTTCGCGCAGGCCGACTTTACCACCAAGTTGAAATGATGACACGCTATTACCGTATACCGTTCTTTTGATTGAGTTTTCACAAGACAAAAGCTTCTCGTTTCTGGTAATCCTTACCAAATAGTTAAACTTGATTATCGTATAGTTAGTGTTTTAGATTTTAATAAAACGTTGAATCTTGCCCTCTTGCAGTCGACAAGTGAGATTAGTGATGATGTCACACCACATAATATTATATCGAAGCTATCTTTGCTTGCTCTACATTTCCCTCGTTTGCGAATTGTGTGGTCGCGTAGCTTGCATGCAACCGCTGAAATTTTTGCGTCTCTTAAAATGAATCAAGATGAACCTGATGAAGCTAAGGCAACCAGAGTTGGATCCCTTCAGAAGAAGGCGTTGTGGAAGATGACGTTAGGTATATAATACAACACATATTAAATCATTACATACTAATATTCGATCTTCGTTTATATTGATGAACAAACAATATTGAAATGCGGAGATTTGGTTATAACAGAGCTGAGAACTACAACACATCGGCTGTTGAGTTTTTACGGCGGCTACCAGGTGTGACCAACTCCAACTACAGGGCCATAATGGAGGGGTGCAGCAGCTTGGCGGAACTGGCCCTCCTTCCGGTGGAGAAGCTGGCGGAACTAATGGGCGGTCAGAAATCCGCCACCACTTTGAGGGAGTTCCTTGATGCCAAGTATCCCACCTTGTTATAGTTTTAATTCCTTTTTAACTACTGCGATTGTTGTACAATATGGGAATAAAATGAAATCCCACATCCATGCAGCAGCAAAGCTGTCCAAATCTTGGTTTGGTCGGACAAGACATTGATTTCATTATGTATCTTTCATTGTACTTTAGTGGTATTTAATATGGTTAATTTTATTCTATTTATCAGTGTCATGTTTTTGGTTTGACTCGATTATCTTTAGTCCTGAAACACTTACAGAGGTGCGTGTAATACCTCATCCACTTGCGGCACGCTGCCACCTAAGCAGGAATCCCGTAGCAAAGTTCATTTTCGTCTTTGGTATCTAAGCCCACAAAAACACCCCGCACTTGACCCCAAACAAGTGGGGTGGGGGGGGGGGGGGGGACGACCCAATTCCCGCTTGTATCCACTCCCATGGCTTAAATGACCAAAACACACTGAAATTGGGACATACATGATGCATGTTTTTACATGCTTACAATTACAGTAAATCACATGGTGTTTGATCCTTTTGCATGACTTTAATTGTTATAGTAAAAAAAAGGTTTTTAGCCCTAGGCAAAATAAAACCCAATTATCCAATGACACCTCATTTCCTCAAACTGAACCTGTTATAAACCTTTTCCTCCTGCACCGTCATCCATAACGATCTTGTGACTGTTCCCCAACGTCTCCACCTCTTACCCGCATTGTCCACCCGAGCCCTCGGGCCGGTATACCCGCTGAACCCGATGTACCCGAGCCCAACCATATGCACGCCCTGAGCACCTTAAACCTATAATTAATGGTGTAGTTATTGATGCAAGACCGAGTTATATGAGAAATTACCAAAATAGCCAAAGGCAATCCAAAGTTTTTAAAAATAGAAATGGATAGTTAGTTAGCTTTCACCAAAGTAGTCATCACTCATGTCCACCGATTAGAAGTCGTCACATTAGTTCCAATTTAACAGATAGGATATAAACTACCTTTTTGGTTGGGACGGTTAGAAAAGCGCTCTTAACTTGCGCTTTTGGATATAGGCTAAGGCTTAGCCCCAGTTTTTGGGGATGGCTAAAAATCAATGTCATTTTTTAAAACTTTTGACTACTTTGGCAATTTTCCCAACTTTTATTGTACCTCAGAGTTAAAACACGAGATTTCTTGTTTGTATTTATTCACTAGAAAAAAAACATGCTCATATTTGTTTATGTTCGTTCATTGACAGTATAAATGAACGTTTCATGAATATAAACAAACACGTGGAACTTAAATAAATAAAGAAGGATATATGAATATAATATCAATTCACATAAATGAAGATTCTTCTCAATGAAATAAGTGATTAGTAATAAATGGTTTTGCTAAACAAAGTTCTAAATTATAAAATCAAATACGTTATAAAATTATATTTAGTAACAATGAATCATTATTAGGCGAGATATACATAGTTAATCCTTGTGGTTTTGTCAAAATAATAATATTGGATACTAACTTTTTTTAGTTGCATCTGCTTCCATTTTTATAAGGGTTATTAGATTTTAAGAGTATTAAGTTTCACTTGTTGACCGATAATAATCACAACTTTAAAATACCCTCCAACGATCCCAACTTGTAAAAATTTGGCCCCCATTGATCCTTTTATAACATATAAGAATTTGGTCTCCTCAATAGATTCATGTGCACATACAACTTTCTTGATTGAATTAAGTGCACCTGCAGTTTGAAAAGGATCGATCGGAGTCAAATTCTTATAAGTAGACAACGTCACGGAATTTCACGTAGACAACAATTCAGCGCGTCAGAAAAGGAGGCCGCGTTGGCGACGCCTCCTCTGTCATACAAAACGTTGTTTTCCTAAATTTCAGCCCGTATGATCCGTTTCCGAGCCCCGTTCCAACCCGAACTGACTCGTAACATCCAGTAACACCCCGTAACACCCCATAACATCCCGTACCATCCCGTAACACCCCATAACATCCCGTAGCATTCCGTATCGTTATCAATTATACATAATTACAAGAACTTAAAAAGGCACTTACTTGAATGACGTCTCAGAGCGAACACACACTTTCGCACGAGCTTTGGTTCGAGTTCAAGCATTACGACTCATGCTTGAATCCCTGAAACCTCGGCTCTAATACCAACTTGTAACACCCCGAGAAGTTTAAAACCATAAAGACGCAACGGAAAAACGAGCCTGAAAAATTTTCTTCCTATATTAAATGTCTTGACACGCTTGAAGGTCCATTTAAAAAAACAAGTTCTTTACAACAAATACATTCTTCGTCCTTATTAAAGAAATAAACCATGACTTATGTTTACTAAATTAAGCAATCCTACATTCCCGTACAATTTATGATACGACTCGATCTTCAAACGCTTATGTTTCCTGATGATGATTCATGATTCTGTGTAACCTGTAATCACCACATACAACCAACCCGTTAATAAGTGGTGACAATCAAATGTAAAATAATGTATATGCTAAATGACGATATCACTTTCTAACTGCGTAAGTTACTTCGATCGATTATCCTTCCAACTCTCAACCACCTCAATATGGTATCGGCTCTTCGAAAGGCCGACGTTCATATACCTACACTTCCAAACATCTCAATAATAACATAGTTAGCAAACCTGTAATCTCAACATATTCGAACACAACATCTTCATAAAAGAACACCAATCATTGATATGCATTCATTAATCTACATCACGATTACATCCCTTTCATATATTCACGAACATACATACATGTCTCCTACCTACTTCACACTTACTAGTTCCTACTACTTATACCCAATATGATTCCTCATATATAAACCTACATACGATCCTGTTCACTCAAACGCATTCAACATACCATACCTATTTATGCATATGATTATCTGAAAATGGATATGTTTATAAGCAAGCTCTGTCTTTACATGCATGTAAGCACATTTTATCTCGATTGTTCAATCAAGTTTTAATCACATAACTATATACAACCACGCATACAAATCCACGATCAATATTCGTTTTCTACACATACCCGTCTACCATTTCCATCCTCATGCGTATTTACATTTGATATTTAATCCATTAAGTTATACAAGTCTAGTGGAGTACAAAGAGCCTTATGGACACCTTACGGAGTACCGAGCCGGGACTAAGATCAAACAGGCATGAGAAAGAATCAATAGGCGAATCCGCCGTGAGCTGATTTCTTGTTTTGACATTTGATCGTACCAAACGTTTCCAATTATAAATTATCTACCATTCACCCAAAACAATCCTACTTGTGTTCATTCCATTGTGATTTACCCATTCGTTGGTGATTCCCATTCTTTTCACAATTCAAAACTCATTATGTAAAAATGTTAATAATCATTTCGCTCGAAAAATCACCTACCGACTTAGTAATTACTTTCGTCCACTACAACAGGGCTTACACAAGTATTTCTAGTAATCATTCATTCTTACATTACTCCAAACAAATACACGTACAACAAAATCTATTAATTACTAATGAGTGAGTTCAGAATCACTTACCTTAAGAGTCCGTATTTGCATTCGCTTTCTTGTGTCCTCTTGACCCGTTAGCCTTATGCGCTTGCGTCACCTTGACATAATGCTTATCCTTACATGTCACCACATTTACATTCTTGTTAACAAATGTGATATTACATATTATCAAATCATATTTATTTCACATCTAGTATATTTCGTATTTTGCTAACTCAACATCATTCCATCTTCATTCCTTCTAATGATCTCATATGCTTCACATTTAGTATATATATACTTCTCAATTTCAATTAAGCAATTATTCAAACATATGGTGAACATCATACCATTCCAACATAGAGTACAAGTTTCAAATGCACACATTTACCAAATCACATAACCAACCTAAGCACCTACATGTATTCCATCTAAAACACATTTCACATGTTTAATTACCACATGGTTACATCCTATACATGTTCACCCATCAATTACATACAATTTCATCTACAATTATCACTTAGGCATTACATCAAACACTTGGTGGGCGTACCACCATTTAAGCACAAAGTACAAGTATTTCATGCTCATCTCCTACATCTTGTTTTCATTCATCAAATAAAACAAAACTTCAACTAAGTTCATATCACATTCAATCCATCTAACAAGAAAGCATTACATACAACATAGCACAACAATATTTGAACAAGGATTGGACATGAGTGACTTTCACCACTAGAAGTGGGTTTCACTTCTAAACATCAAATTACTTGAAATCATGCACAAAACGGGTGATTCCAATACAAAATCATGCTTAATTTCATACTAACTCACGATTTAACCATAACTCATCTCTAACAAGACCACCAAATGAGAATCTACAACTTACCATATGTTGCTTTGGGTTAAATGATGATAAATATTAATCCATGCATTTGATTATCCATTCAACACCCTTCAATTTGTCAAATTTCTTCTCTGATCATAAAGGGTTTGCACCACCTCTCTTCTCCTCTTTCTCTCCATACGACACATACACCCCCACTTACTAGAGTTTTTGGTTTTTATAAAAACTTTAATTGCACTTGCTAGATTTAGCCCCTCATGTTTGTCACTTGATCACAATTGTCCCAAAATTTCATTCCTTACATGTTTAATTAAGTAAATAATTAGGTTAGAGAGCTAGTTAATTTATTTCATGTTATATCATACACAAACATATAAGCGAAAATAAACATTCGAGTTTTGGGGCGTTATAAAATAGGATCAATATCATAATGCATAATGTTTCCAAAACTTTACAAAATAATCAACATATAGATATTTACCCGAACAAAGGATGAGTAAAAAAGGAAAGTGAAGAGGGATGATCTCAAATCACATGTAGACACATGCCAAAGGGACCACACCACTTCAAGCTGGCGTCTCCGTCACATGAGAGCATCCAGAAAGTTCTAGAAGCATCTGGAAGAAGACCCTGACGACAACAAGATGCTCTCTGCAGACAAAAAGGACAACGGGTGGCACCAATAACGAGACACCAACAAGACTGCAAGACCCTTGGAGGACAAGGCGACAACTAGTACAAACGAATGCTGACTTGGAACGAATAACCGTGCGCCACATCACCTCAGGCACTGACATCGTCAGAGGGGACAGGACGGATATTCCCCTTGGTCAGACAACTGGCAGACACTAGCTAGTTGGCACGTTCCCTCCTCCACCATTCTCCGACTATAAATAGAAGGCTTCACTATAGGTGTAAGGATTCGATCTTTCGCTCTCTCACTATACACACACTTATCCTCAAAGTGATTACTTATTATCACGTCGGATGGTGGTTACAAGGAGAACCCCCATCTTCTTCTCCTTGTAACGAGTCACCAAAGTTGTTCGTTTTGCAGGATACTTTAGGAGAATCAGCCATTCGTTGAGTGAAGAACAGAGACTGAACCCCCTTTAACGAGACGACCCTACTATCTAGCCCGGTGCTAGTTAGTGTTTCTTCATAAAGGAAGGACCACAACCAAACCAAGACCAATTCATACTCGACTTCCTATGCGTCCACTTGGTGTTCAGCATCATGCAGCTACACAACCATTGTTGCCTAGATATCCATGTTCATTACCAACATAACTTGAAACTATAATAACAACTAATATTCCAGAAAAAAAACATGTTACTAGGTATGAAATAGTGAAATACCTTTCTTTATGATGGATCACTAATCTAAAAGAACATGTTACTAGCTATGAAATACCCTTCTTTTTTCATTAGTTTTGAGTTGAAGTCTGCTTTAATACCCAACATTGTTACTTTGGCAACCAAAAATGTTAGTCCCCAAGGTTTTGGTATTTTGACAAAACCACAAGGACCAATTGTGTGATTAGCTCTTATTAAACATAAACGAAATTAAATAAATGAATATAAACGAAAAGAACTTAAACAATGTAAATGAAAGAACATAAACGAAAGCAAATAAATGGACATAAACAAACATTCACAAACTTAAATAAACGAGCGTGATAGGTGTTCATGTTCATTTGTTTAGTTAAATGAACAAAACATTTTGTTCATGTTTCACTCATTATTTAAAAGATATTGGATTTAAATAACATCAACTTTCACTAATTGGCCGACATCACTACAAACTTTCGATTTGTACCACACCATTCCCAGTCTTCATCTTATTCTTACTTTCACCTGGCACTCCCAAACTAACTAACATAGTTAGTTTTTTGCTGATGCGGCACATGTATGGTGACGTGACATCTGAAGTGGCATTTTTATGACATGGCAGCTGGCGTGGCATCTGATTTGATTTTTTAATGTCGCGGCTTCAGATGTGGCTTTTTTGATGACGTGGTAGCCGATGTCAGCAAACTGGGTTAGTGTTGGGTTAGTTGGGAGTGTTGTAGGAAAATAAGTTGAAAGTTGGGAGTGGCGTGGCACAAATCGAAAGTTGGGAATGTTATCTGCCAATTGATGAAAGTTGGTGTAATTTAAATCCAATATCCCAATATTTAATAATCGAACATAAATGAACCTCCAGTAAAACGGTTTACGAATGATTATTCGCTTGGTTCATATACAAAACTACTTATAAGAGTGAAGATGTATGGTCCTAAATAGCATTTGCGAACACGCACGCATGAGACCACACCATTACAAGGACTTTGCCATCTAGAAAGACCTAGAAGGACGAGGGGCAAACATGGAGACAGGAGTGGACCACCACCAATGACGATAGGGAGAATGTCGACGACAAAAACGTTACCTGGCACCAATCAGTGGATATCAGATCTTAGATCTTGTCGAAGGATCTCCAAGGGACAACCAGGGACAATCAAACAACAAGTACTAAAGGACGCTGAGGTGGAGCGAGTAACATCACGCCAAGTCAACCCTAGTACAGAATAGAGGACATGTCGTATCAGAAGGGACATAATAGATATTCTCCACGATTGGACAATTGACGACGGCCAGCTGGCTTCCTCCCTCCTTCACAAACCTCCGGCTATAAGTAGAGAAATTTACCATCAGGTTCAAGGATCGCTTCTTTCACTCTCTCATTCTATACACACACTC
The DNA here is from genome assembly GCA_947069175.1 of Scalesia atractyloides. NCBI lineage: Eukaryota > Viridiplantae > Streptophyta > Magnoliopsida > Asterales > Asteraceae > Scalesia > Scalesia atractyloides. The sequence continues at coordinate 3,590,972 of CAMTDV010000020.1, read as the reverse complement.
ATTTCCTCAAAGCGGATACTTATTCTCACGCCGGAGGGTGGTTACAAAGAGAACCCCCAACCTCTCCTCCTTGTAATAAGTTAACCGGTGTTCATTTATTTTACAGGACCAACGGAAGACCATCAGATTTGTTTGGTGAAAAAAAAAACAGAGATTGACTGTTATTTACGAGACGAATCGGCTAGGTCTAACCTTGTGTTGACTTATTTTCTTCAAAGAGCATTTATATATACACTTATTGTTGTGTGAAACACAGAGGATACATTAAATAGCATTAGTGGTTTATTTTATTTATTTTATTTTATTTTTGGTACAAATACAACCTAGCTTGATAAAATGTTGTTACGTTTACCAAATCACATTAAACCATGAATAACATCTCCTTTCTTGTCATCTTTGTGCTCATAAGCTATCTTGCTTTTGGTAAATTTCTCATCTACTTTACTACTTCAAATCTTTTTGTTCTAATTTCAAATCTTCAACTAAAAAATAGTTTTACTAACACATATACAAACCTCCTTCAGCAAATCATATCTAATGGTTATTTATATTTTATTCTTCCTCTTATAACAATAAAAATTTTAGTTTTGCTGATTTGAAATAATAATAATTTTAAACTCTTATCTTGTGATTGTAAAAATACAGGGCCCAGAATATCAAATGCAGCAATATGTCACAAGGACATCACAACAATATTCTGCTTAGCAAGTGTATGTAGAAATACATGCAAATCTAAATTTGGTGATGAAGCTTCTGGACATTGCCAGAAATTCTATGATTGTAGATGCACATACTCCTGTTAAAATAAAAGTTGGGTTATAAGGTTAAATCAATAAATCAATGGCAACCTACTTATAATTTATAAATAAATCATAATCTTGTTGGTATCCTATAGTTTCTCAAGTGCAACCCAATTCATTAAATGGTTAATATAATAAATTTATGTTTGTGCTTATTATATTTTTCGTATGATGCTGACTTTTATATCAAAATATAATTGACCACAAATTAAAATAATCACTAAATATAATTAGTTAAAAGAGTTAAATGTCATTTTAGTTGCTATGGTTTGGGTCATTTTGTCCGTTTAATCCAAATGTTTTATTTTTCGTTTGTGGGTCGAAAAAGGTTTCCGTGTTGCCATTATAGTCCACTGGGTTAACTTCATCCGTTATTTCTATTAACAAGAAGGCCAATTCAGTCATTTTATATGTAATTCTGTTAAGTAGAAGATTAGTTTGGCCATATAAAATGACCGAATTGCCTCTCTCGTTAACATAAATAATGGACGAAGTTAATCCCGTGGACTAAAATGGCGATAGTGAAACCTCTTTGGACCCACATGCTAAAAAAAAGTATTGCGGAGACAGGATTTGAACCCGTGACCTCAAGGTTATGAGCCTTGCTAGCTACCAAACTGCTCTACCCCGCGCCGAAGAGAATAACTGAAAACTAATATACAAGCAAGGATTGAATGCGCCCCTCTACCATATCTGTACAAATAGAATAGCCTATTTATACAGAATGGTAAAGAGGCCGTCTATGATCATCGATCATAGAAATGAAATAATGAGATATTTTAATCCTTACCAACTCGATCTTGTTGCCCCTGGCAACAAACATGCATGAACCATTTCACGAAGTATGTGTCCGGATAGTCCAAAGTCTCGGTAGTTAGCTATTTTTCCTTTCAAATTTAGCAAATTCCTGTTTATTTTTTTCCTAGTGAAATGTGTGAAATATCTAAAATAAAATATTAAGAAATTGTAAAATTAAGCAAGAAAACAAAATTTTTATTTTATTCTTCACGTCCAGGATTACGTCCTGTAAAACCTTTGGACTAAACTGGCAAAATGGGCCAAACCACATGTACTAAAATGACATTTAACTCTACTTAAAATAAGAAAGATCGAATCCTGTCCCAACCAGGTTTTACCGTAGTGAGCCTTCAGGTGACGGTCTTTTTCAGCAACTGATGATAGTGGGCTTGGGCTACTCAGCGTTGTCTGCGATCGTAAGTGTATGAAGTCACCTTTTGCCATGGGGTTAACACAGATAGCCAGGCTTTTATTCGTTGGTCGTTCAAACAACAGAGAGAAATTAGCAATCCTAGTTGTTTTCCGTTGGAGTTATAGTTCTATATACGTGAAAACTTGATTATGTGTACTCTTACTTGCGTACGGAGCCTGTTATCTTATTCTCACGATCTTTTTACTTTATCTCTATATATATATATGTGTATATATAGAGAGAGATAAAAGAATAAGTATATGAATATTAACATTTCTTTTGCATGGCTTAAAAGTGTATAAGTTATGACAGTACAAGTGTATTATTATCAAAAGTTTTATTTATAAAAAGCATTATAGTAGGCCACTGCATAACTACAAAATCTATTGTCTTGTACATAATTTATCTACATGTTTTTTATGTTATCCATCTGTAAATTTCACTATGTGGTTGTTTAAGCATAACAAAAGAACTTTTGCGTTACAAATTAACTCGATCAATATCCATACAATGTTTCCCTTAAGTAATTATGTATGAAAATGATTATTTGCACAGTTTATAACTTCATTAGCTTTTCAATTAACTGATTGTGAATTTGGGTGTTGAAAATATAGATATAAAATAATTATATATATTTAACACTAGACAACGTTATTAAAAAAGCATTTATAAACAATAAGATATCACATTATTTTTGTTCACTTGAACGTATTGGATATATCTTTCAGTATGCTGAATGTATAAGAAAATGTATTATATTCTTTATTATTTACTTAAAAGTAACAAAAATACAAGAATAAATAACAAGATAAAAAAAAATTACAAATATATTACTTAAAAATAACAAAAATACAAGAAGAAATAACAAGATAAATAAAATTACAAATATTGAAGAAACACCGGCTTTTACAAGGGTATCCGAGATATCTTGGTTATGGCTCAAAGTCTCTGCATAAAAGGTTACCTCTCGTTTGTTGGTTCGCTCCTGCATCAAGCTCACTGCAAAACTAGAAACGCCGTTTGCCTCGTCACGGGAGAAAGGGGGAGGGTTTTCTATGTGACCACACTCTGGCGTGAGAATAAGTATCGGGTATCGCAAGTAAATTAGTGAGTTGTGGCTTTATCAGTGCTTTCTGGCCAGCGCGGAGTTGTAGGGTTTAAGTCATTTTGTTCTCAAGACTAAGTATGAGTAGCTCTCATTCTAGTCTTGGCCTTGTGCAAAGTTTTAAGGACTTCGCGGCTAGAGGATTATTTGATCCGCGCAGGTCAAGAGCCTACGCTTCCAGGTTTAACTTGCCGTTGCGCAGTGTGCGCAAGGTTTGTTAGGCAACTGCTGGTTTTAAGAATGGCGCACCGTTGCGTGTTGCGCCAAGGCTATTCTTGTGATCTGTTATCATTATGAGGGTATGGTTCCTTGCGCAGACGCAGAGTTTTTGGGACCATACCCCTCCAAATATAAAGTTGTAAGGTGCCTCAGGTGATTGGTAATGGAGAGTGAGTGATGAGTGATGGAACACACTTAAATCCATGATGCTCATCGCGTGCGTGAAAGATGAATGTGTGTGTGGGTAAGACTTTGATATTGAGGTGTTAAGTTGTGATTGGGTGCAATATTTATTAAAAAACAAAAAAAAGTAAGTGATAAAGTGTGATAACTTTTGCAAGTATGATAGAAAAAATATGAAATGATGATGAGTGTAGTATGTGATGACCACCCGTTTCACTCTAAGTTACGAAGTTAAGTTGTGGTACAATACCGTTTAATACGGGCAGTTACAAAAATGTAATCTCATTAAACCAAAGTTAAAAAAGCTTTTTCTTATTCAAAATACTGAGGCTTGGTCTCATTCTCCTCGTGTATAGGCAAGAACTCCTACGTGGATTAAAGAATTCAAAGAACTTAGCTAGCAACTATAACGGAAACTGAACAGGGCATGGAAACGGTTTGAACATGGCATGGAAACGGCTTAAGCCACGTCAACCCGGCTCAGCCCACGACAGACGTCTCTACTCGTTGAAGGTACTCGGACTAAGGGACGAGCCGGGTCTTTAACCGGTTTGGGTGCATGAGCCACGTGAAACGGCTCGGTGAGGGCTTTCAACAAAAGGGGTGCCGTTTCAGTGTTTATCGGACACGTGTCCTCTTTGTAATGGTCCGCACTGAATACTTGGTTTGAACCGCTTCCGTTAACGGAAACGACTCGTGAAACCATGTCAGATGGCCAGTTTCGCAAAAAAGGGTATGTAAGCTGGCTATTTTTGTGGTTTTCCCATTAATTAATCACCTCATTTATACACTATTTAGTTAAATAAAATAAGACAAACAAACTTTCACCAATAAACTAAACCTCAAACGAATCTCAATCGAAAGTAAAAAAGAAAAAAACGAAAGTGGGTGCAAGCAAGCGAGCAAGCAAATTACAATGCGTTGTTGGTGGACTACTGGGGAGCGTTGGTTGCGTTGTACCAACAACACTAGTAGTGCGGGGTGTACACCACACCCACCCGCGCATTCTAGCATCTCCTATCGTCATCCCATCATCATCGTCCACCCAACTACTCCAACCCCACCCTACCCGGTGGCCCTCTTCTTTTATCTCCTCCCCCCATCCATTTCACCTTCCAATTCACCATCTTTCCTCACATCTCCATGTCCACCACCGCCACAGCCGCCGTCGCCGTCGACAAACCTCCCCGGCGATTCCCTCCACCGTGCTGGACACAAGACGAAGCCCTAGCTCTCATCCAATCCTACCGCGACCGATGGTACGCTCTCCGCCGCGGCTACCTCCGCACCGCCGACTGGGACGCCGTTGCGGAAAACGTCGGCCGGTTGTGTCCCGGCGCTATTCCGCCCAAAACCTCCGCTCAGTGCCGCCACAAGATGGAGAAACTCCGCCAGCGTTACCGCGCTGAAAAGCAACGCGCGCTTTCCTTCTCCGGCCCCCGGTTTCTCTCCACCTGGTTCTACTTTGAAGCCATGGATTCAATGGAACGTAACGGTACCGGATCTGACAGATCTGACGGTTTTACTGACAGATCTGACGGTTTTATTCACGGTGATGAAACAAACGCCGGATCTGTAACAAATGCGGTTGCAGATCCGGTTTATGCCGGTTTGAATCCCGGCCGTGGTATCCGGTTCAAACCGGCACCGGGACCACCGGCTGCGGTTGCAACCGGTGGTGGCCATTGGTGACGGTAGCATCTAGGCTAATAATGTTAGGGTTTCACATGGTTACACTGCACAAGAGGAAGATAATGATGATGAATTTGAAATTGAAAATCAGTATTATTCAGGAAAAATGCATAGATTATCTTCACAAGATGTAGGGAATTATCAGAGTTATCAGAACATAGAGCATTCAGGGATTAGACCTAGAAAAATTAGTAAAGTTGGATTGAATTTTAATCATAATCATGGACCTCATGGTTATTGGAATGAGAATGGTGTGATGATGATGATGATGTTGGGGAAGGTGATGATGTTTATAATGAGCGGAGTAATAACAGGGGATTAGGGCGAGAAGGTGAGTTTTCGAGAGTGGTGAAGAGAGACAATGATGATTCGATAGGGCAAATAGTGGCGTCGATTAAGCTTTTGGCGGACGGGTTTGTGAAGATGGAGAGGATGAAGATGGATATGGTTCATGAGATTGAGAAGTCGCGGATGGAAGCCGACATGAGACGGAATAAGATGTTGTTGGAGTCACAGAAGCAGATAGTTGAGGCTTTTGTTAAAGGGTTAGCGGAGAGTAAAAGGTAACGGCGGTGAATACATACTGTAAGAATAATGGGATTTTAAGATTTTTAAGGTTTGTTTTCATTGAATGTTATAAATTTTCTATCAATATAGAGAAATTACTGTGCTTGTTGATGTTAGTAGTTTCATTTCATGATATTACTGTTCTTGTGTCATTCTGTAAATCTGTAGTTGGGGACACTTGGAAGTTAATTTATCCTCAAGGCATTGGTTAGGGATGTAACAAACATGTGAGAAAAGTTTAATAGTAATTCTTGAAAGTATCATTTTGAGGATGAAAAGCTGGATTGAAACCAAAAACTGGCAAAACTGTGGCTCAGTGATCGGCCTGTAAGAGGGTCGGTCTTGGGTTTTACTGGTTAGTCGGGTCGGTCTGACTTTGTGGATCAGGTTAGATCGAGATTAGCCACTTGTCTGTTTGCTGGGTTCGAGGTGAATTAGCAGCTTGTTTTTGAAATATGAATGTACCGTGATTAGCTGCTTGGTTTATTTGCTATTGTTTGGACCGAGATTAGATGAACATTCTAAAACTCATACATCATATCGCCTGTAGTTTTTTTAAATTACAAGAAACCCACTTAAAACAATGCTAAGATAAAATGAAAGTATGAAACTCATAGATCATATCGCCTGCAGTTTATAGCGATGCAACACACTACAACTAGTGTAAGCCGTTTAAGGTTAAGCGTGACTTTCGATGAAGGGTATACATATCGTGCATAAAAGAGTTGAAAGAGATTTGAAGAGTAATCGATCAAAATGAATAATTCTATGTCTGTAGCAAAACCAAACGGGTTAAAAATGATTCAGAACGCAGTTTAATTTAACCATCTTCGTCCTTTGAAAGCCTTTGTTTAATCCGACGCTAATTAAGAGGGCTAGCTTCAATGATTATATAAATCTACACACGCATCAGTTTATACATGTATTCATGTTTGTGTGTTTATATATTTAACACAGTATATAGTTGCATTTTGTTCAAAGTCATGTCAAGATTTCGATAATAAGAATTATGGTCCAGTAATATTTCTCTATCAAATAGTTTTCTGTTTTAACTTTTAAATGAAGTAAATGTTGTGAGTGTTTACCTATACAAGATAAATTTGGGATTAAATAATAAAAGTTACAATTTGATGATAAAACAATGAAGTTTTAGTGGGTGACCAAACAAATGTTAATAAGATATTCAAATAATTAAAAAAAACCCAACTATAACAACTAATAAGTCATTGTTTCTTCTTTAACTTAAATTCATTTTTCATATTGAAATCTTATCTAAGAATTAATGTTACATTTATGACAAGCGACGCTCAAACTATAAGCATATGTTGATTTTTTTTTCAGTCAGAAACTAAACTACTTTTAAAAGTTTATTTTGCTTACTAGGACTCTTACCATTAAGAAACAACTACATCTTAGGGTAGGGGTGTAATCGGTGAGTGGGGTGTTTGAGTGGGTTCACCGATTGGTGACACCGCCGCCACCCCCTTGCGCAACGCGGTAACTCCCCATTTCGTTGATTAGTCACCGAGAAGTAACCGTTTGGGATTCGACCGTTGCGCTTTTGACCGTTTAGTTAAAAAAATTTCTTTATAATTTAAAACCCATGTGTTTGAGCACCCCTAGTGATTGAATGCAAAATTAGAAGTAGAGTGGTGAATTGACATGGCATATTATTAGGTAAAAAAAAAGTTTACCATTCCCCATTTAGAGAGTGCCCATTCCACCCTTAACAAACACACCGATATCACTAAACTACAAACCCTTTGACCAGCATCGTTTTATCCCACTATCTTTTCTACTCATAATGTCCGCATACGCACACCATGTCTTTTCAGAACACTAAGTTTTTATGTATAGAAAATGATAATTTTTTAAAGTATTCTCATATATTATGCACGTTGCACCTATCATCGCAATCCCCCATCGTCATTATCACCACCCACCACCATTATTTACTCCACCCAAAAACACTCTAAAATCAATCTCCCACCACTACCACTTTTCTCCACCACCCATATCATTCATGTCAACCGCAGACACCATCAAACCAACCCGCAAATTCCCGCCACCATGTTGGACACACGACAAAGCATTAGTCCTCATCGAAGCATACCACGAACAATGGCACGCACTTAACCACACGTTCCATAAGCAGCGGCAAACCCAATAATTATTTTCTGGGGTGCGGATGAGGGGTTCAAGTTCAACCATATTTGTTTTTTTTCCTAAAAAATACACTATTTTTTTTTCAAGGGTGGATCATGGTTCTACTTCGAAAGGATGGGTTGGACATGTGGTGGTGGCATCTATAAAGTTGTTGGGAGATGGGTTCATGAAGATGAAGAGAGAGATGGGGATGGGGATGGGGATTGAGAGGATGAGAATGGAGATCGATGGGGATGAGACGAAATGAAATGATCTTGGAGTCGCAGATCATATTGCAGTAACTTATTGTAATCTTGTTTGTAGATTCATATCATATCACACATCATATTACATATGTGTGTGTGTGTTAAACATATCATATCACAAATCATATTACACTAACTTATTTGTTTGTAGATTCATCATAACCTAAAATCAGGACATCTCTTCAGAAATACCTATAAAAATAAGTCGATCTTAGTTTTTTTTTCTAGCAAAAGATCAAATATTCGATAAGCGCGAAGATGGCAAGCCAAATGACAACACATGCGTTGCTTATATGCCTTACTTTGATTACATTACTCGTTGTCAATGAGGGTGATTAGTTCAACCTATTTATGTTCTAATAGTTTCTACATCGTTGAATCTATTAAAAAATTATAGCAATTTTGTTGTTGTTGTTCAGGTGCGTTATGTTCGATTCACAGCTTGAACGGGAAAAAAATGTGTCAGAAATACAACGCTCCTAACAAGATCGCAAAATATTGTTGTTGTCCAGATCTTGCATTTTGCTTCGACATCAAAGACTTGTGTGAGACAAAATGTCCTCACCTTCAAATATGTAATTGACGTGAGTTTTAACAAAATATATTGTCTTTTGTTTTGCTTTGGATATTGTTTGCATACACACATAGAGAATCAATTTTACATCTATACTGTTTTTCTATATTTTAACATTTTAATTTCCAAAAAAATGAATTTATGTTTATTTGTATGTTCTCGTAATGTATAGTATTTTAAGTTGATTTCTCGTGCGATGTGTATATGTATATAATTAGACTTTGTACTAACCGGCAAAAGCTTATACATAATTATTATCTAAAATTTAATAATAAAACAAATATGTAAAATTTAATGTGAATTTTTGTGGATACCTACGGAAGTTTATCTATAATTATTATTTAAAATTTAATAATAAAACAAATATGTAAATTTGATGTGAATTTATGTGGATACCTTCAGTTAATTGAATATAACCAAATAAAAGTAAGACTATAAAATAAATGCTTTTTAATGGCTCAAAATTCTTTAATTATACTTCTAAATTTACATCTATTTTTTGTATTTTGGTTCTTAAACCCTCAACCAAATACGAAAATACCTTTGCTCAACCACTTTGAATAAAGTTAATCAATTCTGAAATATGTAAGATTTAGAAATAAACTAAAATAATTTAAGCTGATCTAGTTGTAAAAGAAATAAAGTAATTTATATAAAATTTATACTAAGTTAACCAGTCAATCCTAATCTAACCCGACTTAAACCCATAGGCGGACCTAAGACTATGGTACCTCGGTTGGTCGACCCTTGCCCATGAAATTTTTGTTTTTAGTGTTGTATATATGATAAAATCCCAAACGACCCAATGAACTTTTGACACCGTCTCCGTAAAACTTTGAAAAAGAGTAAACTCCCGCAAAATTTTGACACTGGCCTATAAGAATAAATTTAATTTTAGTTTTAAAATAAAATATAAATATATAGTATAATCTAAATAACAAATTTGAAAACAATATAAATATTGTGCCCACTAACAAAGCAAATACAAAAAATAAACCCATGTTAATCATTAAATTGTTTAAGCCCCAAAATTAAATTGTTTGTCGTTTAACCCATTTGGCTTTTGAAAGTTGAATTGTTTTTTTTAAATGATAAAGGCGCAATTGAAATAAAAAAGAAAGAAAGAGAACAGATGATCTATAAAAATCAAACATAGGCACATCGCACAAGTATGAAAAAAATTGAAGAGGTAGGGTTTTGAGGAGGAAGATATTAGGGCGAACCTTTCATCGAGTGCTTCCACTGAGACCCGTGGATCAACAAACTTGTATTTCAATAGAAACAAATTTTACAAGTTTATAAATGTTTAATGGCTTAAGAAAGCAAAATATTTGTTGTTTAATGTTAAATGTATTTTAAATATTAAGAGACACAACAGCATACTTGTAACATGCATGCAGGTGGATTGTATTTAACTGAAGTAGACAGAGTTCTAAAGCCTGGTGGCTACTGGATACTTTCTGGCCCTCCTATTCAGTTCAGGAAGTTATGGAGAGGATGGGACAGAAGTAGAGAAGATTCGAAACATGCAATGGCGGATCCAGCTCTGTTTTGTGGGTTCATATGAACCCACTCGGTTTGGAAAAAATGGAAAAGATTAGTGAGAACTTTGTATAATTTGAAAAAAGATGGTGAGAATCTATCAAAACGAACCCACCGAAAGAAATTTCTGGATCCGCCACTGGAAACATGAACAAGAAGATATCGAGGATGTCACGAGGCGTCTTTGTTAGGAAAAAGTCATAGAAAAGGATGCTTTAGCTGTATGGCAAAAACCAATCAACCACATTGATTGCATCAAAACCAAAAAGAAGCATCACAAGTCACTTATATGCCAATCAGGCAATGCTAATGAAGCATGGTACCTTTAGTTTTCTTTTTCATTGTAATCTTGAAGTTATAGCAATGTTCTAACATAATTAAAACCCTTTTTTTGTGTTTGTTTAAGGTATAAAGACCTTGAAGGTTTCATAACCTCCTTGCCAGAAGTAAGCAGCAATGCCTGATTTGTTCCTCCTAGAATCAACAACAATTTGGTAAGGGGAATCACATAAGAGATATTTCTAAAGGATAATGAAATTCGGAAAGAGCAACACATGGTTACAGCTTTACCTCAAGGAAGATACAACATATTGGACATGAATGCTTACTTTGGTGGATTTTCTGCAGCCTTGATGAAATATCATGTATGGGTAATGAATGTGGTTCACATCAATTTCCAACCCGACACACTAGGAGTCATTTATGAATGTGGATTCGTCGGGCTGTATCACGATTGATGTGAGACATTCTCAACTTATCCAAGAAAATAGGATTTCATCCATGTAGATGGTGTGTTCAGCATGTACCAAGATAGGTATATGAAAGTGATCTTTTTGCATGTTTCTTCATTATGACAATTAGCAGGGGCGGATCTAGACCCAGCCTGGGGGTTCCCTGGGAACCTTTTCGGTTCGTACTTTATAGTGTTAATTAAGAAATTCTGGAGGAACCCTATAAAATTTTGTGAGGAAACCTTATAAACAAAATTGAAGATGGTGCACTGGTAAATTTTCGTGTTTGTTAGATATGAGGTCAGGTGCACGAGTCTGTTTAAGTCCATTTTTTGCGTTATTTTTTTTATTTTGCTTTTTTTTAACTAAAAACTAATCACCCATTAGGGTTTACTTGTCCGCCACTTTCCTGATTACATTTAAACTCAAACATGCACACGTTGAAGAAGTGAAGAACCCTCACAGACTGTACAGCTACCACTACCACCCAATTGCCACCACTCGTCTCCAGCCACCAGCCTACCACCCATGCAACCGTCGCCTCACCGGAGCCACTCCACACCGTTCTTCCTTTCAATCACGCGAATTAACTAGTAATTACATATTGCAATTCTGCTTGTATGTGTCTATCGATTTGAGATTTGGTTGCTATTAAATATGTTATAGTTTGGTAATTACATACCCCAATTCTGCGTTGAATTGTTCCATTGATGAATATCTGACTCTATCTAAAATTGGTTATGAAACCTAGGGTTTAGATTGAAAGAATTGATTGCTGAATTTTTTCATGTTTGTTTAATATTTAAAAGTTGTGCTTTTTTGTTCAGTTAATTGCTTAATTTGTACTTTTTTTTGTCAGATATGATATTTAGTTCAGTAACTTTGTTTTGTGTAGAATGACCCGAGTTGAATCAAGCCATCAGCACTTTGCACTGAATCAATAACGAGTTGCAGTTTCTTTAGCGAATGACTTACTTTCTGGATCTTTCTAGACGACCATCTCATGATTCCATGCTGCTTGCATATCTGTTTTAAGGTTGTCAGGCACACTGAGGAAAATATCACAGAACCATGGTTATTTTCAAGAAATGTGGAGGTAATTATGTCAACAAGTAGATTTAACTATAAAAGTTGTAGTGTCTAGTGTCTAACCGCGGATACTCTTGGCAGCATCTTTAAGACTTCTGCGAAAAGTTGCTGGAGAACTTGCAAACTAAAGTTTCTCTCTATTCTGGCCCCCCTATTCGGTTGACTGTTTGGTGCCCCATGTTTTGACTTGGTTCCGCATCCAAGATAAGTTTGCTTTTCAGGATCAGAGAATGCGAGTCCATGATAGAATTGGTTTATGGCACCAAAGTCGTCTTCCAGTTCCTCCTTATGACACCCCATGGTTAAAACGACGTTTTCGCCCCTGTGTTGGGCTTCCAGCATATCGGAAATCCATGATTCATCGCAAGTATTTGAATGACGATGTTACGTGTTTTTAAATTTGTCATGACAATATCTTTTTCATTATTGTATCGTATTTTTATTATGTAATGAATTTGGCCCGACCCGAACTGTCGAATCGACCCGTATTTTTTTTATGCCCCAAACATATGATATTGGAGCACTTAAAAAGTGAACCCATTGGAAAAAGTTTCTGGATCCGCCACTGATAATTAGAACTTAGAAATATCAAGGTGGTGCTATATACACACCACCGCTAGCTCTACACACTAGCATGTGAGTCACATCATAGGGCCATATGAGGTTATACAATCTGTATAAAGCAAGTTTTCACATCACACGGTCCGTGTAACTTCTGACACAACGCACCACCACTACATCAGGCAGTTTAGGTAAAGTCATAGAGGCACACATAACACATTATCAAGCTCATACATACATTTTGCCTCATCATATAGGTCGTATAGGATCATATGGTCCATTTGATTTATCTCTGGAAAAAATGTTACGACATGCGTAACTTTTTAGTGGTATATGAATAGTATGCTAGTGGTGTTTCCTTAACCCTTCCATATTATTATATTTGATAGTACTTATGATGCTTGTATTCAATTGAAGGTGTGATATCACGAACATTTTATTGGAAATGGACCGAATCTTGCGGCCTGAAGGAACCGTAGTATTTAGAGGTGAGACAGATGTGACAAGAAAGATCTGTATGAGGTGGAATACCAAGACCATTGACCATAAAAATCGACCACTTAATGGCAAAAAATACTTGTTGTGGTCAAGACTATGGTGAAGCTAATGAGGAGCAAAACCATACTTAATTGAACTAGCAATTGTTTTACTCTGAGGATGCTTGCTTATTTCTCCGGCCTGCAGGTTGCAAATGGGCGGATCGTGAAGCTTATTAAACCGGTCACAACATATATAGGTTGCACCAAGTTGTTTTCTAACATGGGTGTATGGATTAAAATGAAAAGAAGAGGAACATTTACCATGAGGATGAACCTCCCTTATATAGGGAAGGATATAGGCTAAGATGTTTATGGCTCATACTTGTTGGGCAAACCCAATTAGGGAACATTACCGTGCTATTAGCATAGAAGTTTTAAGTTTGAACATTTATACCTATAATTACTTGTATGACATTTCTTAACTTTAGTTGTCAAGGTTCCTACTTTTCACCACACTTAATAATTAACAATTTGGGAATTAACACATTATTCTTCTTGGAGTAGCATGCAAAATTCATACTTAATTATGAGGGATCATAAGAAAACTTAAAATATACTTTAACTTCCACTAAACATCTATTAACCAAGATTTTTTTTAATTCTTTGTTGATAGTGGTTTTCTTGTGGTTTTTCAAGTGTTTAGTTGTTTTCTTTTATAAATCCAACCATATATCACAATATTCATATATTCTTTTTAAACGTACACATTAATTTTTATTTTTTATTTTACATTTATTTTTTATATTTTTAAACCGGCACGATCACTAAACCGATAAGAGCAGCTTATTCGATTACCGAACAATTAAGTTATCAAAACATTGTTTTCAATACAAAACCTTAATTCCTCTAAAGTTCTATCTTCCCTGATATATTCATAGGATGTCACATGTTGTTTCCATACTCATCACTTGTCATAAATGTCTCCTCGTTATCTGTTTGGTCTTAAAAATGATATCCCAAAGTATTGATTATATGCACCAATTTATTGTTAAATCTATACTATCAAAATGATATTTCTTTAGATAGTAAATTTTGACAATCATAAGTCTGGTAAATTGAAGTTATTGTTCACTTAAATTGAACGTCTAAAGTGCTTGGCATAAATGACCATCAAAAGTGTAAAATGACCTTTTAACCATTAGAAGTTGTTAAAAAACATATAAGAGCTTAAGAAAATATGTTGACCAAGCCCGGCCCACTCACTAGTCACCCTCTTTATTTTATGTTTTTTACGTTCATATATATATTATATATACATAAAAAATCATATATTTTTATTTACACTTATGGCCGTTTCAACGTTTTTGAACGCCCTAAGCGAACTGTAAAGTCGAAGCCTTATTGAATTAGTATAAAGAAAATTAGCAACTTATATTGAGATTTGAACATTGAGTAACCCTGATGATGATTATTCCTAATGTTGGCCCTACTTTCACTCAAGTAACGAGGGTTGGTGTATTATGGCGCTGCTTTTGGTTCCGGAATGAAGTGTGCGCGAACAATGTGAGCTCCTGAATTAAAATCCTGAATCTTGAGCCTAGAAACGTTGTTTAAATAAGGCAAAAAACAAATCCAATATATGAAAAAAAAAATGAGGCCCTTGTTTTTGAGTAGCTCTAGGCCTTAACTTAGGTTGATAAGCCTAATAGGCCGACCTGTTTACACACAGCCAACACACATAATTTAACGTATATATGTTCCGGTTATATAAAAACTGAAAATCTTTCTTTTTTTTTTGATTATAGTGTGAAAAACAATAAATCTTAAAATAAGTCTTACGTTATAACATTTTTATTTATTTTTTAAGTTTTTAAAATTAAAAAAAAATAGATGATTCATTCTATTTTACATGTGCTCGTAATATTTAGTTTTCTCCATGAAACTTTCCTCTTTGTATTTCTATTATTTCTATTTGTATTCTGTTATTTCTAGTTGATTTTTAAGGGTAAGGTAATTTTACACCCAACTTAATTTATATTATTTTAATAGGTATCCAAGCTAAGGAATCGTGTGGTTTGAGGGAACGATAGTGGCAATAGCCGTAATTTCTCATGCCTTGTGAAAATTTGTCTCGTCGGACTTTTGACGTAATTTACTTTTCTTTTCACAATGTTGTTCTTGTGCTTCACAAAGTATGAAAGAAAGTCTCTTTACAATAATGGTTACGGAGAAAATGTATTGGAATTTCAACAATTTGTTTAAATGATACTAATTATGGTCCCACTAATAAATATTTCCATTTTAAAGTCATCTTATGCATATTTGCATAATAACATGTTGATTACAACATTAAATTTAAGCTAGAATTTCAAAAACATAGTTTTTGAAAGATTTAATGCAGGAGAGTGACCGAGAGAAAAATAAGCGATAACAATTACATAATTTTCTTATCCATAGTTAAAGCAAGATGTATAATTAATTATACATATTTTAATGTTCTGTATTGGAATTAGTTCTCTTTTCATTTCTCTCTTTTGGTGTGAATTATTATCATTAGGGTGTGTTGTGGGTGTGGAAGCCATGCCACGTCGAAGAGGTACGGACGCCAAACCAATTAATAAACACCACACATACCTTTAAAAAAATCAATTCTACCCCAAAATTTTCTTTGTTACTCTAAATATGCTATAATTAAGAAAAAAAAAAAAACATATTTCTCATCACCCTTTGATGATAAGATGAGATTGGCATGCAAATTAATAATCAATTTCTTTATTAGTTACACCGAAAGTAATTCACAATAGTTAACACGATGACATCACTTGGACGAGATCGTAAGGCTGCTAACGAATGGCTATGTGACTTATCTTATTTGTAAGACCCAAACTTACTTAAAACAAAATTTATAAAAGATTTTGTGTTTATATAAATAATGCAAATAAATTTACATACAAAATTGTTGTTTTATAAAAACATTATAAGTATCTTAAACATTTTAAAACACATTAACACTATTCGTTATCTACAACGAACTAAGAAAAAGCGGAAGCTTGATCTTCGATTGTGTTCGGTTGTTCGTTAAACTTGATCAATCGTCCGCAACATCATATCAACCACCTATATTACAAATTTTGTTATAAACTTCAATTATATAATACATATAACATATTAAAGCATAACAAACATCCTCAAATGGCCCAACAAACAAAACAAACAAAATTGTTTTAGGCCCCGCTGTAAACTACTGCTGGCCATCGTAGCTTACGGCCACCAGAACCTTTTGGGGCAGAAGAGCCCAGCTGTAACACCCCGATCGCATAAAATAACAAACCGTGGTGGAAACATCAGGGAGTCATGCCACAGAACTATAGTTTCACAACATATTGTACATAAAGTTTGTATTATTGAATTTAATTGTTTACATTGTCTTGGGAGAATGAAAAAAAAAACATAAAAATTGTCTTTCAAATTTTAAAGTCACTAAGGCCCAAGTCCACCCTATGTGAAGCATGTTTAAAGTCAAACATTAGCTCCTGAAACATATGTGAAAATAAAACGTTAGGATAAAAATGCCTGTGAGTAACATAGGTTTTGTGATGAAGATTCATGGCTTTGAAAGTTAAAAGAAATGTTCAACTATTACAAAAGTAGCCATGATTCTTTACAAAAATGTTTCTTTTATGAAATCATATGAAAATCAGATGATTTACAAGAAATAATGAATGGTTAACTTAATAACCAAAATAACTCGTGCCTTATATAAAATATGTCATGTATAAACCAATGTCTTATATGGCAAACAAAAGTCCTGTTTAAACCATAAAATAAGTGTCTTGTATAAAATAACCAAAATGTCTTGTCTCGTCAAAATGTCTTATATAAAACAGACGTTTTGAATAAACAAAGGTCTTGTTTAAACAAAAACTCTTGTCTTATAAATCAATTGCTTTTATTGTGTAGACACATATATATGGATTGTTGGCGAATATATTTAAGCCTTATTGACTGTCAGATAAACCCTTATAAAGACAAAGGTTTATCAAATGCTCATCGAATTCTGTCATTCCCTAAAGTCACTTCCAAACAAACTCAAGAAGCGGGAACATGATTGTCAATCCTATGGTACCATTATATAATACCGGTCAGCATGATCAATGTTAATGAATGTATCATTGTATATTCAACGCACCAATATGTCTTGAACAATGTAAGCATGTTATGAAAATGTTTTGAAATCATGTACTTGACATACTAAGTCAATTTACCAAGCAAAAATGTCTTTGAAATCATGTACTAGGTATGCTAAGTCAACATACGAAGCAAAAATGTCTTTGAAATCATGTACTACGTAACATCCGTCAAAAACGGATTTTACCAAACCCGCTCCGTTTATTAACCGAGCAGTCAGTTAAAAATTTCGTTGCGAATTTAATGCCCAAAATAATTTTAAACGATACATAATTAATTATTATATGGGGATATATAATTAGTTTTTGAAAAACTGTTAAAAATATGAAAATAAAAATGTTTTGTTCCTGCCGGGTTTCGAACCCGGGTCAGTCGCCGAGTCAGCCGGTTCAGCAACTTAACACACGCGCACTAAACCACTGCGCCACTGATGTTCCTTGTTAAATGTTAGGATCATTTAATTCATATCATGACTCTCCGAATTCAAAACCGGCGCCCAAAAGTTGCAGTCGTCGGAAATCCCGGTAATCTCGCGAAACTTAACGATTCTTTCCGTTATAACATAAACTTTAACTACACATCGGTTATAACCGACGTCTGAGTCCGCGACACAAATTATAACCGCCGGAGAAATTCAAACCGACGAATCAAGTCGGAAATCAGACCAAGTTCATCGATAATTTGTCCTATAAATACCCCCTCGAACCTCTGCAAACCTTTTCGCTCAAAACCGCACCCTTTCTCGGCGAAAACTCACTCGCCGGAAATCACCTGCAAATCGCCGGAAAACCGGGTTCTTCATTTCTGAGCCTTACTGAACCCCCTAAGCTTATACCGAAGTCACCCACATCCTTTGTAAGCTTTCCGGAGACTCGCTGCTGCAAGACACCCGACGCCGGAGCCAGTTGCTGTGGCCGGAGTTTTGCCGGAAAAACAGAGGAAGTCAGTCGGTATATTTCACGCCTAATTTCCTTTCTTTTTATTTATATCTCATCTGTAATTAATCATAAAACGCTACAGAAACCTGAATAAACACTTCGAACCAGTCAGGCATCACTTCTGGTTATAACACAACGAAGAAGACGAAGTTACGGAACATATAAGTATAATTTAAATCAAGAAATTACTCGGGTTAGACACACAGTCCAGCGGTGGACTGTTTGCACAATAAACACACTAACGTCTCGAGTTCGAATCCTGTTCCACACACGCTGCCTTAATAAAAATGATTTTTTTGTTAACCGAACCGGAGTCACACTGGTATATGTTAAGTATATTAATAATCGGAATAATAACCAAGTTAGACACACAGTCCAGTGGTGGACTGTGTGTATGTTTAATCACAGCGCACGAGTTCGAGTCCGGTCTTCTGCATCGACCCGGACAATTATTTACCTTTTTAAATAAGTCAGAAATAAAAACACTTAGTTTGTATTTAAGTATAATAAAAATTGGATTATATAACATGTTAAACACACAGTCCAGCGGTGGACTGTGTGTTACGCAACCCACAGGTCCCGGGTTCGAGACCTGTGGAGCGCACCGGTCCGATTCAATTAAATCGTTTTTAAAATAAAAGGATTTTCTGTTTAACTTAATTAATATATAAATATAATTAAAAACAGATATATGACGGGTTAGACACGTAGCTCAGTTGGTAGAGCTGCGTGCACGCGTACGGGAGGTCTCGGGTTCGAGCCTCACTCAGCGCACAATTACACGATTCGAACCGGTCAAAGTCAACGGTCAACGATCAAAGTCAACGGTCAACTGTAGCAAAAAAAATCAATTTTTTTAATTATTTTTATTTAATTATTTTATTTAAAAATCAATTAAAAATACTTAAAAATAACATTTTTAAGGTTAGAAAATAGCCTTAAACTCACAAAAATACACCCAACAATCCTACTAAAATAGATTAATAAAATCCGTTTACTTACCGAACCATAATGATATTTATCTAGGTTAATTTCACTCGTGGTTAAAACCACTTCGCGTGCATTCAACATCATCAACCGAACGAACCCACTGTGAGTGAATCTTACAACTCCCCCTTTTAATTACACGTTTTGGGGTGTGTCATGTGTCACAAAATAATTAACTCGTTTATTTAAACTTGTGCCATATCATGTCGTGGTCTAAACTTAGATTGTTTATATTGTTGTGATTACTTATTCCATTTTGTCAAATTATATGAAATTCATTCATTAAGCCCATCAGTTCCTCGTGGGAGACGAGTTGAACAACGCGTGCCTCAAAACCAATTCATTATTGTTTATGTGTGTATTATTGAGTTTATATTGTTTGTAGTTATGTCTTTCATATTATCATGTTTATGCAATTCATTCATTAGGCCCATCAGTTCCTCGTGAGAGACGAGTTGAGCAACGCGTGCCTCTAAATGTTCCATTATTGTTCATGTGTGCTTTATTTAATGTTAATTATTGTTGAATAAGTTTACATCTATTTTTACTCATGAGTGGTTGTGCACATATTTCATAATCAATTTAAATAAACTTGTTCAAATGTTTCCCATAGGATTCACTCGCCAACTTTATGTTGATCCAAAAACCCTTTTACACATGATACAGGTGAACAGGTTGAAGCGAGGAAAACATAGGAAATGCCTTAGAAGAGAACAAAGAAGCTTAGATTGATAGTTAGAACATGTTGTAATACTTATTGTAAATTTCCATTAAATTGTATTTAATGAATATGAAACGTATAATAAATGTCATGAGCTTTGATGATAACCCAATCATGCCCCGATCACCTTTTCTGCTGCCGGTCGGGGTGTGGACATACTATATGTACTAGATAAGCAAAACATGTTTAATGTCATGAAAACAAGAAAGTAGTGATAGGCACATATGAATCACCCAAAAATATTTGAAAACGTAAAAGAGGGGGCTACGTACTCACATGGGTTTGCGTAAATGTCTTGTTCAAATGATCAAACAAAGCTTAAGGATTGAAGAGTTCAAGCGTATCCCAGTGTAACGGAATACATTGTTAGTATGTCGAGATTTTAATCAAAGGATTGGATAGAACGAGGTCTTATAAGCCAAACGAGTGTTGGGATCAAAGCATGGGGTATAGGCATACACATGACAGATACGAATGCTAAAATATTTTTACCCACAAGTTGGGGATAACTCATTCGTGGGTTCATAAGTGGTGTGTCAGTTAATCATCTCTCGGTCTCTGTACTGGGCCCCATATGTATTGACAAACATGTGAATCTGTATACAAGGTTAAAAACTTAACTTTCCCAAGTTATAAAAGATTTTTCGTGCTCTGCGCACTTAAATCAATTTTTGAAATGTTTTCAAAATGAGTCAGTTAATTTTATTTACCAGCGAAAACTAATGTATTTTCAAAAGACTAAGTTGCAGATACAATAAGAAATAGGCTGGAAGCTGCTTGGTATTAATATAAGAGGGTCTTGCAAATCCTTAGATCTGCCTAAAGTCTGCTAATCATCTTTAGTATATTTTACGATCCGCTTGTGAATCTTTTATTACAAGCCATCTGTGTATTATTTTCGAATTTTGAACATTTTGGTTGTAATAGTATTTTAAACTCCAAGACTTCCGCTGTGCTGTGTTAATTGAACATCAACTTACGTCACATTACTCCCCATTTGGGTCCACCGAGGTTTGGTTGGACATTACGGGTGTGGACAGTTTATGCTCTATAGCCAATGCATTAATTTCGCGATCAAGTTCGACATCAACATGTCAGTTTTTACTACGAATTTCGAATGAGAGTTTCTACTTATATTTTAATTATATAAATCTTTTTCTATGAATAAGATCCTCGAAGAGGAAATGCTTAAAGTGAAAGAAAAGAATTCCATATGCTGAAGCAAACTAAACTATGGGAATAACATATATTTATATAAAGGTTCCGTTTGCAATGCAACAACCTATCATCGGAATAGGCATCAGATTATTACTATATACTAAAAAAGACAACACTAAGTTCGTTTGGCATATTTATCGACCATCAATCCTTAATCAAATATTCAAAGCCAAGTTATTCTACGGGAATATTAAAACGATTACATGACACGACAAGCGTTAATGTTATCATCATTAAACATGTTACTAAATTTGTCGTCCCCCCTGTGACTGACATGAATAATTCCATGCTTATCTCCGATATTGTATCCATGTCTGTAGTAATTGTAACTTTCTTTGTATTCTTGGTTCATGTCCTTATAGTAGTTGCTAGAGGATGTGAAGTATAGTGGAGGGTTGGGGTAAGGCCAGAACTCCGCCCTCTTTCCTGCCCTTCTTACAACCTTCAACACCTTGTTTCGGTCCATGTATCCCGTCACAGTCACCTTCTCAAGTTCTAGCTCCACCTCCACCGAGTCCACCCCTATTTCAATCAAACCAATTAATTCGTGCTGAAAACATGGGTGGCTAAACTCACTCATTCTGAGATGGATATCGCTTTTTTTAATGGGTGAGAGCCGAGGGTACGTTTAGCAGTATAAAACATGTTCGGCCACCATAATAGTAAAGCCAAACGGGAAAATTATTTCCCATTTTAACGACAACCTTTATGAACGCAAAATAAAAGTCAGAACAAATAGGATATATAGTGTGCGTTGTCTTTTAAAAATAAATAAATAAAAATATGTTAGAATAAATAGGATATAGTTGGTTACATTGATTACGAAGTTAGTTGTTGGTTAATAGTTAGGCGTAAGTGCGTAACTAGTATAAACAAGTGTAAGTTGTAATGAATCATTAAAGAGAGAAACAATACATTTTTACATATTGCTTTTGCTCTCTAGAATTTTTAGTAATCGTGTAAATTTGGTTATCAAAAAAAAAAAAGAAAGAAAAGAAAGAAAGTAAAGTAGTAAACCAATGTATACCTCTAAGCTTGTAGATGGCACTTCTCACTACCCTCTCACATCCTGTGCAACACATCCTGACTTGAAGCTCAATAGTCTATTAAATAAAGAAAAAAAAATCATAAGCATGGTTAAAATAAATTATATGATACAGGATGCTTAATTGCTTATCCCCACTTTTTATACTCAATAGTGTAGCTCCAAACAACTTTGAAGACAGCTATGGTAGTCTACCGCGTAGTGACGGATCTAGAAAATCCGCATAGGGGTAACGTTTCAATGAAAAGGGTAAGTAAATCGAAAAACGTTAATTTTTTTTTCAAAATATACACTACCATCGGAGCGTCAAGGGGCAACGTAGGTTACCCCTTCTATCACTCTAGGTCCACCCCCGGTGGTAGACATAATTTAGGCATGCAAAGTAAGTAGCAAACCTGTAACGAAAGAGGGGGTATACCCTTGGCCATGACGTCGTGTTTGAGGTGTGCTTTGGTTTGCCATATGCAACGGGGTTGGTTGAGTTTAAATAGTGAAAACTAACTAGGGATGGGAAACTAAAGAGACGAGGAAACCAAGTCTAGAGATATTTTCATATGGTATCTATTCCTTAAGTTTTGATCCTTTGTGTTGGTATTATGTTCCGAACAAATTGAGAGTTGTGTTTGTGTTGCTTGTGGTTAAGGTCACACGTGCCCTTGCACAGAGAAAGGATATCATTGGGGGGGGGGGGGGGGGGGGGCGCTTTACTTAGATTATATTGGATTATATGTAGTCATGGAGTCTGGAAGCAGTGACAAAAAGTGCCTTTTGCTATGAGGAATCACATCTAAGCCACGGGAAAATATTCATCTGGTCTTGCATCAACCCTGTGAATTAGTTGGAACAAAAGTATATGATGCTTAAGAAACACATTGAATTGGTTAGTACAAAAGTATCTAATGTGATCATGCGGATCGAATTGAGCAACTAGCCGACATGTTCATGATCGAAACCGTCGAGAGCATGTGCAGCAGGATGGAAAGAATGATAACTACCAAAGAGAAAATTTCATGCTAATCAAGTTTTTATTATGTTCCACTAAATCTCCTCAATCTTTTTTTTCACCTTTGATTTAGTGCTCCAATTGCTCCAATGTTAAGTAATCTCCAAATTTCTATGTTAGCTTCATGATGTGTTACGTCATATTTTTTTAAGATAGATCGAGCGACTATAATAAAACGGATATAAAAATATTTATGAAAGGTGTAACCTATGTATTCTGCAAAGTAATCCCCACCAACAAACCACCATACAGGGGCGGACCTACCTTAGCGGAAGTGGTAGCCTCCGTTACCCTTGGTGCTCCGACGGTAGTGTAAATTTTGGAAAAAAATTGACCTTTTTGACGTTTTTTCGATTTCGTTACCCTTTTTATAAAACGTTACCCCCACAGAGATTTTCTAGATCCACCACTGCCACCATACATATTACTTCTTTTAGTTGCTTTGAATATAATCTTTTGTTTTAGTTTTTAATTACCTAATTTATCAGTGTTATCTTATTCTCATTTAGTAGGTGGATTAAAGCGAAATTGGCACTTTTTTTTAGCAAGAAAACTATGATGCAACTTGGAAAATCAAAAGATAATACCATGGCGGACCAAGATAGACGTCTGAGTGGGCGGGCACACCCATTGGAAAAATATTAGTGTATTTTATAGGGTAAAATTCTGATCGCACCGCTTGAAAATTTGGATAAACTACTCGTTTGCACCTCTTAAAAATATTTCCTAGGTCCGCCACCGGACAACACGTCGCCGCTAACATCCCGGAGCACTTTGCTATTTACTTGTTTATTAGGCAAGGGCATAAGTCATTTGACCTGCTTTCAAAGGCTAAAAGTTTTTTTTTTTACCAAACAATATGTCAAATATAGATATGCTCTATAGAGGACATCCTTTATGACTTTGATGGTGATTATATAATTACTTCGGTTGTAAGTATCAGATTCCATGACATAATTCATCTCAACCATAATGACCTTTTATAATGCATGTTCTCTTATGATGAAGGTAAACTTGATGTGTTTGACAATAAGCTTTGTAACTCTGATGGGATTATTACCCCTAATATGCTAGGAACGTGACAGCCAACAGCTGATATAATAGAAAGAAAGAGTAATGAAATATGGGATTGACTTAAAGGAATTAGTTGATATTGAAATTGAAAAATGATTGATATTGTACATCACGAGAGGAAACCAAATTTATTCCTTGAAAATCTCCTTTTTCAAAGAACCTTTTGGAAAAAAAAAAAAAACTATAACCCAACAGCCACCATCTCTATCCATCTGAAATTAACATGAACCAAGTACCACACAACATATATATTCCCTTATGTGAAATTATTTTCACCACATACACATATGCAACACGTTGTGCAAACCCTACATTAGGTGCTATATTTTTCATGTCGGTTTTCTTTAGTCGATTTAAATGAACAAAGATAAAAATACATTCATTTCCGCTGTGGTTCCTTTTATCCGTGAATTGTTAAAGATGTAAATAAGCTCAGGTCGAGCTCAACTTGTTTAATTTAAAAAAAGACTAAGCTTAGCTTGTATCAAGCTCTACAATATACTTATATTTAGCATTTATCTAGCTATTCCCTTGTGTCTAGGATATTTGGTTGTATCATTACCTAGTATAGGATATAATCTTGTTTATACCAAAAGATTAATGAGAGAAGCAATTAAAGCACAAAATTTACTGTATATCTATTAAATAAAAGCACAAATCTTCAACATTAAATCAAGCCTACTTGCAGTGACGAAGAGATTTATCTCTCCTGGTCAGTCATGACTGTTTTACCCTTCAGCATGAGACGGACTTCATCATTGCAACATCCAACAAGCAAATAAGTATTTGAAAACCTATAAATAAGAATAAGATGAGAAAACAAGTTACAAGATATGCACAAATTGCTGACATCTTTATATTGCAAAACAGTAGAAATTATACAATATATAAATGAAAGAGAACGATTAACTCATTGTTGGTTCTTGATTGCTTTCCTTCATAATAAAACTCAAGGACGGTATTGTTGGCAGAATGATTAAGAGTACAATATACGAAACAATAAAAATTGTAATATTAAGTTGTGAGAACCATAACAACTAGACTTTACAAGATGTTTTTTTAAGGTTTCTCAAAAATCTTTATAAAATCACATGTTTGATAAGAAGTTGTTAAAGTTTAATGTAATAAAATTTAAATATCCGAATCCGTGAGTATTCACAGGTGATAACATAGTTATATATAAGACCGCGGTGTGTGTGTAGGAGGGGGGGGGTTTGGGTTGGGGCATTGCTTGACACGTGGCGAATGTGAGCTCCACCAGACCACCCCAAAAAAAGTGGGGTGTGGAACCGGTGTGGCCAAGCCAGCGTGGGGTGACGTGTAGATTTTTATTATATAGTTGACATTTATATAATAAAACAAAAACTTATATTAATTTAAAAAAAAGTTACATAAAGTCCTAAAAGATTAAAAAATACTACTTATAAAAACCTAAAAAATTAAAAAAAAACTAGTTACTAAATCCTAAAAAAAAGAAAAAAAATTACAAAGTTTGGTAAATATTAAAGTGGAGAACCCACTTAAAATCCAAATTCCCATCGTGTCTATACTTGATCTTGGCGATCTCTACTCGCTCGTCGTGGGTTAAGTCGCCCGCAGGGACACGATCGAAGCAAACTTTAAACCGATCCAACTTAGGTTTGAACTCACGCCACTGTTGGCACGCGTTTAAATTGTGACGTGCGTTCTCAACGTGTTGCTGGTATTGTTGAAACACTTGTCGCGCCTAGCAAGGAAAGAAGAAAACGGAAGAAGCGGGGAGCTTGTTTTTTTTCTTTAATCGTTGGTCAAGAACGAGGTTGTTCTGATGAACCATGAAGAGGGATGTCAAGTTTGGTCAAGGGATTGAAGTTGTCGATAATGATGCAATGTGAATAGATGGGTCCAATTCAAGAATAAGAGAGAAAATGAAGAAGTTAATCTTGAATTAAGGAGATAGAGATCCGGACGGGTTATAGATAAATCTTGATGAATTATTTATTGGTCTTTTATATTTTACTCCGAGATATTATTAGTTTAAACTAAGAGTAAACTGTCAAAATGGTCCCTGGCGTTTGGTCACATTTGCCACTTTAGTCCAAAACTCAAACCTTTTGAATCTGGGTCCCTGTAGTTTCAGTTTTGTTGCCATTTTCATCCAAAATCAAAATCTGATCAGATTTTTCAGTTAACATTAAGCTTTTTTGTCTTTTTCCTCTCTTTTAATGTGTCACACCCCGAATTTCCAACCAAACACCGGTGGGCCCGGGTGGGGAATATCGTGACGTAAGTTGATATCATCATAGTCAATTAAACATAGCACAGCAGTCTTGGATTTAAATTACAATTTCAAACCGAAATGTTCAAAGTACAAAAATAATATACAATTGGCTTGTAACGAAGGATTCACAGGCGGATCGTAAATTGTACAAAAATGTATAATAGACTTTGGGTAGGTCTAGGATTTGCAAGATCCTCTTATCACTACCGAGCGCTTCCAGCCAATTTTCGTATTGTACCTACAAGCTTAGTCTTTTGAAAATACGTCAGCTTTCGCTGGTAAATACACTCAACTGACTCATTTAGAAAACATTTTCAAAAATGTTTTAAGTGCACATTGGCACAAAATCTTTTATAACTTGGGAAAGTTGGCCTTGCAACCTTGTTAACAGATTCACATGTTTGTCCATACATACAGGGCCCAGTACAGAGACCGAGACATGATTAACGTACACACCACTTTGGACTCACGAAGGAGCCATTTCCCCCGACCTTGTGGGTATGCATTTTGAGCGTCTTATCGGGTGTATGCCTACACCCGCGCTAAGGTCGTGGCCATTATCTAATGTAATGAGCCGAGGATATCCAGGACACGGTAGTTAACCCTGATGTTTAAGTTATTAAACAAAACTGATTAAAACAGAATATGCAGATTTACTAGCCACAACAGGCATTCGATTGATCCCATTTCGAACCAAGCAGTAATAATTTACCGTAACCCAAGCCCATATAGGGGAAATAAGTCGAGAATATTTACCTGAGCTAATCTTCGTTTAATTTTAATAACTCGGCCGTACACAAAACCACTAAGTGCAGATAGCATTTACCGACAATTCTCTAGTCTGGATTATGGCATAAGCTAACCAATTAAATACTGACGGCCTTATTTAAGTCATAGACTTAGACCGAGTAGCGTACAAGATCAAAACGTATAACGCTTGATCAAACGATGATGGGATAGAATGTAGTTTAAACCCGACAAGTACCTTGACTTGTATAATTATGGGTAAACTATAAACATTCTGGATTTTGAGATTTAAAATGATAAGGTTAAACCCGTTTCGGTTAATTTTCATAAACTAGTTACATATACTTAACCGTACGCATATCAGCGATATCGGGTAACTGGATAAGTCATGGATAATTTATATATGCCATTATACTTTAAATAAGTTTTAATATCAGTAGGATATCAACTTATATGCCCGAAAAGGTTTTGAAACGAAATTATGCCTCATAAGGGCGTTTTGGTAATTATATGTCGTATAAAAGGGAACTTGCGTGTACTATGATATTATGATCATAAACATTCTGGAAAAATACTTAATTTGTGGTATAATATCAGTAAGATAGCACACATAGCGTCGTTTATGGTTTAAGACCAAACTATGCACCGAAAGGGCATTTTGGTCATTTAAAAAGTATAGTTTACGATATATACTAAAATCAGTTTATGATCAGAATATTAACATCATAATATGTTAATTACATTAACATATCAGTAGGTATTTCATTTGCAAGTTCATTGTTGATTAAAACCTTGTTTTATGTAAAAAAAGCATTTTGGTCAAAGATTGACATTTTACGGAACTTGTGCATAAACTCAGATTATGACTATGATCAAGTAATATAACCTCAGAGGGTTATGTTACATTGTATTATGATCATAATGCGACCATAATTCAGAAGTTAACTAATCTAAGTCGGGTCAGAATCGAAAGTCAAAGCAGAAGTCAAACTTCGCTTGCGAACCGACTCTAGGACTGAAATTGACGGATCGAACATGCTCCCACATGTTCTAATAATTATTACCAACTTGTTTAAGTGTCAAAAATATATTTATAACATGTATAAACTCTGATTATAATTTTTATGAAATCTGACCCGTTTGACTTTTTAAAACAATAACTTTGACCCATCAATTGACCTAGTAAACGTGATCCTTAGGAGGTGCCCCTTTAAGGGATTAACACATACCTAATTACGATCACTTAGCCATGTTCATTTCAAACAATGGCTGGACCATAATGGTCTTAACCGAAAGTCAAGGCATTTGTCGAAAATGCTTGACTTTTGGCTATTAAAAGTTTATAAAAGGAAAAGAGCAGAAAATGGAGCACTTACAAGTGACCAAGAGAAGTTTAGAACTCAAAAGGAAGCTCCCAAATGGTCAGGAACTTCTAAGAGTGTAATAGAGAGGAGAAGAAGTGAATGAGCAAGAAATAAGTGAGTTTAGGTTGCTATTTATAGTGTAAGAAGTGCAAGGATATGGAGCCATGTGTTAGTGTGTTGTAGGATCTTTACAAGTGTCTAATTAGGTGTCAAGAGCTGGTGGAGTATGGCAATTTGCAGGCTAGGTGGCTTCCTCACAAAGATTTGGATTTTTGACACATTTAGTCCCTAAAGTAGTTTTATGGATTGTCATGAATTGTCCCTTGACTTATATCCAATGACATAATTGATACAACTAGTTCTTTTCGATCAACATGAGATGTATGAAGAAGGGTACGGAAACCGAACATTAACGGGTGTCACACTAGGTGTCTTTACGACTTAAAAGTGTTTACTAGCTTAAACGTGAAGATACGAATACTTATGGTTTCATAGTTTAAATTTACCAAACTAGTAAAGTTAAAGGTTTGGTAAAAGAGCGGAATGCTCGAGGATGGTAAATAAAAATATATCGTCTCAACCGAGAGACGTTCGGGTCAAGAAATAACTTGTTTAAACAAGTAATACGAAATAATAAAGTCTAGGGGCCTTTGGGTCTTTTACTGAAAGTAAAATGGTGAAAAATAAAAGGTTCAGGAGTTCGCCGTAGGCTACGGTCGCCAGACCGTAGCTTACGGTCAGTGATGTTTTGTTTCAGCAACCTTAGACCGTAACCTACGGCCCTAGACCGTAGGTTAGGTTAGTTATAAAAATTTTGTGAATTTTGGACTTGTTTAAGATTAGTTGAGTGGCTAACTTATTGAGGTACGATCCGAGGGTATGTAATGTGTCGGTATACTACCGAACACAAATTCTACGAGGTATTACATAATCCTTCCATTGTCCAATATTGACGTATTCTTAGAATTAATTCCTCTCGTCCAACTAGTGGCTCAATGAGAGTTAGAATTTCGCAAAGGATCACTCAGAGGTTTATTATAAGCATGTTGACTCCGATGTCTACTCAGATGCTGGGCATGTTGACATATCAGTCACTCAGAGGCCAAATTTTAAGCATTTGACATATCAGTCACTCAGAGGCTGTTATTTATGCATGTTGACATCGGACCGTCACTCAGATGCTCGGTTTGAGCATGTTGACGCCTTTAATCCTTATTGGTCTTTAATAGACTATATTTAAAATACAACACGTGTCACTATACTATTGACACGATTTTACAGGGTGTTACATAATGAAAGGCAAAAATGGTTTTTAACGTTTTATTATAACATATTAAAAAAATCTAACCATTTTGCCCTTTATTGAGGAAAAAGAAAAAAGTTGATGTTAACTGAAAAATCTGACAAGATTTAGTTTTTGGATGAAAATGGCAACAAAATTGAAACCACAAGGACCCAAATTCAAAGGGTTTGAGTTTTGAATTAAATTGGTAAAAGTGATCCAAACCTCAGGATCCATTTTGACAGTTTACTCTTAAACTAATAACCTTTATCAAGAAGTCTATTTATTTATATAACAGAGTTTGAGTCAGGTTGAACTAGAATAAGTTTTGACATAAATAGAGGGTTAGGACTTAAGGTTAATGTATTTGTGTGCTTTCAATGAAATAATAAAAAGATTCGAACGAGTTTGTTCAAATTGTGCTTTGGGTGTTTGATCAAGTGCCTGATTTTCCAACACACACTAATTTCACCCAAACACCATTAAATTAAGTTAAATCAAAATCAAATCCATTGACAATCAAGCAACCAAAAACCGGATCAGTTTGCTCAATGTAAACACAACTGAAAATCACTAAACAAAAATCGTGTAAGGGAACCCTAACTTATGATTTTTTGGCTTATTAAACGAAACGAGTATGACCACGGTGGAAGAATTCGTATACGCCCATGGTGTAGACGTGAACTGGCCGGTTCGTTGGTGGTTCCACCATCCAATTCTGCAACTTGTGTTATTCACCTTCGATTACTGTCTAGAGAAGATCGGTGGAAGGGGGAATTAGAGGGGTTAACAAGGGAATATGAATTTTTTTAGGGAGGAACGCGTGAAATGCGATCGGGTAGGGGAAACAAGCTCACCAAAGGGTTTCATTCACATTTAGGGGCGACAGGTGAATGATATATTACTCATTGTTAGATCGTTTTCTCAACAACAAAAAATTCCTTATAATAGCTATAACACGGATCGGACGGGGTGACATGTTATATGTTACCAAGTGTCACCCATAAAGCTATTTATTGTAATGTAAGCATTAAGTATATTTACGTTTTTTAATAATATAAGTTATGTCACTTTATATCTTTCAATTATTTAACTTTTAACCACTATATAATCTTTGAACTTCAAAATTCAAATTTTCTCCCGTAAAATTTTATTATATTTTATTATATCTTTCTTAAATAGACTTTATAATCTTCTAATATTACGAGGTTAAAAAATAAGTAGTTTATTATAATAGATAAGTTGACTATTAAAAATAGATATTAATTGTGGTGATTTTGTGGACACATTGTAGGGCCTTTTTGTTTTTTAACCATTGTGATTTTTAGTGATGAATTTTTTTATATGACAACTGATTATACATGTAATCTTTTTTCAGCCCTTATCATTATGAATGCTTGTGGTAAAGCATTAAAGAAGTTATTTTTTTTTTCTAGAATAACACATACATTTACTAATCATACTCTTAAAACTATATGTTTATCCATTATAGGACTATGACCCTCTTTACTTGAGGAGGAACACCGCTATGTCACTACTTACCACTAGGGTAAAAGCCTTTTGGTGAGCGTCAAATAAGTATGTTATATTTTTAATCGGTTTCATATCGATCATAAATAGTAAATATAATTCTTGTCTTACAATGTTCGATTAGGGAATTCTTTTATTGTTAAATGTAGTGGTTATGTATTGAATAAATTTAAAAGTGTAACATCAGCCAAACAAAAGCAGTAGTTACGTCTCAAACCAGCCTAGCTCATGTATATATTGCTAAAGAGGTGTAATTTGGGGTAAATCTTAGAAAAATCCTAATACTTTTTATCACAAAAATGATCCATGTCGAACTTAATCGTTTTGTTCACATAACCGAATGAGTCAGAGGTATAAAGTGTCTTTTTAGTTTGGTTTATTTATGTAAGAAGTTTTTATTTATAGTCATATTTTTAGAGTTTTTGGGTCAAGATTGAATCTTTAACTAGTTTCTTTTTAAGTTGGTTTAGAGTTACTTATTTTTTAAATTGAGTCTCCTATATAAATGGGTCATTCTGTCTTTAATTGTTATCAAAGAAAAAGAAAGGAAGTGATTAAAAAAGTCAATTTTTGATCAAGGGAAACAACCTGTATAAGTGTGGGGCTTGGGAGAAAAGACTAAGCATGGGTGATATCGTGTTGACGATTGATCTGCGGCAACATGGAAAGGAAAAAGCGATCAATTGATAACAGTATAGTAGCTTTGGTCGAACAACAAAGAGGATCTTTTTGGTGATCTGATCTAGTAGTGATCGGGCATCAAGGTGTTGAAGACTTTATCGAGTAGTTCTAGGTCGGTTCAACCATTTTTGATTGTGATTCACTTTTGTCGGATACTCTTTCTCATCTAGAAGAATAATCATCACGAGTGGCTCAAATTCTTTTTGGAAAAAACAAAGAACATGTGTAGCGCGGATGAAAGAAATACCGAGGGGCTGAAGTATTCGTTTAGCGACTCGAAGACAACACATCAAGTGGTGTTATCTTGTTGGGCGATTGATATGTAATAGTTGCATATCAAGAGTTTTGACATTTTGGTTAACTTTTGATCAAAGAAGGGTTAAATTCGTTTAGTAAAAAATTATTCTTTAACTAAATGAATAAATCATGACTGAGAACTTAATTTTAAGATTCACTGAATTAGTAAATAATTATTTAACTAAATGAATAAATCGTGACTGAGACTTAATTTAAATAAAAATTGAACACTTTGTATACAAAAACAGAAACGAGTATATGATATCTGAATCTATTTCTTTTAGTTTTCTATAGCATTTTCAGCTCTAAGATTGTAACTTTCTTTAATTTGAAAGTTATTATATTTTGGAATCTCAATATCTCTATTAAGAAAATAATAATTTAATTTT
Source organism: Scalesia atractyloides (assembly GCA_947069175.1). Lineage (NCBI taxonomy): Eukaryota > Viridiplantae > Streptophyta > Magnoliopsida > Asterales > Asteraceae > Scalesia > Scalesia atractyloides. The sequence continues at coordinate 3,558,085 of CAMTDV010000020.1, read as the reverse complement.
TGCTGATTAAAAAATTGATTTATCATGCTTTACTCAATTAACCCAACTGAAAAAACTGGCTAACCAGATTTCAGTTTAAGAAAATGCCTTTACGCTCTAGCTAACTATTCATGAACACCTATAAAGTTCCTAAGTGATATATTTTTTTTCTTCATATTTTCTTTAGAACTTTGCAAAATAAATATATTTTCTTTGAACATGTTTGTTTAAATACTGTATTCTCTCGTTATTTTGCCATTAGAATTTAACTAGCCAGCTAAGTATATGACAGCCACATTGTTGATAAACACATCCAGGTGAGCTGAGCGGTTTGTGGGGCAAGATGGACACCCTATGATCTATCAGAAAAGTGAAACTGGCCGAATTGGTACAGTGTATTAAACCTTAAGGATAAAAATGAACGTAGGATGCTAAAGCCTAAAGGATAAGTAACTATCAAACCTACATCTTGTTATAATTGACATTGCTGCTGCTTGTAGCCCTAGACCTGTCTTATGGGATCTGCTGCCCACTGTCATTGTTCTAGATTAAAGCTTTCTCTAGTCATCTCAGTCACTTGTCTCTCTACGTTTAGAGGATGGCCAACCTTCTAACGAAAATGTGCTATTTTGTCCAATTAATCTCATTTCATTGCTATATATTACATCATTCAAACCCACAATTCATTCTTAATTAAAATTTTCATGAGACCACAAGTTAAATTTGGCATACTCAATACATTAAAATTGTATTACATCCATTCATAAATAATAATATAATAAGTGTTTCAGTAGATACAAGTCAAGGTTGAGCAAGCCCTGACACCTTACGTTTTAACTTGCACAATGTTCGTGCAACCGAATATTCATAAGTGTTTCATGACATGTACTTAAATATAGATGGACCCGCATCATTCATTTTTTTTATAGATAAAATTGGGAGAGGAATTTCTCCGAAACCAAGCATAACCTGTCACCATTTCACAACGACTAAAAGTCTCTCACGTTAGTCAACAATGTCCACCAACAACTTAATAGAATAATATATCCGAAAAGTACAAATCCAGACATACTCTCCTACTTTCATACACACAAGCAAGATCATATTAATTATGTATCATCAAAAGCAGCTAAGTATATAACTTTGTTACCTACCAATTGATCTGATATAATTTCGTTAAAACAACTTAACTAGTTCTTGACTACTTATTCAACTATAACATATTCCAACATGATATATTTATCCTCATTTCACCAAAACTTTACATATAGATTGTATTAGAATGTGGGTATATATATTCAGTTGGTTTTATATATAGAGGCGTGTGATGTATGATTTAGATTAACACAAAAATACAGAAATCAATGAATGCTTGCTAGCCTGATTTCTTTTAGTTCGTTACTTGATCCAATACACATACATGATGCAATATTAAACAGGTTCTTTGCATTAATAATATACTTATTAGTAAAATGATAGATCTTGATTTGTTAAAAGAATAAAAAAAATCATGCTTAATATAATTTTTATACTTTTTGATATTTAGTTGTATCAATCATTTGTAATCTCACATAACACATGTCGATTTTCTTTTCATGAGAAACAAACATGATCGATTCTACAAATCAATAATCAATCATCCTAAAATTGTTCCAGTGGTTGACTTGTTACTATATTGACTGGCCACATGTTCTACTAACATATCCATTTTTTGGTCGTTTGTGTAGAGACTTCCCAGGATGTCATACATTCTGGTACTACTCTCACCTGAGGCGCTTAACTACGGAGTTTTAATGGATTCACAATCAATTCGTCCAAAACATGTTGACGATATTTGAGGCATGATATGTCTTATAAGCATCAACCATAAACTTTATAAATATCAGTCATCCTTTCATGTTTGTGAGAATTCTTTGATAAGTGTCAGTCATAAATTTGAACCTTACAATCTCCCCTTTTACTTTGACTGACGCTATCAAAATCCAATTGATCAGCAATTTCAGGTTAATCCTTACTGAAAGATCCCACGAACATAGATCAGCTATTGTGCGAAAACTATTATTTGAGTGAAATGTACTTCTCGTGTGAAATCTATCTATATTAAGCGAAATCTATGCTATTCGCGTGTGAACTATTATGCCGAAAGCTACTAAACAAGAACCAAGCTTATCGCATGGAAAGTAAGACTATTCTCGCGTAAAGTCATGTGAAATCTCACCTTCTTCTTTGTCTAGAAACCCTAATTAGGCTATGGTCGTGGCTAACAAGTTGTTAAACAAAGATGTGCTTGTTTTCCTATGATCTATCATGAGAATTTCACATCTAGTTTTAATTTTCTCTCTTTAACACTCTTTTTAAGATGAAGATGTGGGTGGTAAAAATGTTGAGGTTAAATTGGATACATTGCCATAGTAGGGTTACAAGGTCAACTACCAAAATGCCCTCAATTGCCTATCAAGCTCATCTCTAAATTAGCGCTTTGAAACATTAGAGGGGAGGGGGACATTCTTCAAGTCAAGAGCTTCACAAGCGGCCTAACCCAAAAAAGATTTATATTTTTAACGGTCTAGGTGCAACACCGCCAATTCCTATTTAAAAATGGATTTTGAACTTTATTTTAAGGCCTAAATTTGGAGATGAGCCTGATAGGCTGATGAGGGGCATTTTAGTAATTGACAGTGTAAAATCCAGCTCAACATATCTCCTCATTTTTAGCGCTTACATCTTCATCTTAAAAATAAAGGGTTAAAGAGATAAAGTCGAAACTCAATGATACAACTAGGTCGTTAAAAAAATCCATCTTTTCGGACAAGGTCCGGAAAGAAATGAGAGGGTCAAGTTCGCTTCTGAAGCTCTTGAAGTGAAGAACAAAAACATCTCACCACCCCCTTATGAAGCTTAAAAGTGGTCTTTGTGAGTAAGGAAGTCAATACTTGGATGAAAGAAAAGGTGAAAACTTTTCTTTAGTTTTGTTATTTGTTTATTTGTACATCATTTCATGTTTCTTAATATTTAAAATTATTAATGTATATAATAATAATAATAATTATATTATATTAAAGTTGTATTTTATATGTATATATATATATATATATATATGTAAATTTCTACTTTGTGTTTTTTAGTTTCACTATTGTATTATATAATATATATGTTCTTACCTAATTTAATTTTTTATTATTTTTTTATAATTTTCGTTGGTTAATTAAAAAATACATGAATATTGAAGTGTATTTGATTTTCTTCTCAACTAAGAAGTGTTGAAAAATATATTTTTTTAAGCAAAGTTGTATTTGAAATAGATAATTTTTCTAGTATCATATGCCGTATTAAGTGCCGGTACTGTATCAGTTTCAACGAACAAAACCCATACCGACTGAACCAAACAAACACGAACAAGACCTTGTTTGTTCGTTAAGAAATATATGTATTCACGAACTGTTTATAAACACTTACTGAACAAGATTTTAAGTCCGTGTTCATTTTTAAGGAAATGAACTTGTTCATATTCGTTTGTGTTTGTTTGTTAATTTTATGCAATGAACGAAAACAAACGTTGATGAACACAAATGAGCACAAACTAATATTCATGAACAAAAGAACACAAACTAATGTCCATGAACACAAATGGACACATGTAACACAAACAAGCATTTATGAATAAAATATATAATATGCTCACACTTATTAAATATTTTATTCGTCGAAAATTTGAAGTATTAAAATAAAATATAAAAAACTAAAAACACTAATGAACTATCAAACACAAACAAACACGTTACCGAACGTTCACGAATATAAATGAACGAATGCGGCCTCGGTTCATTTTTGTTCATTTAACTATACGAATGAAATTGCTTGTTCGTATTTGTTTGTTTAATAAGCGACCAAACACAAATGAACTTCCCACAAAATGATTTACGAACTGTTCTCCTAACTTTTAGTTCGTTTGCAGCCCTAGGAACCGGCACCATTATTCATTTTTATGGTTCTAATTGATGTAAAACAAGATTTTAGTTTTTGGTTACACGGCTTTATTTTTTTGGCTACATGCAATAACTTTTATGTAATAAAATCATTTAAAAAAACTTTTTTTAATTTGTATCGTAAACTATATATACCGAGTACCGATACCGTCATGAACCGTGTAGTGTTTAAAATAATGTATTTTACGGTCAATGAAATTGATCGAATCCATGCCGACAGAACAATGTCAGGACCAACATCCGTATTATCCGTGACCAATATCAGTGAGCAGTTTTATAGTTTTCGATAAATGTAACATATAACGTATTTTGTCTTCTCAAATGTATTGTTTAGTAAAATTTTAAATATATTATTAATATATTATTCTAACGTGTTTAATTTATTCTACATTTAAATTTATATTTATTTGTAACCGTAACACATAAACGTGGAATATCGATCGTCATAAAAATAAATAAATAAAAGGTAAGAAGAAAGAGTTTCATGTGGGAAAGCTAAGTGGCTACTTAGATCCATCGTATCCAACCCTACTTAACGTTATAGCTGACAACCGACTTTCGCTACCTGCTCATTTCCATGACCCACATCCAGCCTGATTTTCTTTTGAAACACAAACTCTTTCGCTTTATTTTAATTTTCTATTTTTTTACTTTACAAATAATACAATGTTTGAAATAAAAGTTGCATGTGAGTTATTAAACGTTTTCATTAATAATTACCAACCTAAAACACCTTTAAATAGATCAATAAGTACAGAAAACATGTAAACATAATCAGTGTATCTTATCTGTGTTTAATAATTACCAATAGTTTTTATCAATAATTTCAAGAGTTAAGTAGAAATATACTTTGCCTTTTCTAAAAAAAGTAGACATATACTTTATTGATTTTTTTCCCAAACTCATTATTGAATTTTCAGGACAAATAAAAATAGACTATGTAGCATTTTTGAACGTCAGTGACGGCATTCTTCCTTTTGGGTCGTATCAACGTTTTTTCTTTGTGTTAATTAAAAGAGAGTAACGTATGAAAATGAAGATAATTTCTATTAATTCTATTAGAGCAATATAGACAAGAATTACATCAAGAAACTAAAAAACCCTACAATTTTGGTATATATATATATATATATATATATATATATATATATTTATATATATAATATATTTGGGAATGTTTAAATGATAACGCTAAATATTGTGAGAACCTTGACAACAAACAAAAAACCGCGAGAACTTAGTCAAAAACAATTCAAATTAATTTTTTTTACACTTATCATTATTATTCGAATACAATGTTAAAAATTTAATTTAAACGTTTAAATTTACGTGAATTTGTAATAAAGAAAATTTACACATGTGTAAGTTTGCCATTTACACATGTGTAAATTTGTTATATTTACACATTCGTAAAAAAATAAGTGATTTTGAGAGATAAAATAAATTATTTGTCTCGTAAATTCTTTTATTGATGTTGTACTTTAATTACAATGAGCTTTGTATTAAAAAAATAGTTGTGATTGGTTTTTTTATTTGTTCTATGGTATATATATTATATATATATATATATATATATATATAGGGTAGGGTTCTAGAGTGAACACTATGTTAAGAGTGAACTGTGTGAACTAATCTGAGCCATTGAATTATATCATTTAGAGACTTTTAAACAATGGCAAGATTGTAATTATAATGTTGTAACTTCTCTTTAAATTAATTGACATAATGGTATTTGTGTCTTTTGTAAATTGCAATTATTAAACAATATAATCAAAATTCGTAAAATCTTGCTAGTTTCCGTATATACAAGATACAAAGTTGTTAGTGTATACACATATGTACAGTCTCGATAGTATTAGTTTATACAAAATACACAGATGTTAGTTTATACACATATGTACAGTCTCGCTAACTATCAATTTATACAAGATACACAGTGTTAGTATATACACATATGTACTTGAATAATACACATGTGTATAAATCTGGTTTATACCGACCTGTGGAAACAAGATGTAATTATACACAAGTGTATAAGTGTTGTATATACTGACATGTATACACATATGTAAAAAAACATAATTAATTAGGTTTAATATTTAATTTTAAAAGAACATACGAGTTTAACAGAGAAATATTAAAAATGAGATAGGAGAGAGAGAGAGATAGTTAAGAAATGACAAAAATTAATAGATTTTAATTAAAAGTACTTGACTAATATCAATCTTACCTTTTAATCTAAAAAAAATGATTAAAGGGCAAGATTAGTTCATTGAGTTCACTATCACGAAACTATTCACAAATGATCCTAATCCTATATATATATATAGGGCTCGGTTCAAATGAAAACTACCACGAGTTGCGAGAACCGCGAGAACATTTTGTTCCGCACGAGTTGGGGTAATTTTTTTTGCATAAACGTAGATGAAAATATTATAAACACATCTGTAAAAAAAGTAAAAAAAATTGTTGAGTCGATAGTTTTGACTTATACAAGTTTTTTTTACGCGCTGGCGTAAATTTTGCATGAAAAAAAATATTTTTTACGCCTCATACAAATGTCGGTACACGACATTTTTTTTAATTTTTTTGTTGAACATATGATCTTTTTTATGACTTTTAAAAAAATCAAAAAAACCTTTTGATGGCCTAGTTCTTACGATTTATATATGGATATATAGAGTGAAGTTCTAGAGTGAACACTATGTATTTGTGAACTGAGTGACCAAATCCTGGCCATTGATTTACATTATCAAATTGTAAAATACACTAGTGTGGATTTCGGTAGTGGACTCTTTCACTTCCAGGATAGTCAACCCGTAACTTTTGTCCCCATGGCTGGTGTAAGTTATACTTGTTCGTTCCGTTCATATCTTCTCCTCATATACTCAAAGCCGCTTGGAATTACGAAAGTTTGACTAATATGACTATTTTACTTTGTTAGGATGCTCTGATTTACACTGCCGATATCCGAAAAAACGAATATGGTTGGAAGAATGAATACGATGGATGGGGTGGTGTTGTGGTGGTGGTGGGTTTTAGAAAGAGAAGGAGATGAGGGGTGGGCTCATTTTTTAATTGTTTAGGGGCAATATAGTAATTTTTTACATACTTAACTGAGAACCATAACATAGGTTAGTGATAAGGACCACACGAGTGTAAAAATTACAACTACTGGGACCAACTCTGTAATTATTGAAGCATTAGGACCAACTTTTTAAAATTTGTAAACCACAGGGACCAAGCAGACATTTAACTCTACTTTTTATGTAGCATATTTTATAATATATCTCTTTTACAAATATAATGAGTTCTCATATTTTTTAGAGTTAATTACCCCGATAGTCCTTGTGGTTCATTGAATACAACACCTTTGAGTATTAACAGAGCATTATATATGGGTATTTTAGTCATTTTACGTTGATTTAACAGAAAAATTAATGACAATTAACTTTAATACTCAAAGGTGTTACTTTCAATAACAGAAAAATTAACATCATATACCATTTATACTCAAATGTGTTAGTTTCAATAAACCATAAGGACTATCAGTGAAATAAGTCCTTTTTTTTTAACGACAAATATGATTATACTAATCAACAAATCTGTACTAGCACAACGACATACACACCAAGATTACAGTTTTCCAATTACATCAAATTTACACTATATAGACCATGCCAACCACTCTAGCTTCACCCGTTGTTTAATCTATAAGATTGATAAATTCTTCACTTCATCCACCACGTTGTGTGTGTTGCTTGCCTTTCCATTACTCGAGAATGCAATTCCATAGCATCTTTTACTAAGCCGATGTTAACATGAGGGAAATTCCACCAAATATTAATGACTGTCATGTCAAAATATTTCTACAAAACTCTCAAAATCTCAATTATATATCGCATGATTTAGGAATAAATATTAAGAATGATGATGTATGTTTATGTCATGAAACTTTGATCCCCAATAGAGCAAAGAGTAAAGACTTCGTTTTCAAGTTGACGAACCATTACAACGTTTAGTTGCGATGACACAATGATTCGTTAAAGAGAGTATCAATTGACGATTAAATTGTTGATAGTTAATTTGGATACCATTTGTAGATGCACTATCAATAGTGGACTTAGATTTGTTTCTATTAGCAGTAACTTAGTTAAAGCTAAAGATTAAACTCGGTTAGTAACTTAGTTACTACTAATTACCCAGTTGTTATCGATCACGTAGTTGTTGTGATCTTGTAGCTGTTGATGACGATATAATTGATACTTGTGATCAAGTCCTAGTAACAACTCAAGTATTACTGATGATGAGCTCAACTAGCGAGACCTCCATTAGGGGCTCAAACCTAAGACCTCACCACAAGCTTTGTCACTGGCTCACGCTAGAGGTACTTCCCCCTTGAACCCACCTAAGGGCTCAAACCTAGGTGAAGGAAATTTACTTAGTCTCGAACAATTGTATACGCCACACCTTCTAACTTGTATTAATGTTTAGTTGAATCTATCTTGGGTGTGATAAATAAATCTCAATTAACTAAAATGATTTCATGACACTAAAGTCACTAACAATCAACATGTTTTATAGTTAGCCTGAATATTTTGCTATTTTGAACTCCTAACGAAATGTCATTCCATCCCGGATGGCACTCATAATGAAAATTCTAATAGAAAAATACGAGGTAAGTAGTCTTTGTGTTATTTTCATGAAACTATACGACGGATCAAGTTGAACTTGATGAAATAGCTTGAAGAAACAAAAAAGAAAAGTAAGCATGGTAGGTAGGGGTGTTTAAGATCGAATTATCCGATTTCCGTATTTTCAAAAATTTCGAATAATGAATATTTATACGAGCAAAGAGTATAAAAAATACAATAATTTTAGGAGGAGAAAAATATTTATATTATAAATGAAATCATCTTTTGTATGTTTTTAGTAAAACTAAAGTCATAAATACTTTTTATACTCTTTAAAAGAGTGTAGAAGAACATTCGTAACTTCGAGCGAAGGGGTGTCTCCTTACAAAGGAATCCAGATAGGAACCGAAATCGTAAGAATAGTAAATGTCACGTTAAGGGGAATTGTAACAGAATTTTAAGGGACGTTGGGTAGAGCTAAGGTGTCCATGCTTATGGTCCAAACTAAGAGGCATCCCGGTAGAGCTAAATTTTTAGGCGAGTATGTGTAGAGGCTATCTATTATGTCAGAATCGGTATGTCTCTGCAGTTTGTGACTCAGCTGAGTTTTGTTGTGTTAACTTATGTTGTTTTTCTATCCTTTTCACTTTGATGTACTCTCTGCATTTTAGGGGGGTCGGGGCACCATGTTATACAAAATCCATCACGAGTTATAACAAGTGATACACCACCGCCACTGCTTCTCATAACTCGTGGATTTGAGCAGCGTGACCACAATCACGCGTGTTGATTTGATGGAAATTGTTGGGTGTGGTGAGTGATGGGCATTTCCACTAAAATCCATCACTAGTGATGGAATAAAACTCAATGATGTGACAAACTTGATTGGATGTTGTGAGTGATGAAATTTCATCACTAGTGGAACGCCCCTACCCTTATGGAATGCTAGCTTTGCCTTGAAAATATAAAACATGTAGAAGTGAACTACCTATAGGAATATTTACTTCATAAAAATTATGTATGTTTAAATTTTTATAAATATAAAGTTATATATTACGTAGGCCTAAGAAATTCGCTAAAAAATTTTAGCAAGTGACTTTCCATTTTAAATTTAATGTATTTTGTTATCAATAGACATAAGACTTCTATTATAGGCAGTTTTCTAGGCATTTTAGATTTATTATTAATCTATGACTGAGCTTTTATAGGCAGTTTTCTTGGCATTTTAAATTTATTATTAATCTATGACTGAGCTTTATTAATATACGGTCACTAAGCTTGGTGTTTGATGAAACAAATTGTCGTTTTTCTCTTAATTAAGCTGTGTTCTAAATATTCATAATTTACAATTATATATGATCCATGCCTCCACTTTTAAACTTATTTCTTGTTGGTAAGTTTTAGATGTATATTAGTCAATAAATATATTACATCTTTCCACGAATAGCTGTAGTTAAAAAATGCAGCAGTGTGGGTGCAGCCCTAAGTATTTAATTAATTTGGTCACATACACTAGCTAAACCTACTGAATTTTATATGCCTATATCATTAATATATATAGCAGCACACCTAACCTAACTAGCCTAAAGAGGCTACTCTATTATTATTCCAGCTCTAACCTTATATAACCAAAATAGGCATACTGTTAGAAGTTGGCAGCAACTAGGCTCTCATATTTTAAACATACAATTAGCACTAATTGCTTTGATATTATCCACGTGTGATGGCTTTTTTTTAAGATTTAAACACACAGTCACTTAATGAATACATTATTTTACCATTAGGTTATCTCCATAGGGAACACACATGCGCCTTAACGCCTTAAACTTTCGCTTTGTATAAAGCACTTCAAAGATTACAAAAGTCGCTAACTGTAAGAACTCAAATAGGTTGCATTAATCGTACACTCTTTTCCTATGATTATTAGTAGAGTGCATCTAAACGAATCACATCACTTCTGGATCAACCTTTTCTCATAAAAAGTAGGTTATATAAGTTGGTGCGTTTAGACTCGCCTGTCTACTTTTGTTATAAATGGATTTCAACCTTTTTTTTATGTGTCAAATAACTCTTTTATAAAGTTAGAAATGTATAACTCATGTGTTATGGGCTTAATTAAAGAGTGTAGGGTGGCATTACAAGGTAGGTAACTGCAACTAGCTAGGCTATATAGATATAAATGATCCAAAAAGGCAACTCAGATTACCAGCACGCAAACATGAGACTAGATGACAGACAGGAAAGCAAATCAAACAATATTCAAATTAACATGGGATTGATTACAATTTACATGCCTCCGTTTATTGATTTAAAAATCTTAAAGAATATTAAAAAGGGTTGGCTGGAAATGGAATGTGAAAGAGGGAGGACAGAGAAACATGAATGCTGCAGTGGAAGAACACAATCAGGTTGCTTTTGATTTTATGAACAAAAGTCCAAATGTCGTTATGGTTGTCTGATCATTAGCCTGCATGCTATGCTGCCATTCCTAACAACTCTTCCTGCTGATTAGGATTTGATCAAATTATGGTGCTGGATCTGTATTTAGAACTTCCACATTAATATTCCATTTTTCTCATTTCATTCAAACTCATGATTTATATATAAACATACACTTAAGACCTATAACTTATACACAACGGTTTATAACTTTATATATATATTATTATACTATATAGGATTAAGTTTATTTGTGAACATCCCCTGGTAGTGAACTGTGTGAACTAATCCTAGCCCTTGATTTATTAATACACGTGTGTAAATAATAGTCAGGATTTGATGATAAAATATACTAGTGTATTTTACGATTTGAAGATAAAATCCTAGCCATACACGTGTGTAAATCAATTGTCTAGATTTGTTCACTCAATTCATAAGTACACTAGTTTTCACTCTCGAACCCCACAGTATAATATATATATATATATATATATATATGTGTGTGTAATATATCTATACTATATGGGTGTTATATGCAAAATGGCTGTTTAATTCCACCAGCGGCTCTTTGCTTAATAGTGAGTAGTGCCACCACCTAAACCTAGGCCTACTAAGCCTATGGTAGCAGCTAGATGCTTTCTCTCTTTAAACTAGGGTGGGGCCCAGTCTCATTTCTTACATATTCATCATCATACTCCCCAACCTTGGTTGTCCCCTCATGTACCTTTCCCTGGTTACCTAACCAATAACAATTTGGCCCCTATATAGTACAACCTATACCCTTTACTATTTCCTTCCAAAAAATAAATATATTCGAAATTTTGATCCTTTAATGTTATTGTTGTTTAGTTAATGGAATATGTATGATAGCAGAAAGATAGAGATCAATGAAAATAAAATGTCATCTTTCATCCTTTTGCTTTCCACAAAAATGATGCAAAGATTGTGGAATAGCAGTAAGACAATGACATGTCTACATTGATCTTTGTACGTTATTACTTACTTTAAATCATGTCATTCCTTGTGAGTGGCCTTGAGTGTACCATATGAAGGAACGTATATGTAGATTAATTATGTGGGATTGATCATGAAAGCTAGCAAGGGGCTATCATTGTGGACCAAATTTTCGGATTGTTCCGCTAATTGTGAACAAAGGTAGCAATGGCATTTTAACCTACCATATGGTCTTTAATTAAGTGACAATATTTGTTAGGAGTTATGTGTTGGATTTTTGTTGGTTTGTGATTTGTGATTTGTGATTTGTGAATAACTTGGATATCTCTGAAAATTGTGTAAAACACTTTCAAATTGAATTATAAGTAGGTTATTTGACTGTGCGTATGGCGGTACACTATCATGAGCTTTGGATTGGCATCGATTCGATTCGTTAGAGTACCGGGACAATTGCACTTGGTATAGAAATCAACACGTGTTTACATTGATGTTGTTCGAATTGTATCAATTGGTTCAGATCATCACAGAACTCATATAGGTATTCATTTATCGTCGTAGACAAGATGTATAAATGAAAAGCTATCGAAACCAGAAACCTTCAAAATGAATACAGGTACTGATACCGATTTTGTTAGATACGATACGATAGCGATATTGCGTCAGCTTATCGAAAGCAGAAATAATAAAAGTAAATTCAAGTACAGATTGACTTGTATAAATGAAAAATACATGCTTCATAAATAAATTACCATTCATCGTCGCAGTTTGGTATGAAAGCGACACGTTATCCATTTTCAATAATACTTAATCAAAATGTTGAAAAGAAAACATAGGTGCGAAGTTAACGTTTTAAAAAGTTAATGAACGCATGTAATTAATAAAAACTGAATGATGAATAAAATATTTTGTAGAAAAATAAATAAATGTTGAAAATAGGATAAAAAAATAAATGAAAATTTCAAATATTAGAAACTTTTAAAATATGAAATCACTATTCATGAGAAGTTTATATAAATTCTTATTTATAATATATAAATAAGTAATTTCAAGGAAATTCAATTAGATTATCATAAAGATAAATCAAGAATGAGTATAAATTATGAATGAATTCGTGTATCCTAAAATGAGGACCTAATCAGAGTTTTAATAAAGGGAGAAGTGTCATGACAATTGATGATTATAGTTACCAAATATGTAGTTACTTTCAATTTTGCAACTTCTCTAAATTTTGGTATCAAACATGTTCTAAAGTATAAGAAGTGAATTTCAATACCAAAATTTAGAGAAGTTCCAAAATTGAAAGTAACTATATATTTAGTAGTTGTAACCGTTAATTGTCATGGCACTTCTCCCTTTATTAAAACTCGGGTTAGGTCCTCATTTTAGGATACACAAATTCATTTATAATTATACTCATTCTTGATTTCTCTTTGATGATAATCTAATTGAATTTCCTACTGAAGTTCAGTACTCGTACTTTAGAACATGTTCAATATCAATGAACACATTCACTTTTGAAGACCAACTTCCGTAGGAACAACAATTTTAATGCTGGATGAATTCAGTGCTGAAGCACAAATACAAACTCAAAACTAATGTTTAGTATCAATTTCATTTCTCTTTTAGCAACTTTGCAATACCGAAGTAAGGGTTGCCACCCATGGATTCCGCTACCAAATGTGTTGTCTCGGACAACTGTTGTCCAACGGGTTTGAAATTATAGAATTCTTCATGGTTGCAAAAGTCGGTAGACGCTCTCTAGTCAATTAAGCGGGGAGTGAAGAGTACTCGACCTAGGCGGAGAGTACTCGGACATGCTAAATTATAATGAAATTAATTTTCGAAAATTAAATATATGTCAAATAGCATAAATTTAAAATAATTATAACAAAATATGTAAAAATGATATTCATTATTTAATATAGTAGGCATAGAAATTATGTTTTATTCTTTTTTAAAGTCAAACTCGGACTAAGTTGACCTACTAGATCCGATTCTAGCCAAGGTTGACCACGTTTGATCGATTCCGGGTAATTAGGCGGAGTTGAAGAAAGTCGTCTCGGCAACCTACCTTGGAGCGATCACTCGGAGAGTACTCGGACTTTCAAACCCTGTTTTACAACCATAAAATTCTTAAACAAGTGTGCACTCTAAATTTTCCAACTTGTTTGATCTTTCTCATGGGTCATTAAGTAAACCAAATTACATAAAATAGTTAAATTAAACTGAAATCACCGACATTATGCAAGGAAACTTAGTCAAATTACCGTGTATCAAAGATTAGTCTTGGCAGGCACTTGCGACCACTACTGATAGACCAAAAACTTTTTTAAAAATGTGTAGTGCATAATAAATTAGTCACACTCGAGAATTGGATACATTCTTATACTTATTAAATGCCTGTTGAATTACAACACATCTTTTGTCAATGTCACGTGATAACGAAAGATTGCATGTAGGTCACAACCATCTCTTCATTTTGGAGGGCCTTAAAGACTGCACGGTATGAGCATTATTGAGCCCTCAATCTTAGCCAAATTCAAACAACAATGCCTTCACCTCCATATTGTGGGCGTCATGGGTGGGGCGCTATTGATGCCTCGCCAGCACAGTGACGAGCATTCACGAGCCTGGATTGTGGGGAGTTGTGTCATTTAACCGTTAATACAACGGTAAAATATTTAAAAATATATATTTCAAAAATCAAATAATCTATCCTATATACACACACTCTCTCATTGTTATTCCACCAAAAACTCATTCAACTACTCAATTTTTTAACACTCTCAACCTTTTTTCTATACTCTCAACCTTTTTTATTTTAATGGCACGTCGTTGGATCGAGGGGGAGAATGTCGCATTAGTCACGAGTTGGGCAAATAGGGTCGATTTAGGATTCCCCGACGATGCGCCTCAAACTGGGAACATGATTAGGAACGTGTCGGATGAGAATATTCGTGGAAGGAACAATTTTTCGGAAGGTTTATGCATTTTCGCCTAAAGTGTTCAAATTTTGAGAGGTATTGCGTCACTGCGTTGAACCACGAAGAATGTATAGCCAAGGATGTAACACTTGCCGAGGCACGTACTGAGTATGAAGCAAAATACTTAAAGCCATTTGCTCACGTTGCGGTTTGGAGGGTTTTTCGAGCCCGAAATAGAGGGTTTTTCGCGACACAGCCTTAAATTACGTTTGTTATATTTATATATTTCATGTTTTATTTGTATGTGTCATATTTCTTCTTTTTTTTCTTAAGTTGTTTAAATGTTATGTTTTTTTTTCTAAGTTGTTTAAATGTTATGTTTACTTCTAATTTATTAGGTGTTTGATTTTTATCAATTTATTTAAATGTAAGAAATAAAAAAAATGTTAATAATTTAAATAGGTAATCGTTGAAGGGGTTTTCTATTTTATATGGTATGCTTTATTCTAAAAGGACAATGGAGCCTCTTGTCCTATGTAACGATGATGTGTTGCAATGGAGTCCTTAGGAGGTCTAAAAATACCCTCCAGCCTAATCATAAGTCTTGTGACATGGTTTACGCGTAATACATGTTATATAATACCATGTGTTTATATATACGAGTATATATGGAATGCAATAGCATGCATAGGTGTTTGGCATCCCTTGTTACTGAGCATTGATCATGCTTTGTCTGGGATAGGACCAGCTACCTATATGTTGTTCTAATACCTATATTTGCTCCTTGTAACCGTCCCATTAACTCTGATTAATTTCTTAAAATATTTATTGGTCCATAAATATGTACAAATGATAATTAATATTCGAACTAAAACTAAGGTGGCATGCTACCTCGTAAAAAGGGGGGGGGGGGGGGGGGGGGGGGTTCCCTTTGTAGTTTTCACTAAAAACATTCTTGTACCTCTTTATAAAAGGGGAACCCTAGAACAAATAAATAAGACAATATTATTAGCATAAAAAAACCAGAACTTTTGACAACTTTAATCTTTTGATGAAACAAATCCAATTCTATTGAATAAAACCTTGAATTTTGAACATTTGTTAGAAGAAAATGCATGCATAATAAACTAAGCACTGGATGTGAACTAGGAATAATTGCTACTCTTTGTAACAACGAATCTTAGGTTTTCTAAGATAAATACATCAACATTTAAGTTCTAAAAGATTTGGTTTCTTAACTTTAAATAATGAAGCATACCACTTAATCATCAAGATGTTTCCTTCCCTAAACCACCAAATATATAGAGACACTAAGTTAAATACAGGCTAAGTCATGAGATGTTGGTTCAGTGGTCAAGGGACATGCTCTCCCTAGTAGAGACACAGGATTGACTCCCGCTTTAGCCATTTTCAAGGGACATCTGGGATGCTATGTAGTTAATATCCCGATATATCAATGATATATCGGTTATCGGTCCCCCTGCCGAGATATCGGTGCAAATTATCGGTACGATAATATCGGCGATATTGACCGATATTTTACCAATATATCACTGGCTTTTCCTATATTAGTATCTTTCTTCTTAGTTCTACCATTTGTTTTTCTTCTTATTGTTGTTATTATGTTTTAAGTCTTAGTCAGTTCCTACTTGCTATAATTGTTAGAGTTTTGCAAGTTGCAATAGGTTAATTGTTAATGGTAGGAGTGTATACTAAAATGTTAGTGTTAGAGTGCTATATATATAAACATATATATATATATATATATATTATATATAAAATTTATCATGATATTAAAATTACCGATATTCCTTGACCGATATCCGATATTTTACCTCATTAACTACACGTAAACTCTCACGTGTAAATCCACCCTGCTCAGGCTACTTACACGGTTTCGAAGCTGACCGGGGGAGGAGGGTTTACGGGTTCCATCTGTTTCCCGCTCATCAGGCACACGGTCTCATGGCGGTCGAGGTGTCGACCTTGGACATAGCCCTGAGGAGGGTGGATTTACACGTGAGATTATTTGTTGTTAAAAAAAATGCAGGCTAACTACTTGCTTTGTTTTTAATTAAACGATGTAACTTTCACTAAGCCTTCTAATTGAGTGGTAGCTACATAACTTTCCAAATAAGAGGTCACTGATTGGAGTCTCGCCTAGACAAATTTTGTAAAGGGTTGAGCTAAGCGGTTTTCCCAAAGGTGGGTTTTCTCTTAGTAGAGTGTGATAGCAATGGGGCGGGTTTGGGACGGGTTTAGGTAATCTCAACCCCAAACCCAAATTAACTAAGCTTGTCTAACATTCGTCCGAAAACCCTTCAGGTTTCCATCAGGTAATTACCCGTTTGAGATCGGGTTTACATGCGGGTTTCGGGTACCCGTAAAGTTAAAAAAAATACCCGTTGTGTATAACCGACTCAAAACTCCCTCGGGTATCTATTAGACAACTACTACTAATAATTTACATGTAGCATTATCACTATAAAAATATATCAAATAACTACAACTATAATGTATATTAATAAAATACCAAAATGTATATATAAAAAAATACTTAAATGCATAGATGATAAAAATAGTGTATGCCATTAATTGATATTATTTATATACATATTAAAAAATAAAGAAATTATATCGGGTATACAATTAGATAAACAAACAGGTACACTTCGGGTATATGACTATAACATCAAATCCCAAACCCACAAATAAATTAAATTAATCCGAAACCCGGTCCCATACCCGATTACCCGACCCCAAACTCGTATAAAATATATAGGGTTTCGGGTTTACCCATCGGGTTCGCGTTCAATTGCCATTCCTAATGTGCCGGGTCATCACGTTCTATTCCTCGGACGGAAGAGTGATCCATTTGCCAGAGTAATCCCGGATGTCTGGGTCTTTGTTGTTAAAAGAATAAAGAAATTAAGGAGTTAAGTTGATCGTAGATTAAGCTCAAGCAAGAATCATCGGAAGATTTTTAGAAAGATTATGAATACCCTATCGTTAAGGTTCCACACCATTGATTCATTCAATACGTTCCTTTTATGCTAAAAATTACTGTATGCACATGTATATATGTATAATGGTAGGATCAAATACGAAGTACTTTTATACATAAAGCTACAAATAACCAGAGTAGTTATGCTTAAACTAAAACACTTATTATTACACGAGTAGTGTAATAATAATTACTATAGTTCAATATAATTACTCTAGTTATTATACTTGAAACGTTAATCTCTATTTGTAGATCTCTCTCTATATATATAATAAGTTTTTATAAAAATGTAACCACAGTTTGGTCATATTTCTATTGTAGAAATCTAAGATTTTTTCTCAACTGAAAAAAGATTCAACTTTCAAACTTATGATAAAAGGAGTTGAATTTTCAAAAGTTTCTGTGTTGAAGAATCTATCCTGTTTACTCGTCAAAATGATAACGTGCCATGCTGGCATGCAAAGCGTTTTGACCATGTTGACTTTTAAAGAGGTGAAGGGAGCTCAGGGGTGATTACTTCCATGACAATTGCTATGGTCCCTTAATCAGAAATTAACCAAACTATATATTAATTTATGATCTGGAACTAGCTTACACATGTACGTTTTTTTAACAACATACAAACAAATCTATCTACATGGATTCAGGTTGAAATATATTAACCAAAATTTATGATTAGAAGATAGCCTGTATTTCAACCTTCAACATATTTAAATCTTGCCTTTCTTGCCAAAATTTGTAGCAAATCATCTACGTGTGACTAACCAGAACTAATCGCATATATTAGGCGAAAGGGGTGATCGGGTGAGAATAAATCTTCGAGATGGAAAAAGAACGCATTAAAGCTAAAACAATTGGATAGGATAGATCTAAATTGCTATATATGGTTTCTGATGTAAATATCCAAAGCCCTGTCAATTTACTCCTAAAATTATAAAATACAATTTAACTACATCTATGTCACCATATGCAATTATGCATAAGCTGGACCTATATACACGCAAGATTACAATAACTGCATTTACGAGAATTTATGGTTTTCTTAATTTTATAATAGAAGGAAACAACGAATGTGACCCATACAGTGATGAAATAAAATACCACCAAACTAAATTTTAATGGCAAGTTAAATTGTACGTTATTATACCAAAATATATTATAAATGCAGTTATAATATGAAAGATAATTGTAACATTTTTTAACAAACTTAACCAAGGTGATATACAAACATATAAATGGCATGTATACTAGTATATATACTTCATTGTTTTTTATAATTCAAAAGTTCCTTTCTTGGCATCTTATTTGCAACTACATATAGGGTTCGTTAGTAACTTGATAGCCAGTTTGTGACACTTTCTTTAATAATCATGCCATAAACCATTGTAATAAGATCATAACTTTCTTGGGCACTCAATTAAAAATCTACAGCTTTCTGTGAACAACTTCCATCCCCTCATTTTCTCTGGGGAAATTTGTGAGGTTCCTATTAACTAGTATTCCTATATCCTGCATAATATAACTATGCTCCAGAAATGAATCTCAAAGAGGGTATACAACATATACATAAGTTATAGTCTTTTATGTGACATATCTGTCATGGAAAATCACATATACTTGGATTGGGTAATTACAGATGATATGGCTAATATGGTTTGTGTACTTACTTGTTGGCTTGTTCGATCTATTGACTCGATCTTAAGTACTGAGTTTAAAGATTCTCATGAATTGGGGGAAGTGTAGGTGCAATACTATGTGTGTTACTTTGTACCATTTAAAGCCTACCTGTATGCATAAAGGAGAGAGAACCATTGTTTTGTTTACCAATTAATTCAACTAAAACTTTCTCACTACAGCTTCTAAAGAGGCCTCCTTCTGATCAAGTCGACTCTTTCACTATTGACCTATGTATCAAGTTATATTTCAGGTGTGGATGTGCCGGTAAAACGGAAGGGAAGGAAAAAAATATACATGAATTTTATAGATAATTATGTTTCAAAAGAAAGAAGTAGCTAGCTGCAACTTTGAGTATATAATAATGGCATGTGCATGCACAAGCCTAATTCTAGACCACTCTGAATTGTTAGGAAAGAAGAGACTAAAGTTGAGAAAAGGCTGGCTCAATAAATACCGTGATTAACATAATTAATTCCTTGAGTTCTATAACTTTTGTTTCTTCATCTAACCGCTAATTAACTAAGTGATGCCAATATAAAGATCTTGGAGTCCATTGGTGAGAGTTTCAAATATGTAGTTATAACTTGTTACTTCATACTTAATTGTTTTTACTGAGCATATGTCCACAAACAAAAGTAAAGTAACATTTCTACGACAATGTAAGCTACATTAATACACGTTTTCACAATCCTAAATGAAATGACTTTTTAATTTTAGCAAAGACTATGAAAACACCGGTATTTGGTATAGTTAATATACTATCAAGTTTGTATTTGATGTAATTGTTGGAGACCGCTACTCTTTGTAATGAAAATTGATTATACAATACAGAATTTTGTATAATGAGTGTTTGAAGACTTGAAGTAACTATTTTACTTAATGAGACATGTGTATTGCATTTGTGACATTTAATGTCATTAATTTAGTGTGCATGTGATGATCACTCTACTAGTTCGGTCAATTTATGATATATAAAGAAACCCCTAGAGGTATGGGTATTTGTATAATATATGTATAATTAATCACTCTATTAAATTTGTGCACAAATGAAGTTAAGTTTGGAGCTAGAGCTTCCAAAATTGTAATGTTATGATAACATCATACATAAAACTATGTGTTCGTGTCTCACAACACTCTTGTTATCTCATTTGTACATAATATAACTATAAGTTATATATTTATATATATATATATACATACATATATGTGTGTGTGTAAAGGAAAAGTATTAACAACAGATAAGTTAGCAAGTAGCATGAGATGTGGAGTCTGATAAAGAGATGGGTGAGTACTGTAAAAAAGAAAAAGAAAACACAAAGAAGGGGACCTAGCTAGCCAGAGAGTTATAAATTAAAACTGATCTTAAACAGAAAAGAAAGGACATCTATTCATTTGTGAAAAATGTAGTATGTGAAGATATGGAGAAAACAGGCAAAGATGAATAGCAAGAATTAATGATAACATTTCTTGAGAGATGTCTAGTAACAAGCAACATGCACACAGAAAGCAAACCCTTTGTATTGGGAGAGAGAGAGAGAAGAAGAAGAAGAAGAAGATAAGTACCTGTGGAGAGAGAGTACCCAAAGGAAGGTGTAGCAGCAGCAGCCACAAGAGCAACAAGCCTACAAACGGTAATAAAAACAAAACAAAAGAAGAAAGAAAGAAACACAAACCCTTACTCTTCTTCTTCTTCTTCTTCATCATCATATTCACTTTTTTTTATAGAGATGTATAAATATTATAACAAGATAAAAGAAAAAATAATGCTCAAGGTCTCCTGTAGAAAAAGATAGCATATATGTTTGCATACAAAAATGATTTTACATATGATCAAGAAAATGAAGGATGAACATAAACATATGAACAAGTATATAACTGCTATGGAGGAATAGTAAATGGAAATCATTAGTAAATAGCATTGTAATATTGATATCAAAGGTGTAAATGAATTTATAACTGGAAAATTGTACATTAGGCTAATTAAATGAAGTGGCCAAAAACTAAAACCAGTTTGAACCTCTGATCACTTCCAGTAGTTTGCAGCAAACAACCATATAAAGCACTCTTCAATCCCCTTCTGTTTGATAATCTATCATCAGCATTGACAGCTAACGATATGGAACTCAATGGATGTTGTAATTCCAGACTCCAAATTGACTTCTTGCCAAAAATTTCACTTGATCACCAATAGTTTTGGGTACATAATAACTGACCAGATAAATTAAAAAACTCTCTAGTTAATGGGCTGCTCACATATTAATGTATCCACACGAGTAGAAGCTATATGATTGGATAATTGTGCGGTCAAAAATCCAAATCCGAGGTCCTAGGGGAGGATGATGATTTTGTGGTCTTGTTGAATGCATCACTAGAGGAAGAAGACATCATTGTGGTTTGATGGAAGTGGGATTCTTCTTCATAAGACCTCAATTGAAGGTAGGGTATGGTTGAAGACGATGATGGATGATGATGGGAAAATTGGTCACGATGGTAATTTCCCACAGAAATGGGATTAGTGGGAGTACTTGAAGAAACCATTGTAGGGGACATTTCGCTTGCGGGGTCATAGTCTTGATCGTCGTCATCTGAGATGGGACAATCCATGTTAACTCCAAACAACCTTAGTCGCTTAGCGGCTGCTTTCCCATGGACCACAGGCACCGACTCAAATACTAAAGCGGATGGAGGTGGTGGTGGCGGTGGTGCCGGTGGATCCATTCCAATTCCTACCGCATTCCTTTGGTGCATTTGTATCATATCCACATGATGTGGTTGCTGTGGGATACCACCTCCTTCCACCTGATCTAAAATAAATTACAGATCCTGAACCTGAACACCCCTTGATTCACATTAACCACACTTCCAGTACCTATGTTGTGATAAGGGCTGCTAGTGTTACCATAGCGATACGAAGAGGGCTGTAGCATCAAATTGGAATGGCTCCTTGATGGTGCTGGTTGTGATTGCAAGAAAAGTGGATTCCAAGGATGGATATTGCTCCTGTTGACTGAAAACTGATGATGTGATAGTGGAAATGATAGATTTGATGATAAATGATAGGGAGGAGCAGGTGCATCGGGGCGGTGCCTCCAGTCGATAAACAACCGATCTTTCGCGGTACCACCAACACCTCTCTGGAAGGAGACAATATCTCCAGCATCAAGCTTCTTATCTTTAACAAAACGACTCCAACCTTTAGTCATCACATAGCTTTGGCTACTATTCCAGTAGGAATACCTAAACCTCCATGGTTTTCCATTCCTATCTTCAAAATTCAGAAGAAGACCCTTGTCATTCGTTGACGAATCCAAGGGGAAATACCTCTCGGCGTGCTGTTTTGGAATCACGAGTCGATTGAGCTTCCCTACATCACTCGGGGTCACCACTTTATCAAACATGTGCTCTCTCTCCACCATCATCATCATCATCATCATCCCTCCTCCTGATTCTTGGTCACCATGATTATTATTGTTATTATTATCGGCTGCAGGCGTAACGCGCACTGAGGAGTTATAATCCACCATCATGGAGTCAGTTAGCCGCGATGAAGGCTCACCTCCGTGCATCCAACCATGTGGTGGCTGGTGATGATACGGAGGTGGAGGATGAAATGGTTGTGGTTGCCTCTGATGGTTCTTTTGATGATGAGAAGATGGAGAAGATGAAGAAGGTGAAGTGAATAACTGACCTGTTGGACCCGTGGTTTGTCTTTCTTCCTCGTCTTCTTCTTCGAAAGAATTCGCTCCTCCTCCTCCTCCTCCGTGTTGCTGCTGCTGTTGTTGTCTTCTCCCACCACTATCACCACCACCACCACCACCAGTATTCTTACCAATAAAGTTCATGGTGATTTTTGTTTCGGCGTCTATTTGTCTGGTTTCAAGCACACAGTATATATCAATATGTAGATCTAGCTAGTTACTTAGCTAGCTGGATGTACTCTTGATGTTCTTCTTACTTGTGATCGTGTGACAATTACGTACTTCCATCCATGGAAGTCTAAGAAATGAAGTTGAGGGTTTCTGGGGTGTTAAAGAAGCTGAAGCTGAAGCTGAAATAAAATATTGATGGTGATGATGCTCTTAGGTGTGGGGATGTAGGTACTGTTCGTGTGTTGGCTTTTTCCGAAGCGTTTATTCCCTTATGGTAATCAAACTTGTAGCTAGCTAGGGTTGACATATAAGAATTATTGGAAAAAGATTGAAAACTAACTTACCCCATTAATTCCAATTTACCACCACTCACTAATATTATTCCCTTTTCAAGTCACCTAATCAACAGTTCAACACAAATCCATATATCTTCCAACCTTTAAAAATCATAACACATGAGTTTTGCAGTTTCTTCTCTTCCATTTTGACCTTAATATGTTTGACTTCTTGCTCTTCATCTCAGAAGAAAACTCTGTGTAGTCTGAACCAGAAAGTAGATATTATTTATGCACAGTGGGGGTAGGGATTCGGGTGCTTACCTGGAAGCTTCTCTCATGTTGCTTGATATTTTTATGCCCCTTCATTTTATCAATTTAATACTTACTTTTGCATTGATTAAAAATACATTTATTATAATATATTATTAATGTTCTAGTTATTATTCTAATTATGCATTCCATTAATATGCCTCACATGCAGTTCTATTTTTTGAGTTATTAGTAATTATATTGCGTACTACAATGTTCGCTTACAAAGTTTTTATCTAACTTCAACTTTGTCCCAGTTTGGTATATGGAGTTGATAAAATAATTAAATCATGTTTAGCATTGAAGAATACTAATATATTAATGTTACAAAGATGAAAAATAAAATAAAAAAAGAAACCCTACATTGAGATGGATAGTATATCTTTTTATTAATGAAAAACAAATGTGTATATCTCAAAGTTGAATTTGAAATAGACATTATATGTTGAATTGTATATATCTAGAACGGTCCCACTTTCATTTCATGGTAGATTGAGAATGTACCGTTGATATACAATAAATCTTTCTTAGAAGCACACTAGGTATTATTAACTAGTTAAGTCAATTCACTACAAGAAACCACCGGTTTTAGCGGCGACACCATTAGCGGCGACAGACCAAGTGTCGCCGCTATTGGTCGATCCGTGTCCCGGCCCCTCAGACCAAACCCCAGCAGTTCATCATTTCTAGATCTGACGGTTGGGGATTCAACAGGCAATAGCGGCGACAAATATTAGACCATTAGCAGCGACGCCGTCTCCGCTAAAGGTCCCTAAACCACAATAAACCCTAGCCACACAAATGTTATCTAGGTTCAACCAGTAGCGGCAACGGTAGTACCAATAGCGGCGACAGGGTGTTGGGGGAGACGGACCCCATGGGGACATGGGGGAGACGGCGCCGGTGATCCACCGCCTCCAAATCATTTTTTAGAGGCACGCACGAGCTTGATGGTAAGTCTTTTAATTATTTATGTTTTAATTATTTTTTTAGTTGTTATGTTTCATATATTATAAATGTTGTTACTAATTATTTATGTTTTAATTGCAGCTGATCCCCGAAGAGGGTTAGGGGGAAAGCCAAAAACAAAAAACTCCGTCGTATGGTTAAGGCGGGGGGGGGGGGGGGGGTATCCCTAACATTTGAAAGGGATGTCACGTTTACCCCCGTTGGCGAAGGAAGAGATATGTTTTCAAGAGAGGCCGGTTCATTTATGTGGCGGTCCATCCCGTTCGATAAAGTTGGATGGGATAATGTGGCACAACCGTACAAGGAAGCGCTCATGAACCACTTGAGGGTAAATAAGTTATATGCATATAATTTGTCGTCGTTTAAAGGTCGTTTCACGGGTCGTTAGACTTAATTTATAATAATATTTTACCTTTTTATTGAATTTGTAGGAAATGTTTAACTTTGATGAAGTTGAACCGGATCTACAAGCAAAAAACTTAAAGTGTTGAATCAAGAGTTTGCTTATGAAGAGGTACTCTGACCGCAAACACGATGCAAAAAAATTATTTGAGCAACACGGAGGGTACCAGGATGTTGAACAAGCAAGGGCATACCATCCCGTTGATATGCCCTATGATAACTGGTTGAAAGATGTCGACGGATTTTTAAACGAAAAATATATCAAACGATGCAGGCTAACAAGGGTGTCCGCGCGAAACAACAATTCCCATTCCGCGGGAGGACGGCGTCATACGGTAGCACAACCTACAAAAATGTAATGTTTTATATATGTTCCTTGTTAAATATATGTTGGTAGCGTCCGCTAATATGCTAACATACGTTTTGATATTTATTATTGTAGGGATTTTTTGACAACTTGTTCCAAACCCGGCTTTCCTGAATCGACTTGACAGCTACTTAAGTTCAAAAGGAAAAGAACCGGCAGACGACGACGATTGTTATAACCCTTATTTCGATAACGAAGAAGAGGATGATGAAGATTAGGATGATTTCAAAGTATGGGTAGTTATTTTTAACGTTTTTACGCATGTAGGATGATAATGTAGGACGTAACTGTTGTTTGAAACTGTATTACGTTTTGTATATGGTTTTGGTGTTTAATATATTTGAATGTAGCTGTATTCAGGTAGCGTTTTGAAACAGGTTGCGTTTTTCGACCCGAAACAGGTTCGGTAGCTTTATATAGCTGCTGTATTAAAAAAATTGACTTTTAGCACGACACATGTCGCCGCTATTGATTGTCCGCCAAAACACTAAAGACAAAATAGTGCAATAGCGGCGATGGTAACCTTTAGCGGCGACACGAAGAGCAATAGCGTACCAACAATAGCGGCGACGCTTGGCGACAAAGGTCGCCACTAAAAATAGCGATTTCTTGTAGTGATTGTATGAATACTTTGTACCTCAAACATTTTTTACATTACTTTCATCTCTGACATCTGAAGTTGTTTCTGAAAATTAAATTTAACCAACCAGTACATAACCACCTAAGTTATTTTTGCAACTCCAACATATTTTATGTTGGTACTTTTTAACATATTGTTAATAATTTATAGATAAAAAGAAATATTAACTAATATGATACATAAAAGGATACAAATGATGAAAATATGAAATATGAAGATGAGAATGTGAATGGAAGGGAGGGGTCCATAAGTTATCTGGTTGGGTTCATGTGAGCTTGCCTCTGTCATATGGTCCTGGACCTGGGGCTGTGTGTATTCCTTCCTTTTTTCAACTACTTCCCCTTCCCCTTCCCCTTCCCTCTTCCCTCCAAAATAATGCCAGTGGTTTCCATTTCAACACCTTCTAACTTATCAACACATATTACTTTAATCCACCTCTCCTTCAATGTATATCTTAATTGTAACATTCGTCGTAAAACGGGTTTTAAAACCCGCTCCGTTTAAAAATCAAATATTTATTCGAAGTTCGTCGCATATTTATTTAGTTTTATTATTTAATTTGTTAATTATAATCAATGAATAATTAAGACGAAAATAAATAAATAATAAATAATAATAATAATAATAATTTAAATAGAGTAATTTAGATTCAATGTAATAAAAATTAAAAAAAAAAGGAGGAAGCGGGGTTTCGAACCCGGGTCAACCGCAACAACACAAAACACACTATACACCACTAGACTACACGCACCCTTGTGAAATTAGGTGGCAACAAATAAATCTTATACTAAAACAAATCATTTAAATCAAATCAAGAACAGCCGCCCAAAAAAAATCAGCGACTGTAACTCTCAAATCTCATTCAATCTCGTTTCAATCGTGAATTAAACCACTGAAACCGTTTTCAAATCACACATTATGACTCAATCATAACACATTTCAGTTATAAATCAATGTGGTAATCAAATTGTTGACCAAAAACTGTTGTAACTGAAATTCGAAATTAAACTCCCATTCGCCTATAAATAGCAGTCCTAACCTATTCAGAAACTCGCTCACTACTCTCTATTTCTCCCAAACTCTCTCTGAAACCTCGCCGCAAGTCGCCGGAAAATTTTGGGTAACCGCCGGAGTATCGCCGGAATCTTCAGTCAGAATAGCAACCCTCTCCTGTTCGGTACAAATCTATTCTTTTGCAAATTTAATTTATGTATGCTGATCAAATCAAAGAAAATCAAATGGTTTTACATAACATCAGGTTCTGGGTTTCTTGTGAAAGAAGATGAAGTTTTAAACGTATATTAATATAATAAAAATCCTAAGAATTACCGGGTTAGACACACAGTCCGGTGGTGAACTGTGTGCAACACGAGCAGAGATACCCGGGTTCGAGTCTCATTACGTACAACGATCCGTTCTTATAACAAATCTTTTTATTAAATATAAACATGCTTTAACCAAGTAAGTATATAAATAAAATAAAAATCTGGTCTATGTCGGGTTAGTCACACGGCCCAGTTGGTAGGGCTGTGTGCAACGCATGTCTGAGGTCGCTAGTTCGAGCCGGGTCTAAGCAGCGGTTGTAAGCATTTTGAAATAAATAAAACCTTTTTAAAAAACCAAAATAAAGCTAAGACTAATTAGTATATATATGTAATTAAAATGAGGTTTATTTCGGGATACACACGTACCTCAGTTGGTAGAGCTGCGTGCACGTATAAGGAGGGCACGAGTTCGAACCTCGCACGCTACCAATAATTAAATCGGTTGAACCGGCCGTTGACCAGTCAACCCTTAGAAAAGAGTAATTTTTTTAATTAAAATCATTTTTATTTTCTTTGAAAATTAGTTAAAACTACCTTAAAATAAGGTTTTTAAGCTTTTAAAAATTTGTATCAATTACCCCAATAACCTAAAAATCTAACAAAAACATAAATTAAAAATATTAATTTATCTATTTATCGCGTTATTATTTTAGGTTAGTTTTCCTTCGTCTGTTTAATCCCAAATTCGTGCGCGTTCGTCTTCGATCAAGGAAACGCACCCACTATGAGTGAATTCTTACAAATTCCCATTTTTATTCATGTTTTGGGGTGCATCATGTGTCGCTTTATTTATTTCGTTTATTCAAACTTGTGCTATTACCATTATATGATCTAAACGTGTGATGTAAATGTTGTTTGTTGTGATGTGTGTTTACATTTTGTCAAGTTGCGTGCAAATCATTCATTAGGCCCATCAGTTCTTCGTTGAAGACGAGTTGAACATCGCGTGCCTCATTAGATCGGCTCCGTTTGATTGAGCCTTGATCTCATTGTTCATCATTTGGTGTGTGCGTGTGCATTAATTGATATATTGTGTTTTGTGATTAAATTTACATATACGTATACTCATATGTGGTTATGCACCTTTTTATAACCAATATAACAAATTCGTTCAAATGTTTTCATAAGATTCACTCGCCAACTTTTGTTGACCCAAAACCCTATTTTTACATATGATACAGGTGGACAGGTTGAAGCAAGGAACACATAGGAAATTGCCTTAGAAGAAAAAAAGAAGTCATGAAAAATGTATTCGAACATGTGGTGCTTGTATGTTTATTGTAATTTCTTCTTTAAAAAGAAATAATAAATATGAAACTTTATAGTAAATGTCATGAGCTTTGATGAAAACCCAATCATGCCCCGACTACCATTTCCGCTGCGGGTCAGGGTGTGACAGATTGGTATCAGAGCTTTTGACTATAGGGATATAGGATAGGTTATTAGACCCTTAGAGCCTATACTATAGTTGATTAGATTTTAACTGTTTATGTGGTTACATGCAAATTCATGATGTTTATTTGTTTCGTATTTATTACACACACAAATGCATGCAAACACTTCCACTATCATTTTGTGTGATACTTAATGAGTTATACTTGTTGTCAAACATAACATGCTTACATATACATTCATCACGCATATTTCAATGTTCACATATTCAAATCATCCTCATATTTCGTTTATTCAAGATTTTGTGGCATTTTTCGTTTTTCAATCTCATCAAAGTGAGTTCTACGACGGGCATGTAGTAACTGGAAGGGTACAAGTACCGGTAGTCGAAACGTCCTGTCTAGGTTGGCATTCGTATAAATCCAATATAACGGACTAGTTTGCCTACCTGGGGACTAACGATGAGAGTACAAAGGACCTATTAGGCCAAAGCATGCCACACCAAACGTCGTTCGAACTAACCCTACTTTGAGTGGTTATTGTGTCCATACTAGGACACCCTCCGACCTTATACTTTGCTGACATGTTTTACGATTTTCATTCGGGTGGCGCAAGTGTTAACAGGCCAACACCAATATGAACCCTACCAGAGCCCAGTAGTCATGGGGGCCCACATGACTACCAATGCCAAGTAAGGGGACATATGGGAGCCCAAACATGAGCAAAGCCCAAGACATCCTATGGATGTCGCAAATTTATTTTCTTCATTTCTTTTGTGAATGCTCATTTCTACATACGACACAAGACACCTAAACCGTCAAACTCATACTCTCGATACGTATTCCCTGTAGATGTCTTCTAGTCTTTCTCGTAGAAGTATGAGATCAGGAAAATCCTGCGAGCGCATGGCTGCCCAAATCGCTCAACAAACGCTGCCGTAATACCCAACATTGTAGTTCAAGTCCAACAAGCCCTTGTCGCCAATCCTATCACCCCAACCAATCTAGAAGGACAAAATGTCGCCAACCCTCCTCTCAACACCACTAAATGCAACTTCAAGCATTTCAAATCCTGCGATCCTCCAAAATACGAAGGGACTGAAGGTGTCACTGCTCTCCTCCATTGGTTTGAGGAGATGGAAAGCACTTTTCTCAATTGCGACTGCCCCGATGATCGCAAGGTGCGCTATGCTACCGGTCGTTTGTTCGGAGTAGCACTTACATGGTGGAATACAGAGAAGGCCAAGCGAGGTACTGAGGATGCTATGACTTTGACTTGGGAAGAGTTGAGGGAGATCATGACAAGACGTTTCTGTCCAGGAAGCGAAATCAAGAAATTAGAAGATGAGCTCTACCCTTTGAAACAAAAGGAGGGCGACCGCACCACATACAACAAGTGATTCCTTGAGTTGAATCAGATGGTCCCCAACTTGTTCACTCCCCTCTACCATTTGATCGAGCACTACATTCGAGGTCTTCCTTCAAAAATTCAAGACCCTGTAATAAGTACCACATCTGCAACTTTGGAAGCAGCAATGGAGTTAGCTACAGAGCTCACCGAAAACCACATACGGAATAAAAACTTCAAGGAGGAGAAGAAGAAGGATAAAGCATCAACCAAAACCTCAAACTCAACCCAGACCGAATCCTCTTCTCAACCCACTTCTAAGAGAAAACGAGATGGGCAAAATTTCGCTGTCACCCAAGGCAATCAACCAGCTCCACAAGCCGTACCCCTCCAAGCTATCCCAATCACTCAAGTAGCACCCAACTCTACTTACCCAAATAAGAAACCTTACATTGGACCTCACCCTCAATGCAACACCTGCTTTTATCACCATCCGTCTACCATACCTTGTCGACTGTGTGCTAATTGTGGGCGTTATGGTCATTTGAGCAAGACTTGTCGCACCCCTCAAAACCAAGCTTCACCCCTACCCAAAACATGATCCAATCATATCAACAACCCCAATACCCCATGTTTTCCACATATTCGAGCTTGCTTTAATTGTGGGGACCCTACCCGTTTTAGAAACACGTGCCCTCGATTGGTTAACATCATAAACGCCCAAGCTCAAGCAAACCCAGTTAACCAAGCAAATCAAGAAAACCCAGCACTACCACCAGCAAGAGGAAGAGCTTACAACATCAACGCCAATCCTGTTGAAGATAATAACGGCCCAAAGGAACAACCCAACTAGCCTTCCCTCACCAAGAGTCAAGATTCAACTCCAACCGTCTAGTTCTTAATGTTTTCTCAATCTTTACGTATCCCTGTTATAAATTGGGAATTTATGTATCCAAGAATTTTAATGCAACTTGATATTACAGTTTTGTTTTATGTCTTTACTCATTTAACTTTCATATCATCATACATCACGACGTATCTCGATCTCATCATTTAAAGAAGTTGGGTTGTGTCTCACTTTTACATAGACTGACCCCCTTTATCATAACAAACGAGAGAGGTACTGTCGTCATTCAGTCCTGTATTCTTTCAGATTTGAGACTCAAGCTTTGGCTGTTGTGTTTGTTTATGGTTTGTAGATTTTAGAATCACATAGAACTAATCATAACTTACTGACAAAGCCAATAAAAATTTGACAAGAATATGGTGGATACGCCGTTGGTACTTCCTATATATAAGTATTCTTGTCAAAGGATCAGAGACATTGTCAGGCGGTTATGAGAGGTTCCGTGTAGGTTTTAATATCGTCATGGTTGAAGTTTTTGTTTTATGATATAACCTTATCTTTTCAAACGTATCAATTCTCTCAAAACTCTTATACATGAGATCATACCTAGTCAATCAACTCTGTTTATCCATGTTCCGCATTTTTATACTTTAGGCATCAAAAAGCGATTCCTGTAGCAGGGTATTCAACCCTTACTAGGAACGTTACCGCCTCAAATAAAATTTAAACTCTCACCCTCTTCTAATTATGTAATTGTCAAATTAAAACACCCTCCCTTCGAGTCAAACATACCACTACTACTTAAATTTCGGGACGAAATTTCTAAAAGTAGAGGATACTGTAACATTCGTCGTAAAACGGGTTTCAAAACCCGCTCCGTTTAAAAATCAAATATTTATTCGAAGTTCGTCGCATATTTATTTAGTTTTATTATTTAATTTGTTAATTATAATCAATGAATAATTGAGACGAAAATAATAATAATAATAATAATAATAATAATAATAATAATAATAATAATAATAATAATAATTATAATAATAATAATAATAATAATAATAATAATAATAATAATTAATAGAGTAATTTAGATTCAATGTAATAAAAATTTAAAAAAAAGGAGGAAGCGGGGTTTCGAACCCGGGTCAACCGCAACCACACAAAACACACTATACACCACTAGACTACACGCACCCTTGTGAAATTAGGTGGCAACAAATAAATCTTATACTAAAACAAATCATTTAAATCAAATCAAGAACAGCCGCCCAAAAAAAATCAGCGACTGTAACTCTCAAATCTCATTCAATCTCGTTTCAATCGTGAATTAAACCACTGAAACCGTTTTCAAATCACACATTATGACTCAATCATAACACATTTCAGTTATAAATCAATGTGGTAATCAAATTGTTGACCAATACCTGTTGTAACTGAAATCCGAAATTAAACTCCCATTCGCCTATAAATAGCAGTCCTAACCTGTCACACCCCGACCCGCAGCGGAAAAGGTGATCGGGGCATGATTGGGTTATCATCAAAGCTCATGACATTTATTTTAACGTTTCATATTCATTAATACAGTTTAATGGAATTTACAATCATAATTACATCAATGACCTAAACATCAATCTAAGCTTCTTTGTTTTCTTCTAAGCCATTACCTATGTTTTCCTTGCTTCATCCTGTTCACCTGTATCATGTGTAAAAGGGTTTTTGGATCAACAAAAAGTTGGCGAGTGAATCCTATGGAAAACATTTGAACAAGTTTATTTAATTGATTATGAAATAAAGTGCACAACCACACATGAGTAAAAATAGATGTAAACTTATTCATAAATCAATTTAATATTAAACAATACACACATGAACAATAATGGATCGTTTAGAGGCACGCGTTGCTCAACTCGTCTCTCACGAGGAACTGATGGGCCTAATGAATGAATTGCATAACCATGATAATATGAAAGACATAACTACCAACAATATAAACTCAACAATACACACATGAACAATAATGGATTGGTTTTGAGGCACGCGTTGCTCACATCGTCTCCCACGAGGAACTGATGGGGAATGAATTTCATACAAGTTGACAAAATGAAATACATAATCACAACAATATAAACAATCTAAGTTTAGATCACGATATGGTATGGCACAAGTTTAAATAAACGAGTTAATTATTTTGTGACGCATGACACACCCCAAAACGTGTAATTAAAAATGGGAGTTGTAAGATTCACTCACAGTGGGTGCGTTCGGTTGATGATGTTGAATGCACGCGAAGTGGTTTTAACCACGAGTGAAATTAACCTAGATAATGGCAAATGTTTCGGTAAGTAAACGGATTTTATTAATCCATTTTAGTAGGATTGTTGGGTGTATTTTTGTGAGTTTAAGGCTATTTTCTAACCTTAAAAATGTTATTTTTAAGTATTTTTAATTGATTTTTAATTAAAATAAATAAATAAAAATAAATAAAAAAATTGATTTTTTTTTACCGTTGACCGTTGACTTTGACTTTGACTTTGACTTTGACCGGTTCGCTTGTATAATTGTGTGCGCTGGGTGAGGCTCGAACCCGAGACCTCCCGTACGCGTGCACGCAGCTCTACCAACTGAGCTACGTGTCTAACCCGAAATATTTCTGTTTTTAATTATATTTATATATTAATTAGATTAAACAGAAAATCCTTTATTTTAAAAACGATTTTTAATCCAAAGACTCGGTGCGCTCCACAGGTCTCGAACCCGGGACATGTGGTTTAGGTTAACACACAGTCCACCGCTGGACTGTGTGTTTAACTTGTTATATAAACCGATTTTTATTATACTTAAATACAAACTAAATATTTTCATTTCTGACTTATTTAAAAAGTTAGATAATTGTCCGGATCGATGCAGTAGACCGGACTCGAACTCGTGTCCTGTGATTAAACATACACACAGTCCACCACTGGACTGTGTGTCTAACTTGGTTATTATTCCGATTATTATTAAACTTAACATGTACAGCGTGACTCCGGTTCGGTTAACAAAAAAAAGACATTTTTATTAAGGCAGCATGCGTGGGACAAGATTCGAACTCGAGACGTTTACGTGTTTATTGTGCACACAGTCCACCGCTGGACTGTGTGTCTAACCCGAGTTATAACTTGATTTTAATTATACTTAAACATTACAGGAAACTTCGTCTTCTTCGTTGATTTTAACCAGAATCGGAAGTCCAACTGGTTCGATGTTTTAATCGTGTTCTTTAGTGTTTTGAGGTTAATTACAGATGAGATATGAATAAAAAGAAGAGAAATTAGGCGTAAGGTATACCGATTGGACTCCTCTGTTTTTTTCCGGCAGAACTCCGGCGACAGCAACAGGTTCCGGCGTCGTGTGTCTTACAGCAGCGAATCTTCAGAAAGCTTGAAAAGGATGTGGGTGACTTCGGTATAAGCTCAGGGGGTTTAGTAAGGCTTAGAAGTGAAGGACTCGGTTTTCCGGTGATGTGCAGAAATATTCCGGCGAGTAAATTTTCGCCGAGAAAGGGTGAGGTTTTGAGCAAAAAGCTTGCAGAGGTTCGAGGGGTATTTATAAGGCAAGTCGTCGATGAATTTGGTTCGATTTCCGACTTGATTCGTCGGTTAGAAAATCTCCGGCGGTTATAACTTGTGTCGCGGACTCAGGCGTCGGTTATAACCGATGTAGGTTTAAACGTTTACGTTATAACTGAAAAAGTCGTAAATTATTGGCGAGTTTGCCGGGATTTCCGACGACTGCATTTGGGCGCCGGTTTTTGAATTCGGAAAATCATGTTATGAATTAATTGTCTTCATTAATTCACAAGAAACACTAGTGGCGCAGTGGTTGGAGAGTTGAGTGCTAAGTCTGTTGTTTGACCCGGCGACTGACCCGGGTTCAAAACCTGGCAGTGCCAAATTAATTTTTATTTTCTTATTTTTGACAGTTTTTCAAAAACAAACTATATATTCCAATATAATAATTAATTATGTATCGTTTAAAATTAATTTGGGCATTAAATACGCCACGAAATTTTAAACTGATTGTTCGGTTAATAAACGGAGCGGGTTTGGTAAAATCCGTTTTTTACGGATGTTACAGTATCCCCTGC
This sequence comes from Scalesia atractyloides, assembly GCA_947069175.1. Lineage (NCBI taxonomy): Eukaryota > Viridiplantae > Streptophyta > Magnoliopsida > Asterales > Asteraceae > Scalesia > Scalesia atractyloides. The sequence goes on along the minus strand of CAMTDV010000020.1, from coordinate 3,522,617 downwards.
TTTTTAGAAATTTCGTCCCGAAATTTAAATAGTGATATATTTGACTAAAAGAATGATGGTGTTTAGTTTGACAGTTACATGCTTAGAAAAAGTAAGGTTTAAGTTTTTGTTTGAGGCGGTAACGTTCCTTGTAAGGGTTAAGTACCCTATTACAGGAATCGCTTTTTGTTGCCTACTGTAAAAGTATTGATAAGCAGAATTGATTCGCTAAATATGATATCATGCATAAGAGTTTGGATATGTTTGGAAGGATATGGTTATAACCTAAGGCAAAACTTCTAATACTACAACCTACATGGAACTTCTCATAACCATCTAACAATAGCTCTGATCCTTTGACAAGAATACTTATATATAGGAAGTACCAGCGGCGTATCCACCATATTCTTGTCAAATTTTCATTGGTTTTATCAGTAAGTTATGATTGGTTCTATGACTATAGAACATAAATAAACACAACAGCTAATATTTGAATCCACATTCTGATAGCATATATGTTTGAATGGTGACAGTTCCTCTCTCGTTTGTTATGATGGAGAGGTTAGTTTACGTAGAAATGGAACACAATACAATTTCTTTAAATAGTGAGATGATATGAATGTAACACAAATTTCAACCAAGGCAATACTAAATCCTACATGGAACTTTCATAACCGCCTGATAATGCCTCTGATCCTTTGGCAAGAATACTTATATATAGGAAGTACCAGCGGCGTATCCACCATATTCTTGCCAAATTTTCATTGGTTTTATCCACAAGTTATGATTAGTTACCAAGAAACTACTAAATCCTACATAGAACTTCTCATAACCATCTGACAATGCCTCTAATCCTTTTACAAGAATACTTATATATAGGAAGTACCAGCGGCGTATCCACCATATTCTCGTCAAATTTTCATTGGTTTTATCAGTGAATTATGATTAGTCCTATGTGACTCTACAACCAATACAACAAACACAAAATACTGAAAATGAAAAAATGTCTGTGCGATCAAGGCTCAATCAAACGGAGCCGATCGTATTGCATGTACTGAAAATGAAAATGTCTGTGCGATCAAGGCTCAATCAAGCGGAGCCGATCGTATTGCATGTACTGAAAATAATAAACTTAATCTAAACAACAATCACACAAACAGCCTATACATGGAACCTCTCATAACCGCCTGATAATGCCTCCGATCATTTGACAAGAATACTTATATATAGGAAGTACCAGCGGCGTATCCACCATATTCTCGTCAAATTTTCATTGGTTTTATCAGTGAATTATGATTAGTCCTATGTGACTCTACAACCAATACAACAAACACAAAATACTGAAAATGAAAAAAATGTCTGTGCGATCAAGGCTCAATCAAACGGAGCCGATCGTATTGCATGTACTGAAAATGAAAATGTCTGTGCGATCAAGGCTCAATCAAACGGAGCCGGTCGTATTGCATGTACTGAAAATAATAAACTTAATCTAAACAACAATCACACAAACAGCCTATACATGGAACCTCTCATAACCGCCTGATAATGCCTCCGATCATTTGACAAGAATACTTATATATAGGAAGTACCAGCGGCGTATCCACCATATTCTTGTCAAATTCTCATTGACTTTATCCGCAAGTTATGATTAGTTCTATGTGACTCTACAACAAACACAACAACCACAAGATACTGATAATGAAAATGTCTGTGCGATCAAGGCTCAATCAAACGGAGCCGATCGTATTGCATGTACTGAAAATGAAAATGTCTGTGCGATCAAGGCTCAATCAAACGGAGCCGATCGTATGTGGGCACGCCAGGTTCAACCTCATAATGAAATGGGGAACATGCTCAACGCTCATAATGTAATGGGAGCGGCGGACTATGAAATTGCATGTACTGAAATAATAAACAATAATTACTTAAACAGTCTACACATGGAACCTCTCATAACCGCCAGATAATGCTTCTGATCCTTTGACAAGAATACTTATATATAGGAAGTACCAGCGGCGTATCCACCATATTCTTGTCAAAGTTTCATTGGATTTATCCTTAAGTTATGATTGGTTCGATGTGATTCTAAAACATAAAGAAAAACATAAAACTAAAGGATTGGAGTTGAATCTTGATTTTCGGTGAAGAGGACTAGTTGGGTATCTTCGTTTGGGCCGTCATTATCTTCGACAGGATTGGCGTTGATGTTGAAGACTCTTCCTCTTGCTGGTGGCCTAGTGGTTGGGTTTTCTTGGTTTACTTGGTTAACTGGATTTGATTGGGCTTGAGCGTTGATGACGTTAACAAATTGAGGGCATGTGTTTCTAAAGTGGGTAGGGTCGCCACAATTGAAACAAGCTCGAACATATGGGAACATGGGGTATTGGGGTTGTTGATAGGTTTGGTTTATGGTTTGAGTAGGGGAGAGATTTGGTTTTGAAAGGTGCGGCAAACCTTGCTCAAATGACCATAGCGTCCACAAGTTGCACATAGTCGACAAGGTAAGGTAAGGGGATGGTGATAAAAACAGTTGTTGCATCGAGGGTGAGGTCCAAGATATGGTTTCTTATTTGGGTAAGTTGAGTTGGGTGCCACTTGAGTGATTGGGATAGCTTGGATGGGTATGGCGTGTGAAATTGGTTGATTTCGTTGGATAGCAGCGAAAAGTTGCCCGTCTCTTTTTCTCTTAGAATTGGATTGAGAAGAGGATTCGGTTTGGGTGCAGTCGGAGGTTTCAGTCGATGCTTTATCCTTCTTCTTCTCCTCCTTGAAGTCTTTGTTCCGGATTCGGTTCTCGGTGAGCGCTGTTGCTAGCTTCAATGCTGCTTCCAAAGTTGCAGGTGTGGTACTTATTACAGAGTCTTGAATCTTTGACGGAAGACCTCGAATGTAGTGCTCGATCAAACGGTAGAGAGGAGTGAACATGTTGGGAACCATTTGATGTAACTCGAGGAATCTTTTGTTGTATGTGGTGTGGTCTCCTTCCTTTTGCTTCAACGAATAAAATTCATCTTCTAATTTCTTGATTTCGCTTCTTGGGCAAAATCGTCGGGTCATGATTTCTTTTAATTCATTCCAAGTTAAAGTCATAGCATCGTCGACGCCTCGTTTGGCCTTCTCTGTATTCCACCAAGTAAGTGCTATCCCATATAATCGACCGGTAGCATATCGCACTTTGCGATCATCGGGACAATCGCAATTTAGAAAAGTGTTCTCCATCTCTTCAAACCAATGGAGGAGAGCGGTGACGCCTTCAGTCCCTTCGTATTTTGGAGGGTCGCATGATTTGAAATGCTTGTAGGTGCATTTAGTGGTATTTGGGGAAGAGTTGATAATGTTTTGGTTTTCTTGATTGACAGGATTAGCGGTAAGTGCTTGTTGTACTTGGATTACAATGTTGGGTATTACGGCAGCCATTTGTTGAGCGATTAGGGCAGCCATGCGCTCGCGGGCTTTTCCTGCTCTCATCTACCTACGGGTAAGGTTAGAAGACATCTACAAGGAATACATGTCAAGAGTATGAGTTGGATGCTTTTGGGATCATGGGTCGCATTCAGGAATGAACGTTCATAAAATAATTATAGAAAAATAAATCTACTACATCCATAGGATGTCTTGGGCCTCATTAGATCGGCTCCGTTTGATTGAGCCTTGCTCTCATTGTCATCATTTGGTGTGTGCGTGTGCATTAATTGATATATTGTGTTTTGTGATTAAATTTACATATACGTATACTCATATGTGGTTATGCACCTTTTTATAACCAATATAACAAATTCGTTCATATGATTTCATAAGATTCACTAGCCAACTTTTGTTGACCCAAAACCCTATTTTTACATATGATACAGGTGGAAAGGTTGAAGCAAGGAACACATAGGAAATTGCCTTAGAAGAAAAATAAAGAAGTCATGAAAAATGTATTCGAACATGTGGTGCTTGTATGTTTATTGTAATTTCTTCTTTAAAAAGAAATAATAAATATGAAACTTTACAGTAAATGTCATGAGCTTTGATGAAAACCCAATCATGCCCCGACTACCATTTCCGCTGCGGGTCAGGGTGTGACAGACTGGTATCAGAGCTTTTGACTATAGGGATATAGGATAGGTTATTAGACCCTTAGAGCCTATACTATAGTTGATTAGATTTTAACTGTTTATGTGGTTACATGCAAATTCATGATGTTTATTTGTTTCGTATTTATTACACACACAAATGCATGCAAACACTTCCACTATCATTTTGTGTGATACTTAATGAGTTATACTTGTTGTCAAACATAACATGCTTACATATACATTCATCACGCATATTTCAATGTTCACATATTCAAATCATCCTCATATTTCCTTTATTCAAGATTTTGTGGCATTTTTTGTTTTTCAATCTCATCAAAGTGAGTTCCACGACGGGCATGTAGTAACTGGAAGGGTACCAGTACCGGTAGTCGAAACGTCCTGTCTAGGTTGGCATTCGTATAAATCCAATATAACGGACTAGTTTGCCTACCTGGGGACTAACGATGAGAGTACAAAGGACCTATTAGGCCAAAGCATGCCACACCAAACGTCGTTCGAACTAACCCTACTTTGAGTTGTCATTGTGTCCATACCAGGACACCCTCCGACCTTATACTTTGCTGACATGTTTTACGATTTTCATTCGGGTGGCGCAAGTGTTAACAGGCCAACACCAATATGAACCCTACCAGAGCCCAGTAGTCATGGGGGCCCACATGACTACCAATGCCAAGTAAGGGGACATATGGGAGCCCAAACATGAGCAAAGCCCAAGACATCCTATGGATGTCGCAAATTTATTTTCTTCATTTGTTTTGTGAATGCTCATTTCTACATACGACACAAGACACCTAAACCGTCAAACTCATACTCTCGATACGTATTCCCTGTAGATGTCTTCTAGTCTCTCTCGTAGAAGTATGAGATCAGGAAAATCCTGCGAGCGCATGGCTGCCCAAATCGCTCAACAAATGGCTGCCGTAATACCCAACATTGTAGTTCAAGTCCAACAAGCCCTTGTCGCCAATCCTATCACCCCAACCAATCTAGAAGGACAAAATGTCGCCAACCCTCCTCTCAACACCACTAAATGCAACTTCAAGCATTTCAAATCCTGCGATCCTCCAAAATACGAAGGGACTGAAGGTGTCACTGCTCTCCTCCATTGGTTTGAGGAGATGGAAAGCACTTTTCTCAATTGCGACTGCCCCGATGATCGCAAGGTGCGCTATGCTACCGGTCGTTTGTTCGGAGTAGCACTTACATGGTGGAATACAGAGAAGGCCAAGCGAGGTACTGAGGATGCTATGACTTTGACTTGGGAAGAGTTGAGGGAGATCATGACAAGACGTTTCTGTCCAGGAAGCGAAATCAAGAAATTAGAAGATGAGCTCTACTCTTTGAAACAAAAGGAGGGCGACCGTACGACATACAACAAGTGATTCCTTGAGTTGAATCAGATGGTCCCCAACTTGTTCACTCCCCTCTACCATTTGATCGAGCACTACATTCGAGGTCTTCCTTCAAAAATTCAAGACCCTGTAATAAGTACCACACCTGCAACTTTGGAAGCAGCAATGGAGTTAGCTACAGAGCTCACCGAAAACCACATACGGAATAAAAACTTCAAGGAGGAGAAGAAGAAGGATAAAGCATCAACCAAAACCTCAAACTCAACCCAGACCGAATCCTCTTCTCAACCCACTTCTAAGAGAAAACGAGATGGGCAAAATTTCGCTGTCACACAAGGCAATCAACCAGCTCCACAAGCCGTACCCCTCCAAGCTATCACAATCACTCAAGTAGCACCCAACTCTACTTACCCAAATAAGAAACCTTACATTGGACCTCACCCTCAATGCAACACCTGCTTTTATCACCATCCGTCTACCATACCTTGTCGACTGTGTGCTAATTATGGGCGTTATGGTCATTTGAGCAAGACTTGTCGCACCCCTCAAAACCAAGCTTCACCCCTACCCAAAACATGATCCAATCATATCAACAACCCCAATACCCCATGTTTTCCACATATTCGAGCTTGCTTTAATTGTGGGGACCCTACCCATTTTAGAAACACGTGCCCTCGATTGGTTAACATCATAAACGCCCAAGCTCAAGCAAACCCAGTTAACCAAGCAAATCAAGAAAACCCAACACTACCACCAGCAAGAGGAAGAGCTCACAACATCAACGCCAATCCTGTTGAAGATAATAACGGCCCAAACGAACAACCCAACTAGCCTTCCCTCACCAAGAGTCAAGATTCAACTCCAACCGTCTAGTTCTTAATGTTTTCTCAATCTTTACGTATCCCTGTTATAAATTGGGAATTTATGTATCCAAGAATTTTAATGCAACTTGATATTACAGTTTTGTTTTATGTCTTTACTCATTTAACTTTCATATCATCATACATCACGACGTATCTCGATCTCATCATTTAAAGAAGTTGGGTTGTGTCTCACTTTTACATAGACTGACCCCCTTTATCATAACAAACGAGAGAGGTACTGTCGTCATTCAGTCCTGTATTCTTTCAGATTTGAGACTCAAGCTTTGGCTGTTGTGTTTGTTAATGGTTTGTAGATTTTAGAATCACATAGAACTAATCATAACTTACTGACAAAGCCAATAAAAATTTGACAAGAATATGGTGGATACGCCGTTGGTACTTCCTATATATAAGTATTCTTGTCAAAGGATCAGTGACATTGTCAGGTGGTTATGAGAGGTTCCGTGTAGGTTTTAATATCGTCATGGTTGAAGTTTTTGTTTTATGATATAACCTTATCTTTTCAAACGTATCAATTCTCTCAAAATTCTTATACATGAGATCATACCTAGTCAATCAACTCTGTTTATCCATGTTCCGCATTTTTATACTTTAGGCATCAAAAAGCGATTCCTGTAGCAGGGTATTCAACCCTTACTAGGAACATTACCGCCTCAAATAAAATTTAAACTCTCACCCTCTTCTAATTATGTAATTGTCAAATTAAAACACACTCCCTTCGAGTCAAACATACCACTACTACTTAAATTTCGGGACGAAATTTCTAAAAGTAGAGGATACTGTAACATTCTCGTAAAACGGGTTTCAAAACCCGCTCCGTTTAAAAATCAAATATTTATTCGAAGTTCGTCGCATATTTATTTAGTTTTATTATTTAATTTGTTAATTATAATCAATGGATAATTAAGACGAAATAATAATAATAAATAATAATAATAATAATATAATTAATAATATAATTTTAGAGTATTTAGATTCAATGTAATAAAAATTAAAAAAAAAAAGGAGGAAGCGGGGTTTCGAACCCGGGTCAACCACACAAAACACACTATACACCACTAGACTACACGCACCCTTGTGAAATTAGGTGGCAACAAATAAATCTTATACTAAAACAAATCATTTAAATCAAATCAAGAACAGCCGCCCAAAAAAAATCAGCGACTGTAACTCTCAAATCTCATTCAATCTCGTTTCAATCGTGAATTAAACCACTGAAACCGTTTTCAAATCACACATTATGACTCAATCATAACACATTTCAGTTATAAATCAATGTGGTAATCAAATTGTTGACAAAAAACTGTTTTAACTGATAAATCCACGAAATTAACTCCATTCCCATTACGTACAGTTCCGCGGGTGAACTTTGTGTGCAACTACGAGCAGAGATACCCGGTGTATCGAGTCACGTTACAACGATCCGTTCGTTCATAACAAATCTTCTTTATTTATAAATATAAACATGCTTTAACCAAGTAAGTATATAAATAAAATAAAAATCTGGTCTATGCCGGGTTAGTCACACTGGCCCAGTTGGTAGGTCTGTGTGCAACGCATGTCTAAGGTCGCGAGTTCGAGCCGGGTCTAAGCAGCGGTTGTAAGCATTTTGAAATAAATAAAACCTTTTTAAAATAAAACCAAAATAAAGCTAAGACTAATTAGTATATATATGTAATTAAAATGGGGTTTATTTCGGGTTAGACACGTAGCTCAGTTGGTAGAGCTGCGTGCACGTATACGGGAGGTCACGAGTTCGAACATCGCACGCTACCAATAATTAAATCGGTATGAACCGCCGTTGACCAGTCAACCCTTAGAAAAAGAGTAACTTTTTTAATTAAAATCATTTTTATTTTCTTTGAAAATTAGTTAAAAATACCTTAAAATAAGGTTTTTAAGCTTTTAAAAATTTGTATCAATTACCCCAATAACCTAAAAATCTAACAAAAACATAAATTAAAAATATTAATTTATCTATTTATCGCGTTATTATTTTAGGTTAGTTTTCCTTCGTCTGTTTAATCCCAAATTCGTGCGCGTTCGTCTTCGATCAAGGAAACGCACCCACTGTGAGTGAATTCTTACAAATTCCCATTTTTATTCATGTTTTGGGGTGTATCATGTGTCGCTTTATTTATTCGTTTATTCAAACTTGTGCTATTACCATTATATGATCTAAACGTGTGATGTAAATGTTGTTTGTTGTGATGTGTGTTTACATTTTGTCAAGTTGCGTGCAAATCATTCATTAGGCCCATCAGTTCCTCGTTGGAGACGAGTTGAGCACCGCGTGCCTCATTAGATCGGCTCCGTTTGATTGAGCCTTGATCTCATTGTTCATCATTTGGTGTGTGCGTGTGCATTAATTGATATATTGTGTTTTGTGATTAAATTTACATATACGTATACTCATATGTGGTTATGCACCTTTTTATAACCAATATAACAAATTCGTTCAAATGTTTTCATAAGATTCACTCGCCAACTTTTGTTGATCCAAAACCCCATTTTTACACATGATACAGGTGGACAGGTTGAAGCAAGGAACACATAGGAAATTGCCTTAGAAGAAAAATAAAGAAGTCATGAAAAATGTATTCGAACATGTGGTGCTTGTATGTTTTATTGTAATTTCTTCTTTAAAAAGAAATAATAAATATGAAACTTTATAGTAAATGTCATGGGGCTTTGATGAAAACCCAATCATGCCCCGACTACCATTTCCGTTGCGGGTCAGAATGTGACATTAATAGCTACCAATTATTTGGGATGTTTTTTAATCTAATCTAATCCTGTACAGTTTATATAATAATCTTCCCACGTACCACACATCAATAACTGTGTTATTCTATTCAAAATCTTGTTACTTTGTCTTGTATATCTCACATCCTTTCTATATAGGTTTTTTTCGTTTTGGACTGTTTTGCAGGTCAGGTTAATTAGTATATATATAAATTTTTATTTATATATTGTTTAATTTCTTTGGGAAGATTTAGTCACACCATCCTAACTTGATGGTTAGAAAGTCCCAAGACTTAGAGCCCAACCACCCAAATTATAATACTGTGGTCCTCCTTCTATCCTACCATTTATAATTATTCTCCATCATCTTTTTCTTTAAACTAAAAATTATTTATTTAAATTATTATGATACCATGAACCTATCACATCATTCCTTTCCCTACTCTTCGATTCCCAAATCTATGATAGATCAAGGTAACATTCTATCACTAAATCTTAAATCACCAATATTAATATAATTATTGTGGATTAATTCTATTTGGAGGCAAATTATAAATATGACAACCCTTTTGATACTGATGTGTGCCTGTTTGTGTATATATGTTAGGTGTGGATGTGTGAAAGGTTTATTTACTTGGCGCGCTAAGAACCTTTCATGTGGTTTGATGGCGGTGGAAGCGTTATTGGCCATATTGTTAAAGTTGAATGGAAGCAAAACATTGCTAAAGTTATTACCTTTATTGATTATTGTGATGTTGGGTACGTATTTGTATATTGAAACGAATATGTTTGCTTTTTTCGGTATTTATGCAACGTATCTTTTAAACGTGGATTAAATAGGGCCGTCCCGATCTCAGCCTGCGTCGCATGTCTCCTAAACGTTGATTGATCATCCTGGACAGAGTTTTAACTTATTAGGTAGAGGAAGAGGACCACCTAGTTTTCAGGCCATACTGCTGCTTGATTGCTTTGATTGACAACCATGACACTCAATTGGGAGGGGGTTGGGGTAGGCAACTTGTCCTCTAATTTGTTATAATTCAATCTATTTAAAATTTTTCATTTATGCTTTCAGAATGATCCAGTACAATTATTTTCTTCCCTATTCATCATACTCATTTAAATATAATATTTGCATGGATATAAATAATTATTAGAAGAGATAATAATAGTAACAGTATTATTTTGTTCCCAAAAGCTAATTTACCCACACTATTGAATAGAGAATTAGAATTTGGCCTCTCATCTTTTAGAAGTTAATACACCCTCTGTAACATCTGTCAAAAAACGGGTTTCCAAAACCCGCTTCGTTTATTAATCGAATAGTCAGTCATAATTTTCGTCGCGTATATATTGGTTATTTCAATTTTAAACGATACATAATTAATAAACATTGTTAGAATTTTAAAACATAATTAATAAACGTTGTTAGAATTTTAAAACATAATTAACAAATCATAAAAAAATAAGAGAATAAAAAATATTTGAGGCTGCCGGGTTTCGAACCCGGTCAGCCGGTTCAATAAGCAACCAACACACCACTCCGCCACACGCTAACTTTGGAATAATACTGAAAAAATTAACACTTAAATTAAAACTCGAATTCAAAAACCGGGTATCAGCGCGGCGGAACTCGCAATCACCGGAAAATCCGGCAATCCGCGAGTTCAGCCATTCTCCTTTTGACTAAAACGCTGTAGCCGTCGACGACATCGGTTATAACCGACGTCTACAGTCATTCCAGACGTAACCGCCGGAGAGACTTAACCGGAAATCTTGAAACCGAAATAATTAAAGGCAGGATGTTGTAACTCTATAAATACCGACTCTAATCATCCAAACCAACTCGCGCAAGCTCTCAATCCATACCCTCTGTGCAATTTTGCTGTTTCTGAAACATCGCCGGAATTCTCTGCAAGTCGCCGGAAAACCGAACCCATTTCATCTCTTCTGCCTTACTCTAAAATAAGACTTATAGAGCTCAGACAGAAAGCACCACACTCACCTCAAACTTCTGATTGAGCCTCTGTCGCAAGATAAACTTCGCCGGAGTTAACCTCAGCCGCCGGAACTTCATCGGAGATCACAACTGTTCGGTACAGCACCTTTAATTCTTTCTGTTTAAATTATTTCGTTAACAGTACTGATCAATCAACCAAATCAATAAGAATGATTGATTAAACAGTCGGGTTGATTCCCGGGGGTTTCATAAAAACGAAGAAGATAAACAGCGAGTAGTTTATAAGTATAATTAAAAATGGGATTTGTATCGGGTTAGACACACATCCAGTGGTGGACTGTGTGCATTTGAAACATAAAGATACCGAGTTCGACTCTGTACATGCTTTCCGGTTCGCCAATTATACACAACCTTTTTTAAAACCAGTTAACGAAATAATCTAGTAAATATATAAACATAATAAAAATCTTATATCCTTCCGGTTAGTCACACAGCCTAATTGGTCGGGCTGTGTGCAACACGAAGCCAAGGTCTCGAGTTCGAATCCGGTTAGTTACACCGCCCCTGAAATTATCCAAACATTTTTAAATTAAATAAAAATATGTTAGCTCTAGTATGTGTATATGTATAATTAAATTTCAATATATTTCGGGTTAGACACGTAGCTCAGTTGGTAGAGCTGCGTGCACGCGTACGGGAGGTCCGAGTTCGAACCTCACTCAGCGCACATAATAAACACAATCAGACCGGTCAACAGTCAAAGTCAACGGTCAACATTTTTTTATATTTTTTATATTTTTTATTTAATCAGAAAATTATTTAAAAATACTTAAAAACAATATTTTTAAAGTTAGAAAATGTCCTTAAACTCACAAAAATAAATCTAGAAATCCTATTAAGGTTATATTAAAATTATTAATCTCAAATAAAATCCATTTATTTACCGAACCATTATGTTATTATTTAGGTTAGTTTCTCTCGTGGTTAAATCCAAATTCGTGCGCATTCATCATCAATCCAAGAAACGCAACCACTGTGAGTGAATTCTTACAAATTCCCCTTTTTATTCATGTTTTGGGGTGTATCATGTGTCACTTAAATTAATTCGCTTATTCAAACTCGTGCCGTTACCATTATATGATCTAAACTTAGAATGTAAATATTGTTTGTTGTGATGTATTACATATTGTCAAGTTGTGTGCAAATTATTCATTAGGTCCATCAGTTCCTCGTGGGAGACGAGTTGAACAACGCGTGCCTCAAAAACATTCATTAGGCCCATCAGTTCGTTAGAACAACGCGTGCCTCAAAATCATTCATTAGGCCCATCAGTTCCTCGTGGGAGAAGAGTTGAACAACGCGTGCCTCAAATGTCACACCCCGACCCGCAGCAGAAAAAGGTGATCGAGGCATGATTGGGTTTTCATCAAAGCTCATGACATTTATTATAATGTTTCATATTTATATTTACAATTTAAAGGAGATCATACAATCAAATCATACAAGTACAACATGTTCTCTACATCTTTCTAGACTTCATTATTTTTTTTCTAAGGCAATTTCCTATGTGTTCCTTGCTTCATCCTGTCCACCTGTATCATGTGTAAAAATGGTTTTTGGGTCAACAAAAAGTTGGCGAGTGAATCCTATGAAAACATTTAAACGTGTTTATTGTATTGATTATAAAATAAAGTGCATAACCACATATGAGTAAATGTAGATGTAAATTTATTCACAAAACACATAATATTAAATATTGCACACACATACAACAAATGATTGTTTTGAGGCACGCGTTGTTCAACTCGTCTCCCACGAGGAACTGATGGGCCTAATGATTGAGTTTTGAGGCACGCGTTGTTCAACGAACTGATGGGCCTAATGAATGTTTTTGAGGCACGCGTTGTTCAACTCGTCTCCCACGAGGAACTGATGGGCCTAATAAATAATTTGCATACAACTTGACAATATGTAATACATCACAACAAACAATATTTACATACTAAGTTTAGATCATATAATGGTATAGCACGAGTTTGAATAAGCGAATTAATTCAAGCGACACATGATACACCCTAAAACATGAATAAAAAAGGGGAATTTGTAAGAATTCACTCACAGTGGTTGCATTTCTTGGATTGATGATGAATGCGCACGATTTTGGATTTAACCACGAGAGAAACTAACCTAAATAATAACATAATGGTTCGGTAAATAAATGGATTTTATTTGAGATTAATAATTTTAATTCATAACCTTAATAGGATTTCTAGATTTATTTTTGTGAGTTTAAGGACATTTTCTAACTTTAAAAATATTATTTTTAAGTATTTTTAAATAATTTTCTGATTAAATAAATAAATAAAAAAAATGTTGACCGTTGACTTTGACCGTTGACTTTGACTGTTGACCGGTCTGATTATGTTTATTATGTGCGCTGAGTGAGGTTCGAACTCGTGACCTCCCGTACGTGTGCACGCAGCTCTACCAACTGAGCTACGTGTCTAACCCGAAATAAATCTGATTTTAATTATACTTATATACTTACTGATTTGATCCAGAATTTATTTTAATTAAAAAGGTTTGAAATTTGGTCGAACCGGTGAGGGAAAAATCCGACTCGAACCTGCGCACAAGCGACGTTTTGCACCCGGCTCAACCAACTGGGCTGGGTGTCTAACCCGTCTATAATAGAAATTTAAGTATACTTAAACACTTCTTATAGTTCATCTTCTACATTATTCTGATTAAATTTAGAACTGAACTCGACACATATATATAACAATTTTTGTTTTCTCCGATTACGGCTAGATACAAGAAACATGAACGTAGGAGCTTTAAGATTCTTACCACAAGAAATAAAATAGGGTGCCCGGTTGCCGATGACTGATTCCGGCGAAGCCAGGTGTGTTTTCCGGCAAAACAGAGAAGTTGATTAGAGAGTTAGAGTGGAGTTATGGAGAATGTGCGAGGTGTTTATGTGGTGATTCAGTGCTATTTATAGGGTGATTTCCTGTTTTCGGTTATAACTTAACATCTCTCGGTCAATCATAAATCTGGGCGGTTTTCATCAATTTAAGTTTAAATTCATCGGTTATAACTGTCATTGGTTATGCCAATTACAAGGAATCAACTGTAATTGCCTTGATTTGTAAAAATTACGCATCGTGACCGTTACTGGTTTCCGCCCTTTTTGAATAGCAGGTTTGACCTTTGTTTGTATATATCAATTAAATTGTTTGAATAAAAACCAATCAATGTGTGTAGCTCAGTGGTGAAAACCGAGTGTGTAGGTATGGGGACCCGGGTTCGACTCCCGGTTACCCCCTTTTTGTGATGATTTATTTATTTATTTATTTATCTTATTTTATTTAATCTTTTATTGATTTTGAATATTTTTTCATTTATTGGTTATCTTTTTAAATTATGAGTTATTTATGGATATTTATAAAATAACAAACACAATAAATACGCAACGAACTTTTAACTGGATATTTGATTGATAAACGAATCGGGTTTTTGAAACCCCGATTTTCACGAATGTTACATCAAAAACAAACATTTGGTGTGTGCGTGTGTATTAATTAATATTATGTGATTTAGTTTACATTTACGCTTACTCATATGTGGTTATGCACTTTATTTTATAATTGATACAATAAATACGTTTAAATGTTTTCATAGGATTCACTCGCCAACTTTTTGTTGACCCAAAAACCATTTTTACACATGATACAGGTGGACAGGTTGAAGCAAGGAACACATAGGAAATTGCCTTAGAAGAAAAATAATGAAGTCTTGAAAGATGTATAGAACATGTTGTACTTGTATTATTGATTGTAATGATTCTCCATTAAAAAGAAATAATAAATATGAAACTTTATAATAAATGTCATGAGCTTTGATGAAAACCCAATCATGCCCCGATCACCATTTCCGCTGCGGGTCGGGGTGTGACAGATTGGTATCAGAGCTTTTGACTATAGGGATATAGGATAGGTTATTAGACCCTTAGAGCCTATACTATAGTTGATTAGATTTTAATTGTTTATGTGGTTACATGCAAACTCATGATGTTTATTTGTTTCATATTTATTACATACACAAATGCATGCAAACACTTCCACTATCATATTGTGTGATATTAATAAGTTATACTTATTGTCAAACATAACATGCTTACATATACATTCATCACGCATATTTCAATGTTCACATATTCAAGTCATCCTCATATTCCTTTATTCAAGATTTTGTCCCATTTTTCGTTTTTCAATCTCATCAAAGTGAGTTCTACGACGGGCATGTAGTAACTGTAAGGGTACAAGTACCGGTAGTCGAAACGTCCTGTCTAGGTTGACATTTGTAACATTTGTCAAAAACGGGTTTTCCAAACCCGTTTCGTTTGTAATCGAATATTAAGTTATAAATGTTTCATCGCGTATTTATGTTGATTTTAATTTTTAATGATGCATACAATAATAAAAAAGATAAAAAAATTGATAAAAAGTAAAAATAAAATAAATGAAATGAAGAGCAGGCTGCCGGGACTCGAACCCGGGGTCAGCCGGAAAGGATTCAACGTCTTAACACGCACACATATAACCACTCCGCCACTTGATGCTTTCTGTTAGTTCTAGGAATCAATTAAACCTTATGTTCAACCATGAATCGATCTGTTTACGCTAACTGTAACCGAAATCGGTCTCCAAACGTCCAAAAACGTTTGAGCGTTCGCGGTTTTCTGACCATAACCGATACACCGACACCTTCAATCAATTTGGTCTTGAATGGACTTGAATTCATGAGTTGATCGGTTTTAATAACCGAAAAATCTGCACTTCCTGAATTACTCCAACCTTAGTCCCCTCTCGCGACTCAAACTCATCTGCAGACCTTCAATTTCATTTTCGAACTACTTTCAGTTCGTCGGAAAAGCTTTTTGAACTCGCCGGACTTTCACCGGAAAACCGTGTCTTCCATCAAATCAGTAAGTCTTTCAATTCTTTCATCGTCTATCAGTTGTTAAGCTTTTGCTAACTCAAACCCTTCAATCAGAATCAGTTTCAGACGACGATATCGGATAATTCACTCTCGCCGAAAACTTCTGAAAGTTTCCAATTCTCGCTGTGAAACGGTATAGCCTTCTAAACCTCCTGGTAATTCTTGTTCAGTGCTTAAATTCCGCATCTAGCTAATCAAAACTGTTAATCTGTCCGCTCAGACGAAAACCGTAAAAATAGAGCCGACGACTTCGCCGGAATTCTGTGATAGATCGTTTCTACGGTATGTTTACTTCCGAAATCTTCTCTGCTATTTCATTTTAGTCATTTGAATGTTTGTCAATCGAATTAATCAAGAATCAGTAGAGTAATCTAGTCTGTAATATTGTAACGAAGAAGATGAAGTTAGGTTGTTTATAAGTTTAATATAATTTGGATATTATCTCGGGTTAGACACACAGTCCAGCGGTGGACTGTGTGCACACATATATCACACGCCGCGAGTTCGATCCTTGACACACACGTATGCTCTATAATAAAGATGTTTTATTTTTCTAACTGAACCGGATTAACTCATGGTAGATGTTAAGTATAATAAAAATCGGTATATTAACCAGGTTAGACACACAGTCCAGCGGTGGACTGTGTGCAACACTAACCCACAGGTCCCGGGTTCGAGACCTGTTGCACACTCCGGCTCGATGATTAAAACCCTTTTTGAAAATAAAAGAATTTTGAATAAACTAAAATAGTATATAAATATAATTAAAAACAGAATTATTTCGGGTTAGACACGTAGCTCAGTTGGAAGAGCTGCGTGCACGCGTACGGGAGGTCTCGGGTTCGAGCCTTACCCGGCGCACACTTATACACCAATGAACCGGTCAAACAGTCAACAGTCCCGGTCAACGGTCAAAGGTCAACGCAAAAGTCAACATTTTTTATATTTTTTATTTATTTATTTAATTTAAAAATCATTAAAAATACTTAAAAATAATGTTTTTAAAGATAGAAAATAGCCTTAAACTCACAAAAATATATCTAAAAATCCTATTAAAATTATTAATAATATCCACTCATTTGCTATACCTTCCGTTATTATTTAGGTTAGTTAATCCTCATTGATCAATTCTCCAAACTCGTGCGCATTTCATCATCTCCAACCGAACGCACCCAATGTGAGTGAATCTCTACAAATTCCCCGTTTTAATCACGTTTTTGGGGTGTATCATGTGTCTTACCATTTATTATTTTTAAATCATTGTGCATACATCATATCCTATAACAAATGTGTATCCAGCTTGTATCAACTGTTTGTGTGGTTATTGTTTAGATTTAATTTATTATTTTCAGTACATGCAATATCATAGGCCGCCGCTCCCCATTACATTATGAGCGTTGAGCAGTTCCCCATTACATTATGAGCGTGAACCGGGCGTTGCCAACATACGATCGGCTCCGTTTGATTGAGTCTTGATCTCACAGACATTCATCATAGGCCGTCCGTTCCCCATTACATTATGAGCGTGAACGTGACGTTGCCAACATATACAGTTTCATTCATGTTATATATTCATGCAAGTTGATTTGTTATTGTATGTTATTGTTTGTTATTGTTATTGTCATTGTTATTGTTATTGTTATGTTTGATTATTTACATTTGTTCACATATGACTATTGCACAATTTTTTTTCCATGATAAAGATAACAAGAAAATCAATAATAAATGTTTATCTAACAAGGTTCACTCGCCAACTTATATTGACCCAAAAACCCTATTTTTACACATGATACAGGTGATCCAGCCGCAGCAAGAAACACATAGGATTGGCTTAGAAGAATAAACTGGTTTAGAGCTTGGATTGTTTAGTTGATTATTTTCTTTGTATTTGTATGAACATGTTTGGATTATTGAGGATGTAATTTTGACTTTAATAAATATGAAACATATTAGTAAATATCATGAGCTTTGGTGATAACCCAATTATGCCCGACTCTTATACCGCTGCGGGTCGGGGTGTGATCAGCATTCATATAAATCCAATATAACGGACCAGTTTGCCTACCTGGGGACTAACAATGGGAGTACGAAGGACCTATTAGGCCAAAGCATGCCACACCAAACGTCGTTCGAACTAACCCCACTTTGAGGTATCACCGTGTCCACACCTGGATGCACTCCGAATATCATGCGTTACATTCATATTTCTCGATTTTCTCCGGGTTTTAGTGTACGTTACCAGGCTAACACATGCGAACCATATGAAAGACCCGGTAATCATGGGGGCCCACATGATTACGAAGGTGAAGTATGGCGGCATGCAAGGCCCAATTACGAGCAAAGCCCAAGACATCCTATGGATGTAGTAGATTTATTATTCTATATTTATTTATGAATGTTCGTTCCTACATACGACACATGACACCTAAAACGTCAAACTCATACTCTCGATACGTATTCCTTGTAGATGTCTTCTAGTCTCGCTCGTAGAAAAATGAAAGCAAGAAAATCCCGCGAACGCATGGCTGCCCAAATCGCTCAACAAATGGCGGCCGTAATACCCAACATCGTAGTTCAAGTTCAACAAGCCCTTACCGCTAATCCCGTCAACCCAACCAATCAAGAAGATCAAAATGTTGTCAACCCTCCCCAAATACCACTAAATGCACCTTCAAGCATTTCAAATCCTACGACCCTCCAAAATACGAAGGGACTGAAGGTGTCACCGCTCTCCTCCATTGGTTTGAGGAGATGGAAAACACTTTTCTCAATTGCGACTGCCCCGATGATCGCAAGGTGCGATATGCTACCGGTCGTTTGTTTGGAGTAGCACTTACATGGTGGAATACAGAGAAGGCCAAGCGAGGTACTGAAATGCTATGACTTTGACTTGGGAAGAATTGAGGGAGATCATGAAAGACGTTTCTGTCCAAGAAGCGAAATCAAGAAATTAGAGGATGAGTTTTACTCTTTGAATCAAAAGGAGGGCGACCACACCACGTACAACAAGAGATTTCTTGAGTTAAATCAGATGGTCCCCAACTTGTTCACTCCTCTCTACCGTTTGATCGAGCACTACATTCGAGGTCTTCCTTCAAAAATTCAAGACCCTGTAATAAGTACCACACCTGCAACCTTGGAAGCAGCAATGGAGTTAGCTACAGAGCTCACCGAAAACCGCATACGGAATAAAGACTTCACAGAGGAAAAGAAGAAGGATAAAGCATCAACCGAAACCTCAAACGCCACCCAAACCGAATCCTCTTCTCAACCCACTGCTAAGAGAAAACGAGATGGACAAATTTTCGCTATTACCCAACACAATCAACCAACTTCACAAGCCGTACCTCTCCAAGCTATCCCAATCACTCAAGTAGCACCCAACTCAACTTACCCAAATAAGAAACCTTACATTAGACTCACCCTCAATGCAACATCTGTTTTTATCACCATCCATCTAACTTACCTTGTCGACTATGTGCGAATTGTGGACGCTATGGTCATTTGAGCAAGTTTTGCCGCACCTCTCAAAACTAAACCTCACCCCCTACTCCAAGCATGATCCAAACTTATCAACAACCCCAATACCCCATGTTTCCATATGTTCGAGCTTGTTTTAATTGTGGCGACCCTACCCATTTTAGAAACATGTGTCCTCGATTGGTTAACATCATAAACGCCCAAGCTCACGCAAACCCAGTTAACCAAGCAAATCAAGCAAACCCAGCTCCACCACCAGCAAGAGGAAGAGCTTACAACATCAACGCCAATCCTGTTGAAGATAATAACGGCCCAAACGAACCACCCAACTAGTCTTCCTTCACCAAGAATCGAGACTCAACTCCAACCGTTTAGTTTTTATGTTTTCTTTATGTTATCTCAATCTTTACGTATCTCGATTATAAATTTGAAATTTATGTATCCAAGAATCTTAATGCGAATTACTATTTCAAGTTTTGTTTTATACTCACTGATTTAACATTCATATCATCATACATCTCGACGTATCTCAATCTCATCATTCAAAGAAGTTGGGTTGTGTCTCACGTTTACATAGACTAACCCCTTCATCATAACAAACGAGAGAGGTACTGTCATCATTCAATCATGTATACTTTCAGATTTGAGACTCAAGTTTTGGTTGTTGTGTTTGTTTATGTTTTAGAGTCACATAGAACTAATCATAACTTACTGACAAAGTCAATGAAATTTTGACAAGGGTATGGTGGATACGCCGCTGGTACTTCCTATATATAAGTATTCTTGTCAAAAGATCAGAAGCATTGTCAGGCGGTTATGAGAGGTTCCATGTAGGTTTTAGTATCGTCATGGTTGAAGTTTAATTATATGATATAACCTTATCTTTCCAAACGTATCAAATCTCTCAAAACTCATATGCATAAAATCATACTTAGTCAATCAACTCTGTTTATCCATGTTCCGTATTCTTATACTTTAGGCATCAAGCGATTCGTGTAGCCGGGTATTCAACCCTTACTAGGAACGTTACCGCCTCAAACAAAAATTCAAACTCTCACCCTCTTCTAATTAGGTAATTGTCAAAAATTAAAGCACCCTCTTCAAGTCAAACATACCACTACTACTTAAATTTCGGGACGAAATTTCTAAAAGTAGGGGATACTGTAACATCCGTCAAAAAACGGGTTTCCAAAACCCGCTTCGTTTATTAACCGAATAGTCAGTCATAATTTTCATCGCGTATATATTGGTTATTTTAATTTTAAACGTACATAATTAATAAACATTGTTAGAATTTTAAAACATAATTAATAAACATTGTTAGAATTTTAAAACATAATTAATAAATCATAAAAAAATAAGAGAATAAAAAATATTTGAGGCTGCCGGGTTTCGAACCCGGGTCAGCCGGTTCAATAAGCAACCAACACACCACTCCGCCACACGCTAACTTTGGAATAATACTGAAAACAATTAACACTTAAATTAAAACTCGAATTCAAAAACCGGGTATCAGCGCGGCGGAACTCGCAATCACCGGAAAATCCGGCAATCCGCGAGTTCAGCCATTCTCCTTTTGACTAAAACGCTTAACCGTCGACGACATCGGTTATAACCGACGTCTACAGTCAATTCCAGACGTAACCGCCGAAACGAAAAATTTAAACGCAAAAATGTTAAAGCTAAAATTACCTACTCTAATCATCCAAACCAACTCGCGCAAGCTCTCAATCCTTACCCTCTGTGCAATTTTGCTGTTTCTGAAACATCGCCGGAATTCTCTGCAAGTCGCCGGAAAACCGAACCCATTTCATCTCTTCTGCCTTACTCTAAAATAAGACTTCTAGAGCTCAGACAGAAAACACCACACTCACCTCAAACTTCTGATAGAGCCTCTGTCGCAAGATAAACTTCGCCGGAGTTAACCTCAGCCACCGGAACTTCATCGGAGATCACAACTGTTCGGTACAGCACCTTTAATTCTTTCTGTTTAAATTATTTCGTTAACAGTACTGATTAATCAACCAAATCAATAAGAATGATTGATTAAACAGTCGGGTTGATTCCCAGGTTTCATAAAAACGAAGAAGATAAACAGCGAGTAGTTTATAAGTATAATTAAAAATGGGATTTGTATCGGGTTAGACATACAGTCCAGTGGTGACTGTGTGCATTTGAAACATAAAGATACCGAGTTCGACTCTAGTACATGCTTTCCGGTTCGCCAATTATACACAACCTTTTTTAAAACCAGTTAACGAAATAATCTAGTAAATATATAAATTTAATAAAAATCTTATATCCTTCGGGTTAGTCACACAACCTAATTGGTCGGCTGTGTGCAACACGAAGCCAAGGTCTCGAGTTCGAATCGGTTAGTTACACCGCCCCTGAAATTATCCAAACCTTTTTAAATTAAATAAAAATATGTTAGCTCTAGTATGTGTATATGTATAATTAAATTTCAATATATTTTCAGGTTAGACACGTAGCTCAGTTGGTAGAGCTGCGTGCACGCGTACGAGAGGTCACGAGTTCGAACCTCACTCAGCGCACATAATAAACACAATCAGACCGGTCAACGGTCAACATTTTTTTATATTTTTTATATTTATTTATTTAATCAGAAAATTATTTAAAAATACTTAAAAACAATATTTTTAAAGTTAGAAAATGTCCTTAAACTCACAAAAATAAATCTAAAATCCTATTAAGGTTATGATTAAAATTATTAATCTCAAATAAAATCCATTTATTTACCGAACCATTATGTTATTATTTAGGTTAGTTTCTCTCGTGGTTAAATCCAAATTCGTGCGCATTCATCATCAATCCAAGAAACGCAACCACTGTGAGTGAATTCTTACAAATTCCCCTTTTTATTCATGTTTTGGGGTGTATCATGTGTCACTTAAATTAATTCGCTTATTCAAACTCGTGCCATTACCATTATATGATCTAAACTTAGAATGTAAATATTGTTTGTTGTGATGTATTACATATTGTCAAGTTGTGTGCAAATTATTCATTAGGCCCATCAGTTCCTCGTGGGAGACGAGTTGAACAACGCGTGCCTCAAAAACATTTATTTGGCCCATCAGTTCGTTGAACAACGCGTGCCTCAAAATCATTCATTAGGCCCATCAGTTCCTCGTGGGAGACGAGTTGAACAACGCGTGCCTCAAAAACAAACATTTGGTGTGTGCGTGTGTATTAATTAATATTATGTGATTTGTGATTTAATTTACATTTACGTTTACTCATATGTGGTTATGCACTTTATTTTATAACCGATACAATAAACACGTTTAAATGTTTTTATAGGATTCACTCGCCAACTTTTTGTTGACCCAAAAACCATTTTTACACATGATACAGGTGGACAGGTTGAAGCAAGGAACACATAGGAAATTGCCTTAGAAGAAAAATAATGAAGTCTTGAAAGATGTATAGAACATGTTGTACTTGTATTATTGATTGTAATGATTCTCCATTAAAAAGAAATAATAAATATGAAACTTTATAATAAATGTCATGAGCTTTGATGAAAACCCAATCATGCCCCGATCATCATTTCCGCTACGGGTCGGGGTGTGACACCCTCTACAGACCGGCAAGTCTTATATCCAGAAATTAGGTGTCTATATATTCTACATATGAAATCGACTTTTTTAAAGAAAACATATTTTAAAGATTTTTGAATTAAGCCTTTAGACTTTTGCACCATCGATAAAGTGTATAATTAAAGGGCTTGTATAGAGATGGAAGAATATTTAAATATGGTTGTTCAAGTTTGTAATTGGAAACTTATTCAAAACGTAACATTCTACAGAATCCGTGTTGAAATCCTATTTTCAGGTATAGCTCGATGAATTATCAACAAAAGTCTACATCTTTGGATGTTTGCATCTTGGTCAAGCAACGAGGAGCTTTATTAAAGTAATTCCCACCTCCACATCCCCTCTATACCCCCACCCCACCCAACCCCTAAAAAGAAGTTGAAAAGGTAGAATTAGGAAAATCAAGTTCAAGTGGGATTGTAAAAAAAATTCATGTTGCATCATATGTATGCTTTTTTTTTTGTTCACATCAAAATTGAAGATCACATTTAAACACCGGAAATATCACCTAGGAAAAAACCAGAACTCTGAATCTTTTTTTAAGAATGAAGTTTGTAGATACCCTACATTTCAATTAAGTAATAATCGAAATCTTTGCAAAAGTTAATTTGAATGAAGTTTATTTAACCATTAGCGAAAAGGGGCATGCGTGTTCAAAATGATTTGTGTGTATATATAAGCGTGGGTTCAAATAATAACGACCCTAAATACGAGAACAGTGTGAAACCTCATCTGCACCGTATATTCACCCGGATAAAAAAATCAATGCGGTGACATTTGTAACTAAGTTAAACATGTGCACGTTAATTTCTAATAACATAGAAAACCGATGCGGTTACAGTACCGTAATAAATAATATTTATAGTGTATTCATTGATGCTTACAACATATCATATCTAACTTTCATGCACTAACATTCGTGTAAATAAGTAAAACAATAATAATATAGTTCAATTATTTGGTGATTACACTGCATGCGTCAGTTATCATACTTTAGTGTAAGCATTACTACATACACTACACGTGTTACTAATGATACTTTGATGTAATTATTCATGTTGATGTAAGGCCTCAAACCCGTGAGACCTCAAAGTTGGATCTAAGCATCAATTCGTCATACAGTAGCATTGGAAAACATCAAATATCCATAAGATTAAGTCATACAATTTAAACAAAGAAATCAAAGTCATAAAAAGGTGACCCATGGTCAATAGGATTCCGGTCTTCAAAATATGGTAGCCTTCGTCCATGCCAATTAACATCCTATCAATCATTCATACATGTTTAACTGACATGTGTGCTAAAGTAGTCAACTACGTTAAATGAGTTCTAATTTAAATTAAATACATTGAGTCATTGTTTTAAGAAAAAACTGAAAAATAATGGTCAACCATACTAAACATCGATCATGCACGTCAACATCAACTAGAACATCAGTTCGTGAAGCGAACTTCACCATCAACTACTAATCACAAAGCCAAGCAGGTCATTTCCTACTACGTTGTCGCACTCACATGATCTATCAATACTTTTCTAGTAACAAATAATAGACATCAATAATTCCAGAAACAAATGCTACCATCAATCATTTACCATCAATTCAATCATGTATGTTTACTTAACCTTAATCACGTTGCATCTATTATTTGAACATAAATCACACGCACATAATAGGTAACAGACAAATCACATTGTTACAAACATAAACATATACAATTGTATGCACATCAGCCCAAAATTGTAAAGGAAAAGGGCATCTAGAACTCACTTGTGATATGGCTTTTATACGTTATACATTTTGGTCCTTGAACACCAAGTCAATCTAGTCAAAGTTTTTGTACACATCAAAATCGTGCTAAATGTGAGGGTTTTCGCACAAAATCTTTTTATGTGAAAACTTAGTTTTCACGTGGACAAAGTTTTCACTCACAAAAACATTTCTCTAAGCTATGCAATTCGAACACAACAATATTTTGCATAACATACTTTTTGTATAACTCTTCACGCGATAAGTCCGCTTTTTGTGTCGAGTTATCACGCGGAAGCTATTAAGCAAAAACTAGATCTATTTGCACATTAATTACTACTTTTTGCGTAAGTCTACCATGTGATAAGTCATGCAAAA
This sequence comes from Scalesia atractyloides, assembly GCA_947069175.1. Classification (NCBI taxonomy): domain Eukaryota; kingdom Viridiplantae; phylum Streptophyta; class Magnoliopsida; order Asterales; family Asteraceae; genus Scalesia; species Scalesia atractyloides. The sequence continues at coordinate 3,497,386 of CAMTDV010000020.1, read as the reverse complement.
TGTACTTAATAAATCCTACTGAGCAACAACGGCGGTTGTGATCTGATCTGAGCTCGTTCAATGTCAAGATCGTGACCCAAAAAGGAACTTGAATGCTTCAACACCAATGAAATGACCTAATGAATCAGGTTGTCTTCGTTATCGGGTTGTGAGGTTGGCTCGAGATCGTTCATCCACAAGGCAAACACACATGTGACATTTTGAGTTCGATTTACGGTTTCTCTCTCTAGCTTTCTCTCTCTACAATGAGGATGTGTTTGGTGAAAATGAGGAGGTTAATCTTCCCTTATTTCATATTATGGTTTCACACGTATACTTTCCATATGTTCTAAAGCCTATATTAGGGTTTCACACGTGTACTTTCCCTATTATGGGCTTTAGAACCCATAATTAGTTTTTATATTTATAACATTTATTTTTAAAAATTAGGGTGTTATAGTTGAAAATTAAACTAGCAAATACTTTGCATAAGTTACTAATTATACTTTTTTAAGTAAACGTATTTAAAATCCAACTTCCAAAACAACATAACAATAACATAAAACCAAAACAACCAAACAATTATACTCTAATCCAAACCACTCACCAAGAAACCAATAAATCCATCAGAATCACAACATCTCTATTAGCAATCTTCTACGGCAAATCCTTCGATCCTCTCATCAACTGTACATCCAACCGAAACACACATTCCTAAAATCTCCTTAAATGTTCCTTGTTACTCCTTCACCATAGATCTTGCTCTTATGATCTACGCAATCTCACTGACGTCATCAAGCGAAATATATTCATTGTGCTTATTATTCTTCACCTTTTTTTTCCAATCTCGCTTCAACGCTTTAATAACCAGCACAGGGACAGATAGTACGATGGAGACCTTCGTCTGATGGTTTGGATGGTGAGTTTGACGGTGACACATAGGCCTCTCAAGTCCTTTGTGGTTTCCTTTGCGATGTCTTCTACGATCTTCTTTGGTGAGAGACGATTGGTCCTATTTTAGATGCGAGTGAACTCGCAGCACTGAGTTCTTCTCATGTGACTCACACTTACACGACTTGTGATGGATCGAACTTTGGTGGCATTGAAAGTTTTCATGCGAAAATCGCCATATTTTGCAAGGTTTTGATTTTTGCACGTGTATGTATGTGTGTGTGTGTGTGTGTGCGAGAGAGAGAGAAGGAGGGAGAGAGAGAGATGAATGCTCTTAAGAAAACCATCAAGTTATGAGGAAACTAAATACAACATGTTGTATATATGCACATTACTAAAAGAATTATTTTGATTATGTTATAAATCCAAACATATAGGTTAAATGTTACTCTAAGACATCTATAATTCCATAAAATTTGACTACAATTTGCTAAAACCAAACCATAGTTCAAGTAAGAGGAAAATCAAGTATTAGAAAGGTCAAAAGATTAACTAGTAGCAACACGTAGGGTCCAGGATCTGCACGTGGATCATTAGCCAACTATATATCAAATATTCATACACAATGCTCAAGCAATGAGACTATCTATCAAATATTCATACACAATGCTCAAGCAATAGGATCATGAACGGTCAAACCATGCATTAACCATATCATTGTTGACAAATTTTCAAGATGCAATCTCAACCTTCAAAAAAATCCAAGCCATCTACATTTGAAGATCACCATGGTTATATGAAATGAGTATAATTATAATCACTCTTGCAAACTTCTTTCATAATTAGTAATCAAAAGTTTTATAAATCTTATATGTTACAATGTTGAGTAAGACTTTTCCCCCGCGAGGTCAACTTGTTTTCAAAGCCAATTCTAAATTGTAAGGAATGAACTTTATCCATTGAAGCTTTAAATATATATATATATATGTATTTGGTCAAAGTTAATCCTTCTTAAATTTTCTTAATTCTCACACTCAAAAAGTTTTAAACCCAAGGAGACAAAGTATTTTTAGAGACAAATAAGATAGGGACACGATAATGAACCCAGTTTATTACTCCCAACAAGAATATAATAAGATAACCTTATTTTATAAAAGAAACCAAGTTATAGCTGGCGATACAGAACCCAATTTAGTGGTTGCAACTAGTTCCTTTTATATGCACATGCCCTAAAACTTGTTTAGTGTGCACAAATGTTACACAACCATTTTTTTATAAATTGAATTATATTAATAGGAATATGTTAGTGTGCTTGACATGTAATCTTACTAAATAATTGTGCATGTATTGCTAGTACATTTGTATGGTAGAAATCTATTACTTCTACACGCATCTACTCGAAAATCAGTTTGATGTGTTATTATACGAATATTAAATACATTCATACACACGCATACTTTCACCATAAATTATTTCTAATTACTTCATCATGTGAGACAAATCATGACTCTTTGTCGTGTTCAACAAAATATACACTATCTTATTAATGGTCACATATTCTTCACACATCTACATTTTTAATGGCAACTCTTACTCCCACACTACTTTACACCAATAATTCTAAGCTAAGTTCTTGCCTGTATTTGAACACACACCTCCCCTCTAAGAGCAAAGTGTAATATTCGTGTGAAACGGGTTTCAAAAATCCGCATCGTTTATTTATCAAGCATTTATCTAAATGTCGTTGCATATTTATTAGTATCGGTTCTTAATTAATAAATGTTGTAGAATTAAAAACCATAAGAATACACAATAACAATAATAAGTAAATTAAAATAAACTTTAAAATAATAAAAGAAAGATTAAAAGGACTAGCCGGGTTTCGAACCTGGGTCTCCCGCGCACACTCACACACAAAACACCACTACTCTACACGCACATTAGTGTTTTAAACCAGGAACAAATAAGCTATATAGCAGAATTAACGAATAAACCTGCTAATCCAAAAGCTTCACCTCCGGATCGGCTGTCAAGAGCAAATCGTGAATTTTGGGGTGGGTAACGTCCTCCTCCGATTTCAAACGGATATAACTCATGGCAAATATCAGTTATAACCGAAAACTTTAAACCAAATCATTCAAGATCATGTAAATCGTAACCGAAGACATTAACTGAGATGGGGATCAACTTTGCTTATAAATACCATCTATCAATCATTCTCTAGCTCTCACACATGCCCACTCGTTATTCGGAACACCCTGCTCAAACGGAATTCAGTCTCTATTCGCCGGAAATTTTGACTCTGCTCGCCGGAATTCGTCGTTGGAGCACTACAATCGCCGGTAAATCCCTAAAGTTATTCTTGAAATTTGTTATTATCCTGTATTGTATACAACGCGTAGCAATAGCATCATTAACACTTAGCGGGATCGAGTTCAGTTCTGGGTGATATTCATGAGGAAGATGAAGTATTATATAGTGTATTAGTATAATTAAATATGGGTTTTTAACCAGGTTAGACACACAGTCCAGTGGTGGACTGTGTGCACATTTTCCATGAACTGCCCGAGTTCAAGTGTTGCTTTGATCCATGTTGATAAACTTAAAATCGGTTTTCTTTTTAAGCTAATGCGCCATCTACCAGTAAGATGTTAAGTATAATATAAATTCCATAATAAACAGGTTAAACACCCAGCCCAACTGGTTGGGTTGGGTTGGGTGCAAAACAACTTAAGGTCGCGGGTTCGAGACTAAGTATGCACGTCGGGTTCAAGGATTTTAAATCCTTTTTAAATTAACTAATTTCTGAAATAAGCTAATAAGAGTATAAGTATAACTAAAAACAGAATCCTTTCGGGTTAGACACGTAGCTCAGTTGGAAGAGCTGCGTGCACGTAAACGGAAGGTCTCGAGTTCGAATCCCACCACACGCGGCCAATTTCACCAAAAAGCCGGTCAGACCCTCCTTGTCAGGTCTGACAAGGTTTTAATATTTTTTTATTATTTGTTATTTATTTTATCTAATAATTTGTAACTATATCCTTAGTTAAAAACCAATTAAAACACTTAAAAACAAGGTTATCTTAGGTTTAAAAATTACAATAAAAACCATAAAATTAACCCAAAACTCTAAAAAAAGTAATAAATCAAAATATTATAGTTTTATATATTTATCGAATTATTGCGTTATTATTTAGGTTAGATTTCCTCGTCGATTAAATCCTTAATTCGTGCGCACTCTTCATTAATCAATGAAACGCACCCACTGTGAGTGAATCTTTACAAATTCCCCTTGTTACTCATGTTTTGGGGTGTATCATGTGCCGTACAGGTTTTATATATTTAAACACTTGTGCTAACATCATTATGTGATCAAATGTGTATATTTGTTTGTGTGGTTATATTTTATCATTTCAGTGCAATCATTCATTTAATGCCCATCAGTTCCTCGTGGGATACGAGTTGAGCATCAGGTGGCTCATTAGATCGGCTCCGTTTGATTGAGCCTTGATCTCAAGTTCATCATTCATCATGTTCATATGTTTATTGTGGATATTATGTGGTTTGTGATTTGTTATATATATACATATGCTCACTTATGGTCCATGCACTACTTTTATTTAAACAACTAATATAACAACTGTTTAAATGTTTATCTTAGATTCACTCGCCAACTTTTTTTGACCCAAACTTTTGTTTTACACATGATACAGGTGGACATGCTGATGAGAGGAACACATAGGAATGGCCTTAGAAGATAAATAAAATACAGCTTGTTTAGAACAATATTTTCTTGTGCTTATATGTTTTCTTGTGTTTGGATATTTTCTTTAACTGCATGGTTAATTATTTTTTCACATTCCTTTCTAACTTAAACCATGATACTCGTGTTTTTCAGAGATTCCCCTTAAAAGCCTCCATGTGTTACATTATACGGATGCTCCATAATCTACACAATTTTATTTTTCTCGTTTGTTCATTGTCCACAGTTTGGTCTAACAAGAGACCACGAAACTCCACTTTGAGTGCTTGACAATCACTTATATTCATGAATATATTCACCCCCACCTAGTTATCTAACATGTTAGTAAGATGTCTTTAATATATTAGATGCATTAGTGCGTATAAGATACAACAAAATTTTTTAGATCTAACAATTAATGAATCATCCTCATTTGCCACTTAGTTGTCAATGACATAAGTTTATCTTTTATCCAAATAAAAACACAGCAAGCAAAAGTGTTCTTCTCTCGTTTGTTGGGTTAATCGGTTTGTTCGCTAGTCAACGGGTACGGGTGGAATACTTAAATGGGCCAGCTAGGTTTTATTTTAGTCACATGATACTAAATTAGTCTAAAAGATGACCGAGTATTTCGGAGCATGAATGTTGCAAGTTGTTAGCTGAATTTAGGGAGATCATGTTATTTGGCATGTGATACTTTGTTAGTTTTGATTTTGTTGGTTACGTATGCATGTGTAAGGCTATAGATAACCTTATGGTTTAGTGAATAAAACTAGCTTTTCTCCATTTTCTTTTCTTCTGCAACAATTCACATATTCTTTACTGCAGGTGAGTGTGTGTGTCTTTGCAAAGGGGCCTGAACCAACATCGTTTGCCTGCATCAACAATTGTTTACAACATTATAATTGTGAGCACCAAAGAGACCACTTTGTTAAATAACTTTTTTTTAACATACATAAAAAAACATATCATACGTACTGTGTTGAATGTTTATTAACTAAGTCAGCTTGAAGGATAGAAGTAGATATGGTTGCCAGACTACATTCCATTGTTTATCTAAATTGAATGGTTCTTTTTTCAAGTGTCTCATTTTTACCCAACAACTTCTCACATTACGCTGTGCAAAGGTACATTTATTTAATATATTAAACCACTGTATTAATAGTAAACTAATTATTTTTTTAGAATAACGTACCCCATAATATTGAGGAAACAAAATAGATATTTTATATGGCATGATCTTGCCTAGAATGAATGAGCAAACACATCACATTTGCATAAGTTCACATTTTGAATTTAGCTTTCATTCATTAATTACCCTTCCTACTTCAATCTCGATTTAATCTTGTAGATGCTAAAAACGGATTAAAAAAGATATCAATAGTGTTTAGAGTATTTAGTTTACAGGTATGGATATCGTGTATAAACGTCACTGGCTACATAACTAACAATTAGTAGATGCACTTCGAAAAAATGGATTAACAAAGATATAGATAGTGTTAGAAATTTATGGATGTGGATATCATGGATATATATCACTAATTATACAGAACTAACCATTAGTAGATGCACCTCGAAAAAACGGATTAACAAAGATATAGATAGTGTAAGAAAATTTATTGATATGAATATAGCGTATAAATGACACTAATTACAGAACCAACCATTAGATTAATGCAACTCGAAAAAAAAGGATTAATAAAGATATGGATAGTGCTAGAAAATTTTATAGAAATGATATTGCGTATACATTTCATGTTCCTAAAAATAGTCATTTATGTCACTATATACTTTGAAATTGTTGGTGGATATCTACTTTATACCATCCTATTAAAATATGGCCACTCCAACGCACATGCTAAGTTCATGGTTCTTTTGTGTTTCTTCAAAGTTTCCTTCTTCAGGTCTGCATATGCAGTTTTCCAATTTCACCCAACTTCCTCTCTTGTTTATCTTCCTCTTGACTCAACTTTTTCCTTCTTCAAACATCTCAATGATTTTTTATATAAGGTAGTTTTTGTTGACTACATGTTGCATGATACATATTCTTTGCTTTCATGTTATTGAACCTTAATAATGCACTCTTCTTATAGTGGAAATTTGAATGATGGCATAGGAGTTTGTACATTTTGCTCTTTCTTAATTTCCTGCTCTCAAAGATTATTTTCTTATTTTCTAATGTTCATTTAAAAAATGGACATTGTTCGACGTTTCTTTGCTTTCCAACTATACTCGCTTTGTAATCCTTTTCGTTTATATTTCTGCTCTCCCTCTTTTGCCTACTATTGAGTATAGATATCTTTCTATTTTATCCAATGCAGATAGCACTTCTTATATCTAATATATATTTAAGTTCTTTTCAATAATCATATGGTCATATAAATATTCTGTGCATTCAATTTGTATGCTATCTAGTTAATATCCTCATGTATCATATATCATATATCAGTGATATATCCCTTATCGAGATATCGGTGCAAAATATCGTCAAAATATTGATACCAATAATATCAACGATATCGACCGATATTTGACTGATATATTACAGATTTTCCTGATATCACTACCTTTCTTTTTAGTTATATCATTCATCTTTCTTGTTATTGTTGTTATTGGTGCTTTAGGTCTATATGTTAAATGTTATTGTTTTAAGTCATAGTCAATACCTACTTGCTACAATTGTTAGTGTTTTGCAAGTTACAAAAGGTTAATTTGTTAATGGTAAGAGGGTATATTAAATTGTTAGTATTAAATTGCTCTCTCTCTCTCTCTCTCTCTATATATATATATATATATATATATATATATATATATATATAACTTTAGCATGATACTAAAATTACCGATATCCACCGCGAACCGATATTTCAAATATCAGTCCTTGACCTATATTTTATATTTTACCGCATTAACTACTTAGCTTGTACGTTGTAGTTGATATCTTTAATTTCTTATTACATGAATAATTTGTAAGAAGTGGGTTTACATGCTTTTATTTAAATAATATATATATATATATATATATATATATTTAGAAGTTCATGTGAGAAATTTTAAAAATGTGAGAAGGATAAGAAATAATCTAAACTATTAGATATTTAATCTAATGGTTGAGATCATAGTGGCAATTCTGTAAATAGTTTGACTATTAAACTAACTAATTTTCTAGATTAAGTGTATAAAGGTAAATTTAACATTTTTAAATTAAGAAACTAACATTAATGCACATGCAAAGTTCCCCCATTCTTTTTTAAACATCAATAACTTTTTATACGTAACTCTTTATTTTAAAAAAATTACACCATGATAACGAGTGTTTTTTTATCTTTAATATGAGTACAATAGTGATATACTTATGTAGAGAAAAAAATTACGTCTCGCTTGGATGTTTTAGTCCATGGTGTTTTTTCTATGTTCATACAATGGTGTTTTAATTGTAGGGTGTTATTTATATTATATTTCTGTTCTTCGTAAGATGTATGCCTTCAATCAATATACATGCTGTGGTGTTTTTATGAGTTAGGATGTTATTCCTGTTATATTTAATATGAGGACAAAGGTCCTTGCATTGATGTGGTTTCTAGAGTCTTAAGTAGATTTCTGTTGCTTTCAAAGAGTTAGGGTGTTATTTCTGTTTTTATATATTTAGAGTGTTATTTCTGTTTGATTCTGATTAAAGTGTTGACTGATATTATATTAAGGTGTTATTTCTTTAATATTCAATGTTATGGTGTTCTTAATAAGATGTGTGCCGTCAATATAACTGTTGTGGTGTTTTTATGAGTTATGGTGTTATTATGTTATATTTTTGTTCTCTATAAGATGTATGCCTTCAATATACTTGTTGTGGTGTTTTTATGAGTTAGAGTGTTGTTTCTGTTATATTTATGTTCTTTATAAGATGTATGCCTTCAATATACATCATGTGGTGTTTTTATGAGTTAGGGTGTTATTTCAAATTCGAAAATCCTTACAATAACTGCTAAAATTGGTTGCATATATGCATTCCATAATTAGATTTTATTAGTTAAATTACAGTTATACCCTTAAACTACCAAAATAAAAAAGGACACATGTCATCTCCAAAATCTTTCTTATCCTTCTCAAACTTTTAAATTTTCTCACAATAACCTCACCCTATATATATAGGGTGAGGTTATTGTGAGAAAATTTAAAAGTGTGAGAAGGATAAGAAAGAATTTAAACCATTAGATATTTAATCTAATGGTTGAGATCATAGTGGCAATTCTGTTGACTATTAAACTAACAAATTTCTAGATAAGGGTATAAAGGTAATTTAATATTTTAAATTAAGAAACTAACATTAATACACATGCAAAGTTCTCTACTTCTTTTTTAAACATCAATAACTTTTTATACGTAACTCTTTTTTTAAGAAAAAATTACACCATAATAACGAGTGTTTTTTATCTTTAATAAGAGTATCATATTGATATACTTATGTAGAGTTATTTCTGTTTTTATATATTTAGGGTGTTATTTCTGTTTTGAATCTGATTAAAGTGTTGACTAGTGTTATATTAGGGTGTTGTTTCTGTTATATTCAATGTTAGGGTGTTCTTTATAAGATGTGTGCCTTCAATATAACTGATGTGGTGTTTTTATGAGTTATTGTGTTATTTTTGTTATATTTCTGTTCTTTATAAGATGTATGTCTTCAATATACATGTTGTGGTGTTTTTATGAGTTAAGGTGTTTTTATGAGTTATATTTCTGTTCTTTATAAGATATATGCCTTCAATATACATGTTGTAGTGTTTTTATGAGTTAGGGCATTATTTCAAATTCGAAAATCTCTACAATAACTGCCAAAAATCGATTGCATATATTCATTCCATAATTAGATTTTATTAGTTAAATTACACTTATACCCTTAAACCATCAAAATAAAAAGGGACACATGTCACCTCCATAATTTTTCTTATCCTTCTCACACTTTTAAATTTTCTCACATGAACCTCTACCTATATATATATATATATATATATATATATACATGCGATACTCTCGCTATTCGTAAGAAATAACTAGTACAATAGCATTTACAAAACTAAATGAACAAAGAATATAAAGTAAAAATTTAAATGTCAAAACAAATTCAAGTCGATCTCTTGGAAAACTTCAACCGCACCCTTGTTACATGAATCTCTGCTGCAAAAATAGAAAAATAGTCGTTGACGATTTTAGTTGAGGATCGTGTTTAACACGGGACACTTAAAACAGATCTCGCGCCTCTTTTTAGACGAACACGTCTTTCTCCTAAGATAAAACAACCGAAACAATATGTGTATTGTCGAAGATGGCTCATACATACGAGATTACACTGAGTTAAGGTGTTTTATAAATTTATTTGAAACATAAAAATATGAAGTTGATGATGATAAAAGATTTAAAAAATACTCCTCTAAATTCTATAAACCCTGTAAATTCTATACACCCTTTTCACAAAACAATTTCTCTACTATCTTTCTTTTTCACCTCTCTATTTCACATCTTTATCACATTTTTCCACGTATTGAAGATGAATCATAAGGTCACTTGTATACTTGTCTCAAAGTTGTATATTTAATTTCTTTATTTAACCATAATTAAAAGAATTTTATGAGTCAAACAAAACTTTTGATTTATTCATGTTAATGTCAAATTAAATAAAATTATAAGACATAAGCAAACGCTCCACAATTATTTAGTCAAATCAAAACAACTTTTTTATAACAAAGATAAAAATTTCTACCAAGCCATCAAAGTTTAATTAGAAATATTATATTCTTCAAAAGACTGTCACCATTGGACAAATTCGTCGGAGTTGCATGGTGAGTTTGTTGATAATACTCCATCGGAAAACCAGGGGCGGAGGCTTATTACCCCCCCCCCCCCCCCCCCCCCCTTTATTTTTTTGCTTAGAAGCGTAAATATAGCTCATTAGCTTTGAAATATATTATTTCTATTTGGTTCTACTGGACGTAAATAATGTATTTAACAACTGATTACCGGAGAATCACTGATAGAACTTTCAGTACAGAATACTGATTAAAATTCCAATTCAAACAATCAGTGAGTTTTCTATACAATTAACAACTTTTTGGACGTTAAAGTTGACTTCCCTTGAAGATTGGGAAATCAAGGACAAGGTGACTAGTTAATTATATTTAACTTTAATATTATAGTTCCTAATAAGACACGTTTAACTACTTTTATAAAAGAAAACAAACTGTAAAATCATTATAGTACTTTTGTTAACCAAAAATAGTTTACTGCAATAAAACTGAAAGTAAGTGAAAAATGCATTGGATGACTACCTTAAACAAGTGAAAAATGCATTGGATGACTACCTTAAACAAGTAAAAATGCATACAACTAATTCACTTTAACAAATCAAGAGAACCTACTTGTGTGAGTAAATTGAAAATAACTTCTATGTTCCTGAATAGAACAGCATACACAACCAATAAGATTGATAGGAGTCAGGATTGTTTTTTTTTATTTCAAGTTAGGTAGCTTCCTTTCAAGTTATGTAAACCTATAAATAGATTATAGGATCTTGTAAACTTTGAGTTAAATAAAAACATAAAAAAGACGTCCTGGGAAGTCCCTCCACAAGACCCGTGTGTTGTTTATCGTTCTTGTTTTGATTAACTAATTGTACCCAACAGATCCCACTACACTTGTATATACCCAGGGGCGGACCTACCTTAGGCGAATGAGTAGCCTCCGTTACCCCTTGGCGCTCTGGTGGTAGTGTAAATTTTGGAAAAAATTGACCTTTTTTGACGTTTTTTCGATTTCGTTACCTTTTTTTTATAAAATGAATATACCTATTAGGTTAAACGATAGTTAACTAATGAATTATTCTGTAAATAAATCAAAAAACGTACAACCAGGTCATTGTAGGCAAGATCTATTATATGTATTATTTTCCCAATATTGTAATAGCACATAAATTTGTCTTTAATCATTATATATGATAGTTAATCAACTAAAATTCGCTCCTGTTACAAATATCTAGATCACATAATAACAGTTAAAGCTAAAAATTATAATAATTAAAAGTGTATCTTATTTTCACTTATAATATGATTCTAATCTCGTGTCCTCGGTCACATCATGAGACTATAACCAATGGTTCTAAACTATATCCACAAAAATATTGACAAGTGAATTAAAGTAGGTAAAAAGAACGTAGCGCACATGTTATTAAATTGTTGTTAATCTAATCGTATTTTAATTTAGCATAAAGCTACAGCTTTGGTTGTTTATTCCAAAAAGTCTTGTTATATATTATATATAAATTATATAAGAATGGTGTATAGTCTTTTGAGTTTTAGAATCATGTTAAATCTACAACCACTGCTTCCATATGGAAAATAAGCCATGTGTAGATATTTGATGACCTCTAATATTGTAAAGTGTTATAATTTAACCCTCTTTTACTATTAATATTAACAAAATCAGTGGTGTCCATAGGATTTTTCTTCATGTATTCATATATAACTCTAGAATGTGTTCTTTTGTAAGGGATGCCTCAAAAAAGCTACGAAAAGTAACCATGCAGAATATCAAATGACACTCGGACAATAAAATAAGAATACCTACTGACCTACGTAAGTTCCAAATTATTTTTTTAAATGAGAACTCTCATATATAAGATTTTTCTTATGATTTTCATTTGCTTTGGGAGTTAAAAACTCCATATCGAATATGACACCTTCATCAACATTCTCGCAAATATATTTATAAAGAGAAATGTTGTTGGGGAATTTTTAGAAAACCGGACTATTAGAGAGACGTGTAATCATTCTCAGATCAAATTATTTTGATAGTTCTACTGAATAAACGGATACAACTCTGATTTCTAGAATTAGAATAACAGTATGTTTTGGTTCAGAATTCGTATGAAGCAATGTATGACCAAAAAACAATTTTGAATATTTTTCTTTTTGGAGGGGGAGACCTGCTGACGGTTATTATTTTAAAATTAAAACTGCCCACAAAATGCCTACAATTTTTATTTAAAAATCATGACAAATTTAGGAAATTAAATTTTCTAAGGCATTTTTAATAGAGCAATTAAATAGAAATAAAAAAATTAATAGCTTGACCCCAGGGGCTCTGCCCCTTGGACCCTGCTCCTCCTAACTTGCTTAATGTGTATTATAATTCGCTTTGGTCATCAAAATCAATTCCGATTACACTAAAATATATAACAAATTTGTCTCACACTAAGATCTAGGACTTCATCATCATAAATGAAATCCATTTGGTCACCAATGTACTGTACGTTTTAAGTTGATGATGAAGGCCAATTACTAAATCAATGAGAGAAGGTCCTCTTTCTTGGCGACCACTCAAACTAAAGCTACCTATTCATTGCTGTTAGACCATCTCAATAGTTAGCTTTTGGGTGTTTTCAGAGCAGGGAGAGGGTCAGGTGGAGGAGAGAGGCGGTGAGATAGCAATCACAAAGGAACAGCATATGTGGCTGCTGACAAGAAATCGTTCGAAATGGAAAATGACGCTGAGGGGCGGACCTACCTTAATAAAAGGGGTAGCCTCCGCTACCCATTGGCACTCCGGCGGTAGTGTAAATTTTGGAAAAATTTGACAGTTTTTCGATTTCATTTCCCTTTTTTTATAAAACGTTATTTCTACGAAAATTTTCTAGATCCGCCATTGATAAACGTTTGCACACTATTATTTAATGTTTCACTAAGTAAATATAAAACTATGATAGTTTGAAGAAAAATCATGGTAAATGATTATATTATCAAAGAATTCATCTCATTGAAGAAATTAATAAATTAAAATAGATAAAGATGATGAAATCAAGGATATTTAGATTACGATATAAAAATTCTTGTATGTGTTGTGTTTTTAATAAAATGTTCTTGACAAACAAGCAACAAACAAACGAATTGGTTTCATGCTGCTTTGCATGACTTTTAGAACCATCCACTGTTGAGTAGGTTTTGATATTCACTAATCAAGACATTCAGTAGATTTTAAACTTTTAACATGCATGTTGGACACTTTAAACATATAATATGTGGCCCAAAAACATGTTACATATCCAATCAATAAAATTATGTCCAAGCATCGTTGGGCCGTTAGTTCCCGACTCTAAAAAAGTCTCTTTATAGGGTTGGCCCGATAAAAACATCGACAAGTAGAGATGGGCATAATCGGGTTTTATTATTACCCGGAACCGGTTTCAACCCGGACCCGGTTCTGCTTGGATGTCATTGGAACCAGGTATGGTGTGGAACCGGATCCAGTTCCTACCCGGGTTCACACCCAAGAATATGGAACCGTGTAGAACCAGGTACGGGTATTATGGACGGGTATGGTGTGGAACCGGGTATGGTGCGGAACCGGTTTCTTATAGTGTGGGAACCGGTTCCTGGCAATCAAACCTGTCATTTACTGTTCAGAACCGTTTCCTGACAGCATTTACTGTTCAGTCAAACCTGCCATTTTACCGTTGGAACCGGTTCCTGACAGTCAAACCTGCCATTTATTGTTCAGAACCGGTTCCTGATAAAATGTTACCGTTGGAACCGGTTCCTGATAAATGTTACCGTTGGAAACCGGTTCCTGATTAAAAATCGGTTTTTGTATATAAACCCCTTCCTACTTACCATTTCTAAACTTAACACTTTACACTTCAAATCTAATACTATCAAAGAGATAACGATGGCTTGCAACGATGAGGTCGTGGATATTTTAGAAACCAAAAGAAACCCCGCTATTTGGAAGCACTTTGACTTGTGCTTGATGTCGGATAGCCATGAAATGGCTAGATGCAAGGGGTGCGGGAAGTTCATGAAGGCGTCGGCCAACTCGACGCTCAAGAAACACACCGACCGCCATTGTCCGGTGACAAAGGCGAAAAACAATGAAAAGGGTGAAGCATCCGGGACCGGGTCATCGAAAATTTAGTTTGTTTTATGTATTGTAAACCCATTTGTGTTTTATGATTAGTATTTTTAGTGTTTTATGTGTTTTGTTTAACGTTTCTTGTTTAGGTTGTTTGTGTAACCGGGTACTTGTTTCTGGTAATAAATAGTTTTATGTTTATGTATTATACCTTGTTCTAGCAAAGACTTATAAAAAAACTCACATTAAAAATATATTGACGCCGGGTCTGGAAGGTTACCGTAGGAACCGGGTATGATAAGAACCGGTTACGGGTACAACCCGGGTATGGGTTGGAACCGGTTCCGGAACTTATTTTTTTCCAAAAATGTGGAACCGGGTAGGAACAATCGGGTATTTTGAACCCGGAACCGGTTCTACTATATGTCGGGTAGGAACCGGAACCGGTCCCAGGTAGGTTCCATCGGGTCGGGTTTGGAACCGGTTATTATGCCCATCTCTATCGACAAGTCAGTGGAGTGTTAAGTCATACTCAAACAAATTGGTTTGAGATAATTATCAAGTTGGATAATCATATGTAATGTTGTATATTTTTATAGGTAATCATAGCTTAGAAAAAAAGTTTATTTGGGTAGAAAGATTAAAAAGTAATTTTGATTATCAATTGATTAATTAAGGGCTTAGATTAAATAGGTATAATTGATAAAAAAAAGCAGGTGCGTGTGATTTTGTAGGGGTGTCTAGTTCATTCAAGTCAATAGTTTTTCTCTCCTCCAATTCCCTCGTTTTTAAAATGTTAATAACTTTTTCTTACGACATTATTTTTTTATAAAAATTGCACAATAAAACGAGCGTTTTTTATCTTTAAAACGAGCAAACTATTGCTATACTTTTGAAAAAAAAACCGTTTTCGGTAACCCAGATGTGTAAAACGCAATGGACAAAAAACACAAAAAATAATATTTTTTTAAACGCAATGAATAAAAAAAAAAAAAAAAATTTCTAAAACGCAGTGGAAAAAACATAAAAAAATTCTAAAATGAATGTACTAAAAACACAAAAGAAAGTGTTTATTCTAAAACGCAATGGACTCAAAACACAAAAGAAAGTATTATTTTCTAAAACGAAATAGAATAAAAACACAAAAGAATGTGTTTGTTCTAAAAACACAATGAACTAAAAACACAAAAGAATGTGCTTATTCTAAAACACAATTGACTAAAACACAAAAAAAATGTGTTTTTTTGTAAAACGCAATGGACTAAAAACATAAAAAAGAAACGTTTTTCTAACATGCAATGGACTAAAACAAAATAAAAATGCGTTCTTTCGTTGTGTTATAAAATGCAATGCATTAAAACACAAATAGATTATGTTTTTTATTGTTTTATAAAATGAAATTAAAAACATAACAAAGTAAAACGCATTTTATTGTCCTTTTTCATTGTTTTATTACGCTAATTTAGAACAAATTATTCATATCGTGTGCATGATTCATAAAAAAATACAAACTATCACCAAATTAAAGCTTAAAGCTTGTGAAACACTTAATACAAACAAAAAACCTTTAAGTCTTTAAAAAACACAAGAATTAAAGGAAAACAAACAAACCGTTTTGACTTTGTTGCGATTTTTTATTACTATACATCACAAATAAATATAAGGAAATTGATTTTATTATCCAAAAAACCAACAGAAAAGATTATGTATATCCAAAACTGAACACGCAATACCCATTTAACTTTATTGCGTTTTATAAGGACTGGACATCTAATATGAATAAAAGGAATTTGACTTTATTATCCAAAAACCCAATAGAACAAGTGATATACATCCAAATCTGAAAAATGCAATACATATTGATTAACGATACATGTCCTTAGAAGCATAATATTTATATTCATCTCGAAAATCAATATAGGACTAGTCTAGAATTTGACTTTTACATCAGTTTAAGCTTCAAAAATGATGTTTCAATGACAATTGCCTTTTAGCTTAATCTTTTACTTATGAACAGAATCGGATACCTTAATTTCTTCTTGAAATCGTTTCTTCGAGTTAGTTGCATCGACAGTGAACTTGACGGCGACGTCTAAGAAGGCAGCAGCTCTAGTGATGACTAACACGTTCCGTCTCCGTTAGGACAGGTTCGTCGGTGCGGTGATCGGAGTGTCGCGCCCCGGTCAAAGATAATATTTATAATCCCAAATTACCCTTAACAATTTGTTAGTGGTAGAAGGAGTCGAACCACGAATAGTTTGTGATTTGTGTATGGACATGATTGATTGTTAATGTTGTCACAATTTATAAAGCTTGCTAATTCGGTTTAATTGTTTGTTTGAAAAGAGATGTCAGATTAAACCGACAAGTTTGATGCTAAAGTGATTAACTACTAAAACTTGAATGCTTGTGATTACATGAAAACTTGATTAATGGTTTTAAACAATAATTATTAACAATGTTCACACCGGTTCGGTAATTAAAGACCTAAGGTTTCTACACGTTTTAGATTTAACTCAATTGCATATATGATTAACGGATTTAGTGTCGCGTGGCTTAGGTGTCAGGAGCTATCAACGTCGTAAACAGCGCACCGCAATGCACTTCGTTACCAAGAACATGTAAATCCTACCAATTGATAAGGCATAAGTGCACAAATTCATTTCGAAAAGTCAAATTTTATCATCATTCGACAATTCACAAATTCAATTCAAATACATCACAATTATCAAAGCTTCAAAATCAAAATGCAATTTGTCACAAATCAAATCTCAAATCAATGTTTAACCCTAGAATCTTACAAAAACCTACACCGGGGTTAAACCCAAGATGATTAGGCGCTCGTGGATGTTAGAACTCGATCATCGGATGATGATTGAAGCTTGATCACGAATATCTTGAAGCCTTGAAGATGATGATGATGATGGAAGTGGATGGATGATGGTGAGGGGAGGATGATAATGATTAGATTTAGAATTGTGATGATGGATGATCAATTTCGATGATGGTAGATGATTCGGATGGATTGGACTTGAGGTTGGGGGTGTTCTTGGCTCCAAGAGAGGTTTCAAACTTCAAAATATGCGTAACCTATTCTAATGACCCAAAAATTGGGTTTTAACACGTCCAAATTCGCAAAACAAGGGATATCAGCGTCACCGAGCAGGAAGGGGCGTCGGTGTGTTGGGGTGTTACAGTCGGCGACGCTGGATGGATGTTCCAAGTGCTAACGATGCACTATCTTGTTGTCTACGCAAGTTTCCATCGACGCGGGAGCTTCATCGACGACCCTAGGAGCGTCGTTGACATCACATGCAAGGTGCCGTTTCCTGTTTTGTTTATTTCACTTCCCCGGTTAATCACGCTCGTTCCCGATGCCCTGAATAGCTCTTTAACTTTGTTAGACCTGCAAAACACAATTCTAATCAAAAGTAGGTCATTCGAAACTAAAAGTTATGTGAAAACATAAACTTAAACACAATAAGTCACCAGTTTTCGACCACGTATCATGCGGCGGTGGGATAAACTTAATACACAGCTGACAAATGGAAGGAGTGATGGTCAAGTTAAGATGTAGGGTAGTAGCTGGTGATGATAGAGGTGGCATATTGTCGAATGCTAGTGATGGTGCAGGTTGAATATGGTGGAGGTGGTGGTTATGGAAGTGGTAGTGGCGGATGTGGTGTTAGTGTGTAGGGTTGAAAAAAGAATCTGATATGGGTTTTGAGAAAAGTAAAAAAAAGGACCAAATTACCCTTTAATCTACCTTTTAAGAAGTGGCACATGTCATAATCACATTCCTTCCTACCCAAACAAAACTTCCTATTTGATCCTACCATCTTTTATATACTATATAATAAAATAAACTAAAGAGTGACACGTATCATCTAGTGGAGTCATTTGTTTTTTAGTTTTCTCGCTTCTCTCTCTCACCAATTATAACTCTCTCTCACAATTATAAATATTATATATTTTTTAATTAAATAATCTAAAACTTCATAAAACACAATAATTTTAAAGTAAGATACTATTTCAAATACAATTTTTGAGTTAGCCTTTTTAATTAAATAATCTAAAACTTCATAAAACACAATAAATTTAAAGTAAGATACTATTTCAAATACAATTTTTAGGTAGCCTTAAATAATTTAGCTTATTCCAAAAGATTTGGATCAGTGAAACCGTTGATAAGGATCGTTAATAGTCCAAATTATCTCTTCACGTATATAGGTTAAGATTAGTGAAGTCATTGATAAGGATCGTTAACAGTCTAAGATGGCGTTTGTTTTTTTTAAAAAGATTTGTGGAAGGTCTTCTGTCTGCGTCGCACAGACCATGTGCAGACATTTCCATTTGCAGACTGTTTGTTTTTCCAAAGACGTTTGTGCGAGCTCTTCTTGGTGTAGACTTGGCCCAACCACTTTTAAGATCATCAAAAATCTGCAGAGGGTTAAACACCACCACCATCTACGACCACCGTCCACCACCACCCCAACCGTCCACGTCCACCACCCACCACCACGTCGCACCACCACCACCGTTCGTACACCACCACCATTTTATTTTAGAAGTCCGCATACGTTAAAAACAAACAGACAATAGTGATAGGAATGGAATAATTAGAAGATTTAATATTTATATAGTATGGTGTGTGTAAGTGTGACATTTAAAAATAAACATAGATCTACTCACAGTTTTGCGTATAGTGATCGTTGAATAAACCGCACGAATTTGAGGAAAAACTCTAAAAGACAAAGTTGCCACAAAATATAAAATAACAAAAAGAGAAAAATGCACGGATAATCCCTGTGGTTTGCTTCATTTTCACCTTTACTCCCTAACTTTCTAATATTACAGCTATAGTCCCCAACCTTTGTTCTCCCATTTCTCAGATAGTGTCGTTCACTGTACCCACCAACATCACCTACAACTACCACCCTCCACCGGAGAACCACCACCTCCGTCGTGCGTCCACCATTAACACCACTCCACCCCTTCAATCACCGTCTCCTCCATTAACACCATTCTACGCTTCCATGAAACCACTTCATACCTTCGTTGTGCATCCACCATACAACAAATTAGACCAAATCAATCCTTGCAACGATATACATTCAAAATGAACCATCTTTCTTATTTATAAATAGTACTAGCGCACCCCAAGGAGATAAACTAGGGCGAATGACCCCCTTCGTCGATCAACTCTTGTTATTAACTAGCCCAACTCGTGCATTTTGAACGGTGCGAGTCTTTAGACAAACATGCTGCATATGCTTCGAATTTACATGACTGGTTAAAAGTTGCAAGAAAAATAATTTTCAAACGTAGTTGATTATCAGTAGCAAGTTGTTACAAATCATTAGTGATAACTACAACATTGGCAAATTAGTCTTGTAGGTAATGGCATGAGTGTTCGGGTATAAGATCGGGTTTGTGATTACTTTAAAATCTTTTGCGGGCATGGTGCATGTATCATATTAGGTGATATCTTACACGGTTTCTAGAAACACACATACCCATAAACTTTTTTTTCTTGTGTCATTAGAAATAGAGTAATTTAACGATTCACTAAGCTTTTTGTTTTTATATTTCTAATTTTTAGGTAATAAAATGATATAAAAACGAAAAATAGTAAGCAGTGGCGGAAACCTTCTTATTGAGGGGCATCATAACGATATCTTTTCTCCCGACTTTAACTAGAGGTCCTATCAAGTTTTTTTTGATATCATATTTTATATACAAAATTCCAATAAATTTCGTGATTGGAGGGGTCCGCAAACCCTCTTGGCCTCCCTCTTTTTCTACCCTAGATAGTAAGGAGTTCTATTTTTTTACATTTTTATCTCTTTGTAATGATATCTTTTTAAAAGTTATATATCCCTACCAAACTAACATGACAAAAGGTTAATCAAACTTTACATGTGACTATGTAATTTCCACCATCGGATGTTTCTGACCTTTTAGTTTCAGAAATTTATTATTTAGAAAAGAAAACCAAATGTCATAAGACTTTTAGTACATAGGTATTAGGTCGGGCATGTAACACGGATTATAATCAGTTTCTCAATTCGATAAATTTTCCAAAATCATGTTTTAAGCATCTAGTTTATAAAGCTTCAAAGCATTCAATATCTAATATGAAGTTCAACCTTTTATAATATTTGCATTTAGGAGCGAGCGATTACCAGCAAACCATCATAGACCCATATGCGTTGAGCGGTGTACGCTTTCACAGAACACGTTCAAACATTCCAGCACCTCACCCAGTTGTTGTCTAAGACTCAGATTAGTTATTGTCGACCAAGATTCGTTGTAAATAGAGATGTGTCTCACACTCTCACCTAATGATGCTTTTTTCTTCTATTGAAATGCGAATTTTGCAATAAAAATGGTTGAGGTTGCTACCATTGATGCATTTGACATGAGGATGAGATGTTTCAAGTGTTAATTATTATGAAAAGTGTATACGATGAAAACAAAGTAAGGTAAATAAATAAACAAGCTAATTAAATTTTCTAGCTAATGGAGACTCACAATATCATCATCAACATCATCAACCTCTTTACCCATTCTTTTAGTGAGCATTATGTTATGTAGCCTTATCAAGGCCTTAATCTTACCATCTTTGATGCATCCACATCAACAGCAAGAAAGAAACAAAAACCAATAACAGTTAACGGAACATATAATCTTTAAACGATCACGTCTTTTATCGTCTAATACCAAAAGGAAATATGAAAAAAAAAAATATATATTATATATATATTATATATATATAAACTCCAAAAGATCTTTAGGTACCGAGAGAAAAAAAGAGCTAATAAGAAATAAAGTCAGTTTACTTAATGTTGGGATCTTTTGGCTTACAAAACCGACAGGATATAAAGATCAAGCGTTCTAAAAGTTAATATATACAATTATTATACACACACACATATATATATATATTCGCTTATTGATGAGAATATATGTGTTGTGTGACTCTTGGTTTTTTGGTGTGACAACACTCCAGAATTGCAGTTAAGTCTTAATTTTCAACATGGAGCGAAAACCACCTTAATGAACCCGAAAATTACCATAAAAAAGTTTAAAAAACGCTAAAAATCACTAATTGTGTTATGTAAAGGCTAACTGTTATAAGATTACTAACTAACCAAAAATAGAACTAATAAACATGATCAGCAGTCAGCATATAAACTATCAAGAGTCAAGACTTTTCCCATAATAGAACTTTTAAACCACATGGTCAATTCCTACACATAGTACTGGCTAGAAACACTATAAAGAACACCATGGGTCCAAATTTCTTCAAGCGAGAAACCGGAAGAAAATAAAAGGAATTAACCGCTCAAACTAAAATAAAAACATAATAGATTTATTCACGCTCGATCTGAATTGTAACATGACTAATGTTATACTCCCTGTTAATATACCCGACCACCTTATCGAGCACCATATCAGCATCCGCTTCAGGCCTTATTCTTACATGACAAGCTAACAGCACCTTCCCTACGGTGATAGCCCATATATGCAATTCGTGAATAGCAACCACGTCCTCTATCTCGCATAGACCCCTTTCTAGACTCGTCGCATCTATCTCTCTTGGCGTGCTTTCCATCAAAACCTCTAAAATATCGAGCAGCATGTTGATGGTTGTATACAGAACTATAATGGAGAACAATAGTGTGCATATTGGATCAATGATTTTCAAGTTGGGGTTATACCATATGGCTGCCGCACCAATCATTACGCCAATACTCTGGATTAAATCACCCAAAACATGTAGATAAGCCCCTTGAACATTTATGTTGCCCCTCTTCTTCTCCTTTGTTTCGTCTTTTGAGTAGGTTTTTAACAACGGCCGGTTATGTTCTTCATGATCATGATGATGTTGATCATCACCATCACCATGATGGAGATGCTCGTGTTGACCATGAACGTGTCCATGACCATGAACGTGTCCATGACCAAGTATGAACATCATCAATATATTAACAACTAAGCCGAAAGAAGCGATTCCAAACATAAGACTACCTTCAATCTCAACCGCACCATAAATAAGTCTATCAATCGCCTCATAAACAAGAATACCAGTAATCAACCAAATTATCTGGATTGAAACAAGCGTCCCAAGTATTTCAATCCTGAAAAAGCCATACGACTGGCGAGGCGTAGCCTCCCACCCCGAAGCCCAAACAGCAAACAACGAGATCGCAAACGCAGCAACATCAGATAACAAATGAGCCGCATCAGTCAGAATCGCAAGACTGTGGGCTTTAATCCCACCAAACACTTCCACACCCATAAACACAAAACATAATACAACCCCACCCCAAAGCTTCCACATCGAACCCGACCGCTCTCTTGCTTCCCGAGAACTCGTTCGCGCATCCGAGAACTCACATGGTGCACCCCCACACACTTTGGTTGCAACATATGTTCGGTTCTCTTTAGAAGACACATCAGAAGATATATCAACAGTGTGTGCCTCCATGTTTGTTTGTTTGTTTGTTTCACTATATATCACCTGAAAGATGAATCAAGAATTAATATACAAGTACAGAGGACTGATTATTATTTTATATTAAGATTGGGGATAACAAATAGTGCTGAAAGTAAGGATATGCAAGATTCGGATAGTTTTTTTTTTTTTTTGTGGTTTCCAATAATAATATATTATTCGAATCAAACGATGCAAAGAATGAAGAGAATAGGAGGGTTTTAGGTTTACCTGAGAGGGTTTGATGAATGGATGGATGATGAATGATGGTGAGAAGAAAGAAGGCGTGTGTGTATGAAGCAGTGGTTATAGATACATGATGGCTATATATAAAGCGACTCCTCATATGCAGGGTTTTGGGCTGGGGGATGGTAGTAGTCTGAGGATACATAGACCCACCAAGTATATTTTTAATTAATTTTTTTTATTCCAACAAAATAATGATATTTTAAAGAGTAAAAGAATATTCTTGAAATCTACTTTTATTGTTAATGGTAACATCTGTATATAAATATAGTATAGAAAGAATGAAAAAGAAAGAAAATCAGGGTGGATTTTGAATGAAAAATCAGAAAAGAAAACTCTGAAAATTCAATATTTTACACTATAGAAAAATTAGAATTTTTTTTCTAAAATTATAGTTATGAAGCAAAAACCCGCCCTTAATGAAGCTCTGCTAGTGACGACACGTCAACAAAATATCAAGCTCTACCTATTGGGTATACCTGATTCAAAACCTCTGAAATCTTTCGGGTAAGTTGATTAATTACATTTAGCATTGTCACTCTAGAAGTATTAAAAACACTCAAATGCTTTTAATAATAAATAAAATAGTTTGTATTAAAAAACTATAAAAGTATTTAAAAAAACGCTCAAATAGTTTGTATTACTTTAGATAAGTTCCAACTTAAAAAAACTTCTTGTTTCAAGAAAAATCAAGGTATCGTTGCGTCAAATCATTGCCTACTTTCAAAAATCAGAATAATCTTCAAAAAAAAAAAAAACATATCAAACATGGTGAAAGTATCATATAAATGTTGACATCTAAAAGGAAGATCAAAGTTACAAAACTTAGGGTGGGAGAGATGGTATGAATTCAATGTGAGAGACGTTGCGATGTAACTGTATTGTTTGTTTTTTGCTTTTCTTTTTCTTTGTATGTTTTCGAGTTTTTACAACATATGTTAGTCTCATTCTATAATCATAGAATTTCGTTGTTAAAAAAATCTAAATACCTTCTAAATCTATTTTGTGTCCTCAACTTTGCGTTTTTCATTTTGATTTATGAAATTGGGTATAACTAATCTTAAAATCAACAATAGAGTGGGTCATTAGCTGGGTGTTAAATCGGCAATATGAAGAATCTAGATGCTTTGCCCGATCATACGATTCGCTCCAACAGACAGGCATGGTTCTGTAGTCAAAGCAACTTCGTCACTTTCGTGTACCCATCGGACGGCAGCCTTTCGGGGGTTCCTTAGGGACCGTTTCACTCTGCGTAGATTGACTGAACTCAGAAAACCTTCCACTGGCAGGCGATCGTGTTTTTCATAGGATTTATCATTACTCTGTCAGCATTCTCACTTCTGATATCTCCAGGTCTTGTCACCAAAAATCTTCCCCGGTTGACAGAACATTCTGCTACTGACACTTGAAAAAGCTGCTTTCAAGGTCTCATCACTTTGGTGAATCACTTGAGCCCTAATAAGTGAAGGTGGGGGATGGCGCAAAACATCACGCCTCTTACTGGTTCCCTTGAATTTTTTAGGCTAGCAGTACCCCAACCCTGCTCATCACGCGTCAATTAAAAGGATTTGGAGTGCTGGGGTGGGAACAATCTTATGTGAAGGTAAGGGATGGCGGGAACCCCGCACCCATAACACGTAGTCTTCTAACCACGCTACATCATATACGGCTATGCAAGGCGTTCTTTCAAAAACCATCATTTCCTCTCTCTAAAAGTCTAAGAATCATTTAAAAATATCTTTCTCCACTCTCAATCTTTCTCTCTCCTCCAAAAAGTGGTTTTTCGGCCAAACAATCATTCTTTCCCTTCCATATATGCACATTTCAGTGTCTCTTTTCCGCATGTGCAGATAACTACTAAAACTTTTCATTGCTGATGCTCTTACATAGATAGGTAACTCAACTCTAATATGTCTGTCTTGTTTGGGTGTACGTGGTGTTTCTAGCTATCTGGATCGGTTTGTAGCTGTTAGAGGGTTTGTTTTTCGTTGTCAATTCATCAGTGCCAACAATAACATGGCAACAAGATAGCTAAAACAAAACACAAATTATGAACATTAGAATTTCCTTGGTTTAATGTTTGTTTAGCGGACTTTTGACAACATCATACCATGATTCATCAACTTCGGACTATATATGTAATTAAATGTTCAGAGAACATATAAAGAGAGTGGAGGGTATCCTTGCCACTCTTGCTACAACATCTCTCTCATCTACATCAACATCACATCAGATTTCATTACTTTCTTACTCAACTTGCTACTTATGTTGAGCTCTTTTCGCAGCATACTTGTGGAATGGGTACCGTTTCCCTTAATTAGTCATTTAGAAGGATTATTGGATTTTATCACCCTCAACTATTCGTTATTGGTCGCTTTCACCCCAACTAACACTTGCACTCCTATCATCCCCAACTTAACACTTTGTGTTTTTAGTCACCCTGAGTTAACCAGCCAAGGTAAAATTAACCTAGCTTACCTACCCCGTTTGACACATACTTAACACATGTTATGACTTATGAGCATTGACCCATTATGTTGGTACCCAAAAAGTATATTTCCTTCAGTGCAAACGGATCTAACCCATAAAAAGGTTTAATAATTACAACAAAGTCACATTGAAACATCTGAAAAGGTGGTTCCATACGATTTTATTTAGTAGTTTATTTATAGCAATGATTATGTTTAAATAAAAAAAATAACATTCCAACCGCTTGAGAGAATCAACAGCAAAAATGACATTGAATAAGTTGAAAAACAGTTTGTTTAATGTCATTTCCAAGCAAAATACTTTTTTTATTTCCAGGTATTTTTATATCATTCTTATTGGAGGTGGAGGGGAAATGTTTAATGTCATTTCCAAAGTTAAAACAGTATAAGCAAGAAGAGCATATTCAAGAGTCTCTCTTTGACTATATCACCTCCCAATGCCTTGGATGTTACCCACGAAAAACCTTTATTACATGAAATTCTAAACAATTTTAATTGTTTAATTAGACAAATAATAAAGATTAGATTCTGACACGACTTCTCATGATATCGGTGGTAAAGTTGTGTGTTCTCCAACCAAATAATTCCGAGTTCAAATCTTACGTGTAGAGTAAATTTTAGTGTGTATGTGTTTGTTGGTCTAAAAAAGATTTTGACATGACTTTGGTAGAGTTCAATAGTATAGATTCTGACTTGACTTTGGTAAAGTTCAACACACACTCCTTAGAGCATTCACATCGGAACCTTTGTATCTATCTTTTCTTTATAATTTAGAGAGAAAAGTAAAGAACACAACTAAAAAACACTACTACATCGGATGCTCTATAATAAAGAATATTTTAAAGAAAACTAAAGTACACCTCTATATTTTGTTTTGAGTGTATAAGAAACAAAGAAAATAATAAAATACGTGTTTATGAGTATGATAGAGATAGAGAGTTGGATGTGGAAGGTTTTTGAAAAATAAACAAAATTTAAAGAAAAGTGTGTTTTTTAATTAAATTACATGGAGATGGAGGCTTAAATGTGAATTCTTAATTCTACACTATCTAAAATCCACCTCAATACCCATCAGGGGCGGACATATCTTAGGCGCAGGGGTAGCCTCCGCTACCCTTTGGCGCTCCGGCGGTAGTGTAAATTTTGGAAAAATTTGACTTTTTTTGATGTTTTTCGATTTCGTTACCCTTTTTTTATAAAACGTTACCCCTACGAATATTTTCTAGATCGCCACTGATACCCATAATGTCGATTGGAATTGATTATGTGAGTTCTGTTTGGACTCTAGTGAGTAGTGTCTAGACCTCTAAATGGCTATCTACACCACCTACTAATATGATTTTAGTTAAAAGCATCCATTTTCTTATAGTTGGAATAAGTTTCAGGATTTCTATTTTACATTACAAAATAGGTTCGATGAATGATAATACGTGGGTAAAGTCAGAAGACTTGGCAACCTCATCATCTTATGACTTGTTGTCTTGTTAGCAAGACATCAAAAATGAAACTGGTACAAGTAACCCACCAAAAAAAATGTAGATAACACTATCTCATATACAATTGAAATCATATACATCTAAAAAACCATTAAAGTCTTTAATCAAACAAGTCAGAACATCTTTTACTTGAATCCATACAAAGTAGGCCACCCTAGAGTTCACATGTTTAACCTTTTACTACCTCCCTAGAGTTCACGTGTTAACCTTTGTCCACCCTGAAAGTCCCTAGGAAAGAGGTCCATGTCAGACCAACGCAAAGAAGAAGCGGGAAGTGGTGTGGTGACTAATCCACGGGTGACCCAAATCTCTGTGAGACGATGGGAAGTAAATTGGGGAAAACAGTTGCAGGGTGCAGGAACACAACCCCCACCACACGGTGATTGCAAATTCTTTTCCCCGCACGGCTTTCCCTGTGCCCACCCCGACCCTCTTAGTGCCAGAATTCCCCGTCCTCATAATTTATGGTAAAGCTAAATTGAATCCCCGTATTTGGGGATTCACCATTCATCCTCCAAATTAAAGCAACCAATTATATGATGACATATAAGCAAATTAGTTAACTAATAGAGAAAAATAATAAAAAGGGAATATAAAGAAAGTGATGATGAATGGAATGTGTGAGGCGTTTAATAAATGAGAAAGCAATTTAGAGAATGATGATTTTTAGTTAAATTATAAGGACGAACAATGAATTTGTATGGTTAATTTTAGAGCATTCACATCCCGTCGGATATTCATATCCTCATCACATCTGATATTGATATCCTTATGATTTAACTAAAAATGATCATCCCTTAAAACCCTCATATTTCATTCCTTAAACTTATAAAGATGGGATATGGAGAATACATGTATCGGTAAATATGAGAAACTACTATACAAACACTAAAATTTGCCTTAAAATTATTAAAAAAAAAGATCATTTTTAGGAATGGTTTGGATGAGGGATTTGAAGTTTTTTTAATCTTATAAAAGGACAGAAAGCAGCAAAAAAAAGTGAATGACTAGTTTCTTAGACCAACCATAGTAGACCATGCGCAGGGGTGGCCACCATCCACGTCAAAGCCAGCTCGAAAGTCCCCCGCCACATCACGCCCCACAACCACGTGTCGAGCCATTTACCCCTTCAAGTGTGATTAGAACCACGCCTTCTCCTCACCTCACCAGCACCCCACAACCACGTGTCGAGCCTTTTACCCCTTCACGTGTGGTTGGAACCACGCCTTCTCCTCGCACATCACCGATGCAGAGTTCACGCCCCATCCACGCCAGAAATCTGCAAAAGTGATGCCACCTTGGCAATGAATCATATTCCTCCCACTCCCTCACTCTCGCTACGTATGATCTTAATTCTTGTCTACACCCTGCGAATGTTTCACAGCTGACAACATACCTTCATGATCAATGATCCATGAATGCATGAGAAATAATAACACCCAACAAGCGTTCTAGTCTTCACACACTAAATTCAAAACAGAACCCACATCCAATCTCAAATCATCATACCAATTATCAACATAACAAGTGCGTAATGAGGATTAAGCAATGATCATACATACCAACAGTATATCAAAGAATCAATACAATAAAAAGCCAGGTGATACTGCAAATGCAAAATGATCTTTTAGTAAAATATCAAGTTGTTAATAATGTGCAAGCCAATTGTGACAATATAACTACACCCTTCCTGCTTCCTAACTACATATAATACATTGCCCAGTTTCATCAAAACTTGTGTCGTTCTTACCGCAACACTTTTGACAATTTAATCAATCCCTAACTTCATCAGTCAAATCTCGGATTCGATACTCAAACTGACATTTTGACATTGGCGTGCCCTACATCATGTAATTAGCTTCTGATTCTTGTTATGTGTTCACTATTCAAAAATCCTCGTGAACTTCACTACACTCCCCCGTCGGTTCGTTAGGTTTACTAGTTTTTACTCTTTGGTAAAACAACAAATACGCTGCTGATGTCACAATGTCACCTTCACTTACAGGAGTCACATGTGCATCGTCAAAATGATACCAACGATCTTCTTCAACCAACTGCATATATAAACATATTCGTTTACTTCCATCAAACAATCCCGATAAAAAGAATAGATGTGGCAAATTTGGTAGTCTTTTACGGTATTACCTTTGCATACGCAGAGTAATGGCCGCCACAAAGGCCACCGTAATGATTGCTAATAGCATAAAGCTCATAAACATTAGCTCCACCAGATAGATCTTTGTTTTTAACATACTTGCTTAAATCGAGATTATGAACTGGGAAATTCACGAAAGTGTCGAGTTTGTTCTTCAGAAATCGACTGTAGGAGAATCTTTTAAGATGAAAGACTATAATATCGGGCAACCTCCACAAGTCCAATTTCTTCGACGCTTGTCGGTGTTCCTTGCAACCAGGGCAATACCTGCCAAGTCAACAAACTAATATAACTAACATAATACTAAATATAAATTACGTAACTTCCAGTGTCTCAAATTCGTCATACCACATATCATCAGGTCCTAGAGGTTCCTCCTTTAAGAATGCATCCAAACAAGAAAACACCGAGATAGATTCTTGTTTGGTTTTCTTAACCGTAAGCCCAGGTTTGTAAACTGTCGGAAGATCCTTGAGGTAGTTCGAATCATACAACTCATGATCCTTGTCAGTCCAATCCAGAACAACTTTTACGATTTTACTAGGTTTTACAACCGAATCTTTCAAAATCGGTTTGCCACTCATACCCCTATCGTCGTTTATGCATAAACGAAATGATAATTCATTGCTATATGTTTCCTCCGAGTCCTTATCCCCAAACACATCACCAACTTGAGTGTCCATCCGACCGTCACTAGTGGATCCCTCAGTGGCCTCTGAAACAAAGCCGTTTACTTTTATAGCATTACCGTCACTATTGTTTGTTGATAAAAGAACTTTCCTTTTCAGTGTGCCCAGAACTCGGTTAACCGCTAACTCGATATCAGTGCCGCTTTTTGCACCGCCTTCTAAATGAGTAACCAAGGGTGTCAAGGATCTTGTTCTTTCATCGGGTTTCATACTGTAAAAAACAGTGATGTTTATAACTTACTAAAAAAGCACAAGTAAATTGCCATTTTCATCCCTGAGGTTTGGCCTGTTTTGCAAATTTCGTCCAAAGGTTTGTTTTTCCACATCTGGATCTAAAAGGTTTGAATGTTTGTCATTTTCATCCAGCTCGTTAACTTCCATCCATTTTACTCCGTTAAATCAGATGTATTTTTGTCTTTTTCATTAACTTAAAAGGCAATTCGGTCTTTTTCAGGGGTATTCGGTCTTTTAACATAAAGTAAAAAAGACAAAATTGCCCTTAAGGTTAACAAAAAAGACAGAAATACCCCTGACTTAATGAAAAAAACGGATGGAG
This sequence comes from Scalesia atractyloides, assembly GCA_947069175.1. Taxonomy (NCBI): domain Eukaryota; kingdom Viridiplantae; phylum Streptophyta; class Magnoliopsida; order Asterales; family Asteraceae; genus Scalesia; species Scalesia atractyloides. The sequence goes on along the minus strand of CAMTDV010000020.1, from coordinate 3,466,749 downwards.
TTAAAGAGCTGGATGAAAATGGCAAGATTTCAAACCTTTTGGATCCAGATGTGAAAAACAAACCTTTGGATAAAAGTTTCGCAAAACTGGCCAAGCCTCAGGGACGAAAATGGCATTTTACTCTAAAAAGCACTAAAAAATATTCAAAGAAATACATCTTAAGAATGCTGACTTACTTCTTAAGATATCTGTGGCATATCTCTAGCATGGGAAACTCAGCTTGTTTCTTTGAAAGTCGGTAGGCCACAATGCATTCATCATCTTTGATTGTGTGCAATGATTCTCCATTATCCAAGTAGCGATATATCTTGTCCTCGAATACCTAGACATCCATGAAAACAAAAACGACTGAAATGATAAATAAGAGCTTGGATTAAAATAGTAGTAATGAAGAAAAAATACCTCTGCGAGAATCAAAGTTTCATCACTTGTTAAGCAACATGCAGTACCCAAAGCCTGAAAGAGATCCTTACAGTAACCGTATTTTGGAACGCTAACGATAAATGGCATCGGCAAGCCACTTCCATCTCCATAAAATACAGTTATAGTCATTGATCGGGTGGCTGTTGAAGGTAGTGGCAAAGATAAGTACATGAACGGGTCAAATGTAATCGAGATTTTGCCACAAACTGGACAAACCAGTGTTGACTTATATTGACCCTGAAGATTAAAAGCACAGTAATAAACTGCAGTAAGTACTGAAAACATGTTAACCAAATGATATACAGTTAAACTGCTAGCAGTATTCACACCTGGCAGACATCAACTACAATCGAATTATTTCGAGCTTTGTGGTAGCTCCAAAATTCATTTGCAACTTCCTCATCAGGGCGACCATTAGAGTCCTTCGTCTCAATGTAAGGCTTCTGCTTTACACGATTCAAATCTTCATGCAACCCATCCAGTAAGAAGGCTAAGAGTTCCTAGAAAGAGAGAACATACATTCTTACAAAAACTAAAAATACAACAAATGTCGAAAACGGATATTGAAAAGCTTATGCAGTACTGACTTGAGAATCATGCGGATTGTATCCACTAAACTGCGGAGCAAACCGAGCAAGTTTTCCTTTGAAAACGTGAGGAGCAACCGCCGTACGACCGGAAGACCAAAGCTTCCTCAGCAACTCACCAAACGCAACCGCAAGTTCACCCTGAAGAAAACATACGTCAAAAACTTTGATTCCGTAAAGCATTTTAAAAAAATATATATAAGCCACATACACGCATTCCTAGAGGATTCTGTTTGTTAATCTCGTTAATATACTCCTGCAAAAAGTAGTCCACAAGAGGTGATGTATGGACTAGACATTGAAGCGCGCTATTCATAAAACACGTGTTCCCCAAATTCTGCAATCCAGCTAAACCTCTATCTCCTTGGAGATCACTTCTTACGGAATCGCGTTTGTCTTCCTTATCTGTAGACACCGAGCCTGTTGTGGATCCCTGATACAAACTAGAACCGTAATCTGGCCCATTACCGTTTGACAAACTTGGGCCACCGGCTATGGTGCGAGATGATCTTGTTGGTTCCATGAGAACCAAGGCTAACTCATTTCCCGTTGAATCCATGCCAAATCCAGAGGGTATAAATTCATCAACTTGAACGTCAAAAAGAATCTGCAGTAAGCCAGTAACAGCAGCATCAGCAACAAAAACCAAATTATTAGTTAGCATCTAGAGTAAAATGCCATTTTCGTCCCTGAGTTTGGCCACTTTCGTAACTTCCATCCAAAGGTTTGTTTTTCCGCAAGCTGGATCCAAAAGGTTTGAAATCTTGCCATTTTCATCCGACTCGTCAACTCCATCCGTTTTTCTCCGTTAAATGAAGGGCATTTCCATCTTTTTAGACATTTTTTTATTAAATAAAAAGCACTATAAGAAATAAAGATCCACCTCTATTGAATTTTTCCCCACCCAAACCCTTAAATTATCATAAAAAATGCCTAAAAAGACGAAAATACCCCTGACCTAACATTAAACAAATGAATGGAGTTAACGTATCAGATGAAAATAGCAAGATTTCAATTTTCAAACCTTTTGGATCCAGATGCGAAAAAACAAACCTTTAGACGAAAGTCGCAAAAGTGGCCAAACCTCAAGAACTAAAATGGCCCTTTACCCTAGCATCTATTACAAAAAGAATTAGTGAAACTCACAGATTGATCCATCTGCAAGTTAGACTCTTCCAGGGTTTGATCTGAAAAGGCCAAAGCTGTTTGCTTGCGATCGTTAAGATAATCCCAGATGCGTACCTATCAAGGTAACAAAAATAGAAATTATGAGCAAGAAAAGTAAGAGAAATTATAAATTTATCATTCCAGTTAAAGCCAAAAGTAAAACCGTAGATTTTTGTTTTAACCTTCTCTGCGTCAACCCTTTTGAGTGACGAGACTTGTTCATAAAGTTGTCGTAATGAAGCCTGTATAACATTAAAAAGGTCAGCTCATAGATGGATGCTTAAAAACAATATAGACTAACTTCAAGTATAAGAAATCCTAACGAGTGTTTAAAGAAAATGCAGCACCTTTTTACTTATGTGTATGATTATTTCACTCTTGTCTCTTGAATCGATCACTTTTAAAGCAAGAGGGTACACCTCAACTGATAATGTCTTCTGGATACCGAGGGATATCATCTCCCTCGGTAAAGTCGGTCCACCTGTGTACCTAGAGAATAAAATTTATCATGAACAAAAGAAGTGAAATACTGTAAAGTATCGACTGTCAATACAAATAGAAGTTCTTTAATACGAAAAAAGAAACTGATTACCATCCATGAAGCCTCTCCCAAACTACTAGAGGAACTAAAACATAATCACTTCTTTCGATTAGTGTTCTAGGAAGCTGTAGGTCACCCCCTTCACGGCTACCTTCAGTTGTAATTATATCTGTGTTATCAATTGGCCCAGGTCTCTCGCCTGCTTTTGTCAATGATGAGGCTTCTTTATCGGTAGAAAGCACTTCGAACATGCATTCACCAGCTTCCTCACCAACATATCTCTGCCATCTTGAAAACCACCTGTTTAAAGAAAAGAAGACGAGGACACAAGCTTAGAGCACTTTATGAGAAAAGCGGTTAGGTATATGTTATAAACAACTAGAACGTAAATCCAAGCCCTAGAAAATATCATGTTAGAAGTAACTATCAAATCCAATAGACGATGAAAAACTTGATTCAATGAGCTGCGGTGCAACAATTTCAGCAGTTTCCACATAATTTTAAAGACATAGCTGAAACTTATAACAGCCCTTAATAGATACTATCCATATGTTACACTCATTTGTTATCTATGTTGTCAAACGCACCTGGGCGCAGAAGTGAGCCCAGCGCAGGTAAACCGCTACGATTGGAAAGGTGCTAGTTCAGGCGACCAGGCGCAGTAACAGGCCAAATTCCAAACAAAAATGATCTGAACCCCTAAATAAGCCTGGAATCAACCCAAAACATCCTAAGTAGCCCTAAACAAGCCTAAAACATGTTTAACACCCTAAAATTGATATTATGCATCTAGCTTTAAGAAAAAAAACCCTCGATTTTTAAGCGTCTGCCGCCAAGGCTCAGGGCTCGGCCTATGCACCTAGACAACGGAGAGTGTTACGGCGATACAAAACCATTAAATAAAAATATATAAACTGGATCATACTACATTCTCTTTTTACAATTTTTAAACATATAATTTCATATTAATATTGCATATAGCCATAGAAAGTTTTGATCAACCAGTTGCACAAAAAGATACAGGGCATGGTAAGTTTAAACTCCTCAATAGAAAGTATCCACAAACAATAACAAAACCATACAATATCTGAATAACAACAACATAGGCATCTATAACAAACAAAAACTCAACTCAAATACGATTATCACACAATCAAAATTGCTTCCTTTAGATTACCTATTGGATATAACGTAGTACAAATCGCCTTCTTTCAAACAAGATTCAGCCTTCTCGGTTAACTCTTTGACAATCATCGCTTCCTCCTGTGGCGTGCACGGCAAGCAAAGTGATTCGTTGTCCATCAAGGAACCTGAATCAGCAATGGTCATGATTGCTACAAAACGAGATTTAACCGGAAACCAGTGTATGCTTTTATGGTGTTAATAGATAATAAACCCTAGGTGCAAGCAGATCGTGAAGAAGAGGGTTCAGGAGATTTACGGAACCCTAGATTGCAGGGGGGCGATTCGATCTGGCAGAGACGAGAGAAACAACAAAAAGTTGATTATTTATTTTTTTAACTTTGGGGACACGAAATGCTTTCTTTTTATACCCGGTTTCACAGCATTTAGGGCCTTTTCAAAACGTTCTAAATTAAATAAATTAAATTAAATTTTATATTACAATCCATCGGTCAAATTCAAATTTAAGGAAAATTTTGGTAAGAAATTTAATTCAGAAATAATGGATTTTTAATAAACTAACTATTAGTCGTTGGTGAGTAATGTTTTTAATATCAAATATAATTAGTGGTTGTTTTATCTTTTCATATATTGTTATAAACCAATGGACCTGTACTAAACCGAAAATGATAACGGAACAAACATAAATTAAGGTTTTTTAGAAAAAGATTCATTGGTTTACAATATGTGAAAAGGTGAGACCATCACTGGTTATATTTTAAGTTGAGACCGTTGTAGGCTAACAACTAATAATTTGAATTAGTAAAATCCATTATTCCTTTAATTTATTTAATTACTATAATATTGGATTAATATATATATACACACACACGGTTAAGTTATTGTACATCTTTAACGTAAGAAGTGAAAAAGGGATTTTTTTTTTCTCATATTATTAAGTACGTATTTTAGTCTAAGAATTCAAAAAAAAATCGTGATTATATAGTAGGAGAGTAATTATTGTAGTGTAACTATAATTACTTTAAAATTTTGCAGCGTACTTATATTTATTAGAGTAATTATAATTACCTTATAATAATTACTCTACTACTGTAAAATCACGAATTTCTTTTACATTTTGCAATTAAATATCACTATTAAGTAGTAGGAAAAACAATTTAAAAAAGATCCCTCATTTACTTCATACGTTAAGGGTATTTTGTATGTTAAGGCTTATTTGTATTTGATCTTTACACTATGTATATAATATTAAATGACAAGTTTAAAATATAAAGGGGATACCCTCTTTTACTTGACCCGACTTCAAACCAGGTTGATAAACTTTTACTGCCTTTCTCGTCGGATAACATGTCGCCAGATGAAGACCAACACACCTATGTTCTTCATTTGCATTTGTTAATTTAGAGGCTTCTTTGTTTTTGTTTGTTTGATCGATTGACACTTGTGTTTCTTTGTGTTCTTTCATTGAACCCACACTCGTATTTGTTTCTTCGTCTTCGTGTGTTTCATCAGTCTAATGGCTACAATTTGAAGATTTTGATCGGCTTTCGGTGAACACCGAATTATGGAATGACTTAGTGCATGTCATTTGCGTCAAACGCTTATGGATATGATGGTATTGTTGCTAGAATGTGGGTGGAGTTGGTTATCGGAGATAGGGTGTGTGATTGTTTGTAGGACGATGGTAGAGGGTGGTTGACTTTGAGAGGTGGGGTGTCATCAAAGAGTGCAATCTCGCTGAATATAAGAACCCTTTGTAGTAATCTTGAATAACATAAAATCCCTTATGTAAGTGAAGATTTGGTTTCAAAATCATATTTCAGTCATTTCGTTTGAATTCTAATGATAGTAAAACTTTTCTTTCTAAATTAAAGAAAGAGTTAAATGCTTGGTTGGTCCCTGTGGTTTGCAAATCTTGCAGACTTGGTCCCAGTGGTTCACTAATTACACACTTGGTCCCAGTAGTTTCAAATTTTGCACTCGGGTGGTCCTTACCACTAACCTTTGTTAGATTTCTTAGTTAAGTATATGCAAAATTACCATATTACCCTTGAAATAATAAAAATAAAAAAAATATAAACTGGCCGGCCACCACCACTTAGGTGGCGGCGCACGGCGTGCGGCGGCGTGTACCATACGCGGAGAGAGAGAGAGACCGACATCTCTCTGTAGCAGCGGCAGTGGCCGCGTTTAGCGGCGACGGCGGACGCATCTCGTGGCAGAGGTGGAGGCGGTGGCCCCGTTTAGCGGCGACTCTAGACTCGCCGGTGTCGACCAGCGGCGACACGTTGATTCTGCTAGATTACCTGCTACATTCAATTGCTCCACACTCACCAACCCAGAAATACTCTCCGGCAACGGCCCCATCAACTCATTGAAACTCACATCAAACACCGTCACATTACCCAACAACCCAATCTCATCCGGCACACAAGACCTCAACCCGTTATTCATCATAATAATCTCATTCAAAGTATCCGACATGTTCCCAATACTCGCCGGCAGACACCCGTGAAACTTATTATTCGCCAAAACAATAACTGAAACCGGCGAGTTACCGAAGTTATCCGGTAACTCGAACTTAAACCGGTTTTGGTTAATAAAAATAAGCACAACGCGAGGGAATATTCCGGCAAACTTGTTGTTGCTGATGTCAAGCTCAAACAGAATCTTCAAATTCTTAAACTTTTTCGGAATTGTCCCGCAAAACCGATTCGAGTTTATGTGAAACAACGCCAGATCGGTTAACAGACCGAGCTCCTCCGGTAGGTAACCAGCAATGTCGCCGTGGTTGAGGTCTATTCCGGCGAGTCAACGTGTCGCCGCTGGTCGGAGTAGACCCATCGGTTTGGTTTGTAACCGTAATGTGACGAAAGTAATCCAACGGTTTTCTTCGTTCCGTTAACTGAGAATCTGGTGGATGGTTGTGGCAATGGGGAAGATGGCGGTAAAAGGCGGCGAGGGTATGGCTGAGTGGTATGGCGGTGAAAGGCGGCGAGGGTGAGGGTGGTGGTAGCAGAGTAGTTGCAGGTGGTTGACAAGGCTTTTTATTCAGAGAGATAGAAAGGATGAAGAAGACGATGGGTATAATAGTAATTTTGCATATACTTAACTGAGAAATCTAACAAAGGTTAGTGGTAAGGACCATCCGAGTGCAAAATTTGAAACTACTGGGACCAAGTGTGTAATTAGTGAACCACTGGGACTAAGTCTGCAAGATTTGCAAACCACAGGGACCAACCAAGCATTTAAAGAAATATTAAACAAAGAAATTTAAAGGAATTCATTCCATTATAGTTTCTATGAAATTTGCAAGTTGCAATTCAGAAAGGATTGGCGGCGCAGCTTGTTGCCCGGCTACCTTCTGTTTTGATGTAACTTGGCAAGTTTTCTGAATTTAAAATAATATTAGAGTAAAAAAAAACCAAAAAAACAAGCTAACTTTTCACTTCTTTTTCTTCAAATCCATAATCATTTTTAACCTATTTCTTCAAGTCATAAATCAAATTTAAATTTCACATAATGTTCTTAAACCACAATTCAAATATCTATACACATTCAATCGTGGATCACAATAAAAAAAATTTAAACATGTGATCTACCGTCAACAATTTAGAAAGGTTATACTGTAAAAGCCAACGATCGAATACATCTATTAATAGAAATTTGATCCGTCGATGGTCAACAAACCTACGAAACCCCTCTAATCCATCCTAAAACAATCTAAAATCAAACTGCTACAATTTTAGACATGGTGTAAAATTTTTACTTATATTCTTATAGAGTTAAATGCCTGGTTGGTCCCTGTGTTTTGCAAATATTGCAGACTTGGTCCTAGTGGTTTAATAATTACACACTTGATCCCGGTGGTTGTAACTTTTGCACTCGGTGATCCTTATCAGTAACCTATGTTAAATTTCTTAGTTAAGTGTGTGTGAAATGACTAGATTACCCTTCAGCACTTAAAAAAAAGTGAAACAAATATAAAGATGGGTGGGGCCCACCCTCATCTTCTTTATCCTTCATATCTGTCTCTGTCTCTCTTAAAAACTCTACAAAATGAACAAAAATTCAGATCACCACCACAAATTACATCAAAATCCACCACAATTTCAAAATATTCAACTAGCAATCAAACACCAAAAGAAACATATATAAACATCCGCCATGGAAGATGAAGTTGAAGCTTTCATCTTGAACCCTAAAGACGACTCACTACAAGCGACGCTTTTTCCGCCTTATTCGTTTTTCCGGCGGGTTCGAGTGGTGGTTGGGGTGGTGTTGGCGGCGGAGGTGGAGGTTGTGCTGATGGTTGTAAATAATAAACAGGAATGTTTTATGATTGATTTGGTTGTACAAAATAAATTAAAACAAGGAATTGTATTTTATTGATTTTGATTTTGGATTGTACAGTTGTTGGTTTTGGCAAGAAGAGGAGGCCAAACTCATCTGAGAAGTAAGTTGAGGGGTAATCATGATCTGATCACTTTAGCATGCTATTTGTTAAGTTTTTGGTGTTATAAATTTTGTTTTGTCGACTAAAATTTATCAATTAGTAACCATAATGTAGTTTTTGGTGGTTTTGTGTTTGAAACTTTGTTATGATCAAGCAGATGCTTTGATGCCTGTTAACCTGAAGCAGTAGTGTAGCTAAATTTACACACATTCTATCTACACCATCTATTCGTTTTTCCGGCGGGTTCGAGTGGTGGGGGTTGGGGTGGTGTTGGCGGCGGAGTTTGGGGCGGTGGGTTGAAGGTGACGGTGGAGTCGTGGTGGTTGTGAGTTGACGGTGGAACTGGAGGTGGAGATGGCGATGGGTTTAAAGTGCAGGTAGTGGTTGATTTGAGAGAGAGAGATCGGAAGAAGATGAGGGGGCCCACCCATCTTTATATCTTTTTTTATTTTTAATATTTTAGGGTAATTTAGTATTTTACACATATTTAACTAAGAAATTTAACACAGGTTACTGATAAGGATCACTCAAGTGCAAAAATTACAACTATCAGGATCAAGTATGTAATTATTAAACCAGTAGGACCAAGGCTGCAATATTTGCAAACCACAGGGACCATCCAAGCATTTAACTCTATTCTTATATTCATATGTAGGTTTCAAATCCACGTATGAGGTAAATATACAAAATTTCCATATTTAAACATATTTGTTAAATTCTATAACCTAACATTTATAAAGAGGATGAATTGGAATACATATAAATATATTTTATTTTACCTTTACTAACAATAAACTATTATTTTATGATTGTTTTATTTTACTTTTATTTTACAAATTTTATTTTATTTTCTTTTTCTTCTATAACCTAACATGTATAAAGAGGATGAACATTAATACATATAAATATATTTTATTTTACTTTTACTAACAATAAACTATTATTTTATGATTGTTTTATTTTACTTTTACTTTACAAATTTTATTTTATTTTCTTTTCCTTTTTTATCGATAAAGTTGTTTTATTGTATTATTATTATTAAAATATTGTGTTAACATAATTACTTTTATGTATATCTTGTTTTTCGTTTATAATTTTATTTAAACGAGTCAAATATAATCAATATTGTTTCTTTATTGTGAGAAATCGGGTCGATAGTTCGATACCATCTGAACATCAGTACTAGTACCATGTTTATTTTTATGGTTTTCTTTGATGTGTCGATATAAAGTTTGTTGAAAATAGAGTTGTATTCGCAATATAGTATTTTTTATATCATAGCTATAACGAGAGCCGATATGATAACTTAAGCCTGACGAGTCGAACCATTAGTATTCATTTTTATGGTTTTCTATCGACGTAAAGCACGTATCGGTATATTCTTGTGCATATCTTTTTAGGTTGCTATTTTGAGTACCGGTACCGTATCGAACCGAACTGATACCGACCGAAACCCGCCACGAAACGCGGGTAATCCCACTATTATATACATACAAGTTAAATTACATGCAAACGCATCTTCGATCACGTGATGCATTTTGAAAATGATTATATAGTTAGTTAAATTGTTTCCTTCAAATTGCAAGCAAGCCCATTGATCACGTAATGCAACTAGTAATGGACTAAATTGGTAATGCAAGAAATAGTTGGCGTGGAAATTGGGTTTGGGTTTACTTTTGGGTCACCATCACCCAATCCATGTTGACGTATGGTTTGAGTTTACCTCAAGCACGTAATAAACAAGTCATATAACTCATAATATATTTAAATATATGCATAGTGTTGAGGATTAAACACGCAAATATCGGTTTGATAATAACGTTACGTAAATATGTATAACATTTGAAAAGCGGTGCATAAAATATGTAAAGATGTCCGATATGATCATTACATCCTCGACTAGACGTGTCATGTTCACACGTTGGCGGGGACACATGTTGGCGGGTACGAAATAATGTGAGAATTTTAACCAACTAAATTCCAAATATCTTAAGCAAATGCATATGAGATGTCAATAAGGTAAACAAAAACAAAAGTTAAGCAAATGCATATGAGATGTCAATAAAAGGTAAACAAAAACAAAAGATACAACAAGACAAACAAACCCAATGGCTTGTAGAAAAAGCAAGTGTAATTTTTGTTAGGCCCCATGAGTGCCCATTCTCAATATGTCGTCTAACACCCCCTCAACTCAAATGGATATCAACCATAGGTCCACATGATACAAAATGGGTGGGATATGGATGGGTTGGACAAAAGGTTAAAACTTGGAAACTTTTGTATGGATAGGATCAAATTGGGTTGACCATAAATTTATTGTAAATAATCATGTCATATATGATTGTAAAAAGTCATATTATTTCAATAATAGTCAAGTGTTCTTTTATAAAGTTATTTGTAATGTTATGTAATTGTAATGTAATACATATTTTGGGGAGTTTCAACCCATTTGACATGTTTTTAGTTATGTTTAATTTTTTTATATTCACATTAACATAACCTGATTTTTCAACCCGTGAAATTGCCACCTTATTATTCTCTCTTTGTTATTCTCTATTAGATAGGGGGCAGAGCGATGCGGCGAAAAACACAGAACTATCAGGGTGTGTATTGTTCGGTTGGTTCAATTATTATCTTAACCGAAACTGAACTCATTGGTTAGTCTATTTTATTAACCAATCGGTTTTCGGTTAATTAGTTTGGTTTATTCGGTTAGATTGACGATTTTTTGTTTGGTTCATTTAATTTCGTTTAATAGCCAAAATCAATCTTGGGCTTAAAATTTTCTTTGAAAAGCATGAATTAAGGTATAGATATATGAAATGGATTTATAAATACATGAAATGGATGTATAAAATACGAAATACATGAATTGAAGGTATAAAATATGAAATACATGAACTAGAGGTATAAAAGTTAGAAATATATAAAAGTGTAAAATTATCTATAGTTTTGTTAAAGATGAGGGAATTAAAGTGTAATTAAGATGAGAATATTAAAGTGGTAAAAGCATTCACATCCCTTTCATCATTTCTACCTTTAAAATTATATTAACAACAACTACATTTTCTTTGTTCTTTAAATTAAATATAACTTTCTATATCTTTATTATTATATTTTCTCTTTACTTCACTTACAACCACTTTCAAAATATATCAAAAAATTTATAGATTGAACACTGTCCTTAAATATACAAGTGAACAGTAACATTTTCACTCCCATTCATTCACAACCACTTATAACCATTTTTTATAATATAAACATCACCCTCACACAATTTAGTAGATGTGATGTGAATGCTCTAATTTATGTTTAAAAGACTAATTTATCGTAATTTTAGATTGTAAAGTAAAAAAAATTGTTTAACTTTTATCTTAAAAACCTTTACTTTATGCATTATGTATAATATAAGCTATATGGAAATCCAGTTTAAATATAAACACTTACTAGTGATTACTTGCAACAAATGGACATTACACCTAGATAACTTCCCAAAAATAAAAATGTCACATTCTTATAGCTAGAAGGAGTAACACTTGTGACTTATGCATTAAAACACATGGCTCTTCGTCTGACAATCAAGCCCTTGTTATCCATGGCAAGAGTTAGTTAACGAAGCATCAAGAAGGACGATAATAATAAAGGAATTTCATTTCAACTTGGACACGATAAATAATAAAAAAAATTCATTACAACTTGGAGACGATAAAACCACAATAAAAGTAAAGAAATGTATGCACTACCCTCAAATTAGTAATGATATTTCTAATCCTCGTGAAGAAGCCCATTTTTGTTCCGCAAGTAAAAGATGAAGTTTTTGAGGAAGAAGTATCCTTAGTCGAAGAAGAACTGCCCAGAATGTTGGACATAACCAAAAGAAGGGACATACCAAAAACTCGCCCCTCCATCGATGAACCACCGCTTCTTGAACTAAAGGAACTTTCCAAGGTTCGGAATATGCTTTCCTCAAAGCAGATTCCAAACTCCCAGACATAATCCCATCTCACCTATCCAAGGAAGAAAGGGAGAAGCTACTCGCCACACTCAGGAAGCATAAAAAAGCAATCGCCTGGAAGCTCATAGATATCAATGGAATCAACCACTTGGTCTGCATGCACAAGATCCTAATGGAAGAAGTCTACAACCCTGTGATAAAGCCTCAAAGGAAGGTGAACCTAAATGTACAAAATGTGGTGAAGAAAGAAGTCCTCAAACTACTTGATGCAAGAATGATCTGTCCTATCTATGACAACCCTTGGATTAATACAATTCAAGTAGTTCCTTAAAAAGGTGGAATAACTGTCATCACCAATGATAAAAATGAGCTTATACCAACTCGAACAATTACAGGATGGAGAGTTTGCATTGACCATCGTAAACTCAATGATACCACCAAGAAGGATCATTTTCCCATTCCTTTCATCGACCAAATGCTCGAACGTCTCTCTAGGTACATGTACTATTGTTTTTGGGATGGATTCTCAAGATACTTTCAAATTGCCATTGGCCTGGATGATCAAGAGAATGCCACCTTCACCTGCCCATGTGGGACGTTCGCATATAGGCGTATGCCTTTTGGTCTTTGTAATGCCCCAACTATTTTTCAACGTTGCATAGTCGCTATTTTCCACGATAAGATAGAAAAATCCATGGAAGTCTTTATGGATAATTTTTCAATTCTTGGAAATACCTTCGACCATTGCTTGGTTAACTTGGAACAAATGTTAGCCCATTGTGAAGAGGCAAACTTAGCATTAAATTGGGAAAAATGCCACTTCATGGTGCCGAGATGGAATCATGATTGGTCATAAAATTTCCAAATCAGGAATGGAGGTTAATCGCGCAAAAATTAACACTTCCAGGTTACCTCTGCCATCCTCTATAAGGGCTATTCGGAGTTTTCTATCATGCAGCGTTCTACAGACACTTCATAAAAATCTCTTGAGCCCTTACCAAACTCCTCAAAAAATATGTCTCATTTGACTTTAACGATGAATGCATGAAAGCATTTCTATTGTGAAAGGAAAAATTGGTAAATGCTCCTATCGTTATTGCTCTTGATTAGACACTCTCATTTGAGATTATGTGCAATGCCAACGACTTTGTTGTAAAGCAGTTCTGAGACAAAGGAAGGAAAAGTACTTTCATCCCATCTACTACGTCAACAAAACTCTGAACGATGCTCAAGAAAATTACCTTACTATGGATAAAGAGTTATTAGTTGTAGTATTTGCATTTGATAAGTTCCGACCCTACCTCGTTCTTTCAAAAACCATTGTGTACACTGATCATGCCGCCATCCGCTACCTTTTTAAGAAACAAGATGCAAAACTACACCTTATTTGCTAGATCATTCTTCTTCAAAAACTCCACATGGAGATCCGTGATAAGAGCGATGCTGAAAACACTGCAACAGACCATCTTTCACGTCTTGAAGATCCCGCCCTTGAAAGACTAGAGAGGAAGTCATCAATGAAAAATTTCCTATCGAGTCTTTAAATATGGTAGAACAAAGAGATGATCCTTCGTACATAGATATCGCTAACTATCTGGCAAGTGGAAAGTTAGAAAAGGATGAACCCACTGCCAAAGAAGTAAATTCTTTTCAAACTTAAAGTATTACTTCTAGGAAGATCCCTTACCTTTTTAGGATATGTGTGGACCAAATGATTAGACGATGTGTTCATGATCGTGAAACCATCAATATCCTTCGATATTGTCATGAAGGGTCGTGTAGAGGACATCATGGTGCCAACTTCACTGCTAAAAAGGTGTTTGATTCATGATTCTATTGGCCCACCGTATACAAAGATGCAAACGCTTGGGTAAAAGCTTCCGATGCTTGCCAACGAGTAGGGAACATCTCATCCAATCGAGATGCCCCAAACTGGTATCCAAATATGTGAAGTCTTTGATGTATGGGGGTTAGACTTCATAAGACCCTTGCCTGTTTCATATGGAAATAAATTTATTATTGTAGCAGTGGACTATGTGTCCAAATGGGTAGAGGCAAAATCCTTACCCACTAATGACGCAAGAATTGTTGTCAAGCTTCTTAAGAAACTATTTTCACGATTTGACACACCTAAAGCATTGATGAGAGATCGCAAACCCCATTTTGTAATCACTAAATAGATAAGGCAGTGTCACAATATTGTGTCAGTCATTGATTTTCCACTACTTACCATCCCCAAACAAATGGCCAATCAGAGGTGACCAACTGAGGATTTAAACATATTCTCGAAAAAATAATTCATCAGAATCGAAAAGAACGGGCAGATAAGCTAGACGATGCTCTCTGGGAGTTTCAAACATCTTATAAAACCCCTATTGGCACCATACCTTTTCGCCTTGTATATGGTAAAAACCATCATCTACCGGTAGAACTTGAGCACTGAGCCTATTGGGCCCTTAAGAACGCCAACATGGATTTAAACAAAGCTGGAAAAAACCGGATTTCCTAGCTTAACGAACCGGAAGAACTTCACCATCAAGCTTATAAAAACCCTGTACTATACAAGGATAGAACCAAAAACATGCATGATCAATATTTTAAAAGTTCAAAATATTTAGTCGAGGGAGATTTGGTCCTTTTATATAATTCTAGGCTTAGAATTTTCCTATGAAAGTTAAGATCAGATGGACAAGATCATTCATAGTGGTAAAAAATTACCCTTATGGCACAATTGACATCAATCCTCCAGACAGTGACACTTTTAAAGAAAATGGGCATCGTTCTAAACCGGTATGAAGGTTTCCTCGACAAGGAAGGGGAGGGCCTATTGCTCGAGGACTAAAAAAACTAAACGCGGGTCGTGTCTCCCAGGCACGCCCCAAGCCTCGATCTTTGACCACGTTTCCACTCACTCACACACTCTTCTCTCTTACAAATCAAGGTTCTATACACACATACCAAAAATGGTAAGTGTTTCAAACCTAGCCTTGTCTCTATCTCCTTAGCTTCCTCTTCAAGAAACACTAGTTTCTTCCTCATCTTCACCATAACTCACACAAAGCTCCACATTTTGGTCCACTTTATCTTTGGTTAAAAATTTGTTTTTAACATAAACATCAGGCCAAAATAGCAAAATATGGAAGAAAATCAAAGTTTTTGGTAGAGAAATAACGCTGAAATAGCAATCTGCTGCGACTCAAGACAAGGGTCGTGCCTCGACCTACAGACAACTTGTTTCTTTTGTTGATTAACGCATGTATTTCTTATTTTTAGATTATGGCAAGCAAAAAAACTACTATAGAAGTGAATTCAAACGCTCCTTCAAAGAGGTACCTGCCCCTCGGTCGACGGAACTATTTGTCGCCTTGTTATGAAGCTTAAGGAAGCTATGGAAGGAATGGCGGATGTGGAGGAACTTCTGGTGCACCGGGTCAATGTCTTAACCATGGGGTTCGCGAGTTGTGCAAGGAGGTGGACTACCTCCATGATAGGCTAAACTTCTATGTTTTGCCAAACGAGGAGAAGGTCATCATCCCCACGGGATGGGACATTTCGGTTGAACCCATCGGATGGGAATACTTTGTGCCACCGCTTCCGTAGGGTGAGCCCTTCATTCACCACCACCTCAAGAGGAGCCTGTTGCTGCCAAGTCAAAGGCACCCCTCGCGTAGGAGGAGGCGGAAATCACTAGCTTGAAGACCAATCTCTAGATTAAATTTAGAGTTTTTGTCGATTTTTCTTGTAGATCTTTTGTTTAGGTTATAGCTAGTGATTTAGAGATATGATGTTACGATGATTAGTGGTTATTAAAGATGATCATGAGTGGTTTGTAACCCAAAACGTTCGGTACTGCTAATAGAATAAAACTTAAAACTTGGGTTATTTATGTTTTATTTATTTTGTGTGTTTTATGTCTTTTTTATATTCACATGTTTATATTTATGCTTTTTAATAAATGGGGTTAGGAGAAAAAATGTTGTAGGAAATTGAAGGGTAATAAGGTGGAAAAAATGAAGGCGACATACGGACAAACACATATCATATGGATTCGCTTCGACTTCGAGCAAAAGGAAGTCTTATTCTTTTTCCTCTTCACATTTTTACTTACATTATTCTACAATAAATTACCTTGGTTACTCACATTGGGGACAATATGCATTTTAAGTGTGTGGAGAGAAACACAAGTATAAAAAAACTTGAATACTTGTGAATCTTATAACCAAGCCGTTCACAAAACTCTCGTGGAACCTCTTTGTTACCCAAAATTCTTTCAAAAATTTATACAAAAATAAACTCTATTTTTGTAAAAAAAAAAATATAATCCTTCTAAAATCGCATCGAAACAAGTTTTAAAAGCTAAAATACCTTTAAAATGTAATTTGTATATATAAAAACAAACTTTTAGGTATAACTAAGTAGAAATAATAAAATCTTCTTTTATTATTTTTTTAAAATCAAAATCACACTAAACTTTCTAACCCATTTTCATTTGAGGATTTGAGCCTTGTGAGCATACCTGAAAAATTAATATATATGCTCCTTCATTTGTCAAACAAGAGTAATAGTCGAACGTTCCCTGCAAATTTAGAACTTAACAAGTGTATACGGTTTAAAAACCCAAAAAAGAATGCGAATGACAAAGTGATAGAGGCATTAGAATTTTTATTTTTAGCCCATTTATTTCTTAGCCTACCCATTATATATATTCCCACTAGTTAATCCCTTTAAGCCCAATATCTTTTCATTTCTTATCTCACATAAAAAAACCCACCAAAAGCCCAAGATTTTCCCTTTTAAACCCTGTTTTGTAGCAAAAAATATAGTTTTCAAAATAACCGCTTTTTCGTGACTTTATATCTCTTGAAGACCCGTCCCTTAAAGCGCGGGATAATATATATTTCGTTCCGTCTTGTAAAATTCATTCTTCTCTATCTCAAGGGGTAAACTGTAAAAGTCAAGTTTATAACCAAACGTCAAAATGGTTATAACTCGATTTAAGTTTGTACAACTAATCCGAAAAAGTCACGAAAAATCTACAAAAACATTTTTGAATCTATAAACCATTTTTTTGCTACACCTTTAGCCACTATCCTCTGATAATCCACACCTTATCTCAAGCCTACATTACAACCTAATAAAAAACTTTTTGATACTTACTCATTTCAGTTAAGCAGCTGCGCATTCGAACACTTGTAAAACTTATGATATCTTCTTTGTTGGTTTCGACTCGAGTGTTCACCCCAACATAAAAATCAGCCGAGTGTTGAGCGAACAATCTTGTGAGGTATGTGATTTAATATAAAGAAAAATTTTGTGGGATTGTTATATTTTTACGTGTCTTTTTAAATATGTTAATTAAAAACAAAAAATAAAGGGTTGAAAGGAAGTGAACGGCGTGAATATGCTTAGCTCCCGCGAAGCAACCAAAAGTGGTGTATATTGATTGAAACAAAAATTGATTAAAGCATTGTGTATCAGTTTCAACAATTCTAATTTAAACCTTAAGAAGAACAAACATGTAGTTGGTTAATTAGAATACAATTGAATTGAAACAAACCCTGTTATTTAATGTTGCTGTTGGTTGCCACTGTCATCTTTAGTTTTTAGGTTGGTGAATTATTATTTAACTAGCTTTCTTATGGATACGCATCTGATATTGTAAATAATTAGGAACCGAGGAATGACCATATTTAATATCTCGGGCTCGGTTTCGGTTAATTTTTAGTTCGGTTTTCGAGTATTTTTTGGATTGGACTAAAATTTGCTCACCCCTATAAATTATAGAGTTTTGTTTGAGGAAAAACAAAGATTCAAGTGTGTTGATATTTTATATAAGTAAAAGTGCACATTTTTTTTATATCAATTCACACTCGCTTTTATTAAGTTTTATTTAAGAAAAATATTTAAAATAGGCTTATTTCTGTTTATTTATTTATTTTTTTATTTTCAGGACAAAACGAACTCAAGATGAACAAAAGAAAGCAAATTCGGGCGAAAACCTGAATAAAATGAGAAAAACTATCCAGACACGTCTGATCCCCATGCCTCAAATCCGGAAACTGCCAGACACCTCCAAAATACCACAAAGCGAAGCCCAGACAAAAAAAAGAGTCCAGACACGCTCCATATCTTAGCACTAGATAACAAAAGTTAAGTTCTACAAGATTTGGAAGATCTAAGGGGGACCCACAAAGTTGACCATGGCCTGTGCCCTCCAGGCATTTTCGTGTCTCGCCTCCAAACAACCTATAAATAAAGACCAATTTCACCATTTTTACTTGCTCAATTCTCTCGTCTCTTTCCACAACACATTTCTCTTTTGTTCATTCTCTCTAATCATTGTAATCACTAAGAAAAACTCAAGAATCATTAGCGTAATCAAGTTTTTATGACTAATATAATCTTTTCAAGTTTGTAAAAACTAGTTCCACTGCCATTCTTGGATAAATTTTTGAGGGTGTTTGGGGGAAACTTACCCCTTGATGGGAAATTAACTAAGAAAGATCATGAATGAACAAGGTGTGTGTGTGTTTGTGTTAATGACTTTGGTTAGTTAATACTTTATTGAAAGTGAGTAAAATATTAGCGGAGCCAATGATATGGATCATTCGTATTTCGGCTTAACCCTTAAATCTACCAATAATTTTGCGACGTTATTGACTTGGGTCGTTCATGTTTTCTTTGTCTTTGTAGAGTCAAAGCATGTTGATGCTCTGACAGGAGGTTAACGGTTTTGGAAGGGAATTCCGATTGGGTAAGCTCTTGCCTTTACGCAACGCAAGTACCAAAGTGTAAAGGATTTGGTTTTTATGTAAATTAGCTAATTTAGGGGAATTGACGACTTACCAAAGGACTCATAATTTAAACCCATTAAACTATCTAATTAACAAATACTAAATCATCGTGTTACATCCTTTTCTTGTTACACCAACGTTGGTTGGACTTGTCCAACGTGAAGTGTAGTGTAGTAGTATTTTATTATGTTTTTATAAATATTAAAACTTGAACCAGTACATAAAAGGCTAAAACTAGCCATCTTTTATAAGCACACAACATCATGTCAATAAGTATGACTTGGTCGACTCGACTCATTTGATGTGACTTGTTTTAACCCAACTAATTTGTGCTCCTCGTTTAAAAAATTTTCAGATTTGTCACTGGCTGTAGGGGCTGGACAGGATGAGACGAAGACGAACCTTACCTCTACCAAGAGGATAGAGAGGACCCAAATTAAAATATAATCTAAGAAGCGAAAACAAGTAAATTGATACATATCTATACTATCTTATTTCGTTAACTACACTGATAGTCCATGTAGTCTACCAAAATTTGGATTAAGTCCATCGTTTTTTAAAGTACACAGATGGTCTATGTGATTTGCATTTTGTAGCATATTCAGTCCTTAACTTTCCAAAAGTACATGGATGATCCTTGTGGTTTATACTTTATAACACATTTAGTCTTTAACTTGGACCTGATGAGATTTGTTGGCTAGGAACTAAATGTGTTACAAAGTGTAAACAACAGAGACTATTCGCGTACTTTTGAAACCAAGGGACCAAATCCAAAATCTTGATAAACCACAGAGATCATCCATGTATTTTGCTCTGTATTATAATACATTCGAGAGGGGCATTATAAGATTTCCGAAAGTAAAAGTTTTTATGAAATTAATACATAAGGTACAATCTTAAAATGGGAGTAAATTAGTCTTTCATACACTAATAACAATTTAATCTCTCTATCTTAATTACACGTTAATCCCTTACCTTAAACCAAATTTCTTCAATTGTCCTGTTTGGATTCATGTTCTGATTCTACTTTTCTTTTTCTTATTAAAGTATAGGGAAAATTTCTATGCTAAAATACGTCGTTTTCCAGTTTTATCTTCTATGATAAAGTATGTAACATAAATATTATCTTTCTCATTGAAATAGGATAATATAAGAAAATATATTAATGTCCTTTCTGATTGTTTCTTTTTTGTCACCTCTTCCTCCGTCACACCCTTTCAAGTTCTTAATTAACGTTCTACAAATTTCCTTATGATGATAATGACTCATGTTATCTTAACAACAATGATTTAAATTTTGGTTTAGGACAATTTAGGTGTCATTTTTTAGGTAATCGGATTTATAACAACCCATCTTAAAAAAATTTCCGGGTCTGGTCGGTTAATCACATACGCAAAATACATTGGTGTCAGATGAACCCGACCTTCCCTATGTGGCTCCGCCAGTGCCTTTTAGATGCCTTTACACCCACACTCACATTCACACTCCCTTCTTCTTTTGGTTTCTCATATTGTAATTATCACTATGAGTGTTTTTCTATAACCAACAATGAAAAGTTGCATGGTTTCTTATATCATATGGTTTTGCTGTTAAAACGTGTGTGTTTTTGGATATGAGAAAAATACATGTACTATTATATTATTCATGGTTGTTTTTTCAACTTGTACCATGTATACCTTGTTCTTTTTTTAAGTGTTAAAAGGTGAAAATCAAGCTTTAATTCTCATAAAGGATTTGAATTTGTGTGTATTTATCATTTTGCTGTGTTTCTAATGCTGGAGTGTGGGTAATGGTTCCAGTCATCTCATCTAGGTGTCACCACCCTCCCCCTTCGTGAGAGCGCGTGCCAAAAGGGCACCAACAATGGCCCCTCAAGGCCCTCACGGGCGTTAAAGCGGAAAAGGAGGGGTTCACTTCTTTCGACCAATCAAATATTTTTGTTTCCTTTTTCTCTTTGTTTCTTTTTCCTTTTCTTTTATTGTTAAAGAGACTTTATTCTAGAACGGCTTAAATTAAGGGTGGATGTTTTAAAAGCCCTCTGTATGTGTGACGATGATGGGCTCCAATGACGTTTTAAAACCAAGAGGACTTTATTCCACAACCCCTAATGTTAAAATATAGAAGTAATTTTTTAAATAATGCCGATGCATGAATGCATATTACTAACGGTTATAAAAAAATCACCATTATAATAAAAGTGTAAATATCAAATAAAAATGGGGTTTAACATACAAAATTTTCTTAACGAAGACAAGTTTTTTTTCACCATCTACTTAAATATAATGTTTAATTGCAAAATGTAAAACTAAAAAATCGTGATTTTACACTAGCAGAGTAATTATGTAATTATTGTAAAGTAATTATAATTACTCTACACTCTACAATATAATTACTCTACAAGTGTAAAATACAAGTTTTTTTTAGATTCTGAGACTAAAATACATGATTAATAAAACGGGAAAATTTTTTAAAAAATGTCTTTTACTTCTCAAACTAAATTATATACTAAGACTTATTTGTATAATAATTTAACCCTCTAATAATATAGATGCATTGTAAACACACGCATCAAATTGCATTAAAAGGAAAATACATAGTATCACACTTTCACACACCTTTGTAATGCATGATATTGTAAAGTTGTGCATACAACTTTTGGACAACATCATATGGTCTCATGTATTCATGTTGGTGAGCTTAGACATTTTCTATGTATCAAAACACCACTTGTTCTTGTACTAATACTCTTAGCTCACAGATGTAATAATATAAACACACCATCATATATCATTGACGCGTATACAATTGTTAGAACTAGTGGGTTATATATGCCGTTGCGGCAGGTCGGACTCCACTTTTTAACAATTTTTATTGGTATCGATTCAGTTTATTTCGGTATTAATACTCACTATAAAAGCGGAAAGAGAAACAAAAATACCAACTGATCGATAACAATAAAAACGCAAGTTATTAAAGTATAAGAGCATGATAAGGTTATATTAAAATAATTCAAAGCTATGTTATAAATATAAGATGCTTACGCAATAATACAAAGTAAAGGAAAAAAAAAGTTGAAACATAAAAAAATAATGTATAACCTTCAATACGTAATGTACAAGTTATTATATCATTGGTATCTAGATAAAGAAATATTTGGTTTGGAAAAATAATGTTGACAAATGTTAAAAATAATCAAAATTCTTATTTTATTTTTAACAAAATTACTACAATTTTCCTAATAAATTTTCTTTTAGTGTACCTAAGCATTTACTCTTTTAAATATAATATAGATGTGTCGTGCACCATTGTAATTGTAACAGTAAGAACACATTGTGTTAAATTATACAATTGTGACATGCTCAAATGGTTCAAACATTAGTGTTATGAGTGTCGGTACCATGTCGCTACCCTGACGAACCAAACCAATTAATCCTGATTGAACATCAGTATCAGTATTCGTTTTATGGTTTTCTATCAATGTAAATTACGTGTCGACATCCTTTTAAGCAAATCAGATGACTTATCTTTTGAGTTTTTTATTTCGGTTCCTATTGCTGATGTAACTTTAATTTTCTTGATTACCTACTTTCAGTTTTCTTATTCCATACATGTTTAATTTGACAATACATTCACTAACTCAATTCTAGTAAACAAAGAATGGTTAACTATTCCACATCTTGTCACTCCCTTGAGTCGTAAACCATCACAATAATAGTACAATAATAATGTTTAACTTCAAATTTTTTAATGATGTTTTTCTAAACTCATTGTTTCAGACACATGTTTTTAGCATTATTTTGTCTTCCTCCCTCAAAAGTTGCGTCGGCACTCAACTACTATCTTATAATTGTTGTTTTTCTCAACTCAAATGACAGATTTTATAAATTATTTATCATGTAATAGTAAGCTTTCTTAATTTTTCCTTGGATTCAATTTTAGGTTTGATTTTTCAAACACCATCTCTGATTGAGCATCTGTTTCAACATGACAACTAACGAACCTGATAGGACCCTAGTGCACATTTACATAATTATACGGCAACATACGCTTACAACACCCAGTGGCGGATCCAACCCTATTTTGTTGGTTCATATGAACTCATTTGGTGTGAAAAAATGGAAAAAGTTAGTAAAAAAATGGTGAGAACATATCAAAACTAACCCACTGAAAAAAATTACTGAATCCGTTACTGAGAGCACCTCCGACAGACGTTTACTGTTTACAGGGAAAGTTGACACGTGAGCAAGCCAAAGAGGCCACACTATACATGCCCCTTTGTGGTTAGGGTGTTTGTGAGGGCGTGCAAGTTGACGAATGTGATAGTGCCATCCCTTTCAGTTTTTGTTCCTTTTATTGTTCTTATTTTCATACTTTTTTAAGTACATGTTAATTAAGTTATTTAGATATATGTTAATTAAAATGCGTAACATTTTTTTATGTATTTGGACAATTTTAACAAATAATAATATTTTTGTATGTATTTTAACAAATTTAACAAAAATAGGAATTAAAAAACTTTAAGTAATTACCCTGAATTTAAAAAAGAGAAGGTTCAACAATAAAGTCTTCCATTGGTTCATATATTGGGTTTGATGGATTGTATTCTTTTTTTTTTTATAAATTTCCAACGTATAATTAATATTATTGATAAATTTCCATATATTAGGGTGTGTAAATGAATTAAAAACAAAATGAAGTAGCAAATAATCAATAAATAAATAAAACAATTAACTTAATCATTTAATCAAGTAACATTTGAAGAAAACATTGAGACACCCACTTTTCTATTTGAACACTATGCGATCCGCATAGGCCTCTGCGGGGCGCATAGGTATCAATCCCATGCGACGCTCTTGGGCCTCTGCGGGGCGCATGGGTATCAATCCCATGCGATGCTCTTGGGCCTCTGCGGAGCGCATAATTTGGTATTTTATATTGTTGAAAGGTTTAAAGGTTGTGTTATGTTATTTCATATTTTAGTTAGAGATTCACTATTTCAAGTACATCGATAATCAAAATTTACAAAGTAAAAACTGAAACACACACGTATAATAAAATGAAACACACACGTATGATAAAAACTGAAACTGCATTAATACATAACATTTGTTCAGTACATTGATAATCAAAATTTACAAAGTAAAAAAGAAAACAACCTAATCCTGACCACCCTCGCCGGGCTGATGCTGAGCCTGTTCCTCCTGTGGCTGATGCTGAGCCTGAGGTGCCCGAGGTACCGGCTGAGGATATAGTAGATGGGCCGGCATATGAAAATCAACTGGTGGCATACCCACGTGAGCCATGATCGCCGCAATCTGATCAATCTGAAATCGTATCATGTACTGCATCTGTGCATTATGCAGCATCTGCATCTGGTAGAACTGATGCATATCAGGCGCAACATGGATCGGCCACTGTGGTGCGGCAGCAGCGGCAGGTGCGGCCTGAGTGGCAGGTGCGGCCTGAGGGGCAGGAGCGGCAGGTGCGGCATGATGGACAGGAGCGGCAGGATCTACCGGGTCGTCTTCGATATCTACAACTGGGAAGACCTCCGGCAAATCGACAGGGACATACAACTCCCCCCTGTTGGCCACTAAGCGGCGACCAACACCTGGAATCTTGCCCAGGATACCCATACCCTGTATGGTACGGGTGTCAAGCCTCCTAGGCAAGATAGAAACTCCATCTGCAAAACATTAAAATGATTAAAATATTAATATTAATAATAAAATGATTTAACTATTAATTAAATATTAATTTTAATAATAAAATAATATAAATATTAATTTTAATTTTAATAATAAAATGATTAAAATATTAATACTAATAATAAAATGATTAAAATATTAATATAAATATTAATTTTAATATTTACCTAAATACGGTATAAATCTACCTAAATACGACATGGATCTACCTAAATACGACATAGATCTACCTAACCACGGCATAAACTACCGAAATACCGTATGGATCTATCTAAATATGGTAAAAAAGTAACTAAATACGGTAAAAAACTAACTCAATACGGTAAAAAAAAAGTAACTAAATACGGTATAAATCTACCTAAATACGGCATAGATCTACATAACCACGGCTTAAACTACCGAAATACCGTATGGACCTATCTAAATACGGTAAAAAAGTAACTAAATACGGTAAAAAACTAACCTCTATAACGTAAGAAATCGAAAAACGAGATCGTGCGGGATTTTCTTGGCTTGTTCTTCAGTGTCGTTTAGTGTGTGTTTGGTTGTGTGTTTGGAGATAGTATGGACCTATGTTGATCGCAGAGGCTTATGTAAAGAAACCCAATGCGCCCCGCAAAGGACTATGCGCGGCGCATGGGATCAAAGAAACACAAAAGCACACGGATCGCTGACGTGGCCGTGTGCGACCCGCACGGGCCTCTGCATGGCGCATGGGTACGAGGTTCGCGTGTTTCCACGCAGACATGTCAGTCTGCTGCCTTTGTCGGGAAACCCTAACCCCATGCGGGGGCGCATGAGCCTATGCGACCCGCATGGAATGGTGTCAAAATAAGAAATTTGGGTGTCTCAATAGGATAGGATGACTCTAAATGAATATTTGGTTAAAATGATTAATGATTAAAGAGCTTAGTTTAAAATAGACTTATTTGTCTAAATGTATTCATTGAGCTTAGCTGCATTATATTTTTTAATTAGTTAGTAATAGGTCTATGTATATAGTAATAGGTCTATGTATATAAAATGACCTTAGTTGCATTCTAGTTTTTAATTAGTTAGCAATAGGTCTATGTATTATATATACTTGCGGATCTAACAAACTTTCTTAGGGGTAACGTTTTAAAAGAAAAGGGGTAATGAAATCGAAAAAAAGTCAAAATTTTTCAAAATTTACACTAGCGCCGGAGCGCCAAGGGGTAGCGGAGGCTACCCCTAATTATACGATACATCCCCCTGTACATATGTATAATTTTAAAATCTTGAATATTTTTTTTCCTTCAGAGCTGCCAATGCTAAAATTTTATGGGTTGGGTTTTAACATTTTATGAGGTTTGGTGTAAAAATTTCTTAGGATCACTCAAGATTAAATCACACATATTAAGAAAAAAAAATAGATATCATGGAGTGACCGCATGGCATCCAATCCTCATAGCCTTGAAAGAATCTTTGGAGAATGATGAATGTGTTGATGTGTTACGTGAGATTACCCCTATTTGGGTGCAAAATGGGTACGCCATGCATTTAGATCTTGTCAATTCTATGAATGATAAATGTGTTGATGTTGTGTTACGTGTAGCCTTTTTTACAATATATAAAGATGCAGACCGGCCCTGAGTAAGTGTCGGGTGGTCGACCGCTTAGGGTCCAAAAAAAGTTTTAAAATTTTTAATTATATTTAAAAAAATCTATATGTTTAAAAAATAAATCTTAAAGGGTCTAGGTTTAAGAACAAAAAACATTAAAAAATTCATAACTGTTTAAGAATTTTGAATTTGTATGGTTTTAAAAAAAACTCGTGAAAGCGTAATAAAAGTAACATCGGCCAATTAAATAAACAAAAGTAATTCAAAACTAATTAATGAATTGAGGGGCGTCGTTGCTGGGCGTCAAAGAAAGAAAATGAAATTTGCGAATAAGGCTCAAATTTTTATCTCGCATAGGGCCAATTTTCTTCTTTTTTTTTGGATTTTCGAAGACAACCCTATAGTGAGGAAATTGAACCGAGAGATTGCCATATCTTTGTTTTACATATAGTATGAAAATCAAGTTCTCTAAGTTTTCATTAAAAGAACGAGTTGTCTTATCCTCTTTGACGACAACAATTCAGACGATTAAAATTATGTTTCCCTAGAAAAAAAAAACTCTAGATTTCTATGCCTGATTTCTGATTCAGTGGAATAAAAATAGTTACCAAGAACCTATGAATGATATAAACAGATTTGTTTCATTTAAGGACCAACTCAGGAAAACATGTATATCACAAAGACGATCCATGTTATTATTTCTATTAAATAATTAATAAGTGAACAGCAGTTTTGGCTTTCGACTTTGCAAATGATGGAAAAATGAATTACATATATTGATATAATGAAACAAATAATTATGTGGATTCTAACTCTTAATTAAAATGTAATCTGAACAAATTTACAAACAAACAAACAAACTAAGTAAAGTTTCATATGACCATCCATAGTTACGAGATCTGAAAAGGGAGAGATAAAGGCAAATGTTATCACGATTTAAGAAGGGAAAACAATTCATTAATAGTTGTCTTATAAATGTAACTGATCAGTTAGTAAGATTAGACTATTAGTCATTTTTTGCATATTTTGGATTAAGGGAGGATCGAATCAAGGTCGCTATATATGACAACTTAACTATATATTGTTACCATGTTACTTTCATGAAGGAGTGGCCTCTCCCACCACTTAAAAATACAACTTTTCCCATATCTATTTATTAATCAATATAATATTTAAAAAAAAGTGTGTGTATATATATACGAGAAGGATAAAATAAAAACTCATTTTATTTAAAAAATTAAAAAAAAAATCTTCTAAAAACCTATGGTAACATTTTTATTTTTTCTGAAAAAGTAGGGAATGTAATTTACATATATTTGAACATTTTGTAAAAAACAAAAAAACGTCGAGTATTTTTTATAAATGTTAAAAATTCCATGTTACATAATATATATGTCAAAAAAATTGTAACATATAGATTTGTAAACATTCTTTTAAACAAAAAACTAGTCGGCGCGTTTTATATTTTTTATAAAATTGTTCAAATTTTCTGTTAAAAAATAAAATAAAAGACAATTTTATACCAAAAAAATAAACGAACTAAAATCTTTCTCGTATACTACCAATTATCATGCTTAGCAATAGCACTTATATTTATAGTCAAAGAGGTAGGTGGCTGGCTGGCTTTTGTAATTTTAAATATATCACCAAAACAAAATGTGATTTAAATGTAGCATGCAATGCATAAGCGAATTTTTAAAGAATATTTAATTAATATAATACCACAATCCACACGGTTGTTGTCTTAAAAAGGTTTAAACATATAATAATCATTGCTACATAAGTTTTATTAAGGGAAAATAGCAAGATTTAGCTAAAGAATGGTTAACTTTTTAAAATAGCAATTGTAAACGTCTCAATTAGCTGTTTCAGGCAGTTGAAACGGGTTAAAAAATCATTTCAAACTAATTCATGATTTTCATGTGTTCGGTTGAGATATTTTATTGTTTTTTTAGCGGAGCCTTTTCAACATGGCCTAAGCTTTTTCAGTGTAGCGGCTTGAGAATTTTCAACACGGCTTGAGATCTTTCAATATGGCTTGAGAAGTTTCAACACAACTTAAGATCTTTCAGTGTAGCGGCTTGGTTTGGCTTGAGAACTTTCAACACGCCTTGAGATCTTTCAGTGTAGTGGCTTGAGTTGGCTTAAGATATTTCAACACGGCTTGAGAACTTTCAACACGGCTTGAAATCTTTCAACATAGTTTAAATAATAACAAATATTAAAAAAATCTCAATTAAATGTGAGAACTTGAAAATCTAAATTAAAAAAATCTGAAAGTTTTAACTTGAAAATAAAAAATTACTAGGTTAGAACCCCCGTGTATTACACGAGTTAAATAAATGTAATTTTTATACTAAATAATAAAAAATATTACTTTAAATTAATAGGTTACAACACCGTGTATTACATGGGTTAAATAAATGTAATTTTTTACTAAATAAATAAAAAAATATAACTTTAAAAACAAATTTATTTTTCAAGATATTACATTTTATTATTCAGTAAACAAAATTACATTTATTTAACCCCGTGTAATAAACAGAGTTTTTAAAGGTGTAACTTTTTTAATTATTTGGTATATACAATTACATTTATTTAACTCGAACAATACATGAGATTCTTAAACATATAATTTTTTTATTACTTGATATATAAAATTAAATTTATTTAACTCGTGTAATAAACGAGGTTTTTAAAGTTATATTTTTTATTATTTAGTATAAAAATTGTATTTATTTAACCTCTATAATATATGGGGTTCTAATCTAGTAATTTTTTTATTTTCAAGTTAAATATTTTTTTATTTTTAAGTTAAAATTTTCAGATTTTTTTAATTGAGATATTCAAGTTCTCACATTTAATTGAGATTTTTTTAATTATTCGTTTATATTTAAAGTATGTTGAAAGATCTCAGACCGTGTTGAAAGTTCTCAAGCCATGTTGAAAGATATTAAGTCAAACCAAGCCGCTACACTGAAAGATCTCAAGTCGTGTTGAAAGTTCTCAAGCCAAGCCAATCCGCTACACTGAAAGATATCAAGCAGTGTTGAAAGTTCTCAAGCCGCCACTGAAAAGGCTTAAGCCATGTTGAAAAAGCTCGGCTAAGAAAACAATAAAAATATCTCAACCGGACATGTGACAATCATGGGTTAATTGACTTGAAAGGATTTTTTAAGCCGTTTTAGCTGCTTAAAACGACTCGTTGAAACATTTCCAATAGCTATTTTTGAGAAGTTTATCATTCTTTGACTAATCTTGCTATTTTCCTAATATAGTAAATAGATACTTCCTTTTTTTTAAGAAAAAACAAAGAAGAATATAATATATAGATAACTGTATTTGGACAGCCTTTTCATGTTTTTTTAAATGCTTACAAAAATATTAAAATGGATAATTCATACGTTCAAAAGTTACCTTTGCAATATTTTGGTGGGGAACTATTTAGTCATGTCATATGGTCATCAAAACTTTTGTAAAGGAAAACAACTGTACAACAAACTTTAACAGTTCGTATAGTAGTTTTGTTATATTAAAAACTCCCAGTAGAATAAAACCCAAGTGACATATCACTTCTCACATCTAACGAACGTTAATAGTATATATTTAGTTATAATCGCCTACTTATTAAATAATGATTATGGATTTGATTAGACAAAACAATCACCCCTCAAATTGCTCTTCTTTAGTCTTTGAGTAAACTTCCATTTTGCTCCCTATAGTTTGGGCACTTTAACGGTTTTGCCCAATCGTTTAAAAATAGCCGTTTTCCTCCAATAGTTCGCTATGTTTTCTTTATTTTGCTCCATGCCTTTAACTCCATCCAAATTGTGTACTAACTGAAATGGTATTTTGGTAACTTTAAATACAAAATTAAGGGTATTTTAGCAACACTATAAATAAAGATTACGTTATATATAACACATAACAAAATCCAATCTGATTATCTCTCTCTCTCTCTCTCTCTCTCTATCCTTTCTCTGTCTTCTCCGTCACCAACAACCACCTCACCACCACCGTGTGCACCGCCCCCACCTGACCACCACCTTGAGCATGCTCCATCGGATCACCACCATCAACCCTAAATTAGAAGACCATTATAATATACATATGAGTTAACTTCCATCAGCAACCACCATATTACCACCACCCATCAGCAACCATCACTACCAACACCATCATCGGCCATACCACCACCCATGTTCCATCAGTAACCACCACCTTCTACCACAACAGCCACTGTCACCACCTGCTATCTCTCTTCCCCCACCCCCTCTCTCTCTCTCACACGCACAAAAAAATAAGAACACAACCATCTCAAACAAGATCTTGTGAGTGCTTAGGGTTTAAACCCGTCTCAAACCAAATCTGCCAATATCATCATTCACCACCACTGTAACACCCCAACCGATGGCGGAAACATCGGGATGAGACGAAAACGAGATTGTTCATTGCTCACAACATTATTAAGTGACAATAATTAATTAAACCATATTTCATTTCATAAGAATTGTCAAATACATCAATGTAACAAAACGAAGAACAATCTAACATTT
Source organism: Scalesia atractyloides (assembly GCA_947069175.1). Classification (NCBI taxonomy): domain Eukaryota; kingdom Viridiplantae; phylum Streptophyta; class Magnoliopsida; order Asterales; family Asteraceae; genus Scalesia; species Scalesia atractyloides. The sequence goes on along the minus strand of CAMTDV010000020.1, from coordinate 3,435,836 downwards.
GCAAAGTCATAACAAAATTGACACGTCGACATTAAACCTAACGTCTAATTTGTGTGTATCTAGTCCTTGCTATATTGTTTTCATAGCGTCATCTCCTTCAACCTGTAACATGTTTTAAAATAAAGTCAATGCAAAAGCAAAGGCGAGTACACAAGTTTAAGCATAGCATACGTATACGAATAAAGTTTTAACAATCCTCATGGCAACTAAATCTATACAAGAGCAATATCAAGGCATGCAATGCTAATAATCAAACCCGTAACGCAATCACGATGTTTTAACATGACCTCACGTGTAAAGCGATGGAGGTGGATGCGTGAATTCCTATAGCGCTAAGCATGTCAAACAAAGGCTAAAAATAGTTAATGACTAAAGCACAGCACAACGTTTATCCCTAGACAAGCAACAAGTATACGATTCAAGTAGTCATGTGTATAGGATTGTTTGTGCGTTTCATAAAGTTTAAGTGTTTGTGATTTTTGTATATGGAAACATGTTACACCCAAAAGGTGATATAAACAAATGTGGGTCGAGTGTACTCACAGAATTGCTAAGTCTTCTTTGGAAATTCCACGACGAGTTGATGAGTGGGAGAAAGGGACACCAATGCCACCTTAAATGACAACGAACATGGATGAATAATCGAATCGGAGTTGAAGATACGTGTACGTTTAGCACGGAATTTATGTAACGACTCTAAAGTTAAATTCGTCGAAGATAAAAGTGTTATCAAAATAATACAATAAATATATATATTTTTGGCGAAAAGTATAAAAGATATATAGATATTGCAGTTGGAAAAATATATTCCTTCGTTAAATTATTATGTTTTGTCGACGAGAATAATAGATGTGTACTTATATATTTTGGCGAAAAAGATTACTAGATAAATATATAGTTTGGCTAAAAGAAAATAGACAAATGTATATTTTGACGGAACGGGATAATAGATATATATGCATGTTAACGAAAAGAATAGTAGCTAAATATATATATTGTTCGTCGGAAACACATATTATATATATACATTGTCGTTAGAGAAGTATCATTTTCGAAAAGTATATAACATATATTTATTTTGTCGGAAGGAATACTGTTTATATCTTGTCGTTAAATAAATATATTTTGTCGAAACATATAACTCATATGTATCTTGTCAAAAAAGTAATATAGATATATACATACATATATATCTATATATGTTGTAGTAGCGAAATATATTTGCCGAAAGGAAGTATTAGATATATTTATATGTTTTGTCAAGACGTGTAATGTATACATACATATATGTTGTCGAAAAAGTCTAATAAGTAAAAATATATATCTTGTCGCTCGGTATATTTAAGTAGATACGTTTCTTCGATAAGCGTACTAAATATATATATATATATTTCATGTCGGAAGATATGATTAAATAAGTATATACATTTTGTCGATAAAGTGTCATGTATAATATATTTTGTCGAATAAAGTAACGTGTATAATATATTTTGTCGAACAATGTAATTAAATAAATATAGTACTTTGTCAAAAATTGGGCAGAGTTTCCCCTTGTTTTTTGACGATCCCGACAATCTAGTTGTCGATTAAATGTTTCAAAACGCAATAATAACGAAACAATTTATATAATTATGTCTACAAATTTTATAAGGTTCGGTTACGTGATTATAACACTAATTAAATACAAAACAATATAAATAATAACATAAAAATTTGCGGCGTTAAAAGTATACCGTGACGTGTTTTGATTGAGTTGACTAAAGCATTGACTGAACTTGGCCCCAAACACCGAACCGAACATCGAATCTGACTGGTTTGACTGGCGTTGACTGTTTGACCAGGTTTGACTTTCGTTGACCAAGTTGACCAGGTTTGACTTTCGTTGACCAAGTTGACCAGGTTTGACCGAACACCAAACGAGACCCGAACCGAAGCCAAAACCTTCATTGACTCACTGCTGACCCGAACCTCTGCACCGAGACCCGAACCCGCTGAACATGAGCCATGAACTTGACCCGAACCGAGATTCGACCCGGAGCTGACCCGTGGATTGTTTGACTGTTTGACCAGACCCGAGCTTTGACCAGGTCTAACCGGGTTGACCCGAGCCTGCTGAAACCACAGCTGACCCGACAAGAGCCCAAGCCAAAAACAGAATCGGACAACTCAGCCTGAACCGAAATCGGAATCGTTGAACATCCGACCCAAAGCGACACTGATCGAAACTCGAACTAACATCGCCTGAAACGGAGAAACCACAAAAGGATTTCGGGTTTAGAAGGATTTAAAGAAAGCAAAGATAGTGGGGATGAGTTAAAAGAGTTACCGGAGGTTTCGGAGGCGAACATGATGCTGGTTGACGCCGGTGTTGCTGCCGTCGCTGCTGTCATCAAGCCTGCCGCCGCCACGAGTGGTGGCTACTGCCTGGAAACTCAAGACCCGAACCAGCTGAAACCGAGCCTGAACCAGGTCTGAGACCACGGGCGCTGTTAAAACACCACCGCTAAGCCACCGCCGCCGCTGCTACACCGCCGTTGCTGAGCCATCGCTGCCGCCGCTGCTATGCCGCCCCTGCTGCGCCGCCATCCGATTGGTGGCGCGACACCACTGCAGAGAGGGAGAGGAGAGAGTGAGGTGGTTTAGGGGGGTGAGGGTGAGCGAGGGAGGTGGTGGTTCGCCGGCGTGTGCCAGAAAACGAACTACCATAGGGATTGCCGCCGTGAACCGTCGTCGCCGGACCAATCGCCGGAGATCTCTTCTGGTCGCCGGTAATTCAGAGAGGAGGGACAAGGGGGGCTAGGGTTTTGAGTGATGAAGAAGGAGGGGGGTTAGGTTTATATAGGCTAGGGTTTTGAGTGTGTTCGGCCTAAGGCCCGGTTCATGTGTTTTACGCGGCCCGTTACGGTTCTGAAACCCGTTTTCGAACCCGAACGTGACATAACAGGGTATAATATCGTTTTTAGGTTTAAACACGCGATTTAAACGTCGACGCTCGAAAATGATTGCGTTTCGTTGTGTTTTCGTTAAAACGCGTAGTTTTCCGATTTTAACCCGTTTTTCGATCCGATTGAAGTTGCGACTCAGGAAATAGAAAACGAGCGCGAATTTTTATAAAAATAATAAATCTTGGAAATACGAGGCGTTACAACCACTAACCTGCTCCGCCTCGAAATCCGTATGCCGCCGCCGTTCAACGTCTTTTAGGGATCGATTGAAAGCTCAGACCACCATATTATGCGTGTGTAAGGCTCAGATTTAGGGTCACCGCTCTTCCATTACATCTGGGTTTGCGATGATTTGAGATTAGTGCTCAGATTAGATATGGTTAGGGTTTGTGATTGAACTCATATGTGTGTGTAGAAATTTGGGGATAAGTATGTTGTTTGGGCTAGGGTTAGGGCTAATCTCAGTTCAATCGCCGTCTGGACCGCCGTTTGGATCTGAGAAAAACAGGTGGATGGGGAGGTGTCTGATGGTGGTGAATGTTTGGATCTGATGGCAGATTGGCAGGTGGTGGCGGCTGGACGGTGATGACGGGGGTGGTCGAATGGGGATGGTTCCGGTGGTAATAGAAGATGGTTGTGGTGGTGTTTGTAGAAGGTGGTTGCAGTGGTTGTCCCAGGAGGTGGCTGTGGTGGCAAGGTATTTGAATAGAGATGGAGGTGAGAAAGAAAGAAGAAACAGATGAAGATGTTGGGATGGTGATGATGATGATGAACTTTAGTTTTTATTTAATTGTTTTAGGAATAAAAGAATTAAATATTTATTTATATGTAAAATTACCAAAATACCCTTTAAGTTAGTAAACAATTTGGATGGAGTTAAAGACGGGGAGCAAAATGGAGAAAACATAGCAAACTATTGGAGAAAAATGACTATTTTTAAACGATTGTGACAAAATCGTTAAAGTGACCAAACCATAAGGAGCAAAACGGAAGTTTACTCTTAGTCTTTATTGATAGATGTAACTAACCACCATTGAATTACATTACATACCAATTTTCTATCTCATGTGGTTGGTGTGTTGTTATAGTATTCAATTATCTCTAACTAATCAATTTATTAGTTTCACCATATTTTGAATCCTTTATTTATTATTTCCTTTCCATAAAAACAACACTCATATAAGCACATTCACACTCATATATACAAACCTTGGCTTAGGTGACTTGTTCTCAAACCTTTTTTTTACTCTTATCGGTTTTTTAACGGCATTTTTTTTAATTCCTGTCGTCTATGGAACTTTAACCTAAGAAACCCCCCTCCACCTAGAGGTGTAAAAAACCGGTTTAAGAACCGAAACCGAAAAAATACCGAAACTGTTTTTTTTTAACCGGTTTTTCTATAACCGGTTTTAAAACCGAATCGAACCGGCGGTTATAGACCGGTTAGTGATCTTTATCTTCGAAACCCGTTTTAAAACCGAAACCGGTTATAAATAACCGGTTTAAACCGGAAAAAACCAGTTTTTTTTGGCATAAACCGGTTAAAAACCTGCCCTAACCGTTTGGACCGGTTATTGTTTTGAGTTAAAAAAAAAACGGTTAGTAACCGGAACCGGTTACAAAAAAAACCAGTTATTGTTTTTGAAGAGAAAAACCGATTCGGTTAATAACCGGAACCGCTTAAAAAAAACAATTTGTACACCTAGACCTCCACCCCTCAAAAACCTAGGTGTTTAAAGGCTTTGCGTTTACCAATAAACCGCCACCCCATTAATATCTTATTGGTTTTTTATTTCAATAACATAATATTGTTTATTAACTCAAAAATATACCTTCATATAAGAAAATTTTTAGAACAATTGAATAAATGGGTTGTCAAGTGAAAAATACGTAAAGACAATGATTTCTCGATTTTACTACGAGTTTCTTTCAGGACGGAACTTTTTAGCTAAACCGTAGCAATATGTGTTTGTAGCTAATCCAACCAAAAGTTGCGGTCGATTTTTCGATGTAGCAAAAATTCAATAGCAAATATATGTCTCCGTAATAGTTCTTGTAACCTCTACGTTTTACTAATAATACAAGCTGGACAATGAAATGTCAACTGTTGATGATTAGTGAACGACATTAGTGGTAAAAAGTTGTAAAGTTTGGTTATGATTTTCTTATAGTTGTTACTAGAATGATGAAAGTGGGAAATATCTTCAAACCCTCATCATCATTTTCATCTTCAAAGAAATTTATTATATCTTAATCAGGGGCAGACCTAGAGTGATAGAAGGAGTAATCTACGTTGCCCCTTGATGCTCTGACGGTAGTGTAAATTTTAGAAAAAATTAACGTTTTCTCGATTTCATTACCGCTTTTTATTGAAACGTTATCCCTATGCGGATTTTCAAGATCCGCCACTGATCTTAACTATGTTGTGGTTTGTCGTCCTCTCTCTCTCTCGGTTGTTTGAGTGATTGTTTTCTTAGAGATTTTGAGGTCAAATGTCAATGTCAAGATGGAGGCAAGTCTGTTGCTCACATTCCCACATACTCATTATTATTATTACTATTATTTTGTTCATGTGTGTGGTGTTGTTGTGTTTAGGTGGTTTGTTGTTTTCAACCCTAGTGGGTCTTTAACTCTTTATAGTATTTTGCTGATTATGATGTACTATTTTCTGGTTAGTGAAACTGTGAAAGTGTACTCACAACACCTGTAAATTATAACTAATCGTTACAAGTGTTTCAATGATGAAAAATACTTGTTCATAATGGGTGGTTGCTATGTTACTATCTTATGCCTTTTGTTAACCCTATTCTCTACATATGTATATATATTCATGTCACTACAACCATGTTTACTCACATATTTTGATACATTATATTCCAAATCTATATCTATGTCAAAAGAAGGGATTAATCTATCGATGAACGTCAATGGTTAGTCGAAAATGCCTCCAGGGTTTCGCTTCCACCCGACAGAAGAAGAGCTACTTCACTATTACTTGAGGAAGAAGGTTGCTAGCGAAACGATTGATCTTGATGTTATTCGAGAGGTTGATCTTAACAAGCTTGAACCCTGGGACATCCAAGGTATTTTGAACTTCCTCAATCCTCATTCATTCATTTAATCATATTGATTTGATAATTCCTTTTAGAAAATTAAAACAAGTTGACCTTTTTGTTTGTGTTTGTAGAAAAATGCAACATAGGCTCCACCCCACAGAATGATTGGTACTTTTTTAGTCACAAAGACAAGAAGTATCCGACTGGGATCCGGACAAATCGCGCCACAGCCGCTGGTTTCTGGAAAGCCACCGGCCGAGATAAGGTGATACATAGTAGCCTTCATAGAATTGGGATGAGGAAAACCTTGGTGTTTTACAAAGGGAGGGCACCTCATGGCCAGAAATCTGATTGGATTATACATGAATATAGGCTTGATGATAATATCATTCCAACCCAAGATTCAACTGTAAGTTTCTGTTTCTCAAAATAACACAATTAGTTAAAAGATTATAAAATATTATCTTAACTTTGACTTTAAACATTACACATGCTGTTAGTTGAGGGGGTAGGTGTCTTGATTTTTTAGGAAGTCGGTAGTATAGGAAAAACATTGGTACCTCTACGTGTTTGTTGGAACTTCTTACACTTTTAGACGGTTCTCTACTCAATAAACGAACTCGACAAGTTTGCTTGGCAGCAAGGGAGCTTTACATAGTTAGTTTTTCACCGAACTCCATGGAGTTCACTCACAAGCTAAGCGAACTTGTCGAGTTCGCATATAATGGTAGCAGGCTGCCTTAAAGTACTAGAAAAGTTAGAAAACACGTAGAAGTACCAGTCTCGTTTCGAAACCACCTACTGCAGGGGCGGATGTAGCTGAGAACAGGGGTAGCCCCTGCTACCCCTTGACGCTGTGTAAAATTTGGAAAAAATTTATTTCCCTGCCCCATAGAAAAGAAAATTTTGAAACGTTGCCCTTTGACGTTTTTCTAGATCCGCCACTGACCTACTAATACAAAACTTCCGGTGGTGTCATTATTGTTTCTTTGATTCTTATGATATATATGTATACAATATACTTATGATCAACAAGCACTAATTTATGTTTAAAATGTGCTTGTGATTCAGGCACATTCTAGCTTGTGTGACTCATGTGCTCACGAAGAAGGATGGGTGGTATGCCGCGTGTTCAAGAAGAAAAACTACCATAAATCCTTCGATATTCCCCATCGATCATTATACAAAGATATTGTTCTTGAACAACTACTCATGTAGATGGATGGTAGCCACTCTTGCAAGCAAGAAACTGAGAATTTCAGCACCACCCAAGATGATATGCAACAATTCATGAACCCTATGATCAACGACCAATTCGCTAACCTCCCAGGGCTTAACAGTCCCACGATGACTACATCTCCTCCTGTGAGCTCAACCACTTTCGACCAAGGGCCGAGTCTCAAGAACTATAATTCCATGTGTGATGATTTTGAACAGTGGGCAGATGTAGACAGGTTTGTGGCTTCCCACTTGATGGCCAAATGGAGGAAGCTAAACACTTAGGCGACGAGAACTTGTGTAATTTCTCTGTTGATCACCATAATGTGACGGATCTTTCGGGGTCTAACGAGGTAGATGTTTGGAGCTTAGGTAGGCGGTCATCGCTTGATCCGCTATAACTTGTCGGTATAATGTTTATATGTTTTAAGGATACCATATACGATGTAATATATACTTGAATACAAAAGAATAAATTATATAATGTTTAGGTTGCTGGAATTAAAGTCAAATGATGAAAATATCGTGATGAATTATAGTATCATACATAGGAACTTCAAGGATGATCAGATCAGAAAAACATTCACTTGATTACAGGAAACTAGGTAAATAGTAATGACACCAGCTAGATATGGACGATGTGTAGATTAAATATAGAGTTAAATGCTTGGTTGGTCACTGTGGTTTGCGAAAATTACGGATTTGGTCCCAATGGTTCATTAATTACACACTTGGTCCCAGTGGTTGCAATTTTGCACTCGGGTGGTCCTTATGACTAACCCATGTTAACTTTCTCAGTTAAGTCTATGTAAAATTACCACACTACCCTTACTATTAAAAAACAAAAATAAATAAACACCTTCTTCTTCACCCTGATCTCTCTCTCTCTCACTTTCCTTTTCTCTCTCTAAAACCACAGGACCACGTCTCCCACCTCCACCACCGCCTCCACCGCCGTCTCCTACCTTCTCCTCCCATTCACTGTTCCAGGTAATTAATCTCCCTATTTTCCTAAACTTAAAACAGGGGGCCTCTTCATCATCATCTTATCTCCTAAAAAAACCTACCACCCAATAACAACCAACGACCACCACCCTCACTGCCCTCAACTACCCAACCCGCAGGAAAAATGACATGGGTCGTCGGAACACCACACCAGCCGCCGCTACTGCTGCCGTCATCGTAAACCACCGCCCATCACCACAAAACCTACCGCCATCGCCATCGCCACCTCCTTCAACCTCCACCGTACACCCTTCAACCTCTCTCTCTACCTCCCAGCTGATGATGCACATCGAACTGCCGGAACCTACTACCGGAAAAATGAACCTGCAACTCATCTTCCACCATTGATATGTGCATCATCGGATCCGACATCGCCGGCTCCTCCGTCGCCCCTTCGACTTCACTGCATCGTGTTTAGTTTCTGATGATTTGTTTTTGTGTAATTTTGTTCCTGATTGTTTGTGCTAATTAAAAATTGACGTGTGTTATGTGTAATTGATGCATATGTGTGTGGCGGTGATTTGGGGAAGAAGTGGTTGTGGCGGTGTGAAGCAGAAGGGGCAACGAGCTGGTGTGGTTGTTATCGGCGGTGGTGTTCGTTGGTGGTGGTGGGTTTCAGTGTTGGTGGGTGTTTTGGTGTTCCGGAGTGGAGGTGAGAAGTGGCGGAGGTGAGACGGTGGCGGGGGTGAAGGTGAGATGGCGGCGGAGGTGATATGGTGGTGGTTGTGCTGCTTGTTTGAGAAGAGACTGTGAAGATATATATAACTTGGTAATAAGCAAGGGTATTTTGGTCATTTAACATGGACTTAACTGGAAAACTTAACAGATGTTAGTGATAAGGACCACCCGAGTGCAAAATTACAACCACCGGGACCAAGTGTGTAATTAGTGAACCACTACGACCAAGTCTGCAATTTTTGCAAACCACAGGGACCAACCAAGCATTTAACTCTTAAATATATATCCTTACAATTACAAAAGTAGATGTATAGTAGTAGTTATATTATTATTATATTCAAATTCAAAATGTTTTTAAAATCATAAATTTATATATTACATATCATAATATTTTAATAAAAGTAGTAGTTATATTATTATTATATTCAAAATGTTTTTAAAATCATAAATTTATATATTATATTATTATAATAATATTAATAAAAAATGTTTTTAATTTTTGAGTAAAATGATCTCTGAGTTTAAGTCACTTTTACCACTTTAGTTTAAAATAAAACCTTTTATATCTGGATCCTTAAGATTTGAATTTTGATATCATTTTCATCCGAATGACAAACTAGGTTAGAATTTTCTGTTAAATTTCACCTTTATTGTCATCTTCCTCATTTTAGTTAACTATTATAATGATGTATATGCCCTCCATTTAAATGAGGAAGACGAAAAAAAGTGGAGTTTAACATAATATTCTAACTCAGTTTGCAATCCGGATGAAAATGACATCAAAACTAGAACCTTAGTGACCCAGATACAAAATGTTTCATTTTTTAACTAAAGTGGCAAAAGTGACCTAAACTTAGGGATCATTTTGGCATTTTACTCTTAATTCTTTCCGAATGAATTTTGAAATTCATACTAACTCGGTTCGTTATGTTTGCTCCTGTAGAAAACTAAGTTTTTGTGTTCAAATCTTGCTAGCTAGATAAATTTTTTTCTACTTTTTTTTGTATTTTATCTGATTTAAAGTTTCAACTTAAATAAATAATTCGCTCTATAAAATTATATTATATCCATATGTTAACCCTTCTTAAATTTCTTTTATTATATCTTAAACTCCATTTAACATATTTATACTTAGATTTAAAATTCTAAATTAAGTTGGAAAACACGTATCACCATCCTTTTGATTATATAATAACTCTTTCTATTGCTATACCGAGTGTTGGGTACTGTATCAGTATCGTAAGGAATCAAATCGATGTCGACTGAATTCCCGCCGCAACGCGCGGGTCTACTGAATTCCCATCGCAATGCGCGGGGACTCTTACTAGTCAACTAAAAACATCTTCCAGTTATTTGATGAGTTCATCCATGCATATGTAGAATGTTAAAAAAAGTTAATTTAAAAAAAGGTTAAAAAGAATTACAAAGGTGAACAGTGTTTCCCGTGTATTTATAGATGAACATGAACATTTTCTGTTATCGCTACTTACAACCATTCCTTATAATATAAGTAACCCACTAACAAATATGTAGGGGAATCATTGTGAATGCTTTGAAGAGGCAATGACCTTCTAGGCCGGATCATAATGCTTCGGTCTACCAACTCCGAGAAAGTCATACGTGCTCCAGTTTCATGAGTCCCACCAGATAACTAACTCTAATAACAACAAGTTCGGTGGGGACCACGGTCGTACGTCATCATTCATCAAATTTCCAAAGGTATAAATACCCTTTCACAAGTACACTATGGTGCGTTGACTTCCTTAGCGAACCACACTTTCTCTCTCATTCTTTCCTTCATTCCCAAATACTTATCCGCCGAAGGTGGTCACAGAGTGACCCTCCCACCTTTGCGACGAGCCTAACAAGTTTTGTTTTGTAGCTTTAATATTCAATAACTTCAATTCAACTGTTACAAAATCCAAATCTACTTTTGTTTCTTCAGGGCTAGTTTTTGAATCTTTAATGATTGTCTTTGAGTTATGAAAAATCTAAATAACCTAGATAGGTACTGTAAGAAGGGTATCATATCTACAAGAATTATATGGTTAGGATTACGTATATTCTTTGATTATAAAAGCAAATTCAAAAGTTTAATTAAAGAAAATGACACTATCATTCAACTGAAATGAAACACGAAACACAAAAACATGTGAGAGATGAGATCGGTTATGAATGAAGATGAGAAACAAACAATCACTTCCAATTTCAACTACACATAAATTATCTTTAGGGATGGCAAGAGGGGGAGGGGGGGGGGGGGATCCAAGCCCAAACACAACTAGATAAGCTAATCTCAATCTCGTCCCAAAACTTACATTCTTTGATTGACTAACCTTAGACACTACTCAATCTCGTCCCAAAACTTACATTCTTGTTTTTAAGTGGTTCAGCCCAATATCAATTCAGCCCAGTTTTCTTCTTTTACTTGAGCCCATATTTTATCCCGTAGCTGTGTGGCTAAGGTTGCCCAAACAACTCGTGGTACGAAGCTCGTTTGAATTTAGCTTGGAAAAAGCTTGTTCGATATGACTCGGTTTGAAACGGAGTCGAGCAGGCTCAGCTCTGTTCGTAACGAGCTAAATTAGCTCGATTCGGCTCACTTGTTAACTCGGCCGCTTAGCTCAGATTATTTTTCTTAACATGCTTTATTTTAATATACATATAATATATTACACAAAGTTAATTATTTATTTGCAAGTATTTAGAAGTGCAGTTAGAAATCTATGACATATTTAAAGGTTGATTAGGATGTTAATGAAGTTATATTGTATTGTTGTTGAGATTTAAATTCATTTTGTATATGTTGAACTTGAATTTAACTTATAATATAGTAGATGAACTTATTTTGGATATACCCTTTTGAATTTTTAGAGTATTAAATTTTGAAAGTTATGTATTAGTACTTATTTTTAAATATGAACGACTCGGTTAAAACCAAGCCGAGCTTGAATTAAGATTTTTAGCTCGATTTCAAATATGAGCCGAGCCCGCTCGGTTTATAATCGAGCCAAGCCCTAGCTTGTCCTGCCTCGACTCATATTTCTTTAAATCATGCTTGAAAAGCATTATATATTATGTATCGATGTTTTAAGAAAATATAGCATTTTGTAAGTTTAGAGGATGATATATAAAAATCCCTCTTTTAATTTGTTTAGCATTTTGAAAGTTTAGAGGGTGATATATAAAATTCTCTCTTTTAATTTATTTATCTAAATATTAATAAAAAAAACTTCAATTAATGCCATATTACAATATCTCCATCAATCTTATAATTTTATTTTTATTTTTTAAAAATATTTTTGGTATCCTTATTATTCTTTATTAGTTAATGCCACATAGCAATCTCCCCTTCAATCTTATAATTTTACTTTTATTTTATTTAATGATATTTTTGTTATCGTTATTATTATTTATTATAAATTCTCTCAATTTTAATTTTAATATTATCTTATCTAATGTAAACTCTAATAAACTATTCCACCAAATGTGACATGGCAATTCCTGATGCTACCTAAATATAATATTGCGGATGAATAATTTAAAATATTATACGTATAACTACAATCAATATTTTTACTACAACTAACTTCTATTTTGTTTAATCGTTATTATGTTTAACTCAATTATAATGTCATGCGTCAATTTCTCCTTCAATCTTATAATTTTACTTTTATTTTATTTAAAATATTTTGTTATCGTTATTATTATTTGTTATAAATTCTCTTGAATTTTAATTTTAATATTATCTAATCTAAACTCTAATAAATCATTCCAACAAATGTGGCATCCTCATGTTACCTAAATATAATATTGCAGATGACTAACTAAAATATAATATGGATAACTACAATTAATATATTTTACTACAACTAACTTCTATTTGTTTAATCGTTATTATGTTTAACTACCATTATCACATGTCAATTTTTTGTTCTATTTTGTTATCATTAACAAATAAATTTTTTGAACGATTAACAAATAAATATATTTTACTACAATTAGATATATTCAACAATAGAGATAACAATGTATATTTTAGATTTACAATGTTATGGATATTTTTTAATAAACTTAATATATTGTACAATAGTTAATTAATACATTAAAACTAAATAATATTATTAAAATGTAACAACTTTGGGTTTTTAGTATAAATTTTAGCATGATTTGTGTGTTAGATTTTGGATACTTAAAACTTTATTGTTTATTCAAATATGTTGTAGATTCTCTGATGTATTTAATGAAAATTATTTCAATACTTCCTTATCTCATTGATGGTGTAAAAATAAATAAAATGTTTCCTAAAGAATTGATGATTGCGACGAGCACTATACAAGTGGGTTAGGTATTAATTACTATGAGTAAACATTACAAGCTTGGGGAATGACTATCATGTACGTCTACTTGTCTTATTTACAATAAACTATTTTTATTATTCAATCTGTGTATACACGGGAGTATAACCTAGTATTTAAATAAATAGTAATGTGATAAATCGTATATAAGTTGCACCGGGAGCAAATTTCAAATTTCTAGTTTTAATTTCAAATTTCAATCTAATTATTAGAATAGATCTAATCTAATTAGAAAAATATATCATAACTTTAGTGTTAACCTGAGAGAAACTTTGTACACCACATATAACTTAAACATAAAATAGAAAAAAATAAGTATAATTAGCTTTTTATATACACATAATCGTGTGAAATATCATTTGAGAATTTAATGTCAATGATTAAATTATAAGGCAGGTAAAGATATTTTTTTAAAAGACCTGATTTTGTAGCAATATTTTATTTCGTTTACCTCTTTTTATATGCCAAATATTTAATCACACATGAGATCATGACAATATAACTATATTTAGGGCATGGGTTGGGTCATCAGTCGGCACGTAGGATCATTAATAGATTGCTATACCACCATGTTGCCTCATTCACCATGGTTTGTATAGATTAAACCATGACAACCATAGGCCTCCTTTTCTTTTTTAATATTTCCTTTTCCTTTTCACAAAAGATAAATTAAAATAAGATAATAGTGGTTTGTGTCATTACCACACCCTTAGGATAGTGGTTTTAGATGATGGATTAGAAGTGGGTGACATAACGCTTATGTGAAGAATCATGGTGACCATAAGAATTACGACCACACCCTATAGCCTAAATTGCAACTTTGTTTGATATTTCCATGTAGATTAACTACATTTTGTAACTTGTGTTTGATGTTTCCATATAGTTTAATGGTTGCAAGAAAACTTAAATCTATTGATCTTAGATACAGATACAGAGGGTTGAGATTAGTTTCAGATTCTGAAATTTTTTAATGGCCCTAATTAAAACCTAAATTTTTTTTTCACTCAAATTTTCTATCCACCACAAACATTTTTCTTAATTTGACAAAATAATATCATGGCTAGCATCTAATTACGAGGAAAAATTAATGTAGGCCAATCAGAAACCAAGTTGGTTGGTGCAACCACCGACTCATATTTATCTCGCCGTCAAGCAAGGTCAATACTCCTCCCAAAAAACGTACCATCAAGTGTATATATCAAGATTTATCTGATTAACTTTCAATAAGATTGTCCTAACAGAATTTATATATTTATTTACAAACAGTTACACATTTGTTGCATCTTATTAACAATAAATATAATAATAATACCTTCACACCCGTGACCAAAATCTCCACTTTGATTCTTGTTGGATAATAAGTAAGCATCTAGAACTAAAAAGCCCAACCCATAACACAAAAAAAATAATAAGACAAAAGTCAAACCATATAAAGTAACCATTTGACCCAGTCAACCACCCAACCAGGACCCATAATTAGAGTATATGAGAGAGGAGAGAGAGAGTATATGACCCAGACCCACATAACCCATTGATCAAGGGTGGTACATGACCACGTGAAATGAGTCAGGCTTAGTTTTATGGTCTCATGTTGGCTTGTTGTTATTAAATTATGGGGGTGTGGCTCATGGCTTATGCACTATGGTCTTTGGATTCTTACTCATCCATTAGTGGTTGTACCATTGGAAGGGGTACCTCATTGGACAATTAAAAACTTTTTCACTTTCCTTTTAAATATCACATATTCAAACCAACATTTCACTTCATTTGTAGCATCAATGGGAAAGATAACAAGTGGTTCATGGCTCACGAGAGTCAAGAGAGCATTTGGTTCTCACAAATCTTCAACCAACACAAAAGATAATGATGATGATCTTGATGACAATATCTTGCACAAAAGAGAGAAGAGATCAAGATGGTTGTTTGGAAAATCATCAAGAAAATCATTAACTAGTCATGTACAACATGAAATCACACAAGTGAAAGTTAAAACATCAAGTCATGAGGAAAATCACGCCGCGGAAGCCACCACGAAAGCCGTCGCCATGACCCCCCATGCAGCGGCAGAGATTATTCGTCTCGCCGTTAAACCTTCTTTTGGTTCTGTCAAGCACCATTTTGCCGCCACTCTCATTCAGACATCTTTTCGCGGATACCTGGTAATTGTCTACTTTATTATTATTTCTTTTACATTCTTAAATTTTCTAGGAAACATACAACATAACATACGCACTGCAAGATTTGAACTTAGTGAAATGTTTAATCTTATACTTGTTTATGTAATTTCTTAGTCATTAGTACTTGTTTTTACCTTTTTTTGTAAAAGTAAGGTGGATTCTTCCGTACACAAGTTTACATCTATCTAGTGAAAACATAACCTTAATCTACTATACGTACATTAAGTTATAACTAATTATGTTTACTTTGAATTTTCAACATAATATGCTTAACAATGATAAAGTTTTGTTGGACTGTTAGTTGATGGTGCAGAAATTCACGTGACATTGACAAGTAATCATAATGAAAAGATTCCATTTAAAAAGATAAACAAACAGACTGATTGGGTGCAGATAACACTGTTCATATCAACAGTATCAAAGTAACATGGAATTTATATAATGTTACTGGAAAGATGTTTTGTTACAAGACATGTTTTATATGATGTTTTCTTCTGTGTTGATAGTTATTTAACGGTTTAAAAAAGTCACGTGACAAACATGAAGCTTGAAATTTTGTTACATGTTTGATTGAAGGCAAGAAGAGCATCAAAGGCATTGAAGGGGATAGTGATGCTTCAAGCGGTGATTCGCGGACAAAATGTAAGAAAGCAAGCCGTCGTCACTTTAAGATGCATGCAAGCGCTTCTAAGGGTTCAATCGCGGGTGCATGATCAACGATCCAGGCTCTCACATGATGGAAGTAGAAAGTCGTTGATGTATGAAAACGCTTCCTTTTGTGAGTCGAAATATGTTCAAGACGTAAGACGGAGGAAGTCTATGGGAATGGTAATAACTCATCCCACATTGATGATAGATATTTAAAATAATCTTACATTTGAAAATAACACCTTTGAGTTAACAAAATCGAAACCATAGAAT
Source organism: Scalesia atractyloides (assembly GCA_947069175.1). Lineage (NCBI taxonomy): Eukaryota > Viridiplantae > Streptophyta > Magnoliopsida > Asterales > Asteraceae > Scalesia > Scalesia atractyloides. The sequence goes on along the minus strand of CAMTDV010000020.1, from coordinate 3,419,478 downwards.
CTGAACATGTTAAAAAAAAGAGATTAGTACTCAAAGTTGTTATTTTCAATAAACCACAATGACTATCTGTGTAATTGACTCTTTAATAATCTTGTATCGCAGTCAAGAGACGGGAATTGTGTCCCGGATGACTGGAGTGACAGACCACATAATCTTGAGGAGCTTGACGCCAAACTGCATAACCGAAAGGTAGTCACAGTCTTCATTGTCGAGTTCTAATCTTTGGTATCGTGCTTTATTTATTAAACTGATCATAACCTGTATCGAGTTATAGATAATTAACAGAAACCTGTCTACTATGGATGAAAAAGAGCTAGAAGAGACTGCTAGTTGGTTAGATCAATGGATAAAAGCAAAACAATGGGACAACCAAAGAAGGGATTTTATAAAAACAATTGAAATTGATAGCTCAAGGCCCAGTTCCCGCTCGGGTTTTCACAAACCGCTTATCCCCAATTACTCACCGAGTCGAAGGTCAAACTACAGTCCTTCACCTGGTCAACAACCCATCACACTGTCTCCGGTTAAGACAGTACCGTTACAAATACGGTCCGCAAGCCCAAGGTGTATGAAAGAGGAAAGAAGCCACTTGAATGCAAACATACAAAGTTTATGCATAACCCCACGTGTCATGGGGTCCATGTGTCGTTACAGTACGTGTGCAAACGACATGACTGTACCCAACTACATGAGTGTAACCGAGTCAGCTAAAGCAAAAATACGGTCACAAAGCACACCTAGACAGAGACCCTCAACACCCGAAAGGGAACGAGTTGGGTCTGTGAAGAAACGACTCGCTTACCCTGTCCCGGATCCATGCGATAATTACAATGTTCGTTATTGTGATTACGGTCATAACCTAAGGAGCCCGAGCATTAAGAGTGTTCAAGTAGGTCATGTTGGTATGGGACCGCAATGGTGTTCGGGGGACAGCACAACCGACGGTGAAAGCTCACCATGTTCGACTACTGATTTACGAAGATGGCTAAGGTGAGCTAACCTGACTCAACCCGGGCTGACCCAACCGAACTCCTATCAGAATAACATAAGAGTTATCACATCTAGTTTAGTTGTTGAGTGATCAGAAGTAGCAGCATTCATATATCAAGTATTTAATGTATTCTGTTCATTGTCAGACAATTAATAGACTCTGGATTCAAACCAATAATGTATGATCAAGCCAACAGAAAATTAACAATTCCTTAGCATTTGCATTATCTTCCATTAACAAACAAATTGTCAAGTCAAAATAAATTCTAATTCAACTAGAAAACACCACCTAATGATCTGATCAAATTACCTAATGAAGCTAAACTCATGATCACAAGAACTGCTTGTAGTTGTAGTTGTAGTTGTACTAGATGGCACATTCAGAGGCCCATTAGCAGTGCTAGCCACTCCTAGGCCCAAGGCTTCACCCAGCGGGCCACCAGGCGATGAGCCCATCCAAGAACCCTGGCTCAACCAGTGGTCATGTGATTTCAAATCATCTCCACTTCCTATATCGAAACTATGATCATCATTCCCACCACTACACTGCATCGACAAAGTAAGCGAGCAATTGTCTCCGTCTCCGGTTTTCGACCACGCATCGATGAAATGCTGTCGTCTAGCACCTGCCGAATCTAACTGAAGATTACAGTAGTTGAGGTGGGAATCATGTTGATGAGTTTCGTCGAAATTTTGTGGGAAAATGTGGGTCCGTTTGGATCCGACTCTAGGCGAATCGGAACTCATTGATTGCTGAAATTGTTGGTTGGATGAAGACACAACAGGGATAGTCCCACTCTTCATAAACCATTCATTGCACCTTCATTCATAACAAACAAAAACATCAAAACTATCAACACCATCTGGCATCTACCACATTAAATTACACAAAACAAACATTGAATATATGAAACACATCTATTAATGGTACCTGGGATGTTGATATGAGGAAGTAGGTGTAATATTGAGGCCACTAGTGGTCATAACGTTGTTGTTGCTGTTGCTGTAGTTATGAGAATGGATTTCCACAGGCTTTCTTGAACGAGGTCGGTTCTTGTGCGCATGACGCTCACAATACTTCTGGTCAGGTGCCACATCCCTTGAACATCTCCATTTCTTACCGTCGGTTCTCCTACACCGCCACGGCTCTGGATCCGACCCGCTTGAGAACCTCAAGTCCATACCCCCCTCTACAACACACAAAATCATCAACCATACAAAAATTTAAAAAAAATTGTAAAATCCCATGTCAAAGTTCTATACTTTCTTGAAGAATGACACCTCTACATTACACATAAAATCAGCATACAAAAAAATAAAGATTTTTCTACAATCCCATGTCAAAGTTTTATACTTTCTTGAAGAATCAGCAAAATAAAAAATAATACTAATAGAAAGATTTTTGTACAATCCAATGTTAAAGTTTTATACTTTCTTGAAGAATGTCACCTCTACAATACACACAAAATCAGCAACAAAAAAATGATTTTGTATAATCCTAAGTCAAAAGTTTTATACTTTCTTGAAGAAAGTCACCTCTACAATACATACAAAATCAGCAACCAATTTTTTTTTTTTTTGTAAAATCCCATGTCAAAGTTTTATACTTTCTTGAAGAAGTTCACCTCTACATCACACACAAAATTAGCAAAATAAAAAAAATAAAAACAAAAAAGATTTTTGTACAATCCCATGTCAAAGTTTTATACTTTCTTAAAGAATGTCACCTCGACAATACACACAAAATCATCAACCAAAGAAAAAAAGAAGTTCTTGTAAAACCCCATTTCAAAGTAATATACTTTCTTGAAGAATGCCACCTCTACATCACACACAAAATCAGCAACCAAAAACAGAAAGAATTTTGTAAAATCCCATGACAGTTTTATACTTGAAGAATGTTACAAATAAACAAATAGTTTTGAGGACAGAAGGAATAAAGAATGAAAGTAAAATATTCATAAAATAATTATAATTAATAATAAAAGAGGAGAAACTAGAAAGTACTGTTGGATTGAGTGGACAAAGGTATCAGGAGCTGAGGAGGAACAGGGATAGAAGCGATAATGTACTTGTAGATCATCATCTGCCTCTCAAGTTCTTGCCACTGAGTCGCTGTGAAAAGCACTTTCCCAGTATTTGACCCTGTGCAAGTAATAGTAAGTAAGTTCCACAAAACCCATAAACTAAAAAAAAAATTTAATTTCTGACACAAAGATCCACAAAAGCTTCAAGATTTCATTAAAAAGATTAAAAACCTGTACTGGGTTGTTCCAAACATATCCCAGATGCAACATGGTTGATGACACCAGTTTCATTACCAAACACTAGTCCTCCCCCAATATCCACTGGATCTTGATGCTGATCCTCCCCATAATACTGATACATAGATGATTCTTTACCCACTTCACTAGAATCATCATCAAACCTTCCACTCCCTCCACTGCTTCTGTTTGTGTCCCCATTCCCATTGTTTTTAAATTTTTTTTTTTTTTTTTGGTTTTCAAGAAATACAAAAGCTAGATTTCTTGTAAAGATTCTCGTATCCTTACCCTATGAATATATTATAAAGGGTTCCCATGATTCCTACATTCACCCCCATTAAAGAACAATGACAAACAATTGAAACAAAAAACTTAAAATCTTGGTCCCCTACTACACATGTTGTGGTGTTTCTCTCTCTAACTTTTTGGGGGTGAAAGATGAGATAATTTGGAAGTGTTCGATTGAAAAAGTTGGACCTTTTTCTTTTATCAGGAGTGTGCTCAAATGTGTGATAAGGAAAAACGTATGAAAAGAAAAAGGAGTTGACAGGATGCAGTCGCCCCCTTGCTCACCAAACTCCAATTGGTGATATGAACAGTCAACGCAAGAAATCTAGATCCTGCCCATGTCTATGATCCTACGGTCCTATTCGCAGTCGGCTTGTTTGACTTTGATTTTCAATTTGTAAAGATTTGTGGCTCATTTTTTCATATTTATTTCACCTCATACTTCTATCATACATGATATCACATGTTTGTGGCATCTTACGGTGAGATAAGGTTTTGAGATCAATAGGTTTCGGATTTGAATTTTATAAAAGGGGTTTTCCTATATTTGTGTATAGGCATTCTTCCTAGTGGAGATGGATATGACCGGGTGGTTTGCTCGTGGCACGATGATACTCCAGTGGTCAGTTAGTGATCCAAATTTACCGTTCCAAAAAAAAATCATATGACATGTTAATCGGTATTGCAAATTAGTTTTTTTGTTAAAAACATCGTAAATGGTACTGGATAGGGGTGTAAACGAGTCGAGCGGCTCAAGAAAAAGCTCAAAACAAGTTGAGCTTTATCGAGCCTAAGCCAAGCTTAAGCCTAAAATAAAGCTCGTTTATTTATGAAGCCCGAGCTCAGGCCTAACATGTGAAGCTCGTCGAGCCTTATCGAACCTTAATATAATTTTAGTTTTTATTAATATATTATAACATTTAGTATGTACCTCTTAGTTAAAGTTGTTTAGTAAACAAGTCAAGCTTATTTAAACTTGTTTACGAACCGAGCTCAAGCTCGAGCCTGGTTAAGCTCAGGCTCGACTCTTTGCACCCCTGGTACCAAATCTAATTCTTTGTTTATGGTTAATGGAATGGAACACAAGCACATGTATTATCTTGCTAACAGAATATACCCTGAGTACGTAGAAATTGTTGAAAGTTTGTTGTATCCAGAAGATGAAAAAAAGAAAGAAACTTGAGGCATGGCAAGAATCGGCAAGAATATGTATGGTTATTTGGTGTTCTATAGCAATGATGGCACATTGTGCAACACTAGACACGCGGATTCACACCAAAAAAAACTGAGGTTTATAATGCATGCTTTATATCTTAATGCATAACATAATCATCGAAGTGAAGGTCACACAATATGCTAATACGATGAAAACGACATTGACTAGAATGTTGTACCAATTGATGAGGCACAACAAGAGACTAATTTGCTGAGGTTACATAACTAGGATACACACAACAACATTCGTGTAGATTTGATTGAACATATTTGACAATTCGATTGTATTAGTCCTGATGATCAAGTGTGTTTATTTTTATAATAATGTAGTTTTATAACTTCATTATTATGTATTTTGTTTTTTATTAATAAATGATATATCTGAGTTACTAAAAATTTTAAATTAGTTTTATTTATTAAATGTTTAACAAAATTAAAATAAGTAAATTCTGTTATATAAAAAAGGGAGGGGGGGAGGAAGGGAAACCACAAGATAGGTTTGAGGTCTGAGGATGGAAGGGGTGGTGATGTGGTGTTGATGTGTCAGTTGGGGATGAAAGGGAGACGTGGGAACCATTACACCCAGCCTAAGTAGTCTTGTTATATGGCTAATTGTTTCGTTATTTTTTTTAGGAAATAGAGCATCGCCCATTCCGCTTGAGATGAAGTATAATGTTTTTTCTTAGGCTATTTGTTGTGATGTATATGAAAGATGAAAAAAGGTGCTACGTGACAATTAGGCTTTCACATTCCACACAAAATAAGGTGTGTTGTGATGTCCATGCCCATAATGCCCCCTTTCTCTTTCAAGCTTTCAAGCACCCCTACACTTTCAATGGTGCCTGTTTGTAGTGGATTACAACGTCCACTACCCGTCTTTGTGGAACCCATATGGTGCCCATAACACATTCTTATGAAAAAAAAAGTATGTTTGTAAATATTACGTAAAGATACTATTATAAATCTATGTTCCTCAACTGATCAAATAGCGGAATGAGTAATGTTTTTTGGTTATTTACATCAATGAACATAAACTAGTTAAAAATAATATTGCGACGATTAAAAAAGGATTACCTAAAAATGTCACAAGATGTATTAAAAAGAGGGGGCTTCATGTTCACGAGATAATGTGACGGTTTAAGGGTTTTTGGGTTACAGCTGTTGTATTTGTCAGTAATAAATTTATTGTCTGGTGGCCTTATATTTTTTTTTAACAACAAATGTTACTAATATTACTGCTACTCTGTTACACAAATTATTCTAAATTATATCCCTTGCTCATATTGGAATCATGGACCTCCCTTTTAAGAGACAAATGCATCTATCAAGCAAAGTGACTATTTTTCTATAGATAACATTTATATACTTTTTTAATGATCATATTACATATAAAAGCTCAGCGGGTTGCTAGGTTACTGAATAACATGGTACAAGTATAATTACACAATCAGACTCCTATAATGTAAATTAATCAAATACTACAAAACAATTTTAGAAAAACTGATACGGCGATTCACACCACTTGCTCCATTCAATCGTCTTCCATCTTAACCTATTCTGTATCCAGTTTAACGATTGAGCATCAACTTCTTGGACTATCTGCCCCTTTGGATCGCCCCTTTACCATATCCAAAGTATCTTTGATCGATCTATTTTTTTTTCATTACCGCGAACACCACAACAATTCAATACTTTGGACAATGCTTCACCAGCATAAGGACACGAATAAAACAAGTTTTCTACGGTCTCCTCCTCTAGCATACTGTGTTACTACGTTAGTCATAGTTGGGTACAATGTTGCAACAGTTTCCTCATAAATCATGCCATTTTGAGTGGTGCCCATCTCACCCACTCGAAGCTAAAATCCTTGACAGAAAAAAATAGATGACCTTAAGTGAATGGATCGTAATTCATAAGGCCATGTGTAGTGGCTCTTGATCAGACGACATGTTGGGCTATAAAGCCCCATAGCACCCAGAACACTGTCTCCTGGGCGTTATGAGGCTCCATCCATGAAGGGCGTGATGATGATAGCGGGGTTATTTTTTTGGTTTCTCACATACACATATCTATATACATATATATATATATATATACACACACACATATATACATATATATATACATACACACACATATATATGTATATATATATAGGGTTAGGTTCATTTGTGATAAACCTCCTTGATAATAAACTGTGTGAACTAATCCTAGTTCTTGATTATTAATACACAAATGTAAGTCAAATGGTTAGGATTTAATCAAGATTTGATGATGAAAATACACTAGTGTATTTACGACTTGATAATGTAAATCAATGGCCAAGATTTGTTCACTCAATTCACAAATACACTAGTGTTCACTCTAGAACCCACCCATATATATATATATATATATATATATATATATATATATATATTATATATGGTTAGGATTTAATCAAGATTTGATGATGAAAATACACTAGTGTATTTTACGACTTGATAATGTAAATCAATGGCTAAGATTTGTTCACTCAATTCACAAATACACTAGTGTTCACTCTAGAACCCCACCCATATATATATATATATATATATAAAATTGAGGGGCTCCATCCACTACACATATATGTTATGAGGCTTTATATGGGGTTATGTTGGGTAGATGAGGTTATGAGGAATGACCACTACACACGGACTAATGACAAGAATTATAAATCACAGAGTACTTATAGCATTGTTTTTTTAAATGATCAAAACAAGTGAACAAACTAGAACAAACCTCACGTTCGAACCAACACTTTACCTGTTATTTTTTTTGTATATATATATATATTATCTATGATGGAATTGAAGAGGGAATTGCGATTATGGTGGTGAGAAAAGGGGGGGGGGGGGGGGGTGTTGAGTGGAAGGTGTTTGTTTGGTGACAGGAGCGTGGCTGTTTTCGTAAAGATGCGTCGCCATCAGTTGTGCTGACCGATTTGCTATTTTTGGGCGTCGGGAAAGAGAGAGGTCCACAGGGTGTCAGCCATTTACTATTTAGGCCTTCCCATCTACCATTTTCACAACTACCGTACATACCCTTTTAGTCTTTTTCCTTCTCACATTTTATTATGGATTTTAATTTCTTTTTTCAACAAATACCAGTCAGTATATTATCTACGTTGAAAATATGCGTATATCGACTGTAAGTTAATAACTTATTATCAATAACAATAATAGAACAATAAATGCAATTCTTGTCACTTTTATGGGTTAGTTTCTTTAACGAAACGAATCAATACTATGGTAATGTTTGGTATGCAAAATTGAGAGGCGTAATGGAATGGACCATTACGAGAGAGAAAGAAAAAAAGAGTCTTTGTTGGGTTAATGAAATGGAATCACTCTTTACATAAAGTATTCCATTCCCTCTATGGTAATGTTTGGTATGCAGAATTGAGAGGCGTAATGGAATGAACCATTACGAGAGAAATATAAAAGAGTGTTTGTTGGGTTAATGAAATGAAATCACTCATTACATTACATTACATTACATTACAAAAGGTATTCCATTCCCTCTATGGTAATGTTTGGTATGCTGAATTGAGAGGCGTAATGCAATGGGCCATTACGAGCGAATGAAAAAAAGAGTGTTTGTTGGGTCAATGGAATAGAAGTAATCATTACATTACATAAGGTATTTCATTTCCTCAAAACCATTTACCCCCCTCCCCTTAATGTTTTTTTTATTTATTCCATCCTCTTTTGCACTCTTCGTTAACAACATCACAACCTACCTTAAGTCATAAGAATCCGTACTATTCCTAGCTTTATTGAAATAGGTATAAAGGTGTATCTATAGCTTTAACCCTGGTTTGATAAGATTAACCTTACGCGGTATCTTAGTCTATTTTAGCACTTCATATGCCACAGTCAAGTTAGGTCTTGAGTGGTTTAACAAGTCCGTATGTCATCAATCTAAACAATCTTCGTTGATTCGAGTCTAGGATGGTTATATTCTCTTTACTCTTGGTAGTAACTCTTAGTAATTCAGGTTATTAGATATTAAGTGTTGATTTTGGTACTTCATTAAGTAATAGGTTCAATACTAGTAGATTTTGTGTCCACGGATTGATACTTAGGTACTTACCTTAGCTATACTATATTCCGATAGGTATGCTTGCCTAGAACATGTATAGCTAGTATTAGTGTTTTTACCTTAAAAGTAGTATGTGTTTGTGTGCAATTTTATTTGTTACTTTCTCAGCACGTTAAGTAATATCTTGGTTCGTTTGGAATGGTGACACCATTGCATGGAAACAGAAGAATTATAGAAAAGATTGCCTATTATGAAACTTAGGACCGTTCATCTCACAGATTGGGATGCAATCTTGAGCCAATTCTTAATTTGTTGGTTTAAACAATAAATGAATTGGAACTAAACAACATAATAAAGGGAATCCACATTTCAATTTCATCTAGATTCCGCTCGATTGTGTGAAATTAACAAATTTAAATTCCAAATCAAATTTAAATCCATGCGTAAATTTCAATTCCATTACATTCCATAAAATAAACGCTACCTTAGACTTATGAAGAAGAAAATAGGAATGTTTTATGTGAAGTTTACAAGGATTTAAACTCACGTGATGTAACACCCTGTAAAATCGTGTTCAATAGTATAGTGACACGTGTTGTATTTTTAATATAGTCTATTAAAGACCAATAAGGACTAAAGGCGTCAACATGCTCAAGTTAAGCCTCTGAGTAACGAACCGATGTCAACATGCATAAATAATAGCCTCTGAGTGACTAATATGTCAACATGCTTAAATCATTAATACGTCAACATGCTTGAAACTTGGCCTCTGAGTGACTGATATGTCAACATGCCCAGCCTCTGAGTGACATCGGAATCAACATGCTTATAATAAACCTCTGAGTGATCCTTTGTGAAGTCTTTAGGATTGCAGCCCCCTATTGGATCCAAGGCCCACAAGTCTTTTATTCTCCATCACTTGTGTTGATTAAATCTATTTCTATGCAACATTCTAATTTGGTTAAGTAAACCGGGTTACATATTGTGCTATTGAACCCAAATCTAAATGTCTTGTCTTGTGGTTTTTTGTGCTCCACTTGTTCTTTTTTAGTCTAACTAGTGTTAATTCCCTTGTATTGCGGTAGAGGCGTAAACCCGTACCAAATGGTACTAATGTCACACAACTAACTGTCAGGGATCACCAACACTGAAGTTGCGGTGTGCTAATGTGAAGAAATTAGACCGAAACGAAAAACAAAGAAAATAATAACTAAGTCGATTTAGGACCCACACATTGCGACAAACTTGTTAAACGGAAAAAAATAGACGACGTAAAAACGTTAACCCACACACGCATGTTGCGCCTTGTTAACTCGTAAAATTTTGAACGACACGTAAAAACGTTGAACCACACAGACACGTTGTGCCGTGTTCTCTCGAAAAATATAGAACGGAACGTAAAACAATAAGATTGCGAAATATGAAAAGTATAAGGGACCAAAGTTGAAAGTAAAAAAAGTTATGAACTTTTGGGTTAAACATAAAAAAGTCAAATTGTTTTGGGTTAAAGTGTAATGTCAATTTTTTTTTGAAAACCTCGAAAAGCCTTAAGTACAATCCTTCTATGCATAAAGATGTTACAAATTTATAATATGAAAATTGCAAGTCTAAATATATATGGACTGAGTTGTAAACTACAATCAAAGAAAAATGAGCTATAAACCACAATCAATCAAATCTTTGTGTTTTACTTTTCATAATCAAACAAAATATGTTGGATTAATCACATGTTTCTCGTGAATACATTATCTTACTTACCCTAATGTTAGAGTTTATTGCGATTTTGAATAACTTGATAACAGAATTCAAGTATATGGTATGGTGATTGGTAAATGATGGAATATAAACAATTCTTATCGCACCTCATCAAGTTTAATGTGAAATTTTGAGTGAATTTAGAGAGACAATATTTTTCAAAAGACTTAAAAGTTTTAGTTCATAGGTAAAAGTTTTGTTGTGACACTATTCTTGTATAGCCATAATAAGGAGAATAATAAGTCAAAGCAGGTGGGTTGAGTTGAATGATTTGTTACCAAATTTACTTTATTTTACACTAAACATGTGTAATTATATTATTAATAAGGACAAATTGAATGAAAAAGAAACAAAAATTATATAGCATGGAAGTGATCATATATTTTTGCATTATTTTAAGGAAGAGAATAGGGATGATGTTTATACTTCATAGGTTCTAGTGAAGTTAAAGCCTTGAGGGGCTCTTGTTTTATAGAAGAAAGTCAAAAAGGTTGTGCAAAGTTACTCGTTTATATATAATAGATCACATATTTACATGTGCATTTTAATTATCAAAAAGGTTGTGCAAAGTTACTCGTTTATATATAATAGATTACATGTTTACATGTGCATTTTAATTCTTTGGACATAACTATAAACGATAAGGAGGAAAGTATAGACTTTCCTTCCATTTAGTCTTACACCGGGCCCCTGGCAAACCCTTTATATGGGTTACTGGCGAAATTCATTACAGGATACACTCACCTCTAAACTGAGGAAACCCTCACCTAGGGCGAAGCCTGTGAACACTTACCCGAAGCCTAGTAAAAACGTTATTAGTGCATCTCAATGTTGATTTGTAGGCCAAGGCTGACTCTATAATACAAGTAACTCAAGCTTAAGCCTAGAGCCCACAGAAAAGATAGGACAAGCACTTAAAAAACTTATATATGCTAACTATTATTAATAGTGTAAACTTATTGTTATAGATTTGTTTGGTTTGTTATGCAAGCAAACAACTATATTATATATATATTGTGTTAGATTTTTGCCTTGGAGTATGGCTTATAACCTTTTAAGTTTTTACTTTGTCTTGGGCATCTAAAAAGGCTGGACTGGCCCAACGTAGGTGGGCGAACTTGGGATTTTTTTTTTCATTTTGGAGATGAAAATGGAAATAGAAAAATGAGTTCTTTTCTCTCTTTTAAGGTCTTGCAGAGTTTTTAGAGCTTTATGGATGTTTGAAAACTTCTGAATGGGTAAGTGTTGAGCCAAGTAAAAGGTTTGAACCATTAAAAACCAGTATAATGATTAACCGTTCAAAGACAATTGTCTGACCAATTCAGATAAGATGTCTTAACAATTCAGACTCGGTATAATGCTTAATCATTTATAGGCAAATGTCTGAATCATCCAGACATCTGCTTACGAAATAAACAGTCTGAATCATTAAACGATTTGAACTATTAAGAGCCTAATTAAAAGCTAAACAACCACCCTGTTTGAGATGTATGAATATTTGTGAAGGATGTAGCATGGATAGAAAATTAGTGCTTTAAAAAAAACGTCAAAATCTGACATAACATAGGAAGTGTGTTTGTGGGTGTTGGTTAACATGGCCAATCATGTGATTAGATTTTTCAATTTTTAGTATTACATGAAAAGTATGCAACTTTTTTTTAATTCACCAACCAACAACTTAATATTGCTACAAAAGCTTAACTAATAACTACCCAAGGATATGGGATCATACATGCCATAACTACTAACTAACATCTCACAATCCTCAGTTAACCTCAAACCTTTATTCAATGTCCTGAGAAGAAAGCTGCAGCCCCAACAAACGGAGCATTAATATATGTAGCCGGTTCCGACTCGCTATAATTGCCCGATCATCGCCATAGTTATCGTTACTATCCGGGCCCCCCACAATCGCACCCACAAGTATATTCGGGTTAGGCGATTGGGAGTTAAAGTACTGATGTCCAGCGTCACAGGATATGCGGTCAGGATGGTCATGAACAGATGGTAGAGATGACCCCCTATGGTGGATTCGTGTCGGGTATTTGTCCCCAAATCCAACCATATACGACATTTTCATCGGGTTATCACCCAATATGTAGTCGATCTGCTTCTTCGCTTGTGTTATAAGTGTCTCTGATGCCACCATCGACGACCCACAAGAAGCGTAACCACCATTTGAGTCAAGATACTTCGCGTATGTTAGTAACAAGAACGATGAGGTTGTCACGTACTGGAGATTGCTCTCGCCTTGTTTATAAAACAGCCGCCTGGTGTATACCGCCCTTGTGTATTCGGTGATACTGGAATCAATGAACAAATGTAGTTATCCGAGTGTTGTTTGTACGCCTGAAGCCCGCCAATATTGTTTACGATAAAGCCTTTTGCGAGAAGAACTTTGGTTGCAGCGCGTTTATCATCCCAACTAAAGGAAAAATCATCATCATCCGAACCCATAACGTGACCGTTTGATTGAATGTAGGATAAATATGAAGCGTCCTGTGACGCTCTATGGATCCACGCTGCGCCCCACAACAATTCGTCCTAAATTCGTTAAATTCAAATGTTAGTAACACAAAAAAAAATACATGTTGTGGGCATGATTATCTAATGTATCTTACGTTGTATCCGGAGTACGAGCAGTAAAAAGGGCAAACAACCGAACCAAGCGAGTCGCTGTATGAGCCTCTATACTTGTCTGCCAAATCAAACACCTGATACATTTGATAACATAATTAGTTTACATTATTATTTGTAATATATTTGAAATAATTGTTACATATGCATACACTCTTGGCTGTTTGTAGTAACTTGTGTGAATATGATGAATCAGAGTCTTGAAACACAATGGAAGCAGCAGCCAGTGCGGCTGCGGTCTCTGCCGCCACGTCAGAGCCCGGGTTTTGAGCCGACACTTTGTATACATTACGCGGTGTGTCCATATCTTCGGGCCTCTCCCAACAATGATGATCCGAATTAGGTTCACCCACCTGTTGAAAATATGGTTAGAAACATGTAAACATGCATGTAACATTACGGTGGTCACGCGTATTCACCTGGACATATAACGTGCCAGGGGTCGCTGTGGCCGCTTTCAGAAGATAATCAGAGCTCCAACGAAGAGCGTCTTTCGCATTCCCTAATTCGGATTTCATATTCTCGCCGAATTCGATGATACTCCATGCAAGCATTGTGGTTGTGAATGCCATAGGTAGTCCAAACTTGACATTGTCCCCTGCATCATAATACCCTCCAACTAGGTCCACCTGTAAAACAAAAAAGAACAAAAACGATATTGGTAAATAATATTTTTGTGTATAAAATAGTGAAACTGTATATATGTGTATACTAATAAAATCAGTGATTATTTAATTAAATTTAATAATAACTAATAAACAGACTTAAAGATAAATGATAAATTCAACTCGGCTAGCTAACGAAAACGAAATGTGTGAAGGTACATGGGCAAAAGAACCGTCGTTTAAGGCCGAGTCGGCTCTCCATGTGAGACGTTGGTTAGCGGGTAACTTGCCGGACCGTTGACCCTCGAAAAACAGAATGGATTTGGTGAGTGCATCAGAGTATTGTTGGGGTGTGAAAGCAGAAGTGAAAGAGGACAATGTAAGGGTGAACAATGCAGCACAAAAGTATGAGTGAACCATTTTGATGGGGTGTGAAGAAAAAGGTGTGAGGTGTGTGGTGATTTATAGGGTGAGTGTTAGGTGGTGGATAAGTGAAATCACGGGTTTAACCGTTGCTAAAATTGAGCATGAGGGTAATGAAGACAACAAAGGAAAAAGAATCCTATTTAAGAAACAAGCGTGACTTATTTTGAAATTTGGATACTAGTCATAGTCACTATCATCCTTAATTTCTTTTTAAATCAACTTTAAAATCAAATAACATGGAATGTTTTCTCATGCCCTGTTTTTTACTAAATCTAGAGATTTAGGGGTGTTTGTTTGGTTTTTAACGGGTTCTTAATAGTTCAGACATTTTACTGGTTGAACACTTAATGGTTTAGAACTCTTACCAGTTAACACATAATGGTTCAGACTGTTTGTTTCGCAAGCAGATATCTGAATGGTTCAGACATTTGTATCTCAATGGTTAAACATTAAACAGAGTTTGAATGGTTAAGACTTCTATTCTATATTGGTCAGACATTTGCCTCTCTGAATGGTTAAACATTATACAGGCTCTTAATGGTTCTGACTTCTTGCTGGTTTAGACATCTTACTGGTTTAACATTTAATGATTCAAACGTCTTACTGGTTCAACACTTACCCATTCAAAAGTTGCTAAACAGCCTACTAGGAAATATATATATACATATATATAGGGAATGTTCATTTGAGAAGAAATTTAATGTGAGAAGAAAAAAAAGAAAATGCATAATGGTAAAACATTAAATAGTTTATAACCCCTCTCATTAATTATGTTAACTCTCATTAATAAAGCAAAAACATTTTATCATACACATTTCAAAATTTATCATACATATGTCTTATTTACCGGAATTTACCCTACACACGTGTAAATTTACCCTACACATTTCAAAATTTATCCTGCACATACTAAAATTTATCATACACATGTCAAAAATTGTCCTACCCCATAAATTATTTTATCTTGAAAGAGCATATGAAAAAATGAGTTACAAGTTTAATTAATTAGCTATTTAATGACAATTATAGATTTACCTATATGCCATTTTTCATAATATTAAATACACACATTAAATGAAAGTAAATGAAAATTTTCTATTGGTTTAAAAGTTATTCTTTTTATTCTTAAAAAAGTTTTTCTCATTTGAACTCTCCAATATATATATATATATATAATAAGGATGGCTATGAAATGGAATTCTAATAATTACCGGTTATGTAACTGTCGAGTAATTAACTATTGGGTATCGTAACAGACAATTGGGTATGAAGATGGAATTCTGACAATTTTTGCCTTACTTTCATAAATTTAATGCCATTATTTTGTCCATAAATTTAGAAGAAAAAAAATCTCTTTTTAGAATTACATTCAAGTCTTGTTTTGTAAAAGGTGTGGGGGAAAAAGATATGCCCTTGAATATGGAGAAACTTTACCAAGGGTTCCATGTTGCATGTGGCCTGCCCATTGCTCCATCCCTATGAAAGGACAAAACCCGGTTCGAGTACGAAAACCCCATCAAATTTAGAGAAGTGAGCTATGTTATTAACTTGGGGGGGGGCAAAAAGGGTAAATGCACGGTACCCCTAACCGCGGGAGGGTTCTCCTCCCCAAGCTAGCTTAGCCAGCTGCCTGGCGGTTTACTACCCAACAGAATTATTCGGGCCGAACTGGACTCGAACCCGCGTCCTCCCGTTTGGAAATGGGTGAGGCTGGCCACTGGGCTGACACCCCGTGGTTATTAACTTTTATATCTAATAAATAAGTAATCGGGTATGACACATTTTAATAGTCACAGTTTTGTGAGCCTAACATTCTTTTTTTGTGTTCTTTTATTTCACCCTTTGTATTATGTTTTCTAATTTAGTAGTCATGTCTTAATTTAAAATATCGTTATTTAACTTATTAATTGACTAAAACTTAATATATTGCTAAAGTTATATATATATATATATATAATTTTTATATATTGTTATATTCAACTTCATTCTCTACCGTGATTAAATGGCATGATTTACGTTTGAAAAAGGAATTATTTTGGCGAAATTTCAGGAATTGTTTTGAAAATGCCGTTAACTTCCTGTATAAACTGTATAATTCAACTTAAATCACGTGTCAACAATCTCATAACAACCAATCAACATCCAATATCACATGAAGAAAGTTTAGAGACTTAGACAACAAGTATATCCTCAAAATATTAATAAATTCCAAAAGAAATGATTCGATACATATAACGTGATACAAGTTCATGCACAAGAAACATATGAAGTACAGAAAGAAAGAAAAAAAACACAAAAATTGTTTTGTTGACACGCGGTTTTGCCAAACAACCAAATGATCAGTGGCGGATCTAGAAAATATTCGTATGGGTAACGTTTTATAAAAAAAAGTAACGAAATCGAAAAAACGTTAAAAAAAGTCAAAATTTTCCCAAATTTACACTACCGCCTTTGCCTAAGGTAGGTCTGCCCCTGCAAATGATGGCTCCCCGCTTCCTACGTTCTAGTCCAACTAACTTGTCCGGTCTGATTTTGGAAACAATGCATGCATATCTAGAAAACTTGTTATTATGGGTCATGTTCCCCAAACATGAAATGACTTCCTTATATCAACTTCTTTTGTTGCTTTGACTTCTAATTTGTCCCAAGAAAAGGTTCATGTATCTCATGTTACAGCTTACAAACTAACTACACTACATTTACAGTAACATACACTAATCAAATGGGAGTGGAAAGCTAAGAAAATTTAAAGAAACTATATGATTTATTTATACAATATATAGAAAGTATTTGATTAGTTCAAGACAATAAAAAAAAGCTAGAAATTGTGTGAGTGATTAAGTAATAACTATTTTAACATTCGCTTTGTCAGTGTTTTCGTATATCATAACTAATTTCCCGCCCCTTTTTCGTCATGTTTATATTCTGGGATATTGGATTTAAATAACCTCAACTTCCACTAACTGAACCATATTGCTCTCAACTTTGGATTTATACCACACCACTCCCAACTTTCAACCTATTTTCCTCTGGCACTCCCAAATTAACTGAACCCTAACCCAGTTAGTCTTTTGCTGATGTGGCACCTTGTTTGGTGACATGGCAGCTGACATGGCACTTTTTTGATGGCGTGGCTGGTGATGTGGTAGCTAGCATGGTAATTTTTTATGACGTGGTGGTTGATGTGGCAACTGACATGGCATTTTCGATGATGTGGCATCAGCTAACTAGGTTCTGGTTCAGTTAGTTTGGGAGTGCTAGAGGAAAATAAGTTGAAAGTTGTAACATTTGTAAAAATCGGATCTCCAAAACCCGCTCCGTTTTGTAATCTTGTACCAAGTTATAAAAGTTGCGTTAATTATTTATGATTATTTTGAGTTAAAACGATACATAATTAATAAATAAATTAAACTATAAAAATTATATTTGATAAAAAGTTAAAATAAAACAAATAAAAAAATATTTGAAGCTGCCGGGACTCGAACCCGGGTCAGCTGAGTCGCTGCAACGACTTAACAATCATTCTCTAAACCACTCCGCCACAATGTGTTTTCTGTTAACTCTAGGAACATAAAAGAAACTTATACACAAACTCAGTTTAACCGATGATGCTATCTGAAAACCGGTAATCGGCAAACCAATCGTCAAATCGATTGTTTACCTCACAATTTCAGTTATAACCGATGTGTGACGGTTTCCAATCAAGTTAAAATTGATTGAACTTTAAGTCTCATCATTTTCGGTTTTTGAAACCGAAAGTTCATCAAGGTTCTGATTTAATTCAAGCTCCAGATCATTCTCACGATTCAGAACTATCACAACAATACTCAATTTCATTTTCGTTGCATTTTTGAACCATAAGATCTTCTGAATCAGTTCGCCGGAAAATTTCTGCAAGTCACCGGAAAACCGGGACTCACATTCTCACGGTAATTCCTCCGACTCTTTCTGTTTAAAACATGTGATTAATCAGTCTCTAACACAACTCCATCATCAGAATCGATCCTAGTCAACGTTTATCGAAAATCTTATCTTCGCCGGAAAATTTCTGAGACTGCCGGAATCACACTGTGAACTGGTATGATATCCTAAACTTCTTTTAAACCTTGTTTAAGTGACTCAACTTCATGAATAATCGATCAACGCTGTTAATTGGTTTCAACAGCCGGAATTCATTTCCAGTACCGACGAACCTCCGCCGGATTTCTGTGATAACATCAATCGGTATATTCTTTTCCTTAAACTCTCTCCATTCTCTACTTTTGAATTACTGTTAATGTCTGAGAACTTTATAAATCACAAATCAATCATAACCAGTCGAATTATGCTGTCTGTGTAAATCGGCGAAGAAGATGAAGTTATAACAGAACATAAGATTAATTAAAAACGGTATTTTAAACGGGTTAGACACACAGTCCAGCGGTGGACTGTGTGCAAATTTCACACACACGTCCCGAGTTCGATCCTTGCTACACGCACGCCTTGTGTAATAACATGCCTTTTTGATCAAGAACTAAACCGGGTTAAAACAGATAGTTGTTAAGTATAATAAAAACCAAAATAATAACCGGGTTAGACACACAGTCCAGCGGTGGACTGTGTGCATCATGAACTACACGTCGCGCGTTCGAATCTCGTCACGAGCACCGGTCCAATTGAATTAAAACGTTTTTACAAATAAAGGAATTTTCGGTTAATTCAAATAAGTGTATAAATATAATTAAAAACGAGTTTATAACGGGTTAGACACGTAGCTCAGTTGGTAGAGCTGCGTGCACGCGAACGGAAGGTCGCCGGTTCGAATCCCACCCGGCGCAGAATTATCCGCTGACCGAACCGGTCAACGGTCAACACTTAAAAAAAATAATTTTTTTATATTTTTATTTATTTAATTTAATTTAAAAATCAATTAAAAATACTTAAAAATAACATTTTTAAAGATAGAAAATAGCCATAAACTCACAAAAATATATCTAAAAATTTCATTAAAATCCTTAATAAAATCCATCCATCTAATATATTTTTCCATTATTATTTAGGTTAGTATTCCTCGTCGATCCGCTCATCTAAATCGTGCGCATCTCACCATCTCCAATTCAACGCACCCAATGTGAGTGAACCTTTCAAATTCCCCGTTTTAATCACGTTTTTGGGGTGTATCATGTGTCTTTGTTTATATACATATTATAACTAAACTATTGTGCATACATCATATCATGACATGTGTATTTAGTTTGTTGCTGTTAAGTAGTTATTATTGGATGCAAATTATTATTTCAATACATGCAATTGCCGAGGCCGCCGCTCCCCATTTGTGAGGTTTGAGCTTGTTCCCCATTTTATTATGCGGTTGAACCTGGCGTGCCCGCATACGATCGGCTCCGTTTGATTGAGCCTTGATCGCACAGTTCATTTTACATTTTCAGTACATGCAATACGATCGGCTCCGTTTGATTGAGCCTTGATCGCACAGTTCATTTTACATTTCCAGTTCATGCAATACGATCGGCTCCGTTTGATTGAGCCTTGATCGCACAGTTCATTTATGTTAGTTATCATATGATATTGGTATGTTCATGTATGCTATCAAGTGTTATTGTATGTTATAATTGTAACTGCTATTTGCCAATGCTTGATTACTTACATTTGCTCTTTTATGATTATGCACAATATTTCATTGATAAACTAACCATAAAATCATTATCAAATGTTTATCTAATAAGGTTCACTCGCCAACTTATGTTGACCCAAAAACTCCCATTTTACACATGATACAGGTGAACCAGCAGCAGCTAGGAACACATAGGACCTGGATTAGAAGAATAAAACAATTTAGTATTGGGATTGTTATGTTTGGTTATTTCCTTTGTATTGAATGAACATGTTCGGATGTTTGAAAATGTAACTTTGACTTTATTAATTATGAAACATAATAGTAAATGTCATGTGCTTTGGTGATAACCCAATTATGCCCCGACTCTTATTTCCGCTGCGGGTCGGAGTGTGACAAAAGTTGAGAGTGATGTGGTACAAATCGAAAGTTGGAAATGATATCAACCAATTGGTGAAAGCTAAGATTATTTAAATCCAATATCACTTATATTTTCTGTCTTTAAATTCAAGATAGATGCTACAATGAAACGTTCTTTACCATGGACTCACAATAAACCTCTTTTTGTGACGGATTTTTTTTAATGTTTTATTATTATGTAAAAAAACCCTAAACATAAGAGCATATGCTATTGGCGCCCGTTAACCCCGAGAACAACAATGTGAAAGAGAGAGGCAACCAACGTGAAGGAGAGATAAGAGAGAACGGTTCGGGGCACAGATGATCCGTGGAGGAGCGATAGGCGTTTTGTGATAATGGGATGAGAGAGGAAGGTCTATAGGATTTGTTGATGTGAGTAGAGAGATTTTCAAACAGTTGCCACTATAAAGGAGTGAATTAGTTATACGAGCCTAAGCTTCAACATGCTCTATTTTATGGTTACGATAAAGTGGCATGAATAATTATGTGTAACATGAGTTGGTGATTAAATAGGAAGCTACTTTGTTTTAAAGCATTTGAGTGTAAGCTATAAGGTGTACCTCAAAAGGGATAGATGTATTTTTTGAAATTCATATAACTTGCCTTGTGTAGATATATGAAATTAATTAAACAAAATAATCTTGTATGAGTATAACAAATTAAAAATGAAATTAACTACCTAAATAAAAATGTAACTTACTCGATTCATTGATTCACATGTTTAGGCAATCTAAAAAAATAAACTAAAGCCGTTAAAATCAAGAAAAAACAGTTGAGTTTGAAATAGAATCTCCATATAATGAAACTGGGACCTATGGGTTAAGGCAACTCACCTATGGCGTTTAACCAAACATCTAACCTATTGACGTTTCCGCCCATTGCTTATGGACCATTACACTAGTTGAGACATTCTCTAGTCGCCCCGATATAAATATGCCAACTCTTGAATAATCTTCATATCATCCCACTCATTTGAGAACTCGACCTCGGGTTTTCAGGGTAGGCAATGTTGTATGACGGTTAATGCATGTAAACAACGACGCGGACAAGAACTTTTCGGATTCATGATCTTTGAGACTTTGACTACAACTCTTGCATCTCTTTATAGTATCCATAAATACGTTGAGTTCTTTTCTTCCTTAATTAATGCTTAAAAAGTCGCTCATATACAGGTTTGTGCCCATTCTATATGAAATGTACGACCTTTTTATCTTTGGATCTTCTGAGTTGATGAGTTCTGCTAACTTATAGGATGAATTTTATATCTTATAATAAAGGTTGAATTTTATTTTATTCTTATAATAATGCAAAGTTATTTTATTTCTTAACAACATTTCTATTGAAAAATTTCTACCGATAAGCCCATCCGTAGTGGAGTGCTATTAAGAGGGGAAGAGGGCTTATGGCACCTCATAGCGTCGGGAACACACCCCCTCGCATTATAGTTTGTGAGATTCGTGAAGCGCGATGGTGATAGCGACGTGATGTTGGATGAATCTGGGTGAAGATAGATTGAGGAATGTGTTTTGTGAGGTATGTGGTGAAGGTTACGGGGGATTACCACTACATCTAAATGGTATGAGGAGTTATATTAGATGAATGTGGGTTATTGAGGGTTACCATTATACACATAGCCTACTAAAGAAGAAAGATGACTATCATCCTATATATATTTATTAAAAGATTATTTTGTCAATATCAACTAACTTTGGTGTCAATCAACATTTGTCCCTCAACTTTGATAATCACACATTTAGCCCCTCAACTTTGTTAATGACATATATATCCCGTCAACTTTAATAATGAT
The DNA here is from genome assembly GCA_947069175.1 of Scalesia atractyloides. NCBI lineage: Eukaryota > Viridiplantae > Streptophyta > Magnoliopsida > Asterales > Asteraceae > Scalesia > Scalesia atractyloides. The sequence goes on along the minus strand of CAMTDV010000020.1, from coordinate 3,397,395 downwards.
ATGTTTAGCCTCTCAACTATTTTCATTATCAAACAACTTTGGCCTTTCAACTTTGGTAAGGACATATTTGGCCCCTCAAATTTGTTAATGACATGCTTATCCCCTCAACTTTAATAATGACATGTTTAGCACTTCAACTTTTGTCGATGTCAACCAACTTTGGCTCCTCAACTTTGGTAATGACATACTTAAACCCTCAACTTTAATAATGACATGTTTAGCCTCTCATCTTTAATAATGATATGTTTAGCCCTCAACTTTAATAAGTTTTTTTTTTTAATTTTTACTCTTACCCTTTATTATAGTTACTACTTAGACACTCAACTATTAGTTTCCTTTCACTTGTATTATGTGGTTTCTTTTTAGTTTTTTTTTCTCAACGTAATGTTTTTTTTTTCAGTTACATTTTGAACCCATCACGGATATTCGCTTTTATGGTTATAACGAGTTGCGACACCGTAACGCACTAAACCGATAACTTTCCCGTGACTTTTGAATACTGTTGCGACATGTTTTTTATCTTCACGTAAACTAGCCCGTCGTAATTTACTTATTTTTTCTAGGTTTCGAACCCGTTGTGAAGCACGGGTACTAACCACTAGTTTATTGTATGGGATAATCATAAAACTATCATTTTCTCTTTCATTTATCTCCAACTCAAAAACATCAAATCTCGCATACTTGCTTTATTTTTCTTTCTTCACGAATCGAATAAATTAACAAACTTCCATCGGGCTTCTGTTTTATTTTTTCCTTTACCTTTTATATATTTAAAACTCAACTAACACAATTAGTGGGCATATTTTGTATTTTCTCATTGTTCACTTTTATGCCTTTCATTGAAAAAAAAAAGAAATTAAAAGTGCATTTTGTAAAAGTTTTTATGTGATAAGAGTTGTGGGAACCAAAGGGTTTGAGCCGAATGGTACTAATGTGTTTGTTAAGTTATAATCTTTCCCAAATGATGAGGTTTAGCTTGCTGTCCCATTTGGAAAAAATATGTATAAGAGTAGCTTGGTTTGTCGTTTAAAAAAATTAATAGTTGGAATCATAACGAGATAAAAGTACAAAAAACACTCAATATGATTGTATTTAAATGATTTTTTTTTCTCAATGTAGTTGTAATTATATTACTATTTGTTTAAATATTTACAAATTCTAGTTATTTTATTTAAGCAACTAATATAGTGAAATAGAATAAAAATCTAATTATTAATTATGTTGAAAATTCGTGATAAGTTTGGTATAAAAAAGGGGTGGACCGTTGACTGGTGGAGGAGACTTGTATAGTTTATGCTAAAAGCACAAACTAAACTCCGTTTAATAACTAAAATGCTCATAAAATATAATAATTATAAATTCTATAAATAAAAGGAACCTAAACTATAAGATGAATTTAATGGACCTTAAAAAATGGTTAAAGTTAGGTGAAAGTTATGAACTTTCACTAGTTTATCAATAGAATTTCTAATCTTTTTTTAATATTTAAATCTATAAAACTTTTTAAAACATGTATAACATACAAAACCTGTAAATAAAATTAACTTCTAATTTCATTTATTTATTAAAATAAATCCACTCAAATTAATGCATATATCATTAACCTCCACGTTGTTTGTCATTATTGTCGGGAAAAAAGTACGGGATGCATTATTTATTTGCATTTTTTATGACTTGGAGAACAGGTTTATTATTATTATTATTATATATAATAATAATAATAATATAATAATAATAATAATAATAATAAATAATAGCAATAATAATAATGATAATAATACTAATATAAAAAAATTACGAAAATAAACTAATTTCCTATTTTTAACAAAATAGTCACCAATTTTTAGTACTTTAATTATCATTTTGAATTTTTAAATTTAAAAGAAAACAATAACTAGACAACCCGTAATTTTACTTTTACACGAACAAAGTTTCTTTTGCGCTTACAGAACACGTGGTCGCACCACCTTGTCATGACATGTAGTGTGATACGATCGGTTTGCCTTCTATGAAGCATAAGTCCTTTTTTTGGCATAAAATAACTGCAAAAAGAACCTAAAAGTGAGAAATATTTACACAAAATACATTTTGAGACATTGTAACATTTCCATCGTCCTTGATTATTTGAGCTAGGCAACTTGTGGTTGTACTTTTACATCGGCGAATCTGCGCTTACAAAACACGTCTTCGAACCACCTTATCATGACATGTAGTGTGATATGATCGGTTTGCGCCCTATGAAACAAAAGTTCTTTTTGGCATAAAATGACCGCAAAAGAACATTATTTGACGTAAAAGTAAGAAATATTTATGCAAAAGTATATTTTGAGACATTGTAATATTTTCATTGGACGTAAGATTTTTAATGGTTAAAATTTGAACTTGAACGGTAAATAAGTCACTTGACTATTTATTTAAGGGTCCTGCTAGGCTGCTATTCCCAGTCCCACAAAGGTTGTTCATTGAATTCTTAAACGGTCGTCTGAAAAATGGTATGAGATTACAACATACGTAGTGGTAAGAGTGAATAATGCTCTCACTCTGGGGTGTTTTTCATCCTGTGAAAGTCCAGTCAGCAAGAAGCATTATTAGGTGTTTTTCTAAAATGGGCGTAGTGGGATACTGCCCAATAATGCCTCAACCAATCACTACCCAAATATTTTTTTTTAAATTTAAAACTAATATTTCATTAAATAAAAAATTATATTACTAAAAAGGTGATAATCTAAAGGCCATATTTTTTACAAATTTTTGCGGCGCATTTCCGCTAGGATCAACGCCTTGCCTTGGAGGTGATCGATCAGTTTAGACAACACCTCTATGTCTTTATCCATTTTCTTCGCCTCTTGTATCGCGACAATTTTTTTTTGTTTTCGGCGTTTCTTTCTTGCATACTCTCCCAACGCTTGTGACCGAGGTCTCGAATGTCTTGTAGGCGTCGGTACATCTTTTCGAAATCTTCCTTCAACTCGAGATTAGCGGAAGATGACTCTACCGGCTTTTTCCACGTTTTTTTCCCACTTCTTCTACCGGGCGGTCGTGCCAACTCCTCATCCTCCTCGTCATCGTCCAAAATAATGTTTAAGTCGACGTTACGCACATTGGAAGTGGGTATTTCCGGGTCGACCGGGGATGACGTCTTCGACCTTTTTGCTTTACGTCTACTACTAGACGTCATGCCGGTACGTTAGCCCACTTTGGACTTTTGCGTAGAAGCTCCCAACATCTATAGTATATGAAAACGCCTCTAGTTTGGTCGTACTCTTCCATTGCTCTCGTTAAAATATCGGCGTCACCTCCTCCGCTTGGCCAATTATCCCTCGTTCGTTGAAAAACTTCTTGGAATTGATGACATTTTTTGTTTTTGTCGGTTCATTTGCCTGATATGGAATCCTTGTCCCGATATTCACCTCTACCCATCGCCTTAAAAAAATCTCACGAATTCAATTCCAGAAAGTTGGTGAATTTTGATAGTTTACTACAAACAAAAAAAAAATAAATGTTACATTCTTAAAAAATAATAATAAACGGTTAATATTTAAAAATAATAATTTAAAAAATAAAGTCGACTAATATTTTTATAACGCTTACCAACTTCGGGGTCCTCCGATATGTCGAGCCACGTCCAACTCACGCGAATTCCTCGTCTTCCGTCCAAACTAGGTAGGTTCCCTTTCGGCGTGGAGCGTTTGCATCTTTTTTTTGTGACCTTCTACCGCGTTGAGATGCACCGTATCTACTTCCGGCTCGGCTTCTTCTCGGGTTGGTTGTGAACCGCCCGTTTGGGCAAAGCCGTGTGGGCCTTGAAAATATGGTGGAGAGCCGCCCATGCCTAGTATTTGAGCGTAGGCAAACATATTTGGGTCCATCTCTTGAAAATTAAAGTTTGGTTGCGGTTGTGTGGTGTTCGGGCGATATGTGTTTGGGTTACCGGGTTTAGACGGAATACCGAAAGGGGGTTGGAAGGGATGCATGGTGTAATAATTTTTGTAAAGTTTGAAGAAGCAGAGAGAAAGGTATGAAGTTTTATAAAAAAGTTGAGTGAAAAGTGAGATGTTTTATAGGGTATATGTGGATTTTAACTAAAAAATTTATATGTTTTAATATTTTTGACCATTTGAAAATGGTCATATTTTGAAAAGTGTGCAAGTTTTGGCTTGTTTAAATAACGCAGATTCAAAAAATCTTTACAAAAACCCCGAAGGCGGTCCGGTGACATGGCGAGGCGTTTTTCAAGGCAAAAAACGGCAGAAAACACTCCATTACAGGTGATCTTAGCAAGCAAAGAGTGTGAATATAGCATGCCCCTTAGTCAGAATTGTTAGTAAACTAGATTGAATAGACTCTTTCAGAAAAAAAATAAAATTAAAAAAAATACACAAATGCACATTAATTAGGTTTAATTATTATAACTTAAAAGGAGGGGTTATTTTTTATGTGAATTTTTTATTTTTCAGTGTAAAAAGAAAGAAAGTTTAAAAATAGTTTGACAACTCATCTATTTTCATATGGTACATACTCAGATACAGCCAGCAGTCAATTTGCAGAAATAAACCAAAATTTGTGTTCTATCAATCAATTGGGCTTCATGTACACAAACTATTTTCTCATTGATGAAAGTTCTATTATATATCTACAAAACATTAGTGCCAACAATCACTAAAGACTAAGGAAGACTCGTTTTTGTCGGTTAAAAATAGATCCCGTATAGTAAACTTAATTGGGTTAGATGGTGAGAATTTATCATTCGTGATGTAGCAGCTGGCGGATCTAGAAAATTCGCATAATCATAACATTTAAACAAAAGGGTAACGAAATCAAAAATCATCAATTTTTTTTTCAAAATTTACACTACCTTCGGAGCGTTACTGGAGCGGAAAGGAGCAATGGAGGTTACCCCTTGTAACACTATAGGTCCGCCCCTATGATGTAGTCATGTAATTGTTGTGTATGTTTCGGGATTCCAGCTTATCGTTGACCCCTTTTTCTATATTGAATGAATATATAGTCGTTGTTTGAAAAAAAAATTATCAAATAAACAGAGTATTATGTATCAACATTTAGCACATATCATGCAAAATCAAAACCTAGATTGGAAAAAGATGAAAAATTATCATGAGGTAATGATGAGGAAGGTATGATATTGAAGTCAAATGCAGCATCAATACAAAAAGTAGAAAAATGAGGGTAAGTGAGAACAGAAACAGACATACCACATTCTTCAACCATCATGATGCCCAAACAAGGGTTAAAAGACTGACAATCTAATCAATAATCACAAAACAAAGAAACCTTTTTAGATTAATTTCATCATGATTTAGAGTAGCAATGATTAAAAAAAAACCTTTCTAAGTAGCATCCTGTTTCTGGGATCTTATTAGATTCAAAGAACTCATCATTACACCAATCTTCTTCTTCATCTGTCCAAATTATCTTCACAACACAAAAGTCACAAAATGTTAATCAAAAGTTTATAAAGATTGAAACTTGAATACACCCACCTAACAATTTTGAATCCACCAATCTTTTTCTTCATCGTCTAACCAAATTATGTTCACAAGAAACACAAAAATCACATTTTTATAATCAAAACATTAAAAAGATTGAAACTTGTATACACCCACCTAACAATTTTGAATCCACCAATCTTTTTCTTCATCATCTAACCAAATTATGTTCACACGAAACACAAAAATCACATTTTTTAAATCAAAAATTAAAAAGATTGAAACTTGGATACACCCACCTAACAATTTTGAATCTTTTTGGTGAAACAAAGTGTGCACATGCAGAAAGATCCAAACTTTCTTGAAATTAAAGGAAGAACATATGAGGGGAATGAAGCCTGGTCCGACAACACAAGATTAGCATAACGCTAATCTTTAATCATTGATCAACAAAGATTGATCAATTATGTGATTATGATACATAAAGATTACAAAGATTGAATCTTTCTTGTGGTCTCGAGCCAGACAACATTCCCCACAAAAGAAAGATCTTCCTGTGTGATTATATATTCTTCATGGATATGTATGAATAATGGATAGAGAATATGGTGTGTGAGTGTGTGAAAATGGTGAAGAATGAGGATGTATAAAGAGAAAGAGGTGTGAGGTAGAAGGAGGTGGTGTGTTGATAAAAAGACAAGCAAAGTCATAAATGCAAACCAAACACTTGCCCCCACATTCTCTGTTCATCTCTATATGTGAGACCTATCCTTCTTTGTTTCCTTTTTAAATATCTTTTTACCATGGACCCTGGATAAATTGTATATTTTTCATTTATTAATTACAGGTGAATCGTGTACACCAAGAGTTTCAAGATCAGAAATTTTGTTATCCTATAACACCATCAAGACGTGTAGTAAATGTATTTATTTTAAAATGATTGAGGATTGTAGTTTCGAACCCTCAACTTCGTGGAGATGGATGCCACTATATACGCACCTTACTACCACGTACTAAGCTATAAACCATAGTTCATATCCCGATATTGATATATCAGTGATGTATTAGTTATCGGTCCCCTGCCCAGATATCGGTGCAAAATATTAGTCAGAATATTGGTACAGATAATATCGGCGATATTAACCGATACTGGACTGATATTTGACTGATATATCATCGTTTTTCTCGTATCAGTACATTTCTTCTTATTTCTATCATTCGTCTTTATCCTTATTGCTGCTATTAGTAATGTTAGTGTTTTAAGTCTTAATCAGTTCCTACATGCTACAATTGTTAGTGTTTTGCTATTGCAAGTTGCAAAAAGGTTAATTTATTAATGGTAGTAGAGTATACTGAATTGTTAGTGTTAAATTGTTATATATATAAATTTATCATGATATTTAAATTATCGATATTCCGATGCGATAGCCGATATCTCAAATATCGGTCCTTGACCGATATCTGATATTTTATCACAATAACTATTTAGGCTACTAGGCCCTATTATGGATATTGGTGTATATTTTAGGAATGAATTAAAAGGTGTATGAGTTATCCTTTGGTAAAAAAAAGTCTGAATAATTGACAACTTTCCAACCAAATTATTAAACATTATGTGCTCAACACCGACAAGTTTTAGGACTACTCAATAACATTCAGCAATCTTCACCTTTATTGAGCTACACCTCCAACCATTTTCTCCTTAATCAACATCAATGTGGAAAAGTTGTAGCTATTTTCAAAACTGTCTTAATGAAGTTGTTAAGAATCCACATGCAAAGTGTCTAAATTTATCCATTGTTGACTTGTTGCAACCTTTGATTCAATACATCACAACAATGGGGTTTTAAAAAATCAGGCTTAAGCAAATCATTCAATGATGAAGATGGGCACACCGTGATGAACCAAGTTCCTGGTAGTTGAATTTTTACCCTCTTCTGCTCTCTAAACAAAATATTAATGTCGGAGGAACCCAGTTATTCCAGTAGAAAACTGCCCAAATTAAACGAATCGACGACTCCACTTTCCATCGCGATATCATTTATGATACAACTCATCACGAAATCAGTGCATTTACAATCCCCCCACCCATTTATCACTTCCCCGACTAAAGGTAACTATTGCCTATTGGCATATTTAATAAACGAGTTATTAATACACGTGTCTTTTTTTTTAAAGACGACTTTCTCAACTATAACTACTAGGGGTGTTCATCGGTTCGTTTCAAACCATGAAACCGTCTAAATCGGTCATCGGTTTGTTTCACGGTCAATTTCTTTAGTTATCTTTCGTGGTCAGTCGGTGTCAGTATTTGCAAACCGTAGCAAACGATTTGGTTTACGATTTATAGCAAAAACCATACGTAAAAAGCGGACCAGACCGTAAGATTCTTTTTTATTTTTTAATATTTCATACATTACATATATATGTACATAAATAAATTTAAATCTAAATTAATCTATAAGTAGTTAAGTTAATAATGTTAACTAAAATTTGGCCATAAGTGAACTTTCAATTTCAATATCTAACACACTGAACATATCAGCTCATATTTTAACATTCAAAAGTCGATATGAACAAGTGTTATGATATTCTCTAATTTGACAGTTTGTTTTTCATTTTATTCTTTTGTTTTGTTTTTCACTTTTAGCAAAGAAGGCCCAAACTGTAAAACCGAACTGAAACCAATCCATTAATACTTGTTTGATTTGGTTCGGTTAAGAATTCAATGATTCGGTTTTGTTTTCAATTACCAAAAACCGTGATAATGATTTTGTTCACAATTTGACCCAAAAAACCGACGAAATCAGACCTTGAACAATAACTACACCAAAATAATCCTAATAACTATCCCGTGTCCAAAATTGAACCTGAGATGTTTACCATTAGGCTACAATCCAAATGGCAATAATATGCATGTCTAATAAGCATGAAATGTATGTTTATTTTTATCCTATTTTTTCATTTTTGATTTTAACATATCTACACACACTTATTAGACTTCTATATAGCTAAATCTTTATTTTCTGAAGGCTGATATTTTATAACAAAGATATAAATGGCTAAATGAATTAATTATTGTTATTAGTACTACATGAAAACTTAAATAATTTTGTAAATTATTGGTTTGACTAAGTGGGTTCTGGTGGACCCAACTGCATACTGTACTACTATGAGATGGGTAGCATCATCTTCCCGGGGGCATTCCTATGACCGACCACAGGGCACGGGCACAAGCTTTGGCAGTTTATGACTCAGTCAGTAACACGTAATTATTCGGTTATTATTTCTTGTAGGTGTAAAACTGAACTTTTAATTTTTTTTATATGTATACACACTTCCTTTCTATCTCTCGTAATATATATATATATATATATATATATATATATATATATATATATATATATATATAAATACTAAAAAGAAAGATAGAGTAGAAAATGATGTGTCAATAAGATATAAGGGTGTGTGAATAAAATGACTTTTTTAACGATTAATAAAGGGTAACCTAATAGCAAAAGGTGACCTCATACGTCCATAAATACAGACAACTATAGCTTGCCCAAGCCCACTGTATATATCCAGTTCCAGGAAAACCCGTCGCCCGAACACTTACTGTGGTAAAACCTGATTGAGATCGCATTTGAACTTGAGATCTATGTTCTTCACTCCTTAATCTTCACTTCCACTCAAGTGCCAATTGAGCTAAATTATGTGAGTTAATATGGATTTCTAAATGCTTTGTTTACAAGCCATATCTAATTTTTAACAACATGATATTCTTAAATAGTTTCACTTTCATTCATGCGTGGTATAAAACTCGACTTCTTAAATGTAGGGGAGATCTTTTACCATGGTACCACATCCCTAGGGAACTACAAACCTTGGAGTGTCCGTTTTTTGTTTATTTGGTTTATTTGTTGTATTTTTTTTTGCGATTTGAAAATCTTCTGCTCGAAATCGGAAATCGAATTATAACTCGGCTTTGTTTTCGGTTTTCGACATAGTTAAGCGAACATTTATTATTTTTTAAACAATATAATTGATTATTATTGGATTTAGTTTGGCCAAGTAAATTTGAGCTAAAGTTGTATTGGATTGTGCTAAATGGCAAAACTTACATAACCATTATTCAATATTAGGTTTGAATCAAATTCAGATTTCTGAAATCGGAACCTGAATATGTTGTTCGGTTTAGTTTTAAATGGTTTCTATTTAGTTTGGTTTAATCCATTTAAAACAAAAATTGAACACCCTTAATATCTATTAATAATTTTAACAAGGCACAAACTTGGGCAGAAGGGTGTTTCTAGTTGAACCCACAAATATCCTCTCTACCATCCAATAATAGTGTGGCACATTACTTTAGCTCAATTCAACGTATTTCAACCCTGCTAGGAAGGGCACTCCTAGTTGAACCCACGATATCATATGACTTCAAAACTTTATCAAGCTTACATGCATAGTCTAAGTTCAACCATGGGTTCACGAACCCTAACTATCAACCAGGGGAACCCACATGAGTTGTGGCGCTCAACCCTAGCCAAGTCACTCGAATTTTCTCAACTCGGGCCTTGAACCCGACTTTACCCCTTCCACCCTTACGAGTATATGTAACTAATAAGGTTTAAAATACGTCATAGGTATATTTAGGGTTGTCCAAACCACTCGTTGCTCGCTCGACGCTTACTCGAAAAATGCTCGTTCGATTTCGGCTCGGTTTAACTGAGTTGATCGTCTCGGGTCGGCTCGAATTATTTTTTAATTTATTATATATACAAACACACAAATATAAATTATAATTATAGTTATGTATACCACTCTATTATATTTTGGTCTAATGTATATACAAATATACAATAATATTTATACATGCTAGAAATCACCCTAATAAAAAAAATTAACACTAAGTCTAATAGTAAAACTCTAAGCCACTAAGTGACGGTCTTTGATTTGGACAATCTTGCTTATAGCCTAATTGTCTCCTGCCCTCACCCTAAGTAGATCGTCTCCTGCTCTCACTGTCATTATTCTCTCAAATCTGCTCATCATCTCATCGACCATAACTCAGCCTCTGCATCACGACCATGGCCACTCTGCAGCGCCTCTATGTGGTGTGATCGTTATATGTTTTAGTGGTCGTAGCGACAACGTTTTAAATAATAAGCCAATGAAATCACACTATCCAGTCAACCATCTCACTTTCAAATTCCTTAACCATATTCAAAGATTTGCATAGCATCAACAATAATAGGGGAGTATATGTAGTGGTGAGAGGGTAGCCTCCCCTACCCCTTAACTTTTCAAGCAAAGTGATTTTTTTTACATTTTATGCATTACATTACCGCTGAGGTTATGTTATGTTACCCCTCAAAATCTTTTAAAAGCCCAACACCTCAACCTCTAAAAGTTTTTATTAAAAGTCTAACGTTGATCAATGATTAAAAATCTACCATTAAACTTGTAGCCCACTATTAAACTTGTAGTCCACTTTTAAAAGCCCGATTTAAATAGAAATTAAAGCCTAAATACGGTTTGTTTTGAATTTGGAACGTGAAAAGAAAACAGAGCAGGAAACCAGCAACACTAATCTTGTCGCCCAAACTCCTTCGCCTTTAGCAACCCTTCGTCCGTCTCCTAGTCTCCCACCATCATCCAGGGTCCATCATTGACCATTGTAAAACATGCATTCTTCTACTTTTGTAGAATGATTGACTAGTATTTATAGATATTGTGAAAATTGAAAATATATATATATATATATATATATATGCCATTTAAGGCCCATTCATGCCTCCATCGATTTTGAAATGAACCAACTCATGTTTTTTTATAATAAGATTGAGTTTCCGTTTATTTCTAGTATGGGGTTGATGGTAAAAGATTGGGATCTTTGAGGTCTTACGTTCAAATATGACGTATGTCACACCCCGACCCGCAGCGGAATAAGAGTCGGGGCATAATTGGGTTATCACCAAAGCTCATGATATTTACTAATATGTTTCATATTTATTAAAGTCAAAATTACATTCTCAATAATCCAAACATGTCCATACAAAAACAAAGAAAATAACCAACTAAACAATCCAAGCTCTAAACCAGTTTATTCTTCTAAGCCAATCCTATGTGTTTCTTGCTGCAGCTGGTTCACCTGTATCATGTGTAAAAATGGGGGTTTTTGGGTCAACATAAGTTGGCGAGTGAACCTTGTTAGTTAAACATTTATTATTGATTTCTTGTTATTTTTATCAAGGAAAAATTGTGCAATAGTCATATGCGAGCAAATGTAAATAATCCAACAATAACAATAACATTCCACAAACAATAACATACAATAACATATGAACTTGCATGAATGAAACTGTATATGTTGGCAACGTCACGTTCACGCTCATAATGTAATGGGGAACGGACGGCCTATGATGAATGTCTGTGCGATCAAGGCTCAATCAAACGGAGCCGATCGTATGTTGGCACGCCAGGTTCACGCTCATAATGTAATGGGGAACTGCTCAACGCTCATAATGTAATGGGGAGCGGCGGCCTATGAAATTGCATGTACTGAAAATAATAAATTTAATCTAAACAATAACCACACAACAGCTGATACAAGCTGAATACACATTTGTTCATGATATGATGTATGCACAATGACTTAAATATAATAAATGGTAAGACACATGATACACCCCAAAAACGTGATTTAAAACGGGGAATTTGTAGAGATTCAATCACATTGGGTGCGTTTGGTTGGAGATGATGAGATGCGCACGAGTTTGAAGGATTGAACAATGAGGATTAACTAACCTAAATAATAATGGAAGGTATAGTTAATGAGTGGATTTTATTAATAATTTTATTAGGATTTTTAGATATATTTTTGTGAGTTTAAGGCTATTTCCTATCTTTAAAAACATTATTTTTAAGTATTTTTAATTGATTTTTGAATTAAATTAAATAAATAAAAATATATAAAAAAATGTTGACTTTTGCGTTGACCATTGACTGTTTGACTGTTTGACCGATTTTATTGTGTAAATGTATGCGCTGGGCAGGACTCGAACCCGAGACCTCCCGTACGCGTGCACGCAGCTCTACCAACTGAGCTACGTGTCTAACCCGAAATAATCCTGTTTTTAATTATATTTATATACTAATTCAGTTTATTCAAAATTCATTTATTTTTAAAAAGGATTTCAATTATCAAATCGGTGCCGTCAACAGGTCTCGAACCCGGGACCTGTGATTTAATGTTACACACAGTCCACCGCTGGACTGTGTGTCTAACTTGGTTAATATACAGATTTTTATTATACTTAACATCAAATTGCGAAAAGGATCCGGTTCAGTCAAAAAAAGAACATTTTAATTACAGAGAGTGTGTATGTATCAAGGATCGAACTCGGGACGTAAGCGTATTGTTTGCACACAGTCCATCGCTGGACTGTGTGTCTAACCCGTTTATAATACCGATTTTAATTAATCTTATAATCTTAACATACTTCATCTTCTTCGCTCAATTTACAGACAATGATTTACTCAACTATTTCTTGCTTTAAAACGATTAACAAATGTACAAAAGACTAAAATGAAATGGCAGAGACGATTTTGGAAGTAAACATACCGGAGAACGATTTATCTCAGAATTCCGGCAAGTCGTCGGCTCTGTTTTTTATGAACTTCGACTGAGCGAACAAATTAACTGTTTTGATTAGCTAAGTGTGGAATTAAAGTACTGAACAAGAGTTACCAGGAGGTTTAGAAGGCTATACCGTTTCGCAGCGAGAATTGAGAATTTTCAGCAGTTTTCCGGCGAGAGTGAATTATCCGATATCGACGTCTGAAATTGATTCCGATTGAAGAGTTTGAGTTAGCAACAGCTTAACAACTGATAGACGATGAAAGAATTGAGTGACTCACTGATTTGAGAGAAAACAGGTTTTCCGGCGAAAGTCCGGCGAGTTTAAATAACTGCTCTGACAAACTGAAAGTTGTGCGAAAATGAAATTGAAGGTTTGCAGAATGTGTTTGAGTCGCTAGAGGGGTCTATGATTGGAGTAATTCAGGAATTGAAAGTTTTCGGTTATTAAAACTGATTCACTCTTGAATTCAAGTCCATTCAAAGCTCAATTGATTGGAGGTGTCGGGGTAGCGGTTATAATCGGTAAACCGCGAACAATCAAACGTTTTTGGACGTTTGGTGACCGATTTCGGTTACAGTTGGCATAACCAGATTGATTTATGATTGACCATAAAATTTAATTGTTTCCTAGAATTTACAGAAAACATCAAGTGGCGGAGTGGTTATATGTGTGTGTGATAAGTCTTTGAGCTTAAACCCGGCTGACCCGGGTTCGAGTCCCAGCAGCCTATTTTTCTTTTTATTTATTTTATTTTTACTTTTTATCAATTATAACTTTTATGTTCTAGTTTGTTTATTAATTATGCATCATTAAAAATTAAAATGGACATAAATACGCAACGAAACATTTATAACTTGATATTCGATTACAAACGAAGCGGGTTTGGACAACCCGTTTTTGACAAATGTTACAACGTAAGGGGGGTTTCCCACTATGACGGGTTTCCTCCTTGATGGTGTCCTTAACAAAAAAATCTAAAAATTCTTTAAATCACTTGAAACATACAACTAAACGGTTACATGAGATATTTGATTCAACCATATTATCAAATGGGTCTGATCATAACGTTTTGTGAATGCCTCTTCATGATTGTTAATACGGTTTCTGCTTCTTGTAAACGGAAATATATGTTATAGGAGGCAAAAAGAGAGAGGGTGAAAAAAGAAATTTCTGATGGATGAAATTAAGACCTGAAAAGAATGAGTATTTGAACAGTACTTTAGTTTGAGGGTCAAAAGAGAAACAATGGATAAAGTAACAAACGAGGGTGTAATAACTCAATTTCAAACTTTTAAATGCCGAATGGGAGAAACCTATTATGTAAATGTTTAACATTATTTATTATCGCATTTTTTTGTTTCCTTTACATTGTATGAATATACGGTAAAAAATCTTTAATGCTACCTCTGAATTTTTGTTCTAAGATCCACTACTAACAATGGTGTATATATGTGGTGTTTCACAATGTGTATCATGTACATGATAGGTTTTATAGCTTATATCAATAATTGTCCAATATTAGTTATTAATCTATTTTATTAAGTTTGACATAGATTTAATTCGGTTTCTAAAATATTTGTTTATGCATGTTTAGTTTCATGGTTTTATATTTCCATATTATTAAGTAGCAAGTTTTATGAGTATAAACGTATTGTCTCTTTTGTTTGGTGAGTTTTTCAAAAAAGTTAGTTGTGGGTTCTATGGAAAATTATATTTTATTGTTCTCTTTATTTCTATTATTATTATTATTATTATTATTATTATTATTATTATTATTATTATTATTATTTGTTTGTTTGTTTTAATTTTATTGGAAAATCCAAATGGGATACCCTTCCAGAATAATGTTTCCAAGGGAAATTGGGTGGAAATTACAAGTTATTCACAATCGTGAATAATAAAACAATGAAAGAATACAGATTTAGAAACTTGAATACTATCCAAGTAGAAATTTTCAATAAGATCCTATAGAGGAAAAGTAATGATCACATGGGTAAATGTGGTTATATAAAAGTTTTATAAAAAGGAAAACATTCTATATGTTTTGAGATAAGAAAGATAAAAACTAATAATTGTTAAATAACAATTAAACAAAGTTTTACCAAATAAATCAGAAATATGGACATGAACCGATGATTTACTTACTGGGAAGTAATGTGTTAGTTATAATAAGGTCATGTGTACCATGTGTTGATCTCTTACTCTGGCCAAGTAAATGATAAACACATGATACCATGAACTTGTTATAATAAACACATATACATTCAATGTGGTAAGAGGTGAATGGAAAAGTTAAAAGATCCTTGGGGTCAAGAAACTTACAAGTGTACTCGCATAAATGGTCTTCGTGGGAACCATAAAAACGATATACGGTGCACATAAAAAAAATAAATAACCCAAGAAATTTGTAGAATAAGTCATTATGGATGAAAGAACCGTGGTTGACAAAATGGGCACGTAAAACCAAAGTATAAATGACCCGCGAGGTCATAGAAACGGAGGTAGTGCCCACACGGAAAACGATCAAAGTCGGTGACTATGATCGTAGAACAGATAAAAAGAGAAAAGAAAGAAATGATGATGATAATCATCATTTATGGTCCATGAGGCCATCTAGGATGGTCAGATAAAGAATAAAGTTTGATTGTTCAAAAGTGATGTATTTCACATGAACAAGTCAAACGGAAGGATAAAGTTGATTGTTCAAAAGTGATGTATTTCACACGAACAAGTCAAACGGGTCAGATAATGAATAATGTCTGACAGTTCAGAAGTGATGTATTTCACACGAAAAAGTCAAAGGGGTCAGATAATGAATAAAGTCTGACAGTTCAGAAGTGGTGGATTTCACATGAACAAGTCAAACGGGTGGTGGATTTCACATGAACAAGTCAAACGGGTCAGATAATGAATAAAGTCTGACAGTTCAGAAGTGATGGATTTCACACGAACAAGTCAAACGGGTCATATAAAGGATAAAGTTTGAATGTTCAAAAGTGATGGATTTCACATGAACAAGTCAAACGGAAGGATAAAGTTGATTGTTCAAAAGTGATGTATTTCACATGAACAAGTCAAACTGAAGGATAAAGTTTGACTGTTCAGTTTGACTGTTCAAAAGTGATGGATTTCACATAAACAAGTCAAATGGAAGGATAAAGTTGATTGTTCAAAAGTGATGTATTTCACACGAACAAGTCAAACGGGTCAGATAATGAATAAAGTCTGACAGTTCAGAAGTGATGGATTTCACACGACCAAGTCAAACGAGTCAAAAAGAAGTATGGTTATTGAATTAAAAGAAAACGCAAAACGAGTAAGGGGAGCGTTAAAGCAAAAGAATAATGAGCCTGAGTAATGGGACGTGATTAAATATACCTGTAGATGCAAACCCAATAGTGGGAGCGCAAAATAGTAATGAACCCATGAAATGGGTCATGAATTAATATAAATGAAAACGCAAAGAGAATAATGGGAACGTTAAAATATTAAGATAAAGAACTCGAGTAACGGGTTGTAAAGCGATATAGGCTTAGATCGGATAACGCTAAACGTGAGACAACCGACGCATAAATGACATATGAAGTCGTAGAGTCGGAAGAGTTGTCCGAACGAAAATTGATCTAGTCATGGATTACGATCGCGCAGGCGCGCACGCTATCAACAGACAGTGTCTAATCTGAATAAATGTTTGGGGCAACATACACAAACTGTTGTGGTTGCCACTAAAGATGGTAGTTATGACTCGGTAATGACGAGTGGTCAATGCCATTTGACTTTGTGCTAGGATTAGACGCAAGTGATCATCACCTAATAAAAATGAAACGACTAATAGATCCAGTAAGTGAATGTGATTCATAGATGACTCGAGTCATAGAAAAACGAGAATGTTAACAAACCGGATCAAACATGGTCTGAGGGCCATAATTGAAATAAAATAAATTAGCCTTCATGGTAAAAAGAGCCATGATTTGCAGATAAAGAAAAAACAACGTAAATGATTTTCTTTTCAAATATAAAAGAGGTGCTTTGACACCAAAGATATTAAAGAATAACACGGATAAAGGGATGATCTAAGGGATCACCACGACCTTCGAGTTATAAATAAGTATAAAGGTCTAGGGGGTCAAGATGACCTGGGTCACGAATCAAGAGGAATGATGCATTAAAGACCTCACCTTAGGAGGCTAAGTAAAAGAAAAGAAGAGGGTGAAATCCTAAGGATATAGCCTCCAAGGCTAAGCGAAAGGGGTTTAAGAGTTATTTAGACCAAGCAAGAGAACCAGTTGCGATTCCCATCGTAAAATAAGAATAGTAAAGGAGAAATATTTGGTTACCAATGTCACACCCCGACCCGCAACGGAAAAGGTGATCGGGGCATAATTGGGTTTTCATCAAAGCTCATGACATTTATTATAACGTTTCATATTTATTATTACAATTTAAAGGGAAATCATAAAATCATAATTACAACATGTTCTACACATCTTTCTAAACTTCATTATTTTCTTCTAAGGCATTTCCTATGTTTTCCTTGCTTCATCCTGTTCACCTGTATCATGTGTAAAAATGGTTTTTGGATTAACAAAAAGTTGGCGAGTGAATCCTATTAAAAGCATTTAAACAAGTTTAATGAATTGATAAAATAAAGTGCATAACAACATATGAGTAAATGTAGATGTAAACTTATTCACAAAACACTTAATATTAAATAATACACACACATACAATAATAGATTGTTTTGAGGCACGCGTTGTTCAACTCGTCTCCCACGAGGAAGTGATGGGCCTAATGAATGAGTTTTGAGGCACGCGTTGTTCTACGAACTGATGGGCCTAATGTATGAGTTTTAAGGCACGCGTTGTTCAACTCGTCTCCCACGAGGAACTGATGGGCCTAACAAATAATTTGCATACAAGATGACAATATGTAATACATAACTGCAAACAATATTTACATTCTAAGTTTAAATCATAATATGGTATGGCACGAGTTTAAATAAACAAATTAGTTTAAGTGACACATGATACACGCCAAAACGTGTAATTAAAAAGGGGAGTTGTAAGATTCACTCACATTGGGTGCGTTCGGTTGATGATGTTGAATGCGCACGAAGTTGGATTTAACCACGAGTGAAACTAACCTAGATAATAACATAATGGTTCGGTAAATAAGCGGATTTTATTAATCAATTTTAGTAGGATTATTGGATATATTTTTGTGAGTTTAAGGCTATTTTCTAACTTTAAAAATGTTATTTTAGGTATTTTTAATTTAAATAAATAAATAAAAGTAATAAAAAAAATGTTGATTTTTGACTGTTGACCATTGACTTGTTGACCGTTGACCTGTTGACCGGTTCGGTCGGTTATATGTGTGCGCTGGGTGAGACTCGAACCCGTGACCTCCCGTACGCGTGCACGCAGCTCTACCAACTGAGCTACGTGTCTAACCCGAAATATTTCTGTTTTTAATTATATTTATATACTAATTAAATTAATCCGAAAATCACTTATTTTAAAAACGATTTAATTGCATCACTCGGTGCTCGCCACAGGTCTCGAACCCGGGACCTGTGGTTTAGTTTGGCACACAGTCTACCGCTGGACTGTGTGTCTAACTTGGTAAATATTCTGGTTTTTAATATACTTAACATCTCACTGTTGTGGATCCGGTTCAGTTTTTTTTTAAAAAAAAGACATTTTATTACAGCGAACGTGAGTGTCAAGGATCGAACTCGGGACGTATGCGTGTTTATTTGCACACAATCCACCGCTGGACTGTATGTCTAACCCGTTTATAAAACCGATTTTAATTTATCTTATCTCATACACAACTTCGTCTTCTTCGTCCAAAACACAGACAACGGTTAACTAACAGTTATTTGTTAAATTAATTTAACGAACATTATGAGAAATCGTAATGTAATGAACAGAAAAAGGTTTGGGGATTGATTGTACCGAACTGATCGTCTTTCTTCAGAAGTCCGGCAAAGATCGTCGGCTCTGTTTTGGGAACTCCTTCTTTTCGGATTCAAGAATCAGTTTGAATGAATTAGATGTGAAATTGAACTACTGAGTAACGATTATCAGTAGGTTACTTGATCATACCGGTTAACAGCGAGATTCTGAAACTTTCAGAAATTTTCCGGCGAAAACAGAAAATCCGGCAATGTCGTCTGGGTTGATTCTGGGTGATGGAGTGATGTTAGAATTTGTATAGTAATGGAATGAAACAGAAAAGTCGAGGTAATTACCGTGTAGATGAAAGTCCCGGTTTTCCGGCGACTTGCAGAGAATTCCGGCGAGTGAAATTTCTTTCGACAGAGATTCTTCAGAGGTTTAAGATGAGTGTGGGTGATGTCAGTATGAGCTCTAAGATCTTATTTTAGAGTAAGAAGAAAGGATGGATTGAACTCGGTTTTCCGGCGATAATTTCCGGTCACTTTACAGAGAAATCCAGCGACTGCGGCGAAGTTTTCTGAGCGAAATGAAGAGTGTGATTTTGACAACTCGCGAGCTCACTGATGAATAAAGTATAACTCAGGTTTAAGTGTATTTCTGATTTCGAATTCAACACTTTTCGGTTACGGTCCGATGATTTGAATAAAAGACCTTAAAGTTTTCAGTTATAACTGACGCTGGTATAATTGTATCCGTTATGCCAAAAGATAACGTCTAAGATTGAGGATTTCGTCGGGATTTCCGGCGAGAGTGACTTGTTTTGATTTCCAACTTTATTTTATGTATTATTTGTTTCAAATAATCAACAAGAAACACAAGTGGCGGAGTGGTTGAGTGAGTGTGTAATAAGTCTTTGAATGATTCTCGGCTGACCCGGGTTCGAAACCCGGCATCAGTATTCTATTTTTATTTCATTATTTTTAATAGATTTTCAATTATAAATTTTATATTCTAGTATACTTAATAATTATGTATCGTTTAAAATTAATTTGAGCATTAAATACGCAACGAAATTTTTAACTGATTGTTCGGTTAATAAACGAAGCGGGTTTGGTAAATCCGGTTTTTTACGGATGTTACAATATCCCCTACTTTTTAGAAATTTCGTCCCGAAATTTAAGTAGTGACATAAACTATATTTGTACGTAAGCTATATTTGTCTAAAAAGGATGGTGTTTAATTTGACAGTTACATACTTAGAAAGGAGTAAGAGTTTAAATTTTGTTTAATTTGACAGTGACATATTTGTTTAATTTAAGGCGGTAACGTTCCTTGTAAGGGTTGAGTACCCTGCTACAGGAATCGCTTTTTGATGCCTAAGATAATGAATATTGATAAACATAGTTGATTGACTAAATATGATTTCATGCGCAAGAGTTTTGGTATGTTTGGAAAGATAAAGTTATATCCCTAAACAAAACTTCGACTACTAAAACCTACATGGAACTTCTCATAACCGCCTGACAATGCATCTGATCCTTTGACAAGAATACTTATATATAGGAAGTACCAGCGGCGTATCCACCATATTCTTGTCAAATTTTCATTGGTTTTATCAGTAAGTTATGATTGGTTCTATGATGTGACTCTAGAACATAAATAAACACAACAATCAATATCTGAGTCCTAATTCTGATAGCATACATGTTTGAATGGTAACAGTTCCTCTCTCGTTTGTTATGATGGAGAGATTAGTTTATGTACAAATAGAACACAATCCAATTTCTTTAAATGATGTGATGATATGAATGCTAAATCAGTGAGTATAACACAAACTTCAACCAAGACAATACTAAATCCTACATGGAACTTCTCATAACCGCCTGATAATGCCTCTGATCCTTTGACAAGAATACTTATATATAGGAAGTACCAGCGGCGTATCCATCATATTCTTGTCAAATTTTCATTGGTTTTATCCGTAAGTTATGATTAGTTCTATGTGACTCTAAAACATAAACAAACACAACAATCAAAGCTTGAGTCTTAATTCTGATAGTATACATGTTTGAATGATGACAGTACCTCTCTCGTTTGTTATGATGGAGAGGTTAGTCTATGTAGAAATGGAACACAATCCAATTTCTTTAAATGATGAGATGATGTGAATGTTAAATCAGTGAGTGTAAAACAAATTTCAACCAAGACATTACTAAATCCTACATGGAACTTCTCATAACCGCCTGATAATGCCTCTGATCCTTTGACAAGAATACTTATATATAGGAAGTACCAGCGGCGTATCCACCATATTCTTGTCAAATTTTCATTGGTTTTATCCGTAAGTTATGATTAGTTCTATGTGACTCTAAAACATAAACAAACACAACAATCAAAGCTTGAGTCTTAATTATGATAGTATACATGTTTGAATGATGACAATACCTCTCTCGTTTGTTATGATGGAGAGGTTAGTCTATGTAGAAATGGAACACAATCCAATTTCTTTAAATAATGAGATGATATGAATGCTAAATCAGTGAGTATAAAACAAACTTCAACCAAGACATTACTAAATCCTACATGGAACTTCTCATAACCGCCTGATAATGCCTCTGATCTTTTGACAAGAATACTTATATATAGGAAGTACCAGCGGCGTATCCACCATATTCTTGTCAAATTTTCATTGGCTTTATCCGTAAGTTATGATTAGTTCTATGTGACTCTAAAACATAAACAAACACAACAACCAAAGCTTGAGTCTTAATTCTGATAGTATACATGTTTGAATGATGACAGTACCTCCCTCGTTTGTTATGATGGAGAGGTTAGTCTATGTAGAAGTGAGACACAGCTCAACTTCTTTAAATGTTGAGATTGTAATACATTGAGATGTATGATGATATGAATGTTAAGTCAATGAGTATAAAACAAACTGAAATAGTAATTTGCATTAAAATTCTTGGATAAAATTCCAATTTATAACTGAGATACGGGAAAATTGAGATAACATAAAGAAAACGTAAAAACTAAGCGGTTGGAGTTGAATCTTGATTTTTGGCGAAGGGGACTAGTTGGGTGGTTTCGTTTGGGCCGTCATTATCTTCAATAGGATTGGAGTTAATGTTGAGAACTCTTCCTCTTGCTGGTGGCCTAGTGGTTGGGTTTTCTTGATTTGCTTGGTTAACTGGGTTTGCTTGAGCTTGGGCGTTTATGATGTTAACCAATCGAGGGCACGTGTTTCTATAATGGGTAGGGTCGCCACAATTGAAACAAGCTCGAACATATGGGAACATGGGGTATTGGGGTTGTTGATATGTTTGGATCATGTTTGAGTAGGGGGTGAGGTTTGGTTTTGAGGGGTGCGGCAAACCTTGCTCAAATGACCATAGCGTCCACAATTCACACATAGTCGACAAGGTAAGGTAGATGGATGGTGATAAAAACAGGTGTTACATTGAGGGTGAGGTCCAAGATAAGGTTTCTTATTTGGGTAAGTTGAGTTGGGTGCTACTTGAGTGATGGGGATAGCTTGGAGGGGTACGGCTTGTGAGGCTGGTTGAATACGTTTGGTGACAGCGAAAAGTTGCCCATCTCGTTTTCTCTTGGAAATGGGTTGAGAAGGGGATTCGGTTTGGGTGGAGTTTGAGGTTTCGGTTGATGCTTTATCCTTCTTCTTTTCCTCCTTGAAGTCTTTATTCCGTATGAGGTTCTCGGTGAGCTCTGTAGCTAACTCCATTGCTGCTTCCAAAGTTTCAGGCGTGGTACTTATTACAGAGTCTTGAATTTTTGAAGGAAGACCTCGAATGTAGTGTTCGATCAAATGGTAGAGGGGAGTGAACAAGTTGGGAACCATTTGATTTAACTCGAGGAATCTCTTGTTGTATGTGGTGTGGTCGCCTTCCTTTTGCTTCAACGAATAGAACTCATCCTCTAATTTCTTGATTTCGCTCCTTGGGCAAAACCGTCTTGTCATGATTTCCTTCAACTCTTCCCAAGTCAAAGTCATAGCATATTCAACACCTCGTTTGGCCTTCTCTGTGTTCCACCATGTAAGTGCTATTCCAAGTAAACGACCGGTAGCATATCGCACTTTGCGATCATCGGGGCAATCGCAATTTAGAAAAGTGTTCTCCATTTCTTCAAACCAATGGAGGAGAGCGGTGACACCTTCAGTCCCTTCGTGTTTTGGAGGGTCGCAGGATTTGAAATGCTTGTAGGTGCATTTAGTGGTATTTGGGGAGGGTTGATAACATTTTGATCTTCTTGGTTGACGGATTAGCAGTAAGGGCTTGTTGGACTTGAATTACAATGTTGGGTATTACGACAGCCATTTGTTGAGCGATTTGGGCAGCCATGCGCTCGCGGGCTTTTCCTGATCTCATCTTCCTACGAGCGAGGCTAGAAGACATCTACAAGGAATACATATCAAGAGTATGAGTTGGATGCTTTAGGGATCATGTGTCGTATTTAGGAATGAACATTTATAAAATAAATATAAAATAATAAATCTACTACATCCATAGGATGTCTTGGGCTTTGCTCGTAATTGGGCCTTGCATGCCGTCATACTTCACCTTCGTAATCATGTGGGCCCCCATGATCACCGGGTTTTTCATATGGTTCGCATGTGTTAGCCTGGTTACGTACACTAAAACCCGGAGAAAATCGAGAAATAACGTATGATACTCGGAATGTATCCAGGTGTGGACACGGTGACACCTCAAAGTGGGGTTAGTTCGAACGACGTTTGGTGTGGCATGCTTTGGCCTAATAGGTCCTTCGTACTCTCATCGTTAGTCCCCAGGTAGGCGGACCTAGTCCGTTATATTGGATTTATACGAATGCCAACCTAGACAGGACGTTCCGACTACCGGTACTTGTACCCTTACAGTTACTACATGCCCGTCGCAGAACTCACTTTGATGAGATTTGAAAAATGAAAAATGCGACAAAATTTTGAATAACGGAAGTATGAAGACGATTTGAATATGTGAGCATTGAAATATGTATGATGAATGTGTATGTAATTGTGTATGTCTGACTGTAAGTATAATTCACTATGTATCACAAAAATGTAGTATCGGAAGTATTTGCATGCATTTGTGTACGTAATAAATATGAAACAAATAAATATCATAAGTTTGCATGTAACCACATAAACAATTAAAATCTAGTCAACTATAGTATAGGCTCTAAGGGTCTAATAACCTATCCTATATCCCTATAGTCAAAAGCTCTGATACCAATCTGTCACACCCCGACCCGCAGCGGAAAAGGTGATCGGGGCAAGATTGGGTTTTCATCAAAGCTCATGACATTTATTATAACGTTTCATATTTATTATTACAATTTAAAGGGAAATCATAAAATCATAATTACAACATGTTCTACACATCTTTCTAAACTTCATTATTTTCTTCTAAGGCATTTCATATGTTTTCCTTGCTTCATCCTGTTCACATGTATCATGTGTAAAAATGGTTTTTGGATCAACAAAAAGTTGGCGAGTGAATCCTATTAAAAGCATTTAAACAAGTTTAATGAATTGATAAAATAAAGTGCATAACCACATATGAGTAAATGTAGATGTAAACTTATTCACAAAACACTTAATATTAAATAATACACACACATACAATAATAGATTGTTTTGAGGCACGCATTGTTCAACTCGTCTCCCACGAGGAACTGATGGGCCTAATGAATGAGTTTTGAGGCACGCGTTGTTCTACGAACTGATGGGCCTAATGTATGAGTTTTAAGGCACGCGTTGTTCAACTCGTCTCCCACGAAGAACTGATGGGCCTAACAAATAATTTGCATACAAGATGACAATATGTAATACATAACTGCAAACAATATTTACATTCTAAGTTTAAATCATAATATGGTATGGCACGAGTTTAAATAAACAAATTAGTTTAAGTGACACATGATACACCCCAAAACGTGTAATTAAAAAGGGGAGTTGTAAGATTCACTCACATTGGGTGCGTTCGGTTGATGATGTTGAATGCGCACGAAGTTGGATTTAACCACGAGTGAAACTAACCTAGATAATAACATAATGGTTCGGTAAATAAGCGGATTTTATTAATCAATTTTAGTAGGATTATTGGATATATTTTTGTGAGTTTAAGGCTATTTTCTAACTTTAAAAATGTTATTTTAGGTATTTTTAATTTAAATAAATAAATAAAAGTAATAAAAAAAATGTTGATTTTTGACTGTTGACCATTGACTTGTTGACCGTTGACCTGTTGACCGGTTCGGTCGGTTATATGTGTGCGCTGGGTGAGACTCGAACCCGTGACCTCCCGTACGCGTGCACGCAGCTCTACCAACTGAGCTACGTGTCTAACCCGAAATATTTCTGTTTTTAATTATATTTATATACTAATTAAATTAATCCGAAAATCACTTATTTTAAAAACGATTTAATTGCATCACTCGGTGCTCGCCACAGGTCTCGAACCCGGGACCTGTGGTTTAGTTTGGCACACAGTCTACCGCTGGACTGTGTGTCTAACTTGGTAAATATTCTGGTTTTTAATATACTTAACATCTCACTGTTGTGGATCCGGTTCAGTTTTTTTTTAAAAAAAAGACATTTTATTACAGCGAACGTGAGTGTCAAGGATCGAACTCGGGACGTATGCGTGTTTATTTGCACACAATCCACCGCTGGACTGTATGTCTAACCCGTTTATAAAACCGATTTTAATTTATGAGGGTACCTAATTCTGAGGTATGAGGTAACCGGTGACTAATAAGTCTAACGACAAAATCGGTCAAGATCAAAATTTAATTTAAAACTTGTTGAATGCGCTTATTAGTATAAGATTTGCATGGAATAAGTGTGTTGGCAGATACAAGTGACCGAGAGGGCAAATGGCAACTCGATCGAATAAAGAAAAAGGAATGCAAGATGAAAGTAACGGCACCTGAGGCCTTACATATGAAGGGTGTGTGTACCTTGGAGCCTAAAAGGGCACTGCCATATCTCCCAGGTAAGATTTTTAGAATAATTAAAATATGTTCAACGTCCGGGTAAAAAAAACGAAACCAAGTCTATTGGGTTGAACCCAAGGAACCACATAAGAAAGGTTTCGGGGATAGTCCTCTTTAAAGGGGGTAGATTTGTAACACCCCAAAAACGGGTTTGGTAATCAAAAGCACGTTAATATTAAAGAGCGGGTAAAAGACCGTTAGTGGTAAAAGTGACCCCGTAAACAACATAACTAGGAACAAATTAGCCTAGTTAATAACATGTATATAAGTGACAACACAATGAGTTGTAACTTGATATTTAATCGAAACTAAACTTGAGGGACCAAAGCTGCGTAAAAAGGATACTTGTGTTTTAAAAACAAAAGGTTTAAACACAACACACACTTAGTGTGTGTGTGTTGGTCGACCATTAGGAGAAAGAACAAGAGGAAACCCTTGTTCAAGCCTAATCCACCAAAATTGAAGATCAATTCGAGACCCAAATCGGTGCATTAACATGAATTATTGATCACCATGATTAGGGGATCATAAGGTATGTCTCAAAACTTAGATTGGTGAAAATCATAACTTGAGACAAGTTGAATACTTGTCATTAGATAGATGGATTATGATCCATCGATGATATTAAGTGTATGTGTATGCTAGATTTCGTTAAACTTAAAGAAATTATGCACAATTTGGTGTACGATTACTTGTTAGTGATTAACAAGTAGATTATGAAGTAGGTTTTGATTATATGATGAACTTGATGAAGTATAAGTGTTCATGATCATCATACTTGTATGTATGTGTAAGATATTTGAACAAATTAGAGATTCAAATAAATGTTCATACATGACTTGAAATGGGTTTTGATGATAAGATGAGATTTATGTTAAACACATGTTAATAGATGCTTAAAATCATCATGTGAAGGTGAATGTTTAAAGTATTTGGCTAAGTTTAATGTTGGGTAAATTCCATATATATGTTGCCATGAGTTGTTTCATAGTGATGAAACAATCCCAAGTTATTGCATAAGACCGATAGATTAGTATATGATTGTGGAAACTATGTTAATTGATATTAGCAACCATGTGAACTTGGTTTGGAAAACATAACTCAATTGGTGGCCTAAGAATAGTGCTTAATGGGTAATTAACGAAATGCGTAAATGAGTTGTTAAACTTGTTTGTTGGTTAGTGTGAGTAAATAGGCAGTGGACTTTTAAGAGTCAAACTGACCTATACTAAGATCGAATGATATATTTGATATAAAATCTGTAAGGTGGATAATCGTGTTAGATGATGACTAACCTAACCATCTTGCGAATGTTAAATGATAGTTTGACGCTTGACAAGCTAGGTGGAGGCTTGGGAAGAAGCGGGTCAAACGGAACAAGTACGCGGAAGAAGGCATAATCGGAATTCAAGGTAAGTAAAGCTTACATCCTTAAAATAGTAAAATTACTTATTTAGTTGAACGAGCATTTTGGGTATTCGGGAAGAGAATTCGAAATATAAAGTTCCAACACAGATAGATACGGGTTGGAACAAGTAAATATGGTATTAAACCATGAATTTCGATAAAAAGGGTAAAACAAGTAAATTAGTCATGCGATGACGAATAAATTAGGAGTTTTGAAAAAGATACCATATGACGTAAGTCATAATAGGTCAGACGAATTAAGAAACGATGTCTAAAGTAAGATAAACATTCAGTGTAAAATGAAAAGGGTTAAATAGTTGAGATGACAAATAAGTGTCATCTCAAAATGACAAATGGTCATTTAGACCGAACGGGTCAAATGGTGATATTATCACCATTTTACAACGATAACTAATATATCTTGTTGAAATGTTATGTTCATAGATAGAATAGAGCATGATATTAGAACGGATCAATGCTATGAGCCGAGCCATGTACGTGTAATGGTCAAACTCTCAAAAGGACTTACGGTTCGTTGAGAGATAATCAAGTCATGAATGAATAATAGATCACCTAAGGTAAGGTAATCTAATTCTAGTTCGTAGACATTATGTTATCAAGAACATAATGATTCTATATAGACTATGATTAAATGTACATTTTGGTCAAAACATGATATTGTAAGACCGTCGTAAAGAAAGGTCTAAGTTGACCAAAATGCCCTCAAGTAATTAAACAAGTAAACGACCTTGAGGGTAGTTTAAGAATGAGTTTTATAATAAGGTTTACCCTTGCGGTAGTGTAATAGAAAATGAATAAGCCGTTTTGGCTTAATGCCTCATATTGGTCTTTTTCGTAAAATGTCAACCGAAGGGTAGAATTGAAAATATAGCATTCTATAACCAATCCACCACAATGTATAGTTGTGGTGGGATGTAAATAAATATTTTTGTATAAAAACCAGAAACAAAGTAAGAGGAAGTTAGATTTAAGTTTATACGCTTAAATCTCTTAGCGGGTCAAAATGAATATACACATAAATTATGAACGAATGCGTATTTCATAAGAATTAAGACTACGAGATAGGAATTTCAGACTTAATACGTAGATAAACAAATTTCAGACAGTTGGAAGTACATAGATATCTTTTTATGGGAATACTAAGATATATAAGATTTGGTTGAATAAGCGTTGGATTACGCTATAACAACCAAACGGGTCAAATAATAAATAAATAAAGGTTTAGTTAAATAAGACAACTATGCGGGTAATAATGGAGTGTTAATGCATACCGAAAATGATGTGTAAATGTATAGTTTGGTTTAAATGGGGTTAAAGGGCAAAATCAGAAAATAGAAGCATAAACCGGGAATAAATGCATAAACTATATGAAATAAGAATCCGGGTCAAGGATTTCGGGTTAAATATGTAAGAAAATACTCTATTGATATTTAGAAACAAGTTTCGGGTAAAACGGAGAAGAATTGAGCGAGTTACGAAAAATATCGTAACTAAAATAGCAAACAAGAGAAGATTTGCAGCACACCACCGTCAGCTACGGTGGCCTACCGTAGCTTACGGTGGGCAACTGCTGTAATGGAACTGGAAGTTTGGACCGTAAGACAGAAGGTCCGGACCGTAAGCTACGGTGGCCAGCCGTAGCTTACGGTGGAGCCTAAACTAAAGTTTGGTTTTTATTGTTTTAAGCCTTCGGGTTTATTCAGTTGTGTTATAATTTATTATAACTAACGCATTTCATAAAATATGAAATATAGGTGATGTTTAGAGCACCGGGGGAGGATCAAGCCATATGAAGAACCGAACACGATCAAGAACGAAGCTTCCGCACTAAGTTTTGATTATATCAAAACTTATCATTGATAACATGTTAAATTGTTTAAACATGTTGATAAAGTTTTAATAAATTTAAAAATGTAAGTGACGCATATTCGCAATTACATGTTTAAATGCGTACAAAATATTGTAGAAATTTCAATATATTAAGACAGGGTCTTACATTGGATTGTAAAATGCAAATGTTATAAGCCACAGATTATCTTTAGCAAGACATTTTATTATTTGTAAAATATTGCAACTGAGAAATAACAGGGACTAAAATCACAGTTTACTCTTCTTTGTTTCGATATTTTTGGTTTATGACAAAGTTTAAAAAATTAATAGAATGTATTTTGTTTTCATATAAAAATAAAAAAAAATTGTATACATCCAAAAAGTTATAATTTGTTTAGTTATGAAAATATAAAAGAAAGTTGTATACATCAGAAAAGTTATAATTTGTTTAGTTATAAATTATAAGTGATTTTGTGAGTTATTTTTTCATAACGATTGATATATACTCTAGAAAGATCAAACTCGCCTACCTTCATTTTTCATAAAAAATAAAATCAACTTTTATATACTTTTACTCAAATCGTTTTATTTATAATAGCTAGGTCACAATTTTATTATACGGTAAAACCTCTATAAATTAATAATATTGAGACCGGGATATTTATTAATTTAGCGAGATATCATGATATCGATAAATTAATAAATTATTAATTTAAAGAGTTGGCTTATATTCGTGAGCAACTCTCAAATAAATGCATTGACTTCAACTATGACTTCTAAACTAAAAGGTGTTAAAAAATCAACGACTAATCAACAACGAAAACTCTTAAGTGCAATGGAGAGATTTAAAGATAAACTCATTATAGATATGAAGTTCAAAAAAAAAAAAACAAATGAATATAGATTCATTTTCTACTAAACAATCCTAGAATTTTGGAATATTTTAGTAATTATTAATTTATAGTTTTGCTGAGACCAATATCTTTACATCGAATTTTCAAAAATTATTATCATATTATTTTATTGATTCAGGTCCAATTTTGTACCGGTCCCAAGTTGGGACCGGACAAATTATTAATTTTATCAAGGTTATTAGTTTATCAAGTATTAAATTATAGAGGTTCTACTGTAGTATAGTATTTTAAAACTAAAAGAGTTGAATTGATGAGATTTACTAAATATCTAGTAATGTTAATAGATGTAAGTAACACTAAAGGGTGTGGGGAAGTCCCGGTGTTAATTATTAAATAATCATTATATTAACTCATAATATAACATTATTTATAAAATTTTCCAAGAATCAAGAATTATTCCTCGTTCGTCCTAAGCTCAAAATGTTACCGTTTGCCTTATTGACCCTTGCCAACGATTCAATATAATAAAAAAAACCTTAAACTCATTAATTTTTCCTATTTAAATACCACACAATCCATTTTTCAATTCATAATCTCAAACAATTTCTCATTCTCTTAATCATCCTTCACTCTTTTATCCAAAAAAAAGTCATGGATCTGAGCCGATCGAACCCGCGGCCATTCTTTCCAAACACACCCACCACTCCCTCGACTCAACCTCCACTCGTATACGCCACGACATCGATGGATCCGTTTTCGTTTAGTGGTTTTAGTAAAGCTCAAAATTCTAAATGCAATACAAACATTGACAACATGCTATGAATTGCAATCACAACCAACTCAAATGCCACCGTCCCAACCGTTTACTCAAACCACAGACGAGCATGACTGCGTTTATTTATATATAGTAAAGGAATTCAAAATAGGGAAATTTCTAATTTTTGTTAATTGAGGCTTGCCTCAATAAGACTATTTCGGCAATGTAAGACATCATGCGGCATGGTGGCACATAATTCTTGGGGCGGCAAGCAATTATGCTGTTGATGTCGCAAGGTGTGTGTGAGAGAGAGGTGAGCCCTTCCTAAATTAACTAATCACGTTATAGTTAGTTTTTCTTAATTTAATTGAAAAATTGGTTGTGATCACATGTAAACCATGAGAAGCATATACGTTTCCTATGATTTGACAAGTTGTGGCAAGTAAAAAATAAAAACACTAGAGAACGTTGATGTAGCATCAACATGGATGAGAGGTGTTGCGGGTTAAGCACTCATTGTGCCCTAAGAGATGGGACATATGAAATTTTAGTTTTGAATTAGGTGATTATGCATTTAAGAAGGTTTAAGAAGGTTTATAAGGGAATATATGTAATTCACCCATAAAAATTTTATTAAACGCATTATTGAATTTTACAACAGAGATCACACAACACAGATGAAACAGAAATATCATAATTATTATTACATTAATATAACAACTTTATTCAAAGGCCTTATCAAATTGGGCCCACCTCTGTTCGAGGTCCCATTGTAGCCGACGGACATCCTGATCAGACCAGGCGAAATCCTAGCCTTTTCCTTGTCCTCTTGGTTCAATTCACTGCTTGTGCTGCAACCCGAACAAGACATGAGGGTCTCATAGTAGCCAAGACTAACTGCCATGAGCCCGAATCGGGTATCGTTTTGCAAGCGACACATGAGCTGATTTGCACGGGCTTGGGTCTCCATGTCCAAACACAGCACCCGTGCTCCTTGTTGGCGATGGAGTTTAAGAGATGGTGATCAGGGTGGTCTTCCAGGCCCGGGTAGATGACCTTCAGGCCCATTTTCTTCATTCTTTGGGCGTAGACTAAGCCCGGTTGGAGTGCTCGTTGACCCGGAGGCCCAAGTGAGGGATTTCTTCAGACAACTCAAAAACAACCTTGGCGTTCATTGTTGGGCCTAGTAACATTAAAGCTCATTGGTGAAGGTCCATCAGTGAGTTCAATAGGCTACTTGGCCCACAAACAGCCCCTGTAGTCAAAACGTACAGAATTGTCAGACTTTTAAAGAGAATATATGTAAATTTTACAAGAAAATACTATTTCTACCTTGAAATTGACACTTATTATTTGTATCTAACTTTACATCAATTATTTAAATTTTCCCCTTTGCTCAGGTTTAGACGTGAGACCTCCCTCTAAGAGACATGTGTCTTTATCAGACGGGCTACCCCACATTGGCTAAAACATATATACATGTAAAGCTAGGAACTTACCAGCGATTATGTCGCCCCCTCCGCTAATATACTTGGTCATGCTATGGACTACGACGTCGGCACCAAGCCTCGCTGGGGAAAGCATAAGTGGCGCAAAGGGTTGTCGACAACCACCTTCACTCCTTTCTCATGGGCTATCCTGGAAAGCTCCGGAATATCAGCAACCGTGAGCGTCGGGTTAGAGATGGATTCAAAGTACAAAACCTTGGTGCGTCCTTCCACGATCGCCTCCTTAGTCTTCTCCAAATCCTTTATATCAACAAACGTCGTTTTATGTTACATGTTCTCGGAAGAAAATCGGTGAGAAGGGCATGGGTGCCGCCGTATAGCGTGTGGGACGCCACTATGTGATCCCCGCTATTCACAAGCTGCAACAGAACAGATGAGATGGCAGACATGCCGCTAGCCGTGCAGTATGCGGCCTCGGTCCCCTCCAGGGCCGCCATCTGGCGGCCAAGGCTGAGGACCGTCGGATGGAAATGACGGCTGTAGATGAAGAAATCACGTTCGGGGCCTAGCTCTCCCTCGAACATGCGGCTAAGTTCCTCAGGGTCCACCACGGTGAAGGTAGCGGAGGCCTCGATGGACATGTTAACGCCACCATGCTCGCCAAATTCGTGGCGAGCATTGGACAGAGCCGCCACTGGGTCTTCGTCTTCCCATTTCTTTGGGATGACATCGTCATCGGGACTCCTCTTCTTCATTGTGTAGGAGAATATGTTGTAGTACTTTTGACGTACCCCTGCCATTGAGAAACTACAATTTGTATTTTGTTTTACCAAACTGAGAAGATAGATAAGAGGATAGAGGAGCTGCATGCTTTTATAGTTGTAGAGAACTGCTTGTAAAAATAAATTAAGATTAATATAATCACATGCTTAACGACAACTTGTTTTTTTTTTAATTAAACACGCGATCAACGACTAATAATTAAGAAACTAAAATACTATTTTTAGTAGTTAGAAGTTCAATTTATCATATGCATGCAAGGTTTTAACAGTCAGCATAACAATTACAATACATATATGTATTAATAGAACAATAATGTCATAAATTGTTAGATCTAATCCTTTTCCTGTAGCCGACAACGAGGTTGCAAGAACGATAAGTTTGGTCAAATTGTGTTTTCTTTTATATTAATGGATAAGGCAAATTTATGTGACTTGATTTGAAGACCTTGATCTATCAGATTTCATGTCATTTTTTCTAGACATTCATGCTCTGAATTTGTCATTTATCTTTTCATCAAATTCTATTAGATACGTAAGCAGTTGTTTATATTAGTTATGTAACTTACACACATATTATAGGGTACATATCAGAACACAAACACATGCTAATCGAGAACCAAAAAAAAATACTAGTCACTCCTTTTTCTGCGACGTACATATGTGTACATTATCAATTTTTAATTATATGTATGTCTACATTATCAAACATGTATGTACAACACTTATTTTTAAATTTAAATACGTATGTACACATAGGTTCATTAGAAAAAAAAACATGTTCATAACCATAATCTTAAATACATATATACCCATGTGTATAATTAAAAAAAACACTTGGAAAAGGACGATTTAACAAAAAAAAATAGCTTAGAAAAATGAGTGGTACAAAATCGTTTTCACGATGCTTAATTACTCTGGTGATTCTTACATGATTATAACCATATATATATATATATATAATATATATATATAGGGGAAGGATAAAACGAAAATCCACTTGAGTTGGAAAAACTCAGAAAACCTTTGTAAAAACCCCATATAACATTTTTTTTTCTAAAAAAGATAGGAAATGTAACATACATATATTTGAACATTTTTATAAAAGAGATACAAAAAAATGCCTAGTAGTTTATTTTTTTAAAAATGTTTAAAATTTCATGTTACATAATATATATGTCCAAAAAATGTAAATACAAATTTTGAACATTTAAAAAAAACAAGTAGACGCTTTTTACATTTTTTTATAAAAAGTTCAAGTATATTAATGTTACATTCCCCTATTTTTTTAGAAAAAAATAAAAATGTTACATAGGTTTTCTTAAGTTTTCTCAACTCAAGTGAGTTTTCGTTTTATCTTTCATATATATATATATATATATATATATAAGGGAAAAGTGAATACGATGCTATTATACGCTAAACTTACACGGAAAATCCATCAAAACTATATAGTTTTGATTAAAAGTTTCCTAAATATCATTCAGTTTAATTACATCATTGAGTAGATGCCTACGATTCTTCTCGTGGCCTTCTTAACCCCAATTCATGCACTCATTTTAATAATATCAGGGCTAAAAAAGAATGAAAAAAAGAAAAACAAATGCAGTTTGAAATAAAGATTTGGTGATGAATTAGTGACCGGGTTAAGCAACGAGGAAGTCAAAAAGATTGATTTTGAAGCCATCCGTGAATCATCAAAGAATGATTCACATACATCAAAACCACCACCGAAAAAGCTACTGTTCAAAGCCGCGGAAACCCGACACTTCCGACTTCCGAGGATCGCGTTGTCACAATTTCTCACAGTACGGCATCGCCCATCCTTGAACCCGAAGCATCCTTAAAGATGATATAATTTGCTTTTTGTGTGTTGAAGAGTTTGTAAATTGTAATGGCGTTTTAGTTGAAAACTAGTATCAAATATGTGTACTAGTTTTGATTTGGTGGTTATTTTAAACCCTTTATTGCACCGTCGTCAATAGTGTCCTTCCAATCCCAGATCTAGAAAATTATATCAACAAAAGCAGTTGAAAAACTATATTAACAAAAGCAGTTGAATATTAATTCTGAATTATAGCAGGTTGTTTCATGTTGAAGAGAGATTTAAAGTTTTTAGAAACTTTTAATCAAAACTACGTAGTTTTAATGAGTTTTTCGTGTAAGTTTAGGTGCGTAAGAGTACTCGATTCAGTTTCCCATATATATATATATATGGAGGTTTATTTGAGAAGAAAATTAAATTAAGAAGAAAAAGAACAAATGGTACAATTGTAAAAATTAAATTGTTTTTCTCTCATCTCATTCATTATTATCTTTAACTAACTAATTAGTTATAAAGACTATCATCCTCCACACTAAAGTTTTTGCTACACACATCAAAATTTATCATACACGTTTTGAAATTGGTCCTACATAACTCGTAATTCATCATACACACTCGTAATTTATCCTACACTTTAAGTTATTATTTTTTTCTTCTTTGAAAAAATATACTTTTTAAAAATAAGTTATAAATTTAATGTAGTTAGCTATTAAAAAGGAAGACTACAATGATAGATCTATCTAAGTTTACCAATATACCCTTACACTAATATTAAATATAAAAATTAAATGAAGTAAAATAAAGGATTCTTATTGGTTGAAATTTCTTCTTTTTTATTTTTACAAAAAAATTTTCTTCTCATTTGAACTCTCCACTATATATATATATATATATAGTGAAAGTGTAAAATACAATATCCCTTAACATACAATACGTACGAGATGAAATTATATCATGCGTAATTAGTTTTATAACATACATGATTAGGTTTTTACCCCATGCGTGATTTCTGATTTTGTACATGCGTGATTATGGTTTTCAAACATACGTGATGTATAGTTTTTCAACATGCGTGATTAGGGTTTTGAGATTTTTAACGTACGTAATTTCATCTCATACATATCATACGTTAAGAAATATTGTATGTTAACACTCCTATATATGTATATATACGATGAGGTTCATGAGTGAACCCTAGTATCCATTGATTGTGTAGATCTAATGATTTATATTAATGGCAAGATTGTAATTAGCTATTATCTTATTTAGAATAAATATTTAGACAAAAGATCAAATATAAATACCCTTATCATACAAAACGTACGAATATGGTGAAAATGTAAGAAAAACGTGGTGGCATTTTCGTAATTATTTGCTCGTATGGTAATTATCAAAATGTTCTTATAGAGTAATTTTGTAGAGTATCATAATTACTCTACAAATGATCTTGTATGGTAATTTTGATCTTGTAAGGTAATTTTGTAGAGTATTATAATTACTCTACAAATGATTTTATAGGGTAATTTTGAATTGTATGTTGTTTGATAAACTTGCAGAGTAATTTTGATACACTTGGAAAGTAATTTTGATAAGGGTTATTGGATTCTATCACCCCCAACTATTGGCCATTGGCCGCTGCCACCCTCAACTAACACTTTGACGTAGAGATGGGCATAATCGGGTTTTATTATTAACCGAAACCGGTTCCAACCCGGAACCGGTTCTGCTTGGATGTCATTGGAACCGGGTATGGTGTGGAACGGGTCCGGTTCCTACCTGGGTTCACACCCAAGAATATGGAACCGTGTAGAACCGGGTACGGGTATTATGGAACCGAGTATGGTGTGGAACTGGGTATGGTGCGGAACCGGTTCCTGATACTGTTCAGAACCGGTTCCTGACAGTAAAAACCTGACTTTTACTGTTCAGAACCGGTTCCTGACAGTAAAAACCTGACTTTTACTGTTCAGAACCAGTTCCTGATAAAATGTTACCGGTGGAACCGTTTCCTGATTAAAAAATTGTTTTTTTTGTATATAAACCCTTTCCTGCTTACCGGTTCCTGATAAATGTTATCGTTGGTGTTTTAATAAAGTTTGTGTAATGTTTCTTTCTATTGTGTTTGTTATGTTTGATTTTTATTATTAGTTACATTGATAAATAAAAATAGTAACAATAATCGGTTAAAATTAAAAAACAAATTAATCGGTTACAATATATAAAAAAAATTAACCGGTTACAAAAAAAAAATTACTTAGAACCGGCTCTAGTAAGATTTTATTTCTTTGATCGTTTACTAGCGGCAGGTGCAACACTTTCCGATGAGTTTCTCTTAGGTGCGGGTACCTCAATACAATCGTCATCCGAATCGTTAGTCTCCACTTCTTCGTCCTTCTCTTCGTCAACAATTTTATGCTCTAACTCAACTTCATTTTCTAGACTAGTTTTATGTTGAACACGATCAACGGCATCCAAATGGTCCTTTAAGCATATTGCCATCTCTAGCGATTCCGGAGTTAGTCTTGTTCTTATAATTGACAAAACCCTGCACTAAGAGAAAACACACTTTCCGAAGCTACCTTGGAAGCTTGGACCGTTAGTATATCACGAGCCATGGTGGCTAGAATCGGGTATTCGGATTCTTTCGATTTCCACCATGCCAAAACATCAAATTTCCTATACTCCTCGGTTGTCATAGTAAGCGAATACTGATTTTTTTTATATCTCCCAAGTTCACTTGTTGGTTCACTACCCTTTTGTTGTCTAGCGGTCTCGTCTCTAACGACATTCAACATGGTTATAAGTGGATCCCCGCTTGTTTCATCGTTAGAGGCCGTGGACCGAGACTCAAACAAATTTGTATGATTTTTTTCACCATATTTTTTAAAATAATGATCATAAAGTTTGGCCATACACTCATTGAATATTTTTTTTGTTTTTGCTTTTAAAGTTGGATCCTCCTCATGCATATCCAACTTGTCATAAATTTCATCAGTTAAAGCTTCAACACCCGGTACGTTTAAAGCTGGATTTAAAGCAGCGGCACATAGAAAAACGGTGGTAATTCTAAAAAAATATTTTTAAATTTTTGAATCATTGGTCTCGTCATATTCCTTAACATGTCACTAGAATTTTCAAACTTTTTAAAATTAGTTGTTATCAAATACAATTGGTCCACAACTTTAGAACTAGTAGGATAATAAACACCGGAAATCAAAGTCGTTGTAGTTTTAAAAACTTGTAAAAAAGTACTTAGGTTATTAATATTTTCCCAAGCCGTGTCGGGAAGGGGACGACAAGGTACTCATCACTTAAACTTGTATGAAAAGATTTTAAAGTGCCCATTTGCTTTATAGCCATTTTAAACATATGACAAGTTGAATTCCAACGAGTCGGTATATCCCAATTCGGTCCAATAATTTTTTGGTTGACATCTTTACAAAGTTTTTTATATTCTTGATATCTTTCTTTTCTACTTTTGAAAACATCTTGGAGCATAGCTCTAAATGCTATAATAAAATCCGATACAAATTGATCTTTTAAACCGGTTTGCACTACTAAGTTAATAATATGTGCAACACATCGTGTGTGAAAAAAACACCATCAAGTATTGGTTTGTACTTCAGCTTTAATTTTTCAATCGCCGTTGTGTTGTTTGAAGCGTTATCAAAGGATATTGAAAAAATTTTATCTTCTAAACCATATTTAATTATTGTGCCATTTATAATTTTATAAATATTTTCTCCCGTATGAGGAGAAGGAAACTCGTCAAACGCAATCGTACGCTTCATCATTTGCCATGTATCGGGATCAACCCAATGAGCGGTGACACATATGTACGATTCCGGTAAACCACGTGGAGCCGACCACACATCACTAGTTAGGTTTACACTAGTTTTTAAATTCTTTAAAAAACAATTAAATCTTTTTTTGCATTTTCCCATAAACTTAAACAAAGACGTTTTAAAGTGCGACGACTTACATGTTTATAGCGGGTTGTAGAGTCTCCCGAATAAGATTTGTAAGATCGGGGTCATCGAAGTGTCCAAACGGCAACGCTTTTTGTATCACCAACTTCGCCATCCGATCGCGAGCTAATTTTTGTTCATAACGAAAAATGGTACCATCTTTGGATAGTGGAACTTGACCGGATGTCATTTCCTTTAAAACTTTGCAATACTTATTAATATGCTTCGTTAACGTTGAGTTTGATTCCTTGGCTAATAACGATCCACAATGTTTACATTGAGCTTTTTGCGAGCCGTCACTCATCTCGACCAACTCCCAATTGCTCCAAACTTCCTTACTGCGATTGTGAGACAATGTTTCAACCACATATGGAACCGATTGATCTTGAGGAACATTGTTAACGGATTGGGAATTTGCGTTTTTGGAACTCTTTGAGGCCATTTGTTGATTAGAATGTGAAAAAGAACAAGAAAGAAATGTAACAAGAAGAATAGATATGAGAAATTGTGTGCTAAACAATAGATTTCTAAACAATATATATAGAATCGGTTCCAACGGTCAGGAACCGGTTCCAACGGTAACATTAACCGGTTTCAACGGTAACATTTTAACGGCTATAACCGGTTCCAACGGTAACATTATAACGGTCAGGAACCGGTTCCAACGGTAGGAACCGGGTACGGGTAGGAACCGGGTACAGTTAGGAACCGGTTACTACCCGATTCAAATGGTAAAATTGTGGAACCGGGTTGGAACCAACGGGTATTTTGAACCCGGAACCGGTTCTACTTAATGTCGGGTAGGAACTGGAACCGGTTCCAGTTCGGTTCTACCGGTTCGGGTTCGAAACCGGTTTTTATGCCCATCTCTACTTTGACGCCCGACACCCCCAGCTTAACACTTAGTCTGTTCTGGCACCACTCTTTTAACTGAGCACTAACTGAGTTAATGTTTTTGTCTACTTGTCACCACCTTTCCTATGTGGATATGATTACATGGCAACCACGTGCCACCTTCACCATTTCATCAGCCCCCCTCTCTCTTTGCCATCACCTCCACGAACCGCTTGCCACCTTCACCAACCATCACCCCCACCTCCTACCACCACACCCTCACCTGAACCCTGCATCGAACACTCACAGTCACCACCACTACTCCACCACCACAACCACCCTCCACCACTGTCATTGTCACCTGAGCAAAATTCTTGGTAAAAAACTAGGTAATGGAAGAAAAATCGGTAGTGGTGAATCAACAAAAGCAGAGCCTGGAAAAAAAAGTCGTTGATTTTTTTCATCTGTTTAGGGTCCTAATCGCTCCATTGACGAAGGGGCAAACTCTGTTTGGTGGTGAATCAACAAAACCACCTCCTGCACCATCTTCCCACCATCATTGCAATCGCAGATCTGAAATAGTGATTTGGGGATTGGGTGGTGGATCTGAGATCTAAAATTACAATTCTGAAATTGTGATTTGGGGGTTGGGCGGAGTGACAATCTAGCGATGAGATCATGATTTGGGGTTGGGCGAAGTGACAACCGTGAATGTTATTAATTGCAGAGGTGAAGACATGTAAAGGTGAAGAGAATGTCTTGATGGTGAATGTGGCAGTTGCTTATCATGGTGGTGATGGTGTTGGTGATTATGGTGGGGTTGTGAAGGATGAGGTAGCTAAGCTGAGAAGGTGTCGGAGTGCCCGTTACCCTTGCCACAATTAGAATCAACTCCAATATTAAGTTGAATGTGCTAAGACCGTACCATTGATGGAGTCCTAATTACCATTTTGTAAGGTGCAATCGTATAGGAGCCATTATTGAATATTTTGAACTTGTCAAGCTCAAGTGTAAATTCTTCATTATATGACAAAAAAAACTGAGTGTGACACAATCTTTAATTATAAGAACTTAAGACAGTGGAATATATCTTGAAGGAAAGACAATGGCTTCTGAATGGTGGTGATGGTGGATGGTGATGGTAAGTGGGAGAGATATAGTGGGTTTATTTTTTAAAAATGGCTGGGTACTTGAGTTATTTACGCATTTAGTCCCTGAAAAGGTAAAATGGCAAAAACACCCTCATGTGCAAGACACATGACAATATTTAACTGAAAAATAAATACCAAATGACAAACCGTCCAACAATCTGAAACATAAAACACAAAAATCATAAATTTTAAAGACAAAGAACATCGCCTTAAATTGGATATAAAGAAAAAGGACAAAATTTGAAATTCACTCTTAACTTAATTAAAGTTAATGGACAACATTGCAAATTAGAAAGAGAGAGAAAAAAACAACAAAACATTATAAAGAAATAAGTGTGTTATTTGCAGGCAGGGGGGGTCGAACCACCGTCTTTTATGCTTTAAAACAAAAAATCAATCACTACACCAATTAATACTTTTGTAATTAATGTTCTTTTCTTAGCTATACATTTTTAAATTCCACATGAGGAAACCAAAAACCTAATAGAGAAAGATGGATGGCCGTGGATTCTAACCATTAACAGAATGTAACTATTCCTTTTCATTGAGTTTGTATTTATAGGAGATTTGTCAGGTAATTGTACTATACATATATGTATATATTAAACGCTTACACTTGTGCATTTGTTACATATTTGTATTATACATATATCTATATATTTATAAGGGCTTTCATGTATATATTCGAAATTATTATTTACATATGTGTAGTAGTAGTATACATATAAAATATACAAATAGATATATGTGTATAATATATATTGTGCAAACTACACATTAAATTAACAAAAGAACAATCATACATATATTAATATATACTGTGTGAACTACCCCTTAAACTAATAAAAGAACAATCATACATAGATGTTTATAACATATCCTATGCAAACTACCCATTAAACTGATAAAAGAACATTAATACATATATGTATATATGGAACGATTGTAAAATGATTCAAGAAAAGTAACAAACTAATCAAATTACACGTTACATGATTATAAGAACAAAAATGAAAGAAAAATACCATAGAAATCGCATGTTAGTGATGAATTAAAAAAAATAGAGAAGAACATGATTATAAGTTATCTTAGAGCACTCACATTGAAGGATCTATCTTCAACTATATAATTCAACGAAAAAAACTTAATTTTCTCTATATTTTGTTTATTTTTTAAACATCTCCTACACTCAACTCTCTAACTCTATATTTATCATACTCACAAACGCTTAATTTATTGCTTTCTCTTTCCTACATACTCACAACAAAAAATATAGAGGGTTAATATTTCTTTACTATAAATATAGAGGTTATAATTTTCTTTTTATAAATCTTTTTTTACTATAGAGACTCTAATGTAAGAGTGTTTTTGATGTTTTTATCTATTTTTTACTCTATATTATATAGAATATATTAGTAAAAGGTATCCAATGTGAACACTTTTATATAGATATGATTTTCATAAAACAATCTTCAAATGTCAGATTTAACCCTATCAATAAAAATTTATTCTAAATAAGGTAATAGCTAATTACAATACTGATATTAATATAAATCACTAGATCTACACAATCAATGGACACACACAAACATGGTTCACTCATTTGAGAAGGCATAGAAAATGATATTTAGACATCATGTTTTGGACTTACGTATAATATTTTGTGTTGTTTTGGCAAAAAAATGGATCAAATATAACAATTTAAAACACAATACAATGTATTATAGACATGAAATTAAAACACAACTAAAACACACTGCTTAACACTTAAAACACACGACGTAACGTTCATAGCATGGTGTTTGAAGTTTTGAGTCTAGAATTCATTGTATTGTGTCTTAAATTGTTATGTTTGGTGTTTTTCTTGCCAAAACAACCCAACACGTCATTCCAAAGTTCAAAAATGATGCCAGATGTCAATTCCCATGTCTTCTCATAGTTCTCACGCAAGTGTCCTTTTTACAGGAACGTAAGACTATATATATAGGATTCGGATCAAGGGAAAACTACTACCAGTTATGAGAGTTTAGAGAACTCGGTATTCTCGTGTGAGTTTTGCTGTTTTGGTAAAGACTTATGAGTACATATTTCGAATGTGTTGCCAATGCTTACAACTCAGCCAATGTAATTTTTAGTTGATTATATACTATGGTTTGTGTAAATACAATAGCTTAGTAAAGTATTTTTTTAACTGGTTACCGGTTAGTATTCTTGGTGGCTTCATCTTGTCTTGTAGTTCATTGTATTTGGCAAAGTTGTGTACTCCATTTGGTATGCTGCAGTTTTCAAGAAGAACTAAAGTTGTTGTTAGGCCAATTCTTAAGGATGCCTTGTGTGGTTGTTCTTTGACAGTTGCTGTTGCTTCAACTGCATCACCGTGAAATACACAAATTTTAATGATAGTATAAAAATATAATACATAATGGAGGTTGTAAGGAACAAAGTCTTAAATATGCATCTATGAATAAATAACAAAGATCACTTTTTCTGAAATGCGTATTCCATTCGTAGCATTCTTTAGTTGCGAGTTGTGAGATGGATGGAAAGGAAACAACAAATACACTATGGCATTGCTATAATTTTCCTCAATAGGGGTGTCAATCGTGTCGGGTTGATGGTTTGGCGGGCTAACAGGTTGGGGTTGATGGGTTGAAATGTTCAACCTGAACCCGACCCATATTATTATTCGGGTCAAAGATTTTAACCCTAACCCGACCCGTATAAATTCGGGCCAACCCGAACCCAACCCGTTTAAGCCATATTTTTAAATGAGTCATAAAAGTTGACGATTTATAAGCGAGTTGTTGGGTTTTAAGCGGGTTATCGATAACATGTTTAATGATTAGTATGAGTGTAAAATAATACTAACATTATTATAATTAATCATTTAAAATAGAAACGGAAAAAAACAAAAACATAAAAAAACTCTAAGTAGTTAAATAGGTTAATGGGTCAACCTGTTTTTATACGGGTCAACCTGAACCTGACCCGTTTTTAATACGGTTCAACCCAAACCCGACCCGTATTTTTAAACAGGTTGCGTTAGTTGACCCAAACCTATTTTTTTCTTATCGGTCGGGTTAACGGATGGTATCAAGAATTACCGCCCTAGTCATAACCCCAGGACATTGTATAAACCCTAAAATAAAATGTATAGCCAAGCATTGCTAGAAACACAATATTAACATGATTTACAACTTTGAAATGAACAAAGTATCTTATTAATTTATTGTATTTAAATTAAATTCAGATTAACTTCAAAGCATATTTTTAATAATTGCTTTGGCACATCAAATCGTATTAATCAAATACCTTTTAATATGTAACGCACATCAATGTTTTTTGTTGCAACTTATGCAATTTGTGTGTTTAGATAGTTTTATGTATAAATAATTAGATTAAAACTTTGTACATCTCAAAATTCATATATGTTCATCAAGAATTAAGTTGACTTAAATAAAAAACAATGGTTCATTTGTGTCTACCAAAGTCATACAATGACTTAACGTGGCCGAGACCTCCACCACCGATGCTTCCATCTCTACCATAACCAACCACCATAAAAAACAAATATAACGAATAAGCCCATTTTAATATATATTTTTTACATTCTAAAACAAACAATTTCAAGGCAAATGCTTGATTGTAAATATACAATCAATCATGACCCATTTTAAGTTTTTAATCCGAATCATTTTGCTATTTTTTAAAATGAATCGTTTTACCTGAAAAACTTTATTTACTATTTCAAGTCTTTTGAAATATGTTAAAGAAAAACAAAATACAATACTTTTCTCGTCACCAAAACAAATTTGATTCTTTGGATGTATACAACTTTCTTTTATATATTTTTATAGCTAAACAAAATACGCTCTTATAAATTCTT
The DNA here is from genome assembly GCA_947069175.1 of Scalesia atractyloides. Classification (NCBI taxonomy): domain Eukaryota; kingdom Viridiplantae; phylum Streptophyta; class Magnoliopsida; order Asterales; family Asteraceae; genus Scalesia; species Scalesia atractyloides. Next base: position 3,352,624 of record CAMTDV010000020.1, on the reverse strand, counting down.
TTAATTTGGTCAACACAAAAAAAATTAAAGAAAATAATTATTTGATAAAAATATAACAATTTACATAATAAACATATTGAGACAAAACATTAATTATTAAGCTTAAAATGGTTAGGCTTAATAGTTAAGCTTAATAAACATATTGAGACAAAAAATAGTTAAGCTTAAAATAGTAATCAATAATTATAGTGTGAAAGGAGATGGAATTGTGGAAAGTAGTTTTGGGATAACAAAGTTTTGATTTGGCTACGTAAAGTTATCATGTGCGTCGTGTTTTTATCTTATCACGCGTCATTGTTATTTGTAACATTTTTATTTTATAGATTAAAATAAAGTATATAAAACTTATGCTATTAAACGGGTAGATTATGAGTAAGCTAATTGTTAGCTCTATGAGGTGTTTAAACGAATATATACTTTTATAGGAATCGTTTAATAATTAATAATAAATTATATTATTATAATTGACCTTACTCCGTTTTTAATAAAACTTAAGTTAAAATATAGATAAAAATATGCTCGTTCTAATAACATATTCATCATTTTATAAAACATTATATTTTAGAAGTTATAAACGATAAATAAGTGAAGCAGCTGAATTAATTAATTATATATATATATATATATAATAAAATTTAAACTCAACATATGAATTTTATGAACTTGGTGTGTATATGTACTTCAGAATAAATATATTCCTATGTGTTAACTTCAACTATAAATAGGATATAAATAGGATAGGCAGTGATGTTTCAAGAAAAAATGTTTACCCTTTTATTCTCTCTCTGCTCTACGTTACCTAATATCTTAAACTCTGCTTTGTTGTAAGTGTTTTAACCTCAATCAGTGATTCGATACCCTGTCCAATTAGTCTAAAACCTATCAACGGATGTCAAAGTGTTGCATGTATACCAGGCTATACTTTGTAGGGTTTTGTCTCATAATGTATCGTTAAAGTTTAAGTTGGGGTGTTACACTTACACGTATTGCATGTTATTTTTATTAGGAACTTAGGATTAGCATCAGGAAGCTTTAAGTTAAAAACCCTAAAACTACAACGTGAGTCATCCTTTCTTTTTACCAAATGCTTTACAAAATCCTAAAATGTTTTTCAGTTATACTTACAATTATTAAGTTTTTGTATTATGAAATAACTGCCGATATGTGGAGTTTTGTATACACTACTTGATAATCTTCACTATTGGACGAAAGTTAGCCAATGAGTGATATGACCACCGTCACCTCGGAACTGCCACCAAGTGACAAAATACTGATTGAGTATCTGACAGATAAAAACAATGTAATCACCCTTGATACTGTAAAATATAATAAGAGTTAAATGCTTGGTTGGTCCCTGTGGTTTGCAAATCTTGCAGACTTGGTCCCAGTGGTTCACTAATTACACACTTGGTCCTAGTAGTTTCAAATTTTGCACTCGGGTGGTCCTTACCACTAACCTTTGTTAGATTTCTCCGTTAAGTATATGCAAAATTACTATATTACCCTTGACTCAGGTTCGAGCCTCAATCCCATCGGTTCAGACCTCGCCGGTGACGTCACTCTCACGCGCCGACGCACACGCCCAAAACCGTTCCATATTTGTGACATTACTCGCTTACTCGCCGCGGTTAAACACTGCACCACCTCCGCCATCGCCGGACGCTTCTCCGCCGTCGATCTCACACACCTCGCCGCCAACACCGCCAGCATCCTCATGGCAGTTTCGTCAGCCGTGACTTGTTTGTTAAGAAAATACAGCTCCCAACAAAAACCTTAGACTCGTTTGGCGTTAGGATTGGCAATGGGGACATTATTAGTTGTCACCAAATTTTTAAGAAGGTGCTGTTGAAAATTGGGGTAAAAAATTATGATATTCACTATCAATGGTCGCGAACATAAGTTGCAGGGGCTGCAATCGGAAGCTCACAACTCAGCTACTTGCCACCATCTATCCATCCAACCTTTCAAGAAACAATCGCTGATTGGGACAGGTCTGTTTTCGCCTAATCGACTTGAGGGCAAGTCGTTTCTTCAGACAGAAGGTATTGATAAGACTCCACCTTATCAATGTCGGTTCAGTTACTTAACCGATCGGAATGTTGAAGTCACGGCTGACGAAACTGCCGTGAGGATGCTGGCGGTGTTGGCGGCGAGGTGTGTGAGATCGACGGCGGAGAAGCGTCCGGCGATGGCGGAGGTGGTGCAGTGTTTAACCGCGGTGAGTAAGCGAGTGACGTCACAAATATGGAACGGTTTTGGGCGTGTGCGGCGGCGCGTGAGAGTGACGTCACCGGCGAGGTCTGAACCGATGAGATTGAGGCTCGAACCTGAGTCAAGGGTAATATAGTAATTTTGCATATACTTAACTGAGAAATCTAACAAAGGTTAGTGAGAAGGACCACCCGAGTGCAATATTTGAAACTACTGGGACCAAGTGTGTAATTAGTGAACCACTGGGACCAAGTCTGCAAGATTTGCAAACCACAGGGACCAACCAAGCATTTAACTCATATAATAATGTGTCTTTTTATAAAAATGAATGAACTCGCTAGTATTTTTCGCTGACAAAATGTTTTTAAACGCATTTTAGGTAACTTATTGTGAAGGTAATAGAAACCTGATATGGAGCACTGTAGACTTAAATAAAGTGGTTATGACTACCTAAATAAAAGAAGAAATTTATGTTTTGTTAGCTAGGGTTTATCCCTATAAAAATATTTGAATTTATCCCATTTGTTTAATATTAAACTTTGGTGTTTTTATAAACTCTGAAATATTTCCTAACTACGATCACGATGATAAATTTCGCTGCTAATTTAATGAACACCGATACCACCAGTTACTGGTTCAGGACTCCCGCTCAGAATGTGATCAAGGGTTGTGACATTATCCAAGCCACGCATGTTCTTATCTCCAAACGTCACCTTAAAACAAAACGATCACTAACACACACGTGTGTGTATGTGTAAACAACTATCCTAGGAATTTAATGTTATGATCAAGTTATCTTGGAATGAAAGAGAGCCATGAGAGTTTGTAATCATGAGAGTTTACAACAAAGCGAATACTATTGAAATCCTTCTTTTATTTTTGATGTGGTAATCATAGGTAAGAAGGGACGAAACATTGGGGTGCATTAAACACAAAAACAAAACAAACAAAACTTTGATTGTTAAGATTTAAGAGTTTTAGTTTCTTACACAAGTTAGGAACCGTTTTTTTTATTAATTATTAAATGTAACAGATGCACAGAGGTAATATTTTCTATCTTTTTAAATACTTCGTTTAGCTTTTGTGTATACATTAGTTATAATTATGTATAAGTTCTACGTACTTCGTATATAAATGATTATTGACACTAAGTTTATAAACGAAGTCGGTACTGAAAATGTCAAAAGTAACCGATAATAGGTTCCTTGAGCTTTAGCTATTAGTAATTCACATCTTTTAATATTTTGTATAGATAACTTAAAGCATTCAATTCATTTTACTTATAATTATCAAATTTTATATAGGAATCATTTATAAGTATAATTTAATTTAAACAACCTTAAAACTATGTAGGAAATATTATCTAAATATATGTATAATTTAGAGCATATCATGGTTAATGGTGGTGGTAGCGGCTGATAGTGGTGGTGGTGAAAGTTAGGTTTATTAAAATTCAATAACAAAGTTTATGCAACATATGCATAGAGATAACCAGCCACATCAGTCAATAACTAGATTTGTGACAAGTAAGTCGACATGTTTTCAAAATCCATTCCTAAAAAGAAGAAAGTTTCAAAAAGTTTGGGCCTTGGGGTTTGGGTTGGGCCTGGTAAAAGAAAAAGGAAAAAGGTCCATCTGATAACTACAATTCAACAAGACACAAACAAAAGAATCATCAAAGATGGTTGATGTGTGTCGCTTTCGGTGTGTGAGAGAGAAACCAGAAATGTAATCATCATTTATCATCAACAACACTTAAATCAAAATTCAACACATACACTTTGTTGATAAAAAGTGCAAAAATTAAAGCACACAAAAGGTTATGGTGTTTACAAAATTAGGGCAAACAACAGCAACAAGGAGCAAAAGTAATCTTCTGTTATCGCTCCTGCTGGTTTTCGCTGTTTCGTTGCTGTTCGACGTCTTCTCCGGTGGTGATGATCGTCGAACATGTTTCGGTTTTGTTGAAGGTGCTTTTGGAAAGAGCGACGGAGGTGTTGGTGCGGTTTTTTGGCTTACCGCCGGCGGCGGTGGTGGTAGCGGTGGTCATGGCTCACAATCTAATGTCGGAATAGCTATCGCCATGACGGTCATGGCCGGTCTCGCGGTGGCCGCCACCATTGTTTACTCTAATAGGTAAAACACTTGAATCGAATTTGAAACCCTAACCCTAGCTTTTGTAATTTTATTGTTCGGAACCCTAGATTTCTGTAATTTGATTGTTCAGGAGGTTAATTTAGAGTGTAGAAGTATAGATATAGTTATTAGATATATATATATATATATATATGTATGGATTTGGTAGAAAAAGGAAAGATGTTGGAATCGGAATCACAACAGAAACAGCAACGTGTGTCAAGAGCATTCAGGCGGAGTCGTACTTCGTCCTCGAATTCAAATTCGAACTCGTCTCCTAACTCGTCAAACTCGACGTCTTCGTCGTCGTGGAATCATTTGCGATCGGTTCTGTTAGTTGTTGCTTCTTCTTCTTCCTCGTCATCGTCATCCTCACCAGTTTCGGCAACTAGGTTAGTTCTTCATTCATCTCTCCGTCGATTTCAGATCTCGATTGTTTCTCTGCTTGTAAAGCCGATCCGTGTTTGTATTCTTACCTCTGTACTCAAAATAGCTACCTTTAACCGTACGCTGTATTGTTTATTTCTTCCATTGAAGAAACATTGATGCCTGCCATTTTTCCTAAACCAGTTAACCAAACACTGTATCTTTCGTCGTGAAATGTAGCGTTGTGATTGCTGTAAATTAGTTTACTGTAAGCTGGATTTTTTAAGTCCTTGATAATATCTGTAGTTTCTTGTTACTTATGTTTCATTTGTGGTTTTGTATAATGGATAGAGTGGTAAATTTCATAGTTTTATGTGTTGTTGTGATGTAGGGGACACCTGCAATCACCGTGGTCAAGGAGGAGAAGAAAGCATGCTCTTCAGCCGAAACAATGGAAAAGTTTTTTCGATGAAGATGGAAAACTATGTGATGGTGGAGTGAAGTTCTTGAAGAAAGTTAGAAGTGGAGTATGTTCTTGCCTTAGCTTAAATACACATGAATTTATGTTTCATGTTTGGAAAAAAGTTAACTTTCAAATGGTCTTACGGCGTGCTTATGTTATTTGATTTTATATCTTTATGCAGGGTGTTCATCCTAGTTTAAGAGCCGAAGTTTGGCCATTTCTTCTTGGAGTGTAAGTGCTTAAGACCTATCATACAGGATTGTAATGGCTTGTGTTATTATAACTTGGCTGAAAATATATCTCTGGACCCTTATAATTGTATGATTAGTGTATCTTTATTGCCTAGTATGTCTTTGTTCTGCTCTGATGCCATTTTTTAAGATTTCTTTCGTCTCGTCCAATCATCCATTGAAATGCCTGTAGTGATATACTTGGTTTACGATTATTTGCTCTTTTAAATATAGTTTTCTTAACATGTATATAGTTAAGTATAGTTTTCTTAACATGTGTATAGGCTTTTGTTTGTTACATGCTAACATATCTCTGTGTTCATGCTTGATGGTTACTAACATTTGGCTTTTACCATCTTGCAAACCCGTTATTACCCTTCAGTGTATCTATTATATCGTGTTTACTTGGTTATGAAATTTGAGTTACATTCATCATGAAATGTGTGTGGGCACTAAAGTTGTCCTTTTCAAGAGGTTCTTCAACACTTCACTTGCATTCATAATGTTATCTAAAAGCATGATTTTTCTCTCTTTTTTGCAGCTATGATCTCAAAAGTTCGAAAGAAGAACGAGATGCCGTGAAAACTAAGAATAGGTGTCTACCACTCTAACCACATATTTCCATGAAACTGTCATTTGCTCATCTAATTTAAAAAAATAATATATATGTTACTTTTTTCTTGGCAGGGAAGAGTATGAGAAGCTTAGGAAACAGTGCCAACAAACCTATAAACATAGTGATAAAACTTCCCAAATAAAGGAAATCTGCGAAAGCAACAACAGCAAAGATGATGGTCAAGTTCTAGATCCTTCTAGTCTCGGGAATTCTCAATCTCAATCAGATGAGCCTAAACAATGTGACGTTGGTGACAGTAGTGAAATCACCTGCAAAGATGATGGGCAAGTTCTAGATCCTTCTAGTCCCACGAATTCTGTCTCTCGTATGAATCAATCAGATGATCCTAGACCATTTGATGGTGGCGACGGTAGTGAAATCACTAGCAAAACTGAAACGGAGTCTTCTGATTCCGACTCCTCTGAAGAAGCTGAAGACACGCATCCCGAAAAACATACACTAGAAACCGACACCACGTCTTCCAACACAGGAACTAAAACCTTAAATCCATACAGATCAGAAAGTTTCGCCACATGGCAACGAATCATTCGCCTGGACGCCATCCGTGCAAATGATGAATGGGTTGCTTACTCACCATCTCAAGCCGCAGTTTCTTCAAGTATAGCACTCGAGTCAGCCGAGAACGTATGTCTCAAGGACTACAACCATCTAGAAGCATGTAGAATCTTCCACGCTGCACGTTTAGTTTCAATTCTCGAAGTGTACGCATTGTACGACTTGGAAATCGGTTACTGTCAAGGAATGAGCGATTTACTTTCACCGATCATATCAGTCGTTGAAGACGACAGTGAAGCCTTCTGGTGTTTCGTCGGGTTCATGAAAAAGGCACGCCACAATTTTCGGCTTGATGAGGTGGGGATAAGGCGGCAGTTGAACATAGTGTCGAAGATCATCAAGGGGAAAGACTCGCACCTGTACCGCCACCTGGAGGAGTTGCAGGCAGAGGATTGTTTCTTCGTGTACCGGATGGTGGTAGTTCTGTTCAGAAGGGAGCTGAACTTCGAACAGACGTTGTGTTTATGGGAGGTGATGTGGGCTGACCAGACCGCCATCCGGGCGGGGATAACAAAATCGGCTTGGGGGAGAATGCGGGTGCGGGCCCCACCAACTGACGACCTATTACTGTACGCAATAGCTGCTTGTGTACTGCAAAGGAGAAAGCAAATAATAGACAAGTATAGCAGCATGGATGAAATACTGAGGGAGTGTAACAGCATGGCGGGACATTTGGATGTTTGGAAGCTTCTGGATGATGCGCATGATTTGGTGGTGAACCTACATGACAAGATTTAGGGGTAATGTTCCTTCCACGGCGGCTTCTATTTTGAATAATATTGGTTCAAGTGTTGTGCCCGCACTCGGTGAGTGATGGTGGCTTCTTCTTCCTAAAACATGTCAACATCTCGACGGAGGTAATTCTAAGTTGTAGAGAATGTGGTATTTTTCATTCGGCTAATGCTGGATGTGAAGCGCTAATTGTTAACCTCATTTGAACTGAAAGTTGATTATTTCCTTCTATTCTAAAGATATTGTTATTGACTATCATTCTGATTATGTTTTCTCAACTCATGGGACAGATTTGGTTGATTAGTAGATGAATAGAATTGTTATTTTATTGATTAAACGCTGAAAAGATTGGTTGGGTGACTTTTTGTCATGTTTATTTGGATTTACTCTGATTATAGAATGAGTTAAAATTGGTCACTCTTATAAAACTTAAATGCGCTAGCATTACCTATCGCCACTGTTGCCATCAATTACAGGTTGGAGTCACTTACATTAGGGATGGGATCGGTACACTACCTGTACCGGTATCGAATTTGAACAAAACTGGGTACCAAATACCGTATCGAATATATTGGTACGGTACCTGTTTTGATACCACTTTATTTTTATTTTTTAGTTTTTGAGCACTATTTTTTAGTTTTTGAGCACTAGAGTTACTAAATAAGTAAAAATCGGCACGAATGCCGTACGAGTACTAAATAGGTAAATACTGATACGAGTACCAGTATTATATGGGGACCAAATTGATAAATTCAATACGAGTACCATAAATACCATAATACGAAATAAAACATAATATAACTTTTTTTAAAAGGTCTATTTAAAATTCAGTATCAGTACTCGTACTTGTACCAATACCGAAAGTACTGAATACCAAAATCTATAAAACTGGGTATCAATATATGTACCAATACCAAAAATCGGTATGAGTATGAATATTTGGGAAAAATGCCCATCCCTAACTTATATGTTATAGCCATCACTGTTGTCACCATTGCCGCCTACTGTTGTAACTACCGCCACCTACTGTCAACTATCGTAGAACTCAACGATATGTTTGCCCTAAAGCCATATTGATCGGAATCCGTGGGTTAGCTAACATGATCCGAGGCTATAAAAAACTTTTATTACTAGTAAATAAAATATAACAAAATTGTTGATGAATTTTGTGATAACTTTTTAAAGAAATGACACCTAATCAACTCACACCGTACCACCAATCAAATTCCCGCCTCACACACAACGCCGTAGAAAACGCTAAGCACGGGGTGGTATTGTGGGCGTGGACTGGCCTCCACGCAAGATTCACACCCCCACATGACCAATATGGAAGCTTGAAACTCCATGCTACGACACATTTCAAAAATATCCCACTGAATGACAAACGAACGAAGAACCATCACACAGTTTCAATTCATTGATTCAACAATGCCTACAAACAAAAATCCATCCAAATCACATACAAAACACAATCCAGATTCCAATTTTCATCCACTCCAAGAGCCTGCCATCCAATCATCACCGGAAAACGTCGTCCATGGCTCTCCGAATCTCAACCAATCCATTCACTCAAATGATATCCATAATCATTCCACCATTGATCCGGGACGCAAAGTACCAACAATCATTACGCTACGAAAAGACAAAGGGACACAAAATGTCGGTATGAAAGAATTACTGAGTGATTTGAGAAATGACTACAGCAACGACAATTCTCCATCCTCCGTCGTTTCTACGCTTCCTAGTAGGTCAGATTCTTCGCCACACTTGAGATTATTAATGATCATACATTGTAAATTTGATCCATTAATATGTTACATATGTTGAGATTTAATTATCCTTTTTTTCCTGCACTCTACCTGATTCAGTCATGAAAGCAGACGACACAAAGAACTAAACAGCGTTATGGCGTTAATCGATAGCATTACAAGTCCTGATGAAGAAGGATGGTCAAGGCACCGGATGCTCACGTTTGCCGCAAAGAGGTAGTAGTTACAGTTTCGACGAAAATTAGTGTTTGACCTTCGGTTTTTATAATTATTAATTACTTACAACTTGTGCATATTAAATATTTTCAGGTATGTAAGCGCGATAGAGATCAATCCAGATGACTACGACTCGCTTTATAATTGGGCGCTAGTTCTTCAGGTCCTTTATCATTCATGCTGTTTGAAATACTTATGAGTGCAGTGGTGCACCATAATGTTCTATATCTAATTACATTGAGATTCTCGTGAAAACTCGATTACGCTTATTGACAGGAATGTGCAGATAATGTTCATTCGGATGCTAATTCACATTCCAAAGATGCTTTGCTTAAAGAGGCATGTAAAAAGTACGATGAGGCTACGCAATTAAACCCTGCACTACATGATGTATGTGTTTCTATCCAATTATGCAATTGTTCATTTACTTGAACGATGAAGCGATCTTATATTATATGCCATTGATTACTATATGGCTAATTTCAGGGATATTATAACTGGGCTATTGCCATAGCTGATCGAGCCAAGTTGCATGGCCGAACGAAGGAAGCTGAAGAATTATGGAAGCAGGTTACACCTCCCAACTAGGGCTGCAAAACGAACTGAACGAACACGAACAGGGCCTTGTTTGTGTTTGTTTGTTAAGGAAATACATGTGTTCACGAACAGTTCATGAACACTTACCAAACGAGATTTTATGTCTGTGTTTGTTCATTAAGGAAATGAACTTGTTTGTGTTCGTTCGTTAATTTTAGGTACCTAGCACAAACGAATGTTCATGAACGTGCACAAACGAGCATTCATGACACAAATGAACACAAGCAAGTGTTCATGAACAAAAACAAACGTTCATGAACACAAACGAACACAAACAAACGTTAATGAACATAAACCAACACAAATTTCGAATAAAATCGGCATCACAGACATTAAAGGATCCACCCACAAACGAACATATATAAATAAAAATTAAAAACCCCACACACAAACGAACACGTTACCGAACATTCATGAACGAACATGACCAATGTTCATGTTCGTTCATGTAACTAAACGAACGAAATATCTTGTTCGTGAATGAACGAACACAAACGAACTTCCCGCCGAACGGTTCATGATCTGTTTGCTGAAAGTTCGGTTCATTAGCAGCCCTGCTCCCAACCTAACTTATTTTTTAAAAAGTAAAATGGAAGCGATGTGTATATTCATCTCTTAATCTTGGCATCTTGCAGGCAACGAAAAACTACGAAAAAGCTGTTCAACTAAGTTGGAACAGTCCCCAGGTAACTATGGAATGATTTCGCTATGTATCATAGCTTCGTGTTCATTAATACGTTGTGTTGCATTTCAGGCTCTCAACAACTGGGGGCTCTCTTTACAGGTTCCTAGAAATATTTTCTCATATGATTCTTAAATATTTAATATACTTATATTCGTGTGTATTACTGTATTGATTAAAATCAATAATTTGTTTCGCAGGAACTGAGTGCAATCGTTCCTGCACGAGAAAAACAGACTATGATAAAAACCGCAATCAGTAAGTTTCGTGCAGCAGTACGGTTACAGTTTGATTTCCATAGAGCAATTTACAACCTTGGCACTGTTCTGGTCAGTTTAAATTATCTTATTTAGTTATTTTCCATTTTTAAACATGATAATGTTTTATATGCGTTTAGAAATATGAATTTGGCTTCGTTATCAATCATACTCCTGCTTCTGCAGTATGGTTTAGCTGAAGACACGTCACGAACTGGAGTATCGCTTGTTGGAAACGAGTTTTCCGCCAATGAATTATACAGTCAATCCGCCATCTACATAGCTGCTGCTCATGCATTAAGACCAACTTACTCAGTTAGTCCCTTCTATTTCATTTGTTATTTTACATAAAGTTTCATAACATATTAACATACAAAACTTACCTGAAGGAGTTATTACTTACAGGTTTACGCCAGTGCATTAAAGCTTGTGCGATCGATGGTCAGTACATAAACTTGATTAGAGAATCAGGACCAGCGATAATTATATATTTTCAATAACCTTCGATTAATATCATGTGTTTTGCAGCTTCCTTTACCCTATTTAAAGGTTGGATATTTTCTGGTGCCGCCAGTGGGAAATCAAGTCGCCCCACATTGTGACTGGAAACGTTTTAAGTTTGTTTTGAACCATGAAGGACTTCAACAGGTATCATTCTGTTCTTCATGTGTTTTGTTTCTGATGATTCTAGTTGTTATCGGCTTATCGCTATTTATTAATGATTTATTATTTATTATTGTAGATCCATGATGATGAACAAAACACTAATGATACACCAGCTATCATAGTTGATATTTTGGATATTATCTCGGTAGCAGTATGCTCGGATTTAACTTTACCACCCGGTCCATCCATCTGCATTGATACCCTTCACGGGCCGGTTTTTTTGGTAAAACCCAGTTTATTTATTGACAAAATTTTAAAAAATGATACATGATATAACTTGTATATGACTATATTCTTCTTTATTTTCCCAGATTGCAGATTCATGGGAAAGTTTGGATTCATGGCTTGACGCTCTGCGACTAGTTTACACGATATTCGCACGGGGTAAGATCGATGTTCTAGCAGCATAATAACGGGATAGAAGTTTGCCTTACTAGCAAGAAACTTGTATATCACTCAGTCATTAACTACATGATATTTAAAATCACAAATATGGTTATATTATTTCATCTTTTTATACCTAATAACAAAATATGATTCTAGCTCAAGAAGTTAGAAACTCCATACAAATCGGAGGGTTTATTTTTGCTAGAGCGAGAACCGAGGCGGGTAGGGTCCACATACCTTCGCCATATATCAAACCCGAAGCAACCGCCGGAACCATTGAGTCAACCTCCTTAGCATTAACCTTGTGCCAAACAAACACAACCAAACTCCCAATGCACATATCAATAGAAAAATATCCACCAACCAAGAAAGGCACAGCCATACAAATCGGCAATGGCATCCACTTGCCTATCTTTTTCGGCAACACATCTTTGATCATGTTGATTGCGACAGCGAATGCAAAGAAACCGTAACACATTTGCAAACAATGTTTAGGTAAAGCCGAAAACCCTTGGACTCCGAGAATCGCCAAGTTTCTATAGATTATCGCGTATGGCGCTTTACATTCTCTGTTCGGGTTTCCAATATCGAACGCCTTGTAGAATAAGAAGAACTCAATGGCGACACGATGCAGCCTATCGCGGTACCGATGGCTTGACTATGAAGCATGGTTCGAGGAGAGGTCAAGGTCAACTGGCCCGTTTTCAAGTCATGCATTAGTATGCAAGAAACCGAGACAACCGACTTTACCAACCCACAACCCGCCATTACTGCCACCACTCCGTCGTCTTGACCCGCCAATGCGGCCATCATGAAAAGACCGATTTTGCCGTAGTTATACGCCATGTTAAAGTCGGTCAACCCGGCTCCTTAAGCGTTACAGAAAGCTAAAGATGGAGCGAAAATGTAGGCTATACCATTTAACCTCATGAAACATGTATGGTATCACGATTACTGCAATGATGGCGAAAACAATGTAGCCAAGTCCTCCAATCGACATCGGTATGGTTTCTCTAATGAAATTCTCATTCATTCTTTGCTCCTCTTCACTAACCTTCTTTTTCTATAACTGCATTTACAAAACAAGATATGTTACGGCAACAAAAACCGACAAACAAAAAAACACAAAGTTAATGATTAACGAACTCCTAACTACCTGGATTAAGGTTTTTCGCCTTGAATCTTCCACGAACATTCATTGACGTTATGCCTAGTATCTTGATGAAGTTGTATAGCCCATCGCCGAGGATTAGAGCGATAGAAATAAACGCCTGCCAACCCAAGAAACGATAACTTAATATGTCCAATGTAGCGGAAAAATCAAGAAAACTAAACTAGCATCACCTTGTAACCGTTGAGGCTTTTCATGCTACTTTCGGGCAAACCCGTAGGAAACCAATCTCCCTTCTTTGTTCCGATAAGGGGCCACATTATACCCCATGAAACTATAGCTCCAAACAGCAACGATAAGTTCACAATATGAGGGCAAATCATCCCGGTTCCCACATAAGTCATGCTAAAGTCGAAGTAAAACCTACAAACATATTCAGAAAGCGTATATCAGAACCAAGAACGATGTTAATAATAATGTTGCTTGCTTTATGAGCAATAAAGAAGAATGGTCATACGTGTTCTTCCAAGCTTTTAAACCAAAGGTAGGAAACTGAGCGAATCCGCAGTCTCCTTCCTTTCCTGTAAAGAACCATTGAAAAAATCCCCATAGAAAACTTGCTGAAAAGTACTTTGAAAATCCCTTCACTTGCTTCCTAAAAACAGTTGAAAAAACAGTTAAACATTACGATATCATTACAATAGGCGCGATAAAAGGTTTTTAACTTCTAAGTACTTTGCCATGTCATCTCCCTGACTATGAAACCCGTTAATAAGAACTCCGGTCGCCATCCCACTTGGAAATACTAACTTATAGTCAACAATCAAAACCTGTAGATAACCAAATGGGAACTCCATTAGCATAGTATATTCAAATTCTAATGCACAATTGATTTTGTTAAAAGATGATATACCTTTCTGAGTGGAATCAATACGAAAAGACCGATAAAGCAGACCAAAAACGAGTAGCCCATCATCCAGCCCACACCAGGTTCTTTGTAAGTGCCTGGTGAACTTGATCCTCCAGCTAGCTCATATGTTTTCTTGTTTAATCCCAATAAATAAGATCCATATCCACCTATCACCAAAAACCGATAATTAAAACTATGAAAAAACTTATAAAATTTGTAAGAAACAAAAATGTTATACCTCCAATTGCAATGCTGTAACAGGCAACCGAACATGTCTGGATCATGGTATTCTCATGTCTAGTAAATGGAACAGATGAGATCCCGGATTTTTGGAGCATCTTTGTCCAAGTTCTCATGAACAAAAAAGCAAGAAGTGCAGCCGAAACGTTCATGTTAGGCGTCATACCAGTTGTGAGGTTCAGTTTCATGGCTATGATACTATAAATGCACCCCAAAATAACGCTTGCTACAATCCCACGAACCGTTATCTGTTGTGTCCATGGTTGCAGCCTTCTTAAACCCTCTAAATGATTGTTACCAACAACTTCATCTTTCTTCTCTTGTTCTAGTTCCTCTCTTTTGTCCCTTTCGATCTCGCCATTCTCTTTTATTCCCATATTTTTCATCATGGATCTGCATGATCAGCAGTTTATCATCAAACAACATAAAACAATGCAACATAGCCATAAGTCCATAACTAGTTATGTAAACTTTTTCATATAATATAATCATTCTCACTTATATGTCTCTTTGCTCCAAGACCACACTTCTAAAGCGCGACTGCCACACGCCCACACGACCTCAGAGGTTATTATTTCTTTCTAGCCAACAAATCGGGTTCCACTATAGCCAGTAGTCACACTTTTGTTGTTACTTCAGTGGATATTACTTGTTCAAATTGATATGGTTTGTTTGGTAAGCATAACAATAAAATTAGAGCCATTGTTTAGTATTTGAAGCATGTTACTTTGCACTTTGCTACCCTATACTTCCATTTGCTTGATAAATTTGAATGTGACATTTCATCCTTTGTTAGGTTGGAAATGCAGCAAGTAATTCACTAGAATTATGGTTTTTTAGCATCTTATACTTGTTTCACTTTTGGAAAATTTGAAGATGACACTACATTGAGTTCTAGTGGAGTAGAATCTGACTCTACTTTCCAACTTTAAGTTGTCATTTTTATTTTTGTGTGCCTTTTTGGTTAAAATAATTTGAGTTATTGAGATGAAATTAATATGGATCATGTAAAGGAAATGAATGAATAGATTATTGGTTTCTTGCACTAATTTGTTCCTAAATTTGGAGTCATTATGAAAGTGTAAGAAAGTACAAGGAGATAAATTGCAATATAACTTGTAAATCCAGTGAATATGTTTGGATTTTTTTTTTACTTTTAAGGTTTTTTGTGTTCTAAATGTACATGATTAATAATAACCAGTATTGGCGACTACATATCGGAAAAGCTCGTAAAAACAAAATAAATAAAAGGGAAAAAATAACACCGAATGAAAAGTAGACGTAAAATCGTTGAACCACACACGCACGTTGCGACGTGTTAATGCGAAGAAATTAAAGCGAAACGTAAAACATAAAAAATATTTATAATTAACAGCATGGAAATAATAAACAACAATAATAGTTGTTGAAACTAGACCAATTAAAATGATATTTTCGCAATATTTTACCTTAGAAAGTTACCTTTTTCTATATATAATATCATGTGAACATGTGAAGCAAATGGAATATAAAAATTAGAACAAATACATAAAATAATAAAAGTGAAAACAGCCACTGGATTGGTATGGTCTATAATCTACATGATGGGGTATGGCTAATTGTGGCAATGACAAAGATTGTTCCTGTTTGGAAGGCTGTGGTTTGGAGTTATAAAGTGGATGCTGAAGATCATCACCACTCCACACGCCCTCGATAACGATATTTTTTTAAAACGTTTATAATATGGAACTTTACAAACCTTCGTTTTGATATAGCACATCAGATTTCAAACATCCTTAAAACCTTTATTTTTCTCATAACATCAAACATTTATTAAAAATATTAAAATAATATAGATAACATATATAAAACCATTCGTGTGTGAGAGGAGATGTGGGTAGAGCCCACACACCTTCGGGACCAGGTCCTTGCAGCCGGACCACCACTCAGATACCACCTACATGCGGGCAAGTTCGCGCACTTCCGGACATTGCCACAAGGGCAGTGATGTGAATGCTCTTATAACCATTAAATATATATTAGAATCACTATATTCTTATTAAGAAAATTGGACTTCTAACCTCTTATATAATCATAAAACTCTATAAAACAATATAAAAAACTTACATGGAAAAACAGGAATTTATTCCCAAAGTTCTAAAACATTATGATATTATTTCAAATCAAGTTCTAAGAATATTTTTGATGCATGGATATGAAATCCTTTAAACTTTAGGATTGTATCATATATTCTTATAAAACTTTTAGACTTTATTTCTAACCCATCCAAACCCCTAAAAATATGCTTGTATCTCTCTGTATAGGCTGCTACCTTTTAAGTTCTTGCACATAAAGTTGGAATCCATATTCTATATTGGCTCTTTCACTAGATGCTCAATATAAATGTTGACCCTATAAATTTAATATTTATTTATTTATAATTGGAAAGGATTCATGAATAATAATTTTAGTTTTTTAATAACATATAGCTTTTTTAGGATGTTTATTATTTTAATATGATAATTGTTTATTATTGTATTTACTTTTAACCTTAAACATATTAAATAATATTATTTTGGTATTGTAATAATGGTACCGTAACAAATCGAACCGATATCGACCGAACAACACGGGTAATAGTACGGGTATTCTTTTTTTATGGATTTCAATCCATGTAAACACGTGTTAATTGTTATACCAAGCGCCAGTATCGTTATGGTAATGTAATCAACCGAACCGATGCTGACTGAAAGCTTGTTGCGAAACGCGGAGGAATCCGACTAGTGTATAATGAAACCAGACGTTGAAATTTAAAATATACCATTAACTTGTAAAGATATGTTCAACACCACATACTATAGTCTCACAACCATCCAAAGAGATGATTACAATTACAAGTGAACAAAGTTGATGGTGATTGTCATTCACACCTACTCTAAAAGTAGTTTGCCTTTTGAAGAATATATACCAAAGGTTTGCCCCATCTAGTGTGGTCTTGTTATTTTTTATTCTAACACTTCTCTCTTTTGATTTTAATTTTGTATCTTATCGTTTTGGCTTGGGAACATTAATCTTTTATGTGATTTTATTTTTATTTGGGAACCTCATAGATAGTTGTTCTATGCAAAAATGATCATTGATCAAAATCACTTTCAAATTTGGCTACTTCACGTGTTTTTGGAGCGGCACATCAAGCACGGAATGCGTCTTTGGAAATCTCTTTATTGATGCGTCTGAAGGGGCATGTGATGCGTCTAGGAGGGCATGAAATATGTTGGGGGCATGGGATGCGTCTAGGCCCAACTGCAACATTTGAAAGGAAATGTGTCCAATTTTTATTTTGTGTTTAAGAGGTCTGCATATGGACGCATCCCATGCTTGATGCGTCGCTCCAATGACACGTAAGATGACCAAATTTAAAAATAGTTTTGATCAATAACCATTTTTATAATTTTCCCAAAATAAAGATCCTCTTTGCCTGGTCAAAACCTTGGATCAAGGTCAGACCAACTAAACTAAAAACTTATCGAAACACTAGTAATGGGCCTAAACGGCATAAGTCAAGCCCAATATGAACAAAACACAGTGTAGATTTTAGAATAACCGAGTATTGGTAGTCCTTGAATCTTGGATGGATTGTTTGCTCTTTCTATAGAGTAAAAGTAAAAATGCTCCTTTTGAAAAAGTTAGAATCTCGGGATCATAACATTACTATTAATGATCCTTTGAACTCGACTAAATAGGTTACAGCCTCTGCCGTGAGAAAACCAAAAGTATCAAATGCAAATAGGATAAACACGTGTTGGTTGTCACTTGTCAAGACATGTTTTCTCATGTTTTGGTCACTTTGCCCGAAGCAGCCTGACCCACCGTGAAAGAGCAAACAAACCATCCAAGATTCCAGTTTAGCCGTCAAGATATAGATTGGTATGATTTGTTTGTGGAACAAGGTATAACTAAATTCGAAACCGAACCATAGTTTTAGGTTTTCAAAGATAAGAATGAGTTGTTGATTATTTGTTTAAGCCAGTTATTTTAGCCGATTTTAATGGTTATCTTATTCAATTTCGTTTATTGTTTTTTTTCTCAACCGTATCCATATACAAAACCCTAGTACTACATCTCAAGTTTTAAAAGTAAAATTGTGTACATGTATGATGTTTAAGTTAACAATAGCAAATATGATGATTTTTTAAATAAATTCCAAATCAACACATCATACATTATAAAATACCAAATCAACACAAAATCTTCACCACCACATGGTATCCTTTATTGGGTCCATTCGATGCTTCTCAAAGTCGTGAAACATGATGTCGACTTCGATGTCCGCACCATTTCATTTACTTTTGCTACGTTGGTAATTACATTTTGTGCACCATGCCATTTTCCTATAAAAAAAAACTTCATTCACAAACACTATCACCCTAACAAAAAGGCAAGGGTAACACAAATAGAAATATAATACCATACCTATAAAATATCAAATTTATACCATTTAGATTACCGAGTGTGATGAAGTGAAGAGGAGAAGAGAAGACAAGCCCCACCTCACCCCAAACACCACCCGCACCATGTCTTGGTCAGTGTTGCGTGAGCCCAAAGGCAAAGATTTCACAGGCGAGGGCTTTTGACTTGTGGGTTGACCGGCTTTTTTGTGGGTTTCGAAAAAGAGAGGTTACAATGACTATGATTTAGAAAAAAATTCCTTAAGTTCCACTGATATATAAAACACTTCTGTTAACCTATTATCGTATATCTCCATACAAACAACTTTTATCACCCTAAAAATCCCCATTTCTTTAAAAAAATCATCAAATTCATCATCTTCATTCGACGTATTTGTTTTAAATGACACATAACAATGTTGAGGAGGATGATAATTAGACTATGTAATTCTGTTTTGTCTTTATTTAGGTAAGTTCTTTTAATTTTATGTATCTTTTTAATAGAAATGTTATTATATCTATTCTTATAATTAAGTAAATGTCTTTTATTTATTTTAGTGTTTTGTTTTTTTCAAAAAAGAATAACAATAAAAAAAGAGTTAACTAAAAAAAAATAACATGTTCCCACATATGTAATTTAAAAGTATATATAATATCCTCAATCTTCACCATCTTTTTGGAGAAGTGCTTATTATTTCCCGCTTTCCAACGACAACAACATATGATTATAATATTCTCGTGAATCACCTCCTTGTATTGATTCCCAATCCTAATGTAATTATTATTATACCGTTAATAAATTATTGATTGATTTTTTTAAATACATTTACACACGCTTTTTAATTTTATACCATCTAAAATCAACCTAAATAAAACCCCACCACTTGATCAAGGGAATTGACCAAATTCATTGATCCAAAGACTATTATTTGTAAAGAAAAAAAAAATACATAAAATATTTTTATAGTAGAAAACTAGCTAAAATACTTTTTATTTCTATTCAAATATAAGGGTACTTTTTCAATAACAATATAGTACATGAAGTTTGAGACTAGTATTTGGTATTATAAACATGTCTTCTTTGACATGACAATATATACACTTGGTGATGTAGTGTACAAGCGGGCTTAATACTTGTTGGTCTAGAGCACAGGATTTTAATGCACAGTTTATTTAGTAACAGCTAGCAAAAAAAAAAAAATAATAATAAAAAATAAAATGAAAATAAAAATGAATTAAACACTGTAAATAAGCAACAAAGTTTTAGCTTAGCTAGATTGTACCTGTGTTTTGGATGATTTTAAAAAAAATTGGATTATACTTCGGAAAGCAAGTTGTGTCCCATGAGAACACCTCACTCACTAATGGCAAGTGTATGGACACATGATTCTTATTTTTTTTTTCATTTTATATGATTGGGTTTTTATATATTTCCCTTATTAAGTGCCCTTCTTAATATTTATCGAATCCATCAAATCAATTACATATTTCCTATTCATAAAAATATATATTTAATATATTTCTCATTTTCATTAAAATTTCTATTACTAAATTACTATTTTACCCTAATTAAATGAAAATTTCTATTATTGAATTACTAACATAAAACATACATACACCGCATCCTAATCTGCAGGTGTGTAAACAAATAAACAAAACTAAAACTTAATCTATTATTATATTAAAGAATGATTATTAATCATTACTTTTGCAATTTACAAATTGAATTCTCGTGCACACAGTATAACACCCAACTTTATTGAAACTCAAATAATTTTTCCTTCAAATCCAAGAATATGAACTCGAATGTGTTTGATCTGTGCATAACAACAGGGGGAACTTGATAAGAGAGATAAATGGTATCGTCTCAGACGCCTCCACAAGATCACGATACAAGTCATACTCCCTTCATAATCATCAAATGAAACCCAACTTTCTGATTCGTATGATGGTGATGCTTAGCCAAATCTGACTTCCCAATTGTGTTTTTTTTGTCATATTTCATATAGATGGTATATTCGACATGTCATAAGTTATGGAGTTCGTTTATACACACAAACGTCGTATCGCTGAAAAACACTTTTGGGCGTTTTGAACCTAGCGTCTATGCTTTATTTGTGTATGTGATGTCTTAATTTCTAAGCCCCGACTGCATCGCGGCAGGTGCTTCCATCTTAGTTTGCATAAAAAAGTAACTTCATGTCAAGAACCATGAATTAAACTCAAGATTATTTATCCAACCATTTTATTCAAACCCTAGAATACACAAACGTTTGATGCAAAACAATCTTTTCACAAATACTGAAAGAGGATAAACAACAAATGAAACATTTGATCGACATGATCAACGTATGATCTTAAAACCTATAGAACTTATAAAACTCGAAACAAAGAAGACATCAGGGTGCATTGACCAGAGAACAAGCAAAGAACCATAACCACAAAAGGCACGTCACGTCTAGCACTTGTTTATATATCATCTTCAAAGATAACAAAATAAACCAAAATTTTGAAAAAAATATATATTTTGATATTGAATTGATAATGAAATATATGTTCCAAGTGATCATATAAGAATATATGTTTTAAAGTTCAATGTTTTTTAATACACAATCAATTAGTTGAACTCATTTTCATGTATTGTTTCTAAAATTGATGTAACGTATTACGAGTGAATGATGTGTTTTGAGTTACGGGTTTACGAATGAAATAATCCAGAAATAAAAGTGACGTGTTTTTGAAGCGACAGAGAAAGATATTGGTGGAAAACCGAAAACAATCACTTGTCAAACTAGGTTAGTACAACTTTACAAACACAAAGTGAAGTGTTTAGTTTGGGGTTTTAGTGCCGTAAATATCTCTTTCTAAACATGTGATGCATTAATGTGTTAAACTCCTTAACATACGATCAGCTAAACCAACTATCATCAGCTCTAAAACCATTTTATTTTTTATAAACGAATACATCCTTAACTTTTATTTTTTATTTTATTTTCTACAAACCAAGGATATGAAAACCACTCAACAAACGACAATTTTCAACAAATTATTATCGAGTTACCAATTTTCCACAGGCGAAACCCACAAACAATAAACTCAAAAAATTAATAAAAAAAAAACAAATAAATAAACAAGATGAGTTTTGACGTGAAACCCCGGGACCGAAGACGGGTGCTCAGAGTGTGCAAAAATAAAAATCAAATCTACACACAAACACATATCATCATCATCATCATCATCGTCAACTTCCGCCAGTCTTCACCATCGTCAACTCCTTTTCAGATCACCGTTGATTAATCACCGGACGGATGGGCGGCAATCCGAAGAACTACACCACTAATCCAGACGATTACAGTCTTCTAGAAGAAGTTGGTTACGGCGCCAGTGCCACCGTCTATCGAGCGATCTATCTTCCGTCTAATCATGTTGTTGCCGTTAAGTGTTTGGATCTCGAACGCATCAACAGTAATCTGGTATTTCTGTTACTAATTACTTACTCATCTGTTGTTAATGTTTGCCTTTTGTTTTGCTAATTAATTGTTAATTCAGTTATATAACTAGTAAATGAAAATTAGATTTAAATTAGGGCGTTTTTGCTGGTTGTTGATTGAATTGAATTGATTTCGTGTTTGATTTAGGTTTGTGTTGGTGATCGTGTGTACGGATAGGTATTGACTTTTTAGTTTTTACTAATTCAACATCATGATATGATTTTGTGTGACATTAACTGTGGAGTTGAATGAAATTGTGCTTAAAGTTTTTAATGTTATGGAGTTATTATTGATCTTAGAAGTTGAAGCTTGAGTCACTAGGTATCAGAAGTCAAAGTGTTGTATCTTATTTGTATATGAAAGAGTTGAAATTGTATTGGTTCGAGTTCGAGTTGTTGTAGTCGGAGTAGATGTGTATGATTTATGAGCTTAGTTAAGTTTTAAATCATTAACTGCTTAAAAGTTAGGGCTAGCCACCGTAGGTCATTTGTTTGGATAGCAGATACGCGATGATATTGTTGAATTTTGCTGCAAGAAAGAGATTATAAGGTAAAAAAGAAGTGTTTCGGTTAAATGCTGAACTGTCGATAATATCTAGGCATTTGAAAGAAAATTAATTAATGTTAATTTTCGCCAAATTTAGGAATATAAGTTTATTATCAGAATCTGATTGATTCTCTTCATGTCAAGCCGCCATCGGTTTCTTGTATCTCCATGGGTTGCCAGATATTTTTTTCAATTTATCTTGATCCTTACGGAACTTCGAATAGCATCATTTTGTATTTTCTAGAATATATCTTAACAAAATCACTCGACTTTATTTTATCTACAAACCGCGTTTCTCTTATATCTTCCTTTGCTTCTTTTCCTTCTATACTCCTATTTATTTCGGCGATAGTACCACAAACTAACAGAAGCAGTATATCTGAATATATAGCAAAGACAATATAGTTGAGTTTGTTAATGAATAACTCATGTAAGTCCGGTTACAGGATGATATTCGAAGGGAAGCACAAACAATGAGTTTGATAGACCACCCTAATGTGATAAGGGCATTTTGTTCATTTGTTGTCAACCAAAACCTTTGGGTGGTTATGCCATTCATGGCTCAAGGTTCTTGTCTACATCTCATGAAATCCGCATATCCGGATGGATTTGAAGAATCAGCTATTACGTCTATTCTTAAAGAGACTCTTAAAGCATTGGAGTATCTGCACAGACACGGACACATACACCGTGATGTTAAGGTCACTAGATTTAGTATTTTTATTTTGTTTTTTTTATATAATTTTTCTCAATGTTATCTTGGTTTAGGCTGGAAATATACTTCTTGACACTAACGGAGAGATAAAGCTTGGGGACTTTGGAGTGTCGGCTTGTATGTTTGATAGCGGTGATAGACAACGTTCTAGAAATACTTTTGTAGGAACTCCTTGCTGGTTAGTACATGTTCTAGTAGCTTTATTCGATAACTTGTGCGGTTTTTAAGTTGTGGTCGGTTATGACTTTCGAATTTGATACTGCATACAGGATGGCACCGGAGGTGCTGCAGCCAGGAAGTGGATATGATTTTAAGTGAGTGTAGATGATGTTTTCATTATATGTTAATTAAATATACACGTCAATGTTTTGAAAACCGGACCGGCCGGTTGGACCAGGAACCGGGGGTCTGGCCAGTCCGGTTCACCTTAGCAGACTGTTTGAGTCGAACCGGCCAGTCGGACGGGAAAACCAGGTGGTCGAACCGGGGTTTTAGGTTGAACCGTATTTGATTAAAATTTCGATTTTATAATATTTACGCCATCACCTGGTTCTTACATCCGATCCGACCGCTTCGACCGCCCCGACCAGTGGACCAGTAAGGAGACCGGTTCTAACGTCCTGTCTGGTTCTGAAAACATTGGTACACGTTTGATTATTTGCACAACAGATTACAATTTGGTGTTAAACATCACAATCATCGTTTACAGGGCTGACATCTGGTCATCCGGAATTACCGCACTGGAATTGGCTCATGGTCATGCCCCTTTCTCAAAGTACCCTCCAATGAAGGTTAGTATTCTAGTAACCTATTGAATATGTTCATGCCCTTTATTAGTTTTATCACTCTTCAACTTTTTCTTATGCTTTTGTGTCTTAGGTCCTCTTGATGACCATACAAAATGCACCCCCGGGGCTTGATTACGATCGGGATAAACGCTTTTCTAAGGTGCCATGTTTTTACATATGGTTGTATCTTTATATAATGTTAACTAAAATTTCTAGTTTTTAACAGTCTTTTAAAGAATTGGTTGCTATGTGCTTGGTGAAAGATCAAACAAAAAGGCCAACTGCTGAAAAGTTGTTAAAACACTCTTTTTTCAAACAAGCTAAACCGCCAGAGATCTCCATGAAGAAACTCTTTGCGGACTTACCACCACTGTGGCATCGTGTGAAAGCCCTTCAGGTATGAAAACACTAGCTTTAAGGTATCTATAACTTAACTGTCTTGTGTATATGACTTGTGAGATTTGTGCAGATTAAAGATGCAGCCCAACTAGCTCTCAAGAAGATGCCGTCAGCAGAACAAGAAGCGATATCACAAGTTAGATGCATCATTATGTTAATGAAGTTAATGTGCTTGTTTTTCTTTTCTTTTTAAATATGGTTTTATATTTGTCTCTTTTTTATGATTATGATATCCAGAGCGAGTACCAGCGAGGTGTCAGTACGTGGAACTTTGATGTTGAAGATTTAAAATTCGAAGCATCCTTGGTATTATTCAAAGCATTCTGTTACTTTTTAAAATGACTATATAGCCATATGGCAATTTACTTCTTGCACTTTACAATATGACTTTTAACTTGATTTTTGGAACTTTTTGCTAAAGATGCAAGATGATGATGAAATTCAAGATATCAAGGAAGATGATGGCCGTTCAACTTCAGTTGTCAATAATGTAAGTCTAATTTTAAAATACAGTAAAGTTCCATTTTCGTCCCCGAGGTTTGGCCAGTTTTGCGACTTTCGTCCAAAAGTTTGTTTTTCGGCATTTGGATCAAAAAGTTTGAAATCTTCCCATTTTTAGCCGACTCGTTAACTCCATCCTTTTTTTCCGTTAAGTCAGAGGTATTTCCGTTTTTTTTGCAACTTAAAGGGCAATTCGGTCTTTCAAATTATATGTAAAAAGATCGAATACCCCTGAAAAAGACTGAATTGCCCTTTAAGTTAACAAAAAAAGACGGAAATACCCGTGACTTAACGGAGAAAAATGGATGGAGTTACGAGCCGGATGAATATGACAAGATTTCAAACATTTTGGATCCAGATGCGGAAAAACAAACCTTTGGACGAAAGTCGCAAAACTGGCCGAACCTCAGGGACGAAAGTGGAATTTTACTCTTTAAAATATTTTCAGAGTTTGGAATATTAGTTAGATTTTAGTTTTTAACACCATTAATCTTCAGGATGCATCCGATTCAAAGGCTACAATCGGCAAAGTAGATTCCACAAGCGAGCTTGTTTCTAGGTCAATGCTCAACCTGTGGTCTTTGCAAGCTTCTATTTCCGTATTATTGTTTGATTTTTTTTTATTGTTTAACTCTTTTTATTTATTAACTTGATTTAGTGATGAAGTAGTCTTGTCTGAATCCTTGAGCAATAAGGATAATACTACAGAAAATAATACGCCAGATGACAATAAAGGGAGCAATTTAGAAAAAGACAGAACAAAAACAGAGCAACTACCATCAACATCAGACAAAGATTCAGCGCAGGCTAAAACAAGAATTCTGACAGGAAGAAACCGACAAACGCTGAGTGGGCCCCTAGTGGCTGGTGTGGTCTTAGATCACTCCAAATCCGATAGAACTCATAGTTCAGAAAGGTTTCACCATTATCCTTAAGTCATTTATATGATCTTTTTTATTACTTTCATGGAGATTTATGATTTACCAAATTAAGCCTTTTTTTAGCTCACAAGCAATAGATAAAGTTCATCAAGTAAGAAGAGCTCCGAGCTTTAGTGGTCCATTGAACCTTTCGAATAGAGCTTCCGGAAACAGTTTATCTGCTCCAATAAAACCATCAGGAGGTATTCATTCTCGCAATGTGCTATATATTTTAATAAAATTGTTGTTTGACCAGTATGCGTATATTTTTACTTCTGCAGGATACATGGATTCGTTGGATGACAAATCAAAAGCAAATTTGGTACAAATAAAAGGACGTTTTTCTGTGACATCTGAAGATCTTGATTTTGTTAAGGTAAGTTGCATTGTCTTGCTACTTGTCTAATAACAATCAACCAATTTTTGAGTTTTCATCTTTCTTTGATTATGTAAATTAGGAAGCATCACTGAGGAAGTCTGCTAGTGTAGGTGACTGGATACTTGATTCAAATAAAATGGTTGTAGTATACTCAACTTCATCTTTTACAACGTTATAAATTTTTGCGACCCTGAAATCTTCATTGGCCGTTTGGCAGCCTACACCTACTACTAAGGATATCAATAGCGGTTCTGTAAATAACGTTCTACCTGCATCGGTGCTCATGCCTCACCTTCAAAACCTTTTTCAGCAGACAACACTCCAACAGGTAAACCACGGTTACTTCTTATAGGAAATTACAAAATATGAATTTAATGTTGTTACTAAATGATTCGTTTGTTTCTCCAGGATCTTATCTTGAATTTGTTGAGTAGCTTACAATCAGCTGAGGTGCCAGAGGGTGAGCTAATACCTTTGTTGGATCTTATTGTGCTTGTGAATAGGGCTGCAAACGAACCGACGAACACGAACATTGTTTGTGTTCGTTTGTAAAGAAAATATACGTGCTCACGAACTGTTCATGAACACCTACCAAACGAGATTTTATGTTTGTGTTCTTTTGTTAAGAAAATGAATGCGTTTGTGTTTGTTTGTTAATTTTAGGCAATGAACACAAACGAACGTTCAGGAACACCAATTACATCCATGAACAGAAATGGAAACAAACGCGAACACAAACAAGCGTTCTTGAACAGAATATATAATACACCGATACTTATTGAATATTTTATTTGTCCGAATTATGAAGCATTTAAATAAATTATAAAAACTAAAAACACTAATAAACTATCGAACATAAACTAACACGTTACCGAGCGTTCACGAACATAAATGAACGGACACGGCTTCTGTTTATGTTTGTTCATTTAATAAATAAATGAACGGACACAAATGAACTTCACGCCGAACGGTTCACGAACTGTTCGCTGAACATTTGGTTTGTGTGCAGCCCTACTTGTGAATATGAGTAGGAAAACATGCGGGTCAGGTCAAAACTGGCAGCTCTAGTAAACGGGTCGAAGGGGGTTGGGCTTGGGTCGAATGCAGCTCTAGAAAACGGGTCAAAAGGGGTTGGCTTGGGTCGAAGGCAGCTTTTAATGACTTTATACAAAGAATGGAATTTCTTTGAATCCCATAATAGTGATTTTAATTTATACCGGTTTTTGTTTGCAAGTTGATGGTGACTTTTATTGTAATTTTGGTTCTATAGTTTGGATTGGTACAACTTCATTTTTGAACGGATATGTTTAGTTTGGTACTATGGTTTCATTTATGTAAGTTAGTTAGTTATTAATTAAAAAATTAGAGTAGCTATAAAACTAGATTATTAGCTTTAGCTATTAATACTTGTATTTATATTTTTAAATTTTTATTAATAGTTTATTGTCGTCATCATGGAATTTTAAGGTTGGTGATGTTATTTTCTTTTTTTGTTTAAGGTTTTCTAGATTCAAAAACTCATTTTTTGTAGTTCAGTTTCTTGTTTTTCAGGGTTTAAATCAATTTTTATCTTTGTTTTCTTGATTTGTTATTTTTTTTCAGCTTCTCAAAATGGGAAGTTGCCCCCATTGCCTCGCAGCTCGGAGAATAACGGCTACGTAAGTATTTTCACATAATAAATTAATAACGAAGCATCGTTTTTCGTTCATTTATCTGTGATAAACAAATTCACTGTTACATTCCAATTTTCAGGCTGAAGTTTCTGATAGAGAGCGTTTGCTGCTAACCAGATTACTGAATCCAGGTTACTGAATACAGATCGCGTTCAACTAAAAGCCACATTATGTTCTATATTTTAACTTTTTATTCGTATACAGGTTAACAAGCTTGACTGAGGAGTTGACCGCTGAAAAGTTAAAATACATACAAGTGAGTCGGTTTCGTTTTTGATTGTCAGTTAGTTTTGTTATTACACGAGCCGATAAATCAGCTGCTGTTTACAGTTACAAGAGCAAGTTGATGCTGTTACCAAAGGAGAAGCTGATGTAATGCTTGATGCTGTTACAAGAGCAAGTTGATGCTGATGCTTGATATCCTCGTGGAAATACGATTGATGTAATGCTGTATATTATGGTAAATTAATCTATATCTTCTTTTCTATATAATTAACTGTTTTATTTAGCCTAACTATAGCTACAATTGCAACCTGCAAGCAGTGGTGCTTGCAATCAAGAAAATTGGATGATCTTCCTCGGCTGTGTAATAAGTTTTTGTGTGAAGAATTCCCGATCTTGAAATGCAAAATTTGGGTAGTGAGGAAGCCATTTCTTTGATTCATTTTTCATACAAAGAGAAACGGTGCCTCGGTTTGCAGTTTACAGTTATAGCAGCGAGCGTGACTGCTTGATTCCTTGGGCTGATTCTCTTGAAGCTCATTCTATAGATATCTGTATGTTTAATGTTGTAGCAAACTGTAGCTGTCAAAAACAGGACATTTAAATGAAAAGCTTTTGTTGTATTTTAAGATATTCTGTAACTGTTATAATACCAGAAATGTGAATATCATGAACAAACGAACTAGTCGATGTTTTTATTTTCGGGTTTCAGAATGAGCGTGAATTTTACTTCGTGCCGAGTCATTAGCAATGTCGAGTAATACGTCCTTTTATGACCCGAGTAATACGTCCTTTTATGACCTAACTTGCAAAACATTCAACCAGGTGATACAATGGTAAATGTTTGATTCCATGTCCTCCCATCAAGTCTCCTCCATTATCCCATGTTTCCTTTTTTTTTTTTTTAAGCATGAATTGTATTTAAGCAATACCTTAGTTAATGAAATGGCAAGAGAAATAAGTTTTGATAAAAAGTTTCGTTTGTTTCTTATTAATTTGGAGATCCGTTGTCAATCTCGAATCCAGCCATTCTCAATTTCGATCAATTTATAGCAAACAAACCGTACCTCCACGATTAGGCTGTGCGGAGCGGTGGCGGCATAGGGCCAGCATGCCCCAAGATGGGCCGGCAACACCACTCCGGGTTGCCCTGGTATTGGAGCGGCGTGGCATAGGCGGCATCGAGAGGACGATGAAGACGGAGCGATGTGAACATTAGAAAGAGGGTGACCATAGTAGATTTGAACGTTGGGGGTTTAAAAAAGAATAAAAATAAAAAAAAAACTTTTTTTTTCTATCTATAAATACCATCCCACCCTATTTTTATTTACACCACTTCTCCTAATCTCTCTATATTTTTATAAAATCATCTCTACAAAACCCAACCTCTCTTATAAAATTCTTTCACCAAGTTTTCTAATTTATGGATCCATTCACCCGAATCGAAACCCAAACAGTCCGAACCCCAACCCGAACACAATCCCGAATGCTAACATCTTCTCGGCTCCCGCCTACTCGCCTACATTCGACCCGTTCGCGTCCTCTCCATATTCTTTTACGGGTTTTCAACAATCTCCCAACGCCTTCCAACAAATGCAAATGCGATTTGGTAACCCGTGGAGCATGTCGTTTCCGAGTCAAGCACAAACATCACTACCACAATCACCGGTACGATCGTCTCCACCGTTGGATGTAGAAGACGAGGATGAAGATGACGAGCTCATACCCAAAACGCAACCCCAAAGTTCGACTCGTAAAAAAAATAAGCAACCGATGCGTGATGGTGGCGACAAAGGCAATAAAAAAAAATAAGCAACCATGGTAAAAAATGGAGGAGAAGGCGTTGACCAAGGCGTACCTCACCACTTCAAAATGCCCTATCGTTGGTAAAAATTATTAAATATTTAGTTATGCTGTTTTTAAAATGTTACATTTTTATAGCATGGAGAAGATGAAGACATATATATGCTTTCTTTATGCTTTTTAAATAAATAAGAGGCAGATTAATGCAATGATTGACAGCGGTGTCAAGACAAAGAAAAGATACGTCTACAAGTTAAACCTAATCCCTGAATCTTAGATCTGAAACATGGTAAAGAAGAAGCTAATGTTTGGTACAAGCTAAACCTAATTTCAAGATATTAGACCAATGTGGTAAAGAAAAACAAATATATTAAAATTTTATGTATATTATATTAAAAAAGAAGGTGAAATTTTTGATTTTTTTTGAGGAAACTACTGTACATGCCCTTGTGTAAGAATGTTATTTAAAATTAGTAATTTAATAATCTAATTTTGTTTTTATATTTATTGTACATTTAATTAACAAAAAAATGGGCAAGCCTATCCACCACTCTCTTGCTCCATCATTTGGGTCATCATCCCACCATGTGATGACATGGAGCTCTATCCTGGAAGATGGAGCAAAACCATTTCTCATAGCCTTCGAAACCTTTTTGGAACATGATTCGTCTTTGAGATCAAGGAAATCGATTTCAACTCAAGTAACCTCTGTTTTTAGAAGATTTCCCTTATTTTAAACGGCTGAGATTTGATCTCATTTTGATCCGACGATGATGATTAGATATTGGAAACTTTAACTTTAATGGGAGCAATATTATATATAATGACTCTTATGAGTAGAGAGGTTATACTAAGTATGTTTAGTTTAAGATCTGGATGATTGCAATCAAACACAAATTTATTTTAATTTCTATAAAAAGAATAATCTTACGAGTGAAAGTCCAACCAAATTGAGATGCTAGTATATAGATACCCGCATAAGGCTAAGGGATTGTTGCAACTTCTGAATGAGTACATGCTAAACTAGTAAGAGGTCTCAACCATTAAATGATGAACCATTAAGAACCATTATAATGTTTAACTATTTAGAGGCAAATGTATAACAAATTTAGATAAGAGGTCTTAACCATGCTTAATCATTTAGAGACAAATATCTAAATTATTCAGACATCTTCTTGCGAAACAAGACCATTAAGATGAAGATGTGTTTAGTTGCAATTAAAAACTAAAATAGAATATTAATCACGTGAACACTCCAACCTTAACCATCGCTAACATCCAAGATCCGCTAAACACGGCACGCTTACCCAAAGTCGAAGCATCTTCACTTTTTGTCACGCCACCGTCAACTCTTCAACCACCACCGTCTCCGCCGGCGATGAACTCCCTCTCGCTTAATCCTTGCTCCACCGCCTGCAACTCTTTAACTCTTCCACAACTCCACCATCTACTCACACTTCATCATCACCCTCATAAATCCCTTATTAATCAGGTCATCAATCTTTTCTTATTACTTTTATTGTTGTAGTATAAGGCTCGTATATGCTTTGTTGGGTGAGGTACTCGTATACTTCATTTAAAAAATAGATATACAACTTGTGTATTTCTATATAAAAGGATACACGAGTTGTATGTATCTATGTAAAAGAAAAGGTATACGAGTTGTTTATAATTATACGACTTTAAAAAATAGATGTACAACTCGTATATTTCTATATAAAAGGATACACGAGTTGTATGTATCTAAAAGGATATACGAGTCGTATATAATTATACGACTTTAAAAATAGATATACAACTCGTATATTTCTATATAAAAGGATACACGAGTTGTATATATCTATGTAAAAAAAGATATACGAGTCATATATAATTATACGACTGGTATGTCAGCGTTTGTCAAAAGATCCATTAGGTGCTTAGCGTTTTTTTTTTTGTAGAAGAGGAGAATAAGGAAAGGAAGGTGCAAGGCAGCGTTAACACACGACGCGCCGTTCGTGGTGGCGATGGGCGCGTGTGTGCTCAACTCGCTGTGTTTTCCGCTTCCTATGAGTCCGAATGACGACGAAGAGAGTAACTCGGTGATCGATTCGGCCGATGCAAGGTTCGCTGTCATGGGGATTATTAGCTTCATTCCTTACTTCAACTGGATGGTGAGTGAGATGAATCTGACTGATTATATTATATGATATTATATTATATTACATGATGGTATAATATTGATATGATGGATGAATGGTTGATTGTTGTGGTTTACTTATGTGTGTGTGTATGTATGTAGAGTTGGGTGTTTGCTTGGATGGATACTGGGGATAAGCGTTATGTTGTGTATGCTATTGTTTACTTTGCTCCTTACTTGAGGTTTGCAAAACTGTACTGTGTTGTACTTGTGTATCTCTATGGTTTTCAGTGTCTGATATGGTTTTTTGTGATCGCAGGTCGAATTTGTCATTATCACCTGATGAAAGCTGGTTGCCTATTGCCAGCATTATTCTGTGCATTCTTCACATTCAGGTAAACGAAAGGCTCATCATGGTGATCGTAATTACATCTAATTATACAGCGCCGTATGAC
The DNA here is from genome assembly GCA_947069175.1 of Scalesia atractyloides. Classification (NCBI taxonomy): domain Eukaryota; kingdom Viridiplantae; phylum Streptophyta; class Magnoliopsida; order Asterales; family Asteraceae; genus Scalesia; species Scalesia atractyloides. Next base: position 3,320,021 of record CAMTDV010000020.1, on the reverse strand, counting down.
ATGGTGTAAATGGTCATTTGGTCATATGACTTTGTTAACACTTTTGTGTCTGGTTACGTCATACATGACAGGGTGAATATTGTCATTAGGATGTATGACTTTGTTAGTGGTCACATTAGTCATTTGGTGTCAGTCAAATACATCGTTAGGATGTACGGCTTCATTTTCTTATGACCCATATAACCATTTTTTGCTTGTCATACAACGCTTATGACTATTTTTGCCTTTTCATATGACCCGTATGACACGTCAGTCAATTACTATTTTTGCTTGTATGACTTTGTTAATGGTCACATCAGTCATTTGGTGTCAGTCAAATATATCAATGGCCGTATGGGTTCGTTTTCTTATGACCCATATAACCATTTTTTGCTTGTCATACAACGCTTATGACTATTTTTGCCTTTTCATATGACCCATATGACACGTCAGTGGCGTCTGGAAAGTGTGTTAGTGGTGTTTGTTTAGACTTTAGACTTACTGATCATATATGAGTTGCTTGCAGTTAGAAGCCAGCATCAAGAACGGAGATTTGCAGAACTTTCCATTATTGAATAGAAAGAAAGATGGTAGAATCTCCGAACAGGTATTAATCATAAGTTGAATCTGATGATATATATCAAACCTTGGTCATGGACATGGCGTAACGGTTTTGGATTTTTAGGAGACAAGAAAAGATGAACGAAACCTACCTTCTGCAAATGATGAACCAAGAAATAAGATTAGATATTGGGGGATCCCTAAAAAGCCTACTAGACAGATTGAGCATTCAGATAAGGAAGGAGAGGATGGGAAAGAAGAATAGGTGCTTTATCAATACTTATCAAATGGTTTTGAATATAAGTTGTTCAATTGCTTTACAATTTGATTCATCAAGTATTGGACCCATTTGTTCCATTGTCATTAAAATGCCAAAATAACAAATTACAAACACATGATAGGTAAGCGGGCAACAAGCTGCGCCACAACCCACTTTTGAATTGCAAAACCGATCCTACTAAAGACGAAGCGACTCTTAAGGGTCTATTCACGACCCGCTGGACCTTGTTCAGGAATTCCACGGCTTCTGGTTCTAGGGAACCAAATGTATCAAAAGCAAATGAGATAAACACGTATTGATTCTCTAAACAAGCTTTCTTGTGTTTAGCGACCTTGCTTGGTTCCGCCTTCAACGTTGCCTGGCAAGCAACAAACTCATTATCCCTAAGCCCAACAAGAGGGGACAATCCTATAAGGTCCACACAAACGTGTTTTTACCTGGCCTACCCAAACACAAGAATATCAGTTGGATGAAGAGTAGACCTCCCATCGAGCGGATCTGTCCGGAAGTTCACCGGAGCCTCCTTTGTTGCCGAAATCCAACGATTTGTATCTTTTCAAAGTTTTTAGCGTCCATATGTTGAGTTTTGTTAGGTTGTCTTATTAATTTAGGGTTCAATATGAGCAATATAACTTAACATTGATGACCATTAATATACCAAAATAGGCGTCAATATTCTCTAAAAACTACTACTTTCATGATTTAAATCCACTACAATGATCAAATTATGAAGAACAAGAAGAAGAAAGCTAATGAGAATTAGAATATCTAACATAACAAACGCGAATTAGAGAGACGAACACATTTATAAACTGTAGAAAAAGTCATCTTCAAAGGAGTTGAAGAAGTTTGCATTCGGATGCGTTCGCGGTGGTAAAAAACGTCAAATTCATCTCCGAACGTATCCAAATCATAAAACTGATCAGCGTCAACAAACAACTCTTGTTTAATGCCAATATCATCTTCACCCGTACATTTCATCTTTTTCTTTGCACTACCCCTCGAGTAAAGGTTCCCCATCCCACCCCTGTGCTGTAATTATAGTTAATAATTTGTTTTTAATAAAACACACACATATATATATATATGGCGATAAGTGTTACATGATTAAAAATGCTCGCAAAGGTGCCAAATATAGGGATAAAAATGTTTCAAAAATGCTTAAAATGATGGCACATCAATCAGCGACCTATGTATAGTCGCCGGACTCATTTAGGTCAACTATCGCGACGGTTCCCCAAGAGACTCACCGCTTCGTTTAATTTATTGCACTAGTTACATATTTAACACCAACTATCCACTAATTACACTTTAAGCACAAACTACACTATTGGAGTTCCTAACTAAGTTTAACTAAATGAGATGCTATTGTGTATACAACAAGAATGAATGATTGTCAAGGAGACTTACAAATGCTCCTTGTCACTTAGTTATATCTGAACTTATATAAAACTAACATTATTTCACACAAAAAGTTAAAAGAAGTTTGTTTACAGTTATTTTTTATGATTTCTGGTATAAACAGAATTTTTTTTTTTTTTTTTTTTACAGTTTTGTTCTTGTTTCAAGAGGAAATGGACTTAAAATCCCCATCTTGTAACAGATATCTAGACCAGCAGCAGCTATAAAAAAGATTATAACATTCTCAGAAACACAAATTGCACCACTTAAAGCATCCATTGATGACTGCCCATCCAGAGTAGCTACTCCTGCACCATAGATTTGCAGCATTTTTTTCAAACTAACATATTTTGGTGTATGAATCAGATTTGAAGGTTGATAAATACTTCGCCATCTCTATTGAAATACCGTTGACACAGTATACAACAGACACCACTGATGAGTCATATGGGTCGTATACGACATGCGAAAAATAATCATATGGGTCATATGAGGGTTCGTATAAGGTAGTACTAACGCCAAATCATACGGTCTTTATGATGTGTTTGACTTACGCATAAATTACCAGATGTGACCGCTGACAAAGTCATATGGCCCATACGACCATTTTCGCCCGATCATACAGCCCGTATGATGATGCCACCCAGTGGCTGATCTAGAAAATCCGCATAGGGTAACGTTTCAATAAAAAGGGGTAACGAAATCGAAAAAGACATTAAATTTTTCCAAAATTTACACTGAGCGTTAAGGGGCAACGTAGGTTACCCCTTCTATCACTTTAGGTCCGCCCCTGATGCCATCTGGTGCAGTGGTGAAGCTTTATTGGGCCGGGGGTGTCCCGACCCCACAATTTATTCGCTCCTAGTGTTAATTTTACCGAAAGTTTCCGAAATTTTTTTAGTGTAAAAAATTGAACTTTTAAGAGTCCAGCCCCACCGATTTGGATTTTGGGAGTGCGGCCTTCACGACCTGGTGTTTGTATAGATCTATAACAGGCCCCTAAATACCTTTAACAATGCCAAAAGCTGCAGAAGTTCCAGTCTTGAGATGAACATCATCCAAATCTCTTCTAATAATATATCGGTAAGTAGCGCCATACAAAGCACAGGTGATTATGAAGATTGCAGATGAAACTGTTAAATCATACATGTCGGAAACATGAGTTAAGGCAATGGGCGAGCTTGCTAAGGTGCCAACAATGGCTGAAATGGATGCAGCCTTTACAGACTCCAACTTCTCTTCCATAGGATTTCTTTCAGTCTCACCAATCTCAGCTTCATCCATCACTGCTCTTGCCTCTAACAGTTGTTTCTGAAGTCCTGCAATCTTCAATGAAAACCAACATTCATATATTTATAGTTCTATGAAGAAGAAGAAGAAGAAAACAGACCTCTGATTCAAGCTGGTTGATGTTTTTCATGGTGTCAGCTTTATGAAATCTATCAAATAGAGCTGAAGTGAGACCATTTTTACTGGTTTTCAAGCTTTTTGTATTGGTATCAGTAATGCCATTGATGTTATTAAGGGAGTTGTTGCATTTGACAGTGAATGAGGGTGGTGAAAGTGGGTTGAATCTGGAGTGAAATGGAATGTTTGCAGCAGAAATGGGAGTGGGTGTGGTTGCCATGATGTGTGGATAAGTGACTTGCCTGTTTTATGGTTCCTAGCCAATTGGAGAAGACAAAATTGCATATCATATCAAGGGGTAAAAAGGTAAATTGGGTTTCAATATTCTTAACTATGACCTACTTGCCGACAATAATACGTACAACACTTCAACAAGTGACATTCCTAACTTTCACTTTCATTACCAAAGACGATCTCACTTACATAATCATTATAGATCTATACTTAATTTTGATTCGAATTTTTCTCAAAAGGAAGGTACGTTTCTCCATTGGCCATTGCGCTCCTAACCACCTCCATTAGCCCAATCGATTGGAAATCAAATGTAAACAAACCTATGATGAGATTGCCCTTAACAATGAAAGTGAAAATTTGGACAATGATTGGCAAGGTCATCCCAAAAACACATGAGAATTCGCGGGCCTCGGTTGAGTTATAAAAGATGGAGTGCTAAAATATATTCGCACTCCTTGAAATGCACAACCCGCTTACTTCGTTGAGTTGTTGAGTTTAGAGTTTGTCCCCCTTCAAATCTTCAATTGCCAGTCCACCTTTTTTTTGCTGTCACCACTCGTCACTTTTATTAAACCAGTTTAAAGGTATATTAAAAAATATCAGGCTAATGGTCTAGTTGGGTAAATGAGTTTAATTTATTTACGGGCCAAAACTAAATCAAAACTTAAATGAGGTTTACATAAAAAATTGGGTTTTTAATATTAATCATAGTTTTCTATTTAAAAAACTTATATACTATATATATATATAATATTTTTTATAAACTTTGGGTTCCCTAAGCGGTCGTCTACTTTGCCTCTCCCTAGGCCGACCATAATCATTGGTTATATTATCAATATGCCTTATTATCAGACCAACATATCATAGTTTGAGATATCTCTCACACACACACACACATATATATATATATATATATATATATATATATATATGATTAAAATCATTTCTGAATAACTTCTTCAAAATGAACTGAGTATACTAATCTTGACAATTCATTATTTTTTAGATTAAAAAGGTAAGATTGACATTAGTTCTCTCTCCCTCTCTTAATTAAAATCTCTTAATTTTCTCATCTATTAATTATCTCTCTCTCCCTCACACACACACACACATTTTTAATTACTTCTCCATTATTTTAAACTCGTGTAGAATCAGTTGCTAATAACGTATATAAAGCTCCTAACAGAACTAGGTACTGGACACCAACTATCCCTCTCGGATTCAAACTGTATATGAAACTCCTAACAGAACTAGGTCGTGGACTACAAAATACACAGATGTATCAAAAGTCTGTACACATCTGTATAAACTAACAACTGTATATCTTGTATAAACTGATAGTTAGCGAGACTGTACACATGTGTGTAAACTAAGCGCGGTGTGTCTTGTATAAAATGATAGTTAGCGAGACTGTACACATGTGTATAAACTAACATCTGTGTATCTTGTATAAACTGATATTATCGAGACTGTACACATGTGTATACACTAACAACTGTGTATCTTATATATAAGGAAACTAGCAAGATTTTAGGAATTTTGATTATATTGTTTAATAAATGCAATTTATCAAAGACGTAAATACCTTTCTGTCAATTAATTTAAAGAGAAGTTACAACATTATAATTACAATCTTGCCATAGTTTAAAAATCTTTAGATGATATAAACCAATGACTCAAATTAGTTCACAGAGTTCACTCTCAACCTAGTATACACTCCAGAACCGTACCATAAACTTTAGGTTCCCTTAAGCAGCGGTCGCCTACCTCGCCTTTCCCTAGTGCCGGTCATAATCATTGGTGATATTATGATATGACTTATTATCCGACCTAACATATTTTGAGTTCTAAAATCTAATTTCTAAATGATAAAGTTATTAAAGCGTAACCGAAAGAAAATGAAAAGCAAAAGGCATTGGTGTTATTGAAAGTCCACAAAGCGGGATTCGGCTATTTGAAACAAGCCAGAGGCATGCTTACGGTCGTGGACTACAAAATACACAGATGTATCAAAAGTCTGTACACATCTGTATAAACTAACAACTGTATATCTTGTATAAACTGATAGTTAGCGAGACTGTACACATGTGTGTAAACTAAGCGCGGTGTGTCTTGTATAAAATGATAGTTAGCGAGACTGTACACATGTGTATAAACTAACATCTGTGTATCTTGTATAAACTGATATTATCGAGACTGTACACATGTGTATACACTAACAACTGTGTATCTTATATATAAGGAAACTAGCAAGATTTTAGGAATTTTGATTATATTGTTTAATAAATGCAATTTATCAAAGACGTAAATACCTTTCTGTCAATTAATTTAAAGAGAAGTTACAACATTATAATTACAATCTTGCCATAGTTTAAAAATCTTTAGATGATATAAACCAATGACTCAAATTAGTTCACAGAGTTCACTCTCAACCTAGTATACACTCCAGAACCGTACCATAAACTTTAGGTTCCCTTAAGCAGCGGTCGCCTACCTCGCCTTTCCCTAGTGCCGGTCATAATCATTGGTGATATTATGATATGACTTATTATCCGACCTAACATATTTTGAGTTCTAAAATCTAATTTCTAAATGATAAAGTTATTAAAGCGTAACCGAAAGAAAATGAAAAGCAAAAGGCATTGGTGTTATTGAAAGTCCACAAAGCGGGATTCGGCTATTTGAAACAAGCCAGAGGCATGCTTACGGTCGTGGACTACAAAATACACAGATGTATCAAAAGTCTGTACACATCTGTATAAACTAACAACTGTATATCTTGTATAAACTGATAGTTAGCGAGACTGTACACATGTGTGTAAACTAAGCGCGGTGTGTCTTGTATAAAATGATAGTTAGCGAGACTGTACACATGTGTATAAACTAACATCTGTGTATCTTGTATAAACTGATATTATCGAGACTGTACACATGTGTATACACTAACAACTGTGTATCTTATATATAAGGAAACTAGCAAGATTTTAGGAATTTTGATTATATTGTTTAATAAATGCAATTTATCAAAGACGTAAATACCTTTCTGTCAATTAATTTAAAGAGAAGTTACAACATTATAATTACAATCTTGCCATAGTTTAAAAATCTTTAGATGATATAAACCAATGACTCAAATTAGTTCACAGAGTTCACTCTCAACCTAGTATACACTCCAGAACCGTACCATAAACTTTAGGTTCCCTTAAGCAGCGGTCGCCTACCTCGCCTTTCCCTAGTGCCGGTCATAATCATTGGTGATATTATGATATGACTTATTATCCGACCTAACATATTTTGAGTTCTAAAATCTAATTTCTAAATGATAAAGTTATTAAAGCGTAACCGAAAGAAAATGAAAAGCAAAAGGCATTGGTGTTATTGAAAGTCCACAAAGCGGGATTCGGCTATTTGAAACAAGCCAGAGGCATGCTTACGGTCGTGGACTACAAAATACACAGATGTATCAAAAGTCTGTACACATCTGTATAAACTAACAACTGTATATCTTGTATAAACTGATAGTTAGCGAGACTGTACACATGTGTGTAAACTAAGCGCGGTGTGTCTTGTATAAAATGATAGTTAGCGAGACTGTACACATGTGTATAAACTAACATCTGTGTATCTTGTATAAACTGATATTATCGAGACTGTACACATGTGTATACACTAACAACTGTGTATCTTATATATAAGGAAACTAGCAAGATTTTAGGAATTTTGATTATATTGTTTAATAAATGCAATTTATCAAAGACGTAAATACCTTTCTGTCAATTAATTTAAAGAGAAGTTACAACATTATAATTACAATCTTGCCATAGTTTAAAAATCTTTAGATGATATAAACCAATGACTCAAATTAGTTCACAGAGTTCACTCTCAACCTAGTATACACTCCAGAACCGTACCATAAACTTTAGGTTCCCTTAAGCAGCGGTCGCCTACCTCGCCTTTCCCTAGTGCCGGTCATAATCATTGGTGATATTATGATATGACTTATTATCCGACCTAACATATTTTGAGTTCTAAAATCTAATTTCTAAATGATAAAGTTATTAAAGCGTAACCGAAAGAAAATGAAAAGCAAAAGGCATTGGTGTTATTGAAAGTCCACAAAGCGGGATTCGGCTATTTGAAACAAGCCAGAGGCATGCTTACGGTCGTGGACTACAAAATACACAGATGTATCAAAAGTCTGTACACATCTGTATAAACTAACAACTGTATATCTTGTATAAACTGATAGTTAGCGAGACTGTACACATGTGTGTAAACTAAGCGCGGTGTGTCTTGTATAAAATGATAGTTAGCGAGACTGTACACATGTGTATAAACTAACATCTGTGTATCTTGTATAAACTGATATTATCGAGACTGTACACATGTGTATACACTAACAACTGTGTATCTTATATATAAGGAAACTAGCAAGATTTTAGGAATTTTGATTATATTGTTTAATAAATGCAATTTATCAAAGACGTAAATACCTTTCTGTCAATTAATTTAAAGAGAAGTTACAACATTATAATTACAATCTTGCCATAGTTTAAAAATCTTTAGATGATATAAACCAATGACTCAAATTAGTTCACAGAGTTCACTCTAACCTAGTATACACTCCAGAACCGTACCATAAACTTTAGGTTCCCTTAAGCAGCGGTCGCCTACCTCGCCTTTCCCTAGTGCCGGTCATAATCATTGGTGATATTATGATATGACTTATTATCCGACCTAACATATTTTGAGTTCTAAAATCTAATTTCTAAATGATAAAGTTATTAAAGCGTAACCGAAAGAAAATGAAAAGCAAAAGGCATTGGTGTTATTGAAAGTCCACAAAGCGGGATTCGGCTATTTGAAACAAGCCAGAGGCATGCTTACGGTCGCTACAAGATTACTCCCTCCTACTAGACTTTTTGTTTCCAACAAAAACTTCACTTTCTCACTCATGGCCGCCCCTACATTCTCCACAAATTCGCCCGCAAACAACCCTCTGAAAAGTGTAGGAACACACAATGGAAGCTTTCACTGCGACGAAGCACTCGGCTGCTTCATGATTCGCCTCACCAACAAGTATTCCGGAGCCGAAATCGTCCGTACAAGAGACCCTCAGGTTATTGCACACCAACTGTTTGTTAAAATGCATAAGTTGAAAATGTCTTTTTTTATTAAAGAAAATGAGTTGCTGATGAAAAGTGTGAATTGGGTTGTAGGTGTTGGAGACTCTTGATGCTGTTCTTGATGTGGGTGGGGTGTATGACCCTAGTAGGGATCGCTATGATCACCACCAAAAGGGTTTTGATGAGGCCTTTGGGCATGGGTTTACTACTAAGCTTAGTAGTGCTGGTCTTATCTATAAGGTATTCTTCTCATTATATTTGTTTGATACGGGTTCAATTCGGTAGCTTTGTAGGTGGAAAGTTTTTGAACTTTGTTTTATATATCATTTTAAGATAGAGCTCATATGTTATATGCTCAGGCTTAATTAAAAGGTTCAAGATTTTGCGTAATCGATCATTAAGAAACAGAATCTGTTGCGAGTACTTGTTTTTGAAATGTATTCATCTACATGTGTAGCTGGTTGATGTAAAACTGAGCTTTCGTATTGGATTTATAGCATTTGACCTAATAAGTGGATTTTCTTTCATAGCATTTTGGTACAGAGATACTTGCAAAAGAGCTTCGGGTTGATGAAGGGCACCCAGACGTGACAAGGCTATATTTAGCCATTTACAAAAGCTTCATGGAGGTGATGGTTATATCAGAAATATATTCATTTTTTTTCTTCCAACAAATATACGCACACGCATGTGGTGAACGTCTTGAAAGTTCAAGTCATTTGTGAATTATGACGACGAATATTTGTTTAGTGTATACCGGAAGATCTTTATTTTGTCTTGATGGTTGTATTAGTTGCAGATCTAAGCCTAAGTGTTAGTCTCTGTTTCCTTGTAAAACAGGCAATTGATGCAGTTGACAATGGAATAAATCGGTATGACACCAATCAGCCTCCAAAATATGTGAACAATACCCACTTGTCACCAAGAGTCGGAAGGCTCAATTTGGATTGGACTGATCCTGACCAGTCTTCTGAGAAGGAGAATGAAGCCTTCCAACGAGCAATGACTCTTGCTGGCACTGAGTTTTTAGATGTGAGTTTTAATAAATTAAACAATTAATAAAGATACATAAAGCTTTTCAACTTGCTTAGTGTTAACTTGTGGTGTACAGTGTGTTCGGTTTCATGTAAAATCGTGGCTCCCAGCACGCACAATTGTCATGGAACGTCTTGCAGCAAGAACTGATATCGATCCTAGTGGAGAAATCATGGTTTTGGATAGATCTTGCCCTGTTAGTTCAATAACTCGAAATGTGCATCTTTATATATTCATTTTTTCTATGACTACTAGTGCTGCAAACGAACTGAACTTTCAGCGAACAGTTCATGAAGCATTCGGCGGGAAGTTTATTCGTGTTCGTTCGTTCGTTTAATTAATGAACGAACACGAACAAGAAATCCCGTTCATTTAGCTAAACAAACGAACATGGACAGAGGCCACGGCCACGGCCGTTCATTTATGTTCGTGAACGTGAACATTCAGTAATGTGTTCGATACCTAAAATTAGGTTATGTTCGTTTGTATTCTGAGACACTATTTTATCTTAATAATGTTCATGAACGCTTGTTTGTGTTCGCATGTATTCATTTGTGTTTGTTATCATTCATGAACACTTGTTTGTGTTTGTCTGTATTCATTTGTGTTCATGAACGTTCATTTGTGTTCGTTTCTGTTCATGAACACTTGTTTGTGTTTGGTACCTAAAATTAACGGACAAACACAACGAACACGGACACGCCCGTTTCCTTAATAAACAAAAACGAGCTAAAAATCTCATTCGGTAAATGTTCATGAACTGTTCGTGAACACATCATTTTCTTAACAAACGAACACGAACAAGTTCGTTCGGTTGTTTGCAGCCATAATGACTACTACTAATCTGTATTAATATTCGTGTTAACAGTGGAAACTGCACTTATTTGAGCTTGAACAGGAGCTGAAAACAGAGCCACCTATCAAATATGTTCTTCACAAGGTATTCATATATTTGATGCATTTTTCTTAATTTCAACACAACGTTAACCGGAAACCTTTTTTTTTTTTTTAATTTTGTTGGACCTACAGGATGAAAGGAGTAAAAGCTGGCGGGTGCAGGCGGTAAATAAGTCTCTTGATAGCTTTGAGAGCCGCAAGGCTCTTCCATCCCGGTGGCGGGGCTTAAGAGATGATGAGTTGTCCAAGGAAACTGGGATCCCGGGCTGTGTTTTTGTGCATATGAGCGGGTTTATTGGCGGCAATCATACTTACGAAGGTGCACTTGCTATGGCCAGAAGCAGCTTAAAGCTGTAAGCTGACTATCACTCAAATTAAACATCTATTTTTGTTTGGCAATTATCATATTTTCAGAATTGTCCAGAGAGATTGACTTTATGAAATCTTTTGTGATTTAATACTTAATTTTTGGAATTTAGTGGCAATATTGTTTACATCTTTAGTTAGAATATCTTTCTGGTATATATCATGATGTTACCATTTCAGTTTCTCTTGCTACATATCAAAATGAAATCTAAAAATAAGCATCTAACCTGTTTTCATAATTCTATGTAATGAATACTATATATAATTTAGGATTAAGTCCATTATGTACACTGTCACGTGCCATTCACGTGACCTAGGGTGCTTTATAGATGGAAATGTAGCGTACATCTGGATGTGCACTGTGTTAGTTGTAGGCTGCAATGGCGACTCTTGCTCTCTTCACTTCATCTCTCCACCCCAAAACCCTAACACCAAAATCCACCTTTCAAACCCTAATTCAACCCCACAAATCCCCCAATTTTAAATCTTTAACCTCTGTCATCAACTACAAGCCCTTAATCTCTCCACCCATCAGATCCACCACCACCACCATCTCTGACACCACCCCCACCCCACAAACCCTCAAATCCCGCCTCAAAAACGGCGAAACATTATACGGCCTCTTCCTCCTCTCCTTCTCTCCAACTCTCGCCGAGATCGCCGGCCTCTCCGGCTACGATTTCGCCGTCGTCGACATGGAACACGGCCCCGGCGGCATTGTCGAAGCCCTCGCGTGTCTCCACGCGCTCGCCGCCGCCCATACTCCGGCGATCCTCCGGTTACCCGAATCCGACCCAGCCTGGGCCAAAAAAGCCCTCGACCTTGGGCCTCAGGGTATCATGTTCCCCATGATTGAAAACCAAAAAATGGCAAAAAAAGCTGTTTCTTATTGTAAATTCCCGCCAAACGGAATAAGAGGTTCTGCTCATACGGTTGTGAGAGCATCAGATTACGGGATTGATAATGGGTATTTGAGTAATTACGAAGATGAGTTGTTGATAATGTGCCAGGTGGAATCTGAAGAAGGTGTGAAGAAGATTGAGGAGATTGCAATGGTGGATGGGGTGGATTGTGTGCAAATGGGACCGTTGGATTTGAGTGCGAGTATGGGGTATTTGTGGGACCCGGGTCATAAGAAGGTGAAGGAGGTGTTGAGGACGGCGGAGAAGGGTGTGCTGAAGACGACGGAGAAAGACGGTGGGGCATTTTTATCGGGTTTTGCAATGCCGCATGATAGGCCGGAGGAGATGAGGGTGAGGGGGTATCATATGATATCCGGGGCGGTGGATATCGGGTTGTTTAGGAGCGCGTGTGTGGAGGATGTGAAGAGGTTTAAATCGTTCGACGATGATGAAGTTGGTAATGGTAAAGATGGTGATGAGAAGTATTGGAGTGAATGATGATGTGTTAGATTTTGATTTACGTTAACATCTACATTTCATTGTTGTTGTTTTGTCTTATGAATAATCAAAATCCACTGATTTCTTGTGATTATGCGTATAAACTGAACCGAACACCGAGTGCAAAACAAAGATAAGACCATCTGTCTGCAATGCTTGAATTTTCAAATTGCGCTGCTGCGAATGTCGCAATTGATCGACTGTGCAGGCTGAGGATTCAATGGTTTGGAACAAATAATTGTGATTTGATATAAGGTGCAATTGAACAAGAACATTAAAAACATATTATGCGATCATCACATATGTATTACTTTCTTTAGGAAATCGGCCTAACACATTAAAAACAAGATTCAAAATGCCGAAACAGGACACCCCTCCACAAACACACCCGGAGATGTAGGACAAGAAGCACAAGGGCACCCATCAAGATCATTCCCCCACCAATACAGACCAATATCATCCAAACCCAAACAAAGGTACAACAACACACCCATGAACGCCAACCCCGCATCCAAAGCACCCGACAACACATAATTATGCCGTTGCCATACATCAGGCTTGTATCGAAACATCACAAACCCTGATAAAAACCCAACAAATATCCAAGCCGTGTAGTTCACGGCTGTCGCTGGAGGCATGCTACCCGTAGCACCAATTAGCACCGGCATGTTTGTCAGTGTGATCCAGTGTTGGTTAGGGAAAGCCCTGTGTGCTAACCAAACCAACACCGGAGCAATTGCTCCTATAAGAAAAGCCCAATTGACCATGGTGTAAGTCCCTTGATCTCCAAAGATTTTTCGGGGCCCGATCAACCCCATATAACCGATGCATCGTAGAACACGTGATCACTGGGGCATGTCCAGACATCTGATGACGAGTCGCATAAGTCTGGAATTGTCTCCATTAACCACCATGCGGTGCACAAGTATACTAAAGCCGCGATCAAGGTTCCAACAATCTGTGCCATGAACATTGATCTAGGTGGGATCTTCATGTAGTGGCCGAGTTTGAAATCTTGAAGGAAAGTTACCGCTTGTGTCATGCTAATGTAACCATACACTTTGAAGCACACGTTCGCAACCGGATATCCCGGATATATGTACCCGATTATATACTCCGTGATAATGTTCAAACCCGGGGCCTGAAATCACACCATATGTGATATACCTGAGTTTACAACTATAAAAACTAACAAATTCAATCAAAAAAGATGAAAATTCACTGGTTAGTAATGGCGGTGAGTATGCCGATGGGGAGAGTGAAGAAAATGGCGATTGCGCAAGCTAAAACGACGCCCCACCATGGCAACTGAAGCTGCTCATTGTAATACTCACACGTGAATATCGAGAGTGATATGTTTACAAATAGTATGCACCAAAACCACCATTCGGGCATTTGCTTGTACTTGCTCATTAATCTAGTGTGTATGTCCACTTTCTTGTCTTTGAAACTTGATTTGCTTTGCTCCCATATCTCACTGTAAGAAAACATTCATCAGGGTTATTTACTATGGCCCGTTTGAGATAAAGCACACCCAACCAACTCGTTAACCTTGATTTACTCACGTGTTAACTAAATTTAACTTACCTTCCATGGAAGAGAAACACATGAACAACCATGGACGCGAGAGCAGCAAATCCGACACCATAAGTCATGGCAAAAAACGTGCTAAGATACAAAGGCCCTTGTTGCCGATAAGCATCTTCATCAAAGTGAAAATTCGAGTCAATAATGGCCGTGATATTGTACTCTTGACCGTCAGCGGTAAAAAGCCCGTCGGAAAAAAAACGGAAAGTTTTTCGCATTGTAGACGTTGAACCAGTAAGCAAGGGGAGTGATAACATACATAACTAAGAAGAAGCCAACAGCAACATTGGCTGTGGCAAACCATGGGCTTGCTAATGGGCTTCCAAGGTATGCAGAAATGCTAGACCAGTCTAGCCCAATAGCACCTATACCAAGCCCATGAAGCCCAGATCCAACTTGTTGGGCCATGATTGATGAAGGGAAGATCCAGCAGACCCATGAGAGTGATGTTAACATTTGGAAAAGGTATCCAGGGAAAATGTAGTATGCAAAGCTGCATATGAATGCTATTAGAAAGAATTGAGTACGTGTCACTCCCCCTTTGGGCCGTTTTTCTTTCTCATGCAAAGCCCTGTGAGCAAGTCACATAATATTAGTTTCTTTTACGATAAATTTGGATTACTGATGGACGACTGAAGTATCATTGTACCACCAGCGAAACCACCTGATCATATCCATCTTCATTAGGCTATAAGGGTTAGAGATGGGCATAATCGGGTTTTATTATTACCCGGAACCGGTTCCAACCCGGAACCGGTTCTGCTTGGATGTCATTGGAACCGGGTATGGTGTGGAACCGGGTCCGGTTCCTACCCGGGTTCACACCCAAGAATATGGAACCGTGTAGAACCGGGTACGGGTATTATGGAACCGGGTATGGTGCGGAACTGGTTCCTGACAGTAAAACCCGACTTTTTACTGTTCAGAACCGGTTCCTGACAGTCGAAAAACCTGATTTTTACTGTTCAGAACCGGTTCCTGGCAGTCGAAAACCTGACTTTTACTGTTCAGAACCGGTTCCTGACAGTAAAACCTGACTTTTTACTGTTCAGAACCGGTTCCTGATAAATGTTACCGTTGGGAACCGGTTCCTGGCAGTCGAAATCGGTTTTTTTTATATAAACCCCTCCCTACTTATCATTTCAAAACTTAACACTCACCATCATCAACTTACAAACTCAATCATCTTCTAAAATCTTGCAAAATACCTATGGCATGCAACGAAGAAGTTGTTACGGTCTTAGAGACGAAAAGAAACCAGCTATATGGAAGAATTTTGATCTCTGTTTAATGTCCGACAGCCACGAGATGGCTAGATGCAAAGCTTGCGGAAAATTTATGAAGGCCGCAGCCAACTCAACCCTTAAGAAACACACTGAGCGGCATTGCCCAGTGACGAAGGCAAAGAAAAATGAGACGGGAGAAGGTTCCGGCACCGGTTCTTCAAATGTTTGATGTAACCCGTTTGGTTTGGTGTTTTAATAAAGTTTGTGTAATGTTTCTTTCTATTGTGTTTGTTATTTTGTGTTTCTTTCTATCGTTAGTCTCCACTTTTTCGGCTATAACCGGTTCCAACGGTAACATTTTAACGGTATAACGGGTTCCTTCTAGAACTGCATTTCCGGGTACTGATGGAACCGTACTACTGAAACCGGGTACGGTTAGGAACCGGTTACTACCCGATTCAAATGGTAAAATTGTGAAACCGGGTTGGAACCAACGGGTATTTTGAACCCGGAACCGGTTCTACTTAATGTCGGGTAGGAACTGGAACCGGTTCCAGTTCGGTTCTACCGGTTCGGGTTCGGAACCGGTTTTTATGCCCATCTCTAATAAGGGTTATACAACAATTCGGAAGAAAACCCAATAAATCTGGGAAACCTTTTTGATTTTATTATATTTATAATTATAGTATGTATTTTTTTGTTACTTTAAAATGATAAACTACGATTTTTCCATATGATATTTTCAATAACAATTTTTGCAGTGTTAGCATGTGCTCTTCTGTATCAACATTTAATTCTTGTATCATTTAACCAAAATAATTAATAAATAAACATTTGTCCACATTTTTTGTTCCAGAAAGTGTAATAAATTTACCAAGAGTTTTCACACAATTCAAAGCTTGCCTACAAGCACAGGCAAACCATAGCCATTTTGTATTTTAATTGTTTTAGTTATATGATAATATCAGATCATGTTACAAGATGTAAAAAAATGAAAAATAAAGTATTTGTAATTAACCTGTAAGTACTTTTGCATATAATTTACTATCGAACAAAAAGTAGACGTACATGCACTTGCGTTGCGGCGTGTTGACTTCCAAAAATTTGCCCGAAACGTAAAACATAGAAAAGAATAACTAATTCGACTTAGAACTTGCGTGTTGCGACGTCAAAAGTAAAGCAGACCGAAGTTAAAGTTAAACAATATTAGATTTAAAAATGAAACAGAATTTGTGATGAATTTATAAACTTAAAAAGTGTGAGATCAAATGTAAACAAAAGTCAAAGGAATAAATTTATAAACTTGAAAGTATGAGGTATGTAAACAAAGTAAAAGGAAAAATGTCAAACTAAAATGAATAGTTACAATCTGTTTCAGTTAAAAAGTTGGTAAACTATAGACATATAATATAAACAAAATTAAGAATATTATATGCAAAACGTCTCTCATTTTTAACAGTGGTGGATCCAGAAACTTTTTTCAGTGGGTTTGTTTTAGTAGATTCTCACTAACTTTTTTCAAATCATATAAGGTTTTCACTATTTTTTCCATTTTTTTCCAATCCAAGTGGATTCATATGAACCTACAAAACAGAGCTGAATTCGCCACTGATTTTAAATAGGCAAAGCCAAATGTGTAATATTGTCAAAATATACAACTATTGACCCCACGTTAGAACGTGCCGAGTCAATTGTAGGCCAACCCACCCACTTGTTTTTTTTGTTTTTGGCGGCCAATTCAAAAAATAATTGGACTAGATATTTCCACATAAAACTTTATTTTAAAAATAATAACATTTGGAGGGAGCTGTTGTATTGATCATTAAAACAAAATATTCGAAAAAACAAGTACCTGAACAAAGAAACTTGTACTAGATTGGACGGCCACCACATCTCAGCTGGCTCCACTAGATACCGTCTGAATATTCCAGCCCATCCAAACCCTAGCACCTACAACCAGATTTAACTAGTTTTATACCCGTCCGGTGATAAGATACTCGAATCGTAATGAAATGTCAAGACTTTCTTTCTTAAAATTTTAAAGAAAATAAGAATAGGTTTGCGTTCAAAGTACGACTAATTTAACTTCAAAGTAAAAATCCGAGTAAAACGAAAATTCTTTTTTGAACGGCAATTTCTTACTCCTGTCGTCTGTGGGACTTAAACCCAAAACATCCCCTCTCTCCCGAGGTGTTTAAAGGCATTGTCTTTGTCAACCAGATTTAACTAGTTTTATACCGTCTGTGATAAGATACTCGAATCGTAATGAAATGTCAAGACTTTTCTTTCTTAAAATTTTAAAGAAAATAAGAATAGGTTTGCGTTCAAAGTACGACTAATTTAAATTCAAAGTAAAAATCCGAGTAAAACAAAAATTCTTTTTTGAACGGCAAATTTCTTACTCCTGTCGTCTGTGGGACTTAAACCCAAAACATCCCCTCTCTCCCAGGTGTTTAAAGGCATTGCCTTTGTCAACCAGATTTAACTAGTTTTATACCCGTCTGGTGATAAGATACTCGAATCGTAATGAAATGTCAAGACTTTCTTTCTTAAAATTTTAAAGAAAATAAGAATAGGTTTGCATTCAAAGTACGACTAATTTAACTTCAAAGTAAAAATCCGAGTAAAACGAAAATTCTTTTTTGAACGGCAAATTTCTTACTCCTTTCGTCTGTGGGACTTAAACCCAAAACATCCCCTCTCTCCCGAGGTGTTTAAAGGCATTGCCTTTGTCAACCAGATTAAACTAGTTTTATACCCGTCCGATGATAAGATACTCGAATCGTAATGAAATGTCAAGACTTTCTTTCTTAAAATTTTAAAGAAAATAAGAATAGGTTTGCGTTCAAAGTACGACTAATTTAACTTCAAAGTAAAAATCCGAGTAAAACGAAAATTCTTTTTTGAACGGCAAATTTCTTACTCCTGTCGTCTGTGGGACTTAAACCCAAAACATCCCCTCTCTCCCAAGGTGTTTAAAGGCATTGCCTTTGTCAACCAGATTAAACTAGTTTTATACCCGTCCGATGATAAGATACTCGAATCGTAATGAAATGTCAAGACTTTCTTTCTTAAAATTTTAAAGAAAATAAGAATAGGTTTGCGTTCAAAGTACGACTAATTTAACTTCAAAGTAAAAATCCGAGTAAAACGAAAATTCTTTTTTGAACGGCAAATTTCTTACTCCTGTCGTTGTGGGACTTAAACCCAAAACATCCCCTCTCTCCCAAGGTGTTTTAAAGGCATTGCCTTTGTCAACCAGATTAAACTAGTTTTTACCCGTCCGATGATAAGATACTCGAATCGTAATGAAATGTCAAACTTTCTTTCTTAAATTTTAAAGAAAATAATAATAGGTTTGCGTTCAAAGTACGACTAATTTAACTTCAAAGTAAAATCCGAGTAAAACGAAATTCTTTTTTGAACGGCAATTTCTTACTCCTGTCGTCTGTGGGACTTAAACCCAAAACATCCTCTCTCTCCCAAGGTGTTTAAAGGCATTGCCTTTGTCAATCAGATTAAACTAGTTTTATACCCGTCCGATGATAAGATACTCGAATCGTAATGAAATGTCAAGATTTTCTTTCTTAAAATTTTAAAGAAAATAAGAATAGGTTTGCGTTCGAAGTACGACTAATTTAACTTCAAAGTAAAAATCCGAGTAAAACGAAAAATCCTTTTTTGAACGGCAAATTTCTTACTCATGTCGTCTGTGTGACTTAAACCCAAAACATCCCCTCTCCCCCGAGGTTTTTAAAGGCATTGCCTTTGTCAATGTACTACCACCCAATTGGTGTAAAATGAAATTTAAACCATGATGAACAGTAGCTTACACTTTTTGGTTTTTTTTATTAGACATTTTATTTAAATTTTTCAATATGAGTATATATTTATTTTTATGAAATTTCGAATACACCGTAATGAAATGTTTTTGTTTATCGACGTTTCGATATAAGTTTTATTTAAAACCGATCCGTACAAGTACCTGACGAATCGAACCGGAACCGGTTCCAAATAATCCAAGTTGTGTCGGTATTCATTTTTCATAGTTTTTGATTAATGAACACATGCCAAGATCTTTTTTGCAATGTAAACACGTATAGATATCATTCTGGGCATATAAAAACTTTCTTTTTTGCTGTGAATTGATACCGTGGGGTAACTACCGTAACAAACTGAATCGATACAGACCGAAATTCCAGCTGGGGAAATCCCACTATTAAAACTACAACTAACTGAAACAAATTTACCTGAGTTGTGAGAACAACAATGAGGGACACAAAGAAACTCATATGTTGCTTATAAAAAATCTTGACACCAGTAACCACATGAATCGCATACACCCTACCCGCACCCGAATTCGCAAATATCGTGATCAAAACATGCTCCTTAACATTAAACGGCCCAGGGTTCATAGTAAACTCGCACCATGAACCCTTAAAAAACACCCGATCAGTAATCTTCGCCGCCATAAGTTGACCCAAAGGCACCACAGCAATCTGAGCCGATATAGCAGTGATACTTAAAGGCTCCGTACGGTACCAAAAAAACTGGTTCAGAAACGATAACAGGACACAGGAACAGGTTCCTAGGACCCACATTCGGAAGGTGAGAACTGGAAGTGATGGGTCGTCGGTGGTAGGTACGGTCATTGCCACCTGCTTGATCGGAGAGTTGTCATCGTCGCCGTCGTTGTAGGATTGTTGGATGAGTGGAGCTTGGAGTTCATGGGAGGTGTTTGGGTCCATTGGTGTGGGATGGGGGTGGAAAGTTGGGTTGTGAACTTGTGTTTGGTGGCTTTCGGGAGTTTGAATCTTGATTATGTGAGGAAGAGACACCTCACCTAACAACATGTTTTAAATCGTTAACACGAATGCCGCCCTTGATTACGTGGACCTAGTGAATCGGGTCGTAAATATCCATTATATCATATTTTACCCTACTGACAAATATTATATTCTCTTACTTTTTATTAAATTATATTTTTATACCTTTATTATTATCTTTTCCGGTAACTCCTCAAATATACATACGAACATTAACATTTTTTTTCTCTCATACTCACAACCACTTTTTATACTCTTTATGTTATAAAAACTCTACTCATAAAATTTGATGGAATAGATATGAATACTCTTACACCCCCTCCTCTCATAAACTTACATGTGGGGCTTGCAACTTTTTCAATAAGAGAGGGGGTGTTGTAACTAGTAAAAGTGGTGTAATGTATTTAGATCAACCCTTCTTACAACTAAAATAATTAAAACTAGGAATGTGATTGTACGCTTCTTCTGCATTCCTATTAGCTCTGGGAATGTGATGGTAATTCAGTCGTCATCGTTCGGTTTTTTAGGAGGCTTTGAGTATAAGATCATGTGTAATGGGTTATTATGATAATGCATCTCACTCTCTTCAAAATCAAGCTCTCAATTTTATTCACTGGTGTTTTCACAATCACGCCAACACCAATTTTCCGAAGATCATGTCCAGGGGGCGGTGTACGGGGCGTGATCTTTGCCACTTAACGCCCACATTACCTACTACACATGGTCTAATGAGCAAAAGAGATATGCCTAACAATATCTTGACATGTACTTTATATCGATTAAACTATAAAAACAAATATTGGATGTTGTTTGGCTTGTGTCGATTCGGTTCGTACGATATCAAATGTTGTTCAACTTGTATCGGTTCGGTTAGTTACAGTGTCGTTACCATACTATAGCTAACATTACCAAATAAATACTCTATTGCGAATACAACTCTATTTTCAACAAATTTTATACCGCCAAGTTGAGAAAACTATGAAAATGAATACGGTACTCGTACGATGTTAATACGGTATTGGTTTGGTTTTTCACAATAAAGGAAAATTGGATTCAATAGTCCAAACTTTGACATATTAACCGACAATAGTCCCAACTAAGCATATGTTGTTTGACACTCCCAACTTTTAACATAGTTTTAACCTAAAATGGATTTTTGAGCTCCAGTAATCTGTAAGTTAAATCCTGTAAGTTAAACAAGCTGAAAAAGATGACATTCACAATCTCTTTTTTATGAAATGGATCTCGAGTTTGAAAAACTAACCATGAGCTAAGTTCGAGTAGAGCTCTCGTAATTTACACGAGCAAAGTCGTACCCGTACTCGTAATCCATTTAAAGCAAAGAGCCTAAAGGCCATTTATGGCCACATTCAGTAATGACTATCCCTTAAAGGAACATCAAGTTATCCAATTTGGTCCGGACCAATACCGAAAAACCGGACTTGTTTATGAGAGCCTAATTCTTTTTCTTATCTTCAAATTTGAACCACGTAAGCTTAGTTTTACACATTTTAAAATAAAATATTCGTAATATAACGTCCTAGATTTGTTCCACGTCAAAACTCTTTTAATCTAATGTGGTTCGGTCGAATTGGATAACAAAATGGTCCAAACAGCAGTAGCGGAGCTTGAATAAACAATTGGTGAGGCTGGATTCTAAAAATACAAATATTTTATACTAAAAAGTCAAATTCTTTTAGTAAAATTAACACTACTAGCAAAAAATCGCGAAAAATTAGGAGGGGACGGGCACCCCGGAGGCTGCACCCCTATCAAACAGCTAACCATTATGGTATGGGAAATGACAAAGTAAACATGACTGGTTTTGGATGTTTGAGGTCACTCGGTGTGGGGATCGGCCGTCGCCGGGCCTCAACACCATTTCTGGGGCTACGTCTACACAGACACACCTATAATACATATACATACATACATACATACATACATACATACATACATACATATATCCGACCCCGGAGGCTGCCCCCCTATTGAACAGATAACCATTAATGATATGGGAAATGACAAAGTAAACATGACTGGTTTTGGATGTTTGAAATAAAAAAGGGATTGCTTGTGCCTGGTGCGTTAGGACCCTGATTCCCGGATGCATATGTTATCAGATCTTTGACTTCTATCGGAAAACATGACATTCAACGTTATATACGCTCATACTCGTTGAAGGGCGATCACATTTTCTTCATCAGAAACGATCTTGTATGGTCTGATTGTGTTTAAGTTTTACTTCATCTTCTGGTTGCTTAAACTGAGCTGATTCTTCCAACTCTTCCACTGCTTTCACCATGTTTTCTTCTATTCTAGAAGCGGTTTCAATCAATAAAGACGCAAAACTCACTAGCGGCATGACTTCGAGCAGGGGCATTATGGTCCTTTCACTTGAAATTTGTTCGTTATTCTCCTTGTGATCATGTGGTTGGATCAGCAAATCCGAAAGGGATTTGAAGTCATTTTGTAGTTCCTGAACCGCACTTTTCATATCGTTAACTGCCGTATTTATCTTCACTGATCTTGTCATTGTGGTTACACTTGTTGCAAGTTCTCTTATAACATCTGATGAAGTTGAACTTAGATTCATGCATGCGGATTCAAGATGCTTCTTAATTGATTCCGGGACCTGTTTTTAACAAACCATTTACGCTTGTTTTGATTAATATTCGATTTTGTGTATGAAAAGTGATAAATTTTGTATAAATTGTTAGAAGTTAGGATTCACCTGATTCTTGGAATCCAAACAGCTAGTGAGTGTTTCAATGCAATAAGCACACCTACGCGACGATGCTCCTATTTTAAGGTAATTTTTCCATGGGTGGCGGAAATTGAAGCGGCCGTGTGCTGGCTCCCATCTAGCAAAATTTTCCATGGATTCCTCAGAAGATTTTGAATGCAACACACATTTATAACCTTGTAAAGCTTTATTAGATTCCTCATCACCGCGGCCAAAATAATCAGCTACGCAACCTTTATAAGAAAAAAAAATGTTGATTAAAAGTTCGTAAAATTGTATAACATTGCAATGATGTTATTTGCATGTTTAAACTACTTACAATCTAGTGATTTTGCAAGCTTGTTCATGTTACGTGGGACTAGACGATGGAGCTCCAAACCAGCCCATACAGGAAAAACAAGCATGCTAGTTATAATGCACAAACAAGTCCCTATGATTATGGTTGATACCCTTTCATGAGTCATGCTTAGGAGATCATCAATGCGGTACCCAGACACCGAGACTAGGCTGTATGTAAGGATGAAGATGGTGCAGCCGTAATCGAATCTAGCTTTCACTATGGGGATGAATCTTGAAAAGGTTGTAGCAGAAGCTGCTAAGAAAATCTTGAGTTAGTGAAACTTAGGATATATGTTTATTTCATAAACAAATTCGTATATGGTTTCTCAAGTTACCTAGAATGAAGAGAGAAATGCCCATGATATATGGCTGAAATTGGTGGCTTGTATGACTAGCAATCCAATAAATCCCAAGTGCAAGAAATCCAGCAAGAAAAGTGGCACATATTCTGTTCAAACACTTGTACAAAGTTCCACCTGCAATGTATATACACATTTGCATGTTTTCTTCAAGGAAAACTAACATTGGTTGGTTGATACTTAAAAAACTTAAGTTAAATACATACCAACAGTATACTCAAAGACGACGACAACAGTCATAACCGCCCACATGGCACTGCCACCAACACCATCATACAAAGGTCTCATGTAGTAAAACAATGAAACAACCATTAAAGCCACCCCAACTTTAAGACAATGAAAGAATTTTCTAGGGTCATCTACCCCTAAAGCCCATGCCTTCTTTATAAACATGCACACTCTCATCACAAACCCAACCACCAAACCCTTTAATCGGTCCCATAATCGCAATCGCATCACTACATGCTCGTGCTCGGGCTCAAGCACCATTGATGATCCTTCACTCACCCTGATACTCCACTCAACCCCATTTTTGTTAGACATCTTTACAAAAGAATGTGACAGTGGAGAACAGGACCAAGACCCTAATGTTGCAAATGTTAGATGCTTTTCGTTGATTTGCTAATGACATCTAGTGTATTTATACCCAAGATTTGGTGACCACTTTCTATATCTAGAACAAATATTACAAAAAGAAGGAAACTATCTTTTATCACTATGGCTAGATAATATAATGTCGCATCATGTTTTCTGGTTAAGTAGGTCAAGATAGGGTGCATGACATACTTATGTCACTTTTTTCTAAATTAACAATGCTCAACACTCATATAGCACTACAGATCAATACTGTTTTCTTAAGTAAATGCACTAAACAGTGATGTTTTTAATTCTTTGGAGGATGAGATATATTAATTAAGCTGATCATATTTAGGCTGAGTTTCATTTTTTCTTAAGATCATTAGGTAAAGTCATATATGTCATGACACGTTCGGTGTTCCACAACATTTTTATTTATTTTCTATTCTTCGTAAATAGTTTGTTATACGGAATTCCCCGTTTAACCTTTCGTGTAAAAGCAGATAATTAGAAGCTCAACTAGCATAACTTTTGTTCTTTCAAGGCACTTGTACGGTTACGTATTTTTGGACATTTTTCGTTCCTCAAAATATGCCCAAGTAAATAAGGTTATTCGAAGTACATTATCACTAGATATCAGAGGACTTTCAGTGATGGAAAACCCCGTTGGTGAAGGTAGGATTCGTCAGTATAGGTCTATAGGGAAACTGGGTGCGAGTAGTAGTTTCAATGATGTATCACTAAGGGATATTATCGGTGACGGATCTAGAAACTTTTTTCAGTGGGTTCGTTTTGGTAGATTCCCACTAACTTTTTTCGAATCATATAAGGTTTTTACTATTTTTCCCATTTTTTTACAATCCGAGTAGTTCATGTGAACCCACAAAACAGGGCTGGATCCGCTACTGGATATTATAAACAAAATAACGATGAATATATAATGATGGATCACCAACGGTGATCCATTAGTGAAAGCATTTGGTGGAAAGTGTGTGTGTGTGAGGAGGGGTGGGGGTAAATGTTTCAAGAAAAGATCACTGATATTATTTTCCGACGTGCCACCAACAATATTTAGCAACAAATCACAGACAATTCATATTGCATATCTCTTTCAATGACTAGGTTTGACTTTGGTTGACCAATATATATCGTAATGAGTTATAGTAGGCCAGACATGTACTAATAATACATACCGGGTCTTAAGACTCATGGCAACTCTTAATAGGCATGGGGGCTTATTAGGTCATATTAGGCCTTAATGCATTAGATCTGATAAGTTATGACCATGATTGAACATTAATTCAACAAAAAGCGGACCTTATTAATTAGGTCAAGTTAGGTCTTAATAGGGTATGATGAGCCTTAAGATACAAACATGTCTTAATGTGCATGATGGATCTTAAGAGTCATAATAGCCAATGACGGATCAATGATTTTTTTTTCATTGGGGTCTACTTTTTTTCAGTATTCAGATTTTTCACAACCATACTTGAGAATTTTCGGGTAGATCGTCATTTGGGGTGGGGCAAGAAACATAACAAAATACAATATCATAATAACAATATATAATTATTACACATTAGAAATACGATGCCATTCGAAATGAAAACAAAACATATAAATTTTTAAAGTTATTCTCTACGAGTTTTCATCTTTAAAAAACGTCCAATTGCATCTTCTATTGGAACACATGCAAAAATCAATCATTGCAAAAATCATGCATATAATTTTTACATGTTAATCTGATTTCTAAATGCAAATTCATAGTAAAAAAAATACTAAAAAAACCCTAACTAATCAATTTACATTTTAATGAAACGAAAAAAAAACATGGCTTGGTAGACTCAAACTCAAGTTCTGCTTGATAACATACAAGGTGAAATACCACTCCACCAGCTTTCATGTTGTTGTTATGGGGTCCTGTAAAAAATTAATATAGCGGTTCTACTACAATTTTTAAAAACATTGGGCTCTGAGGACTCCGACCCACTCTATGTGGGTCCGCCCCTGATCATAGCTCTCAATAGGCCTTAATATGTCATGTTATGGCATAGTTGATTGTATAGAGTTGTAATGGGTTGTATTAGAACGTAAGGAGTTATAATTGGTCATACATATTTTAATAGATCACATTAAGTCGTATAAGTTATGATAGTTCTTGATGGGATATGATGAGTCTAATACATCATCGTAGGTCTTATGAGGTATGAATCTAAGATAAGCCTATAATAAGTCATCTATTTTTTTTTGTTATGCTAGATTGTAATGACTATATATGTATATAGTTATATTTAATAAATTACACTTGTCTATGACCAGTTATGTTTAACAAACTACAACTATTATGGGTCTTAATAGGTTTGAAATACATTAATGTCATTAGTCATATTGGGCTTTAATATATTAGATTTCGTTGTAGTGGGTCAAATATAATGTCTTAATGAGGTATAATGATCATATATATTTTAAAAGAGTAATGGTAACTCAATAATATGGCTTAATATGACATATAATGTTTTGATGGATTACATTAGGTTGTAATAGGTCATAGTTGTACATGTTTTAATTAATCATATGTTCTAGTGGAGTATAACCATCTATGATAATGTCTAACCAGTCATAAACTTGATTAAACATTTATATTTTCCTAATATACATAATTTGAAAAATGCCAATTGACTATGTTACTCTTATCTTTCTAAGAAGATCGAACTTCTTATTTATTCTTTTCAAGCTTAACAAAGTTTGATTTCGAGTTTGACACGTTTTGAGCTTTATATTTGGTTAATTATTTTGTTTGTATTAAACTTCATATCCTACTCAATTGGTGTATAGGCATTATTGTCTAGTGGAGATGAATATGATCAGGTGGTTTCGCTAGGCTTGCAAGATGAATCAAGCAATGTAATATTTTTTGTTAAATATGATAAATATATATTACATAATACAAATAAATATACACAACTATGATAAAACAACTAAATAATATACGTGTGTGTTGGTTTGTGTAAACATAATAATTAATTAAACATAAAACTCAGAATCAAAACTATTTCGAGCTCAAACTCTATTAACCTTGGGAATCGAACTCAGGACCTAATGGTCCCTAAGCCTTATCCCACCACTAAGATGCTACTAGACTATAGTGTCATGGACAGCTCAGCTCGATATATGATGCATGAAGTTCAGACTCTTTTATTAAACAAACTTATTTTTAGACTCGAGCTCTTATACGTTCATCTCTGCTTCATACGAGATATCTCATGTATGCCTCAGCTCGTTTACATCGTTGGGTTTTCATTTTTTTTACATTCATAGGCTTTTTAAAGATTCTTTTATATCGTTCTAACATTTTTTATATTTTCTAATGGTTTCTTTTTGTGTTTTAAAAGTAGTAAAAAATCAGTTAAAACTGCTACAAATTGCAGAAAAAACTAAAGAAAGCATATGAAAGTAACAATAATAAGTTTTGCTAGAAATTACACAAATAAATTGTTGAAAATCAAAGCAAAAATCTATTGAAAATTCTACTAAATACCTTATGAAAATTTTGTAGTAAAAATAAAAAATATAGTAAATTATATTAGTTAAAATACAGGTAAATACGAAAACTTTACAGTTTTAAGAAAAATAAGGGTAAAAGAGTCACATGATAAATCAATTTTGGTAAAATTAGTCGCTGATCCATCCAATGTTGCGACGATAATTAAAAACTAAATTTTCTTTTACATTTTAGTATTTTATGGGATTTGTTGCTAATCAAGAACGGATATTCTAATGACAATTGAATTCTATTAAGTTTAAAATCTACGGAGACTTACACATAAACTCCATAACTATCAGATGACAAATTGTTTCTTGATATACAATATGTTATCGCAATATCAGAGGTGCATTTCGACTGATACAAGTTCCAACGTTGTCGCAAGTACGTTACGATATTAATGATGATGAATTAACAACATTGCAAATTTCTGTTCTTTTACCCTTTTATTAATTAGTAATAGTAATTCTAAAAGTTTTCTTTACACATGTTTGATCTGGTGCAATATTGTATCTGATGTTACTCAACAGAAAAGTTCAAGCCTATTTTTGATGTGTGCTAAAAGGAAAGGAATTAGGTCATGAATAGCATGTCTACTTTTTAACAAATTTTATAAATGTAAAGAATTTCTTTAATTCTGTAATTGGTTTGTTTAGCCTCCTCACTATGAATGGGAAGAGCACTTATCTCACTTTATGCACTAACTTGAAAGGCAAACCCAAATATCAAAAGCAACAGGAAACTTAATATTTCGTCCCTAAACTTATGCTCAATCAGCAACAGTGACGGATCTAGAAAATATTCGTAGGGTAACGTTTTATAAAAAAAAGGGTAACGAAATCGAAAAAACGTCAAAAAAATGTCAATTTTTTCAAAATTTACACCACCGCCGAAGCGCCAAGGGGTAGCGGAGACTACCCCTACGCCTAAGGTATGTCCGCCCCTGATCAGCAAGTTTACTTCATGGAAAATGACCATAAAATACCACATAAAAATGGTAGAAAAGTGAAATGTGCACCCACCCATCATTGTTTTCATATATCTTCATATTTCTTTTATTCTTCCTTAATAATACATAGAAATTAAAGTACCCTCTAGACACTTGCAATCCCTAATGCCCAAGATACATGTAGATAAAATAGTTCATTTTGGATAACAAAGAGTAAAATAGGAGATTATCTGTGGACTAAACATGCAAATTGAGTAGGCTATAGTTTGCTCAAAAGCAAGTCTTCCACTTTGCACACTCTCTTTAGTCCAAGAATATTCTAAGTAATGTCTTTTTTCACATGTTTTAGACTGTAATATAGGATAGTATTATATCACCAATGAGAAGATGGAATAAGGTATTGTACCTTTGTCCTGTCGCCATCCATAGTGGGGTATGATCTTGCATTTTCACTTTAAATATCAACATATTGTATCATTTTGAATAAATAATATTCAAGGCTTGTGGTATTCACACACAGTTTCAAAAAATAGTTAGTGTCCAAAAGTAAAAGCATACAGATTGTCATTGTTTTTCAAATTGAGTAAATTGCACAAAACATCCTTTATGTTTCCTCAAACTTGCAGGTTCCAGCCTTAATGTTTAAAAGTTGCTAAAAACAACCTTTAAGTTTATTTTTGTTGCGGGTTCAATCCTTTACAGCTAACCACGTTATTTTCTTCAGTTAAGTTCCCTCACATGCATAACATGTGAGGGTATATTCGTCATTTTGGTTGATCATGTGAGGGAACTTAACTGTAGAAAATAACATGGTTAGCTGTAAAGGATTGAACCCGCAACAAAAATAAACTTAAAGGTTGTTTTTAGCAACTTTTAAACATTAAGGTTGGAATCTGCAAGTTTAAGGAAACATAAAGGATGTTTTGTGCAATTTACTCTTTTCAAAACTATCCTTTATTTTGTTTCTAAAATGGATGCGCCTACGTTTAACAAGGGTGTTATTCTTAAAAAAAATGACCGTTTTACCAGAAAATCCTCTTTACAGTTGGTTCTTAAAGGAATTTACCCAATGGTATCTTGATTTGTTAAATGATGCCTCTCCCCTAGAGGTCGAGGATTCGAGTCTCGCTGTGGAGTGTAGAGTAGATTTAGGAGTAGTTAGTTGGATGTGTGATATGTCGTTTTTCTCAATGACCCTTGATGACATTCTGAATCGTGTATGGGCTCACTTTTAGATTATTGTATTCGGAGTGTATGAAATCAATAATCAAATAAGACATAAAATTATGTAAAGAACGGGGACATATTTTCTGTGAATAAAAGTTCTAAATTCGTGTCTTCAACAAACCAAAAGAATTCATTTTTATAGGAGTTGAACCATCACAATGATTGAGATGAAACCTTGCAACTCTTGATGAAAGAGTATAACAATGAACGACTGTAAGTGTTTAGTTCTATAAGAGAAAACCTCAGTAACAACAAAATGTTACCACTGCTTTTTGTTATTATAAAAATAGTTGCGATTAAGCATTTACTATTGAACTAAGTTGATACCGTTTAGTAGTAACTTATCATTGATGATCAATTGCCAATGATAAGCAGTAACTTACTGCTAATCTCTTTCGCAACTGTTGAATAAAGGTGTCATTTATCTCGGTTACCATCGATGATCAGCAACAATTTACTACTGACAATCAGTTATTGCTGATGATAATTTTCATGCAACTTTTTACCAGTTATGCAAATCCAAAATAACTCTCGACTCACAATCAGTTATTTCTGTAACTTAATACAAACCACCTAGATATTTTTATAATTACTTTATATATTTTTTTTCTTTGAGATTCTTATGACCGAGATTTGATATGTTTAATGTCACTATAGCACTGGATGTTATAAAAATTACACATGGAAGTACACATGTAAAGAGAAGTTATTTGTGCATAAGTTTGGAACACGTCTATTTTTATCACTAAATATTTTTAGTTTGCCTATACAACACGTCTCCCTTTGATCTGCAGATGTTTAGAAGAAGTTTACTTATGTTACAATATATTTGAACATGAGTCGCTTGGTAATTGAATATTGGCAGTAATGTTCAATAAAATAGCAGTATATAAATCTTATATAACCACAAGAAAAACGAGATAACCACCAAGGTCGTACTAGCCCTCGGAGGATTTATGCAAAATGTATGTATGTAAACAAATAATATGACTTCTGATAACATTATAACAATAAACAAAAGAAAACTACTATTGCAAAATGATCTATTTTAAACAGTTACATAAATCGTGAGACTCTAGTTTTTTTTTTTACTATTTTTAATATTAGATTTTAAATTTTGATATATTACACGTGCATTGTGACAGGATTGTTACATTTTAAAAGGCTTGGTTTTGATGACTCATACAATACTATTCACCCTACAAAAAAATTCACGTTGAAAACCCAAATCATGAGCATCAAACCTTTAATTTAGTCAATTTTATTAGCAAATTTATTTGAGCCGATATTTAGTTTTTATTTGAACTTTATGGGTTACATAGAACATGGGTAAAAATGGTTTAGTTAAAAAATAGAAAGAAAAACAATATTTATTGGCTTTTTTAAATGGGATACATAGCCACAAAGATTTTTAATATGAATATGAATTTGTTTTGGGCTAAAAAAAATAATTGCTCTTGTTGGGGCAACAATATAATTAATTGGAATAACAAGAGGCCAATGTTGCACTAACAAGGAAAAAAGGGTGAAAACATTAACACCAAGCCTAGGTCCTCCCACCAATGGTGCTAGAACCAACCACATCACCTCAATCTTTGTTTTAGAGACAGATGTATATAAAACCCACTTTGAGGATGTTGGCTATTTCTGAATGGTTAATGCTCAACTAGTAAGAGGTTTGAATCATTAAGAGCTATTATAATTCTTAACCGTTCAGAGGTAACTGTCTGACCAATTCAGATTAGAGGTCTTAATCATTCAGACTCAGTATAATGATTAACCATTCAGAGGCAATGTCCGAACCATTCAGACATTTACTCACGAAACAAACAGTCTGAACCATTAAGTGCTGAACTAGTAAAAGATCTGAACTATTAAGAGTCTCATTAAGAGCTAAACATATAGCCTCTTCGTTGTGAAAAGCTAGAGAATTTCTACTTCTCGTGCGAGTTTTGTCACTATCTTCAACACACCTGTAAAAAAAATTGTCGAGCGGCAGTTAACGCCTTTTACACCACCGTTAAATGTTTCTAATATCAACATTTACCCACTGTAACGGTTTTTTACGCTAATGTAAATCAAACACACTATTCTTTATTATCATTTTTTTTAGAAAAGTTGATTTTTAAGGATTTCTAATAAAAAAAATGTTTTGAAGTTTTTTATAAGGCAAGTTCTCTAAGCTCTCAAAACTTAAGAACGTTTTCATTTTACCTTAATCTAAATATATATATAATTTTTTTATAAATGCTCTCTAAAAAGTAGACCCTATCAAACACATAGTTCAGATCAGCCTTGATAACCACTATCAACCAATCAATTATTCTTATTATTATATTTATTATCGTTGTTATTATTATTATTAAAATCTTTTAAATTAAATAACTAGAATTGTATAACAAAACAAAAAAAAATATTTATGTAGTTCGTGAGGCACATAAATGTAGCTCATGAAGGTACATATATTATTGTTTACAATACTAACATTGTAACTAATAAAAATAAAAAGATATATGATACATTTTATAGTGTTTTAAATTGTTATCTTTGCTTTTTTTTTCTACATAATACCATGCAAAAATAATCTAAAATATCATACCAAAAATTTAAAACACAATATCTACATAGACTTCTCATCTTTTTAGAAAAAATGACCTTTATAGACTAACCCTATATATATATATATAACACACACACACACACACACACACCATCTACATTGTGACAACCAGTAATTTCAGGTTAATACTTTAACCTAACCACAGTTAATTTAGAAATACATTCGTTACACTGCATTTAACTAGGGTTAGTTAAATGAGTCGGCGTTGGTAATTCGGGAAATTACCGAAACACGCACACAAGTAAATTCTGTAAACATGGGTGACTAACACGAATAATAACTATAAACGGACGGTTATATGAAACTTATATGCTACATGACAAATACGTGAATTATGTGTTGTACTATGAATTGTATGATATTATGTGCAGTTGTGTAAAAGTATATAGTTAGGGGTGTGTTAGGGCTAACCAAGAAACTCTAATAAACTACTCATAACCCTAAACTCCTCATAATCTCACTGTACGACAATTCTCTACATCATCTCTCTGATCCTTTGGCTATACCAAGTTCTTACACAAATCATCAATCTTTTGTCTTTCAATTCTCCTAGAACAATCTCTATATCAATTTAAGGTAAGTGTTTACGCTATATGTTGTGATTCTTGTTCTTTTGATTCCATGCATAACCCTAGATATCCAAACATTCTGTGTTTTGTTTCATGCCTGATCAATATATGATTGTTGTTAGAATGAAGGAATGCATGAATACTGCTAGATGTTGGAATTGCTATTAATATGATGAAACTGCTAGTTCATTGTTTGGATTCGTAACATCTTTGATTATTAGTGATTAGGGTTTTAATCGTAAACTGTTACTTTGAAAATTGTGTTTCTGTATTGGTTAGACCAGAGATAATTGTCAGACTTTGTGAAGTCACAAAGTCCTAAGTTATCATATACCGAGTTTAGCTGGTTGTCCGAATATATGTGTAATATCTGAGTTTATTTATGTATGGTTTAAGTAAAGTCTGAATTTGTTAAGAGTTTCTGAGTCCGAATTTCTTAAGAGTTTATGAGTCCGAATTTGTTAAAGGTTGAGGAGTCTGAATTTGTTAAGGTTGATGGTGTCCGGATTTGTTAAAGTGGTGGAGTCTGAATTTATTGAAGGTATAATGTCCGAATTTATTGAATGTACACATATGGAGTCCGGATTATTCGATGTACGCATATGGAGTTCGAATTTATCTTGTAAGGACTTATGTGATCTTGTAAGGACTTATGTGATTGAAAGAGTTTATTTTGCATGGATTTATTTGATAGAGTTTATTTGCAAAAAGAAACCCTAGCTACTGTGTGTTACTGCATGATAAACATGATTAACCTGATCACTTAAACCACTGGGTAGTTTGGAGAATTAGGGTATTGCAAACCCCTACTCATATATATACATACATTTATCGTACATTAGGTTGTGTGTAACGGACCTAACACTTACTTAACGCGTAAAGGCACCTTAACATTTACCGAGCAAACTAAGGTGAGTTTACTACTCTTTCACAAGCATGCGTTCCAGGGGGACAAACTAAATATTCCTGGGAGGAATACTTTTAACTGTTGTAGTCTAAATTCGATGTTAGTTAATAAACTCAAACTCTATCATGAAAGTCCCTACTTACTACTGAGCTAGTTACCTGGAAGGCAACGGGGTATTAGTTGATAGCGCTCTTAGGTTTGACAAACCTCACACCGTGTTGGGAGCCAGGCGTGAACTAAGGACCTTAAACACTTTGATCAATGCTAATATAAAAAGTGTTGGTCATAACTACTTGCATTTAACAAAGCATCACCAAAACCTCATTAACTAGTATTACCATTATTCATTAACAATAAGCAATGTTACAACAATGCTAAGAGGGTGGTACCCCCTTAGAACCTTTCCATGGGGCTGTTGATGCAAATAACAAAAGCAATTCAAATGCTCAATAATAGGATGATTAAACTCAA